>CM061543.1:143297717-145725217 GCA_030864215.1 Capsicum pubescens | reverse complement strand
CCTTGAATGGGAAGAGAGACAAATCACCATCCTGATTTAGGAACCCCAGTACGTGGCACTTCTAGCCATGGAAAGTCTGAACCTTGGATTACAAACATTTGGGGAAAATGTATGGATGGATTCCCTATTCCAGGTGATCAACTCCCCATTCCAAGAGGAGCTGACAACAGAGTCATTGTCCAGCATACTGAACCACTTAAGTCTCAACCTCCCTTTCTTTCCACCTCCCAACCCAGCATTGATGCTCCATGGACCATCTTTTGTGACTCCCTCTGGGGAAACCCTGCCTCCCCCAATTAGCTTCAGGCCCCATCCCTGACCACAACCTGTCCTTACTTAACTCTAGAGAGGGTGGAGAGACTAAATGCACTGAAAGCTCTAAGATCAAGAAATAGGGGCATGGAGGAATTCCGCTCACAGCTTAAGGTCCCAAGAACAGAGGTAATCAACCTGGGAGAACCTCTAAAGATAGAGTTCACAGAGCTTATCCAAGAGATTATGATCATCTTGATTCCCATAGGGTTATTATACCTAGGTCTAAGAGGAAATTTGGCAAACCATATGATAGAAAGGAGACTCAAGGTCATACTAACTCCCCTCAGTAGGAAGAAAAAAGCCTCCCTCTTGTCAGCCTTCTTATTTTCCATGGGGAAAGGAAAGGATATTGCACTGGAACCCCTTCATCTACCTCAATCCAAGATGAAAAACTGCATAGTGTGGAATGCAAGGGGTGCAAAGAATGTTGAGTTCAGGAAACACTATAAAGCCATGATCAACATTTACAAGCCATGCATTCTAGCCCTGCTAGAGTCCAAAATGGCTTACCACCAAGACCTATGTGTGGAATTGGGATTCAACTGCTTTATCCAATCTGAAGCTTCTGGGAACTCTGGGGGCCTGATTATCATGTGAAAGGATGACTCTATTTCTATTATTTCTATTTCCACCTTATCTCAGGCCATCTATGCTAAAGTCGAGGTTATCTCCCCCCTTTTCTCTTGGTTTATTAGTATTATTTATGTCAGTACCAACTTCTAAACTATAATTGACCCCTTGAACTAACTCTCCCACTTCTTTGACAATTTCATCTCCCCTGAGGGTAAGAGTTGGTTGGTTGGAGGTGATTTTAATGAGATTCTCAGAGCTGCTAAAAATTTGGTGGCTCTAGGATCAATCCAAATAGATCCAATCTCTTTTGGAACTGCATTAACTACTTCAATCTCATAGACTTAGGCTTCAGGGAAAGTAAATACACCTAGTCTAATATGAGGTATAAGAATGGGCAAGGCCTAATCCTTGATAGATTGGATAGATGCCTTGCTAATGATCTCTGGATCTATCTTTTTCCAGAAGCCTTTGTTACCTACCTTCCTAGAACCCACTCTGATCATTCCCCCATCCTCCTTAATCTAGGCTCCTCCCTGGAGAATCAGGTTAAACCCTTTGGGGTTGAAAGCATGTGACTCAGCCACCATGATTTCCCTAATTTGATCAAAAACTCCTTCCTAGATTGTTCCTGTATTACCACAACCACCTCTAATTTTTAGTAGAAGGCCAGGGACTGGAATAAAAACACCTTTGAGAATATCTTCCACAAGAAGAAGAACTTGCTTTCAAGGATAGCTGGCATCTAGAAATCTCCCAACTACCCCACTAGACACTTTCTCCACAACCTAGAACACACCTTCCTTAAAAAGTTCAGCCATATCCTTACTTTAGAGAATGAATTCTGGAAATTAATGTCTAGAATATCATAGATTTTAGAGGGGGATACAAATATCAAATTCTTCCACACCTTTACCCTCAATAGAAGAAGGAGTGACAGAATTAACTCTCTCATAGTTGATAATGGGACATGGCAGTACCACCAAAAGGGTATTGCCACTACTATCTCTAACTTTTATGCCAACCTTTACTCTACTGAACATACCTTGGGGTATCTCACCACCCAGAAAACCCCCTATACCTGGGATCCATCAGCCAGTCTCATCATGACATTCTTCAGCCTGTCCCCTCTCCTGAAGAGATAAAAAATATTGTCTTCTCCTTCAAGCCCAATAAAGCTCCTGGGACGGATGGCATGCACCCTTTCTTATACCAAAATTTTTGGGATATCCTTGTCCCCTCCCTTGTCAAGTTCTGCTAAGATGCCATCACTACTTACTCCTTAGATCCTAAGGTCAACTCTACTTACCTTTGTCTTATCCCTAAATACAGAAATGCCACTTCCCTAAGAAATTTTAGACCTATAGGCCTCTGCAATACCCAGTATAAAGTCATCACCAAGATCATAGCCATCAGGCTAAAGCCCTTGATGGATAACATCATTTGTGAAAACCAAGCTAACTTTATGGCTAGAAGAAGAGTCTCTGATAACACCATTATTATCTAGGAATATATTAGTCATTTCTATAGATTAAAGTGCAAGAAGGCCAATATGATCCTTAAAATAGACCTTGAGAAAGCTTTTGATAGAATCGAATGGTCTTTTATTAGGCAACCCCCTTTTTTTTCAGCTTCCCCAACTACCTTAGAAACTTTATCCTCTCCTATATATCAACCTCATCCATCTCCATTCTTATCAATTGGGGGAAAACCACCCCTTTTAATCCTTATAGGGGTATTAGGTAAGGTGATCCCATGTCACCCTACCTCTTCATCCTACGTATGGAACTCCTCTCTAGAAGAATCAACTCTAAAGTTGACACCCTCTAATGGACCCCTGTTTTAACCTCCAAGAGGGGTCCTCACATCTCTCACCTTTTCTTTGCTGATGACTTGACCCTTTTTACAAGAGATGACTCTAAGAATTGTCATACCATTAATAAGATCCTTCAAAGTTTCATCTCCCACTTGGGCAAAGAGTCAACCATGCTAAATCTAAGGTTATCTTCTCCAATAATTATGACCTTGAACATCAAAATAACCTCTACTCCATCCTGGGTATCCATCACTCCAATTATTTTGGCAAATACCTAGGGTTTCTTATCTTCCATAAGAAACCTAAGAGAGGGGACTTCCAATTCATCATTGACAACCTAAACAACTAGCTAGCAGGGTGAAAAACTAATTTGGCCTTCGGCGCGATGCGCCATCATCGCGCCGGTCTACTGGAATATGACAATTGGGAATTTAGGATTCTCTGTGATGGGGGGATATTGAGGAGGCCTAATGGAATTGATGATTTCCATTTTTCCCGTCTCTGCAATGCGCCAAGTGCCCAGGTGGCACACTGTCAACTTAAAAATGCCATAACTCCTTCATCGAGTGTCGGATTTGGGTGAATCTTATATCGATGGAAAGCTTATTCAATTTTTTGCATAATGGAAAGTCAAAATATTGAAAATACCTCATGAAATAAAATTGAATTCATCTTAGAAGAGAATCTTTGACATTCTCAGAATGAATTTAAGCTAGGAAAAAGTATAGGGTGTTATAATATTTGATCATGATCAATCAAAGGGTAAAACCAAGAAGTGATTCTTTCCTATAAAATTTTCATCCATGATCAAAATAAATATTATGGTGTGGCTAAATGAATTTGCCACTGATCACGTAAATAGGGTATGCAAAAAAAAAAGGACTTTGTCAAATGTTATAAAAATAAATTATTAATGTCAAAAGTAAATCAAGAATAGGTCTTGTATAAAATATTTTTTTCTATAATGACAGTAATTTTCTCACTAAAAGGAGATGGAAATTATACAAGTAGTGTTTTGGAATATGAGGTTGTACACAAATATTTGATAGCTTTGAAAAGCTAATGTGCTACAACTCGGAGGAATGAAGTTATTCAGGTCATTAAAATTGTAGTAAGTCTCCAAAAGAAACTTTTTTAGTTTCAAGGGAATTGATAAAAAAAATTATTAATATAATGAGACTATAAATTATGAAAAGATTTTGTATCTTCATATTACTACAATCGAAATGGGTTATAAATATTTAGGGAAAAGGTTACTAGTTTTTTTTCCTATTTATTGATACAAATATATGGGCATGGTGATGTAATAACATGCTGTAGTAAACTAAAAGTTTACAGAAAATATATACGTTGGCATGATCGGTTGACCATACCAATTCAAATGTGATGCAAAAATAATTGAGAATTCAAATGATTTTACATTGAAGAAATAAATGATTCTTTAAGAATCTCTTATGTTGCTTGTTCTCAAGAAAAAATATTATACCAACTAAGGTTATGGTTATATCCCCTAATATTTTTTAGAATGTACAACAAGGTGAATATAGGCCCATTCACATGCCATGTGGACTGTTTATTATGAAATAAGATGCATCTATGGTTGGTCACATGCACTGCTATCAACTTGAAATTTGATTTTAGCAAGGTTGTTTGCTCAAATTGTTAAATTGAGAGTATGGTTCCAAACTTTAAAAACTAATAATGCTAATTGGTTTAGCAAAAAAAATTATGCGCCTCTAATTATAGTTGAACCATTGATTATGAGAACAAATCTCCCAAAAAAATTTTTGGCAGGAGATGATTTTATTTAAATGTAGTAACATTTGTATGAATAAAGCCAACAAGGTTCCCCTATATTGTTGGTTTAGGGTCAAGAACAAATTAAAATCCATCTAAATAATTTGAATGTGCAATATCCACCACGCACAAAGATGGATCCTCAAATATGATTGGGGTGAATGTTAGATTTCCTAACATTAGGGGATATATGATTCATAGCTGAAATGTATGAAATGAATTGTCGAGATCCTCGTAAAAAAATAGTGAACTTAAAGTTCAACTGATAATTCATGATTTTCAAAATGTTGTAAGTTCATTGCCAGACTATACCTATGCTATAATTCAGCTATAAATGCTCTAATGAAAAGTCCTTGAAGGACAGAGTCTATGGAACACCTGAAGCATGACAGAAAAATTGATTCCAAACATAAAACTCCTTAAATAAGGAAAGGTGAAAATGATAAATATGATCAATTATAATAGGGCAGTGCTTTAAAAAGCACTATGACGTAACTCTTCATAAAACCTTGGCAAAGGTTTAGGAACCAAAATATGATGGAAAATAAGAGATCTATCTTGATATGTTATGTCGTAATGGAGTATATATTAAATAACCATCAACGGTATCTTTGGTATAATATAGAGTTCACCATTATAAATGCTATCGAGGATCTTGCATTTAAATCTGTCAAATAATGTGGACAGATAAATTATGCAATTCAAGTTTATTATTTTTCATTTGAAAACTGATGTTTTGAAATTAGTTCATAGACTAAGGTATAATACCAGTGGGATACAATTTGGTGATTGTGCGAAAAGTAAAATCATAAGATATAAAATACGATTTGTGCCTTGAGGCATAAAGGTTATTTGCAAAATTCCTGACTATTGTTTGGATATGTCTTCTCCTATGGTGGATGCAATAAAGTTTCTTTATATATGGCAATGTATGAAAAAAATTGAATGCGCGTATAATGAATGACTATCATGTCTAGCTAGATGGCAAATGAAATAGAAAAATCCTTGAAGGATTTAAAAGAGATTCGATCCATTGAATATCTCAGTTATTGCAAAATCTCTTACCATTATAAGACCCCACAAAATTCTCTCATAGTTTGAGCCTTAGAGCGTGTTCAGTGAAGTGTAAATTCGTCCTTAAAAGATTGAGAAGTGTATTCCTAAGTGAGAAATATTTTGAACTATGTAGAATTTCCCTAATATTGACTTTTTGTCATGTAGAGAACTAAATAAGATTTCCGTCGATACCAAATTTACCCAAATCCGACACTCGGGCAAAAAGTTAGAGCCATTTTAGTGAGACAGTGTGCCACCTGGCTCTTTAGCGCGTCGCGGAGCCAGTCAAAATGGCAATCATCAATCTCCAGTAAGCCTCCACGATTATGGAGCATCACGCCAAGGCTTAATTTTAGCATTGTTAATTTCCAGTGCACCAACGCGATTCCACCGCGTCGCGATGCCTTTCTAGTTCGTAACCAAGATGGCAATGCAATTTCCACCGCGTCGCGCCACCAAGCAGTTTCCCAATTGTCCAATTTTCAGCGAGCTGGCCTGATTATGGTGCGTCGCGCCAACATGTAAAATTGGAATTTCTCAGTTTAATTCCAAGGGCGATAGCATGAAGTTCCCTAATTATGTGTTCTTCGGTACATGCCAAGACTTAAATATGTGCAAAGTGCTTGATGCAAGGCCTTGTTGAATGGAGTATGATCCGATAGCATGTCTCTCTATACTATCACGTGTTTATGATTCCTAAATGCTTGAAGTGAGTGATGCCTTAGTGATTGTGATGGTGAATGAGTGTCCATGGTCTTGATTATTCAAGAATGGTTATGTATTACTTTTATGTTATAGAGTCCTGGGGGTATTTATACTCGACAATTTAGCTACAGTCTAGATCCCGTTTCATTTTTCACGATAATCTCAGTCAAGCCACAATTCTCAGAACTTAGTGAGTTATAGAACTCTATACTTCAGACAGATACAAAACTTAAATAATCTCAGTAATCTCCGTAGTCTCAGTATCGCTAGTAATCTAGCCTTAGTTTTGCACTCAGCTCAAATCTAGTAGTATTCGAGTAATCTATTCTGAGCTCAGTGTCATTCAGTCAGTTAACGAGATTCAGTAGTATTCCATCAGATACGAAACCAAGTGAATTCAGCTTAACTCAGTCAGATCATTTGAGAAACATGATCAGTATAAGATTCAGCTTAGTTTGTGTTTAGTTAAGAATCATTTTAGATTCTTTCAGTTGGGAGTAGGAGCTAGCACCGAGCGAGGGCAGGGATGGAGGATCCCCTTTAGAGAGGCAGAGTCGTTAGGAGCAATCCTTGAGCTCCAGAACTGCGTAGCCAGCGCAGGATGCAGGAGTCACCCGTCAGGAAAGGCTAGTCACCCGTCAGATAGGCTTGACTATTATATTGCCTTAGGCTTGACTTCCTGTGAGTGTCACCTATAAGATAGGCTTAACCAGAGAGGTCTTTACTCGTGGAACAGTATTGACACCCTTCCAGCCGGGGTTACAGGTTGGACCCCACCAGTTGAGATTCGGGGCATATCGGTTAAGTGACTACTTCCTACAGTTGCAGTTTCAGTATCAATCTTTAGAAATTAGGACTACAGATATAATCATCTATCTCAGTGAGGAACTCAGATAGTTCCATTGATTCGTGGACCACCCGTCAGATAGGCTTGGTCCCATATAAAGTTATTCATTATCAGATCCCAAGATCACCCGTCAGATAGGCTTGATCTCAGTCTCAGAGTCAGTTGAGTAATCTCATTATCAGACCTTGAGATCACCCGTCAGATAGGCTTGATCTCAGTCTCAGATTCAGTTGAGTAATTTCATTATCAGACCCCAAGATCACCCGTCAGATAGGCTTGATCTTAGTCTTAGATTCAGTTGAGTAATATCATTATCAGGCCCTGAGATTACCCATTAGATAGGCTTGATCTCAGTCTTAGATTCAATTGAGTAATCTTATTATCAAATCTCGAGATCACCCGTCAGATAGGCTTGATCTCAGTCTTAGATTCAGTTGAGTATTCTTGTTGTCATATTCGGATATGATCTTTTCTTATCATTGATAGTAGACTCCAAAATCATCCGCTAGAGTGGTTTTATCTCCGATGTAGTCAGTCGAGAGTTGAAAACTCAGAATTCAGTCATTGATATAAGTAGATTTAGTTAATCAGTTTCAGTATTATCAGTTTTTGAGATCACTCGCTAGATAAGACTGATCTCAACTCCAGTACACATGGGTAGATAGTGGTCAGCGTCAGAACAGTCTCTATGCGTTTCAGGCTATCCATGATCAGGAAAGGTTCCCTGATATACATGGGTATGTTATGATTCCTTCATCTTTGTGATATGCATTGTTTGATCCTTTTCTCCTATTTTAAGCTTATATGTCAGTATGAGTAATGCATTAGTTTCAGATCTCAGTCGGTCAATCATGACCCAGTATGTAGTTACTCCGTGCACCACCCCAGTATTTTAACAAGGTGTTTGTAGAGGGACATAGAGTCCCAAGGGGGAGATACCCCATGATATTGTGATGCTTTAATGTCCTTAGACTCATTCAGTTGCATGTTCAGACTCTCCTTATGAAGTTAACATCAGTGATCATTGCATAGCCAGTCATGCTTTTGAGAGTCAGTTCAGTGAGACATTCATGCATTAGATATGCACGTTCAGTAGAAAGAGTTCAGCTTTTTAGTGTGTTCAGTCATGCATTCATGAGATCAACCCAGTTACGCATCCATGCATCAGATATGCATGTCCATTATGTGAATTCAGCTTATGAGTAACTTCAGTCGAGTATTCCATGTATCAGATATGCATGTCCAGTATGAGAGTTCAGAATATCAGTAGTTCCAGTTGCATAGTCATGTTTCAGATGCTCCCATTCCTTGAGTAAGTTCAGTCGATCAATATTCTTAGCCTATTAAGTGACATTCAAGGATGAATGTTTCTAAGGGAGAGATATTGTAAGACCCCACAAAATTCTCTCATAGTCTGAGCCTTAGAGCTTGTTCAGTGAAGTGTAAATCTGGCCTTAAAAGATTGAGAAGTGTCTTCCTAAGTGAGAAATATTTTTGACCATGTAAAATTTCCATAATATCGATAATTTGTCATGTAGAGAACTGAATAAGCTTTCCATCGATACCAAATTCACCCAAATCTGACACTCATGAAAAAAGTTAGAGCTATTTTATTGAGACAGTGTACCACCTAGCACTTTAGCACATCGCGGAGCCAGCCAAAATGGCAATCGTCAAAATCTAGTGAGCCTCCGCAATTATGGCGCGTCGCGCCAAGGCTTAATTTTAGAATTATTAATTTTCGATGCACCAACGTGACTCCACCGCGTCGCGGTCCCTTTCCAGTTCACAACAAAGGTGGCAATGCGATTTCCACCGCGTCACGCCATCAAGCAGTTTCCCAATTGTCCAATTTCCAATAATCTCAGTAATCTCCGTAGTCTCAGTATCACTAGTAATCTAGCCTCAGTTCTGTACTCAGCTCATATCTAGTAGTATTCAAGTGTTTAGTTCAATCCTCAGTAGTATTCGAGTAATCTATTCCGAGCTCAGTATCGTTTAGTCAGATAATGAGATTCAGTAGTATTCCGTCAGATATGGAACCAAGTGAATTTAGCTTAACTCAGTCAAATCATTTGAGAAACATGGTTAGTATCAGATTCAACTTAGTTTGTGTTCAATAAAGAATTAGTTCAGAGTCTTTCAGTTGGGAGTAGGAGCTAGCACCGAGCGAGGGTAGGGATGGAGGCTCCCCTTCATAGTGGCAGAACTGCGTAGCCAGCACATGATGCAGAATGCAGGAGTCACCCATCAGGAAAGGCTAGTCACCCGTCAGATAGGCTTGACTATTATATTGCCTTAGGCTTGATTTACTGCGAGGGTCACCCGTCATATAAGCTTGACCAGAGAGGTCTTTACCCGTGGCATGGTATTGATACCCTTTCAGCTGGGGTTACAGGTTGGACCCCACCAGTTGATATTCGGGGCATGTCGGTCAAGTGACTACTTCCCACAGTTGCAGTTTCAGTATCAATCTTTAGAAATCAAGACTGTCAGATACAGTCATGTATCTCAGTGAGGAACTCAAATAGTTCTATTAATTCATGGACCATCCGTCAGATAGGATTGGTCCCATATAAAGTTATTCATTATCAGATCCCTACATCACCCATCATATAGGCTTGATCTCAGTCTCAAATTTAGTTGAGTAATCTCATTATCAGACCCCGAGATCATCCGTAAGATAGGCTTGATCTCAGTCTCAGATTCAGTTGAGTAATCTCATTATCATACCCCGAGATCACCCGTCAAATAGGTTTGATCTAAGTCTCAGGTTCAGTTGAGTAATCTCATTATCAGGCCCTGAAATCACCCGTCATATAGGCTTGATTTCAGTCTCAGATTCAGTTGAGTAATCTCATTATCTAATCCCGAGATCACCCATTCGATAGGCTTGATCTCAGTCTCAGATTCAGTTGAGTATTCTTGTTGTCAGATTCGGACATGATCTTTTCTTATCATTGATAGTAGACTACGAAATCATCCGCTAGAGAGGTTTGATCTCTGATGCAGTCAGTCAAGAGTAGAAAACTTAGAATTCAGTCATTGATATGAGTAGATTTAGTTAATCAGTTTTAGTATCATCAGTTTTTTAGATCATTTTCTTGATAAGACTGATCTTAAATCTAGTACTCAGTTATTAGTATCAGATGATTCAGTTGTTCAGTATCTCCGGCATTAGTAGTAAGTTCTAATGACAGTAAACTCGTATTCGAGTTTCAGTATTTCGAGTCACGATGATTTCGGTTATGGTTTGTGCATTCATGCATATATTGTCATTCTGTACTCTCATGATTATTTAGTTAAGTAATTGTTCATGCATAAGCCCTTGCATTTAGCCTTACCTCATCTTCATACTCGGTATATTTCTGTACTGACGTATTCGCACTATGGTATTTTATTTGACATCATAGGTTCAGAGGCACGAGATCCAGAGTACCCTTAGCAGTTAAGTCACAGCCAGCAACAGTAGACGTAGCAGTGAGTCCTCTTTATTTCAAGATGATCCTTTTATTATTTTTGTATCAGATTTTGTTTATTTTTAGTAGACGGAGTTAGTTGGGGACATGTCCCATCAACTCCATAGTTCAGATAGTTTAGAGGCTTTTCGGACAGATGTATCAGTATTTAGTTTTTAATTTTGAGTATTTTTAGATGTTTTGAACCTTATGGCCAGTTTTCGCATTTCTTATCTATATTATATAGTGTTCAGGTACAGATATCAGTAGAGGGTTGGCTTGTGGTCCGTCGGGCTCATGAGCACCGTGTGACGTTCCAATACCAGAAAATTAGGTCGTTATAACCATAAAGGAAGTTCAATTTTCATCTCATGAAAATGGTTATAAAATACCATGTATTAGTGCAATTGATGCATTTTTATATCCTTTTATTTTTATACATGAGAATAATTTTTATTAATATGTAGAAAGGCATAATTTCACTTTTATGTGAATGTGAGTGAAATCAAATATTATAGTTATGGATTTATTATTTCTATCAAATATTATCAAAGGATGGTTGGTCATACAAATGCAGGTAGAATATTTGATCTACAATCAATTTAAAATGAAAGAGTTCACAACAAGTTGGTTGTTGCTACGAACAAGTTGAATGTGCAAATGACTTGCGATGATGAGGTTACAAATAAAGTAATTGTCAAGTATTTATTTGGCTGAGTTCAAATATTTAACATATCTAATAAAAAAGAAAATGACATATTAGGATAAGTTCAAGAATGTAACATCTTCATGAATGTGTTTTGACCACAAAGGCACAATGAATATCAATATTTGAAAACTGATATATAAAATTGGAGGTGATATCTTTGAGAAGTGAAAGGATATTTGCATCAGGGGGAGTAAAATACATGTTGTACTATTTTTCTTTGGTCTAGGTTTTGTCCCAATGGGTTTTCCTGGCAAGGCTTTTAACGAGGCAGCCAACAAAGGCGTATAATAACATATATGTACTCTTTTTCCTTCACTAGAAACTTTTTGCCACGGGGCTTTTTTTCCTAGTAATGTTTTAATGAGGTACATCATCTATGGACATCCGAGGGGGAGTGTTATAAAATTAATAAGTGTAGATGTCCACTACTCTAGAAATTACTTCCATTACTTATCTCCATTACTTGTCTCTATTATGAAGATAACCTCCACCATTGATGATCATTATTCTTGTGACCTTTTACAGCCATAACCTCCTCCATTATGTAATGGTTAATGTCATGTTTATGACAAACTTTTGCATGACTTTATATGACACTATAAATAGAGGCATAAGGATTCATATTGTATACACCTGAACAATTGAAATACTTGAAAGAATGAAAAAATCTCTCATCTTGTCTCCTTATTTTCCTGTTTACTTCTTCTACATCTTGTTATTGCATAGATTAATTTTAACAATTACATTCTAATTAGAATACTAATAAAATGGAAAACACATAACAGACCGTCAGTATATCTGCTTCACTTGTGTGCTTAAAGAACGAATGGAACACTTGATTTAGTGGATGAAGTCAAGGGTGTTAAGATCGAATCTCAATAGCTACACTAATTTTTTAAGTCTTAGAATTAGGAGTTGGTACATATCTGGGGCCCACAAATTGAAGCATTTAAATGCTAGATTTGTTATAATAATAGTAAGTAAAAATTGGGGTTAACAAAACCAACCAATTTAAATGCTTTGTATATTTGCCTTGTTTTTTATCCCTTCATAATTTCTTTTTTTTTCTTTCTATTGAAAAATCAAAATTCTTTTTCACTTTATAATTCTTTTTAAACTTGGAGTTGGAGTTAAAATTTGAATGTATTTTTTAAAATATGATCCATACCCTTGTCTGTTAAAAAAATAGAAAAATTATTCAATTTGACTTATTTATTCAAAATATATGATTAAATTTAATCTAAAAGAGTAAAATTTCAAAATATATAGCCACATAAAGTGATAAACTTGATCTGATATACGACTTACGACATATTTTTTCAAATATATTTTAACTTCTTTTGAAAATTTAGAAGTTGATGTTATATTTTGTTATATAACTTACAAAAAATTATTTCTTTGAATATACTTTGCTGAAATATCATGAATATGATTTAAAAGTCATTTTTATAAGTATCACACAAATTACCTTAAAATTTGAAAAAAATTTACAGTAAGAGTGAAAGAAATGAGAATAAGATTTTGGATATTTTTAAAATTTCAAATTTAAATTATATTCAGAAAGAAATTAATATTATACTTTTCTATTTGTAATAAATATTTATACCATCTAATTTCATATTGTTGGGCCATTCCTTGTACTGACATCTCGTAACTAGTATGGCTAAAAGGATTTTGACCTAATACTTTTTTTTTTGCTATCAACTGGTGCATTGCTCTCTAATGAAAAATCCTAACTGCAAAAATCCTACATTTGTCGACAGCCATTATGGCCACCACCACCGGTGGTGGATCCATTCTGTTGAAGGAATTTCTGCCCCTTCCAATTATGAACAATACTAAATCAGAAAGTCTAATCACCAAAATCTAAACTATTCTAATTTTTTATAGTTTAATCAAACCTAAGCCTATTATGTCCCCTATACCAAAAGTACCATAAAAATAAGTAGTAATGCACGAGCAACCCAACAACAGGTGGAAAACATCTGAAGTTAGATCGCTAATGATACTAGAGAATTTGCAATATTTAATTATTGACAATTTTTCATATGAAAAAACTCAGAGATAAAGGAGTTGAGGAATAATATTCGTAGTCAATGCTAGACATATACTTATTAGGCTTACCAGCTTTGACTATTACGTACATTTACTATCAAATGCTGCATTTTACTTTAAGGTAAAGAAAATATACTGATAGATGAAACCCATAAATGGGATCGTTGGTATGAACCAAATGTGGAAACAACCATTGGTGTTGTATGAACTTCATTACTAGATTTACCATCAATTTGTTTTTCTAAAGATGTATTTGTATCAATAGATTCAATGATAAGGAAGTCTCTCACAGTTGATCTAGAAAACTAATAATCAAATGAGTCCAAGTTGTATGAAAGTCAAGATTGAAGTGAATTTGGTTGTTATATTTGCCATACTCGATTTTTACCTTAGGTCAAAACGAGCATGACATTATGGACTCTAAAAGAATTAATTTTATACAGAGTCGGCACCTAATTTTTAAGAAAAAATAGAAAATCTATTTATTTATTTATTTATTTATTTATTTATTTATTTATTAACAAGTATGAATTTATTTAATCTACAAACCAATTAAGATTTCAGGGAAAGGTTCAAATTATTCTGAAGGAAAGGGGTTAGGCACCATTCAGAATTCACAAATGTGGTTCCCGATCAGATTTAGGTTTATTAAAAGAGGGAAAGAAAAAATCAATATTTGTAAATACAGATATAAAATATATATTGATATAATATAATATGTATGTTGTCGTAAAATATATATAAATAAAAATATATAAATATGCATGTAAAGACAAGATTGAATAAAGAAAAATTGTTCTAAAGAAAAAGACTACGTAATATTTTTTAATGTAAAAGGTATGAATTATTTGATTAAATATCTAAATCAATTTAATATAAATATTAACGACCTAAATTTGCCTAACGCGTGATGTGAATTGCATAAATAAAGAATATCCCGCCCAACACTCCAAAGTAAAATTTTCACTATGATAATATTTGTACAAGTGTAAGAAATAAAAATACAAACACAAAATTTAAAACTCTTCTTTGAATGTTGTTTTCGATAAGTATTCTCGATAACCTGTATAAACACTTGTAATAAAAATATTAGTAACGAATACATAATTATCAAATGAATTGAGAAGGTATGTGTGCATTTATATAAAATATATAAAAATAATAGAATTTTCTTTAAAAATGTGGACTCGTAAAAGGTTTTAAATATTATAAGAATTTCGACATCGTCCACATTCATTTATTTTATTACATATTTGTATACGTAATATCTATTTTTTTATTTGTGGAGGCCTAAAAATCGACGGAGAGTTTTTTCATTGGCCATGTAGTGTAGTATTTGTTTGCTATCTGCCAAGTATATTCAAAAATCAGGAAAAAAGAGATAAAATATCACCTACACCAGTCCCAAATCCGCAAATAAAATAATGGAGCACAACAAGACCATCAAAAAATTAACAGAGTCGTAAAAAATATGCAAAGCAAGAATCAATCCAAAATGTCAAAAACAGTGTTAAAATGGAGCAACAAAATTAGTAAGAATAACGGAGAAAACACAACAATTATAACACTGCCCCATTCAAAGTGATTTCTCAGATAAAATGACATAGTGACGGTCAAAACAACAAAAATCAAGATAGAAGCATATAGATACAACCTAGTAGTAGTATAATAAAGTTGTCGAAGATGGTATTTTCATCCAAATATGTGTGAATCACATGCGTAACATATGAAATAAAAGAAACTACATCCTTTAGAGGAGAAAAAAGCTGAAACAATAGTGACCATCAGCGTTGCTTCAATGACTTTCGCCGGAGCAACGCCGGAGATATAAAATTTGTCCAGATATGACCCGTTCCTCCAACTACCAGTGGCGACAGATAGAGGGATAAAGGAGAAAGTAAAATAAAGAGAGGCGACTTATGGTGGAGTAACTGGAACTCGTCGATCATCACTTCCGGTAACCAAGCGATATTGTTCGGTAGCGGGGAGCAGGAAAGAGGGAAGATGAAGGCGGAAGGTTGGAGGTTTGGTGGTGGCTAGAACGCTGATGGGGTGATGTGATCTTTTGGTGGAGGTGGTGGGGTGACAATAAGTTTGAGGGAGAGAGAAAGTGAGGGAGAAATGGCTAATATGTTTGTATATGCGTGTACTGTGTTTTTTTTGTCCCCTCCAAAGAAAGTAAAATGAGGAGTACTTAAAATAGAAAAATAAATAGTAAAAAATATCATCAAATCTGCACTCTACTAATATATCCCTTAGATTTAGGAAAGTAGATGCGGAAAAAGTCAAAAACTGGAGGAAATAGGGGAATAAAATTTAAAAAAATGAAGAGAGATGAATAGGAATATGATATTGTTTGTGTGTTAAAATAATTAAGCCGGCTTACATTTGCAGGTCGTATTAAATAATGTACAAACATATGAATGTCGATGTGTAATTAAAAAAAAATATAAGCAACAAATAAAAATATAATTATCTTGAAAAATATATTGTGCTATAAATAATTAAAATTATACTGCATGATAAAGAATATCAGTGCTACGCTGTGTACGTATGCAGATGATAGTGCAAAAATAATTAAGTTTAAAATTTATGAAATTAAAGATAATTATCAATAAATTATGTAAAATTAAAATATGACCATAAATTGACAAAACATCCTAAAATTATAATGATTATCAATAATTTGTTAAAAATTATAAAAAAAATATAAAAATTGAATTTTATGCCCTTTAATGATCAACAAGCCTAAATGTGTTAATTTTAGGCATGGACAGACAAATTTAGGTGTCAATAGTTTGCCCCTTTTCGTTTGAAGATAATATAGAAGTCTTCAAATAAAAACGTTGACGTGTAGCCAAATTTGCTCGATAAAAAAATATTTTTGACAAAAAATTATTTTGATAAAAAATTCGAGTGAACTCCAATTTAGAGTTGCCTACATTTTCGAGTTGCATGAGGATCAGGTCGAGTATAGCTCAAAGTTATCCCAACATGTCATACTTTGGGTTGGACAAACTCAATGCTTCCTCGAATTCTATACCTACAAAAATTTATAAAACAGAAAAGGAATAAACAAATGACTAACTAAACATGATTTTTTTTGTTTTTCAAGAAATTCAAAGAAATGACATGTAGTGCGTAACTAATATAAAGATAAATAAATAAAGACATTGCAAAATTTTAATGAAAGATAAGCGAAATATTCAATTGAAGAAAGACACGCATAAAAGATCTTATTAAAGGGAAAACTAACCCAAAATGACCTATTTTAGGGCGGACAAACCCAATTCATACTTGCAACAAATTTAGAAAAAAAAACTAAGGGGAATTTGTTTTCCTTTTTCCTTTTTTGTTTTTCTTTTGTTTTTTTCTTTGTTTTTAAGGAAATTAAAGAGTGCATGCAATGCTTAACTATAGAAGAAAAAATGGTACAGAAAAAGATAGCATCCAGTGCTTAAATGGTAAAATAAGTGCATTGCTATATGTGCAGGTAAAGACAAAGCATCCAGTGCTTAAATAACAAAATAAGTGCATTGCAATGTGCAAGTAAAGGCAATGATGTAATGTGGTGATTAAATGATAAAATAAATGCATTGCAATATATGTTGGTAAAGGCCAAACTGGCATGCAATGCTTAAATAATAAAATAAATGCATTGCGATATTTGCGAGGAATGATAAAATAAATGCATTGCGATATGTGCGTGCTGTGGTTAAATAATAAAATAAATACATTACGATATGTGCCATCAAAGGCAAAGATGAGATGAAGTGCTTAAACAATAATGTAAATGCATTGCGATATTTGCATGGCATACGGTGCTTAAATGATAAAATAAATGTATTTCGATATTTGTAAGGCGTACAGTGCTTAAATGATAAAATAAATGTATTGGGATATGTGCATGCTTAAATATATCTTTTGCCTTTGGCTTCCGCAATCTTAAATCTTCGTCCACAATTTTCACGTATTTGTTGCACTTAAGGAGATGGGGCCAAGAGAAGCATAATGCATATAAACACACAAAAGGGCATAGGCTTAGATGCGGTTGTCCAAAAAAAGGTTTCAAGCTCAAAATGAAGAAATGCTAAGGATTAATGTCATTTGGTGGGCTGTGAAAGGCTTAATCGAGTTAAAGAAAGCCTATGATCCTTTCCTAAGGTAAGTATAACTCAGAATTTCACCTCAACAGACATTTAAGCCAAGTTCTAGATCAACAAATGCAATGCAATGAATTAAACCAAAGCGTCACCACACAATGCACTTGAAACGACTAGGTTGGCTTTGTTCCTGTCTTAGGTGTATGCGAGAAAATTTTTTCAAGCGTTACTCAAGTGTGATAAAAGGCACCAAAAGAATATATGGCTTACCATGAAATCAGTCTTTGTCATCATACCAATTTTCTTTTTCTCATGCACACTCCTAACTGTATTGACACCAACCAAGTCAATTTTATTTTATTTTATCATTTTTTTAAATGAAGGAACCAAACCTAAATGAGGGTTTTCCACGTATCTTGTGAAAACAAGAATCAGGTCTGCATTATTCAAAAAAATTTGTAAATTTGAATGTGGCATGCATAACTATAATATGGTCATCTTTGAAAATAACGTGAAAGACGATCAGGAAAGAGCTGTTTTTAGTATCAAAATTATTCCGATCAGACAATCAAGAGGATGGATGCCAGTCAAGAAGAAAGCTTTGACACTACTTTATTATACTGGAAAGATTGAAAAAATTCAGACATTGAAGGAATTGTGACATTATTTCACCGCAGTTGACAGAATTATTATAATTGAAAAAAATATGAAACCCTTACTTTTGGAAGTAAGGATCAATACACCATAAATTTAATGGTTTACTACCTTGGAAAGAAGAATCTAGGTATTCTTACACAAAAATCAGGTGAGAATCTGGAGGTAGGTCAGCTAGGAACTAATGTCATTGAGACTTGGATTTTAAGGAGCTATTGATTTGCGCTTTTGAAGAATTTAGGAGAGCGTTTTTGAATTGTTTTAGAAAAATTGCCCTAGTTTTGAATATCGGAAAAAATATTCTAAAATGATGAAGAGATTGAACCATAATGCAGGGTTGCCTACGTATCTTGTCAGGACAAGAATAAGGTCAAAACGTTATTCAAACCTATACACAGTTATCGATAATTTGCTAAGGTGCATCTTTTAACTGATCCTCCATGCAAAACAATGTTAGATTACACCTTCCTACTAAAGTAAAATAAATTTAGAGAAATTAGTTAATGTATATGCATAATCATTTTTCATATATGCACAGAGACTATGATAACGTGCCACTTGGGTCATGAATCCTTTGGACATTCGGGTAAAGATGACTAATGATGTATGTACCTAAAATGTGTTGGTTTAGTTCTATCCTATATTAACTAAGAGTGGGTTTGCTAGACTTATGGTTCTTGAGTGGACTACTCGAGTGAGAAGGTTACGCGGGCACACAGAAAAAGATTCGGACACCCTGCACATACGCCAACTCTCCTAAAATTTAGATATTTGAAAGAAATTTATGGGTGCCCAAAACATGCCTCACTTGTATGTGTGATTATGTAAGCTTTCCCAAATAGAAGAAATATGAATGGGATGATAGTTTATATAAAGCAATAAACAAATAAATAAGCTATACAAAACAAATAACAATTTGTGCCACGCAAATAAGATAAATCAAGACAATTAGAAAGAAACAAATAATAATGTAGAAAAATATAAATATTTACCTAAATATGTAATGGTTAGAACCTTGCATCCCCAGCGGAGTCGTCAAATCGTCATACCCGATTTTTACCTAAGGTCAAAGCGAGCATGACATTATGGACTCTAAAAGAATTGATTTTATACAGTCGCCACCTAATTTTTAAGAAAAAATAGGAAACATATTTATTTATTAACAAGTATGACTTTATTTACTATACGAACCAATTAAGATTTCAGGTAAGGGTTCAAATTATTCCGAAGGAAAAAGGTTAGACACCCTTCAGAATCCAAAAATGTTGTTCCCGATCAGACTTAGATTTATTAAAAGAGGGAAAGAAATAATCAATATTTGTAAATGCAGATATAAAATATGTATTGAAATAATATAACACGTATGCTGTCGTAAAATATATATAAACAAAAAATATATAAATATGCATGTAAAGACAAGATTGAATAAAGAAAAAGACTACGCAATATTTTTTTAATGTAAGAAGTGTGAATTATTTGATTAAATATCTAAATCAATTTAATATAAATATTAACGACCTAAATTTTCCTAGCACGCGATGAGAATTGCGTAAATAAAGAATATCCCATCCAATATCCCAAAGTAAAGTTTTCACTATGATTATATTTGTACAAGTATAAGAAATAAAAATACAAACACAAAATTTAAAACTATTCTTTGAATGCCATTTTTGATAAGTATTCTCGATAACCTGTATAATCACTTGTAATAAAAATGTTAGTAACAAATAAATAATTATCAAATGAATTAAGAAGGTATGTGTGAATATATATAAAATATATAAGAAAAATATATTTTTTGTTAAAAAAGTGAACTCAGATAAAGTTTTAAATATTATAAGAATTTTGTCATCGCCCGCATTTATTTATTTTATTACGTATTTGTATACGTAATATCCATCTTTTTATTTGTGGAGGCCTCAAAAATTGATGGAGAATTTTTCATTGGCCATGTAGTGTAGTATCTATTCGCTATCAGCCAAGCACATTCAGAAATCCGTAATAGAGATAAATGTCACCTACACCAGTCCAAATCTGCAAACAAAATAATGGAGTACAACAGGACCATCAAAAAATTGATAGAGCCATAAAAATATGCAAAACGAGAATCAATCCAAAATGTCAAAACCAGTGTTAAAATAGAGCGACGAAATTAGCAAGAATAATGAAGAAAACTCAACAATTATAGCACTACCCCATTCACAGTGAAATCTCAGATAAAATGACATAGTCATGGTCAAAACAACATTAATCAAGATAGAACCATATAGATACAACCCAATAGTAGTAGAATTAAGTTGCTGAAGATTGTATTTTCAGCCAAATATGTGTGAATCACATGCGTAACATACTAAATAAAAGAAACTACATCCATTAGAGGAGAAAAAACTGTAATAGTGGTGACCATCGGCGTTGCTTCAACGGCTTTCGTCGGAGAAATAAAAGTTATCCAGGTCTAATCCATTTCTCCGACTACAGTGACAATAGAGAGAGAGAGAGGCAAAGGTGAAAGTAAAATAAAGAGGGACGGTGCATGGTGGAGCGGCTAGAACTCGTCGATCTTCACTTTCGGCGAGCCAGCGACGTTGTTTAGTGACGGAGAGCATGGAAGTAGGAAAAGAAAGGCGGCGGGTTGGAGGTTTGGTGGTGACTACAATGCTAATGGGGTGATGTTTTGGTCCAACGATGGAGGTGGTGGGGTGGCAGTAAGTTTGAGGGAGAGAGAAAAGAGGGAGAAAGTGAGGAAGAAACAGTTGATGTATGTTTATATGAGTGTTATGTATTTTTTGTCCCCTCCAAAGAAAGTAAAAGAATGAGTATTTAAAATAGAAAAATAAATAGTACAAAAAATTATCAAATCTGCACTCTACCAACATATTCCTTAGATTTAGGAAAGTATATGTAGAAAAAGTCAAAAATTGGAGGAAATAGGGGAAGAAAATTAAAAAAGATGAAGAGAGATGAATAGGAATATGATAATGTTTGTGTGTTAAAATAATTAATCCAACTTACATTTGCAAGTCGTATTAAATAATGTACAAAAATATGAATGTCGATGTGTAATTATAAAAAATATAAACAAGAAATAAAAAATATAATTATCTTGAAAATTATATTATACTATAAATAATTAAAATTATACTGCATGATAAAAAAAATGCAGTTCTATGCTGTGTACGTATGCAGATGATTGTACAAAATAAAAAAAATTAAAATTTACGAAATTAAAGAAAATTATCATAAATTATGCAAAATTAAAGTATGACCATGAATTGACAAAACATCCTAAAATTATAATGATTATCAATAATTTGTTAAAAATTATAAAAAAAATATGAAATTATATTTTATACCCTTTAACGTCAATAAGCCCAAATGTGTTAATTTTAGGCATGGACAGCCAAAATTGGGTGTCAACAATATTACCACAAAGAGTAAGGATCTTTGAGGAAGATGATGTTACTGGAGAAATCAAGTAAAAATGAATTAAAATCCAATATGATTACATGTCAAAGTATTGCAAGGAATGTTGTTTACAAGGGTATTATGAAGACAATTATTAGACTATCGATCCAGAATTATTTGATAGTAAACAAGAGAAAGTACAAAAGGAGAAACCAGAAGCAACGAAGACATCAACAAGCACAACGATTAATCAAAGAAGAGTATTATGAAGTGCGAAAGTTGTAGGAGACAAGCACAATCATAATAAACAAGAATGGATAAAAAAAAGAAGAAATAAGTACAAGAAGGATAGATATGGCCATATAGAAGGAGAAGTTGATCTTCAAGATGATAATACTTTTTATGCACTTAGAGAAAAAGAAGAGCATAAAAAGGAGGAAGGGAAAAAATAATGAGGAAATAGTATAAGATACTATTAAAGAGAATACTAATGTCACGATCCAAAAACCATGGGTCATGATGACACTTGTCGTGGAAAGCCTTGATAAGTCAGTCTATCACCCAAACTGATATAAAAAGAAAAAAATTAATAACAATAACTCAAAGTAAGATTTATAAAAGAAGCCAAACCACATAATTTAAACAAAGCGGAAGAACCTAACCAATGATATCATACCATAATCCCATAATCTGGAGTCACAGTGTAAGACCTAACTACTACAACTCGATATCAAAATACACAAGGCATTCAAAATATGAGCAACCCTGTCTTTGATCACAAAAAAGACATAGAAAAGGCAGTAGTCAACTCCATACTCATGAAAACAATCGCTACCTCAAAAGCTTCAAATGTCGCTTGAATCAACCACCACGAGGAGCACTCAAATCTGGATCTGCACTGAAAGGGCATAATAGGAGTGAATACAGTCCACTCATAATTAGTAAGTCATAGGCTGACTAAGCAAAGTAGAAAATAAAGCATACAAAATACACACTAAAGGTATGTCATATGCAACAAGAAAATGTCCCACAATGGTAACCCACACCGTCTCTACTATCAATTTTATAATATTCATATACATCATGGCAATACGAAAGAGAAAGACAAGTATACAAGTATCACACATACAAATACAAATAAAGAAATACACATAGATAGGTACCACATCAAGGAAATAATACATCAAAATAGTGTATAGAGTAGATATAAATGCAACAAAGATTATGATGGTAATGATAATGATGATGATGATGACCGAGGTTGTTGCACAACCTCCGTATACACCTACGGATCTAATGATTTATGATATTGGACCTATGGGAGTTCTTCAATCTACACACAACCAATATCCATGACTCCTCTCAGACACATTCTTTAGTAGAGGTTTTAAAGATGTTATATTTTATGTCAGAAAATGCCAGTGTTTCTAGTATTTTCAGAATTTTCACACAATTAATTCCATGTGTACACAACCAACAATATCATGTAGGACCCCATATGATTTCATAGCTCAAATAAAATTTCAGAACCAATAAATACGACAACATATAGGCCCCCACACGGCCATAACATAATAATTATAGTCATTTTCATGATTAGCTTTAACACCCCTAACATGATTTTGCATCAATATTTACTACCCAACCCAGTCTAAAGAAAATTAAGCCATAACCTACCTCGAATGCTGAAAACTGATTCATGATGAGTGGTGATTTTACCACTTATTTGCACTCAACTGTTGTGCGCACTACCAAGTTTTGTATAAATAAATGAGAAATAATCGTGATTAAATGCACTAATATACATATTTTGCAGTTATAGAGTTGGTGAGATAGAAAGATGTGGATTGAAGCTAAAAGAGATCAAGTGAAAGCAATGAAGTACAACTGAAGACCTGGAGCAATCATCAGACACAGTTACCAGAATCGCGGTCAGTTTAGATAGTCAGTAGAATGCGATCGAAGAGCCATACCATGTTCATATTGGCCGCGATAGTAGACAACCTCATGCAATCATGGCTAAGTGGGAATGTTGTCCAGGGCAGTTTGTAATTTCACTTAGCCAAATCCTAAACCTTATATAGGATAAACACTTTCTTTTTTGGGTATTGCTTACCTCATAAATATTTTTGAATTTAAAACAAAAACCCTAATTGGGAAAGATTGTAACTAATTTAGTAGACTTGAATTTTTAGTGTTTTCTGAAGGATGGAAGCTTTGGATAATCCATATGGTTTATCTTTCTCTACTTTCTTCATGAGTAGCTAAGTAATTTAGTCTTGGGATTATGTTGAACTAAAGTGTATTTGTGTCTGGGTGTTGATGTGTTTACATAATTTTTAGTTATTGAATATGGATTTCATCATTTCTTGAGTTTAATAGTTGGAATTTTGTGGGTGAAAACCCCAAATATCTAAATACGTTTGATGGGTGAAATCCCAAACTCTAGAAAACCGTCCTCATCCTTGAAAGAGGGATGAAGGTGAACCCATGGGAAACCATAGCATTATTGAAAAAAGGCTACAGGGGGACAAGGCAATGGTGGACAATTAAGTATCTGGTTTACTACCTTTTGCAAACTTAGAAATAAGTGTAAATAGAATGTAAATCATTCCATAGGTATCTTTCTTGAAATAGGAATACCTGATTGACGTATTAGGTAACTATGAATGGTACACTTGTTAGGTGCTCGAAAGAGCCAATGGGTGAAATCTATGAGGTTTGGTTGAAAAACTAGCCACAAAGACTTTCGAACTAGCCTATCTCTCACTCAACAACTAGATATCATATTAAACCATTTCTAACCTGCACACTTTATACCTTTAGGAAGACATAATCCCAAGATTCTCTTCAAACTTGATTTTTAAACAAAAAGTGTCATTTTAGCTTGTGGTGTCTCAAAAGTTGATACAAACCGAACCCCCCACTTTACAGTATATGTTGTGTTTGTTACATTCTAGGTATCCTTTTAGTAACTAGAGCACCCATAAGACTTGGAATTTGTATTTCACTTCTTTTGGATTCGACCTCAATGCGAGTTGGGATATTGACAATGACCGCCTTACCCCTTTAACATGCGAGTAAGTTGAGTGTTATCAAAGTGGCACAGTTGTTAGGGAGTGGAATATAGATTTTACTTGTGAGGTGTAATTTTTACTTGGGTATACCCGGGGTGGTGTGATTTACTTTCTTTGTTGTTTTTGATTTTTTAGGTGATCGTAGTGTTAACGCAACAATGAGTGACAATGCTAGTAACATGGGGACCTTTGATGTTCCTCTCAATGATGAGGGGCAACTCAATGATGCAGGACAAATGAGTGCAATCCGTATCCCACCAACTAATAGGAACAAATTTTTCCAAGTAACAGTGTTACAGTACACGTGATACAAATGAAGGGGCTATACTGTGGTCAAGTATATGAGGACCCCAAAGTTCACTTGAAGAATTTTGTTAAGGTGTGTGCAACTTTCAACATCAAACATATCACTCAAGAGTCTAGTCATCTTCACATTTTCCCATTCTCTCTAATGGATGAGGTGGTGTTGTGGCTCCATTCACTCCCATCTGGTTTAATCACTACTTGGGAAGGGCTTACCATGGTTTTCTTGATTGATACTTTGCACAATTCAAAATGCTCCAAATGTGAGATGATATCATAAATTTTAGGCAATTGAACGGGGAACCATTGTTTGAAGTATGGGAAAGATTCAACGGAAAATTGGTGAAATATTCGAACCACGAGGTCTAGAAGAAGATTCTTCTCCGTATCTTATATCGGGCCCTTGATCCGCTTAACAAAACCACTATGGACAACACGAAGGGAGGTTCCCTAGTGAAAATGCTCTACCATGCGGGAATTTAATTGTTGGGAGAGGATACAAAGCAAAATTGAGGTTGGCATACCCGAGATACCAAAGTTCCCAAAAGCTCTCCCTCTACATCCGTGGTTGACAAAGAATAAAGAAAGTGGGATGAATAAAGAGATTAGAGCATGGCAAAGATGATGACCCAACTTGAGCTCTTGACAAGGCATGTTATGGGTGCATCCGCAAAAGTGATAAATATCGTAGAATCTAAGGCCTATAAGGATAATGAGGAGGCTAAGAAGTTGGATAAGGAGATTCGTTATTTAGCAAACTATTTGGGGGGTTCCCGCCCCACCTATCAAAGACAAGGTGAGAATAAAGGTTGGATGGATCTTGAGCATGATAGGAATTTGAGGGATAAAGAGGGAAATTATTACTGCTATTTTTCCCCTATGATCATGCTAATAACAAAGAGTCAAGCTCCATTGACCCCAAAAAGTTCAAGAATGAGGATGTTTTGGCCCTAATTTTGAATAGGGTGGAAGGTACATATAAGATGGTCCGTGAATTAAAAGGTGACTTCTCTCAACTCTCTCAAACCATGATGGCCTACTCCACCTCTATCAAGAAATTGGAGATCCAAATTAGGCAAATCTCCATGCAATTAAATGGTAGGCCTAGAGGTAGACTCTATAGTGACATGATTGCTAATCCAAAGAATGGCTCTCAAGTCCTAGAAATTGTCACTAGGAGTGGGAATACACTTGATAAGAGCTTGAAAGGATACTTGAGTGGGAAGAGGCTTAAGGATAAGACAAAAGATGTGTTACCTTAAAATAAAGAAGAAGATAATGAGAAAGGGACCGTGGAAATTGATGAGAAAGTGGTTGAGAATGAAAAACTGCAAAATGAAACAAGGCCCACAATCCAAGTAACCCTCCCCTTCCCTCAAGGATTAAATAAAAAAGAGGAGGGTGACAAGTTGAGAAAATATTGGCAAATCTTACCAATCTATCAATAAATATCCCATTTCTTGAGGCGATCAAAGAGATCTCGGGATATGTTAAGGTGACACCATTGAAGTCACCCATTGGTATAGTGCTATCATGGATAGTAAGATAGAAGAAAATAAAGATGGCTTCGGAGCTTTCACCATTCCTTGTACCATCGGGACACATGTGATTGGGAAATCTCTATGCAACCTTAGTACGAGCATCAACCTCATGGGATCCTTGGTTTGAACCAAATGTGGAAACAACCTTTAGGGTTTTATGGATTTCATTACTAGATTTACCACCAAATATTTTTGCTAAAGATGTTATTTTTTCAATAGCTTCAGTGATAAGGAAGCCTCCCACTGTTGATCTAGCAACTAGAAATCAAATGAGACCAAGCTGTGTGAATGTCAAGATTGAAGTGGATTTGGTAGTTATATTACCATAAAGAGTAAGGATCTATGAGGAATATGATGTTACTGGATAAATAAAGTAAAAATGGATTAAAATTCAATATTATTACATGTCAAAGTATAGAAAGGAATGTAGCTTGCATGGGCATTATGAAGATAGTTATTAGACTATCCATCCAGAATTATTTGATAGTAAACAAGAGAAAGAAAATACAGAGAAACCAGAAGCAGCCAAGATATCAACAGACACAATGATTAATCAAAGAAAAGTATTATCAAGTGGGAAGGTTGTAGGATACAATCACAATCATAATAAACAATAATGGATAAAAAAGGAGAAACTAGAACAAGAAGGATAGATATGGACATATAAAAGGAGAAATTATTCTTCAAGATGATAATACTTTTGATGTACTTAGAGAAAAAGAAGAGCATAACAAGTAGGAAGGAAAAAATAAGGAGAAAATAGTACAAGATACCATTAAAGAGAATACTAATGTAACGGTGCAAAAACAGTGGGTTATGATGGCACTTGTTGCGATAAACCTTGACAAGTAAGCCTATCACCCAAAATGTTATAAAAAGGAAAAATAATAACAACTCATAGTAAGTTTCTAAAAGAAGCCAAATGACAGCGCCCAAGCGTACACGCAAGTGTACATGGTTTACCAAGTAATATAGTGTCCTTTAAAACAAAGCTGAATATCGATCCCATATAGACTTGATTTAACAAAGATTTAATTCTAGTTTAACTTTAAAGATTAATTTAGTGCAAAAGTAACCAAAAAGAAAGTGCAATTTTGTAGATTAAAAATAAAGTAAATAATGCAAAAATTAAATTCTTGGAGCAATCAATGGAGAAAAGCCCAGGGTTTAAGCACTTTGAACAATCATACTATGTTATTGAATTTCATTCATTAATATGCTCATCTTGGTTGTTGATTCGTAGGGTTAATTGCATGATTATGGTTTCCCAACCTCTAATTTTTTACCAAATATGGACATTAAAACTACAACATTGAGCGGGGATGTAATAATGCAATTAAGTTAATTAAGGGTATCATCCTACGTATCAATCAAGTAAGGCTTCTAAGTACATCCCTGTCCTAGAAACTAATTCATATTCCTTATTTTATAAGGAAATAAGAACCATACTTTGTTTATTCCCATGTTCTATCATCCTATTCCCTCTCCCACAATCAAAAGGTCGATAATATATGTATTCTAAGGGTCGTGAATCCTTAAAAAAATTAAAATAAGAATAAATAAACAACCAATAATGATAAGCAAATTAAACAAATTTAATTCAAAACAATCAAACTCATGTTCATGGATTCAACCCCGAAAAGGAAATTTTTCGCCACTCATATCCATAATCAATATCCAATTAATTGTATGAATGATTAAAACCATAAAAAAAGCTAAATTAAAGAAATAAAAACCTAAAAAGATGTTTTTGTAGCCTCCAAGGGTGTTCCAAGTTATCTAGGTGTTCCAAGATTCTAAAAATGGTGTTTAGGACGTTATATTTATAGTATTCAAGTCATAAACCGACTTGGATTGGATTTCCACGTGGTTTTCTTTCAGCTGGACAGAATTATCCCGCTTTAATAGATGGCGCATAGCACCATGCCATCAAATGCCATATTTTGTAAAACGTTGTACAATTGCGGAAATCCATTATTTAATAAAATTGTGAAATCTGTACTCACCGTGATGCGCCATTATTGCAGTGATCTACTGGTTTTTGATAATTATGAAATCTTCTTTTTCCGCGACGTGCTAAACTTCTATGTCTTAGAAATTGGAAATTAGACTTGTACCGCGATGCGGTGAAATCGCACCAAGTCAGTGGAAAGTGACAACTGTGATTTCTTTCTTCACCGCAATGCGCCACTATCGTGGAACAAAAATGGATTTTGCCAAATGGGAATTTTAGCCTCTCCGCGATGCGCTAATTTTGCACTACTCCTCTGGAATTTGACCAACGCCATTTTTTCGGTCGGCGCGATGCGGTGACTTTATAAATGTGAAGATCTGCCTTCCAGCTTGTCTTTCTGAGCTATCTTCCCATGACTTTTATTCCTCTATCATGACATATCATCAATGTATCCAATTGCATCCAATTCATCATGATTTAAGCCCTGAAAACACTAATCATATCTATTAGGTACGGAACAAAATTAAAGTTGAATTATACTCAAGAATTCACATCAATGTTTTCAAAACAAGTCCAAATCTGGGTGCATATTGGTGCCTTAAATCATAAAAATATGCACAAGATCACCACCCCACACTTAAAATCTTGTTCGTTCTCAAACAACTCTTTACCCTGAGCATAAAAATCTGAGGTGACTCTACACTTCTACTAAATGCAAGACACTGAAGCTAGTACTACAATGACTTCATAGTATGCAAGTTTCTACACAAAGCACGTTACACACAATTGAAAGCTCAAGAACACTACTCGAAAACATCCTAGTCTCAAGAATTGACTCAATACATGGAAAACTCATGCATATTATTCAAACAAGGACATCATACAAATCACCTATATTCATCAAACATGTGCCCCTCAGAACAAGAGAGTTACCCATAATTCCTCATAATAATGCAATTTATAACATAGTGGGTACAAGAATTAAATTATGCTCACTCTTAAAGAATTCACAAGTTACACATAATGAACCATAGGATTTCCCTTAATGTAATGCTCCACTAATAGTCGAATGTAAAGCTTAGGATCAATTAGAACTTTTCCAGGTTGTAATATAGGCTAAGGGATGGGTAGGAACTATTTGGGAATAGTGAATAACCTCTTTAAGTGCTTTAATACACTACATTATTCATTTAAAACCAATCTTCTAAGAACCAAATTACACCTTTTCCATCCACCCATACCTTTTATTTTTGCCCCATCTCTTTTAAGCATTTTCACAAACACTTGGTGGACGCATAGTTTACTACCACAAGAATTAATTTTTCTCCTTTTTCACAATCTTGGAAATATTTTTAGCATAAGTTATATCACAACCATCCACTACACATCAATTACAAACCAATAACTATTACCTTGGGGCATCAATTTCACCTTTTTCTTCTTCAATTTCTTAAACTCCTTACTAAATCAATTTTTCATTAAAGCACTTAGGAGCTTTTTGGATCAAATTATGGTCTATCAAAGAAGGTATTAGGATACTTATAAGGCTACCAAAGAAAAGGCTAAAGGCTTAATGGGGGTTAACTAGGATAATGCTTAAAGGGTAGGAAAATAAAATGTATAAAACAAGGCTATCAAAGAAATACCTAAATCATAACCTAAGACCACATTCTTTATTTTGCTTCACACACACACCGGGAAAGTTCTAGACATCACATGCAACAAGAAATACAAAAATCATACATCACACATGACACATGATCTACTCAATAGGACCATCATAGACTTCCAACCAAATAATAGCATGAATTCAAATTTAAGCCCAACAAATACTAGAGTCATAAACATGAGCCTAAGAGTCTCAAAAGTAGCAATTCACCCATTCAACATGCTTTTACCACACAAAATACTTGCACCATGCAATAAAAAATAGCACCAACTTACATATCTTACACAAAATTTTAAATTGAACTAAAATTTGGGAATTTCCCCCTACCCCACACTTAAAAACCTACTTTTTCCCCAAAGTGAATTTAAAAGCAAGATATAGAAATACTCCCTGAGGCCTCTATGCCTAGCTAGTAGTATCTTTTGTATGAAAAGTATCCGGGGGACTCCATAATAGTTTTTTGCCATGCTTCTTAGCTCAAGTTTATGGTACTCAGACTTCCCATTAACCTGTGACTCAGTAAAAGCAAAAACTACGTGAAGTAAGAAAAACTAAAATCTTAAAAGAAAACATACCTAATTTATCTTGGGTTGCCTCACAAGAAGCGCCTAATTTATTGTCGCGGCACGACCCATATCAACTCAACCATTTTACTTCACCCTTATACTCCCTTTTGGGATCCATTTTTTCATTTGTTTTAGACCTCTTTTACCTTTTAACATGTTGGGAATATGTGGTTTCATCTTAGGCCACTCAAGCAGGTATTTGGAAGAGGTCTTTAGTGGCTTAGGCACCTCACACTCATCCCTTTCAAACACATTGATCATGCATAAATATTTATATAAGGGATTTTCAATGGGGTCCTTGTAAACATCAAATACTATCTCTTAGTCATCTACCTTCATCTTGAGCGTGCCTTTTCTAACATCAATCAAAGCCCCTCCGGTCACTAAGAATGGGCGCCCAAAAATAATTATTACTTGTTCATTTGCCACAAAATCAAGAACAAAAAATTCAGATGGAATAAAAAATTTACCAACCTTAATGAGGACATCCACAATTATTCCTTTCGGATATGCCATGGAACCGTCTGCTAGCTGCAAAACCACGGTGGTCGATCTAGGCTTTCCTAAGCCCAATTTTTCAAATAGAAATAGGGGCATCAAATTAATGTTTTCCCCTTCGTAACTCAGTGCATGGACCTCTTTTCTCCCAATTTGAATAGGGATAGCAAACTTTCCCTAATCTTTCAATTAATTTGGATTTTCTGTGTCATTATCACACTACTCTATTCAATGAGTGCTATAGCTCCCATATCTTGTAGTTTCACCTTTTTTGCCACAACATCCCTCAAGTACTTTGTGTACTTAGGCATACTTTACAAAATATCTAGCAAAGGTAAGTTAAATTGAAGTTCTTTGAATGTGTCGATGAACTTTTTGAACAATGCATCCTCCTTCACTTTAATTTGCCTTTGAGGAAAGGGTAATGGCAGTGTCTTCGTCTTCTCTGGTTCAACAACTTTTTCCTTCAAGTAATCAGACTTCCTTGAATTTTTAGCAACTCTGTTATTTACCTATTTGGTTACCACATCAGCATCTACCTCCTTAGTTAACTTTGGAGGTTTTTCATGAAGCTCTTTACCACTCATCAAGGTAATTGCCATGACTTATTTTGGATTTTCTGTATCCGTAGGCAAACCACCTTGTGGCCTAGAATTCATTTCTTGTGATAATTTCCCCAACTGCAACTCTAAATTTCTTATGGCCGTTTGCTAATTTTTCATGTCCGCAGTCAACTATGTTTGACTAGCTAGAAGCTGCTTCAATATTTTTTCCATATTGTTAGTTGACTAATTTGTTTGGGTTTGTGGCTATTGAATATATTGTTGTTGTGCGTTCCATGACTGAGTCTTCCACTTCATGTTGTAAGCATTACCAAAATTTGGCCTTTGAGTATTACCTACATACATTACCAATTTTGGATTTGAAGCACATATTATAGCTGAATGGCCATTATTTCTGCATATTTCACACCAACCTAAAGTTTGGTGGATGGTATTGAATGTGGCTGCGGGTTGTGGAACTCCCAATTTTAGGATGCTGAGTGATGTGTTAATCAAATTCTGTAGTGTAGAAACCTTTCCTAATAAGGCTGTAAATTGGTCCACCTCCAATACACCCACAATTCTTTTTGTGGTACTTCAATAATCTAAATGCCAATCTAGATTTCCTTGTGCTATGCAATACAACAATGTGTACAGCTCATCATAAGTTAGCTCCAATGCTTGACCAACTACGGTTAAATCTAGCAAAATCTTTGTATTGTGATCAAGAGCTTCTACAAAAGTGTGAGCAAGTACCTCATTCGACTATTGGTGATATAGATATTCCTAAATAAGATCCTTGAAGTGTTCCCAAGCATGATAGAGGTTTTTATTAGGCTTCTGTTTGAAGCTCACTATCTCGCTGTGAAGTCTTGTAGTCTTCCCTAATGGAAAAAATCTGATGAGGAATTTTTCTGGCTAAGTCATCCCGTGAAGTAATTGAATTCGCCGTCTTTACATTCAACCACTATTTTGATTCCCCCAAAAGTGAATAGGGAATCAGTGTCAGCCTCGCATAATTTGGAGTCCCCCCAGTCGGAGTGAATGTATCAGTAAGCTCAATGAAGGTCTACAAATAGACTTGTAGATCCTTGTGTGAAATACCTGCAAACTGTCAACTGCTAAAAAAAAGTTGCACCATGTTATGTTTCAACTCGAAATTTCCTCCAGCTTCCAGTCTTTGAATTGGAGAAGTGAAGTTTTTTGGAAGGAGGACTGCCACTTCCCTAACCTTTCTACCAGTTGTTTGTTGTTTAGCCATAGGAACTGTATTCCCTTGGTCTTCTTAGATTTGAGGACTTTTGGGGAGAAGGATTGCTTCTCTCCTGTGTTGATCGTAAAGTTTCTCGGGTTACGGCTTGGTTCTACCAACTCCCAATCCCTTGCTAGCTTATAAACTTAGAAACCTATCTCATGCAAACACAAAAACAAGATCAAGCGTAAAAACACCGAATAAATCTAAAAAGTAAAACTAAAATAAAAAATTGCCAAAATACAAGTCCCCAGCAACGACGCCAAAAACTTGACAGTGACCAAGCGCACATGCAAGTGTTCGTGGTCTACCAAGTAATATAGTGGCCTTTAAAACAAAGCCGAATATCGATCTCACAGAGACTTGATTTAATAATGATTTAATTCTAGTTTAACTTTAAAGATTAATTTAGTGCAAAAGTTACCAAAAAAAAAGTGTAATGTTGTAAATTAAAAATAAAATAAATAATGCAAAAATTAAATTCTTGGAACAATAAATGGAGAAAAGCCCAGGGTTAAAGCACTTCGAACAATCATACTATGTTATTGAATTTCATTCATTAATTTGCTTATATTGGTTGTTGATTCGCAGGGTTAATTGCATGATTAGGGTTTCCCAACCTCTAATCTTTTACCTAATATGGACATTACAACTACATGGTTGAGCGGGGATGTAATAATCCAATTAAGTGAATTAAAGTTATTATCTTACGTATAAATCAAGTAAGGCTTCTAAGTACATCCCTGTCCTAGAAACTAATTCATATTCCTTATTTTATATAAAAAAAACATACTTTGTTTATTCCCATGTTCTATCATCCTATTCCCTCCCCCGAGATCAAAAGGTTGATAATATGTATTCTAAGGGTCATGAATCCTTAAAATAATTAAAATAAGAATAAACAAACAACAAATAATGATAATTAACTCATAGCCATAATCAACATCCAATTAATTGTATGAATGATTAAAACCATAAAAGAATGATAAACTAAAGAAATAAAAAACTAAAAAGAAGTTTTTGTAGACTCCAAGGGTGTTCCAGGTGATCTATGGGTTCCAAGATTCTCAAAACAGAGTTTTGGAGATTATATTTATAGTATTCAAGTCATAAACCGACTTTGATTGGGTTTCTACGTTGTTTTCTTTCAACTAGGAAAAATTATCCCAATTTTTCCGGATGGTGCGTCGCGCCATGCCATCAAATGCCATATTTTGTCAAACGTTGTATAATCGCGGAAATCAATTATTCAGTGAAATTGTAAAATTTATACTCACCACGACGCACCACTATCACGGTGAGCTACTGGTTTTTGCAAATTGTGAAATCTCCTTCTTTCGTGATGTGCTAAACTTCCAGGTGTCAGAAATTGGCAATTGGACTTGTACCGCGATGAGGTGTTATCGTGCCAAGTCACTGTAAAGTGAAAACTGTGATTTCCTTCTTCACCGCAACGCGCCACAATCACGGACCAACACTGGATTTTGCCAAATGGGAATTTGACCCTCTCCGCGACGCGATAATTTCGTGCTACTCTACTGTAATTCAACCAAAACTATTTTGTCAGTCGGCGTGATGCGGTGACTTTATAAACGTGAAGTTCTGCCTTCTAGCTTGTCTTTCTAAGATATGTTCCCATGACTTCTATTCCTTCTACCATGACATAGCATCAATTTATCCAACTGCATCTAATTCATCATAATTTGAGCCTTGAAAACACTAATCATATCCATTAGGTACGAAACAGAATTAAATCTGAATTATACTCAAGAATTCACATCAAAGTTCTAAAAACAAGTCCTAATCTGGGTGCATATTGGTGCCTTGAATCATATAAATATGCACAAGATAACCAAACCACACAATTTAAACAAAGCAAAAAAATATAACAAAAGATATCATACCTTAATCCCAAAACCTAGAGTCACAGTGTAAGAACTAACTAGTACAACTCGATATCTAAATACATAAGGCATTCAAAATAGGAAAAACTCTTTCTTTGAACACAAAAAAGACATTGTCTAAATATAAAAAGGTAGCAGTCAACTCCAGATGTATGAATTCAAATGCTACCTCAAAAAGCTTCAAATATCGCTCGAATCAACTACCATAAGGTGGAATCAAATCTGGATCTGCACTTAAAGGGCATAGTAGGGGTGAATACGGTTCACTTATACTCAGTAAGTCATAGGACAACTAAGCAAATAGAAAATAAAGCATATAAAATACACACTAAGGGTACGTCACCTGCAATAAGAAAATATCCCACAATGGTAGCCCACACCATATATACTATCTATTCTATAATATTTATATACATCATGGCAATATAAAAGAGAAAGACAAGAAAACAGGTACCATACATATGAATACAGAGGAAGAAATACACATAAATAGGTATTACATCAAGGAAATAATACATCACAACAATGAACAAAGTAAATACAAAAACAATTAAGATGATGATGGTAATGATAATGATGATGATGATGATAATGATGATGATTCCCAAGGTTGTCGCACAACCTCCATATACTCCTACGGAGCTAAAGCTTCTCGATGTAGGACCCATGGTGATATGGATCAAAGTGGCATCGTAGCCCTCGAGGACATGATTGGAAGCCAATATGTAACAATTCGAGCTCGGGTGGTTGCATAATCAAAAGAATAAGCTTTGAAATGTTGAGAAAAATTCCCAACACTCCAAATCCATCCATATGCACACTTCAAGGCCTCCCCTTTGTAATGGCTCACTAAGGGCCTTTAGGTCATTTTGTGTAATAAGCTCAACCTAGACTATAAATAGAACATATTAGATATTTTTTTCATAAATTTGATGAATATTATGAGACATCTCTTAGAGAGTGTTCATAAAAGTGTGGATTTCACTTGTGACAAGTGTGGATATCACTTGTGTTGGTACTAGTTTAGAAATGGTGGTTGCTTGGGAATTTTGGTTCCCTTGAGATCTTCGTAAGACCTTGGTGTTACTTGTATAATACTTGGGTCTTTGTGTTTGATACAAAATTAGGTTCATAGTGTTTATACACACAACCAATATCCATGACTCCTCTCAGACATATTCTTTAGTCGAGGTTTTAAAGATGTCATATTTTATGTCAGAAAATGCTAGTGTTTCTAGTATTTTCAGAATTTCCACAGTGGTATCAATGTTTCATGAGTGTATATGATGTAAGTATGTAAAGCTCAAAACTAACTAGAATGAGTATTTCCATATCCAACAATAATACCATCCAAGTGAACCAATAATCCACTCAATATTCACAATCATCCGTGAAGGCCTACATATATCATATTTCAAGAGAGTAGAATACAATTAAATACACCATTGATATCACGTAAGGCTTTATTATTAAACAAGACACAATTAATTACATGTGTACACAACCAACAATATGATGTAGGACCCCACACGATCGCACATAGCAAATAATATTTTAGAACCACTAAATACGACAACATATAGGCCCCCACAAGGCTGCAGCACAACAATTATAGTCATTTTCATGATTGATTCTAAAACCTCTTACATGATTTTGCATTAATAGAATGAGATCACAGAACCATACCACTGTCACGTTGGCCGCAATCGCGGACAACCTCATGCAATCACAGGAAAGTGGGAATGTTGTCCAGGGCAGTTTGTAATTTCACTTAGCCGAATCCCAAACCTTATATAGGAAAAACCCTTTCTTCTTCGGGTATTGCTTACCTCATACATATTTTTGAATTTAAAACAAAAACCCTAATTGGGCAAGATTGTAACTAATTTTGGAGACTTGAATTTGTAGTGTTTTCCGAAGGATGGATGCTTTGGATAATCCATATGGTATATCTTTCTCAACTTTCTTCATGAGTAGCTAAGTAATTTAGTCTTGGGATTATGTTGAACTAAAGTATATTTGTGTGTGGGTGTTGATATGTTTACATAATTTTTAGTTGTTGAATATGGATTTCATCATTGCTTGAGTTTAATAGGTTGAATTTTGTGGATAAAAATCCCAAATCTCTAAATGGGTTTGATGGGTGAAAACCCTGAATTCTAGAAAACCTTTCTCATCCTTAAAAGAGGGATGGAAGTGAACCCATCGGTACCTATAACATTCTTGAAAAAGGGCTATAGGGGGACAAGGCAATGGTGGCCGATTAAATAACTGGTTTACTACCTCTTACAATCTTAGAAATAAGTGTAAATAGAGTGTAGATCATATCATGGGCATCTTCCTAGTAATAGGGATGCCTGATTGAGGTATTAGGTAACTATGAATGGCACACTTGTTAGGTGCTCGAAAGAGCCAATGGGCGAAATCTATGAGGTTTGGTTGAAAAACTAACCACAAAGACTTTCGAACTAGACTATCTCTCACTCAAAAACTAGATATCATGTTAAACCATCTCTAACCTACACATTTTATACCTTTAGGAAGACATTATCCCAAGATTCTCCTCAAACTTGATTTTTAAACCAAAAGTGTCATTTTAGCTTGTGGTGTCTCAAAAACTGATACAAACCAAACCCCCCACTTTACATTATATGTCGTGTTCATTTACATTCCGGGTATCCTTTTAGTAACTATAGCACCCATAAGACTTGGAATTTGAATTTCACTCCTTGTGGATTCGATCCCAATGCGAGTTGGAATATTGAAAATGACCACCTTACCCCTTTAACATGAGAGTACATAGAGCATTATCAAAATGGCACAGTTGCAAGGGAGTGGAATATAGATTTCACTTATGCAGTGTGATTTTTACTTGTCTATACCCGGGGTGGAGTGATTTACTTTCTTTGTTGTTTTTGATTTTTGTAGGTGATCGTAGTGTTAATGCAACAATAACTGACAACGCTAGTAATATGGGGACCTTTGATGTCCCGCTTGATGACGAGGGACAACTCAATGATGCGGGCCAAACAAGTGCAATCTGTATCCCACCAACTAATCGGAACAGAGTTTTCCAAGTAACTAGTGTTATATTACATATGTTACAAACGAAGGGGCTATATTGTGGTCAAGCATATGAGGACCCCAAAGTTCACTTGAAGAATTTTGTGAAGGTGTGTGCACCTTTCAACATTGCACATATCACTCAAGATTCTATTCATCTTTGTATTTTCCCATTTTCTCTAATGGATGAGGTGGTGTTGAGGCTCCATTCACTCCCATCTGGTTCAATCACTATTTGGGAAGAGCTTACCATGGGTTTTCTTGATCGATACTTCCCACCTTTCTAAATGCTCCAAATATCAGATGAGATCATAAATTTTAGGCAATTGAATGGGGAACCATTGTCTGAAGCATGGGAAGATTCAACGAAAAATTGGAGAAATGTCCAAACCACAAGGTGCCAAAGAAGATGTTTCTCCGTATCTTATACCAGACCCTTGATCCGCTTAACAAAACCATGATGGACAACACAATGGGAGTTTCCCTAGTGAAAATATAGTACCATGTGGGAATTCAATTGTTGGGAGAAGAGACAAAGCAAATTGAGGTTGGCATACTCGAGATTCCAAAGTTCCCAAAAGCTCTCCCTCTACATCTGTAGTTGACAAAGAATAATGAAAGCCGGATGAAGAAAGAGAGGAGAGCATGACAAATATTATAACCCAACTTGAGCTATTGACAAAGCATGTTATGGGTGCATCCGCGAAAGGGGTAAACGTCATAGTATCTAAGGCCTATAAGGATGACGAAGAGGCCAAGAAGTTAGATAAGGAGATCCGGTATTTAGCAAACTATTTAGGGGGTTCCCGCCCCGCCTATCAAAGACAAAGTGGGAATCAAGGTTGGATAGATCATGAGCATGATAGGGATTGGAGGGATAGAGAGCATGATTATAACCGCTAGTTTTCCCCCATGATCGAGCTAAAAATAAAGAGTCAAGCTCCATTGACCCCAAAAAGTTCAAGATTGAGGATGTTTTGGCCCGAATTTTGAATAGTGTAGAAGGTACGGACAAGATGGTCCGTGCATTGAAAGGTGATTTCTCGCAAATCTTTCAAACCATGATGGCCTACTCCATCTCTATCAAGCAATTAGAGATCCAAATTAGGCAAATCTCCATGCAATTAAATGGTAGGCCTAGAGGTGGACTCCATAGTGACACAATTGCTAGTCTAAGGAATGACGCTTAAGTCTTAGAAATTGTCACTAGGAGTGGGAAGACACTTGATGAGCACTTGAAAGGATACTTGAGTGGGAAGATACCTAAGGCTATTCCAAAAGAGGTATTACCTTACAATAAAGAAGATGATGATGAGAAAGGGACTGTGGAAATTTATGAAAAAGTAGTTGAGAATGAAAACTGCAAAATGAAGCAAGGCGCACAATCCAAGACCGCCTCCCATTCCCTCAACGATTGTATAAAAAGAGGAGGGTGACAAGTTGAGAAAATCATGCAAAGCTTAGCAATCTATCAATAAATATCCCATTTCTTGTGGCGATCTAATAGATCTCGGGATATGCTAAGGTGACACCATTGAAGTCACCCATGGGTATAGTGCTATCATGGATAGTAAGATAGCGGAAAAGAAAGATGGACCCAGATCTGTCACCATTCCTTGTACCATTGGAACACATGTGTTTGTAAAAGCTCTATGCGACCTTAGTGCAAGCATGAACCTCATGGGATCCTTAAATAGGATCCTTGGTTTGAACCAAATGTGGAAGCAACCATTGGGGTTTTTGGATTTCATTACTAGATTTACCACCAATTTTTTTTTCTAAAGATGTAATTTTTTCAATAGCTTCAAAGATAAGGAAGCCTCTCACTGTTGATCTAGCAACTAGAAATCAAATGAGATTAAGTTGTATGAATGTCAAGATTGAAGTGGATTTGGTAGTTATATTACCATAAAGGGTAAGGATCTATGAGGAATATGATGTTACTGGATAAATTAAGTAAAAAGGGATTAAAATTCAATATGATTACATATCAAAGTATAGAAAGAAATGTTGCTTGCAAGGGCATTATGAAGATAGTTATTAGACTATCCATCCAGAATTATTTGATAATAAATAAGAGAAAGTAAATATGGAGAAACCAGAACAAGAAGTATAGATATGGACATATAAAAGAAGAAATTGATCTTCAAGATGATAATCCTTTTGATGCACTAAAAGAAGAAGAAGATAACAAGTAGGAAGGAAAAAATAGGGAAGAAACAATACAAGATACCATTAAAGAGAATACTAATGTCACGGCCCAAAAAATAGTGGGTCATGATGGCACTTGTTGCGATAAGCCTTGACAAGTAAGCCCATCACCCCAAATGTTATAAAAAGGAAAAATAACAAAAAATCAAAGTAACATTTCTAAAAGAAGCCAAATGAAAGTGCCCAAGAGCATACGCAAGTGTATGTGGTCTTCCAAGTAATATTGTGGCCTTTAAAACAAAGCCGAATATTGATCCCACAGAGACTTGATTTAATAATGATTTTATTCTAGTTTAACTTTAAATATTAATTTAGTGCAAAAGTAACCAAAAAGAAAGAGTAATTTTGTAAATTAAAAATAAAGTAAATAATGCAAAAATTAAATTCTTGGAATAATCAATGAAGAAAAACCCAGGGTTAGAGCACTTCGAACAATCTTCTATGTTATTGAATTTCATTCGTTAATTTTCTAATCTTGGTTGTTGATTCATAGGGTTAATTGCATGATTATGACTTCCCAACCTCTAATCTTTTACCTAATATGGACATTATAACTACATTGTTGAGCGAGGATGTAATAATCCAATTAAGTTAATTAAAGCTATCATCCTACGTATGAATCAAGTAAGGCTTCTAAGTACATCCTTGTCCTAGAAACTAATTCATATTCCTTATTTTATAAAGAAATAAGAACCATACTTTGTTTATTCCCATGTTCTATTGTCCTATTCCCTCTCCCGAGATCAAAAGGTCGATAATATATGTATTCTAAGTGTCGCGAATTCTTAAAATAAATCAAATAAGAATAAAAAAACAACCAATAATGATAAGAAATCAAACAAATTTAATTTAAAATAATCATACTCATGTTCTTGGCTTCAACCCCGGAAAGGGAGTTTTTAGCTACTCAGCCATAATCAACATCCAATTAATTGTATGAATGATTAAATGAATAAAAGAAAGCTAAATTAAAGAAATAAAAAACTAAAAAGAAGTTTTTGTAGCCTCCAAGGGCGTTCCAAGTGATCCATGGGTTCTAAGATTCTCAAAACGGAGTTTGGGATTTTATATTCATAGTATTCACGTCATAAACCGACTTGGATTGGGTTTCCACGTTGTTTTCTTTCATCTAGGAAAAATTATCTCGATTTTGCCAGACGGTGCGTCGCGCCATGCCATCAAATGCCATATTCTGTCAAACTTTTTATAATCTCGGAAATCCATTATTCAGTGAAATTGTGAAATTTATACTCACCGCAACAAGCCACTATCGCAGTAAGCCACTGTTTTTTGACAATTGTGAAATCTCCCTCTTCCGCAATTCGCTAAACTTGTAGGTCTCAGAAATTAGCAACTGGACTTGTACCGCGATGCGGTGAAATTGCGCCAAGTCACTGGAAAGTGACGACTGTGGTTTCCTTCTTTACCGCGATGCACCACAATCGCGGACCAACAGTGGAATTTTCCAAATGGGAAATTGAGCCTCTCCGCAATGCGTTAATTTTGTGATACTCCACTGGAATTCGACCAATTCCATTTTGTATGTCGGCGCGATGCGGTGACTTTATAAACGTGAAGTTCTACCTTCCAGCTTGTCTTTCTGAGCTATGTTCCCATGACTTTTATTCCTTCTTCCATAACATATCATCAATGTATCCAATTGCGTCCAATTCATCACGATTTGAGCCCTAAAAAGACTAATCATATCCATTAGGTACAAAACTGAGTTAAAGCTGAATTATACTCAAGTATTTACATCAAAGTTCTCAAAACAAGTCCAAATCTGGGTGCATATTGGCGGCTTGAATCATATAAATATGCGCAAGATCACCATCCCACACTTAAACTCTTGTTCATCCTTGAACAACTCTTTACTCTGACCATAAAAATCTGAGGTGACACTATACTTCTGCTAAATGCAAGACACTCAAGCTAGTACTACAATGACAACACAATATGCAAATTTCTACACAAAGCACGTTACACACAATTGAAAGCTCAAGAACACTACTCCAAAACATCCTAGTCTCAAGAATTAACTCAATACATGGAAAACTTATGCATATTATTCAATCAAGGACATCATACAAATTACCCATATTCATCAAATATGTGCCCCTCACAATAAGAGAGTTACCCATAATTCCTCACAATAATGAAATTTATAACATAATGGGTACAAGAATTAAATTACACCCACTCTCAAAGAATTAACAAGTTACACACAATGAACCATAGGCTTTCCCTTAGTGTAATACTTCACTAATAGTCAAATGTAAAGCTTAGGATCAATTAGGATTTTTCTGAATTATAGTGTAGGCTAAGACACGGGTAGGAACTATTTGGGAATAGTGATAACCTCTCTAAGTGCTTTAATACACTACATTATTCATTTAAAACCAATCTTCCAAGAACCAAATTACACCTTTTCCATCCACCCATACCTTTTATTTTTGCCCCATCTCTTTTAAGCATTTTCACCAACACTTGGTGGACGCATAGTTTACTACCACAAGAATTAATTTTTCTCACTTTTCACAATCATGGCAATATTTTTAGCATAATTTATATCACAACCATCCACTACACATCAATTATACACTGATAACTATTACCTTAGGGCATCAATTTTACCTTTTTCTTCTTCAATTCCTTAAACTCCTTACTAAATCAATTTTTCATTAAAGCACTTGGGAGCTTTTTAGATCAAATTATGGTCTATCAAAGAAGGGATTAGGCTACTCATAAGGCTACAAAATAAAAGGCTAAAGTCTCAATGGGGGTTAACTAGGATAATGCTCAAAGGGTAGGAAAATAGAAGGTATAAATCAAGGCTATCAAAGAAATGTCTAAATCATCTCCTAAGCCCACATTCTTTATTTTTCTTCACATACACACCGGACAAGTTCTAGACATCACCTGCAACAAGGAATACAAAAATCTTACATCACACCTGGCACATGCTCTACTCAATAGGATCATCATAGACTCTCAACCAAATAATAACATGAATTCAAATTTAAGCCAACAAATACTAGAGTCATAAACATGAGCCTAAGAGTCTCAAAAGTAGTAATTCACTCATTCAAAATGCTTTTACCACACAAAATACTCGCACCAACTCACATATCTTACACAAAATTTTAAATTGATCCAAAATTTGGGAATTTACCCCCACCCGACACTTAATAACCTACTTTGTCCCCAAAGTGAATTTACAAGCAAGAGATAAAAATACTCCCTGAGGCCTCTAGGCCTAGCTATTAGCATCTTTTGCATAAAAAGGATCCGGGGGACCCCACACTCTATTTTTTTCTATGCTTTTTATCTCAAGTTTATGGTACTAAGACTTCCCATTAACCTGTGACACAACAAAAATAAAAACTACGTAAAGTAAAAAAACTAACAACTAAAAAGAAAACATACCTACTTTAACTTGCGTTGCCTCATAAGAAGTGCCTAATTTATTGTCGTGGCACGACCCATATTAACTCAACTATATTTCTTTACCCTTCTACTTCCTTTTGGGAGCCATTTTCTCATTCGTTTCAGACCTCTTTTACCTTTTAACATATTGGAAATTGGTGGTTTCATCTTAGGCCACTCAATTAGGTAGTTGGAAGAGGTCTTAGTGGCTTAGGCACCCTAAACTCATCCCTTTCAAACACACTGATCATGCATAAATCTTTATATAAGGGATTTTCAACGGGGCCTTGTAAAAATCAAATACCACCTCTTAATCATCTACCCTCATCTTGAGAGTGCCTTCTCTAACATCAATCAAAGACCCTCCGGTCACTAAAAATGGGCATCCCAAAATAATTGGTACCTATTCGTCTGCCACAAAATCAAGAACAAAAAAGTAAGTAGGAATAACACATTTACCAACCTTAATGAGGACATCCTCAATTATTCCTTCCGAATAAGCATGGAACCATCTACTAGATACAAAACCACGGTGGTCGATCTAGGCTTTCCCAAGCCTAATTTTCAAACAACGATAGGGGAATCAAATTAATGCTTGCCCCTAAGTCACTCAGTGCATGGATATCTTTGCTCCCAATTTTAATAGGGATAGCAAACTTTCCCTGATCTTTTAATTTCCTTGGGATTTTTTGTAACATTACCATACTACACTCTCCAGTAAGTGCTATAGCTCCCATATCTTGTAGTTTCACCTTCTTCTCCACCACATCCCTCAAGTAGATTGTGTACATAGGCATACTCTGCAAAATATCTAGCGAAGGTAAGTTAATATGAAGTTCTTTGAATGTGTTGATGAACTTTTTGAATAATACATCCTCTTTCACTTTAATTTTCCTTTGATGGAAGGGTAATGGTAGTGTCTTCTTCTTCTCCTGTTAAACAACTTTTTCCTTCAAGTACTCAGACTTTCTTAAATTTTTAGCAACTCTGTCATTTACCTGTTGGGTTACCACTTCAGCTGCTACCTCCTTAGTTACCTTTGGATGTTCTTCATGAAGCTTTTTACCACTCCTCAAGGTGATTGCCATGACTTGTTTTGGATTTTTTGTATTAGCGGGCAAACCGACTTGTGGCCTAGTATTCATTGCATGTGATAATTGACCCAACTGCAACTCTAAAATTCTTGTGGCCGCTTGCTGATTCTTTATGTCTGCAGTCAACTGTGTCTGACTAGCTAGAAGTTGCTTCAACATCTCTTCTATAATGTTAGTTGACTAATTTATTTGGGTCTGTGGCTGCTGAACTTGTTGTTGTTGTGCGTTCCATGGCTGAGTCTGCCACTTCATTTTGTAAACATTACCGAAATTTGGCCTTTGAGCATCACCTACATACATTATCGATTCCGGATTTGAAGCATACATGGCCGATGAATGGCCATTATTTTCAAAGATTTCACACCAACCTACAGCTTGTTGGATGGAATTTACTGTGGTTGCGAGTTGTGGAGCTCCCAATTTTAGGCTGCTGAAAGATCTGTTGATCAAATTTTGTAGTGCAGAAACCTGTGCTTATAAGGCTGTAAATTGGTCCACCTCCAATCCACCCGCAATTCTTTTTGTGGCACTTCCAGAATCTGAATGCCAATCTAGATTTCCTTGTGCTATGCGATTCAACAATGTGTAAAGCTCATCATATGTTAGCTCTAATGCTTGACCACCTATGACTAAATATAGTAAAATCTTTGTATTGTGATCAAGAGATTCTACAAAAGTGTGAGCACGTACCTCATTTGTCTGTTGGTGATATGGACATTCCCGAAGAAGAGCCTTGAATCATTCCCAAGCATGATAGAGGTTTTCATCATGCTTCTATTTGAAGCTCACTATCTCGCTGCGAAGTCTCGCAGTCTTGCCTGATGGAAAAATCTGATGAGGAATTTTCTAGCAAAGTCATCCCATGAAGTAATTGAATTTGCCGAATTCATATTTAACCACTGTTTTGCTTCCCCCAAAAGTGAATGGGGAAACAATGTCAGCCTCACATAATCTGGAGTCACCCCATTCAGAGTGAATGTATCAGTAAGCTCAATGAAGGTCTACAAGTAGACTTGTGGATCCTCATTTGAAAGCCCTGCAAACTATCCATTGCTAATAAAAAGTTGCACCATGTTATGTTTCAACTCAAAATTCCTCCCAGCTACCGGTCTTTGAATTGGGGAAGTCAAGTCGTTGGAAGTGGGACTGCCACTTCCCTAACCTTCCTACCAGTTGCTTGTTGTTCAGTAATAGGGACTGTATTCCCTTTGTCTTCTTGGATTTAAGGAACTGAGGAGAAGGATTGCTTCTCTCCTGCATTAATGGTGAAGTTGTTTAGGTTAAGGGTTTGGTTCTACCAACTCCCGATCCCTTGCCAGCTTATAAACTTAGAAACCTATCTCCTGTAAACACAAAAATAAGACCAAGCATAAAAACACCAAATACAACTAAAAAGTAAAACTAAAATAAACAATTGCCAAAATACAAGTCCCCAGCAACGGCGCCTAAACCCTGACAGTGCCCAAGTGCACACGCAAGTGTACGTGGTTTACCAAGTAATATAGTGGCCTTTAAAACAAAGCCAAATATCAATCCCACAGAGAATTGATTTAACAATGATTTAATTTTAGTTTAACTTTAAAGATTAATTTAGTGCAAAAGTAACCAAAAAGAAAGTGTAATTTTGTAAATTAAAAATAAATTAAATAATGCAAAAATTAAATTCTTGGAACAATCAATGGAGAAAAGACCAGGGTCAAAACACTTTGAACAATCATACCTTGGTTGTTGATTCGTAGGGTTAATTACATGATTATGGTTTACCAACCTCAAATCTTTTACCTAATATGGACATTACAACTACATCATTGAGCAGGGATGTAATAATCCAATTAAGTTAATTAAAGCTATCATCCTTCGTATGAATCAAGTAAGTCCTCTAACTACATCCCTGTCCTAGAAACTAATTCATATTCTTTATTTTATGAAGAAATAAGAACCATACTTTGTTTATTCTCATGTTCTATCATCCTATTTCCTCTCTCGAGATCAAAAGGTCGATAATATATGTATTCTAAGGCCGTGAATCCTTAAAATAAGAATAAATAAACAACCGATAATGATAAGCAAATTAAACAAATTTAATTCAAAACACTCGTTCTCATGTTCCTGGCTTCAGCCCCAGAAAGAGAGATTTTAGCCAGTCATAGCTATAATCAATATCCAATTAATTGTATGAATAATTAAAACCATAAAACAAAGATAACTTAAAGAAATAAAAACCTAAAAAGAATTTTTTGTAGCCTCCAAGGGTGTTCCATGTAATCTAGGGGTTCCAAGATTCTCAAAATGGAGTTTGGGACGTTATATTTATAGTATTCAAGTCATAAACCGACTTGGATTGGGTTTCCACGTTGTTTTCTTTCAGCTGGGCAAAATTATCCCAATTTTATCAAATGTCGCGTCGTGCCATACCATCAAATTCCATATTCTATGAAATTTTGTATAATTATGGAAATTCATTATTCAGTGAAATTATGAAATTTATACTCACCTCGACGCGCCACTAGTTTTTGACAATTGTGAAATCTCCTTCTTTCGCAATGCCCTGAACTTTTAGGTCTTAAAAATTGGCAACTGGACTTGTACCGCGACGCGGTAAAATCGTGCCAAGTCACTAAAAAGTGACAACTATTATTTTCTTTTCATCATGACGCACCACAATTGTGGACCAACACTGGATTTTGCCAAATGGGAATTTGACACTCTCTGCGATGCGCTAATTTCGCGCTACTTTACTAAAATTTGACCAACGCAATTTTGTCGATCGGTGCAATATGGTGAATTTATAAAAGTGAAGTTCTGCCTTCCAGCTTGTCTTTCTGATCTATGTTTCCATGACTTTTTTTCCTTCTACCATGACATATCATCAATGTATCCAATTCATCACGATTTAAGCCTTGAAAACACTAATCATATCCATTAGGTACGAAACTGAATTAATGATGAATTATACTCAAGAATTCACATCGAAGTTCTCAAAATAAGTCCAAATCTGGGTGCATATTGGTGCCTTGAATTATATAAATATGCACAAGATCACAAAACCACACAATTTAAACAAAGCAAAAGAACATAATATACGATATCATACATTAATCCCAAAACCTAGAGTCACAGTGTAAGAACTAACTAGTACAACTCGATATCTAAATACATAAGGCATTCAAAATAGGAGATACTCTATCTTTAAATAAAAAAAAATACATAGTCTAAATAAAAAAAGTTAGCAGTTAACTCTAGATGCATGAAACCAAACGCTAACTCAAAAAGCTTCAAATATCACTCGAATCAACCACCATGAGGTGCAGTCGAATCTGTATTTGCACTAAAAGGGCATAGTAGGGGTGAATACAGTTCACTTATACTCAGTAAGTCATAGGACAGCTAAGCAAAGTAGAAAAGAAAGCATATAAAATACACACTAAAGGTATGTCACCTTTAATAAGAAAATGTCCCACAACGATAGCCCACACCATCTATACTATCAATTATATAATATTTATATACATCATGGCAATACGAAAGAAAAAGACAAGTAAACAGGTTCCACATATATGAATATAGAGAAAGAAATGCACATAGATTGGTATCACATCGAGGAAATAATACATCACAGCAATGAAAAAAGTAACTACACATGCAATTGAGATGATGATGGTAATGATAATGATGATGATAAATATGATGATTCCTAAGGTTGTCGTACAACCTCCGTATACTTTTACGGAGCTAAAGCTTCCCGATGTAGGACCCATGGTGATATGGATCAAAGAGGCATCGTAGCCCTCGAGGACATGATTGGAAGCCAATATGTAAAGATTCAAGCTCGGGTGGATGCACAATCAAAATAATAAGTTTTGAATTGTGGAGAACAAGTTCTAACACTCCAAATCTATCCATATACACGCTCTAAGGCTACCCCTTTGTAATGTCTCATTAAGGGCCTTTTGGTCATTTTGTGTAATAAGATTAACCTAGACTATAAATAGAACATATTAGGTATTTTGTCCATAAATTTGATGATTATTGTGAGACATCTCTTAGAGAGTGTTCATACAAGTGTGGATTTCACTTGTGACAAGTGTGAATATCACTTGTGTTGGTACTAGTTTAGAAATGGTGGTTTCTTGGGAATTTCGGTTCCCTTGAGGTCTTCTTAAGATCTTGATGTTACTTGTATAATCCTTGGGTCTTTGTGTTTGATACACACTTAGGTTCTTAGTGTTTATGCATTTGTATGTCAAGTTGCCTATTTGTTTATACATATTATTATTGTTGTCATCTTGTTCTCGAGTTCGTGTCCAAACTGTGAGTTATTTTTCTTCTTGTAATATATTTGTTAGTTTTTTGGATCACTAATTTTTGTGTTCTTACACCTTGTAATCTTGTCAATCTTGTGTTGATTGTTGTTGTCGAGACTAGGTCTCATTGGGTCTTTGGGGTTTACTTACATAGTGGGCTGTTTTTGTGTTGTTTTGGTTACTTCCATAGCTTTGTTGGTATTAGAGAATAGCTTGATGTTTTCCCCCAAGATTAATTTTGGTCTAGTTTTCTTTAAAAATAAAAAAAAAGTAGTGTTCTTGAGTTTGTGTTCTTGGCCGAGAAGTTGGATTTGTTGTTGTTGTTGTCTTGGCCGAAAGTTGAGTCTAGATCTAGGTGTTGTTTTGTTTGTTTTGTTGTTTCTAGTGTTAGTTTTTTTATTCACTAACACTCTTGAGTCTGTATCTATGTTTAAGCTTATGTTTTCTAAGTTGTTGTTGAGAACTCAAGTGTGAGCGATTGTTATTGTTATTGTTGTAGTCTTGGCCATGTATTGTTGGCCTTGTTGTTGTTGGAGTTGGATGTTGGATTGTTGTTGTTGTTTGTGATTGTAGATGTTGTTCTTGATTTTTTTCACAACCCTCATAACTTGATAAAATAAAGTGAAAATTAGATCTATAAAAGTGAAAGGAAAAAGGAGAAGCTTTGTTAGTCTTGAAAGACTTACCATCACTCATCAACTAGTCAATCTCTTCTCAACCACTTTCCATGTTTTGAGGATTATGTTTTTGAAAAATAGTACAAGAAAGTCAAATCTTTAATTTTTGAATTTGAAAGAAGATTTCAAGACTTTTTTCTCTCCTAAACCAATTCCCACCAATTCCAAATCACAAATTGATCAAGACTTTCAAATTTGGAAAATAAAATTATTAAAGACTGCAACCAATACACAGTTGCCACATCACCAATTACTGTTTTAGGCTCAAATTTTGATTTCTTAGTTTCTAATCTTTGTTTCTTAGTTGCATTTTGTTGATTCTATTACTAATTAACAAACTAGTAATTGTCTACTAGGTTGTAAGTTAGTTTGGGTCCGTTTAATACGTGTCTACTTTTCTTTGAGTGCTTTTATCATTTTGAAATTTGTTGTAGATTCTTGATTCAAGTATTTACATATTAGTTTTGAGTCATTTCCAACAAAAATATATTCTAACCTTAAGCTGTAATTGGGTCCAAGTAACCTCATTGGAGTATAAATAGTGTACCAACACTTGTGAGACCATTTGAGTGATACTTAGAAAAGTTTAATCTTGAGAGTTTGAGGTTGATTTTTGCTAACCTTAACTTGTTGTTTGTGTGTTGTGTAGCATTTATTTTTTAGGTACAATGGTTTTGGGTAAAGGTAGTCCAAGGACTTCGGGAGAGGTAAATATGGATGCCTTGATGGCAGCCATAATGAGGGTAAAATATGATCTTAGTAGTCAAATGGAGAAGATGGAGGGATGGATAAAAAGGATGCAAGGTTATTTCTTAAGGAGAATGGATACCTTAGAAGTCAGTCTAAATTCCAACCATTCAAGTCCTAAAAACTACCATTCCTCATATAGTTGGCATGCTACTAACGCCCGCCCAACTATAACTCTGGATACACTTCACTAAATGTTCAACTCGCCTATACAAGTCCATGAGCCTGTCAACCAAATCCCTACCTATTCACATAACTGAAACCAAGTCCACCAAGAAGCTCCACAAAATTAAGACCACCTTGAAATGCCGAGAGCACCCCTAAACCGAAACCAACCTATCCAAATTGATAATATGAAGGTTGAGGGTTCTTATGGAGGTGAGGATCTAGATAAAGTGACTCTCTTTGTGGAATTTGTGTGCAATATAAGAGGAGATTATGGAGGATTGGCTAGGGGCCGAGGGGGAAGGTTTGGTTTGGCTTCTCATGGTGGAGGCAACTTGGGATACCGATCTCATGTTTAAGAAGGTCTAGAGGACCAAGGAGGCAAAATGGGTAGAGAAACGAGTCTCAACTCCATCAATATCACTCTTCCTACTTTCAAGGGAACTAGTGATCCCTCTATCTATCTTGATTGGGTATTACAATGTAATCAGATTTTCCAACTCAATGAGTTAACTTCCCAAAAGAAAGCCGTACATGCCATTTCTCAACTTGAAGGATATGCGTCTACTTTCTTGGATACAAAGTAGTTGTAAAGAGTATTGGAATGGCAATCTTGACCTTCTGGATTGGGACAAATTGAAAGCTCTTATGAGAGAGAGATTTGTCATAGAGAGGTACAAACAAGAGCAACTAACAAGGCTCTATAATTTGAGGCAAAGAGATAAGAGTATTATGATAAATTCCCAAACTTGATCCTTCTTATTGACATTGTTGAACCTCCAAATCATTGCATAGCTTGGTTCAAAGGTAGTTTGTGCTAAGAAGTTGTTTCTCAACTAGCATTCCAAAAATTTGACCGAATTAAGGATCTTGTTGAAGCACCATTGAGATTGAAAGAAATAATCATGCCAAGACGACCTCCAAATGGAACAAGCCCAAGAACTTCTACAAGTCCTTAGAGAAGAGGCCAATTGATAAAACCATCCAAAGATATCTACCACGACTTGAAAGTAACCCATCATTTACTCCTAATCCTAAAGGCATCATTTGTTTTAAATATCAAGGTTGGGGTCACAAAGCTAGTGAGTTCCTAAACCAAAGAAATATTGTGTTGGTGGAGGGTGATCCTTACTTTGTTGGGGGTAAGGTAACCATAAATGATATTAGTGAGGATATACCTCAAGAGGATGATAAAAATGATGATAAGGCTCTCGAGATGGTAGTGGAGAAAGGAGCTATTAGTGTGCCTTGCAGGTTGATGATGAAAGCTCCTCATGAAGATGTTTGGTCCAAGGAAGGAAAGGTATTGAACTTTAACCTCATGATTAAAAAGAGTCCAATTGTTGGAGGTAAAGCATCTTGGGTTCAATAGGAAGAACTTGGTACCCAAACCAAGAACTTGTTATTCACCACATTCGGCACTAGCATTGTGACAACTTCCAAACCAAGAGAAAGTTCTATTATTCACTCCAAAGGTATGTTTCGAGACCCTCTTATTCCTTGTCACAATTATGTGGGTTGGCAAGTTGTTTCTTTTTTAGGGTATTTGGGTTTTTGTGATTGGAAATGTATCCTATTCCCTAAGACTCCTCAGATTATGAAGTGTGTGTAACCTTGGTTTGATACTATAGTTGATTGTGCTAACATTAACCCTCATTCCATGAGAAATGTGTGTTTTCTTGTGTCCCTTATTATTTTGCAAGGTTTGGATTTGAGGTCGAATCCTTTTTAAGAAGGGGAGGATGATGCAGATCTAAGAGGCACCGTAGCCCCTGAGGACATGATTGGAAGCCAATACATAAATACTCGATCTTGGGTGACTGCTAAACCAAGAGAACAAGCTTTGAAGTGTGGAGAAAAAGTACCAACACCCCAACCTGTCCATATGCACACTTCAAGGCCGCCCCTTTTTAATGGCTCAATAAGGGCCTTTTAGTCATTTTGTGAAAAAAGCTTAACCTAGACTATAAATAGAACATATTAGATCTTTTTCCCATAAATTTGATGAATATTGTGAGACATCTCTTAGAGAGTGTTCATACAAGTGTGGATTTCACTTGTGACAAGTATGGATATCACTTGTGTTGGTACTAGTTTGGAAACAGTGGTTGCTTGGGAATTCCAGTTCCTTTGAGGTCTCCGTAAGAGCTGGGTGTTACTTGTATAATCCTTGGGTTTTTGTGTTTGATACATGCTTAGGTTCATATTGTTTATGCATTTGTATGTAAAGTTGCGTATCTATTTATACATTTTATTGTCGTCGTCATCTTGTTCTCGGGTTCGTATCCAAACCGTGATTTATTGTTCTTGTTGTAATCTATGTGTTAGTTTGTTGGCTTTCTGATTTTTGTCTTCTTACGCCTTGTAATCTTGTCAATCTTGTCTTGATTGTTGTTGTCGAGACTAGGTCTCATTGGGTCCTCGGGTTCTACTTACATAGTTGACTGTTTTTGTGTTGTTTTGGTACCTTCCGTAGCTAAGTTTGTATCATATGGGAGTTCGATAATCTATACACAACCAATATCCATGACTCCTCTCGGGCACATTCTTTAGTAAAGGGTTTTAAAGATGTCACATTTTCTATTAGAAAAAGTAGTGATTCTAGTATTTCCAGAATTTCCACAATGATACAAATGCTTCTTAAGTGTATATTATATAAGGATGTAATGCTCACAACCAACTAGAATGAGTATTTTATATCCAACTAAAATACCAACCAAGTGAACCAATAATCCACTCAATATTCATAATCATCCATGAATTCCAACACAAATCATATGCCAAGAGAGTAGAATACAATTAAATACACCATTGATACCACATTAGGCTTTATCATTAGAGAAGACATAATTAATTTCATGTGTACACAACTAACAATATCATGTAGGACCCCATATGATCGCATATATCGAATAATATTTCAAAATCACCAAATACAACATATAGGCCCCCACATATCCACAACACAATAATTATAGCCATTTTCATGATTATTTCTCACACCCTTAACATGCTTTTGTATCAACATTAACTACCTAGCCAAGTCTTAAGAAAATTAAGTCATCACCTACCTCAAATGCTAAAAACCGACCTGCAAGCCTTCAAATTAAGGCCTTTCATCCTCACGAACAGGCTTAGTATCAACTAAAACATGGAAATATAGAATCTATGTATCAAAAAAATATCAACGATATCCATATCGCCTATTTTCAAGTCGGAGACAAAATGGACCCCCAAAATGGGTTCTCAAAAAAGAGGGGAAAGAACATAATTTTATTTTAAAAATATGTTTTCCATATTTTTAGGAGTCTACAACTGAAAATCAAAGTGAAATTGAGTTAAAAACGAGGTCCAAATTGAAGAAAAATTATATTTAAGCTTTACCGACAAAAATCCTAGAACTTCATTTTAAAAATAAAGAACGAAAGTTGTTTTGAAGATGAAATCAAAATAAAAGTGATAATTATAAGATTAAAAACTCATCCAAGTGAAAACGAGTTGCAATCGGGGTTTAAATGGAAGAAATTCAATTTTTAGGCCTTCCGGACAAAAATCCCTAATTTTTACTTTTTAATCTATATATAAAATAATAATTAAAGAATGAGATTGAAGAAAAGTAGTTGAAATAGGTGTTATGGTGCTTATTCGAGCTTAGAAATGAAAGAAATTGCTCAAAAATGCAAAAACCTAAGTTTTTTTAAATAAATTTTTGGTGTTTATTAATATTCAAAATAAAAAAAGCATCTGGCCCAAGTCCCAAAAAAATACATAGTTTGAAAAATATGGTAAGACAAGTTGACTTTCCTAATTGACCTAGATATATAAGTGTAAGCAGTTCTAATTCTTGCCATTTTCATCCTAGCCCACCTCACCGTCTTCATCATGCTCCCAAGATGCTGCTGCCTTAATTCCAAATTAACTTTACTTCTCCTATGGGTGATCAAATTTTTGCCCATCTTTTTGTTGAATATGTTTATCATAAAAGTTTTGTCATAACACCAAGGTAACATTTGTGTAGATTTTTGCTTTTGAATAGAGATAGGTTGAGTGTCTGAAAGAAGATCAATACCGAAGTCTATTTCCCTTTCAGGAGGAATTCCTGGAAGATCTTCAGGAAAGACATCTGAATATTCATTCATTACTGGGACTAATTTGAGACTGGGAGCTTCGGAACTGGAATCTCTAACATGAACTAGATGATAAACACATCCCTTAGATATCAATTTTCTTGCCCGAAGGTAGGAAACAAGCTGATAACTGAAAGCGGATACACTACCCTTCCACTCTAGGATGGGTTTATTCAGGAACTAAAATTGAACTATTCTGTTTCTGCAGTCGACTATGGCATAGCAGGAATGAAGCCAATCCATGCCGAGAATGACATCAAAATCAGTTATCTCTATTTTGACTAAGTCTGCTGAAGTAACTTTCTAAAATATCATAACCCAATAGTTCCCATACACCCGCCGAGCTATGATGGTTTTACCCACTGGGGTAGAGACTGAAAAAGGCTATACTAGAATTTTGGGACTGATTCTGAAATCAACTGCTATATAAGGAGTAATGAAAGAAAAGGAAGCTCCTGGATCTAGCAAAGCATAAACATGAATATGAAAGATCTATAACGTACCAGTAACTACATCAGGATAATTTTCCTGATCCTGTCGGGTTTGAAGAGCATAGAGATGATTTGGACGTTGCCCGCTAGTAGCCAGGAAGTGGCACCCTGCTGATTTGGGCGACTGGATTGAGCTGAAGAGCGATTCTGTTAACCCTGAGGACCTGGCTGCGGAAAGTCTCTAACTCTATGGCCTGGATTGCCACAACCAAAACAAATGCCACTACCCGCTCTACAAATACCCTGATGGTGCTTACCACAAGTCTGGCAAAGAGGATAGGTGCTGGCACTGCTAACACTTCCCTAGGTCTTAGATCCTGGCAGATCTGCACTCATTAACCACGCTGTCGTTCACCCCTGAAGCGAACTTACTTATCTTGGATCTACTGTCTGCAACCACATGAGGGTTATACCTGGCTAATTGAGTAAACTTAAAATAATACTCTTTCACTGTCATATTTCCCTACCTGAGGTTGATAAACACTAGTACATTGGCTTGTCTAAGCTCTTGGGGAAAGAATCTATCTAAGAATGCAGTGACAAACTCCTCCCACTCTATAGGACCTGCATCATCTGATCTTTTGGACTTCCATTATTTGAACCAAGCATGAGACACACCCTGCAACAGGTATGCAGCTAGCTCAGCACTCTCAATAGTAGTCACCCCTATGGCATCTGTCACTTTCTGAACTTGATCTAAGAATTCCTGAGGGTCTTCATCTACCTACGACCCAAGAAAGGTTGGAGGATTCATTCGGGTGAAGTCCCGAATTCTAGCTGTGGATGAGTTGGCCACTGGGTTGGCTGGAATGACCGTTGGCCGTTCATTATGAGCAGTGAGTGATTGAGCAAGAGTAGTAAATACAGTCCTAAACTCCGCATGAGAAACATGATCTCCCAAAGTTTCTTTGGGCTGAGGGGTTGACTGATTTTCGTTTCTTCTTTTACGAGGCATGTTCTATAGAAGAAAGGGAGAAACATATTAGACTAAGAGACTGACTTGTGATTATGCTCACTGGCATGACATAAATACTGAAAGAAGGGAAACTATTCTTAAACATCTCATAGCCTCTTGCACATAAATGTGGCACGCAACACACCCATGCACAAGACTCTACTAGATGCGGCTTTCAGACTTCCTAGGACTCTATTGAACCTAGCTTTAATATCAAGTTTGTAATGACCCAATTTGCTGAAACGGAATGCTACACAGTGCTGATGACCCCGAGGGACCACAAGCTAACCCATGACTGATATCTGTACCTGTATACTGCATAATATAACTTAATAATGCAGAAACATGCACTGAAAGGCCATAAGGTTTAATACAGAACATAACTGAATGATATAACATTTGTGTGGGGTAATAAAATATCCAAAACAAAACTAAAAATACTGAAGTATAAATATGATAGTCTGTATCTAGTCTACATCTAGTCTGAAAGCCTCTACTGTCTGAAGAATCGTAATAAGGATTTGATGGGAAATTTCCCCAACTAACTCCACTAATAAGATAATCAATGAGGTACTAGAAAATCATTATGTCCTCGTAGGATGAGGACTCACTTCTACTTTGACTGCTGAAACTAGAATTTATTGCTGATCTGGAACTCGTGTCTCTGAACCTATGGTGTAACATAAAAAGAAAGCACCATAGCGTAAATGCATCAGTACATATGTACCGAGTATACATGTGAGGTAGGCTAAATGCAAGGTTTCATATGCATGCTAATGCTAGCTGACTATCTAACATGAACGTGAGAATGCATACATAATTACGTAACTTTAACTGACAACGTGATATCGTGATTACTGAATCTGAATACTGATAATATGATATGACTGATAACATGAATGACTGTATCTGAGTATAACTGATAACATCGGTGACTGTAGTTGACAGTCCTAAATCTGATGAAACTATCTGAGTTCTGTACTGTAACTGAGTTGAATGTATTTGATAGTCCCGAAATGTGAAGAACTATCTGAGTTCTATTACTGAGACTGATTGACTGTATCTGACAGTCCTGATTCTATAACATGAAATTGTGGGAAGTAGTATCTAACCGACATGCCCCAAATGTGCTATAATAGCTGAGTTGGGGTCCAATTTATGCCCTTATTAGAAGGGTGTCAATACCGCGCCACTGGTAAGGACAATATGTGAGAAACCCTCATATAACAGGTAACTCTAGTGAGAACGGTGGGAACCCTCACATAATAGGTTAATCCACCTCATTTACCCTCAGATAGCAGGCCATGATGTCTCAACCAATGCTGGATACATAGTTTTGGAATGCAAGGATTGCTTCTAAGAATCACACCCTCGTATAACAGGCGAGTCCCTATCCTTGGGTTCACTCGGTGATAATTCCTACTCCCATATGAATGGACATTGAACATGATTTACTGAACTGAACTGAGCATGGACTGAGTTACTGAATTTCTGTGGCTGACGGAATACTACTGATATTTGACAACTGACTGAGTCATGAGATCATGAAGATTTTTACTGATTCATAAGACTATCTGAAGTCTAAGAGTTCATAGAATGACTGAGAGTATCGTGAAAACATGACATGGATCTAGGCACATAGCTAATATTTCGGGTACAAGTACCCCCAGGACTCGATAGAAGGAAACTGACATAACAAGATATATTTGAAGACTTGACTATCATCATAATACATACTACCTTCATAGGAGTATTTCATCAAACATGTAATAGGCATGATCTTGTGCATACATGGGGATTTCATGATATCATGCTAGTTAGACAATATTCCCTCATCTAGGCATTTAAGAAAACATATGACAGGCATGGTACATGTAAACATCATTATTCAATTCTAATTTCATCATTCAAGGGTTTAAATCTTAGGGTTGCATGAATCTATGTCTATAGTAATTAAACCCACATAGAAACTATCAACAATCATGGTGTAGAATCTAATTTCACATCTATCAAACATGAACATGAGCAGCCAAAATATGAAAACATATAAAAAATCCATAACTTGAGTTTAGAAAAGGGATTCTTGGACTTCATGGATGAAAGGAGTCCATGAATGAACACTATGCATACCTTAGTTCATGATTTCATGAAGATTGATGGTGAAACTTTCTAGAAATTGGACCTTCTATGAAAACCCTAGCTTGAGTTCTTGAGAGTATTTGAGAAAAACATCAATATTTTGGATGAATAAGGGCTAAATCCCATGTTTGGAAGCTTATATACTGGGGAAAATTGACCTTTTTAACCCTGAACACATAATTTAATTTTCAGTAAAATTTTCCAAATTGGGCCTTAGGCGCGACGCGGCGAAATCACGTTGTGTCACTGGAAATTGACAATTGGGAAACTACACGGTGGCACGACACAGAGCTATCGCGTTGCCACCTTGTCTACGAACTGAAAGTTTGGAGCAATACGCCTGTATCACGGAGCAACACTAGAATTTGACAATTGCCATTTGAGCTATCTGCGCGATGCGCTGAAGGCTCAGGTTAAACACTGTCTCACTAAAAGGACCTAACTCTTCGCCCGGGTATTAAATTTGAGCAAATTATATATCGATGGAAAGCTTATTAAATTTACCACATGATAGGAAGTGAAAATTATAGAAATACCACGTGTATCTGAATGAATTCTTATTTCAAAGTAAGTTCTAACATCCTTGACAGGATTTTCAAGATAAGAAAAACCACGGGCATTACAGTAGCATATTGTATCAATTTCTCGAAGGCCATTGGCATAAAAATTTTAATTCTTAGCCCAACTTGATGGTATGACTTGATATTTTATACCCTAGGAGATTTCTTGCTAGTATTCAAGTGAGATCATCTCTATCTGAGCATATTCAAGATCATCAGTTTGAGGATAAGAAAATTTGCATCATCCGTGTTTAGGTGTTGAGTAGTGAGTCCAAGTGGGCTACCCTAAATTCTGAGGGTATCTTGATATTTGATAGCTGCATTTGTGTTCTAAGGGTTTATAATTTGATTTAGTTTATTTTGCATAAGGCTCACAACTCCAGATATTCTATTCACCTAGGTATACCTAAGATTTATAGAGATTTAATACAACATTATTAGTGGAATAGCATAAAGAGAGATACGAAAAACTTTCTAGACATTTCCTATGTTGTAAGTAGGTGAATGCTGAACACCAACGACTTGGTGGGTTGATTTAGAGATTGAATGTTCTTGAGTAAAAATGGGAGTGGATTACCATTGACTTTGTTAGTGGGTTGCCTCGTACTTCCCGTGGTTCCAATTGTATTTGGGTCATTGTTGATAGATTGACCAAGTCGGCATATTTCATTCCTATTCAGATATCCTTCAGCACCAAGAGGTTAGCCTGTATCTATTTTAGTGAGATAGTCCATTTGCACGATTTGTCTATATCTATTATTTTAGACGAGGGTTTAGTGTTCACTTCTAACTTTTGGAGACTGTTTCAAGAAGAGTTGGGTACTCAGGTGGATCTTAGTACAGTCTTCCATCCATAGACTAGTGGACAATCAAAGCAGAATATTTAGGTTCTTGATGATATGCTCTAAGCCTGTGATATGGATTTTGGAGGTTGGTGGGAGCATCATTTTTTCTTGGTAGAGATTGCATATAATAATAGTTACCATTAGAGTATTGATATGGCACCTTTTACAGCTTTCTATGGTAGGAGATGTCATTCCTCCATTGAATGGTTTAAGACTTCCAAGATATATCCTCGTGATATAGATTTGCTTCAGGAGTCATTGGATAGAGTCAGGGTGATTCAATATAGTTTTAAAGCAGCTTAGAGTAGGCATAAGGCTTATGTAGATTGTAGACTTTATGCCTTTATATTTGGAGATAGTGATTGAGTATTCCTCCATGTATCTCCAATAAAGGGTGTGATGAGGTTCGGGAGAAAAGGCAAGATCAACCCCAAATATATTATACTCTTTGAGATTCTTTGGAAAGTTGGTAAGGTGTCTTATGACTTAGACTTTCCTCCAAATTTTGTTTTTATCCATCTGGTTTTCCATATTTTTATGGCACGGCGATATATTCCTGACCCATCTCATGTGCTTAAATAAGACTCAATTCAGTTGGATGAGCGGTTAATCTTTGTGGAGTAGCCTGTGCTCATTTTGGCTAATGATATTAGGCGGTTGGGCACTAGAGAGATTCCAGTAGATAAGGTTCAATTGAGGCACCACCCAGTAGAGGAATCTACTTGGGAGATCGAGAGCAAGATGCAAACCCAGTATCCTCCCCTGTTTAAGGATTAAGGTACATCCTAATCCTTTACTTTGTAGATTAAAGATGTTTTAGTAGTGGATATTGTAATGTCCCTTCAGATCATTTTCTGTAGTCTTTTCATTTTTTCCATTTAGAGCTTTTCTATACCTGCACCAAGTAATTTATGACTTCCTAGAACTGACAGTCGGTAATCGGCCAGTTCATTTGGTTTTTAAAGCCAATTCCCCATTTTGAAGCCTTCGCTGGTTCAAATTGACTACTAGGTAAGAACTTTTGTTAAATAACCTTGTATACAAAATCTAACTATTCTAGAAGATTTGGAACGTCGATTTTAGGTTATATGGAACCTTGGTTCAGGTCCCAAAGCTCCCAGACTCATTTCAGAGTATTAGTCGGAAGTTCAGAAAATAGCAAGTGGGTAAGGAACCCACTTTTTGTCAAAACGACCTCAGATTGAAATTTTGACTATGCCATACAGTCTGAACATAAAATTTGATAGGGTAGCATAGTTTTTTGTGCATACTGGATTCCAAATGAATCTCGAGGGGTTGGCGGAGACTCAAAAATATTCCAAGTCTCTAGCTGGTGTCTGATATTTGGTATGAACACTAAAGTGACCCTGTGGGATCGTTAGAGAAGGGTGCTTTAGAGGTTCGTTAGGTTCTTAAGCAGTCCTAACTTAGCCAATAATTATCACTTTAGAGACACCTGAGCACTTTAGCAACTAGTGTTAAAGCGGCCTAAGGTTCGCTTTAGCGGCCTGTATGTCAGTGGGGAATCACTTTAGTGGTCATCTGAATGCTTTAGCTCGGACCCCTAAAGTGGCCCAGTTTCTATTTTAGCTGCATTCCCATGCCTAGGAAGGGTATAAATACCCACTTAGCATAATTTTTACCATTCTTCTCCCATTCTCAAGAGACTAAAACCCTAAATAGTGTGGAAACTTGGGATAAAACCTTGGTGACTTGATTTTAGCACCATTATAGCTCGGAATTCACCCATTTTTTATGGTAAATGATCCTTTAGCATAAAGGGACTCTACGTTATTTTTGAAAGTGTGATTTCATAAATGGGACCCACATGAGATTTTTACATAATTTTGAACCCAAAGCACAATAGTGCAATATCAGTATCATTGTTCTCATATTGATGTGTTGATTGTGATTTTAATTATATAGAACCTTGAGAAAGATTCTTGGAAAGGAAAATTGGTGATTTAGCAAATCTTTAGGCTTTTCTTCGGCAACTAAGTGGGCTAGGCTTACCTTCTTCATAGATTGAGCTATCTCATAGTATGATTATGATATTATGCTAGATATCGAGTGGGATTTTAGGTGTTGGAAGTATGAATGAGATCATTTTGGTTAGTTGAACCATTTAGGCTATCCTGAAATCATAAACTTATAGTAATTAGCTTAGTTAGTCATGTCTTGGGTAAATTGGGCTTCATGGCTCATGTTTAGAATGGGAATGATTTAGTTACTCAAACTATGAGAAATTTCCTTAGTCATTCATGTTTAGGGTGAAACCAGTGTTAGATGCGTGAGTTAAGTTAAATTACCTTCATTGCTATTATATTGGTTGGAATTGACGTTGTTGTTCATATTTGGGAGGGTTACTATCTTAGGGATATTTATGGCTTATCAAAAATCTATAAATTAACTTAGATACCTTAGTCTGGGGTTGAAGTTGCCTAAAATGAATTTTGATTTTTAGAATTGGGCCCCTCTGCCTACTTTAGGAAAATAGTTGTGTTATGTTTGTAGACTTATTCACGTATGGCATTCCCTTATAAATATTAGGTTTAGGACTTGAGGAGATTGAGTATATTGAGGAAAGTTATGGTTGGATATTGAAATATTGATGGTAATTCTGGGTATTGGTTAATGATATGGTGTGTGTGTGTGTATATATATATGTGTGTGTGTGTGTGTGTGTGTGATTATAGGAATGGACTTTGGGCATGAATAATTATATTTTATATATATGATTAATGATATTACTTACCTATATATAAATTGAGATGGATTTCGGGCATCACTAATGACTTGATTTATAGAGATATGAATGATGATATGACTTATATATATAATCATTGATATGGTTACTCAATATAATTAATAATATGGAATATTGACATGCTTAATGATATAGATATCGACGTGATTAGTGATTAATGTCTTATAAATATATATTTTAATATATATATATATATGTATATATATATATGATTTGGCTTATAGATATGATTAATGGATCATAAATAAGATATATCTTATAGATACAACAAATGGCTTATAAATATGATTGGTGGCATATAAAAATGATTATTAAAATGACCTATGATTATGACTATTGACATGTCCTAGGGTATGGTTATTGGTATGTGCGGTATTGACATAATCTATTAGGATAGTTTATCGGTATGAATTGCTGATATGATTCTTTGATACAGTTTATAAATATGAGTTCCAATTTGAGTCTGAAAATTGATAATGAGCTTAATAATTTAAGTTCCAATTCAAGCCTGGAAAATATTGATAATGTTGATACTATTATGTTTCGGTTCAAGTCCAACATTGGGAATTATGTGTGAGAAAATACGGTTTGGATGGATTCTTGGTTATGCTATGATAATTTGGTGATTTATGACTTTTTGGTTGCATAGTTTCCTTGATTATACCCTTTAGGATTATGGGGGCCTACGTTGGGTTATTTACTTTTTGCACTTATTGGCTAATGGGGGCCAATCTTGTTGTTATGGTCTTTATGTTATTATCTCATATGCATTCATTTATTTATATACAGGGGTGTCGGTGCTTATTTCTAGGTTTGCCCCTTTTTTCTTTACTTAGCTTATTCTATCTTGAATCCTATGGTATTTATATCATGATTTAGCTCAGTCGACCAATGATTACTGTTGAGTACCCATGGTTTTGGTACTCATACTACACTTTTGTTCCTTTTGGTATAGATTCGAGTACTAGATCCTGCCGCTGATTCAATGTTCCTACAGGTTGATTTCGTAGATTGGGTGATCTCTTAGAGTCGGTATTAACCTTTTTCCTTTCATTTATTTATGTCTAGTCTTTCATATTCAATACTGGTTGTATTTGACTATTTAGTACTCCTAATTTATTTGTAGTAGCTTTTGTACCGACATTAGTGAGTCTTGGGATGGTTGTTGATTTCCTATCTATCTCTTAGATGTTTCTAACTATATTATTGCTATTTCATTCTTTAAATTGTTAATTTTTGACTTTTAGCCCATTTTTAACCAAGTTAGCCCATCACATCTAGCTCTGGACCATGGTTTGGCTTACCTACTGACGGGATGGAGTAGGTGCCACTATGACTTATAAATCGGGTCATGACACTTATCCACCCTCTATATTGATAAGATCACAGCTATAACATTATAATTCAAAACATCATGATATGGATACAACCAAGTCATACCCAAAATGATAATAAAATCTACCCTTTCCAAAAAACCAAGTCAATCTAAGTCTGAAAACCCATAAAATCACAAAACAAGTATGGTATAATTGAGTTACTATCACAAAATCTCTGACTGATGTAGATACATAGATAGGTGAATCAAGTATGTCACAGACCATATCTAAGCCCAAAGCCTATACAAGGCATAAAACTTAGACTCATAAGTTGCAACTGCCATATTGCCCTTCTCAAGAGAGAGAAACTCATCTTTCTTCTTATCACACACAGTGCATGGAAAATACTTCTAAAATTAAGTGTGAAACTGAGTCCAAGTTAGCAGAGGCAACAATAAATATCACACTGAACATATATCTTCTGTGATGTTAGCATCTCCTTGTAGCTAGAAGATTAGAAACTCCACTCTATGTTACTCCACTATACACATTTTATGAAACCCCTTATAATAATCCACAGTAAGGTAAAAGCATCCTCCATCTCAAAACAAAGAAAGATCGGAGGTTTCATCTTTAGTAACTTACACAATAATTCATGCTCATTTCTAGTCGTAACAAGACCCAGTATCAGAAGAGAAAATACTATTGTTCCCAAAATCTCATCCACTCTAGGGTATATTAATGTACCATGGTTTCATGGAACTTTCGATACGTAAAACCAAGAAATTATGCAGTACTTAGGCATTTTGTCAGATGTGATGTGTTTTTGTGTTGGTTTTGTAGGAAAATAGAGTTTAGAGTAGAAAAGGAGAAAAAAGTGATGAAGAGTAGCAGGAAGGATACCTACGGTCCCTACTAATGAGCCCTAGGTAGTACCAATGGGTCCGTAGGTGGCCCATGTAGGTATAAGTGTTAAATTTTTGAAAGATGTTGCTTAGTTCTGACTCTAATGGCCCTACCTGTGAGGCGTATATACTATATACGGCCCCATAGGTACTACCTATGACCCCGTAGATACCCCTCGTAGGTAGGGATTTTGAAATCTAAAGATCCCTAAGATTCCTGTGAAACTACTTATGCCTCATAGTTACTACCTATGGACCATAAGTGGGGTTGTAGGTCGGGGTCGACTCTAATATCCTATTTTCTTTAGGATTGGGTTTTTGATGTAACTAGAAATACTCATTGGATGTTTCGTTATTAGTTGGCACACTTTATACACTTGTACATTGTTTTGAGTTTTGAGATACACTTGTGATCGTGAAATTCTTGTTCTTGGTTTTTAGGGGGGTATTAACTTTAGATTTTGTTTTTCATTATTATTATTTGTGAGATCATTTGTATGCTTTTAATTATGAATTCTATGTGTGTTTTTACAATCATGAGCAGCTAAACCCCATAACTAGGGTTGTGGGAACCTTGGTGGATTAACGAAATAGAGGAAATGCAAAGTCATTCAAAATTGATATTGGTGTATGTATTTTGGTTTTCTTCACTTTGATTGATTTCTTAGTAGTTGCAAAAGTTAGGAACTTACATGTATTCGATAGTAACTGGAGAGAGAGGTAGAGATTAGGAAAAGGTGATAAAAATAGTAATTTGAAGCTACCAATCTCCATCTAATTAACTTCAAACCAAGAGAAAATAGTTAATCTAAAATCCTGAACAAGGTTAGTAATGCAACACTCTGAGACCAAGAGAAGTTGAGTGAAATTCAGTCAAACCAAGGTCAAGAGATAGTTAGATGATACATAACTTGTTAGATTTTTCATGCAAGGCACCGAGATAGCTTGATGGGTATGATAAGTCTGCGGAATTGATAATTCAAGAGGAACACCTAGTGAATGTCTCATACTAATAACAACCCTATTTGCCAACACTATTATTGTTACTATTGTTCTTAGAAAATTCTCCATTTACTTTCTGCACTTTCCAGCTACATTAGCAAGCTCATAACAGACTTCTTTCTTATACCCTATGGGACAAACCCTAACCTTGTTGGGTTCTATCTTTGACAAGAAACTACATTATAATTTTTAGGAGGTGTAATTTGGGCAACATCAAATTTCGACACTGTTGCTGGGGAATACAATTACATATTGATTGATTTAGTTTGTTGAGGTTTTTTGTTTTAGGTTTTCTACTATTCTTAGGGTATATGCTGATGTATTCCTAAAACTCAGAGTAAGTAAATCCCTTAATTCCATTTGATCTTGATCCTGATGGACCCTACGATAGATTGTAATATGGAGAGATAAGAAGAGTATGAACATAAAGCCCGGCATGAAAGGATTTATGATAACCCAAATACATTAAACCAGCCACCTCTATATGGTGTTCATGAAATTGTCGAAAAAATTACTAACTGATTGGTAGACAAAGAAAAAGCAAGGTTATCACTTGCCTGACGGGTTGAGTAAATGTCTATACATAAAGAGAAAGATCATTGAGCAGCACTCAAAATAGACACACTTAGAAGGGATAGTTTTCAACCATCCTCTTATCATTGCTTTCCAGTTTATGATGATCGAAAAGAAGATTTAGGGTATGTTGGACCACTTAATATAGGAGTTATCATAACTCCAGAGTTTCCCCAAGGAACGAAATTTGACATTACAAGTGCAATGATTCAGTTGCTTAATCTGAAGGATATTTTTGTTGGTTTACCTACTGATGGTGCAAACATCCACATTATGAAGCTTTATTACTTAAGGTGTTCCTATTGGCTCTTATAGTAGAAGCTACGTTATGGTTATTAGGGGAACTGCCTCATATGTCCATTACTACATGGAATGAGTTGAGGAAACAATTCTTGGATTGATTTTTCCCGCCATCTAGAATATTGTAGTTGAACGATAAGATTTATAATTCCAGACAGTTACATTTAGAGGCACTATATGAGACATGTTCAAGATTCTAGAAAAAGCTGATGAATGCTCCCAATCATAGGATTTTAGGGAGGAACTTAATGGAGATATTCTATACAGTCTTGAATGTGAGTACCAAGGTTGTGATTGATACTATTACCAATGGGTACTTCATGAGTCTTTTTTGGGAGCAGGCTATAGAAATCTTAGATTGTATCACTAAAACAAACAAGGATGACATACTTAGAAGGAAGATAGGGGAGCTAGTACTTATGTTATTGGTGTTTACAGTGAGTAAAGATCCTTAGATAAGATAGTGGCTCAAGAGGTATCACAACTAAGGACTAAGATTGGGTTGCTTACGAAGCAGTTTGAAATTATGGGAGCAAAAAAAATGAATGCAGTGGGTGGATGATGAAAATCTTCTAGAAATGACGAATTTGATTCTAAAGATGAATAAAAGTATTTAGAAATAGTGATGATGAGTTTCTAAACCAAGTGACAAGGTTCCTATTAGAACCCTTAGAAATTTGAGGCAAGGGAATCAAGGTCGAAGCTACTATGGGCACAAGTATAGGGTAGAAGCAGAGAGTAGGATGGTGATTGGAGAAGAAAAGGTGATTACAAAGAGAAGAGTGGTATGTATGTTCCACTGGGGAAACGTTATGCTGACTCTATAATAGAAGAATTACTTATTTAGCTGGTTAAGGGTTCAAAGAGAAAGGAGATTTACCTTAAGGAGATTAAGGCGGGCATATCGGGATTGAGCCAAAAAGTGGAATCGCATGCTACCGTGATTAAGTAGCTTGAGAAGATGTCAGCTACATTGAATCAACATCATTTGGGCACTCTTTTGAGCAATAACATTCATAATTTAAAGAATGACAGTCACTACATAAACATCACCATTCGAAGTAGTAAGGCTACTATTGATACACCTATGTCTGTGGTTAATGAGATAAGGAATGATACTGTGGATGTTGATGATACACCTACGCTGAAACTGAGAAATTGGTGACTAATGGTGAGACATAGTAATAATTGAAAGGTGTAGAGAAATGAACTAAAAATGATAAAAGAAAGGGTAAGGAGGTTGAACCTATCTCGAAGCCTATTCCATGACCTCCCCCACCTTTTCTTCAAAGGTTGAAGAAGAAAGAGAAAAAGGGGAAATATCAGAAATTCATGTTGACAATGAATGAATTTTTTGCGAATATCCCTCTTATGGAAGCTTTAGAGCATATGCCTAGTTATGAAAAATTCATGAAGGATTTAGTAACTAAAAAGAAGATGGTGAGTTTAGAGCCTATAGATAGTATGCACCACTACAGTTCTATTACATCCCGATCTTTGATTATGTAAAAGAAAGATCACAGGGCTTTCACTATTCCTTACATTATTGGGTCCTTGAAGTTTGCACAATCATTATGTGAGTTTGGAGTTAGCATTAATCAAATGTCGCTAGTGGTTTACAAGAAGTTGGGGTTAGGATCACCTAAGCCAACCTCTATTAGACTACTAATGGCTGATCAAACTATGAAGAAGTCGGTTGGTATACTGTGTGATGTGTTGGTGAAGGTAGCTTCTTTCATATTCCCATCTATCTTTATAATTCTCAACTGTGAGGTATATTTTGATGTCCCTATCATCTTTGGAAGGACCTTCATAGCCATGGGTAGGGCATCGGTTGAAGTAGAGATGGGATAGATTAAATTTAGTCTTAATGATGAATAGGTTACTTTAATGTGTGTCAGTAGATGAGACAGTCAAAAGATATGCAGGTAGTGTCTGTGATAGACATCATAAATTTTAATAGTGATGGTATTTATGAGTATGATGAGGTGGTGAGCACACTTATTAGTTGAGGTTCTTATTCTTATGCACCAAAGAAGTTGGATCTTAATTTGAAGAATAGAGTGGCCCAACCAGCTAGGCCATCTATTGAGGGGCCACTAGTGTTGGAATTGAAGGCCCTTCCCTCTTATTGGCATTACATATTCATGGGGGCCAACAATTGAAATGACCAAACTAGTGCCTTGTCCTAATAGATATATCAAGCCCAACAAGGACCGGAGATCACCCCACTACCCAATCCAACCAACCAACATATACTCGGAGTTGGATGAATTTTGAGCATATGACAGGATAAGGTGATTAACTAAACAATGAATTTAGGATAGGTCCAAAACTATGACTAACCCAAATAAGTCTAACCTTCCAATACCCAACCAACAACAATAACAAAACCAAAATAATAACCAAGTCCATATCCATACCATAACATAGTGAAGTCCACAATTTTTCCATACAAAGCATTTAAAACAAATCCAAGAAAATCCGATCGGGACATGCCCCCGACCATAGCCAAAACCAATGTCTAAGTATAAACTAATAAGGACATAAGAACACTCAAAGCATAAAATTGAGACTTCTGAGGTATGGAGGCTCACCACTTCAAGTCAGCAAAAGTTGTTCCCAAGTCAAATCACTGAGTAAGAGGTGTAAGAATATGATCAACACCAACATCGCATGGGGATATAATGTCAAAGACGGTTAGCGGTAGAAGCACTAGCAAGTAACTCAAAGATAAGGATAAAATAATGCCAAAACTCCAAATCCAATAACCCAATGCATATAACAAATGCAATATATACATATACATATATACCATGCCGAGGTAGGCAAAAATATTAGAATAAACTTTCAAATCATTAACTTGGGTTGTGTAGCATAGCCATCACAAGATAAGGAAACCACGGGCTATATAGGTTTAACTCTCCCTAGATGGAAGGGACTCCATGCATGTAGACGTATGTAATGCCCTGAGCCTGGTGCTCGAAATGCTACACGGTGCTCATGACCCCAAGGACCACAAGCTAACCCATGAATGATATCTGTACATGTACACTGCATAATATGACATAATAATGTAGAAACATGCACTAAAAGGCCATAAGTCTCAATACTAAACATGATCTGAATGAAATAACATCTGTGTGGGGTAATAGAATACCCAAAACAAAATTGAACATACTGAAGTCTGAAACATGATAGTCTAGAAAGCCTCTAACTGACTGAAATGTCTGAGTAAGGAGTTGATGGGACATGTCCCCAACTAACTCCAACTAATAAACTGATTAATGAGATAATAGGGAAATAATTATGTCCTCAAAAGATGAGGACTCACTTCTAACTCGGTCTGCGGATATTAGGAATCTACTGTTGCTCTGGAGCTCGTGTCTCTGAACCTATGGTATAAGATACCATAGCACAAATGTATCAGTACTTTGAATGTACTGGTATGCATGTGAGGTAGGCTGAATGCATGGGTTTCATATGCGTGAACAATAATAATAATTGACTATCTATCATGAGCCTAAGAATACATGCATGAGGCATAATAACTAACACTAATATTGTGATAACATGATTACTGAATCTGAATATAAATGATAACATAAGTGCCTGTATCTGACAATCCCGAATTTGATAGAACTATCTGAGTTTCGTACTGTATCTGAGTTGAATGTATCTAATAGTCCTGAAATCTAAAGAACTATCTGAGTTCTATTACTGAGACTGATTGACTATATCTGACAGTACTGATTCTGTAACATAAAACTGTGGGAAGTAGTTATCTAACCGATATGCCCCTGATACGCCATTATACTGAGTTGGGGTCCAATCTGTAACCCCAATTGGAAAGGTGTCAATACCATGCCACCGGTAAGGATAAGCTGTCGGCGAACCTCATCTGATAGTGTCCCCTATACGAGAATAGTAGGGCCTTTATCTGACAGTTCTTATCCACCTCATCAACCCTCATCGGATAGTGTTGATGTCTCAACCTATGCTGGATACATAGTTCTGGAATGCAAGGATGACTTCTAAGAATCACACCCTCATCTGATAGTGTGTGTTCCCATTGTTGGGTTGACTCGATGCTAATTCCTACTCCCATCTAAATAGACTCTAAATATGATTTACTGAACTGAATATGGGCTGAGTTACTGAATTCCATTGACTGACGGAATACTACTGGTATCTCATAACTGACTAAGTTCATGAGATCATAGAGATTTCCTGAGTCATAAGACTGTCTGAAGTCTAAGGATTCATAGCTTGACTGAGATTATCGTGAAAACATGACATGGCTCTAGGCACACAGCTAATGTTTTGGGTACGAGTACCCCTAGGACTCGATGGAAGGAAACTGACCAAGCATAACTTACTTGAACATAAAAATAACATTATAATCCATAATACATTTATAGAAGCATTTCATCAAAATATGTGATAGGCATAACTTGTACATATATGGGGTTCTCATGGTATCATGCTAGTTAGAAACTTTTCCTTCATCTAGGCATTTAATCAAACATATTGTACGCATGGTATATGTAAACGTCATTGTACAATAATTAAATATCATGGTTCAATTCTAATTTCATCATTCAATGGTTTAGTCATAGGTTTGCATGAATCTATATCTTTAATAATTTAACCCACATAGAATTTATCACCCAACATGGAGTAGAATTCAATTTCTCATTATCCACATGAACAAGAGCATCCCAATCATAAAATTCATAAAAAAATCCATAAACTTGAATTTAGAAAAGGAATTCTTGGGGTTCATGGATGAAAGAAGTCCATGAATGAATACTATGCATACCTTAGTTTATGATTTTGTGAGGAATGACGGTGAATCCTTCTTGAATTCGAATCCCCAATAGAAACCCTAGCTTGTTATTGAGAGAAAGTTGAGAGAAACTAGTATATTTTGGGTGAAGAATAGCTAAATCACGTGTTATTGGGTTTAAATAGGGGTAGGAAATTGACCCTTTTAACCCTTGGATGCGTCTTTTAAAATTATAAAAAAAAATCCGAACTAGACCTTTAGCGCGATGCGGCGCTATCATACCGTGTCACTGGATTTTGACAATTGTGAAATTGAGGGATGGCGCGGTGTAGGGCCATCGCGTTGCCACTTCCTTTGTGACCTGGAACTTTGGCGTGACGCGGGGGAAATCACGTTGAGACACTGGAAAATGGATAATTTTGAATTTGGGCCCTAGCGCGATGCGCCATAATCGCGGACCCCTACTGGAATTTGTCAAATGCTATTTCCTCTTGTGGCACGGCACGCCACCAACTAATATGGCATTTTTTTACGATGGGAACTTGAAATAGTCGTAACTTCTGACCCGGTTATCGAATTTGGGCGAATCTTATATCGATGGAAAGCTTATTGAATTTCTCACATGACAAAAAGTGAAAATATTGAAAATTCTTCATGGAATAACCATCATTCAATTTAGAAGATAATACAAGACATTATGAAATTAGCTAGGAAAAAGTAAGGGGTATTACAATATCTCCCTCTTGAGAACATTCATCCTCGAATGAGTCTGATTGAGAGAGGAGAAAAGACAATTGTCATACATACTAAACATGAATAACTGGAACATGATCTCATGACTGACATGACTTACAAGCTAAACATATAATACTAAAAATGCATATCTGATGCATGTGTAACTGATTCATGAATGCATGACTGAGTGTTCTGAAGAACTAAGTTTCTCACAATGAGAATGCATGTCTGATGCATAATTACATAACTGAATTAATACATAAGTGCATGACTGAATATGCAATGGTACTTGATATCAAGTTTATAATGGGAACATGAGCATGAAAATGCATACCAAGTTTGTGATGAACACTGAACATGAAACTGAGTAAGCTTAAGGAGAACTATTACCTTGAGCTTGATCTGAGTTGGCGAAGAAGAGGTGAGGATACTTGGTACGCATGTCTGCCTCTGCTTCCCAAGTAGCTCCCTCGACATACTAATTTTGCCAAAGAACCTTAACTAGAGGGACTTTTTTGTTCCTTAATCTACGAGTCTGATAGTCTAAGATTTTGACTCGAATCTCTTCATAAGAGAGAGTGTTCTGAACATCAATGCTCTAAATAGGGACTACAACTGAAGGGTCACCTATGCACTTCTTGAGCAAAGAGACATGAAAGACTGGATGAACTAAGGCTAGATTTAAAGATAATTCAATCTCATAGGCTACCTTGCCAAAGCGACTGAGAATCTTGAAAGGACCAACATATTAGGGGCTGAGCTTTCCCTTCTTGCCGAATCTCTTCACTCCCTTCATGGGAGAGATATTTAGATAGACATGATCACCAATCTCAAACTTGAGATCTTTTCTACGAACATCTGCATAAGACTTCTGTCAGCTCTGAACATCCCGGAGTCTTTCTCTAATCAACTAGACTTTTTCTAAGGTGTCGAATACCAAGTCAGGACCTATGACTGAGGCCTCACTAACTTTGAACCAACCATTTAGATATCTATATCTCCTACCATAGAGAGCTTTGAATGGATCCATCTAAATACTGGAATGATAGTTGTTGTTGTAAGCAAACTCAATCAAAGGTAAGTGGTCATCCCAACTTTCCTTGAAATCGATTGCACATGCCCTTAGCATATCTTCTAACGTCTGAATGGTCACTTCTGCTTGACTACCTGACTGAGAATGAAAGGCTGTACTAAGATGAACTTGGGTACCAAGACCCTTTTGGAATGCTTTCCAGAAATTAGAAGTGAACTGGGTACCTCTGTTTGAGATAATGGAAAATGGAACATCGTGCAATCTGACCAACTCCTTGATGTAGAGTTTGGCATAATCCTCGGCTGAATAAGAGGTATAAACTTGAAGGGAATGAAATTATTTGGTCATTCTGTCTACAATGACCCAGACTGAATCATGCTAATGACGAGTTCAAGGCAAACCCATCACGAAGTCCATGTTACAACTTCCCACTTTCAAGTAGGAATACTAAACTCCTGCATGGACCTACTGGGCTTCTGATGCTCTATCTTAACCTACTAACATATAAAGCACTTAGCCATAAACTCTGCAATATCTCTCTTCATCCCACTCAACCAATAGATTTCCTGCAAGTCACGGTATATCTTTGTGTCCCCTAGATGAATAAATTAGCGCGCACCATACGCTTCTGCAAGAATTTACTGCCTTAAGTCATCTACACCTGGAACACAGAGACGACCTTGACAATGAAGGACACCATCTCCCCCTTGCGAGAAAAACTCTACTTTCTAATCCTGGACTGACTCTTTTAACTTGACAAGGTTGGGATCTCTATCTTGCTTTTATTTTACCTCGGAAACTAGAGATGATTCTGAACTACTCTGAACCCATATATCACCCTCTTATGTATCGACTAAGAGAACGCCTAGACTGGCAAGCTAATGGACTTCCTAAGCTAACTTCTTCTTACTGTCCTCAACATGAGAAACACTACCCATGGATATTCTACTGAGAGCGTCGGCCGCTATGTTGGCCTCGCCATGATAAAGGACACTCATCTCATTATTTTTCAAGAGCTCTAACCACCTTCTCTGACGAAGATTGAGATCTTTCTAATAAAAGACACACTGAAGACTTTTATGATCAGTGAACATATCTACATGAAAACTGTATAGATAATGCCTCCAAATTTTCAAGGCAAAGACTACGGCTTCTAACTCAAGATCATGAGTAGGATATTTCTCTCATGGGGCTTAAGTTGTCTGGAGGCATAGGCTATGACCTTACCATACTGTATAAAGACACAACCCAAACCTACTCTGGATGCATCACAATACACTACGAAACCATCTGGACCATCTGGAAGAGCTAATACTGGAGCTAAGGTGAGTCGAGTCTTCAACTCCTGAAAACTCATCTCGCAAGAATCTGACCACTAAAACTTGACTTTCTTCTGAGTCAATCTGGACATAGGGGATGCGATAGAAGAAAATCCTTTAACAAGCTGTCTGTAATAGCCAGCCAAACCCAAGAAACTCCTGATATCTGATAGAGAGATAGGATGAGGACAGTTTCTTACTGCTTCAGTCTTTTGAGGATCCACTTTAATGCCATCACAGGAAATAATATGACCAAGGAATACTAGTGACCTTAGCCAAAATTCACACTTACTAAATTTGGTAAATAGTTGATGATCTCTGAGAGTCTGAAGTACTGTTCTGAGATGGTCAGCATAATCACGCTCACTGCGGGAATAGATCAGAATATCATCTATGAAGACTATGATAAACATGTCTAATTATTGCTTGAACACACGGTTCATCAAGTCCATAAAAGTTTTTGGGGCATTAGTAAGACCAAAGGACATAACTAAGAATTTGAAATGACCATACCGAGTATGGAAAGCTATTTTCAAAATGTCACATTCTCTAACTCTGAGCTGATAATAGACGGAGTTGAGGTCTATCTTAGAGAAATAACTGGTACCCTGAAGTTGATCAAACAAGTCATCAATTCTGGGAAGAGGTTACTTGTTCTTGATCGTGACCTTATTGAGTTGACGGTAGTCTACACACATCCTAAGAGAACCATCTTTCTTGCACATGAATAATACTGGAGCGCCCCCCGAGGAAATGTTGGGCCTGATGAATCCCTTTTCTAAGAGATCCTTCAATTGTTCTTTTAGTTCTCTGAGTTCTACTAGTGCCATTCTATATGGAGAAATAGATATAAGATGAGTATCTGGAAGAAAATCAATGCCAAAGTCTATTTTCCTTTTGGGAGAAATTCCTGGAAGATCTTTGGGAAAGACATCTAAATATTCACCTACAACTGGAACTGGTTCAAGGTTGGGAGTTTCGGAACTAGTGTCCTTAAATTGAACAAGATAATAGACACATCCTTTAGATATCATTTTTCGTGCCCGAAAGTAGGAAATAAGTTGAACTCTGAACGTTGAAGTACTACCCTTCCACTCAAGGACGGGTTCATTCGGAAACTAAAATTGGACTATTCTATTTCTGTAGTCAACTGTGGCATAGCAGGAATGAAGCCAATCCATGCCGAGAATGACATCAAAATCTATCATCTCTAATTCAACTAAGTATCCTGAAGTTACTTTCTGAAATATCATAACCAGGAAGTTCCTGTATACCCGCCAGGTGATGGTGGCTTTACCCACTGAGGTAGAGACTGAAAAGGGCTCTGCTAGGATTTCGGGACTGATTTTGAAATCGCCTGCTATATAGGGAGTAACAAAAGACAAAGAAGCTCCTGGATCTAGCAAAGAGTAAATATGCACATGAAAGATCTATAATGTACCATTAACTACATCAGGAGAATTTTCCTGATCCATTCAGGACCGAAGAGCATAGAGACAATTTGGGCGTTGCCCACTAGACTGTTGGTGGCACCCTGCTAATTTAGGAGACTAGACTGAGCTGAGGAGTGAAGATGACTCTGATAACCTGACTGAGGGAAATCCCTGACTCTGTGGCCTAGCTTGTCACAACCGAAATAGATATCGCTACCAGCTCTGCAAGCACCCTTGTGGTTCTTACCATAAGTCTGACAAAGGGGATTAGTTCGGGCATTGCTAACATTACTTCGGGGATTGCTAACACTGCCCTGAGACCTAGATCCTGGTGCTATATCTTTGTTACCCTTCCTGAACTTAGGAACTGGAACACTATCTGAAGAAGGGACTGGAACTAATGAATTAGGACAAAACTGGAAACAGTTTCCTTCTTCTGATTTAGGCTAAGCGAAGTTGAAACTACCTATCTTCGCTCTCTTATTCTGCTTCTCCCTCTGCTTAATATTTTACTCCTCTATCAGATGAGCATGAGTCATAAGCCTGGCAAAAGTCATTTCACTATTTAGTATGGAAGATCTGCACTCATTTACCACACTATCATTTACCCCTGAAGTGAACTTACTCATCTTGGCTCTGCTGTCTGCAAACACATGAGGGGCATATCTGGATAATTGAGTAAACTTAAGATAATACTCTTTCAAAGTCATATTGCCTTGCCTAAGGTTGATGAATTCTAGCACCTTATCCTCTCTAAGCTCTTGGGGAAAGAATCTGTCTAAGAATGCAGTGACAAACTCCTCCCACTCTATAGGACCTGCATCATCTGACCTCTCTGACTTTCACTGTTTGAACGAAGTATGAGCCACATCCTGTAACTAATATACAACTAGCTCAGCACTCTCAATAGTAGTCACCCCCATGATATTTGTCACCTTTCCAACCTAATCAATGAATTCCTGAGGGTCCTCATCTACCTTAGACCCGAGAAAGGATAGAGGATTCATTCGGGTGAAGTCTCGAATCCTAGTTGTGGCTGAATTAGCTACTAGGTTGGATGGAATGACTATTGCCATTCATTTTGAGCAGAAACTAACTAATAAAGAGTAGTGAATGCGGCCCTGAACTCCACATGAGAAACATGATTGCCCAAAGGATCTTCGGGATGAGGGGCTGACTGATTTCCATTTCTTCTTTTAGGAGGCATGTTATGTAGAAGAAAGGGAGAAACATATTAGACTGAGACATTGAATTGAGATTATGATCATAGGCACGACGTGAATACCAAAAGAAGGGAAACAATACCTAAAACATCTTATAGCCTCTTGAACATAAATGTGGCGCGCAACACACCCATGTACAAGACTCTACTAGATGTAGCTTTCAGACTTCCTAGGACTCAATTGAACCTTAGGCTCTGATACCAAGTTTGTAACGCCCTCTACCTGGTGCTCGGAATGCTACACGGTGCTCATGACCCTGAAGGACCACAAGCAAACCCATGACTGATATTTGTACCTGTACACTGCATAATATGACATAATAATGTGGAAACATACACTGAAAGACCATGAGGTTAAATACTCAACATGATCTGAATGATATAACATCTGTGTATGGTAATAGAATACCCAATACAAAACTGAACATACTAAAGTCTGAAACATTATAGTCCAGAAATCCTCTAACTGACTGAACTGTCTGAATAAGGAGTTAATGGGACATGTCCCCAACTAACTCCAACTAATAAACTAATTAATGAGATAATAGGGAAATAATCATGTCCTCAAAAGATTAGGACTCACTTCTAACTCTGTCTGTGGATATCTGGAATCTACTGTTGCTCTAGAGCTCATGTCTCTGAACCTACGGTATAAGAAATCATAGCGCGAATGCGTCAGTACTTTGAATGTACTGGTATGCATGTGAGGTAGGCTAAATGGATGGGGTTCATATGCGTAAACAATAATAATAACTGACTAACTATCATGAGCATAAGAATATATGCATGAGACATAACAAATGACACTAATACTGTGATAACATGATTACTGAATCTGAATATAATTGATAACATGAGTGACTATTTCTGACATTCATGAATCTGATAGAACTAACTGAGTTTTGTACTATATCTGAGTTGACCATATCTGGCAGTCTTAAAAGCTGAAGAACTATCTGAGTTCTATTACTGAGACTGATTGAATATATCTGACAGTCCTCATTCTGTAACATGAAATTGTGGGAAGTAGTTATCTAACCGACATACCCCTGATACGCCATTATGGCTGAGTTGGGGTCCAATATGTAACCCGTTTGAAGGGTGTCAATACCGTGCCACCGGTAAGGATAAGCTATGGGCAACCCTTATCTGATAGTGTCCCCTATACGAGAATGGTGGGGCCCTTATCTGACAGTGCTTATCCACCTCATCAACCCTCATCGGACAGTGTTGATGTCTCAACCTATGCTAGCTACATAGTTCTGGAACGCCAGGAAGACTTCTAAGAATAACACCCTCATCTGATAGTGTGTGTTCCCATCCTTGGGTTCACTCGGTGCTAATTTCTACTCCCATCTAAATAGACTTCAAACATGATTTACTGAACTGAACATGGGCTGAGTTACTAAATTCTATTGACTAACAGAATACTACTGATATCTCAAAACAGACTAAGTTCATGAGATCATGGAGATTTCTTGAGTCATAAGACTGTCTGAAGTCTAATGATTCAAAACTTAACTGAGAGTATCGTGAAAACATGACATGGCTCTAGGCACACAACTAATGTTTCGAGTATGTTTACCCCCGGGACTCGATGGAAGGAAACTGACCAAGCATAACTTACTTGAACATATAACTAACATCATAATCCATAATACATTTATATAAGCATTTCATCAAAACATGTGATAGGCATAACTTGTACATACATGGGGCTTTCATGGTATCATGCTAGTTAGGCACTTTTCCTTCATCTAGGCATTTAATCAAACATATTGTAGGTATGGTACATGTAAACATCATTGTACAATAATTAAACATCATGCTTCAATTCTAATTTCATCATTCAAGGGTTTAGTCATAAGTTTGAATGAATCTATATCTTTAATAATTTAACCCACATAGAATTTATCACCCAACGTGGAGTAGAATTCAATTTCTTATTATCCACATGAACAAGAGCAGCCCAATCATGAAATTCATAATAAAATCCATAAACTTGAATTTAGAAAAGGGATTCTTAGGCTTCATGGACGAAAGGAGTCTATGAATTAACACTATGCATGCCTTAGTTCGTGATTTCGTAAGGATTGATAGTGAAACCTTTTGAATTTGAATCCCCAATAGAAACCCTAGCTTGTTCTTGAGAGAAACTTGAGAGAAACTAGTATATTTTGGGTAATGAATAGCTAAAATATGTGTTATTGGGTTTAAATAGGGGTAGGGAATTGACCCTTTTAACCCTTGGATGTGTCTTTTAAAATTATAAAAAAAATTCCAAACTAGACCTTTAGCGCGACGCAACGCTATTGCGCCGTGTCACTGGATTTTGACAATTGGGAAATTTAGGGATGGCGTGATGCGGGGCCATCGCGTTTCCACTTCCTTTGTGACCTCAAACTTTGGTGCAACACTGGGAAAATCGTACTGAGACACTGTAAAACTGACAATTCTGAATTTGGGCCCTGGCGCCATGCACCATAATCGCGGACCCCTACTGGAATTTGCCAAATGCCATTTCCTCTTGTGGCACGGCGCACCACTGACTAATATGGCACTGTTTTATGATGGGACCTTGAAATAGTCATAACTTCTGACTCGATTATCGGATTTGGGCGAATCTTATATCGATGGAAAGCTTGTTTAATTTCCCATATGACAAAAAGTGAAAATCTTGAAAATTCGTCATGTAATATCAATCATTAAATTTAGAATATAATACTAGACATTCTTGAGATAAAATTAGTTAGAAAAAAGTATGGGTTATTACACCGCATGAACCAAAGAATATCCAAAATCATATATGCCTATATGGGGAACTCAAACCTACTGGCATAATCAAAGTGACTTAAGCACAAATACATGTATTATGGGGGACTCAAACCTCCAATTCACATATTCATTTGAGGGACTCGAACCACCCGATTATGAAGACACCAGCACCGGCTAGGGCAGTTTATAGTGTTACTTCTTCAAATTCCACTTTCACGTCCTAGATACACATCCTACTTTAAAGACTAATTTAAAACCATTATTTCACATACACAACCATTATGCCAATTACTTACCACATGCACTTCATTATTATCGTCATACCAACACCACTTGCAAGCATACCACTTGCCATTACAATTATCAACCAACCAACCATTCATTTGACTTTGAGACTCGAATGCATTATCTAAGAAAGACACTTGTTCTATTCAAAGTTTAGGGACTCAAACCCATTCTCTAGTAAAGACATAAATCAATTTAAGGTTTAGGGACTCAAACCTTTTTTAGCCAATTAAACCACCAAGGTTACCATTTAAATCACTATATGACCAACAAGGCCTTTACAATACCATTTACCAACCATACATATTCATTAGGATAATTCCTTAGTTTAAAACACCATTAATATGTGACTAGTTTATTCTCTTAGGTATTTTCACAAACACTTTGAGGGCATACCATTACCCAGACCAAAACCAAAGTAAAAACCAACAAGTTTAGGGTTACCCATGGCCCATATATTAAACCATAATTACTAAGCACGCACATGTGCAAACCATTATTAAAACATGTATAAATAAAAGTTAAACTAAGAATAAATAATAATCAACCATATGCAACAAAACCCTCAACATTGGTTTTCAAAACCACCATTTATGAATCATAAACAAGCTTTAAAACACAAGATATTTATGAACTAACAATGAGGAAGGAATCACATACCTTATTCATGAAGAAGAATTGAAATAAACTTGAACCTTGAGCCCCTAGATGAACACTTGAAGAAAACTCTCGCCCAATCTTCAAGAGAGAGTTTAGAGAGAGCTTTTGGTGTGTTTGATATTTCAAAAGTGTGTTATAAGAGGCCACAACATGTTATAAGACATGGGGACTTAAGGGTCATGGGTTGGGAAATATTAGGAATACCCTCAGCTTAAAATCTGAAAACATAAGCGCAAGAAAGTATGACCACTGTAATACCCCAAACTTTTCTAGCTTAAATTCGTTCCTAGAATGTTAAGGGATAGATTCCAAAATGAATAATATTTATTCCATGTGTAATTTTCAAGATTGACTTTCCAATATGTGGGAAATTGAATAAGCTTTCCATCGATACTAAATTCACCCAAATCCGACACTCGGTGAAGGAGTTATGTCATTTTTAAGTTGAAAGTATGTCACCTAGACTCTCAGCACATCGCGGAGCTAAGCAAATTGGCAGTTGTCAAATTTCAGTGAGACTCCATAATTTCACCGCATCGCGGAGGAGTCCCATTTCACATTTGTCAATTCCAGCAAGCCTACGTGATAATGGCGTGTCGCGCTAGTGGCTAAAATGGCAAAACGATAGGGCACCGCGATAGCTCCGTATCGTGAAGAAAGCCCAATTCCCACTCATCATTTTCTAGTGATCCACCATGATTGTGGCACGTTGCGGTGGCCACCCAAATTAGAAAAAATGCTACATTTTTAGTTTCATCCAGAAGTTTAAAGAGGGCATTTTGATCAATTCCCAAGCCCCCTATCCATCCAAAGATATGATTTAAGCCTATTCTAAGCACTTTAGGCTTATATTCGTCAATTTTATCTCAAAAAAAACCCTAGATTTCAAAGTTCCTTCTCCAAGAAATCAAATTTCACCATGGTTTCTCCAATAAAGCTTACGATTGAAGATTCCCAAGGCAAGATAATCAAGAATCCGTCTTTAAAAACACAAATAGAATTCAATAGATCAAGTTTCTTCATCTAATCTTCAATCAAGGTATGTGGGGTTATGAACTAGGATACTGTTTTCATCCTTGTGCTCAAGACTTGTTTTAAATCACAAAGTTACTTGATTTTATATGATTTTCCATGAATTTGAAAGTAGGGGTCATACCAATGTTGCCATTTACAAGATTATGAGATTTCAAGAGAATTATAAGTTGAATTGCATGTCTATTTTCATATTTTACATGCATATTGCAGTAATTTCCAGATTTTGAGATGAATTTTCATTATTTTCATTATCAAGCATGATTATTATGATGCTTTTACGTGATTTTGATATATTGGTGTTAAGCCCTAAGTTTATATGTTGAGATTTTGAGAATGATGATTCTTTAAGCATCTTATGAGCTGATTATTTCAGATTTTCTATAAAGTTTTGATCTTTTGATCCTCAGATAAGTTTTGGAATCTACTTTACAAATTTACTACAGATTACAGAAAGCAAAATAGCTTCAGCTATAGATTTATTCAGATAAATGCATAACTGGTTTCATAATAAAACCTTATGCAAGTTTTAAAGTGGATTTCCACAAGATGAGCATAGCAAATTAAAGGGAGTAGTATTTAGCACCGAGTTGGGTATGATTTCAAGGTCTCATGCCCCAAACTACGTGCCACAGTAGGATTGAGGTTAAGTGCCCATAGTGGGTAGAGTTGTGATCACTTAAGCTGAGGTTATACTCCCTGGCAAGAGTATGAAACCTCTCCCCAACGTGAGGTTCCTTCCTTAGGAGGGCAAGACGTTGGACTCCTGTAGCTCGCATGTTTATGTCGGTTAAGAGAACCTTCCTTGCAGAATAATTTTTCCCTATAATAAGATTTTCGGAATAGTTTTAAAGTATCTCCCTTCATATAAAGTATTTTCCCTAAATTTATAAAGCTTTCAGACTACAGATTCTAGAATAGGAAGAGTAACAGAATTTTTTTTAGAAAAACTAAGTGTTAAGGCTCAAAAGTTTTACTCAGATTATGCTTTACAGAGAGATATTAACTACAATTTTTAGCTTTCAAATTTTAGATTTAGAGTGAGTCCTTTCTACACTTAGACAGTATGATTTAAAGAGAGAATATAAGTATAACTTTTAAAACTAAATGTTATGACTCACTAGATTTATAAAGCATGATTTGCTTCTCATGATTATTATTTTCAGCATTTCAGATACTCCAGCTTATGTGAGTCATTTACATTTAGCATGCATTGTTTTGAAAATTATGATGATGAGATAATGTTTTTACTTATTCATTCACCCCTATATACTAGGTACATCCTCAAAGTACTGATCCACATATATGTCTATGTGCTACATTGTCTCATAATGTAGGTATTAACTCAGTTATAGCAGGTATACTATATTCAGACAGTTTGCAGATTCTAGCCAGTAGATGATGAGTCCTCCTACTTCTAGGACTTTAGTTAGATGTTATTATTTTACTTTATTTTCTTATTAATTTGTATTTATTAGTGATAGTTAGAGTCGCGTCCCAGCTATCTATAGTCAGTATAGTAGAGGCTTCACATATGTCAGTTAGAGTCAGTTATTTATTTTCAGTACCTCTTTCAGACTATATCAGAATGTAAAAGTTGTATTGATATTGTATTTTTTCCACATTCCATCATTATTATGTTTCTGCATAGTAAACTCAATCATTTTATGCATATAATTCAGTTGCTTATGAGTTATACTATTAGAAGGCTTAGCTTGGGATCACTTGTGGTTCTAAGCACCGTGTGACGTCTCGAGATAGATTTTCAGGGCATTATAACCACACCCCCTCAAACTGTACCCTAACATACAAGTGGTAACCACTACTCGTACCCTAGGCATCAACTTGGAACTCAACACTATCTAACATACGACCACAAGGGTCAACTCGTATCCTAGAATATGACAAGTACCCTAGAATTGTACCTTAGGTAGGATAGAATCATCTAGGCTAGATATAGAACATCATACGATTGGCAACAAACTTCTAGTGCCCCAATATACGAGTAGTATGATGCCTTCTTATCTCTTAGAAAAAAAACAAACCAAACCACACTGATCAACATATGGGCGGAAGGACCTAAACCATAGCCAATCATACAACTAGTACTCTCTAGCCGTATGATGTCCAGAAGCTCAAACTCAAGAAATTTTCTAATGGTAAAAACCAGGGTGTTTTTATTCTCCCCCACTAGGATCATTTATTCTCGAATGATGGGTAAGGCAATCACAAGCCCGAGTTAACACATTATTACATGTCAACTAACCATTAACCAAGTAAGAAAACAAAGACATAAAATAAGGATATTGTAACGCCCCTAGATCCCATCCTGAGACGTCACACGGTGCTTATGGACCCGAAGGACCATAAGCTAACCGTTTTTTGATATTTGTACCTGTACACTGCATAATATCTGGAAAAAAATACGGAAACTTTCCATAAGGTTCAACACATCTATACATACTCAAAGCTGAAAACTGAATACTAATACATCCGTCTGAAAAGCCTCTTACTGTCTGAACTGTGGAGTTGATGGGATATGTCCCCAACTAACTCCGTCAACAGAAAATAAACAAAGTATGAAACAATAGTAGTAAACTGAGACTCGTCCTCGAAAGAAGAGGACTCACTTCTACTGCTACTAACTAGGACCAAACTGCTGAGGATAAACTGGATCTTGTTCCTCTGAACCTATGGTATCAAATAAAACACCATAGCGCAAATACGTCAGTACAAAAATGTACCGAGTATGTAGATAGGGTAGGCTAATTCAAGGGTTCATGCATGCGTAATATCTAAACTGAATAATCATAAAAATGTTGCATGAGAACACATACATGAATGCGCAGAACATGAACACAATTATCGCAACTCTAGATACTGAAACTCAGATACCACTTTACTGTAGAATGAGCTCACTACTTACACTGAGATACTGAATCACTGACTCATCTGATACTGATAACTGAGGATCTGTATGTTCTTACATCAATGACTGAATTCTTAGACTTATTGCTTTCAACTGACAGGATTAGAGATCAACCTTTCTAACAGATGATTTCGAAAGCTTTATCAATGATAAGAAATATGATTACATCTGAATCTGACACCCAGAATACTCAATAGAAATCTGATACTGTGATCAAGCCTGTCTGACGGCATATCTCTGAATATGATATCAAATAACTGTATGTGAGACCAAGTCTATCTGATGGGATGGTCCATAAATCAATGGAACTATCTGAGTTCCTCACAATGATAGATGACTGTATCTGACAGTCCTGATTTCTGAAGACTGATTCTAAAACTGAGACTGAAACTGTAGGAATTAGTCACTTAACCGACATGCCCCGACCTACCACAGGTGGGGTCCAACCTGTGCCCCAGTTAGAAGGGTGTCATTACCGCGCCACTGTTAAAGACAACTTTATGTGACCCTCATCTAGCAGGTCCTCAAACGAGAACGGTGGAGCCCTCATCTAGCTGGTATGATGTCTCTCATCCACCCTCAACTAACAAGTGTGATGTCTCAACCTACGCTGTCTACGTAGTTCTGGAGTACAAGGATTGCTTCTAAGAATCACACCCTCTACTAGTAGGTGAGATCCCATCTTTGAGCTCGCTCGGTGCTAGTTTTTACTCCCAACTGAAAGACTCAGAACTGAATTCTCAACTGAACACTGGATGAACTGAATCTGACACTAATCATATTACTCAAAAGGTCTGACTGTGTTACGCTGAGATCACTTGGTTCCATATCTGACGAAAAAAATATCGAATCATGGTATCTGACTGACGATACAGAGCTTGAATAGATTACTCGAATCGCTTCTGAGATTAGGATTGAATGACTTGAATACTATTAGAACTGAGCAGATTACAGGTCTAAGGCTAGATTACTAGCGATACAGAGATTACAGAGATAACTGAGATTACTAAGCTTTATTAAGCTTCGCACTTGTCTGAGGATACAGAGTTCTATAGTTCACTGAGTTCTGAGAATCATGGATCGATTGAAATTATCGAGAAACTGACACGGGCTCTAGACAACAGCTCTATTTTTGGGTATAAATACCCCCAGGACTCGACAACATAAAAGTAAGACATAATCATTCTTCATCACAAATCATTCATGCATCATCACGGTCATCCATTCATCACTACAATCATTTATTCATTATTAAAAGCATTCATTCATCATTACAATCATTCATGTATTATCACAATCATTAAAGAATCACTTCAAGTAGTTCGGCATCATAACATACTTTCCCTCTCAAGATCCTTAGGATATCGCATTAAGCATTTAGGAAACATAGACCTCTATTCATCATCACAACCATCAAAGGGTCACTCCAAACCTTTAAGGATCATCAACATCGGTTCACTATCATATACTAGCCTAGGGAAGACATGCTATTAGATTATACCCCATTCAATGAGATCTTACATCAAGTACTTCATACCTATATCAGTCTTGTTATGTATTTGGATATCACTTGATTTGGGGGAAACTTCATACTAACACGTCACTATTTACTTGCTAACCACTTGACATGTATTAAAAGCTTAGCATATATCAAAGAGCGAAAAATCGAGAAATTTATAACCATCATATCTCGACTTGTTCACTAGGGTCTTTCAACAACCATTAGACAGGACCGATTTTACACCTACTTGGGGATTTTATGCTATCTTGGCACATTTCACTCACTAAGGCATGCACACAATTTGGGGTTTCCTATTCAACATACTATAGTGGCCCTTATGCTTCACCTAAGATCTTTATCAAACCTATGGGGAACATTCTTCACTTATTCAACCATTTCTACACCCAAAAGTCATGGACACATCACATGGAAAAACAAGTTCAAGAGGGTCTATCACAAACATCACATGAATTCCACATACTAGGGTCAAAGCTCATAAATTTTATAGACAAACATAAATCAAAACTCAACAACACATTAAACATCCATTTCAACTCATACAAATCATTAACAACTCATAAACATAAAAATCTTTTTGTTTTAAAAAGGGTTCTTGAGCTTCTTGGATGAAAGGGACCCAAGAATCAACATCTACATACCTTAACCTTTGAAATTGGATGAACTTTAGTGCTTGAAACTTTATCCACACTTGAAATAAATAAATTCTTCAAGCCCATACTAAGAGGAACTTGATTCTTGAAGAAAGTTTGAAGATTTATGGATGAATTTTTGGAGGATTAAGGTTCTTGAATTGAAACCCTAGATATTCTCTCTTTAGAGAATTGGAAGAGAAATGGAGAAATTGGGTTTGAATGAGGGTTCCTCATACTTATAGAGGCTCAAAAAAAAGTGGGAAATGACCAAACTAACCTTGCAAAAATGCCCTTGAATTGCTGGAAAAAATGTTCTTGACACCATCTGTGACAGGCCGTCAGGTCCGTGATAGGTCATCACGAATGGTCGTCACAAAAGGGGTCCAATTCTTGATTTTCTTCTCATGGCTGACGACATCATCAGAAATGTCGTCAAAATGTGAAGACGTCGTCAAAAAGGTCGTCAGAAACGTGATAGCCCGTCAGAAACGTCGTCACCGTTTTCCAGCTTGACATGTTGGAGTAAAATGGGCATAACTCTTTGCTCTGATATTGGATTTAGGCGAAATTGGTATCAATGGAAAGATAATTCAAAGATCTTTCATTTGATATATAGAAATCCACCCAGTTCTTCATATAAAACGAGTTATAGTAGGTTGAAGTTGACCCAAATTTTGACGACCACTAAAACTTGAACGATAGGAAAGTTTTCAACTCGTCCATAAGTTAGGGGACCTCTATGATCTTAATTCATGCTCAAATAGATTCCCACACGATTCAAAGTATTTCATACTTGGGAGGATATTTTCGAAACATTTTGACTCGGATTTTCGCTTTACCAAATACGCTCTAAGGCTCAGACTGGAAGAGGATTTTGCGGGGCATTACAGATATTAAGAACAACATTACCTCAAGCACGAATTTTTGAAACAGGGAACAAATGCGGATACTTGGACTTCATGTCCTCTTCCGCTTCCCAAGAATCTTCCTCAACCTAATGGTTCCTCCAAAGAACCTTTACTGATGCCACATCCTTTTTTCGCAACTGTTGGACTTGTCAATCCAAGATCTTAACTAGGACTACCTCATAAGACTAGTAACCCAAGATACCCAACCCTTGCAAAGGAACAACTGATGAAGGATCACCCACACATTTTCTCAACATAGAGACATGGAAAATCGGATGAATGGAGCTCAAACTAGGAGGCAACTCCAACTCATAAATAACATTGCCAACCTTCTTCAAACCAAGTATGGGCCAACATATCGAGGGCTTAACTTTTCCTTCTTACCAAACCGCATTACTCCCTTCATGGGTGACACCTTCAAGAATAGCCTATCACCAACCTTGAACTCCAACTCCCTACGCCTCACATCGGCATAGGACTTTTGGTGACTTTGAGAAGCTTTCAACCTATCACGAATCATTTCTCCAAGACTTGGTAAACCATATCAGGGCCAAACAACTTACCAATACAAACTTCATACCACCCGATAGGAGAACAACATCTCCTACCATAAACCACCTCAAAAGGAGCCATACCAATGCTAAAGTGGTAACTATTATTAAAAGAAAATTCAATCAAAGGCAAATGGTCATACCAACGACCACCATAATCAATCACACATACAAGAAGCATATCTTGTAATATTTTAATTGTCCTCTCTCCTCTTTTCCATCCTATTTCAGGTGGAAAGAGATACTAAGGCACACCTTAGTTCGCAAACCTTTTTGAAATGACCTCCAAAAACGCAATAAGAACTGAGTACCACGATCCAAAATGATAGAAATGGAGCACCATGAAACATGACAATCTCTCTAAGATACAACTTAACATAATCCTCTTTCGAATAACTAGTCCTCATCAGTAAGAAGTAAGGGGACTTAGTCATCCTATCCATAATTACCCTAATCAAATCACAATGAAAAAGAGGGGTACCTTCGGGAATGCAGACACAGGTAGTCCATGGTTGTCGTCAGCTCATGCCGTAAGGTGTTGGGTTAATTCTCGCAACGAGCGCAAACCTTGGTTTTAGTTGCCATCATTGAGTTTGGAACCTTGAACAGACTATCGGTGATATGCCGGAGGAAGGTGAGGATGGCGGCAAGTCATCATGCCTCTTATGCACTAGGAAATATGCGTGGATTCTGAGACCGAGGAAGACAGATTACGAAATCCATAGTAATCACCTCCCACTTCCATTTGGGCAACTCAATCTTTTAGTACAAGCCTCTGGGTCTCATGTTCTCAACTTTCACTTGTTGGGACACCAAACACCTAGCCACATAGTTAGCCATATCTCACTTCATATTATTCCACCAATAAACTCCTTAAGATCATGATACATATTCGTATAACTAGGATGAATAGCATAATGAGGTAAATGAGCTTCAGCCATAATCCTTTCCCTTACTGATCGATGTAGGAACACATAACCTACCTTGGACCTAAAGATACCATCACCACTAATCACAAAGTCAACAACCTTTTGATGACCCACATTCCTCTTAATCTTCATCAAATTAGGATCCAACATTTTGTTTTTTATTTATCTCCACAACAAGAGACAATTGTGATACCTGATGTACAAACACAACACCATCCTCAGAGTCTGTGAGATGAACTTAAAGACTCTCCAAACGGTGAATGTCCTTCACTGACTCCTACTTATCCTCATCCACATGAGCTATAATACCCATGGATAACCTTCTAAGAGCATTAGTAACTACATTAGATTTACCTGAATGGTAATAAAGACTCATATCATAGTCTTTCAGCAACTCAAGCCACCTCCTTTGCCTGAGATTCAACCTTTTCTAGGTAAACACATATTGTAGTCTAAATCTTCAACATAAATCCCATAGCCAACAACTTTAAATAATGAGTAGGGTAGTTCTTCTCGTGAACTTTCAATTACCTAGAAGCATAAGCCACCACCCTACCATGTTGTATCAACACTCACTCAATCCCAACTCGAGAAGCATCACAATACACTACGAAGCAATCATTACCCTTGGGCAGGGTCAAAACTGGATCTGAAGTCAATTTATCCTTCAGCTTCTCAAAACTACCCTCATACGCATCTGACCACAAGAACTTGACCTTTTTCTTGGTCAACTTAGTCAATGGGGTAGCTATAGTCAAAAAACTTTCCATAAATCTCCTATAGTAACCGGCTAAACCCAAGAAACTCTGAATATCGGTTGGTGTCATTGGTCTAGGCCACTTCTTACCCACTGTAACCTTTTGTGGATCCACCATGATCCCTTCACTAGATACCATGACCAAGGAAAGTCATAGCCTTTAACCAAACCTCACACTTAGAGGAATTGGCATAGAAATGTTGATCCTTCAAGGTCTACAACACAGCATGGAGGTGATCGACATAATCCATCTAACTCTTAGAGTAGAATAAGATGTCATCAATGAAGACAAGGAAAAGAAAATCCAAAACCTGATGGAAGACCCTACTCATCAAATCCATGAGTGTCGTTGAGGCATTGGTCAACCTAAAAGACATAACAAGGAAATCATAATGACCATATTGGGTACTAAAGGCAGTCTTAGGGATATCCATATCCATAATCTTAAGCTGATGATAACACAATCTAAGATCAATCTTAGAGAAATGTTTCTCACCTTGAAGTTGATCAAGCAAGTCGTCAATCCTAAGAAGAGGATATTTATTCTTTACAGAAACCTTATTCAACTAACGATAATCAATACACATTCAAAGGGAACGATCCTTCTTATGCACGAACAACATAGGATCACCCCAAGGAGACACATTAGGATGAATAAACCCTTTATCTAAGAGATCCTTTAATTTCTCCTTAAGCTCCTTCAACTCAGCCGGAGCCATCCTATAAGGAGCAATAGAGATAGAATAAGTGTCGGAAATAAGATAAATCCCAAAATCAATTTCCTTATCGATAGGAACACCAGGAAAATCATTAAGGAAAACCTTGGGAAACTCATTTACCATAAGAATGGATTCTAGAAAAGGGCTTTCCGAGTTAGAATCTTTAACTTGGACCAAATAATACAAACATCCTTTTGAAATCAGCTTTTGGGATCTATGATATGATATGAATCTCCCCTAAGTCACTAAACAATCCTCTTCCCATACAATGACCGGATCATTAGGGAATTTAAACATGACCTTATGGGTCCGACAGTCTAAGGAAGTATAACACGAGTGCCACCAATCAATTCGTAATATGACATCAAACTTAACCATATCCAACTCTATCAAATCCATATTAGTTTTGCTACCACAAACATATACCACCTACCCTCTATATACTTTTTTAGCAACAATAGAGTCACCAACTAGGGTAGATACAGAAAAAAGGGTCAGAAATAAACTCAGGACCAAAGTCAAAATGCACAACCATAAATATAGGCACATAAGAAAGAGTGGACCCTGGATCAAGTAAACAATACATATCACGGGATAAAAGTTTCAACATACCCATAATAACATTGGGAGATTCCTCAAAATCCTAGTGAGATATGAGAGCATATAACCGATTTTGGCCAATGCCGGCACCAAAAGAAAAAATAGATACAGAAGCAGCACCCTTTGGTGTAGGAGTAGAAGAGGAGGAAACTGGTACCTTGTTATCCCCAGAAGGCATTATAACACGACAGTCACACTTCATATGACCAATCTAACCATAACAAGAATATTTGTTCTTCCCTTCCTCATAAAACCCATTGTGCGACTACCCATAAAATCTATAAAGAGAGTGGGATGGAGCTGACTAAGCCCTACTAACCTGAGATTAGGCACCATGTGCATGGTAACTACCATTATACTGAGATCGATGATCACTCGGTGGCTTTGGGTAAGGAATATTAGCTCTGGATAAAGAACTAAAAATCTCTTATTTCTTCTTTGGCTACTTGTCACCATCTCTACCACTGGTCTTAGAAGGCCTAAATTTCTTCCCCTACCTCTCACTAAACTCAGGTAACTTCTTCTTCTCTTTCTCCACTTGTTGCATATACACAACCAATCTGTAGATGTCCATGTTCTTGATCAACAAAGCAGCCTTACTCTCAAGGATTAACTCACGGGACAATCCTGAAGCAAACTTTCTTATTCAGATCCTCATATTAGACACCATCTCCAAAGTATACCAAGACAATAGGTGAAACTTAAAGTCATACTCTTTGACCGATATCTTTCTTTGCTTCAGATTTTCAAACTCTTCTACTTTTGTTTCCCTTAAGATGACTCATCTCCATCACCCCTTACCTGATCCCACTTCTCGTACCACTGGTACACCATTCATCTGGTAGGCAGAAAACTCCACCCCTTCCACATTTATGGAATTTATAACCCTAAAAAAATTTCTATCTCATCAAGAAAACCTTGAGGATCCTCCTTCACCTTAACACCCATAAAGGTTGGAGGGTTCAACCTCATGAACTAGCTAACCCTTATGTCCTCAGAAGATGGAGTAGCAGATGAACCACACTCAGCCTAAGAAGATATCAACTGAGAAATCATATGAATTGACTGACAAAACTTAGCATTCGTTACGAAAGTTTGAGGAGCCTAAGAAGGACTAGAGGGAACCGATGGAATTCCAGAATAATTAGGTACTAGACACATTGACCGGGTCTAGACTCCATGAGTAAAGTGTGTCCCATTAATAGCATTCCCAGATAGGACATAGGAGTTTCCACCCATATCAGATCATTGAGGCATGATTTGAAAAATGAACAAACAGGAATTAGAGGAGAATTCAAGACCTTAGACTCTATAGCTTGATAACAGATAATAAGAAAGTGAAACATCCCTAAATTTCTCATAGCCTCTCTCTTATAAGTGTGGCGCACTACACACCCATAAAATAAACTCTACCTGACATGACTTTGTGGACACCAAACTGAAAAAGAACATAGGCCCTGATACCAACTTGACATGACCAAAACTAGGGCCTTGTCATAATGGGTATCTCAAGCCCAACAAGGATTAGAGATCACCCTACTACCCAATCCAACCAACCAATATATAACCAAAGTCAAATGAATTTTGCACATATGAAAAAATAAGGTGATTAACCACACAATGACTTTGGGATAGGTCCAGGACCATGACCAACCCAAACAAGTCTAACCTTCCAATGCCCAACCAATAACCACAACAAAACTAAAATAATAACCAAGTCCATATCCATAACATAACATACACAAATCCACAGTTTGTCTATAATAACCAACTCCACATCTATACCATAACATACCCAAAAACACAATTTATCCATACAAAGCCTCTAAAAGAAATCCAAAAATATCTGGTCTGGACATTCCCCCGGCCATAACCAGAACCAATGTCCATGTCTAAACTAATAAAGACATAAGAAAACTCAAAGTAAGAAATGGAGACTTCCAAAGTATGGAATATCACCATTCAAGTCAACACAAGTTGTTCCTAAGTCCAATTACTGAGTAGAAGGTGTAACAATATAACCAACCCCTACATCATATGGGGATACAGTATCGAAGATAGTTAGTAGTTGGAGCGCTAGCATGTAACTTAAGGATAAGGATGAAATAATGTCAACAGTTCAAGTCCAATCAACCAATGCATATAACCCTTGCAATATATGCATGTACATATATACCATTCCAGGATAGGAAATAAGATTAGCATGAACATTGAAATCATTAACTTGGGTTGTGTAGCATAGCCATCATAAAACAAGGCACTCACCGGTTATATAGGCCCATCTCTCCTCTAGCTGGAAAGGCCTTAGTGTGTGTAGCCGCTTGAACCAGAGAATATCTAAAATCGTATATACCTATATAGGGTACTCAAAATTCCCAACATAATCAAGGTGAATTAAGCACCAATACATGTATTATGGGGGACTAGAACCTTCCATTCACATATTCATTTAGGGTATTCAAACCGCTTGATCATAAAGACACCCACACTAACTAGTGTAGTCTCCAGTGTTAGTCCTTCAAACACCACTTTTATGGCCCAACTACACATCCCATTTTAAATATCAATTTAGAACCATCATTTCACATACACAACTATTAAGCCAATTACTTATCATAGGCACTTTGTTGGTATCATCATAACAACACCACTTACAAGTGTACTACATGCCATTACCATTATAAATCAACCGATTATTCATTTGACTTTGGGACTCGAACCCATTATCTAATAAAGACACTTGTTCAATTCAAAGTTTAGGGACCCAAACCCATTGTCTATTAAAGACATAAAATAATTTAATATTTAGGGACTCAAACCTTTCCTAGATAATTAAACAACCAAGGTTACCATTTAAATACATGGCCAACAAGGCCTTTATAATGCCATTTACCAACCATAAATATTAATTAGGCTAATGCATTAGTTCAAAACTTAATTAACATGTGACTAGTTTATTCTCTTAGGTATTCTCACAAACACATTGAGGTCATACCATTGCTAATAAGAAAACCAAAGTAATAAATAAAAAGTTTAGGGCTACCTATGACCCATTTTTTAAACCATAATTACCAAAGAACCCAAATGTGCAAGACATTATCAAAACATGTATAAACACAAGTTAAATTAATAGTAAACAAGACTCAACTATATGCAATAAAACCCTCAATATTGGTTTTCAAAACTGCCATTTATGAATCATAAACAAGCTTTAAAACACATGATATTTATGAACTAATAATGAGGGAAGTGTCACATGCCTTATTCACGGTGATTCACGAAAGAAACTTGACCCTTGAGCCCCTAGATGAACACATGAAAAAAACCCTAGACCAATCTTCAAGAGAGAGTTTTTGGAGTGTTTGATCCTTCAAAAGTATGCCATGAGAGGCCACAACATGTTATAAAATATAGGGACTTAAGGGTCTTGGGTTGGGAAATGTCCAGAATACCCTTAACTTAAAAACTTAAAACATGAGTGCAGGAGAGTACGACCACCCCCTCAAATCGTACCTTAACATATGAGTGGTAACCACTACTCATAACCTAGGCATCAAGTTGGACCTTAATATTGTCCAACATACAACCACAAGGTCCAAATCGTACCCTAGCATACGACAAGTAACCTAGAATCATACCTTAGGAAGAATAGAATCATCTAGGCTAGACATAGGACATCATACGATTGGCATCATACCTCTAGTACTACAACATACGACTAGTATATTGCCTCCACATATCTTGGACAAAAACCAACCAAACCATATTGATCAACATACGAGTGGAAAGCCCTAAATTGTACCCAATCATACGACTAGTACCTTCTAGTCGTATGATTTCCAAAAGCTTTAACTCAAGAAATTTTCTAAGGGTTAAACTAGGGTGTTTCAAAAATACTTTATCGGTTATCATTGTTGCCAATTTAGTGGATACATAGGTTGAGGTCTTGATTTCAATATTATAGAGGTTTAAATGGGCCATTGGTTGGACGATTACGGATATTGTCAAGATTTCACCTTAAATTTGGACTCATAAGAATTAGTTAAAACTAGTGTGTGTGTCTAGAATTGAGCGTTAACATTGCCTAAATCCACCTATTCAAGAGGTGGTGAAGAAAGATATCATTAAGTAGTAATATGCATGTATGATTTACCCTATCACCGATAACAAATAGGTAAGTTTGGTTCAGTGTATGCCAAAGAAGGGTGGAATCACTGTGGTCCCCAATGAGAACAATAAGTTATTTCCCATGAGACTAGTTACAAGATGGAGAGTTTATATGGATTATCAAAAGTTGAATAATTGGATGCAGAAGGATAACATTCCTATGCAATTTATGGATCAAATATTAGACCGTTTTGTAGGTAGACTATGGTATAGTTTTCTTAATGGTTATTTATATTATAATCAAATTTCTATTGTCCCCAAGGACCAAGATAAAACTACTTTCACATGTTCTTATTGTATGTTTGTATTGAAGAGAATGCCTTTCCATCTTTGTGATGATCTCGCTATATTTCAGTGTTGTATGTCTATCTTTTCTAATATGGTAAAGGATACTATAGAGGTCTTTAAGGATGATTTCACATTATTATCGGTGAATTATTTTAGGACTATATAGATAACTTGGCTAATGCACTTTAGAGATATAAGGAGTCCAACTTGGTTTTGAATTGGGAGAAGTGTCACTTCTTAGTTGAAGAGGGAATCATTCGTGGTGCCAAGCTTTTGAGGAAGGGAGTAGAAATTAATAGAGCTAAAATTGAGGTTATTGAAAAATTTCCTACATTGATTTCTATGGAAGGTATTCAGAGTTTCTTAGGTTAGGCAGGGTTTTATAGGCAGTTTATTAAGGATTAATCTAATATTGCAAATCCATTGTGCGAGCTATTAGTGAAGGATATGAAGTTTGTGTTTGATGATGCTTGTCTGAATTCCTTTGAGTTCCTAAAACAAAGGTTTATTTATGTTTCTATCATTGTGTCTCGGTATTGGACACTTCTATTTGAGGTGATGTGCGATGCTTATGGTGTGGCTCTTGGAACTATCCTAGGCCAAAGACGGAAGAAGATACTTCAACCCATTTATTATGCCAGCAAAACACATAATCCCACACATAAAAATTATATGGTTACTAAATAGGAGTTGCTTACAGTGATGTTTGTATTTGAGATATTTCGGTCATATTTGATTGGTGCCAAAGTCATTGTGTATAGTGATCATGCAGTTATTAGATACCTTATGGAAAAGAAAGATGCTAAGCCTAGATTGATTCAATGGGTACTATTGTTGTAGGAATTTGACTTTGAGGCTAAGGACAAGAAAAGCACAAAAAATTAGATTGCATACCATCTAGCTCATCTAAAAGAGGAGGCAATGCTTAAACTAGGGGATGATATTGACATCGATGATACTTTTACCTCTGATAACGTCTTGGCAACATTATAAGACTTAATACCCTTTTCTGATTTTGCCAATTACTTTTCAAGTGACCTAATCCTAAAAGACATATTATTCAATAGGGAAAATAATTTATGCATATGGTACAAAAGTTCTTTTTGGATGAGCCTTATATATTTTGGGTGTGTGCGGATGGAGTAATTCGAAGGTGCATTCTCAAACTCGAGATGATGAGCATTATTAAGGCCTGACATTCATCTCATTTAGGGGTCACCATGGAGGTACTCGCACAACCCATAAGATTCTGCAGTGTGGTTACTATTGATCGGTGATTTATAAAGATGCATGTGACTATGCTTAAGCCTGTGACTAATGCCATTAGTATGGAAATATCTCAAAGAAGCATGAACTCTCCATGACACCTATTCTTGATCTTGAGTAGTTTGATGTGTGAGGTATTAATTTCATGGGTCCATTTGTTAGTCTGCATGGCATGAAACACATTTTGGTGAAATTCGACCATGTGTTTTAGTAGATGGAAGTTGTTGTGCTTCCCACTAATGAGGGTCAAAGTATCACAGCCTTTTTGAAGAAAAGCATTGTCTCTCAATTTGGTACTCCACGAGCTTTAATCAGTGATGGGGGTCCCATTTTTACAATAGTCTATTCAAGGCCCTACCAAAGAAATGTAGTGTGAAATATAAGGTGGAAATACCTTACCATCCACAGACAAGTGGATAGGTTGAGGTCTCCATTCGTGAGATCAGGTCCATTTTGGTGAAGATTACCAATGCTAATCGGACTGACTGGTCGAGAAAGTTAGATGATGAACTTTGGTCCTACCAGACTTCTTACAAAAGTCCCATAGGTTCCTCACCTTAACAGCTTGTGTATGGCAAGGCATTACACTGGCCGGTTGAACTTGAGCATAAGGCATTATGGGTGTTGAAGAAGCTGAATTTTGAGTGAAGTGATACCACACACTTGAGAATGGATAAGATGAATGAGTTAGATGTATTCTACCTCCGTGCTTATGAAAGTTCATCCTTGTATAAGGATAAGATGAAGTTGTACCATAATAAGAAGATTGAGAAAAAGGTATTCCAACCCGGTGATGTGGTCTTGTTGTATAATTCGAGACTTCGCTTGTTTCCTGGTAAGTTGAAGTCTAGGGGACTCGGACCATTCACCGTGGTTAGAGTATTTTCACATTATTCAATTGAGCTAAGATGAGATGGTGATTCCCCATTTAAGGGGAATAGGCATTGTGCTAAGCATTATATGGGAAGCATGAATGAGATAAAAGTGTGTAAGAATGTTAGCCTTGGCGAAGTCTAAATAACTAATGGATCTAAGTCATTTCCCAATGTTAAAATAGGCATTTCATGGGAGGCAACCCATGGGATTGTTGGTGATATTTGAGTATCCAACATAGCCACGTCGTACTGTGACGTTCAACCAAGCACTGCTTGGGAGGCAACCCATGATTTTTGTGTTTAATTAGTCTTTGTTTTGTAGGTTAAAAGTATGGAGAAACACCTAGAAAATGGTAAATATTGTAAAATATTAGACAATTTAAGGTAAGTGGACCTACGACCCAACTTACAGGATTGTAGGCCCAACCCGCAACATGTAAGTTGAGTCACGGGAACCATAAGAAAATTTTGGTCTCTAAAGTTCAACCTACGACCCCATAGTTACAACCTATGGCCATATTGTCACGACCCGAACTAGGGCCTGGCCATGATGCGTATCTCAAGTCCCACGTGGACCAGAGATCACCCTCTGCACCTAACTAACCAAACACACCACACCCCAAGGTCGGATGAATTCTAAACATATAATAAGATAGCATACAATAGCCTAAGAATGTTTTAAATGTATCTCCATAACCAACCACCGATGATCGACCAAACGATCGATAGACATTTCCTAATAGCCATAGTATTTCAAACAAAGCCTTCTAAATAATGATCCAAAAGTGAATATCAGTAAAAATGTCGGGACAAGCCCTCAACAATGGCCAAAAATAAGTCTAATACATAAGAGGAACAAAACATGAAATATAGACTTCCACTGTATGGAAGCTCACAACTTCAACGTCAACTCAAGAGCTAATCCCGAATCCTAATCACTAAACTGGAGAAGTAGAAGTATGGCCAATTCATGCATCCGGTAAGGATACAACAACCAAAGGCGGTAAGGAGGGTAAAAACTAGCATGTAACTCATGGTTAAACATAAAATAATGTTGTCAATTCAAACCAATTCAAACCAATTCAACCAATGCACAATATCCATATACAAATATATAAATATATATATTCCATGCCGGGATAGGGAACAAGGTTTAGCATGAACACGAGCTATATGGGCCCCAGATCTCTCCCCTATGGTCAGGCCCCATTGCGTGTAGACACACGAATCAAAGAATAATCTCATATATATACACATAGGGGACTCGAACCTCCCAATATATACTAATGTTACTTAAGCACCCAATCATATAATTTTTTATGACGTACTCAAACCTCCCTAATCATGAATGAATAATGAGGGGGACTCAAACCTCCCTGGTTATTTTGACCCCCAGTTGGCAAATGCGGTTTCTAGTATCAATCACACAGACCTCCACTTTCATGACTCATCTACACAACCCTTATTAGAGCCCAATTAAAACCAGTACCACACATTCTAGTTCATTTAAACGCATTCCACATTAAGGCATACTTTGTTGGTATCATCATACCAAATACACTTGCAAGGTAACAATAACACACCAAAACAATTCCCATTACCTTAGAGAAAACAACTCTTATTGTTCATTAATACATGGTGGGAGACACCGACTCCCTTTGTTCATTAAATGTACCATTTTATTTTGAATACCTTTTTATACCATGCAATAGTTCAAGATTAGTTCAATTTTATAAATTCCCACAGTGCTCATAATTAAAACCAATTTCATATTATGGTGTTGGGGACATACCTATTTCAAAAGTCACAAGTTTGGTACCCTAGTTCATTCTTCATAACCATGCACCCACAAGTTCAAAACCATAATTAAAGCATGAAAATCATATATACACCATGATAAGTATTGTTTTTCATGACCCGATTTCCTCAGGCCATGATGGCGCCTAACCTAACCCACCAGTAGGCAAGCCAACCTGTAGTCCAAAACAGGTAGTAATGGAGTACTCAATAATATAATGAAAAATGCAGAATATATGAAATAAAGATTAATACATAGAAGAATCCTAAAACCTGGTGGTATCAGTACAAGAGCTTCTAATATCAAAAGAGTACAAAAGTGACATATCAAGGAAAATACAATGATACGACTTATCTCTGAATATAACTTAGAGACTAGTCTAATAGATAAGGGAGAGATAAGTAATGCTTCGAATGTTAGGAGCTCACTCTAGGTCTATAAATTGGGGTTGCTCCGTACGATGCACTCATCAATGGCGATAACTTGTACTATGATCTGCAGGTTGCAGAAGTGTAGTATGAGTACCAAATGAATGGTACTTAGTAAGCTACTGCTAACTGAGCTCCAAAGATAAAGAAAATATATATACAGATAAATAGAATGGAAACTTTACCCAAGAGTCCAGAAATCATATGACAAGTCAATGAGATAATAAGGAACAACTATCCTATTCATGTCCAAGAGCCAAACATAATAAAACTAAGGAAGTATCAGAGTGAACTATCTTATTCCAGCTACGTTCAATATACATCAATGCTATATTGTCTATCCCATGTTAATATATGAATAAAGAGTGAAAGAAGGATTTATAGTAATATACAAGGCAAAGAAATGACTATACAATATGAAAAATGAAGGAAGGGATATACAATAGTATCATAGCTTTATATAGCTAGATAAATATAGGTATATATACATATAAACACGAGGTCATCTCAAATAATAACCTCTATCATCCTATTATCATTTTAAGACCTTATTACAACACTATCATGATTTAAATACTATCATACTCAGGCTTTCTAATTAACATGACTAGACATGAAATAATCGTGCATAATAATGCAATCATAAGATAGGAGAGGCGCAAGAGATACCTCAAATCTTGATACCAGATCAATGACCAATCTGTCATAAGCTAGCTATAATGATAATCAAAATAATGATAACAACAAAATCAATAACAACGTGAATAACCAGCTACTCTGGACAACCAAATACCTAGCCAAGCCTATGCATACCTTCACCGCCCCAAGCTCAAAAGTTCAATCAACATACAAAAACACAAGGAATATTATTCACCCATATATATACAACTGTCCCATACCGTCTGATAAATATAGGTGCATACTGGTGATAGGCGATGTGTATGCAGGAATGAATGCAAAGTACATGATCAATATCATAACTCATCATTACTGTCCTCATCAGAACTATAATTATCATAATAAACCTCTGGCCTGGCCGGGTATCAACATATCATCAATATAGCCTCCGTCTATGCCGGGTATCAACACCATCATAACAATATCCTTCGGCCTTGCCGGGTATCAATATATCTTCCGACCTTAACGAGTATCTACATATCATTAATAGTATCCTTCGGCCTTGTTGTGTATCAACATATCATCAATATATCCTCCAGCCTTGTCAGGTATCAACATCATCACAACAATATCCTCCGGCTTTGCTGGGTATCAATATCATCGTACTAGTATCCTCCGGCCTTGTCGTGTATCAATATCATCACAATAGTATCCTCTAGCCTTGTCGGGTATCAATATAATCACAATTACCATTATAGAATAAGATACACTAGAATACTCATAATCATAGACATATCACCATAGAATATCAATCTAGTCAATACTTCCCAACTACTCGTTATTAGCTAACCAACACTTATTATTATAAAATAACTAGTTTGCTTGTCATCACATAACCTCTAGCTATCATCCTAAACCTTATCCTTCACATAATCCTTATTCACGAGATAACAACTAACCACTATTTATTTAATTAGCCAGTATCTATCATCTAGTCAAAGTTCATCATTAGACCAAAACTGTTATTTACCGACCATTCATTATTATCAACTAATCATCCTATATCCGTTAATCATTACTAGACAACACATTACTACTTGTGTCCTAACCATCTTTTATTAACTGACACTATTCATTAATTAACCATCATCGCTATCATGTTTCAACTAAGCAACATTCATTAACTAGTACATTAGATTCCTAGCTATGAAGTGCTATAGTCCCCTAATAGACAACTAGTTACCACATAGCTTAACTGTCTAACAAGAAGAGCAGTCATAAGATCACAGTTCAGCTATAATCATATCATTTATAATGGTAAATAATCATGAATGTACCAAATCTATGCATGCCATCACCAGTATTTAATCTGTGGAATAATAATCATTGTACTGAATCTTCCTCCGCCCCATACCAAAGAGATGTGTATACAAATATATACATATTCATATACATAAATTTTGATCACATCATCACATATAATGATTAACACTTCTCGTTTACTGAATCAATACCATAACATGACCCTTGGACCATTAATTTATTTAGAATAATCACAACATCATAATCACGGCCTTGGTCCCAAACACATATCTGAGACTCATATTAATAATCATATTTATAAGCCGTAGCATACCTCTAATCATTTTACAGATAGGAGGAATCTTACATATAGGAGGCATAATATCAATAAGCATGTAATCATCTCTCACACAAGAGGCATCTCACATCTAGGAGGCATAACATATAGACATGTAATCGTCTATAGGATATCATACATCAATAGGTCATACATTATGATTATGAGGAATATATCTCTCTAGGCCAATTTACATATCCAAGAGAAATATCGTCTCTATAAGTCCAATAATCATGACTAAAGGAAATAACATCTCTATAGGCCAATCATCAAGTCTAAGAGGCAATAGCAGTCTATAGGCCACATGACGTATATAGTAGGAATATCATCTCTAAATGCCCAATATCACTTCCACAAGGAGTATCATAGCCATATCACAAAATCCACAATCCGAGAACATCAATATGAGTCACCAAGTTATGAAGTAACCTTATTCTATGGTTTACTGGCCTCATCTATGTCTAACATCCACAACTAAGTCCAAAAGACTTAACACAAGCTTAGTCCTAAGTGGGACGAATGATCCCACTTCTAATCCCTAATTTCCATAATTAGGCATACTATGCCCCAAACTAGGCTAAGGTATCTAGTTCATCTTCTAGATGTCAAGTAAGCCATGTTCAAGCCTAAGATGGGAACTTCGACTAGAAACAAGGGTACTTAAGTCAACTTTACCCAAATTATAATTTCAAGACTACCACACAAGCCCAATATATATAAATCACGCTTCAAACGCTAAACCCATATTCCAAACATATCATTGTATCATATTCATGCTATAAATAATCTAAATTAAAGAGGGAAGGAAATAGGATACAAAAGAAGTAAAAGCATGTCATTTTACGGGTCCAATCCCCTCATCTAATCCCCAAGCATCAACAATAAAGGCTCAGTCATTTTACTCAATTATAAAACCTAACATCCAAATTTACACGCAATATATATCACACATCATCTATGAAGATAAGTAGATAGAAGCCTACCTAAAGGTCAAGCCGTAAAACCTCACTTCATGCACCACATGCTCGTCTTCACTTTACAATGATCAAAATTCCATCACACTATCAAAACCATAATCTACTCATTAATACAAGTCTAACGATACCCATATTACACTATTGTGCTTAGGGTCCAAAAATGACACCAAAACCCTAAGTAGGTCCCACATATGGAAAACGAGTTTCCAAGACCAACCCAATGCTCATACATGAACAAGGAATCATAACCCTCAAGAAATGGGTGAAAATTAAGCATACTTTGGGCAAAAATCAAGTCCTAAGCTAAATTGGGGTTTTGGGTCCAAACTATGAAATTCAAGCATGAATTCAAGAAATTCTTACCTTAATCTTGAAGATAATCATGATACAAGATGATAATTAGGCTCCCAAGTCACCCCATGATAAATTTTGAGTTATTAACTCATTTTGGGGTTCCTAGATATAAATAGTGAAGGGGAAATGCCTCAAACGCGTCTTGGGACCTTTATATAACCCCTACACCTGAAGAGATGCCGCTATCGCGCTCCCGAATTTGCATAATCTTGGCCTCTATCGCGGTCGCGCAAGATGACAACAACTCAAAAATGAGTTTTTGACCTTCCGAACTCATCCAAAATCCAAAAAACATGATCCAACAGTGAATTTTGAGTGTAAGCCACATTTCAAATCCATTGGAATCATCAAAAATTCCATCGAAGATTATTTAGGCAGACATAGGGCCCACACCTATTCTTTTATCATTTTTCATAAAATCCGTTCATTACCCAAAATAAGTATGGGAGCCTAGGGACCTGAACTAAGGGTCTCCCTAGCCTAAAATAGACATTTTGGATGCAATGGCAAAGTCAAATTTTCAATTCAAGATCATTTTGACCAAATGTGGGTCCCACACTTCTTTTTCCAATTTTTAACTTTCCGACCAATAGGCCGAAATGAGCTCGGGTGCATTGGGACGCAAACTAAAGGTCTACTAGACTAGAATCGATATTCTAGATTTGTAGGCCCAGTCAGAATTTGCATCCAAGATCATCTCACTGATGTTTTCGCCTGGTGGCCATTTGTAACTAATAAAGACTTTAAAACATGGAATTTGCTCTAAAAAACAAAAAAAATTGCCCGATAATCGAATCGACAGTCCCAACAAGTCATAAATGACTTGGGGCATCTTTGGAGAAGCGCAAATGATCAACATAAGCAAAAATATGGAAATTGACCTGAAGGTTCATTACAATATCCACTACTAAAAGGACTTTCATCCTCGAAAGTCGACGGACAGAAAGAATCTTAAAAACTCAAAAGGATGAGGTACTGGGCCCACGTGATCCAAGCATGACTTCCCAAATAACCTCAGTAGAGAGAAAACACTTATAAGGGATTTCACCATAGGAATCCCTTTTTCAATTAACACTCTCATTGTACTTCCAAAATAGCCAAAACCAACTTCAACCGCTAATTGGCCTCAAATTGAATTGGAAAGGTTGATAAGCATAGACTGAACCAAAACACACCGATACCATCACTATATCAGAATAAATCAATAAAGGCTCATCCAAGAAAAAAGCAAACCAAGACATGAGTCATAAAACTGACTCCGAATCCAAAAATAACCTTTCTTAACAATTTTACACATGCTATCAACTCCAAACCAGTTGGAAAATCACGTGAGTCTCGTCCACTCAACCTCATCACGGAGAAATCAAAAATTAAAGCTGATTTACTGATGGTTTATAAGGAAAACATGGAAATAAGCTCACAAATCTCTATTTGGGCATACAAATAGAGATAATCATGGAATGCAATCTATGCCAATGTTGTAACCAGTCTGAATGAAAATCAAACTCAAATATCAAAATCCAAGGTATAACTACTCACACTGAATATTCTACTCTAGGATGTCTCATCCACAGTGAATAAATACATACTGAATCCTACTCTAAAATACTACTCCCACTAAGTAAATCATCCAAATTCCCAAAGAAAACTAAAACTCAAGGTCAAAACTGAAATAACTAATACGAGGCCCATGAGCTATCATCTGAACACTTATCAACTATAATCAAACTGAAGTGTAGAAGACCGAATAGGCAACCACGGAGTAGGCTTAACCAACCTATAAATGAAACCAGAACTGAAATAAGTCCAAAACAAAGGCTACAGGACTGCACTACAACACCAAGCTGAAATCTCAATACTAAGGCTGAACCGCTCAATCTCAAATATCTAAATAAAAACTAAAAACGAGTAGGCATTAATGCTCCAAATCTATCATACTTCCAAATTGCCATTCCAAGGAGTCAAAATCCAAAATTTGGCCAATAAGACTATATCAATGTTAATTTCAAATTGACTTTAGTATCCCAATATGACATATCCGAGATAAACCATACCAAGACACAGTTGAGACAAATCCAAAGAGAAAAATTACCACAAGAATAAACACTGACTGATAATCATAAGCAACCAACTCTATATCGACTGGAGGTAATAAAATATAGCCGCAATAGAGAAATTATGCCAATGGAAATATCACTGGCTGAAAATGCATATAATCCTACCTCATATCCGCTAGAGTGCATGAACTATCCAAACATACTTTAAACTTCTCAAGGCTGAAAACCACACCTGAAATGGCAAAAGTTGTAGCTACTTGGAAAAATACATTTTAGCTAGGAACTAAACAATGCAATACCCCATCTAGGCAAAGAAATAACCATAAACATATATCATCAATGAGAATCACTCCACCAAGCCTTACTAGGGCAAACAAATACTAAAATGGGGACTTCCTGAATCTACCTAAGAACCACATTATCAAAGAAGAAATACCAATCTCAAAGCCAAGGTTAAAGTCGAGACAACCACCAGAGTACCAACAACTCAAGCTAAAGAGTTTCTAATTTTCTAACTTATGAAACAATCACAGAAAAGGCCACCCTTCTCTATCTTTCCAACTCCACTAGACAAAACCATATCATAATGACAAAGGAGTATTTAATCTCCACACTAACAATAAGGCAATACATCACAAGGGGAAAAACCCAACATACCTATTAGATAAATCTACGACAACTCAATACCAACTAACAAAATCATTATAGAATGACTAAATTACCACAAACGAAGAATGAACCTCAAACTGGTCTATCTCATAAATGGGTTATATCAGAAGGGATAGCCAAAACAAAATCCTTCAGAAACTAGGAGGCAAGTCTAAGGATCTTAAACTCAAAGACAGGCAACATAACTAAATTGCCAACTCAAAATCCAAAAAAATAATGGAAGGTCATCTTACCTTCGATACCATAATTCATCCGAAATCAATCTAATTCAGCTACCCAAGAGGGAACACAATCAACCTCGCGGCGCTAGGAGAAAGAAATCATTAAATCAGGCAATATCTACTCAAGCCACTAAATAATATCATAAGAAAATAAAAGACTGACTAGATAATACTTGTCTATACTGCTACCCAGCGATAATTAAATTTATCATGTAACAACATCAAGTAATAGCATTAAGTAATATCAATAACCTCACACAGTGGTGACAATAAAAACAATAATATTAATACCAACATACTGAATAGGCGATACCAAAATAAATATCAATATCATGTACCACTCAATGGCTCCAATAGGTCTAATGTGCCAAGATAAATTAGACTCAAACCTAAAACCACACCCATAGGGGTAAAACATCAATATAGATCTACTTTATCCACTATTAAAAAACATACCATAAAGTACTAACATAATTATGAATTCAACAATAAGGCACATAATGACTGATATAAATTCATCAAGGCATAAAATTATCAATGGGTATGTAAACCCCAATACACATAATAAGAAATAAATATGAGAAATACAAGCACACTATTCATGCGGAGATTAGCAGTCATATGACTGACAGGCATAGAAAAATAAATCTAACTGGGTCCAAATTGGATTGACCAACTGAATCATCAACTGAGGTGCTAAGCACACCATCTCTAACTAAAGATGTCACAATATCACGAGTTAATCTAAATGAGCAGAATAACTGGAATTCATGTCAGGGATACTTCCTAGACTAGTAGTCGATCTCTCTATAGTCTTAGCATTTCCTGAAGCATGAATATAGAGAGAACACAAACTAAGCCCAATGGAAGGCCAACTGACACTGAGATAAATACACAAAACTATGTCAAAACTTTAAAAATCATAACCTATTTTGGGAACTCTAGGCTTGATATAAGTCCAAGGGGCCTCATAGCTTTCAACGACATCATTGCAGGACAATACATAAAGAAGACTCAAGCTTGGGGCTTAACTTTGATGCCTAAATTGAGAGCACAAGTGTGAAGAATGGGCAAGAGCCAATTACACTCCAAGGATGCCCCACCATAAGGTCATTTTCTATCATTTCCTTGAAAAAAAAGGCATCCATGGAGTGTAAAGCCTCATTAAGGGCCTTTTTGTCTTTTTACTATGTAATAAGTTTAGTCAAGACTTTAAATGGCTTCTATTAATTCATTTTTCAGAAACTTCAATGAATATTGATAGAATACTTTTTTAGAGTGTTTTACAAGTGTGGAATCACTTGTGCCAGGGTGGATTCCCTAGTGCCAACGTGGAATCATCGTATTGGTTACCCATTTAGAAATGAGGGTTGCTTGGGGATTTCAGTTCCCTTGAGGTCTTTGTAAGAGTTTGGTGTTGTTATTATGGGTCTTAGAGGTTCTAGTCTTTGATACACACTTTAGATCCTAAAGCTTTTAATAGGGTGTATCTTACTATCTATCCTTTTCTTTATTGCAAATCGTTGGTGTTATTCTTTTTGTCTTAAATCGGCTTGTGTTTTCTTCCTTTGTGTTGTTGTTTTTATCTTGTTTCTTGTGTTTTTTGGTTGGTTTATATCATTTGGTATCAGAGCAAGGTTTGATTTCATTTCAAGAAAATCACTCTTGGGATTGTTGCCTAGAAAATCTAGAAATCTCACCAAAATAGTTGTTCTTATGTTGTGTCTTGGCCTAAACTATAGTTGTCTTGTGTTGTGTCTTAGCCAAAAGTTTAAACTTAGATCTAGGGGTTTTTTATGTGTTTTTATCATTTGTAGTGTTAGGTTCTTCTTCACTAACACTATTTGAGTCTAGATCTAAATCCTTAAGCTTGAAAAACGTGTTTTGTTGATGTTGTTGTTGAAGATTAGTGGCTTGAAAAGGTGTAGTTGATGTTTGTTGTTGAAGATTTGAGGTTGAATATGTTTTGTTGATGTTAGAGGACCAAATGTGAACCTTAGAGCTCCAAGTTCCATAGGTTGTGTTCTTGGTGTTCTTCACCATCTTCATGCCTTGTTGAAGAAAAAGTATTCGTTTGATCTTAAACCAAGTGGAAAGAGAGTGTGCCTTGTGTTAGTCTTGAAAGACATAGTCCCAAGAACATAAAAAGGAAAAAAAGGGGCAAGAGGTCTTTCAAAAACTCTAACTACAAAAAAAGGAGAAAGGGGTCTTTCCAAGACTTACCAAAGAAAAAAGGGTGGCAGACTTTTAGAAGGTGTTTTGCCAAAAAGGTGAAAGAAAAGTCAAGTCTTTTTTAATATATAAAAGCCTCTAAGTCTTACTATTTTCCTCCCAAAATCGAAAATACACTTTTCCAAATTGAAATTGACCAATCCAAATTGAAGACAAGAATTTTTTTTCAAATTTTCACAACATTTCATGTCCAATAGGAGGCTGCCACATTAACAATTCCATACAACTCACCATTTTAGGCTTAAAATTTTGGATTTCTAAGTTTTTTTATTGTTTCTTTAGTTTTATTTCTTGATTCAAGTGCTAATTAGCAGCTAGTAATCTTCTACTTAGTTGTGAGTTAGTTGTCTGAGTCCATTTCTTTCGTGTTACCTTTCGTTGTGTGTTTTTATGTTTTTGTGATTCGTTGTAGTTCTTGGTTCAAGTCCGTATATATTTTCTTTAAGTTGTTTCAAACAAGAATCTATTTCGACCTCAAGCCATAATTAGTACCAAGTAAACTCATTGGAGTATAAATGAGATACCAACACTTGAGACGCCTATTGAGTGACATTTCAAAGGTGTGAGTTTGAGAGCTTGTGAAGTTGATTTACTAAGTTATTTGCTGTTTTTTTTGTTTTTACCTAGTATTTCTTTGGCTAGGTACTATGGCATCAAGAAAGGTGACCATGAATGATTTGATGGTTTCCATAATGTGTGTTAGTGGCCGAATAAAGATAATGGAAGGGTGAATGGAAAGAATGGAAGGGATGGAAAGTTCTGTTTCCAAAAAGCGGACAACTTGGTAGAGAATCCAAGCTTACCTAATCAAGTTGAGGCTGTAAGGGAAAAGGATGATAAGATTAGGGAGAAGAACTTAGCTCAATAAGGAGGGTTGTATAAGATTGTTGAGCCAAGGGTTTAGCCAAATGAGAGTGACAAGGAACACCTATTTGTGGAACTTGTAAAGCCTAAGCCCTTGTTACATACTAACCATAGAACTAGCATTTTGTCTAGTACAAATATTTCTCTCATGAAGGTTCATAAGCTAATACTTACAAAGGAGGAATCAAAGAGTACCTCTCATGAGCATAAGTTTGAAGGCCTAGATAAGTTCTTATTCAAGGACTCCAAGGTTGATGAAGACTTGACTCATAAGAGGAATCTACCCAAACTCCTATGGGCAAATGGGTACTTTGTGCCAGGGAGTGAAGAATATCACCCCATGGACTAAAGAAAAGAGTTCCCTAGCAAAGTAATTCCTATAAAGTGGCAAAAGGATCAAACCTATTGGTCTAAGTTATGTATGGAAGGAAAGGTCCTTGTAAAGAACCTATGGAGGACAAGAGAACAAATTCAAGGCATTATTTCCAAGGTATGTACCTACCCCCTCCTATTCCTAGTGATCTTTGGAGATATGATGACATTTTCCTTATATTTAATAGACCCTTGAAATTTATTGAAATCATGTCACACCATGAGAGTATTAGTTTCTTCATGATTCCTTTATGGTGTTCATTTTTGGTGCTTGAATTGTGTGGGACTTACAATGTTAATGCCCAATCTATTATTTGCTTTAAGAAGAGTCCTTGGTGTGTACTTGATGTACAACTTTGGTTTCGTAATCCTTGTCACACTTATGTGGTTGTACAAGTTGAAATAATAGTGAGGACTCTTAGGAGCATGCTAAGTTCCATGAAAAGAAGTCACCCAACTTCTTCGGTATACCCTTTGACTTGGAGAATTTTGGTTTCCCATGGATTGTTTAATTACTCTAATAGCATGATTCCATTGGTGAATGCACTACTTGAGGGGAGTTTCTTGAATAGAAAAGATGTAATGTGCTTCAATTGTCTTATCTCGTCCTATTGTGCACTCATGTTTGAGGGTAATTTTGATGAGAATGGTGCCCCTAACTCTTTTCTTTTCTATCTTTTTGCTTATGATGATGACTTAAATGTGCATGGAGTGTATGATCTTTCTATTTCAGATGGCAAGTCTAATTTTTGTTCCAAGAAGAGTCTAAGGATTCCATTTGATAAACAACTCTTGTCTCTTATCTCTTGTTTCTTGTCACACTTATGCTGATAGACAAGTTGTTTCATTTTTGGAAGGGTGTTCGAGTTTTGGTGATTGGAATACCTATGGTATGATTGATTGTGCTAACCCTAACCCTCATATCATGAGGAGAGTGTGCTTGCTTGTGTCTCCTACTATTTTTCAAGGTTCGGATTTGAGGTCGAATCCTTTTCAAGGAGGGGAGGATGATACGAGTCCAAGGGGCATCATAGCTTTCAACGACATCATTGGAGGCCAACACATAAGGACAACTCAAGCTTGGGGCTTACCTTTGATGCCTAAGTCGAGAGAACTTGTGTGAAGAATGGACAATGGCCAATTACACTCCAAGGCCGCCCCACAATAAGGGCCTTTTTGTTATTTCTTTGAAGAAAAGAGGCAGCTATGGAGTATAAAACCTCATTAAGGGCCTTTTGGTCTTTTTACTATGTAATAAGTTTAGTCAATACTTTATATAGCCTCTATTAGTTCATTTTTCAGCAACTTTGATGAACATTGATAGAATACGCTTTTAGAGTGTCTTACAAGTGTGGAATTACTTGTGCAAATGTGTATTCACTTGTGGCAACGTGGAATAGTTGTATTGGTTAGTCGTGTAGAAATGAGGGTTGGTTGGGGATTCCGGTTCCCTTGAGATCTTCATAAGAGTGTGGTGTTGTTATTGTGGGTATTAGGGGTTCTAGTGATTGATACACACTTTAGTTCCTAAAGCTTGTAATAGCATATGTCTCACTATCTATCCTTTTCTTTATTGTAAATCGTTGGTGTTGTTCTTGTTGTCTTGTAATTGGCTTGTGTTTGCTTCTTTTGTGTTGTTGTTTACATCTTGTTTCTTGTGTTTGTTTGCTAGTTTGTATCAAGGCTGGCGTGGTATACATGCTAACTCTAGCTGATCACTTATCTCATACCAGGAGCATTTACTAACCGGTGTTTCATCACAACACAACCAAACCAAGAATCTAGAATACTTTGAGATACTACCCCTCATAATCCAAAATGGTCACCATGGCCCGAAGAACCAAACCACACTCCGTAAGTCTGATGGGGACTCTATCCAAATCCTTTTTAACTACCGGTTAAGATCTTCAATATCCATCTCTGACCCTCTAGACTGATGTTGCGCTAAAATTCTGGAAACGTGTGTTGAAGTCTTGTATGCATATGTCGACAATATCGCATCATCCTTCAGGGATAGAATAGAGTCAAAGAATGTGTTCAAGGTTCATAGGAATGCATACACACGATAAGGAGTCAAGAAGTCAATTTCCTAAAATGTCACAGTAGCCTCCTTAAGATAGGTTATAGACATCTCCGCGCTGATCCGCAGGACTCTACTATCACTTAGCTCTTGCACTAATACACCGATGAAACCTAGGCTCTGATACCAATTTGTCAGGACCCAGTTTCCTCAGGTCATGATGGAAAATACCCTAATCCACCAGTAGGCAAGACAACTCATAGTATGGAATGGCTAGTAACAGACTACTCAATAATATAATGAAAAGATTGTGAAATATATGAAATAAAGATCAATACATAGAAGAATCCCAAAACCTGATGGTATCAGTACAAGAGCTTCTAATATAAAAAGAGTACAAAAGAGAAATAACAAAAGAAATGTGATGATACAACTTATCTCCGAATATAACTTAGAGAATAGTATAATACATATTAGAGATATAAGTAATGCTTTTAATGTCAGGAGCGCACTTTAAGTCTCTGAACCAGGGTTGCTCCACACGATGCACACATCAACGGCGGTAAATCGTAATATGATTTGCAGGCTGTAGAAGTGAAGTATGAGTACCAAAAAAATGGTACTTAGTAGGCTACTGCCAACTTAGCTTCAAAGATAAAGAAGATATATACATCATATAAATAGAATTGAAACTACACCCAAGAGTCCAGAAATTTATGACAAGTCAATGAGATGATAAGGAACAACTATCTTGTTCATGTCCAAGAGTCTAACATAATAAAACTAAGGAAGTATCAGGGTGAACTATCTTATTACAGCTATATTCAATATACGTCAGTGCTATATCGTATACCCCATGTCGATATATGAATAAAGAGTGAAAGAAGGATATGTAGTAATATACAAGGTGAATAAACAACTATACAATATGAACAACAAAGAAAGGGATATACGATAGTATCATAGCTTCGTATAGCTAGATATATAGGTATATATATATATATAAACACGAGGACATTTCAAAGCATAAACTATATCATACTATTCTCATTTTAAGACCTCATTACAACACTATCAGGATTTAAAAACTATCATACTCGAGCTTTCTAATTCACATGGCCAGACATGAAATAATCATGCATAGTAATGTAATCATAAGATAGGAGAAGCCGAAGACGTATCTTAAATCCCCATACTTGATCAATGACCAATCTTTCATAAGCTATCCATAATAATAATCATAACAATGATAACAACAATATCAATAATAGTGTAAATAATCAGCTACTTCGGATAACCAAATACCTAGCCGATCCTATGCGTAGCCCCGCCGCCCCAGGATCAAAAGGTTCAATCAACACACAAAAATACAAGGCATATTCTTCTCCCATATATATGCAACTGGCCTATACCGGCTGATAAATATAGGTTCATACTGGTGATAGGCGATGCGCATACTTGAATAAATGTAAAGTACACAATCAATATCACAACTTAACATAATTGTCCTCATCAGTACTATCATCATCGTAATAAACCTCTGGCCTTTCCGCGTATCAACACATTATCAATATATCCTACGGCTTGTCAGGTATCAACATCATCATAAAAATATCCTCCGGCCTTGTCAGGTATCAACATATCATCAAGATATTCTCCGGCCTTGCCGGGTATAAATACATCATCAATAGTGTCCTCCAGCCTTACCGGGTATCAACATATCATCAATATATCCTCCAGCCTTGCCGGTTATCAACATCATCACAATAGTACCCTCCGGCCTTGTTGGGTATCAATATCATCACACTAATATCCTCCATCCTTATCCGATATCAATATTATCACAATAGTCTCCTCCAGCCTTGACGGGCATGAAAATCATCGCAATTACCATTACCGAATAAGATACACTAAAATACTCATAATCATAGACATATCACCATAGAATATCTATATAGTCAATACTTCCCAACTACTCGTTATTATCTACCAACACTCATTATTATAAAATAACTAGTTGTTTTGTCATCACATAACCTCTAGTTATCAGCCTAAACATTATCCTTCACATAATCCTTATTCACGGGATAACAACTAACCACTATTTATTTAATTAGCCAACATCTATCATCTAGACAATGTTCATCATTGACCAAAGCCATTATTTACCCACCATTCATTATTATCAACTAATTATCCTATATTCATTAATCATTACTAGACAACACATTACTACTTGTCACCTAACCATCTTGTATTACCTGACACCATTCATTAATTAACCATCGTAGTGACCATGTTTCAACTAAGCAAGATTCATTAAATAATACAATATATTCATAGCCATCAAGTGTTATATTCCCCTAATAGACAACTAGTTACCACATAGCTTAACCGTCTAACAAGACGAGTAGTCATGAGATCACAGTTAAGCTATAATCATATTATTTTTAATGGTAAATAATCATGATCATACCAAATCTATGCATGCCATCACCAATATTCAATCAGTGGAATAATAAACATTGTATCGTATCTTCCTCCGTCCTATACCAGAGAGATGTGTATACAAACTTTTACATATTCATATGCATAAACTGTAAACACATCATCACATATAATGATAAATACTTCTTGTCTATTATATCAATATCATAAACAACCCTTGGCCCATTAATTTATTTGAAATAATCCCAAAATCATAATCACGACCTTAGGCCCATACACATATTTGGGACTCATATCAATAATCAAATTTATAAGCCGTAGCATACCTCTAATCATCTAACATATAGGAGGCATCTCACATATAAGAGTCATAATATCAATAAACATTTAACCATCTCTCACACAAGAGGAATATCATATCTAGGAGGTATAATATATATCAACATGTAATCGTCTATAGGATATCATATATCAATAGGTCATACATTATGACTACAAGGAATATAGCTTCTCTAGGCTAATTTACATATCAAAGAGAATCATCATCTCTATAAGTCCAACAAGTATGACTAAAGGAAATAGCAACTCTATAGGCCAATCATCAAGTCTAAGAGGAAATAACATCTTTATAGGCCACATAATGTATCTGGGAGGAATATCATCTCTAAATGCCAAATATCATTTCCACAAGGAGTATCATAACCATATCACAAAAGCCACAATCCATGAATATCAATACAAGTTATCAAGTTCCAAAGTAACCTAATTCTATGGTTTACTAGCCTCATCTATGTCTAACATCCACAACTAAGTCCACAAGACTTAACACAAGCTTAGGCCTAAGTGGGCTGAACGATCTCACTTCTAATCTATAATTTCCATAATTAGGCATACTATGCCCCAAACTAGGCTAAGGTATTTTTTTCATCTTCTAGATGTCAAGTAATCCATGTTCAATCCTAAGATAGCAACTTCGACTAGAAACAAGGGTACTTAAATCAACTTTATCCAAATTACGGTTTCAAGACTACCACATAAGCCCAATAAGGCTAAATATACAAATCATGCTTCAAATGCTAAAACCATATTCCAAACATATCATTATATCATATCCATGCTATAACTAAAAAAAACTAAATAGGGAAGTAAATAGGACACAAAAGGGGTATAAATATGTCATTTTACGGGTCCAAGACTTTCATCTAATCCCCAAGCATCAACAATCAAGGCTATGACATTTTACTCAACTATCAAACCTAACATCTAAATTTACATGCAATATATATCACACATCATCTATGAAGATAAGTATATAGAAACCTACCTCAAGGCCAACCAGCAAAACCTCACTTCATGCACCAAATGCTCGTCTTCACTTTACAATGCTCAAACTGCCATCACACTATCTACTCATTAATACGAGTCTAACGATATCCATATTGCACTCTTGTGCTTTTGGTCTAAAAATGACCCCAAAACCCCAAGTGGGTCACACATATGGAAAATAAGTTTCTTTGACCAACCCAATGCTCACACATGAACAAGGAATCATAACTCTCAAGAAATGGGTGAAAATTAAGAATACATTGGGCTAAAATCAAGTCCTAAGCTAAATTGGAGTTTTGGGTCCAAACTATAAAATTCATGCATGAATTAAAGAAATTCTTACCTTAATCTTGAAGATAAATGCGATACAAGATGATAATTAGGCTCCCAAGTCACCCCCCATGACCAATTTTGAGTTATTACACTCATTTGGGGTTCCTAGGTCTAAATAGTGAAGGGGAAATACCCCAAACGCATCTTGGAATCTTTATATAGACCCTACATCTTAAGATATGCCTCTATCGCGGTCACACGGGCCACGATCGCACAATCTTGGCCGCGATCGCAGGCACCAGATGATAACAAACTCAAAAATGAGTTTTTGACCCTCCGAATTCATTCAGAATCCAAATAACATGATCCAATAGTGAATTTTGAGTGTTAGACACATTTCAAATCTATAGGAATCATCAAAACTTCCATCGGAGATCGATTACGTAAAAAGTCGGGCCCACACCTATTCTTTCATCATTTTTCTTAAAATTCATTCAATAGCCCAAAATAAGTCCAGGAGCCTTGGGACGTGAACCAAAGGTCTCCCTAACCTAAAGTTGACATTCCAGATGCAATGGAGTAGTCATATTTCAATCCAAGATCATTTCGACCAAATGTGGGTCCCATACTCTTTCTTTCCAATTTTTAATTTTTTGACCAATAGGTTCAAATGAGCTCAGGTGCATTGGGACTCGAACTAAAGGCCTACCTAGACTAGAATCAATATTTTGGATCTGCTGGCGCAGTTGGAATTTACATCCGAGATTGTTTCACTGAAGTTTTAACCAGGTGGCCATTTGGAACCAACGAAGACTTCAAAATAGGGAATTGGCTGTAAAAAACAAACAAACTGCCTGGTAACCAAACCGTCAATCCCAACAAGTAATAAATGACTTGGGGAAGCTATGGAGAAGCTTAAACAATAAAGATAAGAATAAATATGGAAAATGACCTGAAGGGTCATTGCAGTTCAATTCATAAACATTCAAAACCACCAACCTTTGATTCAAAACCAGCATAAACATCTCATGAATAATTCTTTAAAACACATGCTTTTATAAAATTAAAAATAAAGGAAGAGTAACATGCCTTAAACACCAATAAATTTGGAGAGAAATTGACCCTTGAGCCCTTAGATGACCAACTATATGAAACACTAGCTTGAATTGCTAGAGGGAATTTAGAGAGCCTTTTGGGAGTGTTTGAGAGTTACTTAGATTGTTTCTGAGTGATAATGACACCCTAAAAAGGTTATAAGATGTGATTTTCAATTTAGTTAGGAGGGGAAATATCCAGATTGCCCTAACTTAAAAGCTAAAAAAGGGTCATCTTTGACTATGAGTCAACCTTTAACTCGTAACCACTCCTTACGACTCGTCACCACGAGTCATAACCAAGCAGTACCACCAAGGCACCCAACATTGTTGACCTTATGATAGCCACAGGGATTGTAATAGGACCCTATGACTCGTAAGGTCTAGTTGTTGTTAACAGAGAACCCAAATTGGGTCTTACACCGGACACCTTAAGATTACACCTAACGACTCGTAATGTATCCTTATAGCTCTTAGTAAGCCACTCGTACTCAGAGAAGAATCAAGCCACAAACTTACTGATTTGGTCACTACTCGTCCTAATGACTCGTCGGGACACCTTATGAATCATAGGGTCTAGTTTTAACCAGGGAAGTGAGCTCAAAGCTCAAGAAATTTTCAAAGGCCAAAAATTTAAGGTATTTCAATTCTCCCCCACTTGGATCATTCATCCTCGAATAATGGTTCAAGGCCATTGTTAGCATGATTTGACTCCATATACCTCTACTCTTAACTTTAACAAAGTCAGAAAACAAAGATTCTAGGAAGAACACATACCTTAAACACGATTATCTGGAGCGAAAAACAAGAATGGGTAATTCAACTTTATGTCCTTTTCGGTTTCCCAAGTAGCCTCTTTAACCTTATGGTTCCTCCATAAAACCTTTACCAAAGCAACATACTTCGTACATAACCGACGAACTTGCCGATCCAAAATTTCAACTGGGACTTACTCATATGATAAGGAATCTGAAATACCCACCTACTAGAAAGGAATAACCATTGAAAGATCACCCATGCACTTTCTCAACATCAAAATATAAAACACCGGGTGAATGGAGTTCAAACTAGGAGGAAACTCCTACTCATATGTGACACTACTAACCCTCTTCAAGACCAAGTATGGACCGACATACGGGGGACTGATCTTCTCCTTCTGCCCAAACCACATTACTTCATTATGGGAGACACCTATAAGAACACCCAATTAGCAACCTCAAACTCTAAGTCCTTACTCCTCATATCTGCATAGGACTTTTGGTGACTTTGGGTAGCTTTAAGTCTATCTTGAATTACCTTCACCTTCTCTATCGCTTGGTGAACCAAATTTGGGCCAAATATCTCAGCCTCACCAACTTTGAACCACTCGATGGGAGACCTACACCTCCTACCATATAATGCCTCAAACAGATCCATTCCAATACTAGAGTGGTAGTTATTATTATACGTAAATTCGATAAGATGAAATGATCAACCAAACTAGCACCATAGTCAATAACGCAAGCTCAAAGTATATCTTTCAATGTCTGAACAGTCTTTTCTTCTTGTCCATCCAACTGCAGGTGGAAAGCAGTACTAAGGCTCACCTTAGTTCCCAAACCTCTCTTAAATGAAAGCCAAAAGTATGATGAGAACTGAGTGCCAAAATCTAACATGATAGAAATAGGTGCCCCATGCAACTTTATAATCCCTTAGAGGAATAACTTTGCATAATCATCTATCGAATAATTAGTCCTCACTGGCAATAAGTGAGAAGACTTAGTCATCCTATCCACGATGACGCAAATTAAATCAAACTGATTTCAAGATCGAGCAATACCGGTAACGAAATCCATATTAATTATCCCCCATTTCCATGATGGCAGTTCAATCTCTTGAGTTAATCCACCAGACCTTAAGTCCTACACCTTCACTTGTTGACACACCATGTATTTAGCCACAAGACTGGCAACATCTCGCTTTATATTGTTTAACTAATAAATCTCCTTAATATCATGATGCATCTTCATCTAACCAGGATGAATGGCATAACGCGACTCATGATCCTCATCCAAGATCCTCTCCCGCAACCCATCTACATCAGGAACACATAATCTACCATGGTACCTCAAGTTACCATCGCCACTAATCTAAAAAGCCACAACCTTTTATTGTCCCACATCTCCCTTAATCTTTATTAAGACAGGATCCAGTACCTATTTCTCTTTTATTTCAGCAACAAGGGATGACTTTTCCAATTCTTCCATAAACACACAACCATCCTCAGAGTCCAAGAAATCTAAGGTTGGCTAAACAATGAGTATCTTTCACCAACTCCCGCTTATCCTCATCCACATAAGCTAGACACCCCATGTATAACATGCTAAGAGCATCAACAACCACATTAGCTTTACCTAGGTGATAATGAAGACTCATGTCGTAGTCTTTTAGCAACTCAAACCACCTCCTCTATCTGAGATCTAACTCCTTCTGGGTGAATACATATTGCAGGTTCTTATGATCAGAAAAGATATCTACATGGACACCATACAATTAGTGATGCAAAATCTTCAATCCAAACACCACAACCAATAACTCCAAGTAATGAGTCGGATAATTCTTCTTATGAACTTTCAACTGCCTAGAAGAATAGGACACCACCCTGCCATGTTGTATCAACACACAATCGATTCCCACACGAGACGCATCTCAATAAACCACAAATCATCATTGCCTTCAAATTGAGTCAAAATTGGAGCTAAAGCCAACTTATCTTTCAGTTTCTCAAAACTACCCTCACAAGTGTCAGACTACAAGAATCACACCTTCTTTTGGGTCAACTTAGTCAGTGGGGCAGTTATAGTCAAGAAACTCTCTATAAATCTCCTATAACAATTGGCTAAACCCAAGAAGCTCCAAACATTGATTGGAGTTATGGGATTAGGTTACTTCTTAACCATTGCAACTTTCTGCAGATCCACCATAATCCCTTCACTAAAAATGACATAACCTAGAAAAGTAATAGCCTTCAACTAGAACTCACACTTCAAAAACTTAGCATACAAGTTTTGATCTTTCAAGTTTTTTAGCATGATACGGAGGTGATTGGCATGATTTTCCTCACTCTTGGAATACATCAGAATATCATCTATAAACACGATGATGATCAAATCCAAAAATTAATGGAAGACCCTATTCATCAAGTCCATGAATGTCGTTGGGGTATTAGTCAGACCAAAAGATATGACTAGGAACTCATAATGACCATACCAGGTTCGAAAGGCAGTCTTAGGGATATCCATCTCCCAAATCTTTAGCTGATGGTAACCCGACTGAAGATCAATCTTAGAGAAATATCTAGCACCCTGAAGCTGGTCAAAAAAATCATCAATCTTAGGAAGCAGGTACTTATTCTTTACTGTGACCTTATTTAACATACGGTAATCAATGCACATCCGAAGGGAGCCATCCTTTTTGAACACAACAAAATAGGAGCACCCCACAGAGACACACGAGCACTGATAAAACCCTTGTTAATGAGGAATTTCAACTGATCTTTAAGCTCCTTCAACTCAGTCAGATACATTCTATAAGGAGGGATGGAAATAGGACGAGTGTATGAAACAAGGACAATCCCAAAATCAATATCCCTATTGGGAGACATAACAGGAAGATCATCATGAAAAACATCGATAAATTTTTTAACCACGAGAATGGATTATAAAGAATGACCCTCTAAGTTAGAATCTTTAACCCAGATCAAATTGTAAAGACATCCCTTGGACATTAATTTCTAGGCTCTAAGATATGATATGAATCTTTCCTTAGGCACTAGAGAACCACTTTCCACTCAATGACCGGCTCACTATGGAATTTAAACATGAACTTACGGATTTAACAATCTAAGGAGGTATAGCACGAGTGTAACTAGTCCATCCCCAATATGGCATCAAAATTAACTATGTCTAACTATATCAGATCCACCAGAGTTCCTCTGCCACCAATAGATACCACATAATCCCTATAGAATCTTCTAGCAGCCACTGAGTCACCAACTAGGGTAGAAATAGAAAAGGATCAAGGATACACTCAGGACCAAAACTAAAAGGTACAGCAATAAATAAGGTCACATAAGACAGAGTAGACCTCGAATTAAACAAGCAATACGCATCATGATAAGAGAGTCATAACCTACCAGTGATGAAATCGGGAGATGCCTTAGAGTCCTAACGGGTAGCAAGAGCATACAGGTGACTCCAGCCAATATCAGTACCATAAGTTGAAGCAACACCCTTTTATGCAGGAGTTGATAAAGTGGAAATAGGAATTTTATTTTTCCTTTCAGTAACCTTAGAAGGATAATCTCTCTACAAGTGACCAATCTGACCATATTTAAAACACTTATTCCTTCCCTCTTCACAAACCTATAGTGCACCTACCTGCCGAATCTACAAGGAGGATATGATAAAGCAAATTATGCCCCGCTGGCCTACGACTTTGATTCTGGTGCTCTAAACCCACAATCATGCTAAGAACGATGATCACCCGATGACTTAAGATAAAGGGTACTAGACGTAGAGTAGAAAAAAAAAACTCCCCCATTTCTTCTTAGACCACTTTCTACTATCTCTACCATTCTACTGCTGACCTCTACCCTGATCAAAAAATCTACCTTCTTACTCTGCCTTTCCTCTATCGCTGCCTACTTCTTCTTCTCTTTCTCAACATAATGCATATACACAACCAATCTAAACAAGTCCATGTCCTTATTGATCAAGGTACCCTTACTCTCTAGAATCAAATCATGTGACAACCAAAATAAAATTTCCTTATTCTAGCTCTTATGCTAGACACTAACTCAGGAGCATATCAGGACATCTAATGGAATTTCAAAGCATATTCCTTGACTATCATCCTACATTGCTTTAGATTAACAGTATCTTCTGCCTTTTCCCCCTAACTCCTGAGGAAAGAAGTAGTCCAAAAAAGCACTAGAAAAATTATCCCAAAGTGTGAATTTTGCATCACCTCCCCTAGACTATCTACATCATTCATTTGATAGGCAGCGAATTATTCACCCTCCACATTAGTAGCATGCATAACTGTAAAGATCTTCTCCATATCATCTATAAAACATTCAGGATCCTCCTCAACCTTAAAACCAGTAAAAGTTGGAGGACTCAACCTCATAAACTGGTGATCCCTTATGGTTTTAGAAGATGGATTAATAGAAGCTACATACTCAAACTGAGAAGCTGCCAACTAAGCCAACATATGAATAGATGAATGAAATTCCGCATTTGGCATATCAGCCAGGGGCGATCAAGGAGGACTAGAGGGGACCGGTGGAACTCCAGAAGGATAATCAGTTACTGGACGCTTTGATCAGGTCTGTGCCCCATAAGTAGGGCATGTCCCATCAGCATTGTCCCTAAGTGGGATAGAGAAGTGTCCATGAGCTTCAAATCATTTGGGAGAAATGATCCAAAAAGCTTGAAACAAAACAACCAAAAAGTGAAACATTCCCAAATGTCTCATAGACTTTACCTAATAAGTGTGTCATGCTACACACCCATAAATGAGACTCTACTTGACACAACTTTGTTGGACACCTAATGACACCAAACCTAGGTTCTGATACCACTTTTGTCACGACCTAAACCAAGCCCTGGCCATGATAGGTATCTCAAGTCCCACGTGGACCAAAGATCACCCCCTGAACCTAACCAACCATACACACCACACCCCAAGGTTAGATGAATTCTGAACATAATAATATAGCGTACAATAACCTAAGAAATTTTTAAATGCATATCCATAACCAACCATCAAAGATCGGCCAAACGATCGACCGGCACTGCCCAATAGCCATAGTAGTTAAAACAAAGCCTTCTAAATAATATTATAAAACTGAATATAAATAAAGTGTCGGTACATGCCCCCGAAAATAGCAAAAAAGAATTCTAAGACATTAGAGAAATAAGACATGAAATATAGACTTTCGATGTATGGAATCTCACCACTTCAATGTTAACTCATGAGATGATCTCAAATTCTAATCACTGCGCAAGAAGAGTGGAAGTATGTCCAATTGTTGCATCGCATGCGGATACATCGTTCAAACAAGGTTAGCAGGGTGAAAGATAGAATGTAACTAAGGGATAAATATAAAATAATGTCGTCAATTCAAACCAAGTCAACCAATGATCAATAACCATATATAAATACATAAATATATATAATCCATTTCGAGATAGGTAACAAGGTTTACCATGTAATTTTATGCCTTAACCTTGATTGTGTAGCTCAATCACCATATAACAGTACCCATGATCTATATAGGCCCCAGCTCTTACCCCCTAGTCAGGCCTCAATGTGTGTAGCCGCACGAACTAGAGAATAATCTCATATATATGCACACGAGTGACACAAACCTCCCAATAGATACTAAGGTGACTTAATAACCCGATCATATAATGATATACGGGGGACTCAAACCTCCTTAATCATGAAATAATAGTAAGGGGGACTCAAACATCCCTAGTCTCTTTGACCCCTGCGTCGGCAAATACGGTTTCTAGTATTGGTCAATCGGAGCTTTACTTTTGCGACTCAGTTACACAACCCTCATTAGAGCCTAATTAAAACTAGTAGCACACATTCCCATTTATTTAATCACATTACATATTAAGGAATACTTGGTTGGTATCTTTATACCAACTACACTTACAAGGTAACAACAACATGGTAAAACAATTCCCATTAACTATTCATTAATAAGCGGTGGGAGAAACCGACTCCCCTTGTTCATTAAATCATATGATTGTATTTCAAATACCTCTTTATATCATGCAATAGTTCAATGCTAGTTCAATTTTACAAATTCCCATAGTTCTCATAATTAAAACCAATTTTACTTTATGGGGTTGGGGACATAACTATTTCAAAAGACACAAGTATGGGAAATCACAATTGCCTAGTTCATTTGCTATACCTATGCACCCACAAGTTCAAAACCATAATTAAAGCATGAAAATCATATATAAATCATGAAAAGCATTGTTTAATTCATAAACATTCAAAAACCCTAGCCTTTGTTTCAAAACTACCATAATCATCTCATGGATAATACTTTAAAACATAAACTTTTACAAAACTAACAATGAGTGAAGAGTAACATTCCTTAAACACTAAGAAATTTGGAGAGAAATTAACCCTTGAGCCCTTAGTTGACCAACTTGATAAAACCCTAGCTTGACTTGCTTGAGGAAATTTTGAGAAACCTTTGGGAGTGTTTGAGAGTTACTTGGATTGTTTCTGAGACATAATAACACCCTAAAGAGGTTATAACACGTGGGTTTCAATTTGGTTAAGAGGGGAAATATCTAGAATGCGCTCAACTTAAAAGTTGAAAAGGGGTATCATCTTTGACTACGAGTCAACCCTTGACTCGTAACCACTCCTTACGACTAGTTACCACGAGTTGTAACCAAGGCAGTACCACTAAAGGACCCTAAACTTTTGACCTTACGACTTATCCGTAGAGATCATAATAGGACCCTACGACTCATAGGGTACAGTTGTAGTCAGCACAAAACCCAAATTATGATGCACACTAGATACCCTATGATTACACCTAATGACTCATAACGTATCCTTAAGTATCTTAGTGAACCATTCGTACTTAGAGTAGAATCAAGCCACAAACTTACTGATTTGGTCATTGCTCATCCCAATGACTCGTCAGGACACCTTATGACTTATAAGGTCAAGTCTTAACCTGGGAAATGAGTTGAAATCTCAAGATACTTTCAAGGGCAAAAAAATTGGGGTATTTCACATATGTTAGGTTGTTGGAATTAGAGACAACTTAAGCCGCAGAGACCAATCTACAACCCATACCTATGGGGCGTAGGTACTAACTATGGCCCATAAATAGGGTAATAGGTAGGGTACATACAATGGTCTATTTTTCACAAAAATATAGGTTGGGCCTATGCAACCCGACCCAATCCGGTATGCCCATGTATTGAAACCTAAAATTTGATACCTCTAACCCCTAACTCTTTAGTTACAAAACTCCCACTAAAGTTTAAACTATTCCTCTTCTTTTCAAAAATTTAAAAGGTTAACCCTACCCCACCATAACACACTTTCACATATTTCACTCATCATTTGGGGCCAAACCACTTGTTCATCTTCTACTTCTAGAATCTTCACTTTGGTAAGGTTTCTTGTTTCCAATTAGTTTGGAAAGTTATTCTTGAACATTGTACTTGAGACTTCACTTAGAATAAACTTAAACTTACTCAATTCTTATAGTTCTATTAATATTTGGAACCTAAAATTGGGAAAATTAATGCTTGAAATACCTGTGGAAACTTAAGTGATGCATATTTTAGTGATTGAATTTGGTCTGAAAATTGAAAATTCTCTATTGGATGGGATTTTGGCAAAATTTTTACATGCCCTCGGATTAAACCCAAAAACCCTATCTACGAGCACATAAGTTGTACCTATGAGCCTATAGGTGGCCACATAGGTGTCAGACTTAAAGCCCTGAAGATTCAAGGCCTTGTATGCTATCTATGAGGCTACTTATGTCCCGTAGGTAGGCATAGTACGTATCTTATGGCTTAAAAATTCAATTTTATTCTTATTTCCTATTCTATTCTTGTGTTTCAATCACTAACAACTCTTTCTATAGGTACTATGGCACCCTAGGATGCACTGATGAATAGAGTATTGTCCAGGTTGAGAGATAAGTCTCTCGTGCAAAGTTGTTCCATAGAAGAGTACCTTGTGAGGGATGATAGTGTACCCTTGGATCCATGCTTGACTAGGGGTTAGGTACAGAGGAAGACTGTAACTAAGGCAGCTATTCAGCTAGGCTCTCATCCCACAACAACCACTATTCACCTAGGCTCTTAGCCAGCATCACCACATGCACTCCAGTCAGGTCCCGAGACTTTACCAACTAAAGTTATCTGGATTAGGCCCCGGATAAAGTCAACCATGACTTCAACCCCATACTCTTTTGTTTCTACCTAGTTTAATAAGGAAGAGGATAAGTCAAGCTTTAGTTTTGGTGTGGAGAAGAATTCAGCCAGATCTCACTCTAAGTAGAGGTCGGAGTCTAAATTCAATTTAGGTAAAGTGAGACTGATGCACCTCAGTATGAGAAGGGTGATAATAAAATTATGGGTATTCAGTATATTCTTTCGTTAGCTCAGGGTACTCTAGATGCTACCACTTCAACTTCTGTTGCACAGAAGCCAGAGTCCACATACGTCTCTACAGTCCCACTTGATCAGACCATTCTGAGATAGTTTATAATAGGCATGTAGAGTATTTATGATACATATAGTACTATTACTGAGTAGGGTATACAATAGGATAATATTATGGAGGAGACATGGATTGAATTTCCCACTTTGACAGTTGCCCCAAACCAGTAGGCTACTTTTGAGAGGTATAGACTTTGTTGGATGATACAACCTATATGATCTTATTGCTTTGATATTATTTGTGAGTTCTATGCCTCGTATGCATCATATATCTATTTGATTAACCCAGGTAAGGGAAAAGTCCTGGAACAGCCCTCACTGACCCATACTCTAGTTAGAGAGGTTTAGGTTAATGTTTTAAAGGAGAATATTTAGCGTTTCTTATTTTGGATGGAGTTTTTAATGCCAACCATGATAATATATTTTGACTATTGGTTGAGACTTGTGAGGAGTAGGTGTACTATGAGAGACACTAAGCATAGAGAGAGCAGAGGAGAGACTTGGCTAGCTGGGTAGCCAAGCAAATTATTGGGTTGGGTACTGATTCCCCTTGGGTTAAGGGAAAGGCAAATATTAAGAAGGCTTTGTTATGCTTTGTATAATAGTTTTGGCTGATTATAGTAAGGCACCATTTTGAGTCTGACATATTTTGACAATGAGCTCACCTTGGATAAAGCCTTACTGATTGGTAAGCTCATAATTGGCTATGATATTGATTTGCTAGGTGGATCCATACTGTGATTTATGAGAGGGATTTCAATAGTTTACTATTTTTCCCTTCCCCGTGATTGATATAAAGGTTATGTGATAGAGCTGTACTGATTTCCACTCTCATAGATAGCTACGATATTAATTTTGCTAGTGGATCTACATTGACATTCATGAGATAGGATTTTGGAAGTTCATCGTTATCCATTTTCCGTGCTTGATATAGAGGTTATGTGATAAGGCACGGGTACAAAGTATTCTAGAGGTTGATCATAGGGTATAGGTTACCCGCATGGCTGATGTTTGCTTGATTACGCATGGTGCCAACTTGATCGCGCTACATAGAGCACAAACAACTACTTTTTTTTGTGGAACCCACTTTGAGGGGTTGTTTGTCTCGGCTAAGCATGTTTATAGGACAGAGAGTAGAGCCTACAACTACTGCTTACAGTGAAGGGGTTGTGGATACTTCAGCTTCACTTTTGGCATCGGTTTTGCCCTCTCACCCATTAGTTAAAGGTTTGGTTAGTGTGCCTTATGAGTTCTTGCATGAGTTGGTGGATCGACAGCAGGAGTTGGCTGAATACTATACACAGACAGAGACTAAGTTGGCCATATTATTTATCAAATTAGGCTATGGGTCCAGACAACATTAGAGGATTTTAAGGCTAGAGTTAAGGGTACGATGATGACTATCATAGATCTTTTCATAAGATAGATGCATAGGTGTACTGATAGTTTTGAGGCTTGAATAGGAGCATGACTTGGAGAGATTCAGGTACATGACTTATTGGGCCTTCACGAAGAGGTAGCTATTTTGAGATCTAAGGTATACTCTTTAGTTGAGAGCCACATTCCAGTAATTCGTTTGATGATTTATTCTTTTATGCATCCACTGGATAGACCTCTATGTATGATCTTTAACTTATTCATTGAGTATGATGAGGCCCGGACTATTAGGTCAAAGAGGGTCATGAGTAAGAGGAGTAGAGAGACTTAGTTAAGGAGTTTTAACCATTCTTGAAGAAGGACACTGTCAAGTCTAGGGATCAGCTTACTATTGATGAGTGGAGGCATGAAGAGATTCATGGGGTACCTCTTCTAGTAACGCACCATCACCTCCTCCTAGCGATGAGCCACATGATGCCTCAGCTGGGGACGAGCCCGTTTCTACCACCTAGAGCATCAAGGTATGCTCCTACACCCTTTTGTTTCTTTTTTTCTAATATGCACTAGGGATAGTGCATTAGCTTTTAGTTGGGTGGTGGGGGTGTACCAATCACCCAGGGTTTTTGTTATTGTGTCTCTTTTCCCTGGGGTGTGCTATCATAGTAGAGCTGGCATGCTTAGGTATTGTATTGTGTTATGTGGTTTTTAAGTTTAATTAGAAGAAAAATAAAGAACCTATGAGAGTTTGAATTGTTTTATTTTGTTTTTTATCTGTTTGGAAAATATGATACCCCTCAAATAATTTTTGTAAACTTTGTGTGTAACTATATATGTGACCAATGCTTGAATCTTGTTACGGAATTAGTACTAGGGACAAAATAATCAAAGATTAGCATTGCAAGACCTGGATAGGTCGTAGTTGACAATATAACCATGTACCATGTGTGTTTGAGGAATTTACCTAGTTTACTTTGTGCATTTAATCAAGAACTTGCACGATTAGTCTTACCTAGGTTCTAAGATAGTTGGTTAAGACATTATCATAGGTCATATTTGAATAAGTCCACTTGTGTAAAAGACCAACCAAATGTGAATAAGTATTCTTTGATCCCTAATTTCAGCCTAAATTGACATGTTTTTATGTTTTTACTTTGTCACCTTTGCGTTTAATTATAATGAAACTATTTTGGCCTTGGTCCTTTCTTGGATGTCGTGTACCTCAACTTAAGTAAATTTCTTAACTTTAGAGTGGCTATCATAGGGGTGCATTTTTTAAATGGATATGAAAAGGGGTATTGAATAAAAGAAAAGAAAGTAGGGTTGGGTGTGGTAGAAAACTGTAAAAAAAAAAAAAGACATAGACAGAAAACAAAAAAGTGAAAAAATAAAAGAGAAGTGAATAAATGCAAAGAAAGAAGGATACCACACCCAATTCGAATAAAAAAATGAGAAAAAAAGAGAAATAAAAGAAGCGTAATTGGGAAGTGAAACTAATATTGTAAGTATAGTGTCAAGGAGGGTGAGTCACTATATCCCAAATGTAGTACACTTGACCTTAAGCCTAAATTACAAGACTAGAAAAGTCTTATAGTTATCCTAGCCCAATTGTCCAAAAAACTAATGTATAGAAAACAAGCGCAAGCATATGGTATTTTATGCACATTGTTGGAACTTGTTTTGAGAGCATGAGTGTCTTGATATGGTCCATATAACATGTTCTATTATACTATGAAAGTTGAGACTTCTTTGTTCTGAGGGTACATGGGTTGTATTGTTAATTGCCTATCTGTTAGGGTAGTGTCAATTTGCATATACGCTTGGTTGTTTGTTATTAATGTAATGCCATCACTTGATTCCTTTAGATCATATTGTTATGCTCTATGGATCCACGCAGTGGTTTTGAAAGTCGTAAATAGGAGGGGGTACGAAATTTGAGCTAAATTTAGTTGACTGTTGTAGATGTTTTAGGTTTATTTTAGTTAAGTATCGTATTTTCCTTTTATATGTTAGTTTCGTGAGCACATTAAAATGTTCTAAGTTGAGGGTGTCAATGTGCCATTGTTTCTTGGCACTTTTGATGCTTAAAACAGGGAAATTAAGCAAGTACTTTGGTATTTTTGTTATATGTGATTTGTTTTTGTGTTGGTTTTGAAGAAAAAAAAGAATTTTGAGCAGAGAAACAGCAAAAAGTGATAAAGAGTAGAAGAAAGGCTACCTACAAGTCGTAGGTAGTACCTATGGGTCAATTGGTGACATACGTAGGTACAAGTCTTGAAGTTCTGAAAGATGTTGTTGAGTTTTTAATCCTATGGACCATTCCTACAAGGTGTAGGTATTACCTACGGACCCATAGGTACCCCTCATTGGTAGGGGTTCTGAAAGCTGATGATCCCTATGATTTCTATGAACCTACTTACATCCCGTAGGTACTATGGGTCATAGGTTGGTGTCGATTCTTATTTCCTAATTTGTTTAGGATAGGTTTTCTGATGTAACTATGAATACCCATTGGATGTTTCATTATTAGCTGACGCACTATATACACTTGTTACATTGTTTTGAGTTCTGAGATACACCTTTCATAATGGAATTCTTGTTCTTGGTTTTTAGGCTTTGATATTAATTTGATATTTTGATTTTCAAGTTCTCTATATGGGATAGTAGTTTCTTCTAATTATTCTTATAGCCCTCTACGATCGCCGACGGACGGAGCCACCAGCCCACTTCTGTCTACCATTGCAAAACTGGCCACCACCACGCCGCTACCACCATTAACAGCGGCGAACCAACCCAGTTTCGTCGTTGGCTCCCTCCTCCTCATCGTTCTCCGATGAATAACCAGCCCCCGTCCCCAAACCAGCTGAAGTATCCGCCACCCTCCCTGTTTCCAATTGGCAACAGCAATGCCAACCATCACTGAAACCCCCAACCCTGCCATTCTCTCCCCCTAGAGCACCACGCAACAGTTTTTGCCGCTCCACCAACAAAATCTATCGAAATAGCCACCCGCCGCTTCTTCTCCTCCTGATCGCTCCGGCTAGTTGACGTCGAAGAGGAATAGAATTCTTGATGGATTCTTGAAATCTATCTCAGGTACCACAAGTGTAGAATCAGGGGACGACAAACACTATTTCGGCAACATCAATACTAATCCGGAGACATCAACACTATTTCGGCGACCAATTTTAACCATAGAATATAGGAATCCAGTGACTCTATCAAGTAAACAAACTCAATAGATTAGGTGCACTCACTTCATCTTTTCTAGTTGGGTATAATATTTCTGTCTTGATTCCTTTTTCTGAGTGTCTTGGCTGCGTATCTAGATTGGGGGTGACGACTTGGTGGTTTTGGTAATTCTTAATAGTGTTTTACCTGTTAATACTATTTACATTTTTTTTCCTCTAGTTGTTGTAGTAGTTTTGATTACTGTTACCTGAGGAACTAGCATATATATTTAGTTTGGTAGTATATATTGGTTATTGTCGGTGTTGGGAAGCAGATTCTAACTCCTTGACTGATTTCATTATAACCAGTTTGTCCTTTTAGCCTTATCTTTATCCTCCTCTATTATTTGTCTTTTTTTCTTTCCATCATTTTTCTCCTATTTATGTAGTGGCTGGAATTGAAAATGGTAGACTAGGGTCATTTCAAAGGTCAGGATCATGGTTAGGAGGTGGAGGGGATGGGTTGGGGACGAGTTTGGGGTTAGGGGCAAGGGGTAGTAAGGTTATGTGGGATAAGGAAGCTTCTAGGTTGCAAGTTGGATCTTGGAACATAGGAACTTTGCAGGGTAAGTCTATAGAGTTGGTGATAATTCTTCGAAAAAGAAGGGTTAGTATAGTGTGTGTCCAGGAAACTAAATGGGTAGGCACTAAGGCGAGAGATGTGGATGGTTATAAGTTGTGGTACTCGGGTAGCGTGAGACATAGAAATGGGGTAGGTATCTTAGTAGATGAAGAACATAGGAAGTAGGTGGTTGAGGTAAAGAGAGTTAGTGATAGGTTGATGTCTATTAAATTGGTCATTGGAGTGTCTACGGTGAACATTATTAGTTCCTATACCCCGCAAGTAGGTTTGGATAAGAAGGAGAAGAAGGAGAAGAAGGAGTTTTGGGAGGTTTTAGATAAGGTAGTGAGGAGCATCCCAAGCACTAAGAAGCTTCTCGTATGAGGGGATTTCAATGGGCATATTGGGTCTTTGCCAAGAGGTTTTGAGAATGTGCATGGCGGTTTGAGATCGAGAAAAGATGAGTGAAATTCAACTAAACCAAGGTTGATAAATGTTTAGGTGATACATAACTTGTTATATTTTGCATATAAGGCACCAAGATAGTTTGACGAGAACGCAAAGTTAAAAATTCAGGAGGAACAAAATCCTAGTGGTCATCTCATATTGATACTAACCTTATTTGACAACACTGTTACTATTACTATTGTTCTTACAAAACCCCTAATTTACTTTCTGCACTTTCTAGCTATATCATCAAGCTCGTGACAGTCTTCTGTCCTATTCCTTGTGGGATAGTCCCAACCTTGTTGGGTTTTATATTTGATAAGAGACCGTGTTATACTTCTTAGGAGGTGTAATTTGGGTGACATCCAATATTATGACAATGTGTTATACCTAAGATGATAGTAAATAAGAACTATAGATATGGCCACAGTATTGGCCAACCCACTCAGGAAACCTAGAACTTGCTAAATTAGCTTTGAAGGCATCTGCATTTAGGATGAACCTTTCTAAATTGGTGCATATTCCTCATGTTCTAGAATCTCATTATTCATTACATTATTATTATGATTCTTTTGTTGGAGAGGTGACTCACATCTCTCATTACCTAGATTAGTTGTATCTTGGGCTCTACCCCTAGCGGGTACCACTCTACCACTTCCCCTCTCATATCTTCAACCTCTAGATACAGGCTCAATAATCGGAGTTGCTGGTGTAGGAACCTCTTCTCTAGCTCCATTCACTCTCATATTCACCATCTATGACAAATAAAATAAAAAGGTCAGGTACCAATTTGTATCTCAAAGAAAAGTACAAATGTCTTCGTACTATATCTCAAGAATTTACTAGACTCGTTATGTTATGATAGATCGATGAACCTAGGACTCCAATACAAATTTTTTCATGATCCAAAACCATAGTGGTGCCCACACTAACCCTCTGGTGGGAGAACCATCTAACCCTTATTATAATATTCCCATACTTACCCTCCCTTAAATCTAACCATTTCAATAATAAACAGCCTCTTTCAAATTAACTCACACCAAATAAATAGTAGTACTTACAAGTCTAATCACATAGTGAGTTTAAATCAACAATACTTGCATAAAAACATGGTCCTTTAATCAATTATGTTACAAATTATCTATTTACACACTTGTATTCAAGATTCAACAAGTACATTATTTACTAGCATATGTTGCAACTAAATAAACAAATAATCAGTAACATGCTCATATATAATCAATTTGAGTCTTCATTCTAGTTTAAACATAACCTACTCAACAAACACTAGTACTTAGGGACCAAGCAACATATAATAAAGGAATAGACACACAATTGATTTACGTTGGCCGCCTATTTTATGATGCACACAATTTCTTATGAACCCATTCATTTAGAAAAACATTCAATCCTAACCAAATACTACTATACCTTAATCCCCATATGATTCCATTATCACAACCAATTATTAAGACTAAACGTATGCCACTTTCCAACTTCTGTCATTATCTGAAGCCATAATCATTCATTTGCTACGCCATTTCCTGCCTTTCCTTTCTACCCGCAACATTAGTACTTACTTTGGACAATTCAGTAACCTTAAGCCAAACTAATATGAGTTCACAATACTTCATCAATGTCACACCCCAACACTACTTTATTGTTAAATAATATTGTGAAAATAGTATCAAGTGGGTATCAAATATCTCATAGTCAATCTCTAAGCTTACTCTAAAGGGAAATCCATGTCTACTTTGATTTATTCGATTTATCCAATTTATCCAACTAAAAACCATGCCCATAGGTCAAAACATAAATTCTCCCATAAATATATATTAAGTTCACACATTTTTAACCATGGTCTACAACTACTCTATTAAACCTAACCTACCTTGGGGACAAACTACTACGACAGAGGCATGAACCTTCATTCCTTGACCTGCTCTAGCAATTTCTGGTGAAAATTTCACAAGAAAATCCTCATAATTTGCCTTATTGAAGTGTTATACTTCATTTCCATCATTCTTAGGCCTAGGAACAACATTAGAGTGTTTTCAGGAGGAGGAAATGTCATAAGTTAAGATGGAAGAGAAAAGATTTTTAAAGTTTATGAAAAGAATGTCGAGATCCTACTGTAGTAGCCTACTTTCCATTATAACAAGGAAATTTCCACTATAGCGTGATGATATCAACCCGCCTCTCTCAAAATTTATAACACTCGAGTTCGTCTATCAATAATGTTTAGTGAACCTCTAAAAGATTTTTAAAGTGTCTATACCCTGTGCCTTTTGAATCTGGTTATTATAGTAATGATGAGAAGGGTCATTATAAAAGATACCAATTAACTTATCTTTCATCCTTGAATGAAAATGATAGGGAAGAAAACTAAGTAGACGCTCTTCCAAGGTCATTAATTACTTAGTCATTGACTTATCTTCACTCATCATCTTTACAATAAAGTTATAAAAATGTGTAACGCGCCTACTCACCATGAGTATCCTCACATCATACACCATAAGTGGAAAAGTACAATACCATTTTAGACAAGAGCATAAGAGTACCCAAGGTAACCAGGGCCTCACTAACATGACCAAAACTCTAAATAAGACATAAAAGGAGAACAAAATTTTCCATGCATCTCAATTTCTTAGTCCATGCTATAACAGGCCCCTTGCTGCAATAGTGGAAGGCGGGCTTCTATAGTAGGCCACCAACAGTTTAAAGTGTAAGAGTAATGGATTTTCACCCCATTTCTCTTATTCAAAACTCAAATCCTCCCTCACCAATTCTAATCAACCATTCCCTTACCGATGTCTAACTCAAGGCAAACTCTAATTCTAACTTCATCTCTTTAATTTATAACACTTATTATAAAATAATAAGGCTAGAATTCATAAAATGGATGAGATTGGGGTTGGTTTTGAAAATAGTTTGATTTACCCCATTTGGAGTGAAATTCAAAGCAAACTTGCTTCTCTTACATTCAAATGCTCATATGGCATTCTTGTCATAAGATTTACAGAGTTCATGGTGAAGTTTGGACTTGAACAACGGGTAAAAGGTGAAGAGTCATACTTCAAAATTTTCTTAGCCATTAGGGATCTAATTGGGTATTATACACCCAATTTTTGGTATGTAGAAGTCATACACTACTTTAACAACCCTGATTTGAGTAGAAAACTACAAAAAGAACATTGATGCACAGAAAGTTGGCAGGGGATGATGAAGGCTACTATAGCGGTTTCTTCCCACTATAGCAAGAGACAAGAAGTAGCCTACCTTGAAGTTGAACTTTATAACTTTTTAAAACTTTACAACTAATTGAGCATTTCTATAGCTTCTAACTTCATTTAACATGATTTTACAGGAATTCTAACACAATGGATAATCAAAACCAAAATCACGCTCCCTCTTTCTTTCAAAGGTTCTCTAATAAAACTTGTCAGCGGTAATATAGAGACTATAGGGGGATGGGGATTTGTCATGAGAGAGGCTATATGCTGACAGAGGTAGAGGAGGCACCATAATTCTTTGTTTGACTACAGAAGTTTGGGTGGATGCCACTACTACAGCTTGACACAGATGATTTTTTAAGCTAGTTTTGGGAGTTCTATGGTATAGGCCAGACTATGCAATGGGATGAACCCCACCCTGCTAAATGCATTTGGGAAGTGAATTTTCTTGTGGACATATACACGGTCAATGATATTTTAGGGGTGCCAAATGTCCTTAATATTGAGCATAAGGAAAAGCTTGTGGAGATTAATCTAAAGTGTATAGGGGACACTCTAATAGTTGAGATTGACTACGAGAAGGTCTACTGGAATAGCATGAAGGGTATCAAAAGTATTCACCTCTATGTAGAGGCTCAAAGGTGGCTTAATTTGGTGACTAAAAGGATCCATCCTTCAAGCAACACCACCGATGTAACTTACCCTCACTCTCTAATGGAAGCTAGCATAATTTGGGGAATTTTACTCAATGTAAAGGCCCAGATTAGAGTTATGCTCCTGTGAGGGTGTGCCTAGAGATCGTGTTGATTTGGTCTTGGAGTGTGAGACACCTTTCAATCCTCTTAAAGTGAAAGGTGGATAAATTTATAATAAAAAGAAGATAAAGGTGGGGTTGGAGGGAGAGAAAAGTTGGGCTAGAAAGAGTAAGGAGACTAGCACCCTCTCCATATATCCCCCTATGTCTTTCCAGGCAGACATGGCTGTTGTGAAGAGTTACTTAGAGTGGTCCCACTCCCCCTACCATGTCTCAATATTTTTTAGTTCTGCAGCCCCACTAGACCCAACTCAGGCTTATGTAGTACACCAGGGAAGGTGGACAAGGAGAAAAACAAAAAAGCTCCCAAAATCACATGCTTGCTCAAATATGAAAGATTTTGAAGGTCATATTTAGGTGTGCGGTCTTTCATGAGAAACACCTTTATCTGAAGAAGGAATACGTGTAGGTATTCTCTTTTCTGAGTGGGGTGGAGAGGGGGTACGGATAACTTGAGTAATTTGCGTGAATAACTAGTAGATAACTAGTACTTACTAGTTTTATCATGTTAATTAAAATGTTATATTATAATATTCCTTAGTTTTTTGTTTTAACCTTATTAATTCTTCTATATTATTTTTAAGGTATTCTATATGTTCCATATCTCTAGTTTTTAGGTAGTCTAAGTAGATTCTCTTTCATAAGTATTTCTTTTAATCTTATTTCCTCCATATCTTTTCTCCAATATTCTAAGTATTCGTAGTTTATTATTTTATCCTAAAGTAGTTGTAATACTGTAAATTTCTTTGTAATAATTTATTCTAATTGTACTATATCTGATATTAAATTCTAGGTTATCTATTTCGTTAATTATCCTGTCTTTTTCTTCTATGAATAATTTTATGTCTAAATCATATTCTAAACTATCTTTTAACTCTAGTTGTTTTATGGTTTTATCTATCCAAATTATTCTTTCTTTTAATTGTTTTCTTCCTCTTCTAAGTTGGTTTCTATAATTAATTTCTTCGTATAGACAACTTTATTTTTCTCTAACTCTTTTAGTATATTCTAATATTTTTAATCTGTATAATATCCATCTGAATAATAAATGTCTAAATATGAGCAGTAGCTTTGATCATATAGGTGTAAGTTTTCTATAGAACTTAATAACTCTTCTTCTTCATAATTTCATATCTTTTCCCATATTATTTTCTTTATGTCTATAATTTCTATATCTCTAAGTATATATAAAACAAGTATTTTAAAGTTATCTGTCATTTACTTTTACATAATATTCTTTAGTTGTTTGTTTTAATCTTTTTAATTCTTCCATATTTTCATTAAGGTATTCTATATATTTTATATTTTTAGTTCTCATGTATTCTTCTAAATTTGTTTTCATTAGTTTTTCTATTAATTGTATATTTTTATATCCATTTTCCAATATTCTACGTAGTTTATCATGGTTTATGCGTAGGTTTGGCATGTAGGTATATATAGGAGTAGGTAGGTAGGTGTGGTATGTAATTTATTCAAGTCATAGTATATTTATCAAATATTTTTCCCATATGATTTTTCTTATATCTACTATTTCTATATCCTTAAGTACATACAAGACAAGTATTTTGAGTTTTTCTATCATTTCATCGGATAAGTAGGTAGTCATTCTTTTTCATATGATGCTATTTCAAAATATTCCTTTCAACCATATACATAACAAAATATGATCATCTTAGATCACTATATACCAGATTATTCTTAAATAATTATGTTATTCTGTCACTATTAGCATGATAGTCTGGATACTTTTTCCTTAAACATCGCCTCTACACTGGTTACTCCCCTATCATGGCCTTCTTGCCTCACTGGTTTCACCTTTAGGATGGCATAGTGCTAGGAATTTTTCTCCTTTTCCTCTTTACTAATAAACTTTGTAACATATTATTCTTCGAATAATTCTACTATATAGTAACTAATATGAACTTATTTTATCATATTATGATTGTTAGGAATTTATGAATTTCGCTATTCATAATTATAAATGAAAATACCTGTTCTGGTAGATTTGATAAATCTGTGTTTTGCTCATCCATAGCTTTTCCTTAGAAATATATCTGTTTTTATTAAATATTCAAAAGTTTGTTTTTGTGTACAAAAGAGAAGGCTTGCTTTCAACACATGAAAGTCTTGCGTTAACTTAGCCGGATGGCTTACATATTTATAATCTCTAAAAAGATGAAAAACGTGTAAATTATTTACTATTCCTACTTTACACGTAAACTATATACTATTCCTACTTTAACAAAAAGTCTCTTTTTCAAAAGTAGAAAAGGACTTAAAGTATAAAAAGACAAAAAACTATTTAATGCCTAATACTAGACTAATAATGGCTTTTGTCAAAAAATTAAAAACTATACAAATAATTTACGTATTCTTACAATTCACATGTTAAAAACTTAGCTTGATAAGTCATATGTCGCTTTCTTATCTTTAATGCTTTTGTCTTCTTGTCTTTAGTTTTCCATCGGTCCGTGTTGCTTTATATCTTTTGTCGCGTATCTTTCAGTTGTCCTTCTTTGTTCTTATCTTCTTTTATTCTAGTTGAACTTCTGGGATAATATTATCTTCTCTATTACATCTCGAACATAAATGGTCTGGATATTTGTGTCCTATCATTTTGCAATATCTTGTTAATAATTCATCTGAAATAAATCTCTTCCTAATTGCTCTTGCAGTTGGTTGTTTTTCTGGATTGAGTAGTGTCAAAATTCATTGTCTAGCTTCTTCCATATCTGACTGTCGTAGCTCCCTTGAATTTGAATAAATCATTTGATGGTCTCTTGAATAATAACTCCATATAGGGTTTTCATTGATATAATTATTTGTTAATTCTTGAACAATTGAAGATATTCCAATAACTCATTTATTTACATAAAAATCAAGTATCTCGACTTTAGGTATCTCTGGCTGTTGAACAACATCTTTCGGTATAATCATATCTTTGGTTAATCCTATTTTTAAAACTTGTATAATCAGTTTAATTTCGTCATATAAGATCTCTGCTGGTGCAGTATAAAACTTTATAAAAAAATAGATTTCCTTTGGTTATTTTCTTATAGGTGGCGAATGCTTTATATAATTCTGGTATAGCTGTTAGTTCATCTCCATCTTGGGTATATACGATATTTAATAATCCATAACTGAAACAAGTTTTAACTAAGTTTGGGTTGGTTTTCGGTAATGCGATTAACTTGTTGTAATCTTGTAATTTTTGGGTTATATAGTTTGTGTTTGGTTCTTGGATATTTGTAGCTCTGGGTTAAGGTTTAGATAAGTTTGTATTTTGTGGATATTTTCTATGTATGCTCAAGCTATATGGTTATAGGCTTTTCTATCTTGGTTTAAACTTTCTCGATATGTAGTAGTTTGTGGGGGTATGAACAAGGGGTCTTTTTTTGTTTTTGGTATAAATCGTTTTTTAAATATCTTATTCATGTTCATGTTTTGATATCTTTGTCCACTTACTTCTTTGCTTGTACCTGCAATTGTAGATTGATAAACGTTATGGGTTTTATGGAGTGTCCCAACGTCTCCTTTTAGCTCTGGAATTTTGATGTCTTTCGATCGACATAGCTCTGCACACTACTGAGTTATCTGATTCATAGCTTTAGATTTCGGTTTGACTTCATTAGTCTTTAGCTTTTCTGTTTCACTACCCATACCGTCCACTTTCATTGAAAGCGTAGTTAGGGTTTTGAGTATCTTTTCTAAAGCATCATCTTCTATTATATCAGTCTGTGTAGCTTTGTCTTGATATATTATCTGCAATGACATTCTTGTTAGTTTTGATTACTTCAATTGTAAATGTAAAATTTAATATATTTAATACTAGTCTCCGAATTTCCTTTGTTGTAACTGAATTTTGTATTTTCTTTGTTAACCACCAACGTATCTGTGTATTATCTGTTCATATAATAAACTTGTTATATACAATATATGGCTCAAATGCTAATAAACATTTATATAATGAACATAATTCTTTTTTATTTATTTTCATTTTATCTCTGTTTCATTAAACGTGCCCGAGTAGTATCTACAATGATGTTCTAATTTTTCTTCTTCATATCTATATTTAAGTACTCCTCCATAACTATATTCGCTTGTGTCTGCTTCTACTATATATGTAAATTTTTTATTTTCGTCTGGGAATTGTAATTTTGGTAATTCTTTACAAAGTATTTTTATTTTCTGAACTTGTTTTTTATCTTCTTCGTTGTAATTCTACTCTACATCCTTTTTTAAATTTTTTCTGTAATGGCTTTAGGTTTTCTGCTAATTTTGGTATATATTCTCTTACTTAGTTTATTAATCCTAAAAATGATTGTAATTTTTTTTTGTATCTAATTCTTCTTTTGAATTTATTATTTTTGTACTATATGTTGTTGCATTTTTACTCCGCTTTTATCTATTTATATTCCTAAAAATTCTATCTGGTTTTTCATAGTTTTAGCTTTCTTTTCACTTAAACTTATTCCCGATTTTTCTATTATATCTGTAAATTGTTCTAATAATTTTAAATGTTCCTCTTTAGTTTTTGTATATAATAGTATATCATCTATGTATACTATACAATTAGGTAGTTGTTTAAAATAACTATCCATAAAGTGTTGGTATCTACCTGGTGGATTTTTATATCCAAATGGTAACACATTCCATTCATAAAATCCTTGTGATACTGTAAATGCAGTTAACTTTTTAGATTCTTCTTCTAACTTTAAATGGTAAAATCCTGATTTACAATCAAATTTACTAAAGTAATTATATCCTTGTATATGTCTTATTTTTAATATCTTATTTGGTATTGGATAATTATATGTCATAGTTTTTGCATTTAGGTTTCTATAATCAATAATCATTCTACTTTTTCCTCTTTTTTGTTCACTATGTTTATTTACTATAAATGTTGGACTATTGTGTTTACTATTACTTTTTTGTATATATTGTTTTTCTAATAATTCATCTATATGCATTTTAAATTCTTTTAAATCATCAAAGTTATATGTTAACGGTTCTTGGGTTATTATACTATTTTTATCTATTAGCTCAATTTTTACAGTAATTTTATGTTTTCCCCATCCTTTTAATGGATCTTCACTTTATAATTGTCTTAATTTTTTCTTTATTATTTCTACCTTATCTATTGAAAATATAGTCATTTCTACTTTATTTATTGAAAATACAACTAGTTTTATTGTGTCTTCAGTATTTTTTATATTTTTTAATTTTTGTGTAATTTTTTCACTTCCTTTTATCCAATCAGTTTTCTTTCTGATTTTATTAATAACTCTTTTTGCTCTTACTCTTTGTTTACATGGTGTTGTAAACCACCAGTGTGTTCTAGTTATTATATGTAAGTATAGTTTATCTAAAAATGACATTCCTAAAAGCATATCTTTTGATGTTAGTTCACAATTATAGATCTCTTCTATTGTTAATAGCTTATCCCATACTTATATTTTTACATTTCTAGCTTTATAGGTAATTAAGTTTCCTTCATTATTAATTCATCTAACTACTATTGGTGTTTTTAATTTATCTCATTTACTAGTTGGTAAATAATTATATCTACATAAATTGACTTCTGCTCTTGTACGAATCATAGACGTATAATATCTGTTGTAATATCCTTCTACTATTATCTTTATTAATACATATATTTTCATATCATGTCAAAGTTCTTTTTATTAATAATTTTTCTTTATTATATGTTATGGTTAATTGTGTATGTTCTATATTGTATGGTTTTACTTGTTCTAACCATTTTATTCCTAATATTATGTCTGCTTTTTGCATATCTTCTTTTATTTCAAATTCTATTTTTATTTTTCTAATTCCTATTATTATTTATTTTTCTGTTGTATCCTTAATAGTTATTAAACTTCTTGGTAGATCTGGGCATATATCACTATTTGATTTTATTTCTTTATTTTTTAATAAATATTTTGCTATATAATTTTTTTCTTGTCCTGTATTTAGGAGTATTAAATAATTTTTTTCATTTATTGTTCCCGTTATATAATATTGAGTTAAATTAACTGTTGAAGTTATTTCATAGTTTGTTCTTTTTTATGATCCTGATGATTCTGATTTTTCAAAAGCTATTCATTTTGTTATACTTATTCTATCATTTATTATTTCTAAATCTTCTTCTATATCTATGTCTTTGTAACTATAATCATTGTTATCAATTATTTTTACAAATGTTCGAAAGGACTTTCTATTTGTATTTTATTAATTTTATTTTTTCCCGTTATTTTATGTTTTGTTGTTAATACATATAGATTTTTACATCTTGTTGTAAATATTTTACTTTCTGAGGTTAGTTTTATTCCTGATATTTTTCAATATAATACTAATGATTTATCTATGTTTTTATCTGTTATTGCCACTGAATAATTCGCACTTATTATAAATTTATATTTTTGGTATATAAATTTCCTCTTATGGCGGTTATTATACTTTTTTCTATAGGTTTTACAATTCTATCATCTGCTAAATATAATTCTATTGGTGTATCTATTCCTTCTCTAAAATATGTTTTTATTAATATCTCTGTTCCTCCAAGGTGTACGTATTTTATTGGGTCTTTACTTTTTATATCGTTTATTTCTTTATTAATTATTCTTTTTGTTACTAGTGGTATACTAACTCTTCCTTTTGCATATCTACAGTCTATTACATGTTCTTTTTGGCTTACTACGTAGTATTCTTCTTTTCGTCTATTAAATATGTTTTTAATTATTGGTCTTTTAAATATTTTTTCTACACTTAAATCTAATTCTTTTTCTTTTATTTCGTCAAATATATTAATATCAAATATTATTTTTTGATCTTTTCCTTCTTCATTTAAATATTCTTCCTTTGTTATTATTTTTATATCTTCTTCAGTTATTTGATTCATTTTTATATCTTCTTCAGTCATTTGATTCATTTGATTTACTATCTATTTCATTCTCCGAAATTTCATATATACTATCGTCACTTTCTAATTCGTAATCTATATAATCTATTTACATATATTTTGTATTTTTTATCTTTATTTCTGATATTTGTTTCTTTTTTGGGTTCTTAGGCATTTTACAATTTCTAGCTAAATGTCCTAGTTTTCCACAATTATAACAAGTACATTCTTTTATAGATTTCTTTTTCCTATATGGTCTTTTATGTTTATAATTTTTTACATAATATCTTTTTCTTGGTTTCTTATATTTATATTTTGATTTTTTGTATTTCTTATATTTCTTTTGTCTTTTACTTTTCTTATAATATCTTTCTTCACATACAAATTGAGGTGCTATTTTATCTTTACAACATGCTAAATTTTTTATTAATGTTTTTTCCATTTTTATTTCTTCTATATATTTTTCACATCGATTTCTATACCATTGTTGTAAAAATTTTATTCTTGCTCCTAGGGTATCTACTATTTTTGATTCATCCCAACTCTTTATTATTTTTGAACTAAATGTTTCAGATAATTTACTAAAATATAATCTTCTCACTTCTTTACTTTCTTCTATATTATATTCTCCTTTATAGTAGTATTCTTTAAATGTGCATGTATATTCATCTATGTAGCACATTTTACATATTGCTAGTTTTAACATTAAATTTCTATTTATATCTTTTTCTTTATTTTGTTCTTCTTCTGCTGTTGTCATACTGCTAAATTCATCTCTTATAGCTATTTCATATTTTTTTCAATATGTCTATAGGTGTTAGTTTAGTTATTGTTGCTCCTTCCATTTTTTTATCATCTCTTAATACATTTTTACTTTCTTCAGTTAAATTTAAAAACCATAATTTTGATGTTCCTATTAGTGTTCTTTCTATATATTCTGGTGTATCTATTGCGTTTATACCATTTTCTAATAATTATTTTGTTATATATCCTATCCATAATTGTATCGTTTTATCTACATCTATTACACAGTCTAAGTCTAAGAAGTTATAATTTTTATTAATTATTTGTTTTGGTATCCATTTGTTATATTCATTTTTTAGGTTAAATTTTTTAAACTTATCTTTATAATGATATGTAGGTTTTCTTATTTCTGATGTACTAGATATTATATTTTCATCGTCTTCTTTATCAAGAGTATCTATTTCTGTGTTTATATTTTCTAAGTTTCCTTTATTAATTACTTCTTGTTTTTCATTAATTTTTAATTTTTCTATATTTGTTAAGATTTCTGTATATGTTTCATTATCTTCCGAATCATAATTATCTGTTTCTTTAGTATCTATTGTGTTTATTTCTATTTCATTAGTTTCTAATTTTTTATTTTCTTCTTCTAATTTTTCTTTAAATTGATTTATCTCAATTAATAATTTTTGTTCTTTATCCTTTTCTTCTTTTTCTTTTTGTCTTTTTTCATACAGATCTTTTAGCATTTGTAATTCTTTTTCTAATTCAGCAATCCTACTATTTTTAGTTTCTTCTATTTTTCGTATTTCTTTTGTAGTTTGTTGTTTTATTTGATCTATTTCTTTTTTCCTATCTATTTCTTCATTTTCTTTTGCTATTCTTACCATAACTGTTAATTTATCTTCTAATTTTAATTCTTCTTTTTATAACATTAAATATAAATGTTCACCTATTTTCTTATATCTTCTTCCTAAATTGGAAAATACTATTCTTATTTTTAATCCTTCATGGTTTTCATATGTTTTTTCATCTATTATAAATTCTTCTTTGTTCATTTTATCTACTTGATGGTGTATAGATCATGGTGATATATGTATTCTAGACTATCTATTTGTGATTCTAAATATGATATTTCTTCTTTTTGTGCATTTATTGATTTTTGACATACTCCTACAATCATGTTATATTGTAGTCTTTCTTTTCTTATTTTTAATTCTCTCCATTTTTTAGATATTATTTGTTTTAGTTCTTTATATTTTTGAAATTTTGTTATATTATTCATCTGTACAATATTTATAATATTTTGGTGGATACCGAAATCTGATTTTATCATAATTAAGTGGTATGTATCTCATTCTTCTGGATTTTAAATGGATTATTAATTTTGCCTCATTGATAGATATTAATGTAATTAAGTAAGCTAATCAATGGAGATTTTCTTTTGTTTTATTTAACTTCGTATATTTTGGGTAGTAACTAGTTAAAGTTTCTTTAATTTTTCTAAAAGCTTCTATATTTTTAAATGGTCTTCTCATATTTAACACATCAATAACAACGTAAATAATAATAGCTCATAATTAATAATTAAATTAGCATTTCTAACATTTTTCATAATTAAATTAACATTTTTCATAACTAAATTAACACATACCTACTTGTACATTTTTTAAATAACGTACTTTGAGTCTTAATGACCATGGCGCTTCCAGCTAAATCCTCGTCATGCACATTATCCTCTTTACCCTTTTTGGTTTGCCCCCTCTTAAGGCTAGTAACAAATAATTTTTCATTTTACCGTGTATATGAATGCTTTATTTTATACGCGAGGAAGTACTTACATTGTTGTTATCTTATTTTTCAAGTGATAGACTGACTTGCTTACTTTATATCAACTTTAGTATTGTTTTTAGAATGATTAGGAAGGAGTGTAAAAATAGAGAAAAATAAAGTAGGAGCACCGCCCAGGATCTCGTTATTGTGTCATACTCCCCTCTATAATGACCTCACTATAGAAAGTTCACGATAATAGGATGCTTGCCGCTCTGGTGACCCATTAGTATTGACTCCATATTTACTTCCTGCATTCCCCTTTTCTAATTCCCAGATAACACAAATATCTAATAATTACACAATAATATTTACCTACTAATTTAGGATCAAAATCCCACAACTTGGAAGTACGATAATTAACCAAAACTCTAAATTATACACCCTAATTAACAGATAATGTCAAACATTAATGACACTTATAAGCTTCCTCAAACTTCCCACTCTTAGCATACTTAGGCAATTTATGTAGAAGATTTTGAAAACGCAAAGGACCTTAACAATCATCAAATTTCACTACCACCCCTACATTTTCCCTGTGTATTTGCCAACACCCAAGCATCAACAATTCACTTAAATCACCTATCATACATTCTCACCATCAAAAGCACCCAACTAATTAACAAACATTTAAATCATTTAACAATTATTTTACTTAGCCACAAATACTTAAAACAATTAATTATATATTTCAACTTACACTGAAATTAACTTAGAGAATCTCCTTAGGCAATAAACTCTACCTAGCCCTTGCTTTTCTAAAACACCTAGTTAAGTACTACATTCTTGACTATCACTAGTTGATCCTTCACGTATCAACACAACCTTTATGGCTAGATACCAATATGAATATTTCATGTTCCAATCCACTTTCCTGAGTTACCAAATGGTCAAGATACCAGTTAGAATCAAGAGATACTAATTGGAATTAACCATACAAATAATCAGTAGGAATCGCATGAGATAACAGAAAGAAGTGAGAAAATACTAGAATGCCTCAAAGCTTTCCAAGGATTTTATATGGATGCATACACACCAATCCACGGAACTCTACTCAATATTTGATCTTGTACTTATGAGTTCGGTAACCTAGGCTCTGATACCATTTATCATGACCACTAGTAACCTGATGGTGAGGGCAGCTACTCTAATCTACCGAGATAAGAGAACCCTTATCACCCTTCTAAAATACAATAGTAAGTTATAACTAATTTCATTTATCTCTTCATAATTATATAAAACTTATTACAATATCTATTAAGTGCAACTAACAAAATCTTTTCCCTAAGTACCTAGTCTAAACATGTAAAAGAGCTATTCAAGTAAAGAAGAAATAATATAAGACCCAACTTCCATCATGAAATAAAAAATAGAATCTGCTAGAGATATCTCACTGCACCATACAAGAAACATCAACTGATCTTGCAACCAAACTATACCTGACACGACCCAAACTGGGACTATGTCGTAATGGGCATCCCAAGTCCAACTAGGACCAAGGACCACCCCCGTTACCCAACTCAACCCCCAAACACGTACTCTGAGTCGAATGAATTCTGAACATATAACAAGATAGCATTTATTACTAGTCCAGACTCTGGGATAGGTCCATGACTGTGACAAACCCAAGCAAGTCCAACCATTCAATGCCCAACCAATAACCATACCAAAACCAAAACAATAACCAAGTACGAGTCCATAACATAAAAGGATGGAACAATTATAAATACAATCCAATGGTATCAACCCCAATACCAATGCCAATACTAAGGCTGACACCAATACTGACACTACCCATACCAACCTATAGTAGTTTTCCAAAGCCTTTAACCGAATGTAAAATAATACCTGATTGGGACATGCCCCCAACCATAGCAAAAACCAATGTACAGGAAATAACCAAAGTACGTAAAGACATTCATGATATGAAATAGAGCCTTATGGAGTATGGAGTCTCACCACTTCAATCCAATAGCTTATCCAAAATCTGATCACTAAGCAGGAGGAGTGGAATGGTTGGTTCCTGCATTGTGTGGGGATACATCCGCCCGAAGATAGGTTAGCGGGTGAACGCTAGCATGAAATCAGGATAAGGATAAATAATTTCAACCTTTAGAATCAAATAAACTAACCATATGCATTCACAACCATACATACATATATATTTAACTATGCTGGGAAAGGGAACCGGGTTTAGCATGCCTTTAAAACCATTAACCTAGGTATGTGTAGCTTAACCATCATAGAACCACCCATGGGATATATGGATCTAGTGTAACCCCGTGAACAGGCCTAAAATGTGTAGCCGCATGAACTGGAGTTACCATAGAAGTAGGGGATTCCTGAGTACCCTTCGCTCTCCATGATACATATGTATAAGTGTACTTAAGGGATTCTCGTGTACACCATAAGTATCATATATGGTCACCATGGCCAATCATTATGTCGGCAAACATAAATTTCCTGTGTCCGTCCGTTGGACTTACACCTTCACGGTTAGCTATCACACCCTGCCAGTATTGTCAATTTAAAACTATGACCACACAACCAAACCATCATTCCATTTATTATTTATCGAGGCTATAAGTAGTGGTATTGTTATACTGACTATAACTTGCAAATGTCCTTAGCCATCCTTTTTAAGAAGAAGAGATTCCTATGTACCCATAGATTACTTTATTAAATTGACTTGGAGAATCCCATGTACCCCATAAGTGATCATTATTATGCTTGCTTGGGGGATTCCCTTGTACCCCACAAGGCTTTCAACTAGACAAACCATAACTACCAAGACCTTACTATTTAATCATTCTAAACCATTTATACTATTTAGGATTCCATTACCAAGTTATACCATGCAATAGTTCCATTAAAAATCCAATTATATAGTAAAAGCATTCTCATAGGCATTTTATCAAACACATTGGGGGCATAGTGTTTTCAAAACTAAAACCAAGTACCAATTAACCATTCCCATGCAACCAAATGTTCAAACCACCATTAAAATATGTAAATCCATAATTAAAACTTGGGAAAACCATAACCATGCATTTTTAACCAAAACCCCCAATATATATTTGAAAACCCAAAACCATACAACAATTATGCCATGAAAATAATTCATAAAATATTTTTATTTGGAACTAACAATGAGGGAGTAGTAACATGCCTTAGATTTCAAAGATGACAGACAAATATCACCTTTGTAAGCCCCAAATTGATCCTATTGATAAAACCCTAGCCTTTGTTTAACCCAAGAGCATTGAGAGATTTTGATAGAGTTTAAAGAATTTGATTGATTGCAAACAAGTTAATAAATCCCCAAAAAAGTGTTTTAAGTCATGGGGTCCAAAGGAGTTATAAGGGGAAATGTCCAAATACCCCAACTTAAATTGTATTAATTTCCCGAGCAGGGTACAACTCCACCTTACCACTCATACCCTATTATACGAGTGGTACTCACCACTCATACCCTAGGCATCCCTTGGACCCTCAGCACTGTCAAACGTACGACCACCAATCCCCAATCGTATCCAAGCATACGACACATACCCTTAACCCGTACCTTAGGTAGAATCCAGAGGGGTTGACACTATCTAACATACGAGTTGGACTATACTATTCGTACCCTATCCTCATAACTCATGATGATCAACTTATACTCAGATCCAAGTTAGGTTACTAAGTTTTAGATTAAGTAAAGAAAAACCTAAACCAACAACCTGCCACCAACTATACAACTCATAACCACCTAGTCGTATCCATTTCAGAAACTCAACAACCCAACACCACCCTATACTATACAATATATGACTGGGTCACCTGCCCTATACCCTCATCGTATGACTAGTATGGTGAGTCGTATGATGTCCAGAAAGTCCAAAACCCAAGAAATTTCTATGGACTAAAACCCAGGGTATTTCAGTTTCCCCTACTAGGATCATTCATCCCTGAATGACGGACAAGGTAGTACAAGCACAAATTACCCCAACATAACCATTCTAACCTTAACTAAGTTAGAAAACAAAGATGTGATCAAGAACACATACCTTCCACATGAATATCTAGAGCAGAAAACAAATGTGGGTACTTGGACTTCATATCCTCTTCCTCTTCCCAAGTAGCTTCTTTAACCTTGTGGTTCCGCTATAGAACCTTAAACGAAGCTACCTCCTTGGTCTGTAACTGATGAACCTGCTGATCTAAGATCTCAATCGGGACCTCTTCATAAGACAAAAAATCCGAGATACCCAAACCTTTCAAAGGAACAACTGATGAAGGCTCACTTATATGCTTTCTCAACATAAAGATGTGTAATACCAGATGAATGAAGCTCAAACTGGAAGGCAACTCTAATTCATACGCAACATTACTAACTCTCCTTAAAATAATTCATAGACCAACATACCGAGGATTAAGCTTACCCTTTTTACCAAACCGCATTACTCCCTTCCTGGGGGGCACCTTTAGGAACATACCCTATCCCCAACCTCAAACTCTAAGTCCCTATGCCTTATATATGTATAGGACTTTTGGAGACTTTAGACAGCCTTAAGCCTATCTCAAATCACCTTCACCTTCTCCATAACCTTATATACCAAGTATGGACCAAACATATCCACCTCACTAAGCTCAAACCACCCAAAAGGAGATCTACACCTCCTACCATACAATGCCTTAAAAAAGGGCTATCCCAATGCTAGAATAATAGTTATTATTGTAAGAAAACTCTACAATAGATAAATACTCAACCCAATTACCACCATATTCAATCACACATGCATGAAGTATATCCTTTAATTTTTGAATAGTCTTTTTTGCTTTTCCATCCATCTGTGGGTGAAAAGCAGTACTCAAACTAACCTTAGTACCCAACCCCTTCTTAAACGACCATTAAGAGTGAGATAAAAATTGTGTACCATAATTAGAGATAATCAAAATAGGTACCCTATGCATCTTTACAATCTCATGAAGATACAACCTCACATAATCCTCAACCAAAAACTTAGTCCTCACTGGCAAGAAGTGAGCCGACTTTATTATCCTATCCACGATGACCCAAACCGAGTCAAATTGGTTCTAAGGCCGAGGACAACCAATAATGAAATCTATGTTGAGCACTTTCCATTTCCATTTCAGCAATTCAATTTCTTGTTACAAACCCCCGGGCCTCATGTGCTCAACTTTTACTTATTGATACACCTAAATATTTGGCCATAAAATTAGCCACATCTTTCTTCATACCATTCCACCAATACATCTCCTTGAGATTATGATATATTTTTACCGAATCAGGATAAACAAAGTAGTGTGACTCATGCGCCTCAGCCAATACCCTTTATCGCAAACCATTGATGTTAGGAACTCATAACCTCCCTTGGTACCACAAGGTAACATCACCATTAATCTCAAATACCATTACATTTTGCCCACCTATATCACCCTTGATTTTTATCAAGACAGGATCTAACATTTGCTTCTCCTTGATCTCTGCACCAAGAGACAATCGAACCACTTCCTGTACCAACACACTACCATTCTTGAAGTATTAAAAGGCAAACTTTAAGATTACCCAAACGTTGAATATATTTTACTAATTCTCACCTCTCCTTATCCATATAAGCTAAAATCCCTATGGATAACCTACTAAGAGTATCACTAATAACATTAGACTTACATGGATGGTAGTAAAGACTCATGTCATAATCCTTGAGAAGCTCAAGCTATCTCCTCTGTCGGATGTTAAGTTCTTTCTGATTGAACACATACTGCAGACTCTTATGATAAAAAAAGATGTCCACATGCACTCCATACACATAGTGCCTCCAGATTTTCAATGCAAACACAACCGCTAAAAGCTCTAAATCATAAGTAGTATAGCTTCTCTCATGTACCTTCAATGGTCTAGAAGCATAGGCAATCACCTTACCATGTTGCATCAGAATATAACCAAGTCCCACCCGAGACATATCAAAGTAAACCACAAACCCCATATTACCTTCAGGCAGAGTCAAAACTAGAGCCGAAGTTAGCTTGTCCTTTACCTTCTCAAAACTACCCTCACAAGGATCTAACTAAGAGTACTTTAACTTTTTTTGAGTCATAGTTAATGGGGTAGCTATCATAAAAAAACTCTCGACAAACCTTTTATAATACCTAGCCAAACCCTACAAGCTCTGAATGTTGGTTGGAGTCATGGTTCTAGGCCACTTCTTAACCACTGACACCTATTATGGATCCATCATGATCCCTTCACTAGAAATAATATGGCCCAGAAAAGTGACAACGTTCAACCAGAATACATATTTAAAGTATTTGGCATATAGTTGTGGCTCTTTCAAGGTTTGGACCACTACAAGAGGTGATTGGCATGATCCACCTCACTCTTAGAGTATACCAGAATGTCATCTATGAATACAATGACAAACCAATCCAAAAACTAATTAAATACCTTGTTTATTAAATCAATGAATGGCACTGGGGCATTGGTAAACCCAAATGACATAACTAAGAACTCAAAGTGCCATACCGAGTACGAAATATCATCTTAGGAATATCCACCTCCCTACTCTTAAGCTGATGTTACCTATATTAAAGATCTATCTTTGAAAAGAATTTAGCACTTTGCAACTAATCAAACAAGTCATCTATCCTTGGAAGAGGACATTGTTCTTAACTGTCTACTATTCAACTACCTAAAGTCAATGCACATTCAAAAGGAACCATTTTTTTCATGAACAAATAATACTGGTGCACCCCACGGGGACACACTAGGACGAATGAAACCCTTATCCAAAAGATCGTTAAGTTGCTTCTTGAGTTTCCTCAACTCAGGCAAAGCTATTTTATAAAAAGGAATAGATATTGGATGAATGTCTGAAAATAAATCAATCCCAAACTCAATCTCCCTATCTGGAGGAATACCAAGAAGATTATCTGGAAAGACCTCGGGAAACTTATTCACCACCAGAACTGAATAAAAAGAAGGACCTTCTGAATTAGAGTCTTTAACCTGTACCAAATGATATAGATGCCCTTTAGAGATTAACTTTCGAGCTCTAAGATATGATATAAACATCCCCTTAGGAGCTAAGGATACACCCTCCCACTTAATAGCTGGTTCACTAGGGAACTCAAAGACAACCTTATGAGTCCCACAATCTAAGGACTTATAGCATAAGTGTAACAAATCCATCCACAGAATAACATCAAAATCCACCTTATATAATTTGAAAAAATCTAACAAAGTCTTCTTACTACCAACAGATACCACACAACCCCTATACACTCTTTTAGCAACCATAGAGTCACCTACGAGGGTAAAAATAAAAAAAGGATCCAAAATAACCTCAGGATCAAAACAAAAATACACAACCACAAATGGGGTCACAAAAGAGAGAGTGGACCCTAGATCAAGCAAATAATACACATCACAAGAAAAGAGTTGTAACGTACTAGTCACGATATTAGGTGATGCCTTAGACTTCTATCGGGACATAAAAACATATAGCCTATTCTAGCCTATGCCGATAATAGAAACAGAAATAGATACAGAAGCAACACCCTTTAGTGTAGGAGCAAATGAAGAGGTAATCGGAACCTTATTTTCTCCCAAAGCAACCTTACCAACAGGATAATTTCTAAGCATATTGACTGGCCTACTATATTTAAAGTAATTTTCCTTCCCCTCATCACAAAAACCTCGATGTAACCGACCACAGAACCTATAAAGAGTACATAATGAGGCCAGATGAGCCCCACTATCTTGAGATTGAACACCATATTCCCTAAAGTTATCATCACCCTGATGATACCTATCACCCAATTACTTCAGGTAAGGAGCACTAGCTTTAGAGAAAACACCAGAACTCCCTCACTTTTTCTGTAGACACTTACCACCATCCCGACCACCTTGTTGTTGACCACCCTGCTGAGAGAACCTAAACCTATTGCCCTATATTTCATACACCTCAACCTGTTTTCTCTTTTCATCCTTCACTATTGTATATGAACCACCAATCTAGAGATATCCATGTCCTTGATCAGCAATGCAGTCTTGCTTTCAAAGAAAAAATCCTGAGACTATCCTGAAGTAAACTTTTTCACCCTGGCCCTCATATCAGACACCAATTCTAGAGCATACCTAGATAGTTGGTGAAATTTCAAGGCATACTCCTTGACTTGTATCTTTCCTTATTTTAGATTAACAAATTACTCTATATTTGCTTTCCTCAACTCTCGGGGAAAAAAACGGTCCAAAAAAGCATTAGAGAAACTCTTCTACAGAGAAGACTCCTCAACATTATTCCTTGCTTAATCTCATTCCTCGTATCATTGGTACGCTATATCCTTGAGCTGATAAGCTGCAAACTCTACCTCTTCCATATTTGTGGCATATATAATCCTGAATGTCTTTTCTATTTTATCTAGAAAATCTTGAGAATCCTCCTCTACGTTAACACCAGTAAAGGTTGGAAGATTAAAATTCATAAACTGGCCAACCTTTATGGCCTCAAAAGATAGAATACTAAATGTACCACGCTTATCCTAAGAAGCTACTAACTGAGCAATCATATGAATCGACTGATGAAACTCAGCGTCTGTCACATTACCTTGAGGAGGACTAGAAAAAATTGGTGGAACTCCAAAAATATCAGGGCTTGGAACCCTAGACTGAGTATGGATCCCCTGAGTAGAGCGTGTCCCATCAACATTGTCCCCATTTGGGATTAAAAAGTTTCCATAAACTTTAGATTATTGAGTCATGATTTGAAAAGTGAACAAATGGAATTAAAGAAGATTCTAGGACATAGACAGTAAGATTGAAAATAGAATACAAAGAAGAGAAATATTTCCTAAATGCCTTGTAGCCTCTCTCTTATAAGTGTGGTGTTCAACACACCCTTTAAAGAGACTCTACTCGACATGGATTTGTAGACTCCCAATTGACCATAAACCTAAAGCTCTGATACAAACTTGACATGACCCAAATTGGGACCTTGTTGTAATAAGCATCCCAAGTTTAACCAGGCATAGAGACCACCCCCGTTACACAACCCAACCCCATAACACGTACCCTGAGTCGGATAAATTCTGAACATATAACAAGATAGCATTTATTACAAGTCTAGACTCTAGGATAGGTCCATGACTGTGACCAACCCAAGTAATTCCAACCATTCAATACCCAACCAATAACCATACCAAAACAAAAATAATAACCAAGTATGAGTCCATAACATAAAAGTATGGAACAATGATGTTGGGTGTATTTATGCATTCTAGTATTACTATTCTAGTTTATTTAGCCTTATTTTGAGGACAATTCATGTTCCTCTGTGTTAATATTCTATAAATGAGCATATAAGTGTTCAAGTGCGTGATTACAATGGTTCAAAGTATTTTCAAACAAGATTATACTTAATTGAGTCATTTAGTGTTCAATCGAGGAAACTAGTTTTACTAGATTGAGCTAGTTGTGTGTCTAGTTGGTTTTGTTTGATTCTAATGTGTTTAAGTAGTTCCAAATGGTTTTAATGTGTCATTATTAGTAGAATAACTTGTTTGTAATGGCCAAATTTTAATTGGATTAAGTTTAGAGTCGGAGCAATAAGTTGAAGATCGATGGAACTAGCCTTACCTTAGCACTTGTTTTGATTTATTATTATGGATATTGTGTTGTTATGATATCTAATATGTGGTGTGTGATTATGTATAAATATTTTCAAGCTGAATATTGTGATATATTGATAATAAAAAGGCTGGAAAATCATTGGAAATACACTACAAAAGTCATGGCGAAAAGAGAGGACGTTCAACACTTAGAATAGATTTGGAGGCTAATTCCAGTGAGCTGATGCGATATGGATGTGATGAACTACTCCAAAAATTCTATGAGAAATGCTCCACATTGGATATTTAATGAAATAACCAATGCATCATGTTGGATATGGCAATGATATTACCAACACGTCGCGTTGGGTAGTTCATACACGACAATAAAAGTGCACATCATATCCTATTCCTACATGGTTAGGCATTGCCCAATATATATATATATATATATATATATATATTACATTGCACAATTATTAAGGGAATGGTGATAATATCTTGGATCACATGATATTCTTTTAATCCTACAAGGATTAGGATTAATTTATTAGATATACACACTTTGCACACGTTATTAGGGAAGCTTGGACAATTCTTTTGATGGTTTGGATGTATTTAGGAGGCTGCTACATAGTAACTAGATTTTATCATTCTTTAATTATCTTTTAATTATATCATAACATGTATTCAATTATTTGGTCCGTGATTATGAATATCATTGGCTAAATGCCCTCTTTTCGGAGTTAAAGCCGAGAACATGAGTACTATTATTTTGGATTAAATTCGTTTAATTTTTCTTATGATTATTGGTTTTTTTTATTCTTGATTTAATTATTTTGAGGCTTGATCACCCTTAAAATACATCTGTCATCAACCTTGTGATCTCGTGTAATACCCCATACCTTTTCCTAGCTTGAAATCATCTAAAAAAAAATATTAGAAACTTTCTTTGAAAGATGAATCCACTTTTGTACACGTGGTATTTTTAAGATTTTTACTTTTTTTCATGTGGAAATTCAATAAGCTTTCCATCAATATAAAATTCGCCTAAATCCGATAACCAGGTAAGAAGTTATGACTATTTCAAGTTTCCATCGTAAACAGCGCCATATTGGTCAGTGGCGTGCCGCGCCACAAGCTAAAATGGAAATTGTCCTTTTCCAGTGTCTCAGTACAATTTCCTATATATTACGCCAAAGTTTTGGGTCGCAAAATAAGGGGAAATGCAATGGCTCCGTGCCGCGCCATCCCTCAGTTTCCCAATTGTCAAATTCCAGTGACACGGCGCGATAGCGTCGCGTCGCGCCAGGGGTTCAATTCGGGAAATTTTTACTGAAATTACAAGACACGTCCAGGGTTAAAAGGGTCAATTTCCCACCCCTATTTAAGCCCTTTAACACGTGATTCAACCACTTTTCATCCAAAATACACTCTCTTCTCTCAAAAATCTCTCAAGAACAACCTAGGGCTTTTTATAGAAGATTCAGAATCAAGAATTTCCTCTGTCAATCTTCATGTATTTACGAACCAAGGAATGCATAGTGTTCATTAATGGAATCTTTTCATCCATGAAGCCCAAGAATCCTTTTTCTAAATTCAAGTTTATGGATTTTCTTATGAATTTTATGATTAGGTTGCTCTTGTTCATGTGGATAATGAGAAATTGAATTCTACTCCATGTTGGGTGATAAATTCTATGTGGATTAAATTATTACATATATAAATTCATGCAAACCTATGACTAAACCCTTGAATGATGAAATTAGAATTGAACCATGATGTGTAATTATTGTACAATGATGTTTACATGTACCATGCCTACAATATGTGTGATTAAAAGCCGAGATGAAGGAAAAGTTCCTAACTAGCATGATACTATGAAATAACCATGTATGTACAAGTTATTCCTATCACATGTTTTGATGAAATGCTTCTATAAATGTATCATGGATTATGATGTTAGTTATATGTTCAAGTAAGTTATGCTTGGTCAGTTTCCTTTCATCGAGTCCTGGGGGTACTCGTACCCGAAATATTAGTTGTGTCTTAGAGCCATGTCATGTTTTCACGATACTCTCAGTCAAGCTATGAATCCTTAGACTTCAGACAGTCTTATGACTCAGGAAATCTCTATGATCTTATGAACTCAGTCAGTTGCCAGATAGCAGTAGTATTCCGTCAGTCAATGGAATTCAGTAACTCAGCCCATATTCAGTTCAGTAAATCATATTTAGAGTCTATTCAGATGGGAGTAGGAATTAGCATCGAGTTAACCCAAGAATGGGAACACACACTATTAGATGAGGGTGTGATTCTTAGAAGTCATCCTTCTATTCTAGAACTATGTAGCTAACATAGGTTGAGACATCAACACTATCCGATGAAGGTTAATGAGGTGGATAAGCACTTTCAGATAAGGGACCCACCGTTCTCTTTTGGGGACACTATTCTGATGAGGGTCACCCACATCTTGTCCTTACCAGTGGTGCGGTACTGACAACCTTCCAATTAGAGTTACAGATTGGACCCCAACTCAGCCATAATGGTGCATTAGGGGAATGTAGGTTAGATAACTATTTCCCATAGTTTTATGTTACAGAATCAGGATTTTCAAACACAGTCAATCAGTCTAAGTAATAGAACTCAAATAGTTCTTCAGATTTTAAGACTGTCAGATACAATCAACTCAGATACAGTGCGGGACTCAGCTAGTTTCATTAGATTCAGGACTATTAGATACAGTCACTCATGTTATCAATTATATCAGTTATCAGTATATCATGTTATCAGTATTCAGATTCATTAATCATGTTATCACGATATCAGTGTTAGTTATTATGTCTCATGTATGTATTCTCATGCTCATGATAATCAGTCTACTATTGTTATTGTTCATGCATATAAACCCCATGCATTCAACCTACCTCACATGCATACCACTACATTCGAAGTACTGATGCATTTGAGCTATGGTGTCTTATACCATAGGTTCAGAGACACGAGCTCCAGAGCATTAGTAGATTCTAGTCTCAGCAGTCAGAGTTAGAAGTGAGTCCTCATCGTTTAAGAACACGATCATTATTTTAATATCTCATTAATTAATTTATTAGTTGGATTTAGTTGGGGATATGTCCCATCAACTCCTTATTCAGACAGTCATGTTTAGAGGCTTTTCAGACTACAGTATGTTCAGATAGCTTATTTTAGATTTGTTTTAGCTATTCCATACCCTATCCATATGTTACGATTTATTAGATCTTATGATACAGTTTTGAACCTTATGGCCTTTTAGTTCATGTTTCCGTATTATATGGTATGTTATGCAGTATATTGGTACAGATATCAATCATGGGTTAGCTTGTGGTCCTTCAGGGTCATGATCACCTTGTAGCGTTCTGGGTACCAGATTCGGAGTGTTACAAACTTGGTATCAGAGCCTAAGGTTCAATAGAGTCCTAGGAAGTCTGAAAGCCACATCTAGTAGAGTTTTGTACATGAGTGTGTTGCACGCCATATTTATGTACAGGAGGCTATAAGATGTTTTAGGAATAGTTTCCCCTCTTTAAGTATTCATGTCATGCCAGTGAGCATAATCTCAAGTCAATCTCTCAGTCTAATCCATTTCTCCTTTTCTTCCACAGAACATGCCTTCTAAAAAAATGGGAATCAGCCAGCCCCACATCCCGAAGAACCTTTGGGCGAACATATTTCTCATGCAGAGTTTTGAGCTACATTCACTACTCTTGCTAACTCAGTTGCTGCTCAAAATTAATGACCAACTATCGTTTTGGCCAATCCAGTGTCCAATTCATCTACAACTAGGATTTAGGATTTCACCCAAGTGAATCCTCGATCCTTTCTCGAGTCTATGTTAGATGAGAACCCTCAGGAATTCCTAGATCAGGTGCAAAAGGTTACAGACATAATGGGGGTTACTTCTAGTTAGAGTGCTGAGCTAGCTTTATATCAGTTGCAGAATGTTGCTTATACTTGGTTTAAACAGTGGAAGTTAGAAAGGCCAAATAATGCAGGGCCTGTTGAGTGGGAGGAGTTTGTTTCTGCTTTCCTTGATAGATTCTTTCCCCTAGAGCTTAGAGAAGCTAAGGTGTTAGAATTAATCAACCTCAAGTAGGGCAATATGACGGTGAAAGAGTATTCTCTTAAGTTTACTGAATTATCCAGATATGCCCCTCATGTGGTTGCAGATAACAGGGCCAAGATGAGTAAGTTTGTTTCAAGGGTGAATGATAGCATGGTTAATGAGTGCAAATATGCTATGTTGAATCGTGACATGACTTTATCCAGGCTCATGACTCATGCTCAGCAAATAGAGGAGCAGAATATTAAGCAGAGGGAGAAGTAGAATAAAGGAGCTAGGATAGGTAGCTTTAATTTTAGTCAGCCTAAGTTAGAGGGAGGAAATCGCTCTCAGATTTGTCCTAAGTCATCAGGTCTATCTCCTTCATTAGACAGTGCTTCAGTTCCTAAGTTTAAAGAGGGTAACAAAGTTAGAGCGCCAGGCTCTAAGTCTCAGGGCAGTGTTAGCAGTGTTCGAACTAATCCCTTTTGTCAAACTTGTGGTAAGAACCACAAGGGTGTGTGCAGAGCTGGCAGCGATGTCTATTTTGGTTTTGGCAAGCCAGGCCACAGAGTCAGAGACTGCCCTCAGTTAGGTTATCAGAGTTATCTCCGCTCTTCAGCTTAGCCTGATCACCCAAATCAGCAGGGTGCCACCTCTAGTGCTACTAGTGGGCAATGTCCAAATAGACTATATGCTCTCTAGTCCCGGTAAGATTAGGAAAATTCTCCTGATATGGTTACTATTATGTTACAGATCTTTCATGTGCATGTTTATGCTTTGGTAGATCTAGGTGCTTCCTTGTCTTTTGTTACTCCCTATATAGCAGTTGATTTCGGAGTCATTCCCAAAATTATAGCAGAGCCCTTTTCAGTCTCTACCCCAGTGGGTAAAACCATCATAGCCCGGCTGGTATACAGGAGCTGCCCGATTATGATATTTCAGAAAGTCACTTCAGCAGATCTAGTCGAATTAGAGATGACTAATTTTGATATCATTGTCGGCATGGATTGGCTTCACTCTTTCTAGGCCATAGTCGACTACAAAAATAGAATAGTCCAGTTTCAGTTCCCAAATAAACTCGTCCTTGAGTGGAAGGGTAGTACTTCAGCATTTAGAGGTTAGCTTGTTTCCTACCTTCGGGCAAGGAAAATGATATCTAAGGGATATGTCTATCATCTTATTCATGTTAAGGATTCCTGTTCTAAAACTCCCAGTCTTGAATCCATTCCATTTGTGAATGAATATTCAGATGCCTTTCCCAAAGATTTTTCAGGAATTCCTCCCGAAAGGGAAATAGACTTCGACATTGATCTTCTTCTAGACACTCAGCCTATATCTATTTCGTCATACATAATGGCACCTGCAAAACTCAAAGAATTGAAAGAACAGTTGAAGGATATCCTAGATAAAGGATTAATCAAGCCCAGTGTTTCCTTATGAGGCACACCAGTATTATTCGTGCACAGGAAAGATAGTTCTCTCAGAATGTGCATAGACTACCGCTAACTTAATAAGGTCATGGTCAAGAACAAGTATCCTCTTCTCAGAATTGATGACTTATTTGACCAACTTCAGGGTGACAGTTATTTCTCTAAGATAGACCTCAGATCCGTCTATCATCATCTCAGAGTCAGAGAATGTGACATTCCAAAAATAGCTTTTTGTACTTTGTATGATCAGTTCGAATTCCTAGTCTTATCATTTAGTCTTACTAATGCCCCAGCATCTTTCATGGACTTCATGAACCGCGTGTTAAAATAGTACTTAGACATGTTCTTCATAGTCTTCATAGATGATATTCTGGTCTATTCCCGCAGTGAGCGAGATCATGCAGACCATATCAGAACAGTACTTCAGATTCTCAGAGATCATTAGCTATTTACCAAATTCAGTAAGTGAGAATATTGGCTAAGGTCAGTAGTATTCCTTGGTCATATTATTTCGGGTGATGGCATTAGAGTAGATCCTCAAATGATCGAAGCGGTAAGAAACTGGCCCAGACCTGTCTCTTCATCAGATATCAGGAGTTTCTTGCATTTGGATGGCTATTATAGACAGTTTGTTGAGGGATTTTCTTCTATTCCATCCCCTATGTCCAGATTGACTCAGAAGAAAATCAAGTTTCAATGGTCAGATCCTTACGAGAAGAGTTTTTAGGAGTTGACTCGACTCACCTTAGCTCTAGTTTTAGCTCTTCCAGATGGTCCAAATGGGTTTGTAGTGTATTGTGATACATCCAGAGTGGGTTTAGGTTGTGTCCTCATGCAGCATGGTAAGGTCATAGCCTACGCCTCCAGATAGCTTAAACCCCATGAGTAGAATTATACTACTCATTATCTTGAGTTAGCAGTCGTAGTCTTTTCCTTGAAGATTTAAAGGCATTATCTCTATGGAGTTTATGTAGATGTCTTCACAGATCATAAGTCTTCAGTATGTCTTTTCTCAAAAAGATCTCATTATTCATCAGAGAAGGTGGTTAGAGATCTTGAAAGATTATGACATGAGTGTCCTCTATCATCCGAGCAAGGCCAATATAGTGGCCGACACTCTCAGTAGACTATCTATGGGTAGTGTTGCTCATGTGGATGACAGTAAGAAGAAGTTATCTCAGGAAGTACATTATCTTGCCATACTAGGCATTCACTTAGTCGATACAGATGAGGGTGATATATGGGTTAAGAGTAGCTTAGAATCATCTCTAGTTTTAGAGGTGAAAGAAAAGTAAGATAGAGATCCCAGCCTTGTCAAGTTGAAAGAGTCAGTTCAGGATCAGAAAGTAGAGGTTTTCTCCCTAGGGGGAGATGGTGTTTTGCATTGTCAGGGTCGTCTTTGTGTTCCAAGTGTAGATGACTTAAGGCAACAAATTCTTGCAGAGTCACATAGTGCGCGCTACTCTATTCATCCAGGGGCCATAAAGATGTACCATGACTTGCGGGAAGTTTATAGGTAGAGTGGGATAAAGAGATATATTACAGAGTTTCAGGATAAGTGATCTACATGTCAGCAGGTTAAGATAGAGTATCAGAAGCCCAGTGGGTCTATGCAGGAGTGTAACACACTGAGATCCCATCTTGAGACATCACACGGTGCTTATGGACCTGAAGGACCACAAGCTAACCCTTTACTAATATCTGTACCTGTACAATATATAATATCTGAAATAAATGCAAAAATTGGCCATAAGGTTCAATACATCTGCACATACTCAAAACTGAAAACTGAATACTAATACATCAACATCCATCTGAAAATCCTCTGAACTGTCTGAACTGTGGAGTTGATGGGACATATCCCCAACTAACTCCGTCAACTGAAAATATAAACAAAATCTAATGCAATAATAGTAAATTGAGATTCGTCCTCGAAAGAAGAGGACTCACTGCTACTGCTGCTGACTGGGACTGAATTGATGAGGATACTCTGGATCCTGTGCCTCTGAACCTATGGTGTCAAATAAAACACCATGGCGCAAATGCATCAGTAGAAAAATATACCGAGTATGTAGACGAGGTAAGGCTAAATGATAGGGCTTATGCATGAACATAACTTAACTGAAGAATATGCAAAAGCTGGATTAGCATACATAAAGAATCTGTAATTACTGAACATATTGCGCATACTGTCACTAAGCATACTCGGAATAACTATGGTAACTGATACTGAATATACTAAAATTCTAAAATTTCTGGACATACTGAGATTACGAGTATCTGAAGCTTCTGAAACTGATAGCCACCCTATCTAACAGGTTGTCTCCGAATCTACTAATAATAAGAATGATTGACTGAAACTGAGATCAACCCTATCTAGCAGGTAGTCTATGAATCTATGGATAATAATTCCACTTGTTAACTGATTTTGAGATCTAATAACTGCTTTTGAGATCGGCCTATCTAGCAGCGGATCTTCAAATTTGCAAATAATCATACTTGATGGCCTGTATATAACAGCCTTGCATTCTGTACACTGAACAGAGCTCTTTCTTGATGTCTGAGACTGATTCTGAAACTAAGACCATGGGAAGTAGTCTTCTAACCGACATGCCCCACCTAGCTAAGTCGGGGTCCAACCTGTGCCCCAGTTGGAAGGGTGTCAGTACTGCGCCACTGGTAAAGATAACTTTATTTGACCCTCATCTATTAGGTACTAAAATGAGAATGGTGGAGCCCTCATCTAACAGGTCAAGCCACCTCATCTACCCTCAACTAGAAGGTATGATGTCTCAACCTACTCTGGCTACGTAGTTCAAGAGCGCAAGGATTGCTTCTAAGAATCACAACCTCTACTAGTAGGTGAGTCCCTATCCTTGAGCTTACTCGATGCTGAATCCTACTCCCAACAGAAAGACACTGATCTGATTCTTAACTGACCGATCATATTTCTCAAGAGATCTGACTGAGTTATGCCGAGATTACTTAGTTTCGTATCTAACGAAAAAAGGTATCGAATCATGGTATCTGATTGACGATACATAGCTTAAATTGATAACTCAAATCACATCTGAGATTAGAATTGAATCAATTGAATACTATTAGATCTGAGCTAATTTACAAGACTGAGGCTAGATTACTAGCGATATAGTAATTACAGAGATTTCTGAGATTACAGAGTTTTCTTATGTTATTACTTATCTGAGGATACAGAGTTTTGTAGTTCACTGAGTTCTGAGAATCGTGGCTCAATTGGAATTATCGCAAAACTGATACCAACTATAGATAACAGCTCTATTGTCGGGTATAAATGCCCCCAGGACTCAATAACATAAAAGTAAAACATAATCATTCTCGCATCATCATGATCATCCATTCATCATCACAATCATTCATTCATCAACACAATCAGTCATTCATCATCATAATCATTCATGTATCATTGCAATCATTCATGTATTATCACAATCATTCATTTATTATCGCAATCATTCATTCATCATCACCATCATTAATACATCATCATAATTATTAAAGTATCTCTCCTAGTAATTAGAAATCATAACATACTTTGGCCCCCCAAAATCCTTAAGGCATCGCATCAAATATTTAGGAAACATAGACCTCTATTCATCATCATAATCACTAAAGGGTCGCTTTAAGCATCTTAGAATAATAATCATATAATAATATAGGGAAAACATGCTATTAGATCGTACTCCATTCAACAAGGTTTTTACCTTAACTATTTCATACCTATATCAGTCTTGACATATGTTTGGGTATCATATGGCTTAGGAAAACTTCATACTATCATGTCATAACTTACTTACTAACCACTTGGCATGTATTAAAAACTTAGCATATGTCAAAGGGCACATAATTACGGAATTTACTACTATCACATCTCCACTTGTTCACTAAAGTCCTTCAACAAACACTAGACATGCATAGGTTCACACTTATTTAGGGATTTTACACTATCATGGTACAATTCATTTACAAGGGCATTTGTGATACTCAGTTCTCAAAGTCTTATACATAGAGGGGAGTGCATATAATAACATGCCATACATCCATCGACCTAGCTTCACGAATATTTCATCAACAACCATAACACATAACAATATCTTAGAAGTCATTATTTTCATAAGGGTGTAGGATGCATTTGTCATTAGATCATAATTTAACTACAATGCTTGATTTCTAGTCTCTTAGACATTTTATCGAACACCTCACATGCACAACTTAGGCATAAGTATAATAACCCAACTACTCATCATGAACAACTAAATTTACATGTTTATAACTCATATATTATCATAGATTCATACAAACCACATAAATATCCCATTTTGGAGATCATTCAACATCAACAACAAGTACATAATCCATTTACCACACAAATACCACATACTAAGGCCAAGACTTGATTCTTGTAGACAAACATGAATCACAACTCACAAGAATTATTAAAAATTCATAAACATAAATCATGGAGATTTAGAAAAGGGTACTTGAGCTTCTTGGATGAAAGGACCCAATAATCAACATCTACATACCTTGGGGAAACTTCTTTCTTGAAGGTTCTTGGAGAGATTCTTGATTTCTTGACTTCTCTTGATTTTTTTTGATTTTTTTGAAGAAGAAATAAGGATTTTGATCTTTGAAATAAACACTTATTTGATGTTTTGGATGAAAGAGAAGTTGTGAGCTTTGATTTGAGGTGATTGGGTATTAAATAGGATGAAAAATGACCCAAAAATCCCTTTAAAACAGTGCTTCAGCGTTGTCTCGGACAATTCTGACAGTCAGAGTGACGGATCGTCACTCTGGTGACTAACCGTCACTCCCACCGTCACTTTTGGTCCAGAAAAGGCTCTCACTACTTCAGTTTTGACGGCCAAAGTGGCGGGCCATCACTAACTTGACGGTCCGTCATCTTGTCCATCACTCCTGGATAGCTCCGACAGCTCTCAGTAAAACGGCCATAACTTCTTACTCCGATATCAGATTTTGGAAAAATTGGTATAGTTGGAAATCCAATTAAATTATCTATCTTTTGGTAGGTTATTGTCTCAAAAATTCTTTGTATAATTGGATATATGCTCATTTGAAGTTGACTATGGTAATGTCCTTCTCAAGAATTCAATCGGTAAGGGATGTTTTAATTCGTCTAATAGCTAGGACGTATTTAAGGCCTTAATACACATCAAACTTGATAATAAAACTACCAAATCACTAAGATTTATTTAACATGAGCTTGAATCATGGTTCTACTATCGGTTGAGATTCTTGGGGTATTACAATATCTCCCCCTTGGGAACATTCATCCTCGAATGTCGCTTGATAGACTGAGAATACGGATCAACAGAACTTACTCATGACATGGAAACATCTCAAGGCGTGACTACGCAACTGGAATGACTGACACACTGAGTTCACACACTGGGCATGCATATCTGATGCATGGAATGCTCAACTGAATCTACTCATAGCTGAATTCTCATAACACATGCATATCTAATGCATGGATGTCCAGCTAAACTGATTTTCGAAAGTATGACTTGACAATGCAATAATGACTGCTGGTAACTTCATAAAAAAAATTTGAACATGCATTTGGATGAATCTAATAACACACAACATCATAATACCATGGGGTATCTCCCCCTTGGGACTCTATGTCCCTCTAAACACACTTCGCTGAAATACTAGGGCGGTGCGCGGGGCACCTACAGACTTGATCGTAATTGACCGAATGAGATCTAAAACTCATGCATGACTTATGCTAACATACGAGCTCAAAATGGAAGCAAGAGATCTAACAATGCATATCACAAAGATGAAGGGCTCATAACCTACCCGGGTCTATGTCAGGGAAATCTTCATGATCATGGTGAGTCTGAAGTGCATATAATTTGTTATGAGTTGAAGAAAGACTGTGCTAACTTTGGGGACCAGTCTTAGGACAGTCTCGAACTTTGTGACCTGGCTCACCATATCCAAAACACACATCACTACCAGCTCTACATACACCCTTATGATTCTTACCACATTCTTCACACAGTGGGTAGGTAAGACCCCTACTATCACTACTCTGGACCTTGAAGCATCGTGCACTAGCTAAGGATAGAGATGGGACTGAAAACATCTAACTATGGTGAGAACGGTTACCACTTTGTGACCCTGCTTGGGAGAAACTATGACTACTTATTCTGGCTCTCTTACTCACTCTCTCTCTTTCTTTCATTTTATCTGCCTCAATTTGTTGTGCATGCATCATTAGCCTAGAAAGATCCATGTCTCTATTGAGCATATCAGCTCTACACTCTTTCAACATATCACTCGATACCCCAGTCAAAAACTTACTCATACTCATTCTATCAAGTCGGGAACATACTTAGATAATTGGTTGAACTTAAGACAATACTCTTTCACGGTCATAGAACCTTGCCTTAGGTTCATAAACTCTTCTACCTTAGCCTATCTCATCTATAGAGGGAGAAATCTATCTAGAAAGGCACTCTGAAACTCTAAACAAGTCACATGAGCTGCATTCTCCCCTCTACTCTTCTCCCGCATCACTACCCAATCATGAGCAACATCTTTCAGCCTATAGAATACTAATTCCACACTATCCTCCTCAGAAACATGCATAACCTGGGTGATCTTCTTTACCTTTTCCAGCTAATACCGCGGGTCATCACCTACTACTGACCCAAAGAATTTTGGCGGGTTAATTTTCATAAAATTTCTAACCCTGGCTGCGGCAAAATTCCCATCATGCTGAGGTGGGGCTGCAGCTTGACGATTAATATGAACATCAGTCACAGCTTGGGCTAGTACCTGGAAAGCTGCCCAAAACTCTGCATGTGACACACTCTCTTTCTCAGGATCTACTGGCTATGGGGGTTGGTTATCCACCCTATGGACAAAATCTCTGCAAGGAGGCATACTCTGTAATCGATAGAAACAAGTGGATTAGATTGAGAATAAACTTGAGCTCATTCTCAATCTCACGACATGATCACTGAAAAAAGGGAAACTTCTCCTAAGAACATCTTGTAGCCTCTTGTACATAAATGTGGTGTGCTACACACCCATGCACAAGACTCTACTAGATGTGGCTTTTCAGACTCCCTAGGATACTATTGAACCTTAGGCTATGATACCAAGTTTGTAACGTCCCGAGATCCCATCTTGAGATATCAGACGATGCTGATGGACTTGAAGGACCACAAGCTAACCCTTTACATCTATCTGTACCTGTACTCTGCATAATATATGAAATAAATACAGAAACTAGCCATAAGGTTCAATACATCTGCACATACTCAAAACTGAAAACTGAATACTAATACATCAACATTTGTCTGAAAAGCCTCTAAACTGTCTGAACTGTGGAGTTGATGGGAGATGTCCCCAACTAACTCCGTCAACTGAAAATATAAACAAAATCTGATGCAATAATAGTAAATTGAGATTCATCCTCGAAAGAAGAGAACTCACTGCTATTGTTGCTGACTGGGACTAAACCGATGGGGATACTCTGGATCCTGTACCTCTGAACATACTGCGCATACTGTCACTAAGCATACTCGGAATAACTATGGTAACTGATACTGAATATACTAAAATTCTAAAATTTCTGGACATACTGAGATTACGAGTATCTGAAGCTTCTGAAACTGATAGCAACCCTATCTAACAGGTTGTCTCCGAATCTGCTAATAATAAGAATGATTGACTGAAACTGAGATCAACCCTATCTAGTAGGTACTCTCTGAATTTGTGGATAATAATACCACTTGTTAACTGATTTTGAGATCTAATAACTGATTTTGAGATCAGCCTATCTAGCAGCGGATCTTCAAATTTGAAAATAATCATTCTTGATGGCCTGTATCTAACAACCTTGCATTTTGTACAATGAACTAAGCTCTTTCTTGATGTCTGAGACGGATTCTGAAACTAAGACTGTGGGAAGTAGTCTTCTAACCGACATGCCCCGCCTAGCTAAGTCGGGGTCCAACCTGTGCCCTAGTTGGAAGGGTGTCAGTACTGCGCCACTGTTAAAGACAACTTTATTTGACCCTCATCTATCAGGTACTCAAACGAGAACGGTGGAGCCCTCATCTAATAGGTCAAGACATCTCATCTACCCTCAACTAGCAGGTATGATGTCTCAACCTACTCTGGCTACGTAGTTTGGGAGTGCAAGGATTGCTTCTAAGAATCATAACCTCTACTAGTAGGTGATTCCCCATACTTGAGCTCACTTAGTGCTGAATCCTACTCCCAACTGAAAGAAACTGATCTAATTCTTAACTGAAGTTAGACTAAGCTGAATCTGAAACCGATTATGTTTCTCAAGAGATCTGACTGAGTTACGCTGAGATTACTTGGTTCCGTATCTAACAAAAAAAGGTATCGAATCATGGTATCTGACTGACGATACATAGCTTAAATAGATAACTCAAATCACTTCTAAGATTAGAATTGAATCATTTGAATACTATTAGATCTGAGCTAATTTATAGGACTGAGGCTAGATTACTAGCGCTACAACGATTATAGAGATTTCTGAGATTACAGATTTTTCTTATGTTCTGCACTTATCTGAGGATACAGAGTTCTGTAGTTCACTGAGTTTTGAGAATCGTGGCTCGATTAGAATTATCACAAAACTGACACCGGCTCTAGACAACAACTCTATTGTCGGGTATAAATACCCCCAGGACTCGATAACATAAAAGTAAAACATAATCATTCTTGCATCATCACGATCATCCATTCATCATCACAATCATTCATTTATCAACACAATCATTCATTCATCATCATAATCATTCAAGTATCATTGCAATCATTCATGTATTATCGCAATCATTTATGTATTATCGCAATCATTCATTCATCGTCACCATCATTAATGCATCATCACAATTATTAAAGTATCTCTCCAAGTAATTAGAAATCATAACATACTCCCCCCCACTCAAAATCCTTAAGGCATCCCATCAAACATTTAGGAAACATAGACCTCTATTCATCATCACAATCACCAAAGGGTCGCTTTAAGCATCTCAAAATAATAATCATATAATGACATAGGGAAACATGCTATTAGATTGTACTCCATTCAACAAGGTTTTTACCTCAACTATTTCATACCTATATCAGTCTTGACATATGTTTGGGTATCACATGGCTTAGGGAAACTTCATACTATCATGTCATAACTTACTTGCTAACCACTTGGCATGTATTAAAAACTTAGCATATGTCAAAGGGCACATAATTAGGGAATTTACTACTATCCCATCTCCACTTGTTCACTAAAGTCCTTCAACAAACACTAGACATGCATAGGTTCACACTTATTTGGGAATTTCACACTATCCTGGTACAATTCATTAACTAGGGAATTTCATGACACTCATAGTTCTCAAAGTCTTATACATGGAGGGGAGTGCATATAACAACATGTCATATATCCATCGACATAGCTTCATGAACATTTCATCAACAAACATAACACATAACAATATCTTAGAAGTCATTATTTTCATAAGGGTGTAGCATGCATTTGTCATTAGATTACAATTTAACTACAATGCTTAATTTCTAGTCTCATAGACATTTTTTTGAACACCTCACATGCACAACTTAGGCATAAGTATAATAACCCAACTACTCATCATGAACAACTAAATTTACATGTTTCTAACTCATATATTATCATAGATTCATACAAACCACATAAATATCCCATCTTGGAGATCATTCAATATCAACAGCAAGTACATAATCCATTTACCACACAAATACCACATACTAAGGCCAAGACTTGATTCTTGTAGACAAACATGAATCACAACTCACAAGAATCATTAAAAATTCATAAACATAAATCTTGGAGATTTAGAAAAGGGTACTTGAGATTCTTGGATGAAAGGGACCCAAGAATCAACATCTACATACCTTTTGGTATTTTAAAAAAATTGGTATTGTTAGAAAGCTAATTCAATTATCTATCTTTTGGTATATCATGTTCTCAAAAATTATTTGTATAATGGGAGATATTCTCGTTTGAAGTTGACTATGGCAAAGTCCTTCTCAAGAATTCAATCGATAAGGGATGTTTTGATTCGTCTAATAGCTAGGATGTATTTAACGCCTTAATACACATCAAACTTAATCATAAAACTACCAATCACTAAGATTTATTTAACATGATCTTGAATCATAGTTCTACTATTGCTTGGGATTCTCGGGGTATTACAAGGAGTTTAGTATTCCTACTTGGAAGTGGGAAGAAGTGAACATGGAATTCATGATGGGTTTTCTCCAAACTCGTCATCAGCATGATTCGATTTGGGTCATTGTAGACAGGATAACCAAATCAGCTCATTTTCTTCTAGTTCATACCTCTTATTCAGCGAGGATTATGCCAGACTCTACATTAGGGAGTTGGTCAGATTACATGGCATTCCATTAGCTATTATCTAAGACAGAGGTACCCAGTTTACCTCTTACTTCTGGAAAGTATTCCAAAAGGGTCTTGGTACCTAAGTTCATCTTAGTACAATATTTCATCCTTAGACAGATGGTCAAGCAGAAAGGACCATTCAGACTTTAGAAGATATACTACGGGTGTGTACAATTGATTTTAAGGGTAGCTGGGATGACCACTTGACTTTGATTGAGTTTGCATACAACAACAGTTATCATTCTAGTAGTTAGATGGCTCCATTTAAATCTCTCTATGGTAGGAGATGTAGATCTCTGATCGGTTGGTTCAAAGTTAGTGAGGCCTCAATCATAGGGCCTGACTTAGTATTCGATACCTTAGAAAAAGTCTAGTTGATTAGAGAAAGATTCCAAGCTGCTCAGAGCCGACAGAAGTCTTATGCAGATATTCATAGAAAAGATATCGAGTTCGAGATTGGTGACTATGCCTATCTAAAATCTCTCCTATGAAGGGAGTAAAGCGGTTCGGGAAGAAAGGGAAACTCAGTCCCCGATATGTTGGTCCCTTCAATATTCTCAGTTGCTTCGGCAAGGTAGCTTATGAGCTCGAATTGCCTTCAGATCTAGCCTCAGTTCATCCAATCTTCCATGTCTCTTTGCTCAAGAAGTGCATAGGTGACCCAATAATTGTAGTCCCTATTCAGAGTATTGATGTTCAGAATAGTCTCTCTTATGAAGAGATTTCAGTCGAAATCCTAGACTATCAAACTCGTAGACTAAGGAACAAAGAAGTCCCTCTAGTTAAAGTTCTTTGGCAAAATCAGTCTGTTGAGGGAGATACTTGGGAAGCAGAAGCAAACATGCATACTAAGTATCCTCACCTCTTCTTCGCCAACTCAGATCAAGCTCAAGGTAACAGCCCTCCTTAGGCTTACTGAGTTTCATGTTCAGTGTTCATCACAAACTTGGTATCAAGTACCATTGCATATTCAGTCTTGCATTCATGTATCATTTTATTTATCTAATTATGCATCAGACATGCATTCTTATTGTATGAAGCTTAGTTCCTCAGAACTCTCAATCATGCATTCATGAAATAGTTACGCATGCATCAGGTATGCATGTCCAGTATGATATATTCAGTTATCAGTCATGTCAGTCATGAGATCTTGTTTTAGTTATTTATGTACAGTATGTATGTCAATTTATTTTCTTTCCCTCACTCTCAGTTTCATTCGAGGACAAATTTTCTCAAGAGGGAGATATTGTAATACCCCAAACCTTTTCCAAGCTTGAAATTGTCTAAAAAAATATTAGGAGCTTTATTTGAAAGATGAATACACTTTTGTACATGTTGTATTTTTAAGATTTTTACTTTTTATCATATGGGAAATTCAATAAGCTTTTTATTGATATAAAATTTGCCTAAATCCGATAACCAGGTAAGAAGTTATGACTATTTCAAGTTCCCGTCGTAAAACAGTGTCATATTGGTCAGTGGCGCACCGCACCACAAGCTAAAATGGAAATTGTCCTTTTCCAGTGTATCAATGTGATTTACTCCGCATCTTTTCAAAGTTCCAGGTCATAAAATAAGGGTCAACGCGATGGCTCCGCATCGCACCATCCCTCAGTTTCCCAATTGTCAAATTCCAATGACACAGTGTGATAGCGCCGCGTCGTGCCTGGGGTCTTATTAGGGAAATTTTTACTGAAATTACAATACACGTCTAGGGTTAAAAGGGTCAATTTCACACCCCTATTTAATCCCTTTAACACGTAATTCAACCACTTTTCACCCAAAATACACTCTCTTCTCTCAAACAGTCATGTTTAGAGGCTTTTCAGACTACAGTATGTTCATATAGCTTATTTCAGCTTTGTTTTGGGTATTCCATGCCCTACCCATATGTTATAATTTATTATATCTTATGTTACAGTTTTGAACCTTATGTTCTTTCAATTCATGTTTCCGCATTATACGGTATGTTATGCAGTATACAGGTACAAATATTAGTCATGGGTTAGCTTGTGGTCCTTCAGGGTAATGAGCACTGTGTAGAATTTTGAGTACCAGATTCAGGGCATTACATCTAGAGAGAGGAAATAGGGAGATAGAACATGGGAATAAACTGTAATACCCCGTACTTCTACCTAACTTAAATTCATCCTAAATATGTCAAAGACTTGTTTTAAAGATGAATACACTTTTATACATGTGGTATTTTCAAGATTTTCACTTTTTATCATGTGGGAAACTGAATAAGATTTCCATCGATACAAAATTCACCCAAATCCGACACCCGAGCGAAGAGTTAGAACCTTTTTAGTAAGGCAGTATACCACCTGAGCCATCAACGAATCACAGAGCAGGCCAAAATGGCAATCGTCAAAATCCAGTGAGCCTCCATGATTATGGCGCATCATGCCAGGGATCAAATTCAAAATTGTCTTTTTTTCTAGTGTCTCAGCGCGATGTCTCCGTGTCGCGCCAAACTTCCAGGTCGTAAATAAAGTGACAATGCGATTGCCTCGCACCGTGCCACCATGCAAATTCCCAATTGTCTAGTTCCAGTGACTTGGTGCAATAGTGGCACGTTGCGCCAAGGATGAAAATTGAGAAATTTTCACAAAAATTAAAATACGCGTCCAAGGGTTAATTTTTCACCCCTATTTAAACCCAATAATATGTGATTCAACCATTTTAACCCAAAAATAGTGTTTCTCTCAAGTTTCTCTCAAGAACAAGCTAGGGTTTTCAATTGGGGATTCAAATTCAATACTTTAATTCAAGAATCTCTTCGTTAATTTTCATAGAATCAAGAACTAAGGTATGCACAGTGTTCATTCATGAATTCCTTTCATCCATGAAGCCCAAGAATCAAGTTTTAAATCTTATATTGTAAATATTTTGTTGTGGGTTGATTATGCTCATGTGATTATGGTTGAATGATTCCCAAGTTGGAATCTTTATGTGTTGTTCATGAACCTATGATAGTATGTGGTTTGAAACATCTGGAATTGAATTGAAATATGGAGTTTTGTTGTATTAACTTGATGGTCATGCCTATGCTCTAAGTCATGCATCCTAGGTATTTGATATAATACCTAAGAGAATAGAAATTATGCGATATATCTTAATTATTACCCAAGTGATAAATGCATGCTTTACCCTATGACTAAAAATGACTTCCATGCTATTGTGTGCATTATGAATGGTTGAGGAAATGTCCATGAGAATAGGTTTATAAAAGTATAACATGTTTATATGCAAGTCCATTAATGTACAAGACTATGATAAGCATATGCTTCATTAAATCCCCAAATTGATGTATTATGAATTATTGATATTGGTCATGTGTTCAAGAAGTGTCAGGTTCTGTCAGTTTCATCCCATCGAGTCTTGGGGGTATTTGTACCCAATAATTTTGTTGTGTGCCTAGAGCCAGTGTCATGTTTTCACGATACTCTCAGCCAAGCCATGATTAGTAGAATTCAGTCAGTCATGTGACTCAGGAAAACTCGGTAAACTCAGTGTCAGTCCAGTCCCATTCAGTAATCTCAGGAATCTCAGTGATCTTCGTCAGTCATCATGTCCTAGTAGTATTAAGTTTGGACCTTAGTAAACTTATTTAGTTAGCAGAACTCAGTAGCATTCTGCCAGTTAACAAAATTCAGTAGTATTCAATCAGTCAACGGAACTCCATGAATTTAGTTTAGTCCAGTTTAGTTTATCATGTTCAGTGTCTATTCAGATGGGAGTAGGAATTAGCACCGAGTGAACCTAAGGATGGGAATACACATTATCAGATGAGGGTGTGATTCTTAGAAGCAATCCTTGCATTCCAAAACTATGTAGCCAGCATAAGTTGAGATATCAACACTGTCAGATGAGGGTTGATGAGGTGGATAAACACTGTCAGATGAGGTCCCACCATTCTCTTTTGGGGATACTGACAGATGAAGGTCACTCACAACTTGTCTTTACCAGTGGCGTGGAATTGATGCCCTTCCAATTGGGGTTACAGATTGGACCCCAACACAACTATAATAGCTTATTAGGGGTATGTCGGTTATATGACTACTTCCCACAGTTTTAGTTACAAAATCAAGACTGTCAGATACAATTATTTAGTCTCAATAAAAGAACTCAGATAGTTCTTCAGATTTCAAAACTGTCAGATACAGTCAACTCAGAATAGTATGAAACTCAGCTAGTTCTATCAGAACCTAGACTGTTAGATACAGTCGCTCAGTATCAGTTATTTTAGTTATTCAATTATCAGCATCTCATGTTATCAGTACTCAGACTCAGTAATCATGTTATCACAAACTCAGTTCATAGTATATTAATTATACGAAACCCATGTTATTAGTATTCAGTTTCAAGACTGTCTGATACAGTCAATCAGACCAGTTCTTCATAATCAGAACTGTCAGAAATAGTCTTTTCTTTATTAATAATATAATATCAGTTCCTCAGTACTCTATGACTCAGTTATTGAGTATCCCAGTATTAGCACTCAGCTATCAGTAAATCCATGTTATCAGATTTCACGAGTCAGTGTTATCACGAATTTAGTTACAGTCTCTTATTTATGCATGTATTCTCACGTTCATATTATTTAGTCAGTTAGTATTATTCATGCATATGAACCATTGCATTCAGCCTACCTCACTTGCATACCAGTACATTCAATGTACTGACACATTTGCGCTATGGTGTTTTATACCATAGATTTAGAAACACGAACTCCCGAGTATCCTTAGTAGATCATACGTTCAGCAGCCAAACTTACAGTGAGTCCTCATCATTCAAGTATAACATAATTTTTTTATTACTTTATTATTTTAGTAGTTGGGAGTTAGTTGGGGACATGTCCCATAAACTCCACAGTTTTCAGACAGTTTAGAGACTTTCAGAACACAACATGTTTCAGATAGTTTATTTTAGTTTTGAGTATTGGTATGCCCCATTACAGATATTGTTTTATATTCAGTATTAGCTCAGGTTTGAACCTTATGGCCTTATAGCTTATATTCCGCATATTTACAATATATTATTTAGTGCTCAGTTACAGATATTAGTCATGGGTTAGCTTGTGGTTCTTCAGGGTCATGAGCACCGTGGAACATTCCGGGTACCAGAGTTGGGGCGTTACATAAGCAAAGTATGGTTTGTATTATTTTATAAAATAAGGAATTCAAATTAGTGTCTAGGATAGGTATGTACTTAAATTCCTTACTTGATTCAAACATAGGATGATATCTAAGGAATTTAATTAGACTGTTACATCCCCGCTCAATGATGTAGTTGTAAGGTTCAAATTAGGTAAACGATTAGAGGTTGGGAGACCATGATCATAAAATTAACCCTATGAATCAACAACCAAGATAAGCAAGTTAACGAATGAGATTCAATAATGTAGTATGATTATTCTAAGTTCTTTAACCCTGGGTTTACTCTATTGATTGTCTCAAATACTTTAATTTATGCAATGTTTACTTTATTTTGCAATTTACAATATTCAGAACTCTTGTTGGTTACCTTTGCATCAAATTAATCTTAAATGTTAAACTAGAATTGAATTATTGTTAGATCAAGTCCCTGTGAGATAGATACTCGACTTTCTTGAAGGCAACTTTACTACTTGGTAGACCACGTACACTTGCGTGTGTGCTTGGGCGCTGTCAAGTTTTAGCACTATTACCGAGAACTTATAATTTGGAAATTATTTATTTTAGTTTTATTTTTACATTTCTTTGGTGGTTTTTATGCTTGGTCTTGGTTTTGTATTTGTAGGAAACAAGTTTCCAAAGTAGGAATCTGATAAGGGATCGAGAGTTGGTTCAACCCATCCCTGAACCTGAGAAACACTTTCACCAAAAGATAAGAAAAGAATCCTTCTCCCCCAAATTCTGCAAATCACAGAAGACCAAGAGAATCCTGCAATTATAGCTGATGAACAAACATCCTGCAGAACCGTCAGAGAAGTGGTAATCCCACTTCCCATAAATTTGACTGCCCTATTTTAGAAGCCGGTAGTTAAAGGCAATTTTAAGCTTAAACAGAATATGGTACAACTTCAGATTAGTAGTGGGCAGTTCACAAGGCTTTCACATAAATATCCACAGATCCATTTGTAGAATTTCCTTGAAATTAGGACATATTTATTCCTACAAGTGTGAATACAGACTATCTGAGGATGACGTTGTTCCCCTTTTCACTTATTGGGGAAGCAAAAAAGTAGTTGAATGTGGAATCGGAAAATTCAATCACATCATGGGATTAAATGGCTAGAAAATTCCTAATTCGGTTCTTCCCATCTGGTACGATCGCGAGACTTCACAGTGAGATAGTGTGCTTTAAACAAAAGCCAGAAGAGAATCTTTATCATGCTTGGGTGCAGTTCAAAGCACTTCTTTGAGACTATCCACACCATCAACAGTCCAATGAGGTACTTTTTCATACTTTTGCAGAGGCTCTTGATCATAATACAAATATTTTGCTAGATTTGGTTGTAGGTGGTCAAGCTCTTGAGATGACATATGATGAGTTGTACACTTTATTGAACTACATAGCTCAAGGAAATCCAGAGTGGCATGGTGATTCTAGAAGTGCTACAAATAAAGTTGCAGGTTTGTTGGAGGTAGATCAATACACTGCTTTAATAGCTCAGGTTACAACATTGCCAAATATGATAAATACTCAGTTTAGCAACTTGAAATTAGGTGTTACACAGCCTACCATAGCAGTCAATGCAATCCAACAAGCTACAAGTTGGTGTGAAGTCTGTGGAAATAGTAGCCATACAACAGCTACGTGTGTTTCCAATACACAGTCGGTAATGTATGTGGGCAAAGCTCAAAGTCAAAATTATAGGAATGCTTACAACATGAAATGGCAGACTCGGCCACTGATTCAGCCTTGGAATGCACAACAATAGCAAATTCAGCAACCACAGGCACAAGAGAATCAGTTAACTAGCAACTTAGAAGAGATGATGAAGCAGATTCTAGCTAATCAAACACAGTTGGCAGCAGACATAAAAAATCATCAAGTGGCCACTAAAAGCTTAGAGTTGTAGTTAGGGCAGTTATCACATACATTAAATACTAGGCCTCAAGTTGGTTTGCCAGGAGATATAAAAAATCCTAAACAAGTTATGGAAATCACTTTGTAGAGTGGTAAAGAGCTCTATGTAGAACTTTATAATGCAACTAAGGAGGTAGATATAAATTTAACTCCCCCACAGGTTTTTGAAAAAGTTGCTGAAAAATTAAGAAAGTCTGACTACTCAAAAGAAAAAGTTGTTATAGAAGAAAAGAAGCAGATGCCGCTAGAATCCTTCCCTCAGAGGTAAATAAAAGAGCAGGAGGATATTTTTTTCAAGAAGTTCTTTGACACCTTTAGAGAGTTTCACATTAACTAACCTTTGTTAGATGTTTTGTAGGGTATGCCCAAGTACGCGAAGTACTTGAGGGATTTGGTTGCTAATAAGGTTAAATTGCAGGATATGGAGGAAATAACACTCACTGAGGAGTGTAGTTTGTTAGTTACTCAAAAGATGAGAAAAAAGCTTAAGGACCCTGGTAAGTTCACTCTCTCTCTTCAAATTGGCAATAGTGAGGTGGTGTAGGCACTTAGTGACTTAGGAGTAGGTGTCTACTTGATGCCTCTATATTTGTTCAACACATGGGTTTGGATAAACCTAGACCGAGCTCTGTACAACTGCAGCTGGCAAATGGGTCCATAGCTCATCTTGCAAGAGTGATAGAGAATGTGCTCATAAAGGTTGGTAAATTTATTATTCCTACAAACTTTATTGTTCTAGATTTTAATATAGATAAATAGATACCAATCATCTTAGTGCATCCATTTTTAGTGACTGGTGGAGCATTGATTGATGCTAGAGAAGGCACGCTCACTATGGGGTTGGAGGATGAAAAGGTGATATTTAAAGTTTACAAAACACTCAACATATTTTCCCATTATAAAGATTTATAAATGATTGCTATAATTGAAAGGGACAAGTGTGGGGTGGTTAGTCTGCCAAAGACCTCTTTAAACAACCTCATTGAGCTGCCTAAGCCACTACAACCATTGCTTGATGAGATGTAAGTTGATGAGCCTGAAAAGGTTATTATTGTTGAGATATCAGGTACCTTTGATAATTCACACCCAAGAGGTGTGAAATGAATTAGAAAATGGACTCCAAGTATGAGGAAAAGGATGAAGGAATTTGGTTTAGTTGAGTTAGGTTGTGTCGCGACACTAAACCAGGAACTGCTTGGGAGGCAACCCAAGTTAAGTAGGTATCTTTTATTTTTGGTTTGTTTCAGTTTTTATTTCACGTAGTTTTTGTTTTTGATTGAGTTGCTGGTTGATGGGAAGTCTAAGTACCAGAAACTTGAGCTAAGAAGCATAGAAAAGACTGAATGTGGGGTTCCAAGACCCTCTTGATATGTAAAGATGCTACTAGCTAGGCCTAGAGACCTCAGAGAGTATTTCTATCTCTTACTTTTAAGTTCACTTTTGGGACAAAGTATATTTTTAAGTGTTAGGTGGGGAAATTCTAAATTTGGCTCAATTTAAAAAATTTTGTGTGAGATATTCTTGATAGTGCTATTTTTGATTGCATGGTGCAAGTGTTTTAAGTGTGTAAGCATGTTGAATTGTGCTAACTATTACTTTTGAGACTCTTAGGCTCGTGTTTGTGACTTTTGTACTTGCTGGCTTAAATGGAATTCATGCTAGTATTTGGTTAAGATTTTATGATGATCCTGGGTGAGTCAATCATGTGCCATGTGTGTGTAACGTATTTGTATATTCGTTATTGCATGTGATGTCTAGAACTTTCTCGGTGTGTGTACAAAGAGAAATAAGAGTGTGGGTTTAGGAGATGATTTAGGCATTTCTTTGATAGCCTTATTTTGTACGTTCTATTTACCTGCCCTTTGTGCATAATCTTAGTCAACTCCATTGAGCCTTTAGCTTTTTCATTGGAAGCCGCATATATAGCCTAATCTCTTCTTTGATTAACTGTATTTGATCCAAAAGCTCCTAGGTGCTTTAATGAAAAATTAATTGAGCAAGGAGTTGAAAAAAAAGAGGAGAAAAGGTGAAACTGAAGCCCTAAAGTGATAGTTATTGGTGTTCAAGAGAATTATAATGTGTTGTGGTGGGGAGTAGAGTAATGAAAAGAATAAAAATTGTTCAAATTGAATGAGTTGTTCATAAAATTCTCCCACCATAGTGTATGTAAATTAGCTTAATAAGATGATGTAAACAAAAATAGTGTAATTTGGTTGTTGGATATTGATTTAATGGAATGTAAAAAGTGATGTATTAAATAGCTTAGGGAAGATAGTCACTATTATTCCAAAATAGTTCCTACCTGTCCCTTAGCCTATATTAAAACCCAAAAAAGACCTAATTGATCCTAAGCTTCATTATTCTGATATTAGTGGAGCACTACACTAAGGACAAGCCTATGGTTCATCATGTGTAACTTGGGAATTCCTTGTAAGAGTGAGCTTAATTTGATTCTTGTACCCATTATGTTATAAAATGCTTTATGTGAGTGATTATGGATAACTCTCTTATTGTGAGGGGCCCTTATTTGATGAATGTGGGTGATTTGTATGATGTCCTTGATTGAATGATAAACATGAGTTTCCCAACTAGGTGAGTCAATTCATGAGGCTAGGATATTTTGGAGTAGTGTTCATAAGCTGTCAATTGTGTTTATAACAAGCGTAGTGTAGAAACTTGCATTCGCATAGTCATTGTAGTACTAGCTTGAGTGTCTTGCATTTAGTGGAAGTGTAGAGTCTCCTTAACTTATGATGCTTAGAGTACAGATTTGTTCGAGGACAAACAAAGCTTTAAGTATGGGGTAGACAAAAACTTGACAGTGCACACGCAAGTGTACATGGTCTACCAAGTAGTAAAGTGTCCTTCAAGACAGCCGAGTATCGATCCCACAGGAACTTGATCTAACAACGATTCAATTCTAGTTTAATTTTTAAGATTAATTTGATGCAATGGTAACCAACAAGAGTTTTGAATATTGAAAATTACAATTAAAGTAAATAATGTGTAAATAAAGTACTTGAGAAAATCAATAGAGCAAAACCCGTGGTTAAAGAACTTTGAACAATCATACCACATTATTGAATCTTATTCGTTAACTTTCTTATCTTGGTTGTTGATTCGTAGGGTTAATTGCATGATCATGGTATCCCGACCTTTAATTGTTTACCTAATTTGAACCTTACAACTACATCGTTGAGTTGGGATTTAATAGTCCAATTAAGTTCTTTAAGCTATCATCCTATATTTGAATCAAGTAAGGCATCTAAGTACATCCCTGTCCTAGACACTAATTTGAATTTCTTATTTTATAAAAGAATACAAACCATACTTTGTTTATTCCCATGTTCTGTCTCCCTATTCCATAAGGCCTTGGGAATTGAGATTTTCCCTAAACCTTTGTTAGGTTTTGTCATATTCGAGATTGAAAATGATATGCTAACTATGTTCCTGAAAATGAAACCTCCTACCTTTGTTGGCTCTAAGACTAAAGATGTTCTTGAGTTTATTATTTATTACTATGAAAGGTTGCATAAAAGGCGTATTATGGAGTAACATGGTGTTGATTTTGTTACTTTTTAATTGTACGGTGGTGGAAAATAGTGGTGGAGGTTTTATGTGGAATGTCGATCCCCATCTTTATCTCTATTGACATGGGCTCAGTTTCATACCCTATTTTTGGAGAAGTATATACCCAATGCTCTTTATGATTGATGAGTTTTTGGACCTTTAGTAGGTTAATATGTTAGTTGCAACCTATGAGGCTAAGTTTCATACCTTATCCTATAATTCTATTCAGTTACTCAGGATAGAAGAGAAAAGGATTTGATAATTTTTAAAGGGATTAAACACTTACTTACATGTTTTGTTTGTTCATATAACTTTATTAAAAATGACTAGTAATGAGGTTATTGATTATGTGAAAAAGGTAGAAGGAATCAAATAGGTTTGTTAGGCTAAGGTATTAACAAAAAAGTCCCAGAATATGGGTGACTTTAGCAGTTCTTATTCCAGTGGTCCTAGCCATCAAGCCTAGCTGGCTTAACCTATTTGGTAAACTCTGCCAGCTTCTATGATGGGTCAGTCAGGGTCCACTCAGAAGCTCTCAGTTGCTAAATGCCAAGAAGCTTTATATTTATTAGCTAACATTCCTTTCTTAGATCGAGGTTGTTATACTTGTGGTGCTATAAGTCATTTTAAAAGAGAGTGTTCTTAGATACAAGCTAGTTTTTAGGGGCAACAACATGTTAGATCTATGGTTCCTGCTGGTAGGGGTAGTAGATGCGCTGGTAAGGGTCGTCCACAGGATAGGTGGGCTAATTATCAAAAAAGATGGGGTGGAAATCGAGGTAGTGGTAATGTAGGGAGAGGTAGTGTGCAGGCTATAATAAGGTTGCCCATATTGATGTTAATCCCACTATTATGTCTTTCCAAACAAGACAAAGGATGAGGCTTCTAATTTTGTCATTACAGGTACTATTCTTATTTGTGATTGGATGGCTACTATTTTATTTGATTTGGGTTCCACTTATTCTTATGTATCTATTAGATTTTTCTTGGGATTGGAATTGATTTATTATATACTTGACTCTTATGTAGATGTGACTACTCTGATTGGAAACTCTGTAGTAGTGACCAATGTGTATCATACTTTTTCTATCTTGTTTATGTGATTCTAAACTTGGGTAGATTTAACAATCTTGGATATTATTGATTTTGACATCATCTTACTTATGACTTGGTTATCTTTTTATCATGTTGTCCTAAATTAGAATGCTAAGACTTCGACTATAAAGATACATTAGATGGATAAGTTACAATAAGAAGGTGTGTATAAGTTCAAACCTATGAAATTTATACCTTTTATTAGTTCTAAGAATTTAGTTTGGATAGGGTGTTTGACCTTTCTAGCACATCTCTAGGATTTTAGTGAAGAGTCTTTTTGTGTTGAGTCAGTTCCTGTGGTGTCAAAATTTTGGGTGGTATTTCCCACAGACTTACTTCGTATGCCTCTACATAGGGAGATTGAAGTTTGTAATGATTCGGAGTTAGATACTACCTAATTTCTATCCCTCCCTATCAAGTGGCCTTGGTTGAGTTGACGGAACTCAAGATTGGTTGCAAAGGTTACTTGATAAGGGATTAATTGGTCCTAGTGTTTTGCCTTGGGGTGCTCCGATGTTGTTTGTCAAGAAAAAGGATAATTGCATGAGAATGTGTTATGATTATAGACAGTTGGATAAGGTTACCATAATAAATAAGTATCCTCTGCCATGAATAGATGATTTTTTGACTAGTTATATGGTAGTTTTGTTTTCTCCAAGATAGACTCGAGATCGGGTTACCATCAGTTAAAGATTCAGCTTGGGTATGTTTCCAATATAGCTTTTAGTATTTGCTATGGGCATTAATAGTTCTTTGTGATGTCATTTAGGTTGACCAATGCACGACAATCTTCATAAGTTTGATGAATGGCATTTTAAAGTCATTCATGGATTTATTTATGGTTGTTTTTATTCATGATATTTTAGTTTACTCTAAGAGTAAGGAGGAACATGCCGGCCATCTTCACATTATTTTGGAAATTTTGAAGGAGAAGTAACTATACGCTATGTTCTCCAAAATGTTAATGTTGGTTATCTTCTATTTCCTTTTAGGGGCTTATGGTTTCAGAAAAAAGGGTGATGATAGGTCTCCAGAAGATTGATATTGTCAAAAGCTGGGCTCATTCTTGCTCAGTGAGTGAGGTTAGAAGTTATATTAGTCTACAAGTTATTATTGTAGGTTTCTATAGAACTTTTCCTCTGTTGCTACTCACTTGACAAGGTTGACCTAGAAGGAGGTGCTATTTGTATGGTCTGACAAGTGAGAAGAGATCTTCCAAAAGCTCAAGTCCCTTTTTACCACATCTCCCATCATTGCATTGCCAACTGAAGATAAGGACTTTATTGTGTTTTGTGATGCTTCATGCTCTATTTTTGTTGTTGTATTAATGTAGGACCTGAATGTGATTGGTTATGCTTCAAGGAAATTGAAGCCTCATGAGAAGAATTATCCAACCCATGATTTAGAGTTACAACAATAGCTTTTGCTCTTAATAGTTAGAGATACCTCTGTGGTGTCAAGTAGGAGGTGTTTATAGACCATCATAGCTTGCAACATACTTTCACCCAAAAGGGTTTTAACTTGAGGAAGAGAAAGATAATGGAATTATTGAAGGAGTATGATGTGACCATCCAGTATCATTCGAGCAAGGTCAATATGGTGGCAGATGCATTGAACTAGAAATCAATAAGTATGGGAACTCTTGCTTTCTTGAGGGTGTCAAGGCGACCCTTTTCTAGAGAGATTCGGATTCTAGAATCATATGTCATATAGTTTGGTATTTTTAAAAGGGGTGGAGTGTTGGCAAGTATAAAGGTAAGGTCAACATTCCTTGATCAAATCAAGGCTTGATAGTTTAAAGATGTGAAATTGAATAAACTTTGGGATAAGAACAAGTGGTGTGCAGTGAAGCTTCTGACGCCACACTTGATGTGTGTGGGGTGTTTATGGTGATACAAAATATGTGTATGCTTTAGGTAGGTGATTTGATTTAGGGTTTGCTAGCATAAGCTCATGGTTCTCGATACTCTATTCATATAGATGCAAGAAAAATGTACCACAACTTTAGATTGATATATTGGTGGCCCCAGATGAAAAAAGATATAGTGGAGTATGTGTCTAAAGACCAAAATTTTCAATAGGTAAAATATAAGCATCACAGGCCTGTAGGTTTACTTCTGAGGATGCCCATTCCTAAATAAAAATAGGAGAGAATAGATATGGACATCATAGTGGGTCCTTTTAAGACCTTATAGTAGCTTGACTTGATTTGTGTCATAGTTGAAAGGTAACTAAGCCATCTCATTTGTTCCATTTAAAGTGGATTACAGTTCGAATCGGTTAACTAAGATTTACATCAAAAAGATATTAAGGTTTCATAGGATGCTAATTTCCATCATTTTTTATAGAGGTGCACATTTCACCTCTAAATTTTAAGATAGGTTACATGAAGATTTATTCACCAAGCTTGATTTCAGTATAGCTTTCCATCCTTAGGCTTACGGGCTATCGGAGAGGACTATTCAGGTGCTTGAGGATATGTTATGGGCCTATGTGATTGGCTTTAGTAGGTATTGGGATAAGTACTTTCCATTGTATGAGTTTTCATACAAACAATAGTTACCATTGTAGCATCGACATGGCTCCATTCAAAGCATTCTATGGAAGGAGGTGTAGATCACCCATATGGTGGTTTGATATTAGTGATGTGAAGCCTCTATACACATACCTGGTGATGGAATCTTAAGAGAAGGTCATGTTTATTCAAGGCAAGCTATTGGCAGCCCAAAGTAGGCAAAAGGATTGCAAGGTAAGGGACATATCTTTCAAACCCAATAGCAAGTTTTGTTGATAGTATCTCTTATGAAGGGAGCTGTGCAGTTTAGAAAGAAGGGTAACCTTAGACGTTAATATTTTAGTTTGTTGGAGGTTCTTAGAGATATTGGCCCAATAGCTTATAGGTTGGCCTTTTCACCAAGCCTGTCAAAAGTCCACCCGGTATTCCAAATGTCAATGCTTAAGAGATATCATGGAGACGGGGACTATTCATTAAATGGGATTCAATTTTGTTGATAAGAATCTTTTTGTTGAAGAAAAAACAATTTCTATTCTTTTTTTAGATGTTTAAAAATTGCATACACAGGAAATTCGATCTGTAAAGGTTTAATAGAAGAGTCATCCTGTTGAGAAAGCTATGTAGGAAACTAATAGGGACATGTGGGACAAGTACCCTCACTTGTTTGAGGATATATGCATTTTACTACTTCTTACTTGCTTCGTTTTTCTTGTTTGATCCTTTAGAGACAAATGATGGATAAATTGGTATCTATTATAATAAACCATTTTCATGGATATGAGTAAGTCTAGCGTGCCAAAATTTGGGTTAAGGTTTTCCCTTGATTGAGAGTTATAAATTATAGGCTAGCCTATTCATAGATAAAATACAAGCGAATAGTTTAGGGTAATCCGAGAATGGATTAGCTAAGAGTTATATATTTTGAGTTAATTTTATGATAGCTAAGATGATAAGGAATTTGTAGGAATTTTTGAAAATGAATTTGGATATTAGAACTCCTGACATGAAATTTGACGTAAAGAAGTTGGTTTAGGATGTCAAAATAAGAGGGTGTATTGCAAAAATGGCAAAATTGGGAGAAATATCAAGTTTTTACCTCGCCTACCCTATTATACAAGGTGGTAGGCCACTACCGCTATGCCGCTATAGTAGGAATTTCCCCTATAGTAGGAGTTATCTTTGGTCAATCTCGCCAAAGCAAGCGGATCCCTCAATATAGAGGCTGCTATTGCGAGATAGGGCCTTTATCGTGGGACATGTGTTTATTAATTTAGAAAATATCCCAAATTATTATTTTTATCCTACATTTGTCTATTGGCTGGGAGAGACTATTTTGTGAGATTTCCACCAAAGTTCCATCATATTCCTTTGTAAAGGTAGGTTAAACCCTTTCTTTAACAAGTTTTTTAATTATTAATCCTTAAAATCACTAGTTTACGAGTTTTCAGGAGGATTTAACTTGACCTAGGTGATTTTTCTTATCCAATTAGGTGAACAGAGTAGAAAACCCATGGGTTTTTTTGTTGAAAATAGTTAATATACAATTGTATGCTTAGAAATCAATATTAAATTCATAAAATTAGTAGAATTAAGATGGAATGATAATAGAAAATTCTAGAATGGAAGGAATGATCATGTATTTCACCTTGGGGATATGAGATTAGGTTTTGTTCCTCTAATATACTAGCTTATTGTCTGAATTGTGATGATGTCATCATTTTTAGACCACAACCAAGCAGAAATTGTATGAAAAGGCATGGGTCAAGTTTAATAGTGTGGTGCAAGATTGGATTGAGTTAGGTAATGGTTTAATATAGTTGAAATGCAACTTGATTTATGTGTGCGTATTAATTATTTCTTCATATAGCTATTACAATGCTTGTTCAAAGAAAGTAAATGGTTGAATGATATCCTAAGTTTAATCACATGCAATGGGGTTATAATAAATGACATGTTGATTGTACAAGTGTAGTTGTTATTTTCATCGTATCTATGATTATTGTGATATTATATCGATTTGAACATCTTCACGAGATTTATATCATTATTGTGGGATGTGTCTATAGTTGGAAATCTTCATGGGATTCATGGATATAGGTTGGCAGGAAGTAGATATTTGGGACTTGGTATATGAACAAGAGCTCGACCCCTGCATGTCATGGATTATGGCAATCATAAGGCCCTTAGCATGTGTGTACAAGGTATTGGTGAGTGTGACGGTTTCTTGAGTAAACTGAGTTTATATGTTGACTTGTTATATTTGGTTCCTTGAGTGAACCAAAATTTATGATTATTATCCTTGTTGTTGTTGGAATTTATCCTTGAGTAGTCCGAAATGAACTAAAATAATTTTCATATCTCTTTATTTGTTATCTACTTACGTATTTGAGACATAGTTAGCATATTGTAGTTGAGTTTGGTCTACTAACTTGGATTCATGCTAGTAGTTATGATTTTGACTTGAGTTGTTATCTATTTTAACTAGTACTTGATTGACTTCTTTGGTGTTATTGTACAAGGTTAAGTGTCATATTGTAGGTCATATTTTTTTTGGCTTGGCCGATGACCTTACAAGTACAACATTATTTCTTGTGTACTAATACTAAATATGCTCTACTATTTGTTGAGTATAGTGCATTTTCTGGTGATTGCATTGAAACCTCAGTTTTAGAGAAGATTGCATCCCGACTAAAGGGTGAGCTATATTTCGAGAAGCAATGAGTCATTTACTTAGTGTCTGGTCCATTATTTCAGACTCATATATTTTTAGTTGTTTTTTGATTGAACCTTTTTATTGACATTTACTGTGGTTTTGGTACAATGACTTTCAGGTTCTAGGGATTGTTTCTAGACATTCATTTTTGTTTCCACATTATTGTTCCAAGGATTGTTTCTATACATTCATTTTAGTTTCCACATCTATTATTGTTGGAACACTTTGATATGCGTGATTATTAATGAAATTATTAGTTATGGTGATTTTCGCCCAGGTGTTGGTAATGAGTAGTTTGAGTGTAATGGTTCTCCCACCAAAGGGTTAGTGTGGGTACATCTCATGACATGTTGGGGTCGTGACAGCACCAAAACATGATTCCTTCCCTCAAATGTAATCCTTTAATTTTAAAACTTGTAAAAGAGGAAAAAGATGACCATATCCTATTAGCAGCTTAGGACTTCAAAAATACATGACACATGGTGTAAGATCCCACAAAGTTCCCTTGTAGTTTGAGACTTGAGCGTGTCAAGTGAAGTGTAATTCCGGCCCTAAAAAATTGAGAAGAAACTTCCCAAGTGATTAGTGTTTTAATTTTGTTGAATTTTCCTGAAAATTACTTCCTATAGTTTAGAGAATTGAATTAGCTTTCCAACGATACCAATTTCATCCAAATCCGGCATCGGGGTGGGAAGTTCTAGCCATTTTAATGAGAGCTGTCGGAACCGCCCAGATGCGATGGACAGTTTGACGGACCATCAATTGTGTGATGGACCATCGCCTGGACCATCACAACCAAGGCAGTAACTCTCTTTTCTTTCCCAAGTGCGACGGCCAGGACGATGAACAATCGCTGAGACCGTCGCCGCTGAGGCAGTGTGGCCTCATCCTAGCCAATGTGCGATAGACGATCCAACGGACCATCGAGTTTGCAACAGACAATTGCTGAGACCATCACATCGAGGCAGTGTGTTCTTTTTCTGACCATCATGCTACTGACGATCCAACGGACCATCAGGCTAGTGACGGATCATCGCTTCGACTGTCGCAGCCCCCGTTCAGTATTTTAAGTCATATTTTTAAAAGGGACTTTTTGGTATTTCCACTCTTTTACCAACCAAATATATTCCAAATGAAGAAAATGACTTCATTCATCATCCAAAACACAAGAGAGCTAGGGTTTCTCCCACAAGATCAAATCTAAAACCCTTCTCTAAGAAATCCAAGAACTCACCATAGATTCTACAAATTGAGTTGAGATTTAAGTTCCCCAAGTTCAAGGGTTGCAAGAACCCTCTCTCAAGAGTAACAAGAAGAGTTTGAAGAAAATTTGTTCATCCAATTTCATAATCTAAGGTATGTGGGTTTTTGAACAAGGGTAATCCTTTCACCCTTGTGCCCAAAGGCTTATTTAAACTATAATTTTTTGCAATCTATGAGATTTTACATGATATTGAATTAGGGTTTTTTCACCCATTGTTATTGATTACAATATCTTGATGTTTCCCATGAATTGAAAGTCAAATAGCATGATTTTGCATGTTTTCTTAAGAAATTGAAGCTGGGTTTATACCCTATGTTGTTACTCCTTGAGAATTTAAGAGTTTCAATGTTCTAGAAATTAAAGTATATGAGTATGTTGATATTTTGATACAAATTGCTGTAACTTTCAGATTTCTACATGAATTATGAATCTATATGCTATCTATTATGCATTATCATGAGTTTTAACTTGATATTGAATTATGGGTCATTAAGCCCTACTTGATACTTGCAATTTTATGAACTATTGTGCTATAAGCACCCATAATTTGAGTATTTTGAGATTATTGAGAAATGTTTTGACCTAATTGCCATATAGTTTTGAAATCCACTCTACCACATGAGATTACATATTTGCTTGTTGGGTTCTTATGAACCATGAGATTATTTAAAAAGTGGATTTCCATGAGATGAGCGAGATAAACTAAAAGGAGTAGTATTTAGCACCGAGTTGGGTAAGTTACCACGGTTTCTTGCCCCAAAACTATGTCCCACCATAGGTTTGAGATTTTTGGCCTGAGGCCGAGATAAGTAATCACTGAGTTGAGGTTATACTCCTTGGCAAGAGTATGATGCCTCTTCCCATCGTGAGGTTTCTTCCTTAGGAGAACAAGACGTTGGACTCCATGTAGCTCGCATGGTTTATGTCGATTAAGAGAACCTCCCTAAACTAAAGTATTTTCCATTGGGATAGAATATTTTCCCTAAATCTTTGAGATGAGATATTTTCTAAAGTGAACGAATTGCTTTTGAGTATTTTCCAAAGAAGGAAGTAGTTTTCTCTACTAATAAGAGTTGATTATCAGATTTTTAACCAAAGTCATATGATTCTGAGTTCCAAGTGTTTGGGTTCAAAAGAGTTATAAGTTCTTGAGCAATAAAGAATATTTACTCTCCATGAGACATATGCATGAGTTGAAAGTATTGTTTAAATCTTCCTTCATCCTATTAGTAATGAGAATAAGAGGAAGGCGTAGATTTTAAAGACAAAGTATAATGACTCGCGAGATTTGTGTTAGATGCTTCATTCTACATAATTTATGAGCTTTACATTTTAGACTTATTCAAGCCATGTGAGTCATTCCTATTTACATGCATAATTTGATTAAAGAATATTGATATTGTTTTATGTAAATGCATACGCCCCCATATACTCATTACATTCCCAAGTGTTGATCCATATATACGTCTATGTGCTACATTGTCTTATAATGTAGGTTCAGGTGCTCAGTCCCAGCCTCGTCAGTGATTTCGAGTACCTTCGTATACATTTCTACAGTGGTGAGTCCTCATGGTTCAAGGACCTATCTTCAAACATTTCAGTATTTGAGTGTTTTATGCTATTACTTTCAATTCAGTTTGAGTAAGTTGGGGACCTGTCCCAATGGCTCTTGAGTTCATGGAGTAGTAGAGGCTTAGTCGGACTAGTTATCAGACTGTGGTTATGTTGAGATTTCCAATATTGTGGTTGTTTGGACCGAGTATTACCTTCGTATTACCTTTTATTTGATATGACACTGCCAGTGTTTTGTATATTTCTTCTTGAATGAGAAATTATGAGAAGTGATAGGCTCAAAGGGTTAGCTTGGGGCTACTTGTAGCCCTAAGCACCGTGTGACGTCCCGGGAGGTTATTTTGGGTCGTTACACATGGTGATGCCCCCAAGCACACACGCAAGTGTACGTGGTCTCACCAAGTAATATAGTGGCCTTTTACAAACCAAGTATCAATCCCTCAGAGACTTATGTTTGAAAACAATTCTAGTTCATTATTGAGATTAAATTAGTGCAAACATATCCACGAGAGTTTGAGAGTTATAACTAAAGTAAAGTAAACAATGCGGAAAAGTAAAAGTTCTTGGATAATCAATAGGAGTAACCCAGGGTTAAGGCTCTACGAACAATCATGATATGTTATTAAACTTCATTGGTTATGTTACTTATCTTAGTTGTTTATTCATGGGGTTGATATTATGACTATGGTCTTCCGAGCCTCTAGTCACATATCTAACTTAGACCCTCAACTACATCGTTGAGCAGGGATGTGGGAACTAAGTTAAAAGTATTCATATTTCATCCAAAAAGTAAACCAAATAGGTCACTTAGGTATATTCCTATCCTAAATGCAAATTATAACTTCATTCTATAGAAGATTACAATATTATATAACTTCATTCTATAGAAGATTACAATATTATTCTATTTACCCCCATGTTTTGTCCTCTTATTCCTCCTTCCGAACTCACAAGATGACAATGGATGTATTCTAAGGGTCGCGAATCCTTAATATAGTAATAACAAGGATAAATAAACAATCAAATATTATAAAAAATCAAAACCAAATCAATTCATAACAATATAACTCATGTTCTTGGCCTTAACCCCAGAAAAGGACTTTTATCCACTCATGGACATAACTGTAATCACTATAGATAATACATGATAAAATCCATAAAAAAAAACAAAAGTAAAGGAAGAAAAACACTATTTGAAGCGTTATCTAGCTTCCCTCAAAGTTTCAAGGTCTTCCAAGGTGTATAGCATCATGTTTAAGTATCCTATTTATAGGAGGACAAAATTGCTGATATGAACTAAGGTTCGCGTCGCGCTAATGACTCCAACGTGTCCGTTTTACGTCAAATCTTGTCCATTGCTTTTGTCCATCCATTCCAAGCCTTGTGTTGTTTTCTCTTGATTTAAATATTTTGTATCTTCCATATATCATCTTCATCAACTCACCAAGCATACTATAGCATCAAATATCATGAATTAGACGGTGAACTAAAAACTTAAGCTAAGAATGCTAGTTTTGTCCTTTTGATCTTTAACTTAGTGTAGACTCTTGGCTTGATTCAATGGAACCTTAAACACTATAAAAAAAGTTGTTCGACACATAATTACAAAATCATACCATTAGGAACTCATTACACACACTAGAATCCATCGAGGTGAACTAGAACAACACATAGCTTAAGCTAGTAACACTTGTTTTCTTGTCTAAATTCAAAGTGATCAAATTAATTACAAACTTGTTTGAAAAGCACCTTAAACATTGTAATTAAGTACTTTAACACTTATATGCTAAATTATATCATTGTTAACACATTAAGCACATAGAAAGTCCTTAAAACAAGGCTAAATAATTCCAGATAACAACACCGAGGTGCATAAATCCACCTCAGATCACAACCCCACACTTAAATCTTTGTTCATCCTCAAACAAATCTTTACTCTAAGAATCATAATCAGAGGAGACTCCACATTTCTACTACAAGCAAGACACTTAAGATAGTACCACAATGACTACATAGAATCCAAAGTTCTACACTTAGCATGTTATAAACACAATTGAAAGCTCAAGAACACTACTCCCAAACATCCTAGCCTCGAGAATTGACTCACCAAGTTGGCAAACTCATACATATTTCTTAATCAAAGAAATCACACAACTCACCCAACTATCATCAAATATGTTCCCTCACCACAAGAGAGTTACCCTCACTCACATAGGAGAAATTTATCATAGAATGGGAATAAGAATCAAGTTACGTTTACTCTCACAAAGAGTTCACAAGTTACACAACATTAACCATAAGCTTGCTCTTGTGTAGTACTCTACTAATATCAGAATGTTAAAGCTCGTGATCAAGTAGGTCTTTAAGGGTTGTAATGTAGGCTAAAGGATAGGTAGGACTATTTTTTCCAAGAATAATGACTATCTTCCCTAAGTGCATTAATATATTACAAATATCACTTAAGATTTCTCTCTAAACAACCAATTTCATCACTTCTATCTACCCACATATTTTGTCTTGCCCCCATATCATTACGCTTATTCACATACACTATGGTGGGAGTGCTCTATTCACGTCTTATTCAATTTGAACAATCTTTATTCTTTTTATTACACAATTCCCAACCACAACACATATCAATTTTCAACACCAATAGTTATTTCTTTGGGACTTCACTTTAAACTTTTTTCTACTTTAATTTAAAACTCCTTAATTTATTAAATTTTCACTACATCTATTAGGATCTTTGGATTAAGTTACGGTCAATTAAAGAAGGGGATACATGCTATATATGAGGATGCTAAAGAAAATAAGCTAAAGGATCAATGGGATAACCTAAGATTATGAAAAAGGGTAGGTAAAAGAGTGTATGAAACATGGTTATCAAAGAAATGCCTATATCATCTCTAAAACCCACACTCTTTATTTCATTGTGCATACACACCAGGCAAGTTCTAGACATCAAGTATAACAAGGAATACATAAAACCTCTCACACACATGGAACATGCTTAACTCAAGTATGATAATTATAAACTCTTAACCAAAAAATCACATGAATTCAACATTAAGACAACAAGTACAATAGTCATAATCTAGAGCCTAGGAGTGTCAAAAGTAATAATTCACACAATCAACATGCTCTTTACAACCAAAAATCTTGAATCATACAATCATACATATCACTAATAAGAATATCCCACTTATTCCTAACACAAAAATTTTAAAAATTACTCCTAAGAATATTGGGTTTAAGGGGCACGCCCAAGGAAAATAACCAAAAAGAGCAACCACAAGGTGGGTGAAGTATGCACCTACTAGACTGACCCAAATAAACTAAAAACTAAAAAGATAAAATCCTTTTGTAATTGTTTCAAATTTACCCAAAAACTAGAAATACAACTAAGACTCAAAACCCTACAACATCATTTCACCCGTAATAATGGGAATTCCCCACCCTACACGTAAAAATCTACTTTGTCCCTAAAGTGTACTTAAAAGTAGAGGTATAATACTCCCTGAGACCTCTAAGCCTAGATAGTATCATCTTTATATATTAAGAGGGTCTGGAGACCCCACACTCAGTCTTTGTCATACTCTTTAGCTTAGGTTTTTCTACTCAGACTTCCCATAATCCTGTGACTCAACAACAAAAAAAACTACATGAAGTAAAAACTAAAATACTAAAAATAAAACCTACCTTAACTTGGATTGTATCCTAAGCAGCACCTAATTTAGTGTCGTGGCACGACCTAACATCACACTTAACCATTTTCTTTCATTTTTTTCCTCCTACTTAGAGGCCATCTTATTATTTGTTTCTAACATTTTGAATGTGAACTCGCAATGTCAATAGCTTTTTCAAAAATAGCCTATTCAGGCTTATTAATAAACATCACTTTGGGCTTAGGTATTGGTGGCTTGGGAGCTCAATGAGAAAGTTCAAAGAGGTCTTTGGTGGATTAAGGTCAACCACCCAGACTCATCCACTTCCATTACTATAATAATGCATAAATATTTGTAATGGGACAGTATGTTGAGTTGTTTGTAAACCTTGAAGACCACCTCTTCATCATCCAAACTCATTATGAGTGTACCTTCTCTCGCATATATTAATGCTCCTCCCGTCGCCAAGAATAGACGTCCTAAGATAATCGACACCCTATCATCTACCTTATAATCCAAAATAATAAAATCAGTAGGGATAATAAACTTACCAATCATGATGAAAACGTCCTCAATGATTCCTTCAGGATGGACTATAGTTTGATCTGCTATTTGGAGTAGCACAGAGCATGGTCTTGACTTCCCCAAACCCAAAGTATTGAACATTAATAGGGGAATCATATTGATACTTGCCCCTAAATTATTCAGTACATAGACCATCTCATTATTACTAATCTAAATGAGGAGAGTGAACCTCTCAGGGTCCTTAAGATTTTTAGGCATCTTCTGTATCACCACAGAGCTACACTCATCAGTGAGTGCTACTGTCTCAACATCCTTCAGCTTAATTTTATTATTTACTGCATCTTTTAAGTACTTAGTTTACTTAAGCATTCCCTGCAAAACATCAGAAAGAGAAAGGTTAATGTAAAGCTATCTGAACGTGTCAAAGAGCTTTTTGAAGCATGCATCCTCCTTAGATTTTTGTAGCCTCTATGGAAATGGTGGTGGTGGTCTCTTTTTCTCAGTATTTTTTGTTTTTGGGTACTCCGACTTTTTGGAATAATCAACAACTTTGTCTGTAATTGGTTGAGGAATCAACTCTATATCTACCTCCTTATTTGTCATTAGAGGTTTGTAAATCAACTCTTTTTCACCCATCAAAGTGATTCTTATTACTTGTTTAGGAGGTTTATTATCACTTGGAAAACCACCTTGAGGCCTGGTATTTTTTGTCTACTGCATTTTCCCCAACTGATACTCCAACTGCTTTTGAAGTACTAGCTAATTTTTTTAGTTCAGCAGCCATCTGTTCTTGGGTGGCCATGATTTTCTTTAATATGTCCTCTATGTTACTAGCATGTGTGTTTTGTTGCTGATGAATTTACTGATTATTGTTCCACGAATAATTTAGTGTCGAGTCTACCACTTTTTGTTGTAGGCATTACCATAATTTGTCCTTTGAGCATTACGCACAAAATTGACTAACTCGGTACTTGCACCACATATATCTGCAGAGTGGCCACTATTTCCACAAACCTCATTCCATGTTGGAGTCTACTGTACTGCATTCACCTAAGCTTGAGACTGTTTCACACCTAACTTGCTGAATTATGTCATATTTGGTTCTGCAGAGCTGATAGTTGGGCATCTAAGGTTGTAATACTATCAAGTTCAATCATGCTTGCAGCCTTTTTCATAGAGCCTCTTGAGGCATCACCATGCCAATCCGGATTTCCTTGTGCAATCCTATTCAACAATGTATACAGCTCATCATAAATCTTTTCCAGAGCCTGACCACCTGCAGCTGAATCTAGCAAAATATTTGTGTTATAGTCAAGGCCTTCAACAAAGGTGTGAGGTAATCCTGATTGAATTATTGATGATATGGATAGTCCGGAAGAAGAGACTTGAATCTCTCCCATACATGATAAAGGTTTTCATCTGGCCTCTGTTTGAGGATCAAAATCTTACTACAAAGTCTCGCAGTCTTGCCAGATGGAAAGAAGTGGATGAGGAACTTCTGGGCTTATTCATCCCAAGTTGTGATTGAATCTGTCGATGCAACATTCAACCACTTATTCACTTCCCCCCAACTGTGAAAAAGGGAAAAGTGTAAGTTTTAAATAATCAGTCAACACACCCATAGGGATGAATATGTCACTAATCTTCAAAATATTCTGAAAGTGTACTTATGGATCTTCATGTGATAGCCCAATGAATTTTCCACTTCTATGCAAGAGCATCACCATATTCTGCTTCAGCTCAAATCTACCTCCAAAAACTAGTTTTTTAATAGGGGAAGTCAAATTTATCGCAAGTGGGATTACCACTTTATGAACTGTCCTTCAGATGGTGGATCCTCAACCATGGGGGAAGGAATATGTTGTTCTTTGTTGATTTGCGAGATGCCATTGAGAAGGACTATTTCTCTCCTCTTTTGGTGTAAGCGTTTCTCAGGCTCAGGGTCAGGTTCAACCAACTCCTTATCACTTACCTATTTACTAGTCTGTAACCCTATTTTCTTCGAAGTCAGAACCATGATCAAGTGAGAATCACCAAAGAAATCCAAAAAGTAAAACTAAAACTAAAGCAGTTGCCAAATTACAAGCCCCCGGTAACGGCGCCAAAAGCTTGTTGTGCCCAAGCACACATGCAAGTGTACGTTGTCTCACCATGTAATATAGTAGCTTTTTACAAGACAAGATCAATCCCTCAGAGACTTGGGTTGACAACTATCCAATTCTATTTCTATAATGAGATTAAATTAGTGCAAATGTAACCACGAGAGTTTGAGAGTTAAAACTAAAGTAAAGTAAACAATGTGAAAAAGTAAAGGTTCTGGGCAATCAATGAGAGTAACCTAGGGTTAAGACTCTACTAACAATCATACTATGTTATTAAACTTCATTGGTTATGTTACTTATCTTGGTTGTTGATTCACAGGATTGATATTATGACTATGGTCTTTTGATCCTCTAGTCACCTATCTAACTTAGACCCACAACTACATCATTGAGCGGGTATGTGAGAACTAAGTTAAATGCATTCATATTTTATCCCGTAAGTTAACCAAATAGTTCACTTAGGTATATTCCTGACACGACCAGAACTAGGGCCTTGTCGCAATGGGTATCTCAAGCCCAACAAGGATCGGAGATCGCCCCACTTCCCCAATCCAACCAACCAATATATACCCTGAGTCGGATAAATTCTAAACATATAACATGAAAGAGTGATCAATCAACACAAAGGCTTTGGGATAGGTCCAAGACCAGGACCAAACCAGACAAGTCTAACCATCCAATGCTCAACCAACAACCATAACCAAGCAAAAATAATAACCAAGTCTATATCCATACCATAACAATGAAATAATCATAAATTAAATATAGTCATAAGGTATCAACCCCAATACCAATACCAATGACAAGGCTTACACCACTACTGACACCTCTCATACCAACCTATAGGAGTCTCACAAAGACTCTATCCAAAGTCCAAACAATATCTGGTCGGGACATGCCACCGACCATAGACAAAATTGATGTCCAGGACTAAACCAATAAAAATATAAGAAACTAAAAATAAGAAATAAAGCCTTCTGACATATGGAATCTCACCACTTCAAGTCAACACAAGCTATTCCCAAGTCTAATCACTGGGTAGGAGGTGTAGTATGACCAACACCTACATCACATGGTGATACAACGTCAAAGATGGTTAGCAGTTGGAGTGCTAGCATGTATCTTAAGGTTAAGAATAAAATAATGCCAATAATTCAAATCCAATCCATTGATGCATATAACCAATGTAATACACACATACATATATATATATAATATATACCTACATACATACATATATATATGTATATATATACTACATTGGGGTAGGGAACAAGATTAGCATGAACTTTGAAATTATTAACTTGGGTTGTGTAGCATGACCGTCATAGAACAAGGCACCCACGAGCTATATAGGCCTAGCTCTCCCCTAGGTGAAAGGGCCCCCATGTGTGTAACCGCACGAACCAGAGAATATCAATAATCGTATATGCCTATATGGATGACTCAAACCTCCTGTGATAATCAAGGTGACTTAAGTACCAATACACATAGTAATGGGGACTTGAACCTCCCTTTTCTATGTTCATTCAGGGGACTCGAACCACCCGATCATAAGACACTAGCACTGGCTAGTGTGGTTTCCAGTGTTAGTCCTTCAAACTTCACTTTCACGGACCGGCTACATATCCTGCTTTAAAGCCCAATTTAAAAGCATCATTTTATATATATAACCATTAAGTCAATTACTTACCGAAGGCATTTCGTTGGTATCGTCATACAAATACTACTTGCAAGTATACCACATGCCATTACTATTATCAATCAACTAATCATTCTTTTGACTTTGGGACTCAAACCCATTATCTACAAGGACACTTATTCAATTTAAAGTTTAAGGACTCGAACCCATTTTCTAAAAAAGACATAAATCAAGTTAGTGTTTAGGGACTCAAACCCATCAACCCAATTAACCACCAAGGTTACCATTTAAATCATTACATGGACAACAATTCCTTCAAAAAAACATTTACCAACCATTTATATTTATTAGGAAAATGCCTTAGTTCAAAACACCATTTAACATGTGACTAGTTTATTCTCTTAGGCATTTTCACAATCATTTTGGGGGAATATCATTACTATGACCAAAACCAAAGTAAAATTCATCAAGTTTAGGGTTACCATGACCCATTTGTTAAACCATAATTACCAAGCACCCACATGTTCAAACCATCACCAAAAACATGTATAAACACAAGTTAAACCAAGAGTAAATAATACTCAACCATATGCAACAAAACCCTAAATTTTGGTTTTCAAAACCACCATTTAAGAATCATAATCATACTTAAACACGTGATATTTATGAACTAACAATAAGGGAAGGGTCACATTCCTTATTCAAAAAGATTCATGGAAGAAACTTGACTCTTGAGCCTCTAGATGAACACCTTTGAATAACCCTAGCCCTAATTTTCTTAAAAGAGAGTTTAGAGAGAATTTTGATATGTTTTGATTTTTTAAAGTATGTTATGATAGGCCATAATATGTTTTAAGACGTAGGTACTTAGGGGTTTTAGGGTGTGAAATGTCCAAAATGTCCTCAGCTTAAAAGTTGAAAACATATGCGCAGGAGAGTACGATAACCCTACCCAAACTGTACCTTATCATACGAGTAGTACCCAACACTAGTACCCTAGGCATCAACTTAGACCCCAACACTATCCAGCATATGACCATAAGGTCCAACTCATACCCTAGCATATGACAAGCACTATAGAATCGTACCCTGGGTAGAATAAAATCATCTAGGCTAGATATAGGAAATCATACAGTTGGCATCATACTTCTAGTACCCCAACATACGACTAGTATGATGCCTTCTCGTATCTTGGACAAAACCAACCAAACCACACTGATCAACATATGAGTGGAGGGACTTTAAATCGTACCACATCATATGACTAGTATACACAAGTCGTATGATGTCTAGAATGCTCAATTTAGGAAATTTTCTAAGGGTCCAAAGCCAAGGTGTTTCAAATCCTATGCTAAGTACAAATTATAAATTTATTTTGTATAAGATTAAAATCTTATTATATTTACACCAGTTCTATCCGCTTGTTCATTATTCCGAGATCACAAGATGATAATGAATATATACTAAGGGTCATGAATCCTTAAAATACCAATAACAAGGATAGATAAATAACCAAATACGATAAACCATCCAAACCAAATCAATTTATAATAATGGAACTCATGTTCTTGGCCATAACCCCAAAAAGGGATTTTAGCCACTCATGGACATAACTGTAATCACGATAGATGAATACATGATAAAATCCATAAAAAAAAACTAAAGAAAAGGAAGAAAACCCCTATTTGAAGTGTTATCTAGCCTCCCTCAAAGTTTCAAGGTCGTCCAAGGAGTCTAGCATCATGTTTAAGTGTCCTATTTATAGGAGGACAAAATTATCGATATGAACTAAGGTATGCGTCGTGCTAATGACTCCAAAGTGTCCGTTTTACGTCAAACCTTGTCGTCCATCCATTCCAAACCTTGTGGTGTTATTTCACTTGATTTTCAGCTTGTGTATCTTCCATATATCATCATCATCAAATCACTAAGCATCCTATAGCATCAACACACCATGAATTAGAGCTCAAAGCAACACACAATCCAAGACAGTGAACTAGAAACTTAAGCTAAGAATGCTAGTTTTGTCCTTGTGATCTTTAACTTAGTTTTGACTCTTGGCTTGATTTAATGGAACCTTAAACACTATAAACAAGTTTTTTCACACATAATTACACAATCATACCATTAGTAACTCATTACACATACTAGAATCCATCAAGATGAACTAGAACAACACATAGCTCAAGCTAGTAACACTAATTTTCTCGACTAAACTCTAAGTGCTCAAATTAATTACAACCTTATTTGAAAAATACCTTAAACATTGTAATCAAGTACTTTAACACTTAGATACTCAATTATATCATTATTAACACATTAAGCACACAAATAGTCCTCAAAACAAGGCTAAATAAGATTGGATAACAACACTAAGGTGCATAAATCTACCTCTGATCACATAGTCTCTTGGTTAGGGTTGCCACAACAACATCTTAATGGACATTCATAAGCCATCTTAGTATTCTATATTTCAATTAAATATTGAATTCCCATAATCTCCACATACAAAAATACAATTTTGAAAGGCAAACCTTTCACCAAATTTTCTCAAGGATTTTATTGAGTTGCTCCTTCCGTCTTATGTATTGCCATGCTAATTTGACTGTAAATTATCCTTTACATCTAACATCAAGAATGGTTTATTTAATCCTACAGTATTTGTTTGGGGCTTAATTTTGTATACAATATGGTTAGACAAATCTAGGAGTAGAATGTCATTGATCCTCTCTTCATCCCATTCCCCATATTTAACTATATCTTTCAAATTAGGATATCTGTCATCACACTCAAAATTCTCCTATGTGATGGAATATAAAGCTCCTAATGTAGTCCAGTTATCATTTCATAATTGTATTGATTTCAATTTTGGCTGCCACCATATTTGATGTTCATGAGATCTCTTGCCTACAACTTCTTCTTCTAAACTTAAAAATCACTATATCAAGTTTCCCATGCCCCAAATTCTAATTTAATTTTTTTTGCAATATTTGTTACTCATGAAAGCACTCCATACAGAGGTTTAATCAAGAAGTGAATAAGGCGAATAATCTTGAGAACTCAATGAATCCACTGGACTAGTATTGGATTATTAGCCCTAATTGTAAATTCTTATCGGCTTTTTTATTACTCTCTCCATTTAAAAGAATGACATATTTTAACTTGGCATAGAGTTTTAAAAAGTAAGAAATATTTTTGAATCTTATAGTCTTAAATTAATGTGTCAAATATATCAAAATATCTTTTAATCTTATGATCTTAAATATGCCACATGAAAAGTTGAAATGAAAGTATTGCCAAAAAATAAAAAGGATCATTCTTTTAGAAATGTACTAAGAAATAGAATAGGACATATTTTTGGAATGGAGGGAGTGAATGATATTAAAGTTTAGAGTTATTTTTATTATATTAACTCATTAAGTAGGTCAAATCAAGAATTATGTCTAATTTAGAGTTGGTTGTGTTTTAAATGAATTTTAATTTTTAAAATATTTTTCAGTAAAAGATTTATAGTTGCGACTTCATTAAATAGGTACAAAACGGAATTTAGCTTCTTACTAATTACATCAAAAGAGAAATTCTTAATCCAAAATTATATTTCTGGATAAAATGATCATGAAAGCTAACTAGATAAAATTGAATGACTTTTAAAAGATAAAACAAAGTTGAGTAACTATGATGCACAATTACCATAAGTTGAGTATCCGTACCACTGGCTCTAATTTTAACTTTCCTTTGTGTTGATGTTAATGGTAGATAACTATATATGGTAAATATATTGGTGACTTTAGAAAGTGATGGAAAAGGTAAGATTGGTGTGGTGAGTTAGCATGCTACTTTCACTACAATTAACATAATTAATGCAGAAATGATAAATTTGAGCTACTTTTATAACATTAAGGCGTATATGGGGACTCATAATATAACATTTAAGTGCATATATGAATCGATAGCATATCAGACAATAATATTATTTTTATGGGCAAATACAATCCTTTCTCTTTATACATTATCTATTTTAATTTACATTTTGATCCGACTTTCCAGCTTTATTTAATAATTAATCAAAAGTCTTACAATGAATCAAAACGACCCAAAATAAAAGTCAGTACTGTAAGTGTAAGTGGAATTTGGAACCTCATGTTACCTGGTATATTTCTAATATGAAAACTTCTACACATTCTTAGAGACTCCGTTGTATCTTCATTTGGACATCTTTGTTCTTCTCTTCTCCTTTGACTTCTGTATCGATCTGCTCCGGAAAACTCTACTAATGGATGTTGATATCCATTTCTTTGCTAACATTAGCTCCAGGTAAGTCCTCTGTTATGTTTTTGTCCTAATTTTCTTACCAAACTTAAGTTTTATTTTTCTCAGAAGAAAAATAAAAGTAATGCCATAATTACTTTTACTTTTCCTAAAAGGAAAATATAAAACTTTTCCATATTTGGTTAACCTCTTTCTTGGAGGAAATATTTTGGAACTCTATAAATAGAAGACCCCTCTTCTCATACCAGACACAGTAGCATCCACAATATAGTCGTTTAAGAGTTTTGCTTAGGGGGAGATTTTCTCCCAATAGGTTTTATATTTTTCATTATTAGTTTTTCATATGTAGGTCGTTTGACCAAATCATATTAATAAAATATTTTTACTATAGTTTTCTTTGTCGTCTGATTTATCGTCTCATAATTTGCAAACTTTAAGCTTCCACATGATGCTCTCTCGATTTCTAACCCAACAAGTGGTATCAGAGCTTATGGGTCAAAGGTCCAATGGTATGGTGAGATGATATTAAACAAGTTCAAAGGGGTTTCAAAATTAAGATGCAACCAATTTGGTGATGATGATGATTTTATTTAGCTACATGTGGAGAAGAAGTTTTAAGCATATTTTAACAATCCTGTTGCTGCATCTTTAAAAATAAAAATAAAATATTTATTTTAACCTACTTTTAACCATAATATTTTAAATCTTATTTTTAACCATGACAAGCAACAGTGATGAACATCATGTGAAGAACAAAGATCATGCATGCGAAGAAGGTGGATCAAATTATGTTAAGAAAATCAAGTCAAAAAGGGGAGATTTCTTAGGGTTTTTCCCTGATTTTCTTACCAAACTTACATTTTACTTTTCTTAGAAGTAAAATAAAAGTGATACCATAATTGCTTCTACTTTTTCTAAAGGAAAAATGTAAAACTTTTCCATATTTGATTAATCTCTTTCTTGGAGGAAAGATTTTGGAATTCTATAAATAGAAGACCCTTCTTCTCATACCAGAACACTGTAGCATCCATAATGTAGTCGTTTAAGAGTTTTACTTAGGGGGGTATTTTCTTCCAATAGGTTTTATGTTTTTCATTAGTAGTTTTTCATATGTAGGTAATTTGATCGAATCATATTAATAATATATCTTTTTAGTATATTTTTATTTTTCATCTGATTATTACCGTCTTGGTTTGCAAACTTTAAGCCTCCGTATGATGCCCTCTCTATTTCGAACCCAACATCCTCTGCTTTTCGGTTTGTTTTTCATCACTTGTTCTATCCATAGGAGTCTTTTACGGGCTCCAACTCTGACCACTCATTCCTTAAGTATCTGGACGTACTTTGTAGTCCTTAATTTATTCTTGAGGTCTATGCATCTTATGATTTCCTTGTTGGTTTGCAGCTAAATGCAATAACTTTCATTTGTTGGTTTTCCCAGTACTATTGAATTTGGAATCTTCGAACTCCCTGTTATTGAAAGTTAACTAATACTGTCATGACCTAACTATCAAATCGTAAGGACACCTACTTTAATCCACCTGTATATAAGAACTCTTTTCCATCATTTTAACAAGATATGTGAAAATTTGAAAATAAGTAACAAAATACCCAAGTCCTTATTACAATAGATTTTTCAACATATATAAATGCAAAATAAACTTCTCAAGGACCCAGTTAAACAGATACAAGAGCTTCTAATTAATAAAGATAAGACTCGACACAACTTTTACTATGAATGAGAGAAGTAGAAGCTGTTGGAGATCACTATCCATGTCACTTGAGAAATATCAACTGATTTTGCAATTAAATTATATCCCAAAATGGTATAGCAAGAGTAGTACCAGTACAAACAACACGTATTAGTAGGTATCATTGGTCGACAAGTATTAGATCACGTAAAGAAATTATATAAATCACAGAAAGAAAGCATGACAACTTATATACAATTCAAAATCACTTTCATCCAATTGTGTTACATAAGATATACCATTGTTGTTCCTACAGACTTAGTTATATCTAATCCATTTTTAGTAGTCAATATGCACCATTGATATTTTTTTTTATCTTTCACATTTAATCTCATTAATCATACATCACCCTTCACATTAAATGTCATACATCATAACTCTTACTTGCTTAATCCCAACAGTCATTACAAGATAATGTTTCGATTAATTATAATAATAAATGAGCATTATAACCATAACCTTGTAACAAGTACAATCATGACTCGACAACAATATCCAAATCAATAATCAATGACTTTAATAATATTAATACTTCAATTCAAATATGGGAATAGCAACAAAAAATATGCTAAGCATTTCAAAATTTAACCTGGATCAACTCAAGAATCCATAAATAAACAATAATGAAAATTAACATACATTCTGGATTGACACGAGAAATCATCTTTAGCAATTAAGCACATAGACCTGGTTCACTCTAAATGTGGTCCACTCAAGAAACCGTCAAACTGTAATACCCCAATCATTTCTTAAGCCTAAATCCGTCTTTTGAGTGGATATGTATGACTTCTAAAGTGATTGATATTTAAACCATGTTGTATTTCACTAATTTATACTTTTTGTAATGTATAGAATTGAATAAGATTTCCATCGATACCAATTTCATCAAAATCCAACATCGGATGAGTGAGTTATGGTCGTTTTACTCAACGGTATCGGATCGCCCAGGTTTGACGGTCGACTTAGTGGACCGTCAGGTCCCTAGTGGACCGACAAGTGCGCCGTCAAGCCGAGGAATTGACTCCTTTTTCAGTCCATCATGCGACGGCTAATTTGGTGGACCATCAAAAAGTTGACGGACCATCAAGGGGTCCATCAGGTCGAGACAGAATGTCTCATTTCTGGCCCTCGAGTGACGGACGATTTGGTGGACCGTCAGTTTCCTCACAGACCATCACTTCGACCGTCACGTCAAGGCAGAACGTTCCAGTTTTGGCACTCGAGTGACGGATGATTTGGTGGACCGTCAGGAGACTTGACGGACTGTCAAATCGACCGTCACAGGCCCCGATCAGTAAATTTCAGCATTTTTAAAAAAGGACATTTTGATCATTTCCTCCCCATGTGGTCTTATATATATATATCAAAGTGGAGAAGATCCACTCATTTTCCTTCTCTTTTCTCTTCCAATCTTCCAAGAATATCCTATAAACTAGGGTTTCTACAAGATCCAAAAATCCAAATCCTCTTCCAAGAAATTCAAAGAATCTTCCATGAATTTCTCCAAGTTGTTCAAGAACTAAGTTTCTCAAGTCAAAGGCATCAAGAATCTTGGCCTAAAAGTGTGAGAAGAGTTCCAAAAAAGTTTCCACATCTTCAAATCAAAATCAAAGGTATGTGGGGTTTGAACAAGAACACTCCTTTCGTTCTTGTGCCTAAAGATTTAATTTCTACTATTGATCTACATGATCTTTGCAAGTGGGCTTACACCCAAATTTCTTTAGTTATGATTTATGAGATTTGAGTTGAATAAGTTTGATATTTATGATATATTTACCATCATATTTCTTGAATTGAGGATTTATGCTATGAGTTGAATAATCTTATTATGAATTGATAATTTTCGAATGAGTTGAGATAAGCGTCATGATTTAAGCTTTTCTATGAGAAGTTTGACTATTGAATATATATATATATATCGATATTTGAATCGAAAGTCAAGAATGAGTTTGATGATGTTTCCTTGAAGCTTTGGCATTTGAAATGATTTGATAAGTAAATGTACTTGATGTTGAGAAACATTGTTTGAATTTGAGTCGAGTTAGGAATCCACAGTTGTATATGATTTACCGATGAGATATACTGTTGTTTTGGTCATCATGATAGACCCATGAGTTGCTATTGATTGAGGTGGATTTCCTAACGCGTCCTGAGCTGAGTCTGGGAGGAGTATTTAGCACTGAGCGAGAAATTTGGTATTGCCCCAGAACTACGTGCCATCGTAGGATTAATGTTGATAGTTGTGGGCCAAGGGCCGAGAATGAGATTTTGATGATGAGATTGAGGTTGTACTCCCTGGAAAGAGTATGACACCCCTGCCAATGTGGGGTTCTCTCCTTAGGAGGGCAAAATGTTGAACTCCATGCGGCTCACATGGTGTAGTCATGTCGGTTATAAGAAACTCCCAAACCCATAATGATCTAAATACCTTGAGTTACCGAGTCACTCTAAGTCATGAGTCAAAGCTTTTGAGTTGAGTTGAATGAATTATGAGATTTATGAAGCATGTGTTATTACTGATGATTTATGGAAATAATGTTTCAGATAATTCAACCGAGGAGAGTTATTACTGTCAGCATGCATGATTTTCTTATACACTTATGATATTATTTAAAATATTGCATCCACCCCCACATACTCAGTATATTCCCAAGTACTGACTCTCATGCTCTTTTGTATTCTATATTTCCTTGTGATATAGGTTCAGGTGCTCAGTCTCAGCCGCGATAGTGACCTACGAGTACCTTCATCTATATTCCTTCAGTTGGTGAGTCTTCATGGTTCAAGGACCTATGTTCATAATTTTTGTCTTGCTAATTAATGGTTGTTTATTTTTCTGTTCAGTATGAGTCAGTTGGGGATCTGTCCCAATGGCTCTTCAGTCTTATGTAGTAGAGGCTTTATCAGACTAGAGTACCAGTATGTACAGAACGTTAGTATTTTGATTGTACAGAATAGTATTACTTTGTATCTCAGTATGTTCAGGACATGGTTATTCCTCTTTATCTTATCATGATTTGAGTTATAATGAGTTCTGAAAGTGATGACAGGCTCAGAGGATTAGCTTAAGGTTGTGTGTGACCTTAAGAACCATTTGACGTCTCGGGATAGGTTCTTGGGGCGTTACACAAACTCATAAATATCTTGTACACACATGCTAAGGGTATGGTTGCCCACTATCCATGACCTATAGAGGCGAGATCTTATTCATATTATACCAGCATGGTACCTAAGGCAACCAATGAATCATATCAATCAATCCCATGAAGATGTACAAATATCGATATATCCTACAATAATAACTGATATCACAACAATTACAACCACAATGAGAATAAGCAATCATACTTGTATAGTCAACAAAATTTTTATAACCTCATTTTATGTGATTAACACTTAGGATAGCATTTAGCAATTACATTACTCGAATATTCATTGCAAAAATAGACAACCACCCAAATACTTGATCAACTCTAGTTATTCAATTCATGTAAACAACAATCATACTTTAGCACACTTAATCACAAGTAGATATGAATCATTGATTTCATCAATTATAGTGTGTCTAAAGATCAATCCCCAATTTATTTAAGTAAGCATTATCAAGACATATTCATTAAATTCAACTAGTCATTTTAGGAGAACACATTCAATCAAATGGAGTCTAAAATCTAATAATTCACTCATTAATCCAATCTTCTTTATTCATACCAAAATTGGAAATTCCTCTATTATCAAGCAACTTTTACATTCAACTCATTACTAGGTTCAAGGTCCTACTCCATTAACCAATTATTCAACTCTATTCAACTTACAATCTAGTTTTAGTCATACACCTTTATAACTTTTACTTTCTAATCTTTAGTCTAACTTGGCGTTAAGCTCTTAAGTCATGCCGCCACCTCTTATCATAATCCATTCCCATAACTACACTCTAGCATGCATATTATATGTTTTAAACACACATATCAAGTTCATCCTTTTTAAGGTATTAAAGATAATTATTAGATTATAAGTTTCTATAATCTCTTTATCGTCGTCTATAATCACATAATTCATATTACAATCCATCATGGAGTAATACTAACATAAAACACCCATCAAAGATTCATACATAAACATAATAACCCATATTTAGGCCCTTATTACATTAATTCATTTTTTATTAATACAAACTCTATGTCGAGGGTGTTGACACCAAATTTTTGACCTCCGCGACTAAACCCTGGGTTTCTTCAATTTTTAATAAAGTTAAGATATTTATTTCATTCAAATAAATGCGCTCTAAAATATTTGTTTGGGTTAATTTTATCATTTAATTGATGATTGTATATTTTCATACTTACATATGCGAAATTGTATAAATTTTTTCACTTAAATGAACATTTTTATCAAAATTGAACTATTACTGATCAAGCTTAAAAATTAATTCTAACGAATAAAGTCTTGATCTAAATAAAATTTACTCTCAAAAATAATTTATTCGGATAAATATTTATTTGATTTTTATTAAATCAAGAAGTTCGGGATTGAGTGAGGTATTAATCCGTATCGAATTTTAATTTAATTCGGCCAATCTATTATATTTGGCTATAATCAAAATCAAACTGGCCCCATTCCAATACAATTAGCCAATTAATTTTTAATTATGTCTAAATTAAAATAGATTTAGCTAATTCCTAATTTAAAAATAACCCCAAAATTGACCTAATTTACCCATTATTAATCCTAAATTCCCAATTTCAGCCCCAATAATTAAAATACACAGCAGCCCAATTCATCCAGGCCCAAATACCGCCCCAACCCAATTTATCCAGGCCTAAATACTGCCCCAGCCCACTCCAAATCAAAGAGATTCGGTCTATTTTTTTTATCTTCTTTAGCAACAAACAACAACCTAACTAACCAGCCTAATTTAACACAACAACAATTTCAACCCAATACCAAACTAACGCCCCAGCCCAATACACCAGATCCAACCCAGCCTTAACCCCATTTCTTCTATATACGAATTAACGACAAAACAGCAAAGGGAACCAATGACAACATTGACCAACAACCCCAAACCCGATGTCGATAATATCATTCCAATGCAAAATCGACCCAAAACTCGATGACCCGACCCGACGAAGCACGAAATTCGATCAATTTTTCTCTTCTTTTTGCATAAATCTCTACTGTCATACCTCCACCCATAATTGTTGAGCTATTTGAGTTCTAGAAGATTCCAAATTTGACAACGTGTCTATAAAATGGTTATATCCACCATAAATTTCATACGGTGCTAGTACATATATAGGTGTTTGATTGGATTAGGAATTTCATTTTTTTCTTAAAAATTCCCCAAAATTTATCTTACCCTATTTTGGATTTGATTTCACAAATTGGTATAATAGACAAGTTGTAGAAAGGCTCTGAATTCAAATTTCAAAATATCTCCCTTGAAAATTTCCCGAATTGCTCTTTGATTTGCATTTATCCCACATCAGTAAAGCTTAAAAGGGCCCTTCCCATTTTGTGTGCTATAAATATCTCATTTGGGAGAAGAACATTAAGTATCAAGGGGTGAAAAGCCATTTTTTAGCAAAAATCAATAAAACTTTTATATTTACTAAAAATTTTAGAAGCTGTAGATTGATCAAAATTCTTGAAGGACCGATTTCCAGTGGTGGTGGAGTCCGATGATATCTCGAAGTTTTGTTTTGTTGCTCTGAAACAAATGATATTCCGTCCCTTTAGTTTTGGTATTTTTTTCTTCTTTTTCGTTTATCTGTTAGCTTTTAATGGTGTCATTAGTAGTTGTAGAAATGCTGGGAATTGCTTGTTGTAGAAGCCTTGAGGGATATAGGGTTCCCTTTTTGTATTACAAATGATGTTGGTTCGTTTGAGATGATTTATTCATTGTGTAACTTCGTATCTCTCATTTTCTTTTTATTTCTTAGCTTGTTGTATAACTTTAATTTTCTGCCTGTTAATCCTTGTTCTGGAACACATGTGTTGTGTTATGATCCAATATATCTTTTATTCTTATATGTCGTGTTTTAGCATTGACTCGTCATCTCGGCATAAGTATTGCTTTAGCTTCTTTTCTTAGCTCTGATTTTAGTTTATGTATCCCTGCCTGTGTTTAATTCTTATTCCAAGGACTTTCTTCCTAATCTTACTTGACCTACAAGGTCAATAGGAATGGTAGGTGTATGCCAATAATGTAGCATTAGTCTTGGGAATACTAAAAAATCATCTTGACTCCCGAAAATTCATTCGGATTTACTAAGAAGGGATGAGGACAAGATTGTTCTATATCATTATGTTTTCTTCATGAAGTACAGCGTTGGTGGTTGGGTGGTTTATTCTTTAGTTTTATCTTGTCTCGGGCTATCGGCGAAACTATCTCTATCGAAATCTAGAAAAGGGTCATATGGTTGTCTTAAATTTTGATGGTGTATTTACCTTGTATCAGCACTCACAGAGCCTAAAGGTACTGGTGTTGTTTGGTCTGCTCCCAAAGATTATATGTATTAGTTTTCCTATACAAATAGGTAGCAAATCAAATTGTATGGATACAACAGTATTTATACACTATAAAGAAAGACCATTATATTGCTATAAGCTCAATAGTAGAGCACCAGCATATTATTCATAAGGTCCCACCATAACCTAAAATCTCATATTGGTATGCATAGTGAATGTAACAATTCAATAATTCAATAAGTAATCAAAACAATAAAATTTTGATATAAGACTTGTGAGGTGCTTTCATGATTTTTCTTTGGTACTCAACATTGTATTTTGAGCAAGTACGAAGATATTCCCTGTGAAGAATGAATTGATTTATGAGTTTTTCTTTTGATAGTCTAAATGGTGATTGTTTAACTAACTTCCATGTCAATCCTATCTATTTTCTTCCCCACATGTTTCCCTATCAGTTTATTTTTCTTCTTTCGGAATGCATTTTTTAAACTGTGAAATACTCCGAGTTAGTATTATGGATTAGTAAGAACATTAAACCTTGTTGTGATTATTTGAAATATGGAAATGCAATCCCATGTGTAGTATTAACTTGTTCAAGATTTTATTTGGATTGAATCAATTGTATTTTGTATTTATTTTATCAAATTAATTACTCTTATTACAAATAAAACTCTAATCCTCCTCTTTATTTGGCATGGAAAATCCGTTCGAGGTCCAAGTGGACTTTTCCCTTTTTTTCATTCAAGGCGCCAATAAAGCCTATATCCTCGAGTCCACCTCAAAACTAAGTCCAAAGTCGAGCGTGTGTTGTATCAATGCAAGGATATGAAAGAAGAAGAATGGGTTAAAATCCCATCATTGAAGCGGTTAAGAGACTTGAAAGTCTCATGTTTATTTGTTTTCTTTTTCTATTATTGTTTATTTGTTTATTCATTAATTTATCCCATTATTCATTTATTTAGGCCTCGAAGCCAAAGTTGTAGATTAATACAGGTAAAGCGGATTTTAGGCCAAAAGGTCCGAAAAGAATAGTTTAGAACAGGTTATGGACCAAAAGCTCGATATTTAGATTAGGACAGGTGCAAGTGGGCCAAAAGCCAAATTAGATTAGGACAGGGATGATGGATTTGGGCATACGAGCCTAAGTCTTCTATTTTTGTCCTTTTCCCTTTACGTGCTTATTTGTTATTTTATTTACTTAGAATTAGTTAAATTCCCTATTAAGTCATCAAATTGATTTTTAAATAAGTTTGTTTCAACTTTTCTTTTTTCAAAAAAGCAACTTTTCTTTTAGTAGTTAGTCAAAAGAATTATTTTCAAACAGTCCGGATAACTGCAATTTAGTAGATATTTTAGGTGCCTTAAAAACCTTCCTAAAATGTTAATGAGAACCGCTTACCTAGACTTTCTAAACTTAAATGATCTTTTTCTGTTTTAAATCATTTAAGTAATTTATAAAGGTTTTCTTAATTTTCTAAATAAATTAAGTGGCGACTCTAAAAGTCATATTTTTCGCAAAACAGAAATGGCGACTCTGTTGGGGATATTTAACTAGGTTCTAACCAAATGTTTGAATTTGTCTTTTGACTAACTGTTATATTGTTAAAACTATTTATGTGCTTATATGCTTCAATTTCGCAAAATTTAACTATTGTATTTCATGGAATAATCTCGCATGATGATTATTAAAATGTTTTGGGGTTTCATGGATGTCTTGGACCCTGTTGTTCAACTCTAAATAAAGTGTTGGAAATACGACAGTTTATTAGCACGTGAGGCATCTGTTCGTTGTTCGTATTTTTAAACCCGAGTCATTCACTTGTGAACCTGGCTCAAACCCACTCTAGACACCTAGAAAGAGCTAAACCAAAACCTTTTTAGGTATAAGCCTAGGACGACCCAATAACCGAGGGGGTATTGGGCCCATTAGAAAACTTGCCCTGCGTCTATTGACCCCGAGTCAATTACAGATGAGTCATATTTATGTGTTGAAGAAATATATGTTTATTTAATCCAATCTATTATCCTTTGGGGTTGGGAGAAGGCTTGCTTTGCTTACTTTTATTTAAGGATGCCTCAATCATAGACCAATTGAGAGATAAATTGAATGAAGCTAAACTAAGATAGCGAAGTCCGATAGAAGAGCATTCAGGAACTAGTATTTCCTATCCCTTGCGCAGAATGTTGTTCTTTTTCTCATGTTATTTTCCCTTTTCCTAAAAATTGTATCCCTTATGTTCAACTTTTGTAGGAATTCATGCCATTTATATACACCTATGAAGGTTTTTGGGGATAATGGATTGGTTTTAAAAAGCATATACTTTCTTCAAATATGTTAGGCCAATCCTTGGCTTAAAAGAGTCACCCAACTAGGATATGCATTTATTATATGATATAACTGCCTTATGTGTTTATGTACGTTTGTTTGAATCAAAGACAAACTTATCCACTATGCTCTCGTGGATCAGTTTTCCTATGAAGCAAACAACTCTATGTGGTTACTTATTGTCAAATATCTTGCATTATTTATCACATATGGGAACTAACATATCTGCCTTTGAGTTATTTTACATTACAGATAACAAAAAACTACTCTGTGATGAAGAAATTGGCAGAACATCCTTACTTCACTTGGTTAAAAGTACATAAAATCCTATCCCCTAGCCATCATTCAAATATGACTAGAAGTGGCGAGGAGAATGCGTTGACATCAGGGACATTGTGATATCAGGAAAAAAGAGATGATTGCTGAACTCGCAAGAAAATTTGAAATGCTTCAGGAGGAGATGAACGTACTAGAGATTTGGCTAAGTTGCCATCACTGTCAATGCTCCTGCCCCAGGAAGACACGGGCCTCCGGTCCAGATCCCTCCCCTCAGAATGCCTATTCTCGGAGACCATCCAAATAACACATCATCTATTTTCGCCCCTCAACTTTTCCAAAACACCAATTGAGAAAATAACTCAGATGCTAACCATCCACAAAATCCATCCCTAAATCCACAAAATCCATCTCTAAATCCATAAAATTCACCCCCAAATCCCTAAAATCCATTTTCAAACCCACAAAACCCGCTCCCAAATCCATAAAATCCACTTCTAAATCCATAAAATCCCTCTCAGATTCCACCAAACTACTTTCAAATTCCACAAAATATTCTCAATTTCCAAAACGTCCTCCCCACCTACCACCCGACCTTCTCTCATTCTCAAAATCAAGCTATCCTTCCAAATCCTTATCATGTCATTATATCCCCTAACATATATAATTTCTTTCCCAATATCGAGATAGACCATTACGAGGAGAATGAAAAGGAGTAGAGGACTGAGCATGAAAAAAAGTTGCTATCCATGAATAAAGAAATCATAAGGATTAAGAAATCTCACGGGGTAGGTGATAATGATGCTTTGGGGTACGATGATCTGTATGTGCCCCCCGGAGTAGATCTACCAGAAGGATATAAGGTCCTTAAATTTGAAGTATTCAACAGTATTAGAAATCCAATGGCACATCTAAGAATGTATTACAATCAAATGGTTGGGGTAGGAAGAAATGAGGCATTATTAATGCGCTTATTCAGTATTCAGCCGAAGCTTAAGCGGTGAATCCTTATATTGGTTCACATATCAGGAAATGAAAGATGGTCTAGTTGAAGGGCGTTGGATAAAGGTTTTCTCGATAGATTTGCATTTAATATTGAGATAGTCCCTGACCGATACTCACTAGACCGGATCAAGAATAAAAATGATGAGTGTTTCCGAGACTATGCCTTCTGTCAGAGAAAAGAAGGTGCTAAAGTACAACCTTCCATGTCTGAGGAGAAAATGGTATCGGTTTTCTCTCATGCTCAGGGGGAGAATTTTACACTATGATGGTATCCACATTAGGGAAACTTTTGCAGATTTGGTAAAAATCAGGAAATCGCTGGAGGAGGGCATTCGAATAGGAAAGATTGTCAAAACCCCAACATCATTTGGGTCTTCCATGTTTACTGCGGTCTATACTAATTCTATTGATAAATTGAAAAGGAAATTCAATCCTAGGAATATTCTTTCCTCATTACCGTCGACTAGTTTTCAGCCTGTATTCTATGCCCAACCCCAATACCAAGCTCAACTTCCAAACATTTTACCCCATACCAAGTTCTGTAGCCAAATTATAAATCTCATGTTCAAGCTACTCTTCCAAACAACCAAATAAACATCCAAGTGCCTCCAAACTATCATCAAGTACCTCCTCCCGCTAATCAAAACCAGTATAACCCCCTACATATAAACCTCAAAAAGAAAACTCCTACAAAATTCACTCCATTAGCTGAAAGTCGTACCTAGCTCTTCAGAAGATTGATAAAAGCTGGTTATTTACTGCCTATTCCACCAAAGCCTACCAATCTTAACTAGCGCTTCTTTCAGCCTGATCAAGTCTGTGCTTATCATTCATGAGCACCCGGGAATAATACTGAAGATTACATCAATCTGAAACACAAGATCCAAGACTTGATTGATTAGAAAATCATCACTCATTAGGCGCCGACACCAAATATCACTAGTAATCCATTGCCTAATCATGGGAGAGCGATGGTTAGCATGATCGAAATAGTAAGTAAATGGGTATCTAGTAAGACTACATACTAAGGTGGATTTAAAAAATTCCAAAAAGACAGAAATAGTGGAAAAGATAAAGAAAGTCATAGTTGCCTTAAGTGTCTTGGGTAAGAATTTGGAAGGAATTATTAAGCCTATTATGGTCCCAGAAAAAGCATCTAAGTATGGGTTAGAATTCCAGCCAAGAAATAAAGATGAGATTGAAGTTAAGTCAAAGATAAATCTGTCTAAACCATTTCCACTCCTGTACCAGTCATTTCCTGTGCATGATATATCAAAAGATGATGGTCTTGGGGATGGTATAAGAAATTTGTTCGAAGGATGCAATGATATACCAAAGGATTTCCCAAATTCTGGTGGGGTAAGAAAGGTTGCACCAGGAGAGGCTTTGCAAAACTGGACCTCTACTCCACTCATAACTTGTTGCCCATCGTGGTAGATGAAAGGGCAATTACTAGTAGTTTTAAAAATTGATGATGATACAGAGAAGGCCCCGTGATCCATATTTTTATTTCTTCAATTTTCTTTTTATGTTTTACTGCTTTTAAAAAAGCATGGGCCCACATTTGCACGAGTTATAAGCCATAGTTTGTATTTGTTTCCCAAATTTCAAAGAAATAGCCTCCCTTTATTTAGAAAGTTATTTTAAAATATGCTTATATTATTGCCTTTTATTATCTTGTTATCATCTAACATGATTTTTTTCATAGTAGCAATTTAAAACCTGCCAATGTCATTCCACGTCAAGGGTTAGACAAAAAAACACAGGATGATCCATGCCTTTAATAAGAAATTAAGAGCTCAAATATTTAAAGTTGGGAAAATGGTTCTGAAACGCATATTTCCTCACCAAGAAGAGTATAAATTCAGGTTCGCTCCAAATTGGCAAGGACCATACATAGTTCGTGAGGTACTATCCAAAGGATCTCTAATTGTATCTGATATGGATGGTGAAGAGTGGACCAAACCAATCAATTTCAACATGGTAAAGAGATACTATGTTTGAAGGATGTTTTAGTTTTTGTTTCCTTGGTTTATTTGTAATCGCCTTTATGATAGTATTCGTTTTATGATATGTAATTGTCTAGAATCTCTTCTTTTTATGCACGAACTACGTTTGACCTGAATTACCAAGAAAGGGATACATAGGCGACCTATGTCGGCTTTGAAAAACCCCTTAGGATATTTTATCCTTTCTTTTATGAATGAACTACGTGATACCTAAATTCCCAAGAAAGGGATATGTAGGCGGCCTATGTCGGCTTTGGTCAATCCATTAGATTTTCCTCTAAAGTAGACTTGAACTATATTTGACCTGATTCCTGCTTCAACGGGATACATAGGAGCCCCAACGGCTCGGTCAAAACCTAGAAAATAGAAATTAAGGAAGAATTTTTTAGAAGGAATCTCAAAAATTCACAAGAGGAAGATCATCATCCAACAAAGAGAACAAAGAACAACAAAGACTTTGGATCCTCTCGAGATTAGATCATCTCAAACAACTTTAAACTGGGGTAAAAATTTTGAGGAAGGCCTCAAAATTTCTGCTAAAAACTAGAATATATTTTAAATTCCCCAGCACCAGAGGTCAAAGTCAAGCTTTAGAAATCACCAGTTGTAATAAAGTTTAGGTAGACTAAATCTCCGTCTATGACAGAACTTTTGATATAAACCTCAGCGATGATGATGAATCCCTAAAATTCCTCCATCAAACATCGAATACAGTCAAAACCAAGAAAAAGATGTTCGTTGAGCTAGTACATGAAATAACTGGCAGAGATTTCCTAAATCCTTTACAGATGTTTTGAAACTAGTTTTTAAAAATTTAGACTACTTTCGAAAATCTATGCAAATCTTCCTACTTAGTGATTGCATAAGCATCTATTGGGATGGGGAGTCATGGTGGAAGTCCCAACATGACAGAATACCCAAAAATGGCAAGGAGCGAACCAAGGATCGAAGAATGTTAATACAGAGTAGTTTCACTCAAAAACTAATCATTTTTCTGTGGATGCAAGGATAAGTACACAAAAAATGGAAATCTTTTTATGGATATGATTGCTAACCAAAGTCTATTACTCATAAACCATAACCTACCTAGACGTCAAACTATTACAAAAAATAAGTTATACCTTGGATAATCTTCCTTCTTCATGATGTTTACAAAGGCTAAATTATTTTATAAACAATAATTATAAGATTAATTAATAAACTAATCTTCAAAAAAATTCCTTGATTGTGAATGCAAACCCATTAATTTTAACCTTATTCATATCCTAAATATTTATCCAAGGGTTAATTAATCATCAACTTAGCTCTATTAAGCTCAAACTTATACTATTCAAATGGCCTCCTTAGCTTTCAATGACATTATTCGAAGTCAGTACGTCGGGCATCAACCTTTGGCCATATTAAGGAAATGGGATCCTATATGGAGGGGCCGATTTGAGTACACCAAAGAGCAATTCCATGTGTGAAAGATTGCTTGGAGCATTGAAGATTGAGGACTCACGGTTTTGGGCCTTCATTAAGGACATTTTGGTTACTTAGCCTTGTCCAAGTAACACTCTATGACCACCCTTTTTCATTAAGGGTATTGTGGTTATTTTGTTATGTAATAAGTTAGACTATAAATAAGTTCTATTAGTTCATTTGCTAGTTAGTTTTTGAATGATGAATGTATGAAACACTTGAAAATCCTCTCTCTTGAGAGTAGACCACCTTAGTATAGTCTTAGTTAGGTCTTGGAAAAGCCATCCTTAGTATAGGGCTTGGAAAAGCCAATATTGACCTTTGCTTGGAAATGGTGGATCTTGAGGTGAGTTGATTTCCTTGGCGGTCACCGTAAGAGTGTGATTTTGATTATTACATTCATTAGGGTTAGTGTTAAAATACACTTGATTCTTAATCTTGTAATAATCTTGGTCTCACTATCTATCCTTTCATTATTTTGCAAATCCGTGTGTTTTTGTGTTTGTCATCTTATAACCCTTTGTGTTGCTTGTTCTTCTCACGTTTTGTGGACTATTTTGTCATCTTGGTGGGCTATTTTTGTATCATTTGGTATCAAAGAATGGATTGATCTTGTTCCCCTAAGATCAATCTTGGGCTCATAAACTTGAAAATAAAAACAAAAATAAAACAGTGTTAGAAAACTGAAAAATCAAAAAGAGGTAAATCTATCCATTTTTTTGTGTTCTTGGCCGAAATTGTGTTCTTGTTGTTGTTGTTGTTTTAGCCGAGATTTGTGTCTAAATCTATGTGTGTTTTTATTGTCTTAGTTGTTTCTAAGTGTTAGTTTTTTCTTCACTAACACCCTTGAGTCTAGATCCAAGTTGAGCTTGAACATTGTTGTTACGGTTTCAAGAACTTGAACATTGTTGGTGTTGTTGTGTGGACCAAAACTTGAAGGCGGTTTGACATCGTGTTTTTTGTATTTTTTTGTGGTTTTTAAGCTTGAAAAAGGTGTTGTTGATTGTTGAAGGTTCAACGTGAGGCTAGGTTTTCAAACTTCTATTGAAAGTTCTTGTTGTTCTTGACTATCTTTATGTCTAGTTGCAAAAAAGCTCTTCAATAGTGTTGTTTGATCCAAAAGCCAAGTGGAAAGAAGTGAGGCCTTTGTTAGTCTTTAAAACAAATCCCAAAGACCTACCCAAAGTGAAGGGGGACAAAAAGATTTACAAAAAATTGGTTCTAAAAGAGGGGAAAAAACACTTTTCTAGGTGTCCAAAAGAGGAAAGGGCCACCAACCCTTCAAAAAGGTGTCTTGCCCAAAAGGTGTAAGACAAGTCAAACCTTTTTGAATGTGAAAAATGGCTCCAATCTTGATATTTTTCTTCCCCAAGGCCTAAATACACTGCTTCAAGAATTGAAAATTGAACCAAAATTTCAAAGTTGAAAAAATAAGAACCTTTCAAAAACCGCAACCAATCCTAGACCGCCACATCACCAATTTTTGTACAATACCAAAACTTAGGGCTCAAAATCTTGGATTCTTAGTTTCTTATTATTGATTCTTAGTTTCATTTTTTTTATTCTTATACTAATTTGAATACGTTTCTTTCGTGTCTTCACTATTTTTGTGCTTTTCTCGTTTGTAACTTGTAGTAACTTCTTTATTTCAAGTTCATAAGTGAATTTTGTTTTGTGTCTTGAGTCAATCAAAACAAGAATCCATTCCATCCTCCAAGTATTATTGACATCTTATTTACTACCGGAGTATAAGCAACTTTCAATATTTGTCGCTCCAATTGTGAGAATCACAAAGGTGAGTGTATCGAGTGTTGGTAAGGAGCTTTTTGTTTTCTTTTGTTTGTTGTTGTCTTTTTTTGTTTTGTTAGGTACCATGGCTGCTCATAATTTCAAGGACATATGTGATCGCATCCATGACGATCTTGAAGATATGCAATAACACATTAAAATTATACGCCAATTGTTACCCAAACTCTTCCCTCAAAATCCTATTGTCCAAACAACTTGTGATAAGAGATTTTTGAAGGAAGTTGCTGACTAATCTTATGATGGACTTTCACACTGAGGTAAAGACAAACATACTCATGAACTTCAAGGTAAAATAGCTAACCCTTACACTTTTATGCATGTGAATGATAATTGTGTGGCTAGTATCCCATTGAGTGTGAGTTATAGCTTTCCTATATGTGAGTCTATTATTTCTTTGCCACTTGATGATGATGTACTTTTTGTGAGTGTGGATATACTAGTTTATCCTATCGATGACTAAATCGACTCTTCTTGTAAGATCGATTTATGTCCACCAAGTGTTGAAACCATTGTGTTGAATGAAAGTACATCGTCTTGTGAAATTTATGTTGATCAACTTTTGTGTGAAAATTTCCCACCACTTGAGGATGTGTATGATGTGATTAATGAATCTCAAGTGTGTGATTATGTTAAAAATATTGATCAAAGGAATAGGAGTGAACCCGATAACTATTCTTGGGATAATCTTGCACTTGAAATCTCTTTGAAACTTGATATTGATCTTTTAGAGAGTGATGAATGTGTTTGTTCCGAATCTGCCCATGAAATAGATCATGCTATCTTAAGGTATAATGTTTTGTTTGAAGATGATATAACCACTCCTAATGAACATAGTGGTGGAAATGATGGTATAGCTTGCCTTAGAAGCTATAGCCGATATGCTAACCCACTATGGTGTGACAATATTCCTCCTAAAGATAGAAATTTCTTCTTGGAAGATGAGAGTACTCTTAAGGGTAAGGGATGTGTGGGTTTGGAAACTACTTCTCCTTCTAATTTGTGTGACTTTATTATTGAGAGTACTCATGGTGATGATTGTGAAACTAGTAGTGAGTACACACATGAGGGAACCTTAGTAGAAGTCGACTTGAGTGATACCTTTCTCCACTTTCAATTTGCTCTGGACAATATGTATGCTATTGTAAAGAGTATGCCATTTATTTTGGGTGGATACCACGGGAAAGGGGAGTTTTGTCTAGACCCGTGTCTATGGCCACTCTTCCCGTTTGACCCCGGTGCCAAATATAGAATTGGTGATGATGGTGCACTCAACTTGTTTCTTGGTTTACATAACAAGCAAAGTATCATTTTTGGTGAATTATATAGCCAAATCCTTTGTGTATTTTTCATTAATTATGTAATATTTAGTTCAAAGGATCCTTGGTTATATTCTAAATATGTGCAACCTTTGCATGTAGAGGTGATTTGTTGTGCTTACCCTAACTCTCATGCCATGAGGAGTTTGTATTTGTGTGTACTTTTTTTGGTTTTGCAAGGTTTGGATTCGAGGTCGAATCCTTTTCAAGAAGGGGAGGATGATACGATTCAAATAGCCTCCTTAGCTTTCAATGACATCAATTGAAGTCAGTACGTTGGGCATCAAGCTTTGGTCACATTAAGGAAATGGGATCCTACATGAAGGGGCCGATTTGAGTACACCAAAGAACAATTCCACGTGTGAAAGATTGCTTGGAGCATTGAAGATTGAGGACTCACGGTTTTGGGCCTTCATTAAGGAGATTTTGGTTACTTAGACTTTTCCAAGTAAAACTCCATGACCACCCCTTTTAATTAAGGGTATTGTGGTCATTTTCTTATGTAATAAGTTAGACTATAAATAAGTTCTATTAGTTTATTTGCTAGTTAGTTTATGAAAGATAAAAAATTGAAACACTTGAAATCCTCTCTCTTGAGAGTAGACCACCTTAGTATAGTCTTAGTTAGGACTTGGAAAAGTCATCCTTAGTATAGGGCTTGGAAAAGCCAATATTATTTTTTGCTTGGAATCGGTGGATCTTGAGGTGAGTCGATTACCTTGGCGGTCACCGTAAGAGTGTGATTTTGATTATTACATTCATTAGGGGTTAATGTTGAAATATACTTGGTTCTTAATCTTGTAAAAATCTTGGTCTCACTATCTATCCTTTTATTATTTTGCAAATCCGTGTGTTTTTGTGCTTGTCATCTTGTATCCCTTTGTGTTGCTTGTTCTTCTCACGTTTTATCGACTGTTTTGGCATCTTGGTGGACTGATTTTTATCACAACCAAACTCCATTAATGGATTTCTAATGCTAAAGACCTTACCTTTATTGAATTCAAGGTCCGCAACTATCAACTTTCATGTTTTAGAACAAACATTTCATATTGGAAGAGTTAATTCTCAAACTAAAATCAATTATGAGAGAAAATACATATACTTTCCCTACAATTTCATGAACTTAGGATTCTAATCCACAAATTTCACCATAGATTCCCCATTCCAATGATTCTAGAAGATAAATGGATTAATTAATGTTAAAAAAACAAGTAAAAATCTTACCTTAACGAAGGATTTCCACCCAAACCAAGAGAAAATCATCCCTTTAGGGCTTAGGAATAAAATTTTAGAATTTGGAGGTTGAAATCCATCAAAATAAATTTATAAACTACTGTTACACCACTATAGCAATTTGAACCTTCTATGTCACCCTCAACTTTTGAGCACATACAGTCTTCAGTAAAATGATCATAACTTCTTATTCAAGAATCGAATTAACAAATGGTTGGATGAGTTGGAAAGAAGACTCAAAGATATTTAATTTGGTGGGTATTGGAACCCCTAACTCATTATATTCTATGAAAAGTTCTTGTATTAATTTGACCCTAGTTTAAACTTATCCCAAAACTAAATCGGTAAGGACACTTTCAACATAACATTGTGCTTGTCACGACCCGAGGCTACCCCCTAGTCGCAACAATGGTCATTACAGTCACAAGTGACCACAATCTAACCCATGATCTAGTACCTATTGTGAGCACTGACTAATTATGAACATAAGACCTGTACGAAAGATAAATTGAGAAGGAAATTAAATCTGAATACTGAAATACTGAATCAAACATAAGTCTGATAAACCTGATAAAAATTGAAAAGTGATTGACTAACTATCTAACTGACTGTCAGAACGTTTGAAAGCCTCTAAACTAACTGAGGAGTTAATAGGACAGACCCCCAACTAACTCCGACTGACTAAAAAATGGAATATAAAAATAACTGAATAAACATAATAGGTCCTCGATGGATTAGGACTCACTATTACGGCTGCTGAATTACGCTTAGCTATCTAACTGCGGTCTGGAAACTGTACGTACAAACCTATGATATAAGACACCATAGCGCAAAGAAAAGTACGTTGGCAGTACTTTGAATGTACTAGTACATGAGATGAGGTTAGGCTGATATACAAGGGGTACTATGCATATGAAATATGGACTAACTGAATAGCATGAGGTGACTGAACATGAATGTATGAAAACTATAACATCTGAGAATGCAAGACTAAACATAAACGTATATCTGAAATAATCTGTAAACTGAAAGACTAAAATCTGATAACTATATAACTGAATAACTGAGAATCTGTATGCTTTGGCCAGGCAAACCTGAAATGAAACTATACTGAATACTGTACTGAGACTTGGGAGGTATCATCTAACTGACATGACCCAATCTAAGCTAATCGGGGTCCAACCTGAACCCCAGTTATAAGGGTGTCAGTACCGTGCTAAGAGTACTAACACTGGTTGTGCGGATCCATTAAACTAGTGTCCTGAAAGACTAAGGAGTCACCCTTAACTGGGAGGTTCTCTAATGAGATATGTGTTACCCTCAACCGGTAGTTAAACACTTTGTTAACCCTCAACTGGTAGGTAGACATCTCTAACCTACGCTGGCTACATAGTTTTGGAACTCGAAGATTTCTACTAAGGGTCACACCCTTTACTATCAGGTGAGCCCTCAACCCTGAGTTCACACGGTGCTAAATCCTACTCCCAACTGAACTGAAATATATACTAGAATAGAATAATAATTATTACATAACTGATAGTGCTCATCATGATTATAAACATGTAAGAAAACTAATAAGAGTCATGGATTAACAATATTAGTACTTGAAAAGCTGAATTCATGTAAATCACATAGGTATCGGGTGTTTATAACCCACCTGCATTGAATGGAATTAACAATAATGTCATATAAAAGATTTAAAACCATAGTAGGGGATCATTGTTCAAAATACAACACATAGGCATTTCATCAAACACATGAGAGTCATGAATTTAAGCATGGGAATGGGTAAAGCATGCGAGAGTAACAAGATTACAAGACTAAAATAATAACTTATGGATTCAACGTGAAGATTACAACATATAAAACATGTAATGGCTCATCCCACTTGAAAAACACTTATAAACATAACTTGTAAATGAATCCACAAGAGATTCATGGAGATATTTCAACTTAAACATGAAAAACTCATAATTTACAACCAAAAAGGGATTCTTGGACTCCATGGCTGAAATGAACCCATGGATAAACATCACACATACCTCACTAGATGATTTTGTAAAGATTCTTGGGAATTTCTTGAGGTTTGAAGCTTGAATTCCTTAATTCCTTCAGAATAGGTTAGGGTTTGTTCTTGAAGTGGAAAATGATTTTCTTGAGAGATTTTATGAATAAAGGGGCAAATAATTCTCCTTGGGGACCTAAATTTCGAGTTATGGATAATTTTGGGTGAGGGAATTTACCCAAATGCCATTAAATAACAAAGAACAAAAGATGAACAAAAAGGAGGGGCACCGCGGGCTCCATTCTGGCGGTGTTGTGGGCCTATCCGGTGCCCTCACTATTTTGCTTCTCCAAACATGCCTCTACGCTCATTTGAAAATTCTGAAAATCACCCGAGACACACCTTGAACAACCCCAATCATGAATCAACTTAAAAATTGACGTTCTGAGGTCGGGAAGGTCAAAAATAAAATCATCAAAGTTTAGGGGCCTTGGAAATGACTAAGTCCCTACACTAAGTGAAATTTCTAAGTCTTGGACTCCTTTAACATGCAATTGAGAGATAAAATGAGCTAAGACTTTTATGATATATTACAAAATATTCCCCTTGAGAACATTCATCCTCGAATGAGGCTGGTTAGCTGAGAACACTGAGGAAACTGTAATTATAAACTGAACATGCATGACTGAAAACATGATTGCATAACTGAGTCTGAAATATGATACATGAACTGAACTGAATGTATGCAATGACATGAGATAGATTACATAGATGAAACTGAGAACGGTTAAGATTCAATCTGAGGAAAAATCGTTACCTTAAGTTGAATCTGAGTTCACAGAGAAATGATGAGGGTACTTGGTTCGTATATCTACGTCTACTTCCCAAGTGGCTCCCTCAACGGACTGATTTTACCAAAGAACCTTGACCAAGGAAACTTTTTTGTTCCTTAGTCTACAAATCTAACGATCAAGGACCTCAACTGGGATTTCTTCATAAGAAAGGTTATCCTAAACATCCATGCTTTCTAATGGGACAACAATAGATGAATCACCAATACACTTCTTTAACAGGGAAACATGAAATATTGGATGCACTGATGTCAAATCTGTAGGCAACTATAGCTCATAAGCTACCTTCCCAAAACGACTCAAGAATTTATATGGGCCAACATAATGGGGAATGAGTTTCCCCTTCTTGCCAAATATCTTCACTCCCTTCATGGGTGAGATTTTCAAATAAACCAAATCACCAACCTCAAACTCAAGAACTCTTCTTCTCACATCTGCATAAGATTTTTGACGGCTTTGGGCTATCTTCAACCTCTCCCGAATGGACTAAACTTTTTCATCACATCAAACACTGGATGTTGCCCTATCAAAGCAACTTCACCTTTCTCAAACCAACTAATAGGAGATCTACATATCCTTTCATAAAGAGCCTCATATGGAGCCATCTGAATACTAGAGTGATAGTTGTTATTATAGGCAAACTCAATCAAAGGTAAGTGATCATCCCAACTACATCTAAAGTTAATAACACATGCTCTTAATATGTCCTCTAAGGTCTGAATGGTCCTTTCTGTCAGACCATCTATTTGAGGATGAAAAGTTATACTAAGATGAACTTGGGTACAAAGGCACTTCTGAAAAGCCGTCCAAAAGTGAGAGGTAAAATGAGTACCTCTATCTAATATGATAGACAACAGAATCCCATGTAACCTATCCAACTCCTTAAGGTAGATCCCGGCATAATCCTCGACTGAGTAAAAAGTATGAACTGGCAGGAAATGAGCTAATTTTGTCATTCTGTCTATAATGACCCATATCAAATCATGATGACGACGCGTGTGAGGCAAACCTATCAAAATCCATGTTCACCACCTCTTACTTCTAAGTGGGGATACTGAACTCCTACAATGTGCCACTAGGACTTTGGTGTTCAACCTTAACCTGCTAACAATTAGAACACTTAGCTACAAACTCTGCAATACCCCTCTTCATACCACTCCACCAATAGATTTCTCATAAGTCACGGTACATCTTAGTGGCTCCTAAATGTATAGATTATTGTGCACCATGCGTTTCTGCAAGTATTCATTGTCTCATATCATCAACACATGGAACACATAATCCACCCTGACATCAAAATACACCATCTCCCTTTTGGGAGAAAACCTCCACCTTTTGGTCTCTAATTGCCTCCTTAAACTTAACCAAACTAGGATCTCTATCTTGATTTTCTTTTACTTCGGCAACCAAGGATGATTCCAAACTATTCTGAACCCATAAACTACCTTTTGCTGAATCAACCAACCAAAAACCTAATCTAGTAAGCTGGTGAACCTCACTGACTAACTTTTTCTTATCCTCCTCAACATGAGCAATACTACTCATAGACAACCTGCTAAGGGCATCTGCAACTACATTGGCCTATCCTGAATTATACAACACACTTATATTAGATTTAGATCTTTCTACGAGAAAACGTACTACAAACTCTTATGGTCAGTGAAGACATCCATATGAACCCCATAAAGGTAATGTCTCCATATCTTCAAAGCAAATACAACAGCTGCCAACTCAAGATCATGGGTAGGATAATTCGTTTCATGAGGTTTAAGTTGTCTAGAGGAATTGTCTATGACCATACCTCTCTGCATCAACACACAACTAATACCACCTCTGAAGCATCACAATAAACCACAAATCCATCTGAACTATCTGGCAAAGTCAATACTGGAGCAGAAGTGAGTCAAGTCTTTATCTCTTGAAAAATCTTCTCGCAAGGATCTTTCCACTGAAACTTGACTTTATTCTGAGTCATTCGAGACATGGGGGATGCAATAGAAGAAAATCCTTCAAAAAACCATTTGTAATAGCCAGTTCCTTACTACATCGATCTTTTGAAGGTCAGCTCTAATGCCATTACCGAAAATAATATGGCCAAGGAAAGCTACTGATCTTAGCCAAAATTCGTACTTACTAAATTTGGCAAACAACTGATGAGCTCTAAGGGTCTACAACACAATTCTCATATGGTCTGCATGATCATTCTCACTACGAGAATAAACAAGAATATCATTAATTAAGATTATGGTTAACATGTCCAAGTACTTCTTGAACACTCTGTACATTAAGTCCATGAAAGTTGCAGCGGAATTCATTAGTCCAAAGGACATAACTAAAGATTTAAAGTGACCATACCGAGTTTTGAAGGCTATCTTTGGAACTTCATATTCTCTAACTCTAAGCTGATGATAGCTGGATCTGAGGTTTATCTTAGAGAAATAACTGGCACCCTAAAGTTGGTCGAATAAGTCATCGATTCTAGGGAGTGGATACTTATTCTTGATTATGACTTTGTTCAACTGACGGTAATCAATACATATTCTGAGAAAACCGTCTTTCTTACGCATGAACAGGATTGGAGCATCCCATGGGGAAACACTGGTCCTGATGAATCCCTTATCTAAAAGATCTTGTAACTGTTCTTTCAACTCCTTAAGAACATTCTGGAAGGAGATAGGCTGGGTATTTGGAAGGAGATCGATTCTGAAGTCAATTTCCCTTTTGGGAGGAACTCTGGGAAGGTCTTCAGGGAACATATCTGGAAATTCCCTTACTGCTGAAACTAACTCGAGACTTAGAGTCTCAGAACTAGAGTCTTTGACTCAAACAAGATGATAAACTAATATATATCTAACCTAGATAAATTAAAAACTAACCTAAAGAAAGGAGATGAAGACGAGTACACAAACACAAGAATCAAAACTCAAATAATGCATTAATGAAAAGGATAGATAACTTGATATAAGAGCATACAAGTAATAAGAACCAAAGTGTGTATCAAACACTAAGACCCCTAAGACTCATATGTACAAAACCAAGTTCTTACTTGGACCCAAGAGGGAATAAATTCATCTCAAAAACCCAATTTTCTAAGCCAAAATGCAATACAAGTGAATCCACACTATGTCTTGCCCTAGTTACGGTTGCTCTACTCTCTCTCAAGATAAGAATTGTTCTTTCAAGTTTGAATATCAATCATCATCAAAGGAAGAAATAAACCTACAAGAGACTATTTATAGTCTTACAAAACAAAATGACTAAAACACCTTTAATGTGCTTTTACACTCCAAGGGCGCCCCTCCTTAGCACTTTAAGCAATTACTTAAATGCCCTTAATGAGTTTGAACACTTTAAGGTTGCCCCTCCTTAGTACTCCAAGCCATGGGTTCTTCTTAATACTCCAAGGACTCGGGTTCTTTAAGCTTTAAAGGTGGCCTTGGGTTCTTCAAGATTCAAAAAGCTTCTTCTAAATTGCTTGGAACTCCCCATGCTCATATCACTAAGCAATCAACCACTCACGGCATTGTTCTTTGGGAGTTCAAAATAGTGTCTTGAGATGATCAAGGCTTGAGTCTTTATGTGTTGGCCTCGAATAATGTCATCAAAAGCTATGATGGCCATTTGTCTTGTATAATCCTTTCTTTCTTGAAAAGCATTCGACCTCGAATCTATACCTTGCAAAACCAAAGAAAGGACAAACAAGCGCAACAACCTCATGGCATAAGGGTTAGAATTAGTACAACAAATAACATCATCATGCCAAGGGGGTATTCACTTGAAATATAACTATGAATCCCTTGTTTTATTCATAAAAAGCTTAGTAAGAATGTCATAAAGGGAGTGTCCATGAATATCACCAAAAGACAATGAAGTTACAAAGGTAATAATGGCATCAAAAATCTCTAAAGGTAAGAATACCTTTCTCTTAAAAGCCATAAGACACAGTTGTTTCATCACCTCTCTAGTAGACCTAACTAAGAGTAATGACACCAATGGTTCACACTTCCACAAGTGTTTTATGGAGTCAAGGATATGAGTGATCCTTGTAGAATTATTGCTCAACCAAGTGGACCATTTGAGACACTTCCTACCTCCAAATAAGATAAATCCAAGACTATCATGGACATCATCATAAGAAAAGAGGTAGTACAGAAAGAAATTGAACATGAAAGTCTCCTCCAAGGTGCTTTTATCAATAGGGGTGCCATTGGCCACAAGAGTGTTAGAACACAATGCACTCAAGGATGGAGCTAAATAATTTAGGCACACTATAAATTTCCCTTCTAAGCAATTCATGCCAACATACGATTTAGATTCAAAAAGATTATGAACAATATCATATGCCTAAAGGTAATGAAGAAAGGTACTAAGGACTCTATTCTTATCAAAGATGTATCCACAAGTAGGAACACACAAAGAGAGAAAAAAATATTACAATAACATAGGACCTCTCATTTTCAAACATCTTTCCGAGGGAAGAAATTTCATTAATGGATCCATGCAATTAGGGAAAATAGAGAACCTACTATTTAACAGGCCAATCCAAGACAAGTAATTCTCCCAAGAATTTTGTTTCCCTCTATTAATGAAGGCAACCATGCTCCCAAGAGTCCCACAAGATACTTCAAAGTGTCTAACCCTATGAAGGTGACAAGAAACCTTTAGCATCCATGGACTCTTCCATAAACATGAATTCAACTTAGCATCCACAAGTTGTGGTTCACATAAATTAAGCAGAAGTGTGTCAAAAATGGATGCAAGTATATAAGCAATACCCCAAAGAGGCAATTACACATTTGCTTTAGGGTCCTCAACCATAAAACCACCTTTGAGAATAGGGCTTCCAATCAAAACTAAGACACAAAGAAGGGTATCATGAGAAGGGAATTCATCCAAAGTGATTTCAAGAGAGAATTCTTAACTTGACCTACAAGTAGTGATATATTGGTCAAGAGTGGAAAGACTCAATGGTGAACTCTCTAGGTTCATTTTATTACTCCCCTTCTTTAATGAACACTTAACATTGTTGGAAATTCCTCCCATGCACAACCTGGGTATTTCAAGTGGATTGTAAATCCCCAAGAAAGACTTTCCATCATAGGGAAGGATACCAACATCCACAATCAACCTTTTCTTATTGTCTGGACCAAGCACCAAGATGGTTGTGTTGCAATTTACACAACCCAATAAGTCACCAGGGTCAAATAAGAGAAGTAACCAAGAACATTGGTCAAGGCTATACTCACTTTTCCATAAGGATCCATCCTTACAATTAGACATACCCTCTATACTATCATTAGTAACATCATGAACAAGAAGAGGGTGGAGAAAGGTGTCACACAAGTCAAATTCAACTATGGTGTCCTAAATCATGTACTTACTAGTTTCATGTTTATCACCATTAGTATGCTAAACATAGGAAACACACAAAGAAGAAGTTGATGGAATTTCTAAACAAATATCACCTTCTCTTTCAAAGGAGTATTCCTCAAGTTGACACAAACCACCATTAACATTAAAGAGATCACAATCAAAATCATTTTTCAAAGAACAATCAATAATCGCATTTCCTATACATTTAAGAAAATCAAAGTCTTCTTTGCCCAATTGATCACTTTTCACAACATTCTCATTTCCACGATTTCTATGAGTAACAATACGGCTTTCATCACACAATATGCTCAAAGAATCATCTTCAATCTCATGATCAACTCTATCTATATCATAACTAAGTTAAGACTTATCAAACACACCATACATATGCTCAAGTAGTGGATTACATTTATGAGTAAGTTGATCATTGTACACACCCTCACTAGTTGTTGGCAACTCGCATGCCAACATAGACTCACCTTTGTTTTCACAAGGGTCAACTAGTGTGTGAATACTCTCATTACTTGGCAATGGAATCTTATTCATGTTACAAGTGCTAGCAATAGGTGAACACAAATTGGTCTCACGAGAAGAATCAGTTCGGTTATCTATAGGATCAGTTAGTACTTGTGTACTTCCAATATGAATTCGATCACCACGACACCTATCAATACCAAGAGTATCACAAAGGTAAGACTCATGTACTTCGTCTCTAGGAAAACTAAAAACTACACCTACTTGGCCACTACTAGCCACATCACAACATTCTAAGTTTATAGGAGTGTAGGAGATAGCATTTTTACCTTGTAGCTCACATGAGTTTCGGCCTTCACCTTGGTGTCTGTCATGGAAACCCACTTTCTTCTTTGGGAAGCTCTCATAACGAGGGAATTTTTCAAGACTTCTCCCTTGGACCATCGATGAAAAATCTCCTTTGATTGATGTCATATCCGTTTGTATCCTTCCGATGCTCGATTACATTCTTTCTGTGCACTCCAATAAAGGCCCAAATAGCCTTAGTAGTATTTTCGTCCATATTGACACCTATTTTTTTTCCTCCACAACTAAGTTTAATTATGAGTTTCTTCGATTTTAGACAAAATTACAACATTTAGTATATCCAAATAAAGAAAATTTTTAAAATATTTATGTACGTAATTTGTTATTTTAAGTAGCAATTATAGATTCTCAAATATACGAAATTATATAATTCTCTTAAATAATTATTTTATTAAAAATTATTTTTAATCAAAAGTTATGTGAAAATTATTAAAATAGATAAGATTTTGTTTTAAGTATAATTTATTCTTTAAAATAATTTATTTGAAAAATATTTGTTTGATTTTATTAGATCAAGAAACTCAAAATTAAATTGGGTATTAATTCGTGTCTAATTACAATTTAGTTTAGCTAACTTATTAAATTTGATCATAATTAGAATTAAATTGACCAATTTTTTCTCAATTTGATCAAAATTTAAATGAGATGGTTAAATTCTAATTTAATTGGGGTTATTTTTAAAAATAACCCCAAACCCTCTTAACCTACCCAACCCAACTGCCCATTCCCTTTTAACAATTAAACAACCCATAACCCATCAACCTAACATAATAACAACCAAGCCCACCAGCCTTATTACACGATCCAAGCCTAACCAAACACCCTTATAAAGCTCTGAACCAGCCCACACCCTTGTTACTTCTCTTTTATCCTCATAAAAACAACAACAACATACAACCCCTATCAACAATGCCGAACAGCATACAAGAAAAAAAACCAACGACAACAGCCGACAATATCCATGACAAAAATAGCCAACAGTAAAACAATGGCAAAACCCAATCCCCAAACAAACAGATGTAATTTCTACATTCAACAACAACATAGCAATTTCAACGCAACAACAACAGCTATTAATCTGGATTTTCCTCAAAACTATTCGATCTAGTATGAACATGGACGATCACAATTAATTTGTGTTTGAATTTCAAATTTTTTATCCTCAATTTCTTATTTTTCCCCCCAAAATTAGTTCAAAACCTTCTATAAATACCCATTGAAGAACAAAAGGGAGGAGGGGAATTTTGGGGGAAAACTTAGAGGTTTCAGAGGCACATTCTTCTAACCTCACGCAACTAAAATTCTCGAAGAGTTTGAAAACTCAATTTCAACAAAAATTTAAACTCTGGCGAGTTGAATCATAATCTCAGGAGAAACAAACATAATCTCTTGTGGTAGGAGTTCCGTCGGGCTAAGCTCGTTGTCCTATTCGTTGCCCCTAAAAAGGTAAAACTTCTATTTTTCTTTTTTTTTTCTCGCGTGATTTTTGTCTGTATGATAGTTTAATTTAAGTTTTCCTATATTAGTGGAATTATGTGCGGTAGATGAACTTAAAGTACATAGGCTGCTTGCGACGAAAATCGTATGACTTTCTCTATTTTTTTTCTTTTGTCGTCCCTAAGTCATCATTTTGATGTAACTGAATCAATTTATTGATGTTTCTTCTATAGTATGTGTTTGATAGTTGAATATTACCTTATGTATGAAAATGGTCTTTTGATAATTTCACGAATCTTTATCTCGTTGTAATCAGCTGCTCAACAACTAAAATAGTTCATGAAAAAATGGACTGGAAATTCTTAACAATTTTTCTTCATATCGAGTGAGTTTCGTTTAGTCCAAAATAGCACTATACGATGGCCTATCTTCATCCTAATGATTTATCCGTAGCTTTGATGTTGTGTAGTCTTGTATAATCACGCATGTTAAACCTCGAATTTTAAGCCTTTTACTTGAAAACTGTTGTGGAAAATTTAGTTGTTTGGTGAAAGTTTTATATATACAAATCTTGCCCATTACTATGTATGAACAACTATTGATTTACCAGGGTGCCATTTTGTTTTAAGAATTCAATGTTGCTAAGATCAAAAAATTCCAAGATAAATGCTTAAGTTGTTGATATTACATAATATATGAATTATGTTAGGGCCTTAAGTTATTTATGGTTTCTCTCATGGAAAGCGTGGACTTAATAGTTTAATTTTCACCAATATTTATCTCTTCAAGCTTCAAACGTTTGTAAATCTATTTTAGTTGGTTGATTTATCCATTTCATATGAGTTACTTAGAAAAATAACTTTGACAACCTTTTTATGGTATGTTTTTCCTTTATTTATCACATCTTGAGTAAATGATTATATGTATTTATCTTTTTTTTAATATTATGTGTTAAGAGCACTTGAATAGCTACTATTTTTTTTTCCATCTCTTGTTTATGTGTTTCTTGGCGAATCCAACTGGACCCCATTGCCTCTGCATTTTTCGGGACCCAAACCATCCTTAGTCGAGTCAAAAATCTCCATCAAAATATGTTCAGGGGCTGGTATACACTTATATATGCCATATATATGAGATTTACAGGTCAAAGGTTGTTGGCCTAAGCCAAGATATGACGTATTATAATGCTGGGCACAAGCATACGAGATTTTATATATTGATATACAGCGTATATATATTAAAAACACAGAATTACGATTGATATACAGTTGGTATACACTTAAGAAAATGGACTCAAAGTCCATAATTCAAAGTCCATAAAGAATGGGAAGCTTTGTTGTTGGGCCAATTAAGGGATCAATTTCAATTCTTGTATTATTTTTGTAGCTTGTATTATTTATTTGTGTTAACTGACATTTTAATCAATTAACCTAGACAAATTCCCTAAAAGTGTTGTCATTTTATTTTATCTTAGTTTTCTTTTACTTAACTAATAATTCCTTCACCTAATTTATATCATCTAAAATGGATTAAATTGTCTCCTTCAATTTTTTTCCTTAAAACAAGTCATTTAAAGATTAAGTATTTTCTCCAAAATCTAACAAACTAATTTATTTTGAAAATCAACTCTTTTTTTTTCAAAAATTAGCGAAGCACTTTTAATTAAATACTCTCTTAATATTTTATCTCTACATAATTGACTTTTTCTATAATAATTAATAAGAAGAAAATAATTTTGTAATCTTTTCTTTCTCCATGAAAGCAAAATCATTTTTCTCTTAAATTCGAAAAACCTCAACTTAGCTTAATTCAAGTGGAATGTTTCTCCTTACAATAAATAAACGTCATTTTATACGTTTAAATAAATACCTTTTATATTTTTTATAAAATTAATTCTTTGCGAAAATTAGTCACTTTTAATTAGTCAAGTTAGTTCTTTTTGGTAAACCATTTTAAACGGACGTTCCTAAGTGCCTTAAAAACCTTCTTAGCGTGTTAATCGAACCCTTACCCAGTTTCTCTAGTTTTAAAGGTTTATTTCTATTTTTGAACCTTTGAAACTCTTTTAAATTTTTTCTTGATTTTTCTATAAAAATCAAGTGGCGACTCTGTGAATTTCTTAAAATTATTTTGGAATTTCCTTAATTCTTTTGAAGTAGTTTTAGGAAGGTCAAAACTATTTTCTCGCTAAATGAAATTCGAAAAGGATAAAACAGTCCATGGTACCTAAGAAATGACACTAACAAAACAAACAAACACGTTATCTCAAAAAGTATGCTCACCACACTTTTCTCACACCTTCGATTACCTCACACTTGGCTTCAAAAGTGTTGAAAATTGGCTTATAATCCGTGGAAAGTTGAGTGTTGATTTCTACTCTTGCCAGGAATAGATTTTTGTTTGAAAGACTCAAAGAAATCTTGTTCGGACTTGAGCCAAGGAACTACAATGAATCACAAAAGATAAAAGCACACAAAGAAAGGTAACACGAAAAAAATAGACACAAACAACTAACTCGCAATCTAGTAGGTGATAACTAGTTGCTAATTAGTACTAGAATCAAGAAATGAAACTAAGAATCAAAGAAAAGAAACTTAGAACCTAAAATTTTAGTTTAAGCATTTTTTTAGGGGAGTGATAATGTGGTAGTAATGATGTGGCAGCTTGGTCAATGTTGGTCAACATTTTTGGAGTTGACTTGTTAACTTGTTCCAATTTGAAATTCAATCCTTCAACTAGGAGGAGGAGTTTCATCTATGGGACAGAAAAATACAAGATTTGGAGCCTTTTTCAAGCTCAAAAGTTTGAATTTGTGATGGCCCCCCCTTGTACTTTTCCTTGTACTTGTCCTTGTCCTTTTCTTTGAGAATATTCTTTTTTGACGCTTTTTGAATTCTTTCTTCATTTGGAAGAGTTGGAATATGCTTGGAATATTATTTGTACAAACAAGGACCACACTCATTTTCTCCTCCTTGTTGAATCAAACAACACTTTTTGAATGTTCTTCTTCAACAGTATATGAAGAACATTCAAAAGATTGACCCAAGTTGACCCTTAAGCAAATGACCTCCAAATTGAATGATTTTTATTTCTTTTTGGTCACGTTGAACTCCTAATCATAACCTATACACGATCAAGCCACAAATCTCAACAAATTTTGAGATCCACCATTTAAGTTTCTTCAACCTTCAAGCTCAACAATGGTGAATAACTCAAAACAACCCGGATTAAGCTCAAATCTTAGATCTAGACCCGATTAGTACTAGGGAACAAGGATCTAGCACTAGAAACACCCAAAACACACAAAATTTACTAGATCTAAGTCTCAAAATTTGACCAAAGTACAAAAAACATGAATACAACTTTTTTTTTGCAATTTTCAGATTTTTGACTCTCTTTTTGTGTTGATTATCTCAAGGTAACAACAATCCAAGACTTAGAATTTTAGGAACAATTCTAAAATGTGGGTTTGATACCAAATGATATATATCTAAACTAGATAAATGAAAAACTAACCTAAAAAGGAGGTGAAGCCGAGTACACAAACGCAAAGATCAAAACTCAAACAATGCATTAAAGAAAAGAATAGATAGTTGGACATAAGAGCATACAAGCAATAAGAACCAAAGTGTGTATCAAACACTAAGACCCCTAAAACTCATATGAACAACACTAAGTTCTTACTTGGATCCAAGAGGGAATCAATTCGCCTTAAAAACCCAAGTTTCTAAGACAAAATGCAACACAAGAGAATCCACACTATGTCTTGCCCAAATTATGGTTTCTCTACTCTCTCTCAAGAGAAAAATTGTTCTTTCAAGTTTCAATATCAATAATCATCTAGGGAAGAAACAAACCTACAAGAGACTATTTATAGTCTTACAAAAAAAACGACTAAAACACCCTTAATGAGCTATGATACTCCAGGGGAGCCCCTCCTTAGCACTCCAAGCAATAACTAAAATTCCCTTAATAAGTTTGAACACTCCAAGACTTCCCCTTCTTAGTACTCCAAGCTGTGGGTTCTTCTTAACACTCCAAGGCCTCGGGTTCTTCAATTTTCAAAAGGCTCCTTGTAAACGGCTTGGAACTCCTTATGCTCATATTATAAAGCAATCAACCACTCACGGTATTATTCTATTGGGTGCTCAAAATGGTGTCTCGAGATAACCAAGGCTTGAGTCTTTATGTGTTGGCCTATAATAATGTCATCAAAAATTGTGATGGCCATTTGGGTCGTATCATAATCACACCCATAGAAATTATTTTTCTTGCTTTTAGATAGGAAATGCTTTGAACCCTATAGACAGAGGTACTACTCATCCATTCAATGATTGGTTCATTAGGAAACTGAAGGTAAAACACTCTATTTCTGTAATCAACTGAGGTATAACATGAGTAGAGCCAATCCATCCACAAAATCCACGAAGGTAACTCTCTGGGACATTGTAACGGAGCAGTTCTTATATACCCGCCTGACTACAATGGAGCTACCTACTAGAGTAGACACTGATAAAGGTTCAGCTAAAGATTCAGGACTGACACCGAAGTCTACTTCTATATAAGAAGTCACAAAAGAAAGTAAAGCTCTGGTGTCTAATAAAGTATAAACATAAAGATAAAATACCTGTAACATACCAGTAACTATGTCAGGATAACTTTCCTGATCCTGTCGAGACTGGAGTGCATACAATTTCTTCTGGCACTGGCCACTGGTTGCACTGAAAGCGGTACCCTGCTGAGTCGGGCAATCAGCTGGAACTGGAGGACGATTAGACTAACCCTATTAGCCGACCTTTGGGCAATCTATGACTCTGTGGCCTGGCTTTCCATATCCAAAACACATATCACTGTTGGTTCTACGCACACCTTAATGATTCCTGCCATACTTCCCACAAAGAGGATTAGTATGAATGTTATTCACACTACCATGGGACTTGGATCCTGGTGCTCTATCCCAACTATCTTGCCTGAACTTAGGCACATGCGCACTAGATGAAGATGGGGCTGGGGATAAAGACTTCTGATAGAACTGAGAACGGTTACCATCCTCTGACCTTGGCTAAGAAAAGTTAAAACTAGTTGTTCTGGATCTCTTATTCTCTCTTTCTTTCTCCTTAAGCTTTTCTTCCTCAATCTACTGAGCATGAGCCATAAGTCTGATAAATCCATCTCCTTAATGAATATTGCTTTCCTACACTCTTTGACTACACTATCAGATACACCATATACAAACTTACTTATTCTAGACCTATTATCAGCCACTATTGAAGGAGCATACCTCAATAACTAAGTAAACTTTAGCGAGTATTCCTTCACACTCATATTACCATACTTCAAATTAATGAACTCCTGCACTTTAGCTTCCCACAACTCTAACAGGAAGAACCTGTCTAGAAAATCCATGGAAAACTCCTCCCACTCTACACGCCCTACCTCAGCACCCTTATCATTCTTCGCTGCTTAAACCAAGTGTGAGCTACATCCTGTAACTGATATGCAGCCAACTCTGTATTCTCACTTGACATGACCCCCATAACATCTGTCACTTTCTGAACCATATCAAGAAACTCGTTCGGATCCTCCACAAACTTGGATCCCAAAAATAAAGGGGGATTCATCTGCAAGAAATCTCGAATCCTAACTACAGCTGTATTTTCCACTAGATTGGATGGTAAAGCAGATTTTTGATTGTTCTAAGCAGCTACTGAATGATATAAGGTAGTAAAAGTAGCTCTAAACTCGGTGTGAGAGATATTTTCATTCAGCGGATCTTCCTAAGCGGGCCATGGTACAGGCTAATTCTTATTCTTTCTTCTATTATTTCTTTTGGGAGGCATTGTCTATAAACAGAATGAAGTATGAAATAGAAAGGGAGTTTAAGTAGATCTCATGCTATTTCGCATGACATGTATGCTGAAAGAAGGGAAACTTTTCCTAAAACGTCTAATAGTCTCTTGTCTATAAGTGTGACGCACTTCACACCCATGTACAAGACTCTACATAACACGGATTTCAGACTCCCTAGGACACTTTAAAACTCTAGGATCTGATACCAATTTTTTCATGACTCGAGGCTATCCCTAGTCGCAACAACAGCGCTTAAGGTCACAAGTGACCATAAGCTAACAGATGAGCTGGTACCTGCTGTAAGCACTGAATGATTATGAACATAACACTTGTGCGAAAGATAAACTGAGAAGAAAATATAAATCTGGATATTAAAATTCTGAATAAAACATAAGTCTGATAAACCTAATAAAAAATAAATAGTGATTTACAGACTGTCTGAAAGTCTGAAAGCCTCTATACTGGCTAAGGAGTTGATGGGACAGACCCCTATTGAACTTTAACAACTGAATGAAATGGAACAAGGAAAGAACTGAGTAAACTTAACATATCCTCAATGTATAAGGACTCACCACTACATCTACTGGATTATGCTGAGTTGTTTAACTACGGTCGGGAAACTGTACATCTGAACCTATGATATAAGACATCATAGCGCAAAATAGAGTATGCGGTCAGTACTTTGAATGTACTAGTACATGAGATGACGTTAGGCTGATATACATGGGTTACTATGCATATAAAATAAAGACTAACTGAATATCATGAGATGACTGAACATGAATGCATGAAAACTGTAACATCTCAGAATGCAAGACTAATCAAAAACATATATCTAAAATAATCTATAAATTGAAATATTGAAATTTGATAGCTGAAAAACTGAGAATCAGTATGCTTTGGCCAAGCAAACCTATACTGAAACTATACTTAACATTATATTGAGACTGTAGGAGGTATCACCTAACCGACATACCCCGATCTGAGCTAATCGAGGTCCAACCTGTAACCCCAGTTGGAAGAGTGTCATTACCGTGCCATGGGTACTAACACTGGATGTGTGGATCCACTAAAATAGTGTCCCAAAAGGCTAAAGAGTCACCCTCAACTGGCAGGTGCTCTAATGAGATTAGTGTCACCCTCAACTGGCAGGTAAATACTTTGTCAACCCTCAACTGGTAGGTAGACATCTCTAACCTACGCTGGCTACGTAGTTCTAGAACTCGAATATTGCTACTACGGGTCACCCCCTCTACTATTAGGTGATCCCTCATTCTTGAGTTCGCTCGGTGCTAAACCCTATTCCTAACTTAACTGCCACTGGTACTGGGATAGACTAAACTGGACTGAGCATTGTTACATAACTGATAGTGCCCATCATTATTATAAATATATAAGTAAAATGATAAGAGTCATGGATTAACAATATGAGTACTTGAAAAGCTAAATACATGTAAATCACATAGGTAACGGATGTTCATAACCCACCAGCACTAAATGGAATGAACAATAATGCCATATAATAGCTTTAAAACCATTGTAGGGGATCATTGTTCAAAATCCAACACTTAGGCATTTCATAAAACACATGAGAGTGATGAACTTAAGAATGGGAATGGGTAAAGCATGCGATATTAACATGATTACAAGACTAAAATCATAACTTAGGGATTTAACATAAAGATTACAACATTTAAAACAAGTAATGGCTCATCCCACTCGAAAAACACTTATAAACATAACTTGTAATTGAATTCACAAGGGATTCAAGGAGATATTCAACTTGAACATAAAAAACTCATAATTCACAACCAAAAAGGGATTATTGGACTCCATGGGTGAAAAGAACCCCTAGATGAACATCGCACATACCTCACTAGATGATTTCGTGAAGATTCTTGGAAATTTCTTGAGGTTTAAAGCTTGAATTCCTTGATTCCTTGAGAATGGGTTAGGGTTTGTTCTTGAGGTAGAAGATGGTTTTCTTGAGAGATTTATGAATAAAAAGGCAAATAATGCTCCTTGGGGACCTAACTTTCATGTTATGGATGAGTTTGAGTGAGAAAATTTACCCAAATGCCATTAAATAACAAAGAGCAAAAGCTGGACATAATGGAGGGACACCGCAGGATCTAGTTCAGCGGGCTAACCCCTACACCGTGGGCCTATCCCAGTTTCCTCACTATTTTTCTTCTCCAAACATACCCCTAGCTCGTCTAAAAATTTCAAAAATCACTCGAGACACACCTTGAACAACCCCGATCATGAATTAACTTAAAAATCGATGTTCTAAGGTCGGGAAGGTCAAAAATAAAATCATCGAAGTTTAGGGACCTAGTAAATTACTAAGTCCCAAAACTTAGTGAAATTTCTAAGTATTGGACCCCTTTAACATGCAATCGAGAGCTGAAATGAGCTAAGACTTTTATGGGGTATTATAGTGCTAGGGGTATTTTATGACCTTAATACATATCAAATGCATTCACATACTAAAGGATTGATCCTAACACATATGATGAATGAGATTCATATATCTTTATCAAAAATATTTTCAATAATGATGGAACCTATCGTTATAAAAACCCTTACATGAATTATTTTCTTTTCAATGTAATCTACTCCACTTGATTGTGGTTGCATGTATTGATGTCTTTTGTTAGAAAAAATGGAGCAAACTCAATGTGTACCTTGATATTTTTCAGCGAAAAGTGTTGAATTTGCTATCGAAAACAATCGCCCTAAGTCTACTTAGTTTCTCTTGGAAATAAAAAATTATTTCACAAATTAAATGGCTTCTTTTAGGTGTTTTGGTAAGGTCAAGAAATGTTCACAACTTTATTCTTTATTTTCTATTTTTCATCACTTTTTCTTATTCTAAATAAGAAGAACGAACTTGAATTATATAAGGGGGAGTGGAACAGTTTTCTTTGTAATTGTTCCCCCAAAATTTCAAATACGTAGTTTAATCTCTTCTTCTTTTTTCAGATAATAAAAAAAATGGGTCGAGTCAGGTTAGTCCACATGGGTGACCCATGACCCGTAATCCAACATCTCACACTTTGCACATGGTGGACAAGACCCAGAGTAGTACAACATCAATAAGTCACCAATTCATACAACAAATAGTTCGTGCAACCTGTGAGCATCACGAGCTTTACCTATAAGGTTTTACAAGCTACATATAGGAATCCAATCACATGTGAAAATAATTTTCTACTAATATGAGGATTCTAATACTCACAATACCCCAGACATCATTCACTACTTCAGTAGTTACTTATCAGATCCCCCATCCTCTTTAAAGAGGTGAACTCAGATTCATGATAAACTTTATATACACAATTACACTCGGCACCTAGATAGTTAGTGTAATAGCCTGCTTGTGTAGACAAGTTAAATTATTTATTTTAATCATCTTCCCTTTCTACTCGAATCTATTTGTTCCAAATCAACTACTTTCCTAAACATGTGTTGCATTGTTGAATCTCTTATGCCTATTAGTAACATGCAAAAGTAGCAACATCAATTGAAACTTTAAGAAACAGTCAAAGGTCTAAGGGTATTTTAATGAAAAGTTAAAATAACTTTGAGGGTCTCACACAATGAAGAAGCAGGGACTCATTCTCTCATTAACCCATTGGTCACTATTGAAACATGGTATGAAATATATTCTACGATGTTCTCACCTTATACTGGTGCGTGTGTATCAATCTTTTTAATCATTCAACATTGTATAGATCTATATCTAGACATCTGTAAATGTCTAATCTAAGTTTCTTTCTTTAATAATCCTTAAATACATATTTTTAGAGAAACTTACATCTGGCTTTACAAAATAAGTCATAATATAATGATGAAACTTATCTCTTCAAGTTTCTTTATGTAAGAGGCAATTTCTCATGTGAGAGAGCCGATATAGTGACTGGTTCGACACACTATATCAATAAAACACATTTTTACATGCATATGAGATTAATCATAAATTCAAGACTCTTATATTGATAATAATTACAATCGACTCATTTTACAATAAAAAAATATAATCATATCCTACATAATCTTTGAGCCATAACATGTTTCTTAAACAAGTCTCTAGATATCGCCTTTATAAAGGGATCATCTATCATTTCTCGTATAGGAATGTATTGTCAATTTATTTCTCCACTTTCTACTATGTCTCTAACAAAGTTATACTTAATGCCAATGTTCTTGGTCTTTCAGTGATATTTAGGATCCTTCGTATATTCGATAGCCACTTGACTGTCACAATATAAAATCATAGGACCCTTAGAATTCTTTGCAATATTCAAATGCTTAAAGAATATCTTCAACCAAAAAACTTCTTGTACTACAGATGCACAAGCCAAAAATTTGGATTCCATAGTTGACATGGATGTGCAAGTTTGTTTCTTTCTTTTTCATGAAATTGCACCACCATTTAGTAAGAAGGTATAACCAAAAGTTGATTTTCTATCATGCCGATCACCAGCCCAATCTGCATATATATAACCTCTTATAGATAAATCGAATCCACTATAGCATAGTGAATAATCAACAGTTCCCTTCAGGTATCAAAAAATTCTCTTTACTGCTTTTCAATGATCTCTTTCGGGATTGAATTGATACCTGCTAACCATACCTACCGCATAACAAGTGTCTGGGCGAGTATACATCATAACATTCATCAAACTCCCAACTACACAATAATATAGTACTCGAGACATATTGTTCTTTTCTTTTTCGGTCTTTGGACATATTTCAAGGCTTAACGTTTCACCTCTTACTATAGGAGTATCCATGGATTTGCAACTATTTATTCAAAAGCGTTCCAGGATTTTCTTTATGCATGTTTCTTGAGAAAGACTCAAAATTTTTCTAAAATGATCTCTTTGGATTTTAACACCCAATATATAGCCTTTTTTACCCATATCTTTCATGTCAAATGACTTTGAAACCCATAACTTAACAGTTTTCACATACTCTAAATTATTTCCAGCAAATAAAATATCATCCACGTAAAGTAAAATAATCAAAAATATTTCATTGAACTTTTTCACATATATGCAATGGTATTCATTGATCATGGTGAAATCAAATAAAATCAATTCCTTATAAAAGCTTAGGTACCATTGTTTGAAGCCTGCTTTAGGCCATATATTAATCTGTTTAATTTATAAACCTTCTTTTTTGGCCTTTAATAACAAAACCTGCAGGTTGTTCCGCGTAGATTTCCTCATTTAGTTCTCCATTGAGAAAAGCACTCTTCATGTCTATTTGGTGTAATTCTAAATCTAAACGTGCAACTATGACCAAAAGCAAGCGAATTTAGGTAAATTTCACAACTGGTGAAAAAGTTTCCTGATAATCTATTCTAGCTTCTTAAGTAAAACTTTTTTCCACCAATCGTGCTTGTGTCTTTCTATTGACCCATCTGATTTGTGTTTAACTTTGAGAATCCATTTGTTCCTAACATCTTTACACCTAAAAGAAAGGTTAACTAGATCCTTGACTTTATTGGTATTCATGGACTCTAATTCTTCTTTCATCGCTCTTATCTGTTCATTTTTTTAGGACTCGATAAAGCCTCAATCACAGAATTAGGTTCATCCAATTTTTTGGGAGATACCAGGAAAACATAATCCTTAATATTGTAAGATCGTTTAGGTACACCTTTTTTGGTACTCTTACGTAATTAAAGTTTAGACTCCTCACTAGGATTTTTGGATTCACAACTCCCACTTAGACCAAGAATCTTTTGTTGATCTATTGAATTATCAAGCATGTCTGACGACATTATTTGATCATCTGAATTCAACATTTCATGAAGAGGCTCGTTTTTCTTTATTTCACCCCTTCTGGAAAAATCATGTTCTAGGAATGTGACATCTCGTGATTCAATTTTAGTAGTAATTCCATCTTCCAATTCACCAATGAACACATACCCTTTAGAGTGTTCTGAGTATCTTATAAAGATACATTTCTTTTCTTTTGGATTTAGTTTTCCAAACTTATCAAAATGATATTCAATATATGTAGCACAACCCCAAGGTCGTAGATCATTAAATTTTGATTTATTACCAGTCCATAGTTCATAAGGAGTAGAATATACTAATATAGAAGACACTTTATTCAATATGTAGGCCGTAGTTAATAATGCATCTCCCCAAAAAGAGATTGGTAAATTTGTTTGCACCATCATAGACCTTGTCATATCGGTTAGTGTTCTATTCCTTCTTTCAGCTACACCATTTCGTTGAGGTGTATAAAAAGTAGTTAATTATCTTATAATGCCTTTTTCAATACAGAGTTCTTCAAACTATTTTGAAAAATATTCATGACCTCTATCGGTTCTTAATGCCTTTATACTTTTATCTAATTGATTCTCAGCTTCATCTATATATTTGTTTAAGCATTCAAGTGCTTCAGATTCATGAGCTATCAAATATACATAACCAAAGCATGTGAAATCATCAATAAATGTAATGAATATAAAGCACCAAACCTTTTTCTTACATTCATTGGACCACAGATATCATAATAGATCAATTGCAATGGGAATTCAGCTCGTTTAGCCTTCCCAAATAGTTTATGTGTAATCTTTCTGGAAAGAAAATTTTCATAATTTGGTATTTCAATTTTGGAGAAAGAACCAAGATGTCCTTCTTTTGCCAGTTTATTCATTCGATCTTGCCCTATGTGACCCAATCTAGCATGCCATGTAATTATATCAACATCATCATTACTAGAATAACATAACATTACACAACGGTCAACAAAATTATCATAAGTTGAAGGATTACAATCTAAAATAATAAAGTGATCATAACGATGTCTAAAACCATACAAAAAACATTATCTAAACTATTCTTACACAATTGCAACTAAAAAATAAATAAAAATCAACATCTAAAAGAACAAACAAAGACACTAAGTTTCATCGAATCTCTGGAGCATATAGGACATCATGTAACATCAAAGACCGATCTCCACGCAAGTCTACTTTGCAAGTGACAATCTATTTGACTTCAAGTCTTGCATTATTTCCTACAAAAATCCATCTTGATCCAGGTAAAATTCGATGGAACTCCACCAGTGCTTCTTGATCTCGACTCACATGGTTTGTGGCTCCTCAGTCTACAATCCACATAGGATAAGATTCAGTTAATAAAGCAGTGCTAGAAATATATGTAGCACTTAGAGTTGCATTTAGAAATGCTACCTTTTTCTTCTTAGGACATTCAAGACCAAAATTCCCCAAAACTTGACAATTGTAGCACTTCATCTTGCTCTTGTCTTTTTTCTTGTAAAACTTTTTTCCTTTCTTGGAATTTGGCTTGTTTTTTTTTTTGAATAGTCATTCTTCGATCTCTTTTTCCTTCCCATTCTTTTTATATTTTTTCTTATGCTTGAATACTGAAGACTTTTTCCATTTGATTCTTCCATAAAGGCATTAGAAGCAGCTTTAGTAGCACCAAGCCTCTCATCTTCAAGTTCAGCATGACGAGCAACATTAGAGAAAGTTTTGATGCTATCGTTCTAAGTTAAGTTGAACTTCAAGTATTGCCAACTGTTGGGAAAGATCGAATCACTGCCTAAACCTATTTCTCATCCAAGAGAACATGACTAGCACTTTTAAGCTGAGCTATTATATTGGATATCACCCTAAGGGGTTGTTTGATGTTCTGATCATGATGCTTCTTGTAAGTTTCAAACTTGATGGTCAGTTGTCTAAGGTGGGTGACAGAAGTACCCCCATATATTCCTCGCAAGCGTTCCTATATAGCATTAGTAGTAAAAGATTTCTCATCCTCATAAATGAGGTCATCAACCACAGAACTTACAATGATTCCACGTGCAATGCAATCAACCATTTTTCAAGCCTTATAAGCTTCAAGGTCTCTTCTGTGTTGTGCAGTATTACCCTCTTCTGGTATACATAAGACATGTTTAATACCTTAAAGAACATTTTGCTCCTCTAGCACATACCATATTTTACGACTTTAAATAACCTAATTGTCATCATTTAATTTTTCTACTTTGTTCAAGTCGGTAATTATTCTTTCTGATACCATATCTGTTATTAAGAGATAATCACACAAGTATTTTATCAATTATACATGCAAATTACACATTTAAGCAAATTATTTCACATAAAGATTTCATGTTTAGAGTAGAATTGAAAGGACACTTAAGAATCCAATCATCATCAACGAACTAAACACTTGACCAAAATCAGAAATTAGTTTCTTAATGTGTATTAGAATGATAGCTTTTAATTAAGTCTTTGTAAACTAAATTAAATGAATGAAATTCATATAAAAGGAGAGAAACAACTTAAAATATTTACAATATAAAGTTAATAAAGAACTTCAAGTTACAAGATAATTTAAAGATAAAAGTCATCCCACAAAATTTGAGAGGACTTATATACACCAAAAAACGCTCAGTAGGCTAAATCTTATGGGAAACATTAACAAATCTCTCACCCCAAGGATCACGGAGAGAATTTGATAAAATAGCTAATGCTTCCCAATTCGATATTTCTATATAGCTTTTAGTTCTACAAATTTTAATTCAAATAAATGAATAAAATTAGCAACTGTAACACTAGGTGACATTTTAAAAGACTTGTTCTCTTTTAACTTCTTCTATATTTCCCTTCATATAACCCTCTTATTTCATAACAAATTTGTATCACCCTAGGGACATTGTTTCATATGATCTCACGACCTCAAAAATATGTCCTTCGATGACGTGCTCTTCTACTTTGTCTCTTTGCTCGACATTCAGAACTCCAACTTGGAGTTATTCAAGTTTGTCCCCGTTCAGCCATGTCTGAAATAGGAATCAAGAAACAATGAGAATGGTTGAACCACTCAATGTGACATCGTATGTCACAATTTATTGTAGAAGACTAAATTTGAAAAAAAATTAGGGGCTAATTAAGAAAAAAAATAATATCAAGTCCAATTTACTCATAAAAGAATCATTGTTAATATAAAAGTCACTATTAAATTCCTTATAAGAAAGGAACTTATTTCTATACCAAAAAAATAAATATAGATTAGTAGTCCTAAAATATTCTCCACTTTTCGGTAAGTTAGTAGTACATTACTCTAAAAACAAATAAATGGAATAAGAATTTTCCTCCTTTTTTCTTTTTAATATTTTATAGAAGGGAAAAAAATGGACCACACAAAAAAATAGAACGTTATCTCTAGATAGTATTTTTCTAGAAAGTTATAGGCTCGTATTTCAAGAGAAAACTAGTACTCTTTTAAAAAAAGTTAAAAGGAAACTCCATATTTCATCTTCATTCATCTTCCACAAAGAAGAATACCTCATTTTAATTTTTCTCTTTTTTTTAATATTACTTAGTTCTTAATAGAACTTTGAAACAACAACCTAAAAAATGAGGTTAGATCTATAGCCTAATAATGGTGCATCTTATCGGATCCAAAGCGCGACAGTGGCTTATCATACCGGATCCAATATTTTCGATCTTCATCCAATTATGATCTCTTTATAACAAGTATGTTAATATACAATCTTTTCAAGAGTTTTACATACTAAACTCGAGAAATAACATGAAAAATAGGGTAATTCAACCTGGCGTTGATGCCACTGATGGAAAAAATAGAGTTAAAACAATGTGTACCTTGATATTTTACAGCATAAAGTGTTGAATTTACTATCGAAAACAATTGCCCTAAGTCCACTTCATTTCTCTTGGAAACAAAAAATTGTTTCACAAACTAAATGTCTTCTTTAGGTGTTTTGTTAGTCTCAAGAAATTTTCACAACTTTATTCTTTATTTTTTATTTTTCGTCACTTTTTTTTATTCTGAAGAAAAAGAATGAACTTGAAATATATAAGGGGAAGTGGAACAGTTTTCTTTATAATTGTTCCCCCAAAATTTTAAATACGTAGTTTTATCTCTTCTTTTGCCCCTTTTTTTAGATAATCAAAAAAATGGGTCGGGTCGGTCCACATGGGCGATCCATGACCCATAATCCAACATCTTTTGTGAGAACCCCTTTGTACTATGATGTTGTTTTTCCTTTATTGAGAACATATGAATCTGCACTCTGCTAACTATTGCATAGCTCGTAGTATCTTTTTGTTGCTTGCTTTCTATTATTTAGCCATGTATCTATGATCTTCTACTTGATACTTTTCTATTTAATCCTTAGATTAGGCTACTATGCCTTGTCTAAATTTAGGATCTTCGTCCCTGTACTATGCAAGTCTAAAAATCTTTTGAATTCCAAATGTCTTTCATTCTCAAATACTAAATTAGCCAAACAACTTTATTCCCTGTAAATGTGTTCTACATTTACCTGATAAAGTTGCATGAATTCATTAATATCATTTGCAATAATTTTGATTTGACATGAAATTTGTCATATATCACTCAATATGTGTTTCATTAAAAGAGAGTTTGCTTCTAAACATATTTGATTGATATTTTCTGTCACGCAATTCGCTACTACTTCTTTAATATCTATAACCTCTACTTTTGTGTTTTTACCTTCATTAATCTCTTCTTATTGATAATAAATCAAATTTGTTTTTGCACTTCTCAAGAAAGAATCATAAGAGCTCCTGCATAGGTTACCTCTACATGCAACATCTGTGTTGCATGTGATGGCAATTGTTGAAGATTTTCAGGTTACTTCCTTATAGTACAACCTTGGTCTGTAACTCTCAAAGAATTGAATGATATCTGACCAATAATTAATGCAGATTCTTTAGAGTAGGGAATATAATTTTGTATAATTATATTATTATTTCGTTAATCTTATAAATTAGGCTGTTGTAAGAAATGTGTTTCCCCTCATTTTTCATAGATCCCAAAGAATAATTATTGGCACAACAATTAATCCCATAGATTAGACTGTTGTAATAGATGTGTTTTTGTATGAGATTATACCTCATTTTTCATAGCTCCCAAAGAATAATTATTGGCACAACAGTTATTAGTGGCTTCAGTTTTGACATGCAAGGCCATGTCCATTACTCAATGATTAATTGTGATAGATGTAGGTCTCCATAGCTTTGTAGCTAATGGACTGGTTCAAAAAATTTATTGCATCGTGTCTAGGTTCTGTGCAGCACAAACTCCTAACATACTAAATTCAGGCCCATTCTTTGCAATGCATCAGCAATGGGTGTTCTGCCATTCTTTTGAACAAAATAATACATTATTTAAGCAATTAAAAAGAGTACTAAATTACTTTGAAACTTTTTAGAAATAAAATAAATGTATGTGTAAGTAACGTTTTAGGTGATATTTTATTAAAATATTCTAACCATAATAGTTAAGAAAGATGAAAAGAAAATATAACAGTCAGCAACGTATTAAAAGTAATGTTATTGAGAATTATGACTCAGACTACAACTCATGAGTCTTTTCATTCTCTCAAACTCTTTTTATGCATAATTTTTCTTACTTTTGGCTCTTCTTTCTCTTTCTATTTCTCGTACTAGTACTTATAAACTACACCAAAAAATATATACCAATAAAAAAATGCACAATCAATGCTACTTATTTTCAACATAATTTAATTCATGGAAAATAAACTTCAACCACAAATAAAAATATGAAGAAACAATAATTTTATTAATAAACGCTATGGGTACAAATCTGTTCCTCCCTTGATTCTTCTATCTTGATTTTCTCCTTAATTTGAGGGTCGTCAATAGCATACTTCTCGAATGTAGAAAGATTTAGATATGAATTTTTCCATAATTCGAGGGCCGTTAGTGGCGTATTTCTCGAACATAGAAATATTTGGATTTCTCCATACGTATTTCTCAAACATAAGAATATTTGGATTTGATCTCCATGAAAGGAGATTTGTCGATCTTCTTGATTTATTTGATTAATCAAGAAGAGAGGGTTTTGATCCCTTTGGTCTTTGAGATATTCGAGATTTATGAATAACTCATTAATTTGTGGGATGTTTGGGATCTTGGAGATGCCCCTTAAAAGGATATTTGACCCCGTTATATAGGCGTAATTTAGGGTTTAGGTAGAGTATCCACCAAGCTAGAGTTAGGGTAAAGTATCCCTCAAGAAAACTAACTAAAATTGAACTCTTTTTGTAGAGTCCACAAAATTTCAATGTCTACAAATGCCCCCTACTTCAAGGCTTGTCGGAGTGTAGACTTAATAAAACTCAAAGACGAGTCTTGAAGTACTTCTTTCATCTTTACAATCCTGAGGCATCGATCACATGTATCAATGCGTTTGATTAAAAATCATCCATAAGAATCCCCAACATGATAGATCTGATGGCCTTCTGTCCCCCTTGTTTAAAGCCTTGGGTCATTATAAGGCTTTCATACAATTTGCTAGTAGCAATGCTAAGTTCTTTCATCTTGTAGATAGGCAGGATGTTTACTGTAGATCCCTAATCTATCAAGATTATATTGATCTTCTTTCCTAGAATTTGACCCACCATGTATGAGGGATGGTTATGTAGGGCCTCACGAAGCAGAAGATCGTTATTTGTGAATGTGATTTTTGTATCACATACATGTGCCTCTTGGACAAGAGGTTTAGTAAGCGGTTCAGAGGATGAAGGAACTTTTATGGGTAAATTTTCACGCTTTGCCCCCTCTTTGGCAATATTAATATAGGATGCCTCAAGGTTGACTTGGGCAGTCTTTACATGAAACCAACTCGGTAAGAATTCCTCTAAAGTCACTGGACGCCGAGGTTTTTGGTAGTGAAGCTCTGTCACCCTCATCTTCTTTGGAAGTTTAACCAACTCTTGTTTCCTTGGTTTATTCACCATTCTCCTTCTGGTTGGTTGCTTGGATGACTCCTTTTGTAAACTCATCTTCTTATGTCTGCGCCTAATCACCAGAGTCTAACCTTCATCATTACCTTCGTCAACTGAAGACCTGTCAGGATCTAATATTTTCTCATTATGCTCTTCAACACATATTTGGACTGGGTCGAGTGATCCAAAAGTGATAGATATTTGATGAGAATTGGCCGTCTCATCATAGAAGAAGATCTTCTTCTCTTTTTCCAGTTGTATGACTTTATCTTTAAAGACAAAGCACTTTTCCAGAGAATGACTTACGAGCCTATGATATTTATAGTAATTAGGGCCATTGGTCCTTCCAGCTTTATTGGAATCTTTTATCTCTCGGAGTTCAATGATCTTATGCTTAAGGAGTTCATCAAAAATGTCAGCAACATCAGAATCAAGGAAGGGATATTCTTTTTCTTGCATCTCCTTTAAAGTTTTCTGATTCGGACGTGCTCCAGAAGTCGTCTTCACACTTTGCTTCTTGCTCGTCTTTGTGGTGACCTTCACAGGAGACACATCGACATTCATGGACTCCTTGTTGTCATTTTTAGGGACAAACTTGACCCATCTTTTTGGTTCCTTCTTATCCTTTCCCCTTCGAGGGTCATGGATAGGTGTTGATCCCTTTCTAGCAAAAGACATGCTCAACTCCATATTTTGAGTACGGATAGCTAACTCTTCAAATTATTTAGGCTTAATGTTTTTCAAGATGTAGAGAAGCTTCCAGTGCATTACTTGTACGTACATCTCTATTATAGAAGCTTCGTTGAGCCTATCTTTGCAGTTTTGGCTAGCATTTCTCTATCGATTGATGAAGTCAGTGACTGGTTCATGTTTTCTTTGTTGGGTATTTGTGAGTTCTACAATACTCACTATAATTTGTTGGACAATTAAATTCTCGAGGCCAAAAAATAAGTAATCGAGACAAGAAAAAATATATTGCAACAATCAATTTATTGATTTCAATATGTGGGTGTTACAATCTCTATGAATTCTCTGATTCGCCTTTTCAAATATAAATTCAAGGGCCTAAAGCTTGATCTTGAATTTGAACTTGAATTTGATTTGAAGGATTTGAGGGACTTGATCTTGACTTGTGCTTGAATTCAAGGGTTTTTGATCTTGTTCTTGAATATTGCGGTCTTGATCTTGAATCTTGATGAAATTAATTTGAATGTTTGAGCTTTTTAGAGAAATTGCGGTGTTTGATCCATGAGCTTTCTCTTGCTTCTTGTTCGAGTTATGGGGGTCTCTTTTTTTGAATTATGAGACCCCTATTTATAGTTGTAGAAAAGGAAGAGTCATGGTGAAGATGGACTTCCGTTGGTCAATCAGATTTGAGTGGCGCGGCACCTTTTATGGGCTTTGATTTCATGGGTCTGCTGTATCATTTTGACATGTGGCATGGTCCTATTGGATCCTTCCCTTGACTTGGCATGCCACATCATTTGACACATGGCGTTTATCTGGGCCTCTATAATATGATAATATTTTGGGCTTAGTAAGATGTGCTCACTATTTGTGGCCCAAATCATTGGGTAAGCCGAAAAAATTAGACTTTATTCAAATCTATAAATTTTTAGACTTAAATAATTAATCTAATTATATTAATCCATAATATTTATTTGGAATTAATATACTTTAAATTTAATATAATCCAAATTTCGTACGGATTTTAAATTAATAAAATTTTACTGCCCACAAATTGCCCCCTACTTCAAGGCTTGTCGAGATATTTAATCTCTTGAAGACTAGACTTGAATTAAAAAAAATACACTAATATTCATGGACCAATGCATATCATACCAAATGGTACTAACATAATTGACCTTGAACAAAGAGCCATTTATATTTTTTTCCTCATGTGAGAAACATAGAAAAAGAAAACTAAAATTGTCCCTCCTTTTTTTTTAACATTTTATTTTCCTCATTTGGTATTAATCATATTATATATTTTTTTTTCCCAATCATATTATATTATTTCTTTCTCTTTTTTGCCTTCATAGAAATTACGGTTGCCGCCTTTAGGATTCTTAGACTCCTAATGGGATTTCAGTAACCCATTTTGTGTTAAATTAGAGTACTCAACATTAACAAATTAGGATTGTCTCCCACTGCTTCTACATATCTATAAATACCCATGACACCGATGGAAAGCAAAAACTCAACTTACACATCGTGTAACTTTCATTAGTGGTGGGCTCTGACTTCTCCATTGTCCTCAGTGTAAGTTTCTTTGTTGTTCCTTTTCCCTCTTTAATTAATTATCATTCTTTTCTTTCCAGAGATCCTATGATGATATAACTTCTGCCTTCTTTTTCCTTTCAATGATTTGCCTCACATATTTTTTTTTACTTTTATGAAGGAGGTCAATCATCATATGTTGTGGCTTTGGCATGACTCCAAACCTTGAAACTTATACAATCACGGATCTGACTTTCCCTTTTTTAGCGAGTATATTAAATTAAGAGAGAGAGCAGCTTGCACAAATTTTTTACGGTCAACATCTACTTGTATCTAGGTAAATATCTTCTGCATCATGTTTTTGCTTTCTTTCTGTTGTCTTTTTTTCTCTTTTTTTATTTTCTTCTTCTTTTGTAGAATTAAAACAGAAAGCAACATGTATCAATTGGCCAGCTTAAGGTGCAAGAGTTTAACTTCACCTCCGTCACTTTAAGATTGAAAGACATGCAATAATTGGCCGGCTTAAGGTGCAAGATTTTAACTTCGCCTCCGTCACCTTAAGACCGAAACACTTTGCTTGAAGAAGGTGGACACCGGCTAAAGGTGCAAGAATTTAACTTTGCCTCCGTCACCTTAAGACTGAAATATTTTACCTAAGGATGGAATGGTTTTCTTTAAGAATGGGCCCTTTCACCGATGCATCTATGCGATGGTCTTCTCTAAGTATGGGCCCCTTACTGATGCATTTATGAAATGGTCTTCTCTAAGTATGGTCCCTTTACAATGGTTATCTTAAGGTGCGAGAGTATAACTTTTCTTCCATCACCTTAAGACCTAACAAGTTCGACTTCAAGTATACGTGATTATATTTCACCAAAGCCAAAACATAGATTACCCTTTTTTTTATTCTTTGGCATTTTTGCAAGTATTTTTTTTCTGAACCTTGATTCTGTGTTTGACCAAGATTCTTTTGTTCATGTATCTTGAAGATATGGTTCACTTTAGAGACTATACATCTTTATCCTCTAAAAGCAAGTACCTCTTAATTGAGGCTGATGATGGTATGGTATTAACTAGACTATTGACTAAAACTCCAATAGTAGGCAAGTATGTAGATCTGTGGCCACCCTTGCAAAATTCTCTATATATGTCAAATTGGACTTCAGAACATGACATTGGTTCTAATCGGTCGGTTAAAGTATGGCTTCTTCGGACTCCCAACCAACATCAATTAAATATTGCGAGCACTCTTCCTTGCTCAGGACGTCCGGTACTCAAAGGAGAAGTACGTTGGGGGGCACTATAGAGATAGCCGGTGAATATTATCATAATCAAGGATATTGGGAATGGGCCAAGGACATATTGTCTAGAAGTGCACAAACCTTGAAGGGAGCAAAAATATATGATGCCATTTATGCTTCGCTGTTTACCTATGATCGAAACTTGAACATATTACAGGCATTCTTTGAGGTTTGGTGTCCAACTACCAACACATTGCTTACTTCAGTTGGAGAGCTATCCATATCCCTTTGGGACTTATACAGAATTGGAGGTTTTCCTATCGGAGGCTTTCCTTATGAAAAAGTAGTGCCCGAAGCGAAAGAGCTTACAGGTGTTGATGAAAAGAATGAAATATTTATCCCTCATTCTTGTGAATCCTTGTTTATAGCTTTTCAACATCTTCAAGAAGGATAGTCTTCTAATCCGAGAATTCCTCTAAGTAAGTGGATAAAATTTTGGTGCAAAAGAATATTAAGATACGAGTCAGCTCTACCGAGGAAGGAGAAAAATATGCTCGCTTGAAGTCAACCCATAACCCAACTGGGACTATTCCGAATGCAGCGAAGTGGTCAGGTTTCTATGATGCCATGTTTTCTAAACTTGGAGTGAAGTATGAACATAGGACCGATACATATTTGGTAGCGCTCCTATCATGTTGGTTGTGCACTTTTGTATTTCCCTTTGAGGATGGATATTTTATTCGTCTGGAAACTTTTAGAGTTACAGCTATGATGACAGATAAGCAAACTTTCATTCTTGCAGTTCCAGTCCTATCGAGCATTTATAATGGTCTCAACAAAGTCTATAAATATTTGCAGCTTGAGCAGCTCAGAGTATCCTTTCCTATCCATTATGTGTATGGTTGGCTTGCTTACTATTTTAAGACATATTTTCCACTTTCTAATAAACCATCAATTCCAGTGATGAATGCATATTCTGGAGAAGGTAGGGAAAAGTACTTTGATGGAGAGCTTTCCAGAAAGTGCATCCATCAAGGAGACAGTGCTATTTGGATTTTCACTATGCCAAGCAAGTCCACTCCTTGTTATTTTGTGGATGATGATAAGGATGAAGAGTCAGAGATAAGCTACTTTATGAGCCTCCATTTTAACTTACTCCCTTTTAGATATGGAGGTTCATTCATACTTAATCCATACAGTCCACACCGATTTAGCCGTCAGTTTGGATTTTACCAAGGCCTTCCCAGAATCTTGGAGAATGATATTCGCAGTGCTTCACTAGATGAAGGCCTAAAATTTCATCGAATTTGTGTATTGCATGGTTCTATGTCAAAAGCAACTTTTCCTAAAGCCACACCCAATGCGTGAAGACATTCATCCATGCCGTATAAATCTTGGTGGGACAAAGTTCATGGAAACTTTCTTGAAGTTAACTTGCAATCTTTTGTGAAAGTCGTAGGTCCTATTGTCGACACTTCTCAATAACATGGTGAGGAAGTCCCAATTATGGTTAAGGCTCCTACTTTGAAACCTAAGGTAGTCATTACATGCAAATTCAAGGGACCTCCACATGTAGAAACTCAGAAAGAGGAGTCACCTTTCTTGACTCAACAGGCCTTCAATAAACGACCATTTTAAGATGAGAGCAATGCAAGGTGATTCTAACTCCCATGTAGAGATTCTTGCTAGTTCATCGAAGACTCATCTAGCCATCGAGAAGGTAACAACTTAACTCTCTACTATTTCATAGTATATGCATTGCCTTTATATACCCCTCATATAATGTTTTTCTTTGTATGTGCAGCCAGATAATGTCCAAATTTTGGAAAATCCTCACCAAAGTAAGCCACAAGATAGTAGCGAGTCTGTAGTAGGTCCAGACTCAAGAGAGTTACTTTTGTCATCCAAAGAGGTCACTTCTAACTCTTGCGGTAAACTCAAAGCAAAAGTAGAGTCAAATTTTTCCTGGCAACCAGCAGTAACCATGTCTATTTTTTATGGAAAGAAGGTTGTTTTAGAGATTCAAAGGGAATTTATCATGAAGTCTTGGGATAGTATTCGTACCAAACTTGCAGACCTTACTTTGAATCGTGCTTCTTTTATCCAAGATGACGTCGAAGTCATACTCAATGACATGAGTGATAATGGGTGCATCTATTTCCCCTTTGCAGGATTTATTGGGGTCTTTCTTTGGGATGGCTACTTTCTATGATCAAGCACAATCCGCCCTTGTTGATGAAACCACAACAATTAAAGAGTCAGAGCCATATTTAAAAGCCAAAGAATATCTTGAGCTTGTAACGAGGGAGAGGAAAGAGAAATCTGAGAAAGTTTTGCCACCTGCAAATCTCTTGAAAAGGAGAGAAAGAAGGTGAAGAAGTTAAAATCTCACCGAGATGCTGCCAAGTAAGAAGCTGCAGAGATGGAATCCAAAGTTTCAGCTACTGAAGAAGAGTTTTCCAAGTTTTCTGATGTCTCCCTTGCAACGGAAAATGCCTCAAAGGTCATGAAGAAGAAGAAAAAAGTCTTGGAGGTTGCTTTACAAGATTTAGTCAATTATAAGCTATACCTAGATTAGACTTAGGAGATTTCTTCCTTCAAACCTTTTTGTTGCTTTATTTTACCTTTTTTATTGAGTAGTCGGATCTATTAGTTGTAATGGGAACTCTTTTCTTTATATTGCACATTTCTTTTTGAATTTCAACTCTAGGAATTTCTTTCTTATTTCGATGTATTGATGTTATAGTATTAAATCTTGGCTTTTCTTCCCAAAACTTATTGCTCATTTGTTTCACGTCTTCGTCTCATAACTGAGTTAAACTTGCAACTTCAATTTGAAAGCCTTAAGAATTAAGGCTTTTCACTTCATAATTGATAATTGCATGTGTGGTAGATCTATGCCTCAACTATAGGCTTTGGGTATTCCAAATCCTATTGAAAGAGATTTCTTTCTTTTTCATGGGTTGCCCCTAGACTTATGATAAGTGATAATGGGCCTTCTTACTGCGAGGACTTTATCTCCAACTTGGAAGCACCTCAAGCAAACCCTTTTGTTGAAAGAATGAGATATCCGAGCTTGATAGCATTCAAGATTTTGTTGAGCCTCCAGCCTCTTCTCATCAAGAGCTTCTAACTCCGCAAGATTCAACTTAGCATTTTCTTCATCAGTGAGACCTTCTTAAATAGCCAGTCTCAAAGAAGGTATTTGATGCTCAAGTGGCAGGACTGCTTCAACACCAAAAGTAAGTAAGTATGGGGTTGCTTTCTTTGGTGTATGGTCAGTTGTCCTATACGCCCATAATGCTTCTTTCATTCTCTCAAGCCAATCTCACTTGGATTTGGAGACGACTTTCTTCAACAAGTTGTATAAAGTCTTATTGAAGGCTTCAGCTAGAACATTGGCGGCAACATGATACATTGAAGACTTGCGCTGCTTGAAGCCAATGAGATCACGTATCTTGTTCATAAACTTATTATTGAATGGATTGCCGTTGTCGGTTATTATGTACTGAGGAATTCCAAAGCGTTAGATGATATTCACTCGGATGAAGTTTACAATATTTTCTTTCTTTACTTCCTTGAGAGCAACAACTTTGGCCTATTTTGAGAAGTAATCTGTCACAGCCAAGATGTATAACTGTCCACCAGAAGACTTTGGTAGTGGACCAACAACATCCATTCCCCAAGCATTGAATGGCCAAGATGCTACAGTTAGATATAGTACCTCTGGAGGTTGATGTATGAAATTTGCATGGAATTGGCAAGCTTTTCATCTTCTAGCATAGTCCAATCAATCTTTCACCATCGTTGGCCAATAATAGCCCATCCTTTTAATGTGAAAATGGAGCTTCGATCCAGAATGATATGATCCACAAACTCCCGAGTACGCTTCTTACAAATCTTGAATGCTTTTTCCTTTCCCAAACACCATAAGAGTACTCCTTCAAATGATCTTCTGTATAGTGTGTCTTTGTAGTAAAAGAAGCGAGGTGCACGACGACGAATATCAGTCTTTCCCCTTGGATCTTTTGAAAGTATCCCATAACATAAGTAATCAATGAAAGGTTATCGTTAATCTTTTTTTACAGATTCAGACATGGCAACGAAGTATTCAATCTTGTTTGCTACATCCTCATCTGACAACGGTACTACCCATTCTTGACGGACAGTAACTTGCGTCTGATTTGAGGACAAAGTAGCTAAAGCATCATCTTGCTTATTTTATCTCCTTGGCACATGTTGGAGGGTTACCTCTCCAATCCACCCTATCAACTTCTGTGCATAATCATGATATGGTCGTATCTCGGGCCTCCTGACTTCATAGCTTTCCAAAAGCTGCTTGATCACCATTTGGGAGTCACCAAAAACTTATAATTGCAGTTGTTTATGTCAAATGTTATCTCAAGTCCAAGTATTAAAGCTTGATATTCAGCAACATTATTAGAGCAATGATTTGTTAGGGTAAAAGAGTATGGGATGACCTCTTCTTGTGGAGTGACGAAAACCACACCGGCACCAGCTCCTTCTCGATGTGCGGCACCATCAAAGTACATCTTCCATGAGGGTATATCTTCAATAACCATTGCATCTTCATCAGGAAGTTCATCGCTCAGTTCCCAATCATCAGGTATCTAGTGGTCTGCCAAGAAGTCATCTAGTGTTTGTCCCTTTACGACCCTTTAGGGAATGTACACAATCTCAAACTACTGAAATTAAAGGTACCATCTTGCAAGTCGATCACTAAGGACTGGTTTCGACATTACAAACTTGATGGAATTTTCCCTAGGTACAAGACGAACAACATGATCTTGAAACTAGTGTTTCATCTTTTGAATTAAGAAGGCCAATGCCAAACACAACTTTTCAATTGGAGAATACTTTAGCTCATTTGGCGTCATCATTCTGCTCAAATAGTAAAGAGAGTTTTCTTTGCCTTCACTATTTTCTTGAGCTGCTAGTGCTCTAACTGACCTCTCCTATGCCGCGATGTAGAGTATCAGTGGTTTCCCAAGTATGGGTGCCACAGGAACTAGTGGCTTCATTAAGTATGATTGATACTCTCAAAGGCATTACTATAAGCTTGGGCCTATTCGAAGGGAGTTTCCTTCTTTATGAGATGACTAAATGGTTGACATTTTCCAGCCAGGTTTGAGATGAACCTCCTTAAATATGCTAGCCTTCCTTAAAGGCGTTTTAACTCATGAATATTTCGATGCTCGGGCATCATCAAAATTGCATCGACCTTGGCTTGATCAATTTTAATTCCTTGGTGTCGTACGATGAAGACAAGAATTTTTTGGAAGTAACTCCAAAGGCACACTTTAATGGATTCATCCTAAGTTGATATCTTCGAAGTAACTCGAGCATCATTCTTAGGTCTTTCAAGTAGTTGTCTCTCTTTCTTGACTTCACCACTAGATCATTCACGTAGTATTCAACATTTTTATGGATCAAACCATCAAAGATGTTTTGCATAGCCCTTTGATAAATGGCGCCAGCATTCTTCAAACCAAAAGGCATCACCTTGTAGCAATTAATACCTTTGGGCATACGAAATGAAGTTAGTTCTTCATCCTTTGGTGCCATGCGGATTTGATTATAGACGGATAAACCATCCATGAAGAACATTACCTCATAACCAGTGGTGGCATCAATCATCAATTCTGGTATAGGGATTGGAAAGTCATCCTAAGGGAAGGCATTATTGAGAACCCAAAAGTCGACACAAACTTGAATTTGTCCATTCTTCTTCTGTACTGGAACACAACAACAACAACAAACCCAGTGTATTCCTACAAAGTGGGGTCTGGGGAGGGTAAGATGTACGCAGACCATACCGCTACATCCAAAGAAGTAGAGAGGCTATTTTCGATAGACCACCGGCTCAAGATACAAAATAGTAACATGGAATGAATGACACAACAAAAAATCCATGATAACAAATAAAGTCACTAGAAAATAGAGAAAATATGACATACGATAAATAAGGGCAACACGAAAGAGAGAAAATAAAAAGTATGCAAAAATAATACGAAGGACACCTACCTAGTTGTAACATACTCGCACATACCAAAGACACCTAAGAATACTAAGATTCCTAAGATTACTAGCCCGGAAATACAAGGTCTCACCTAACCACTTGTTATACCCCGCACACTCACACTAGCCTTCTATCCTTATCCGCGACCTCCACACCTTCCTATCTAGGGTCATGTCCTCAGTAAGATGAAGTTGTTCCATATCGTTCCTAATTACCTCCCTCCAATATTTCTTTGGCCTACCTCTACTCCTCCTAAAGCCATCCAAAGCTAGCCTCTCATACCTACAAACTGGGGTATCCATGCCCCTCCTCATCACATGCCCAAACCATCTCGGCCTTTCTTTCCTCATCTTGTCCTCTACTGAAGCCACTCTTACCTTCTCCCAGATAACTTTATTTCTAACTATGTCCCCTCTAGTAATCCCACACATCCAATGCAACATCCTCATTTTTGCCACCTTCAATTTTTACATGTGGGAGTGCTTGACTGGCCAACACTCTGATCCATACAACATGGTCGGGCAAACTGCCACTCTATAGAATTTGCCTTTAATATTAAGAGGAACCTTCTTATAACACAACACTCCTGAGGTGAGCCTCCACTTCATCCAACCTTCTCCAATACGTATAGAAACATCCTCATCAATCTCCCCGTTCCCCTGAATCATAGACCCAAGATACTTAAAACTATCCCTCTCACAAACCTTCTGGGCGTCCAACCTCACCACCACTTCTTCCTCTTGCCTTAAGTCACTAAACTTGCATTCCAAATACTCCATCTTGGACCTACTCAACTTGAACCTCTTAGACTCAAGGGTTTGCCTTCAAACCTCCAATTTGTCATTCACACCCCTCCGCATCTCATCAATCAGCACTACATCATCCACAAATAACATACACTAAGGAACCTCTCACTAAATACTTCGTGTCAACACGTCCATCACCAGCTCAAATAAGAAGGGACTAAGGTTCGAACCCTGATGCAACCCTTTTTCGATCGGAAAATGCTTAGAGTCTCCTTACGCCATCCTCACCCAGGTCTTCCCTCCATCGTACATGTCCTTAATAGCTTGGATGTAAGCCACCGGGACCCCTCTTACCTCCAGGCATCTCCACAGAACCTCCCTCGGGACTTTATCATATGTCTTTTCTAGGTCGATGAACACTATGTGTAAATTCCTCTTTCTTTCTCTAAACTGCTCCACCAGTCTCCTCACTAGGTGGCTTGCCTCTATCGTCGAGCGACCAGGAATAAAACCAAAATGATTATTCGATACGGACATGACACTCCTCAATATCCTCTCAACCAATCTCTCCTACATCTTCATAGTGTAACTCAATAACTTAATACCCCTATACTTGTTACAGCTCTGAATGTCACCTTTGTTTTTATATAACGGGATCATCATACTCCATCACTAAGCCTTAGTCATTCTTGTAGTCTTGAAAATTTGTTAAAAAAAATAGTTAACCACCTTAAACCAGCCCCACCAGCATACTTCCAAAAGTCCACCAGAATCTTATCAGGACTCGTCGCCCTACCCCTACGCATCCTACGAATAACCTCTCTTACCTCCTCAACCTTAAAATGCCTATAGTAATAGAAATCATGACTCTCTTCTAAGTGCTCTAGCTCCTTTAGTTCAACACCTTTGTCCCCCTCCTCGTTCAAAGGGCTATGAAATTACTCCTGCCATCTCTTCTTAATGTGAGCATCCTCCACCAAAACACTACCATCTTCTCCCTTAATGAACTTTACCTGATGAAGGTCATGACCCTTCCGCTCTCTATCCTTAGCCAACCTATACAACCTTTTTTCCCCATTTTTCTCTTCTAAACCCTCATAAAGCTCTCGAACGTTGTTGACTTAGAAACTATAGCTGCTAACTTTGACTCTTTCCTAGCTACTTTGTAAGCCTCCCTATTCACCTATTTCTCCTCTTCATATTTACTCTAAATCAACCTAACATACGTCTCCTTCTTGGTCTCCACTTTCCTCTTCACTTCTTTATTCCACCACTAGTCCCCCTTGTGACGACCTGCCCGACCTTTTGAAACACCTAACATTTCTCTAGTAGTCTTTGTGATGAAGCTAGAATCCCTATCCCATATAACATCCACGGCCCCCCTGCACTCCCACACCTCCATACTCATCACATTTTTCCCTATCTCCAGTGCACTAACTAGCATCAAGCCACCCCACCTAATTCTAGGTCGACCCTCTCCAGCCCTTCTCTTTCTACCCTTCTTAATAGATAAGTCCATCACTAGCAGCCTGTGCTGGGTCGAAAGATGCTCACTAGGAATGACGTTACAGTTTTTACATAACACCCTATCCCCCTTCCTAAGCAAAAGAAAGTCAATCTAGGTCTTGGATATCGCACTTCGAAAGGTAATCAGGTGATCCTTCTTCTTCGAAAAACTTGAATTCACTACCACCAGCCCAAAGGCCCTTGCAAAATCCAACAGAGTAGCTCTTTCACCATTTCTGTCATCGAAACCAAAACCTCCATACACATCGTCATAGCCTCCCGGAAGGACACCCATGTGCCCATTGAAGTCCCTTGCTATGACAACCTTCTCTGAGCTAGGTACGCTTCTTACCTCCTCATCCAACTCCTCCCAAAATCTTGATTTCACCTCCTCTTCCAAGCCTACCTGTGGCACATACACACTACACACATGCAGCAAAAAACCTCGATTACTAACTTAATCTTCATCAGCCTATCACTGACCCTCTTAACCTCCACCACCTGGTCTCTAAGCTCCTCATCCAATAAGATGCCCACTTTATTCCGATGCCTCACACTCTCTGAGTACCACAGCATGTACCCATCCACATCCCTAGCCTTAGATCCTACCCACCTAGTCTCTTGAACAAACGCTATATTAATCCTCCTTTTCTTAAGAATCTTCACCAGCTCTACAGACTTACCCTGAAGGGTCCCAATATTCCAAGACCCTACCCTCAACATATCATCTCTTACCTCTCATCCACCTCTAACCTCTCACCAAACCCGTCCTAACACCCGACCTGTAACCCCCACCCACCCTTGTCTTCCCCTCCTCATCCCCTTCCAAAATAGCCCTCACCCCCAACCCCCTCGAATGTGAACCTAACCCACCATCAAACCCTTTAGCCACTACTCAAAAATAAAATAAAGTCCCAAACCGACAAACACACGAACAAAGCAAAATGACGAAGGCCGTAAGAGAGGGCACCCACATAGTACACTAATATCCCTAGAAGCTAAGATAGCATAACACAACAACAATCTCTAAACAAAGCAAACAATCATGACTACACACACAAGCAACAGGAAAAAAATGCAGAAAAGGAAAACAAAAGCAAAATAATATAAAGGAAATCAAATGTTGTATAAAGTGTCTAACTAAATAAAAGTTTTGAAGTCACTGGTATGACTGCTAGCTGCTGGGTCTGTCAATTTGATGTCAAAAATTTATTGCCAGAATAGGGTCGCCGGTAAAACGATTACAGGTATGTCGCCGGAGTGTCGCCTAAAAGTCATCGGAGAAATACTTGAGAGGCTTTAGGATCCTGTCGGGGGATGGACGTAGGCGAACGTCAAACCAACCTATTTTGCCTCTGATGAAACCCTTCCCCGTTGTCGTAGTTGAGCCGATGAGAAACCTTAAAGCGCCGGTGATAGCAGTGATAGGACAAGAGATGGGGGAAATATAAAGAGGAACTAGGGGGAGAGAGATTTAAGGAGGGAGAAGAGGGTCTACCTTACCTTCTCCGGCTCATCAATGTCATCGCCAGCATCAGAAACTATCGGTCAGTCGAAGTGGAGCATCAATGAGAATGTTAAAAGGTGAAAGGTGAACGTTAGAAGGAGAGAGAGCAGTTGAAATTCAACCTATCTAGAGTTTCAATCAAAAATTCAAAAGCTCTTTCGTACTGGAACAATACTTGAAATCCATGTGGGATATTTAACTTCACGAATAAAGCCATCTTCAATAAGTTTGTTAACTTTATTTTCAATCAAAGAAACTAACTCTAGCCTAGAGTGTCTTTGGGCTTTCTTAATAGGACAGGCACCATTCTTGACCGCCAACTGATGGACCGCTACTTTTGGATCTAAGCCAGGCATTTCCTTATATCTCTAGGCGAAGAAATTTATATATTCTTTAAGTATGTCTATATAAGCGATTCCCTTCTCTACTTTTAGAAATGCACTCAGGTAAGTTGGTCGTGGGTCTTCATCGGTTCCAAGATTAACTTTCTTCAAGAGATCTATTATGGCCTTTACTCCTTCTTCGAGTTGTGCCGAAGTATCTCCAGCATCTTTCTCCTCTTGAGGTTCATCATCATTGAAGGATATATGATAACACCAGAAAGTATCTTCTATCTCTTCATCAACCTTCTTTTAAGATGAGATATCTTTGTCATTCTGGGTCGTAACATAATATGAGGAGCCAATACTCTCTTCATCTTCCTCGTATTTCTTGGTATAAACCATAGTATGAGCCTTTGATTTTAGCACCTCGTTGCATGAAACTACCAGTTTCGTCTACCACCTCATTCTAGAAGGAATCAAACTTTGGAAATCCTTCTGGATCTTAGGCGAAGAGTGCATTATTGTACTTTGATGACTTCTCCGATGCTTGTTATTTTTTTTATTTAGAGGAACCAACCTTTCGAACACAGAAATTCTTGCAGTTGATTCTCCAAGTCAATCAAATATAGAGGGTCTTTTATTAGCAGCAGTGGATTTTTCTTCCACGGTGATGTAATTGCTGACTGCCCTTCTTATGGGGATTCAAATTGGAGGTGGATGCGTGTATCCTAGGCCTTCACATGCCTACCTAGTTGTACCCTCCAATGAAAGTTTGCCAACCTTGATGGCTCATTAAGATTGTATCCATCTTTTACAAATAGCTTGTATGTATCTGGGTCGAAGCCTTTTTTCGTACGCTTCGTAAGGAGTGTCATATCTTATGGTGAATTTTGAGCCACAGACTCTTCAAGTAGTCTTGAGGATGGATTTATTGCATCAATCTTCTTGATAGGTAAAGTTATACCCTTTAGCACATTATCTTGGGAATCTAATAGGTGATCTTTCTCTTTCTTTACCTTCGGTACGTAGCAAAGAACAGGATTTTCCTTCTTTTTTGTAGGAGCAACACTTTCTTTATTTGAAGTGGAGAGAGGCTTATTGATGGAAAATTTTTTGATATTCGCCACAACCTTCTTAGATGTAAGATCATCATACTTGGTCTTGGCGACACCTTCAACCCATTTGTCATCCACAACATGATTCTTTAAGTAGAATTTTGCATTAGCAAAATGTGACTCAGCTTCAGTGAATGGCTTGTCATTGGAAACTATCTTTCTTTCCACTTCACCTTCGAGGTACTTTAAGCATTGATATTAAGAGGACAGGATAATTTTGTTCCTGTGCACCTAAGACCTACCAAGAAATATATTGTATGAAGTTTTGGCCTCGATCACATGCATCAATGCATTTGATTGAAAATCATCCATATGAATCCCTAACTTAATAGATCCCATGGACCTCTAGCCCTCTTGGTTGAATCCTTGGATCATTATATGGCTTTCGTCCAGTTTGCTAGTAGCGATGCCAAGTTCCTTCATCGTGTGGATAGGCAGGATGTTTACTCTAAATCCCTCATATATCAAGATTCTATTGATCTTTTTTCCTATAACTTGACCCACCATGTATAAGGAACGATTATGTAGGGCCTCACCAAGCAGAAAATCATTATTTTTTAATGCGATTTTTGTATCACATACATGTGCCTCTTGGACAAGAGGTTCAGCAAGCGATTCAAAGGATGAAGGAACTTCTATGGGTATATTTTTACCCTTTGCCCCCTCTTTAGCAGTATTAAAATAGGATACCTCAAGGTTGACTTGGGCAGTCTTTACACGAAACCAACTCGGTAAGAATTCCTCTAAAGACACTAGATGCTGAGGTTTTTGGTGGTGAAGATCCGTCACCCTCATCTTCTTTGGAAGTTTAACCAACTTCTATTTCCTTGGTTTCTTCACCATTCTCCTTCTGGTCGGTTGCTTGGATGACTCCTTTTTCAGACTCATCTTTTTGTGTCTGCTCCTGGTCACCAGAGTCCAACCTTCATCATCACCTTCGTCAACTGAAGACCTATCAGGCTTTAATATCTTCTCATTATGATCTTTGACACATATTTAGAGTGGGTTGATAAGCCAAAAGTTATAAAGATTTGATGAGAACTGACCGTCTCATCATCGAAGAAGATCTTTTTCTATTTTGCCAGTTTCATGACTTTATCTTTAAAGACAAAGCACTTTTCTAGAGGATGACTTACGAGCCTATGATATTTCAGTAATTAGGGTCATTGGTCCTTCCAGCTTCATTGGGACGCTTCATCTCTGGGAGTTCAATGAGCTTATGCTCAAGGAGTTCATCAAAAATCTCAGCAACATCAGAATCAAGGAAGGAATATTTTTTTTCTTGCATCTCCTTTAAAGTTTTCTGATTCGAACGTGCTCTAGAAGCCGTCTTCACACTTTGCTTCTTGCTCACCTTTGTGATGACCTTCACAGGAGACACATCCACATTCATGGACTCCTTGTTGTCATTTTTAGGGACAAACTTGCCCCATATTTTTGGCTCCTGCTTATTCTTTCCCCTTCAAGGGTCATGGATAGGCGTTGATCCTTTTCTAGCAGAAAACAAGCTCAACTTCATATCATGAGCATAGGTATCTAGCTCTTCAAAGGATTTAGGCTTAATGCCTTGCAAGATGTAGTGAAGCTCCCAGTGCATTCCTTGGACGCACATTTCTATTGCAAAAACTTCGCTGAGCCTATCTTTGCAATTTAGGCTAGCATTTCTCCATCGATTGATGAAGTCAATGACTGGTTCATCCTTTCTTTGTCGGGTATTTATGAGCTCTACCATACTCACTGTATGCCTTGTGCTATAAAAGCAATTTAGGAACTCGTGCTCCAATTGCTCCCAACTATCGATGGAATTAGGTTCAAGGTCTGTATACCAATCAAAGGCATTTCCCTTTAGGGAATGAACAAACGGTTTGACAAGATAGTCACTGTAAGTTCCAGCATTGTTACATGTCTCAACAAAGTGTGCGACATTTTATTTTGGGTTCCCTTTGCCCTCAAATTATTGGAATTTGGGGGGTTGATAGCCGGCAGGCATTTTAAGGATATCTATCCTTGCCGTGTAGGGATTGGCATATGCAAGGAAAGATTTAGTGACAACATCATACTTGTCCTTGAGGGTTCCTTCAATGAATTCCCTCAATTTCCCAATCGGTATTATCCCTCAGAAGAAACTTGCACCTCCTTAGTCGTTGGTGTTTGTTTCACAGGATTTTCTGTCTCATGAACCTCTGGAGATTTTTCAGGTGCATGGCTAGATTCTTTTTCTATCAGACCTTTTATCATATTCATTATCTTATCAATTCGAGCATCTTGATTCTGAAAATACTTGGTCGGGCCCTCAATTGCCTTTACCAAGTTCGCAAGCTGCTCCTTCATAAACAAGGCATCAGTCACCATTGCTTGCATAATCAGTGGCGATATTGGAGAGTAGCACGGATTATCGCACAAGTTGATCTTTGAAGTGCTTAACTTATGTGGTGTAGTCGGAGATGATGAGTTGCTTGAACGACCATCGCTCTTTGCGCCAGAGTATTTAGAACCAGAATGCTCAAGTAGATCTAGAGTCTTCTTAAGCTATTCTACCACACTGCTTCCTCCTTTCAAAGTATTTGCATTGGACTTCTTTTCTTTTAGAGTTGAAGATCCAAAAATTGGAGTTGGTTCGATTGACACTGGATGTGTTTGTTGTTCTAGCAAGCCTGCCTTGCTCCTTGTGACAGCTCCTAAGCTTCTGAAAGTAATACCAAGGATGCTCTCTACTTCAACAGAGAACTTTGAGTCAGTAGCCTTAGAAGCAGTTGATTGAGAGTTGACCTTCTTGGAAGTCATTTCAGAGTTGTTGAACTTTGTAGTTGGAAAAGTTGAGATAAGAGGTAAAGATTGTCTCACTGGGCATTCCAGAATTTGTTGGACAATAAAATTCTCGAGGCCGAAAAATAAGTAATCAAGACAAGAAAAAATATATTGCAATAATAAATTTATTGATTTCAATATGTGAGTGTTACAATCTCTATGAATCTTCTGATTCGCCTTTTCAAATATAAATTCAAGGGCTTAAAGTTTGATCTTGAATTTGATTTGAAGGATTTGAGGAACTTGATCTTGACTTGTGCTTGAATTCAAGGGCTTTTGAGCTTGTTCTTGAATATTGTGGTCTTGATCTTGAATCTTGATTAGGGGTAGGCATGGTATGGTATATACCAAATTACCATACCGAACTAAAAATTTTAATACTGTGGTTTTTGATATTATGGTATTTGGTATGGTATATGGTATACATTTTAAATTTTTTGGGTATATGGTATGGTATTCGGTATTTACAAATGACATACCGAAATACCGAAATACCGAAATACCGAATACCATATCGAAGTATATATAGTTACATAAGTAACTTATATATATATATATATATATACAAAAAAAAACTTAGTATTAGTATAAAAATATTTAGACATTGAAACTTTCGATACTCTATCTTGATTGAAATGTCTTTTTGGTGTAATTAACTAATAAAAGAAATTATTTATACTTCTTTTTCAATATTTCTACATGTGTAATGTGTATTTATGATACAATTAAGACATGCTTTTGACAAGTCGAAGTAATAATACTATAGTATACGAGTATATTTTGTCAAAATTAAACAAACTATGGTTACCGATTACCATACTGCAAAATACCTAAACCAAACATCAAAATATCAAACCATACTGAATTAATATGGTATGGTAATGGTATAATGTTTTTAAAAACTGAATACCGAAATTACCATACTGAAGTTTCAAATACCGTACCATACCATACCATGCCAACCCCTAATCTTGATGAACTTGATTTGAATGCTTGAGATTTTTAGAGAAATGCGGCGTTTGATCCACGAGTTTTCTCTTACTTCTTGTTCGAGTTTTGGGGTCTCTTTTTCTGAATTATGAAACCCCTATTTATAGTTGTAAAAAAGGAAGAGACATGGTGAAGATGGACTTTCTTTGACCAATCAGATTTGAGTGATGTGGCGCCTTTTATGGGCTTTAATTTCATGGCTCTGCTGCATCATTTTGACATGTGGCATGGTCCTATTAGATCCTTCCCTTTACTTGACATGCCACGTCATTTGACACATGATGCTTATTTGGGCTTCTAGAATATGACAATATTTTGGGCTTAGTAAGATGGGCTCACTATTTGTGGCCCAAATCAATGGGTTAGCCCAAAAAAAATTAGACTTTATTTAAATCCATAAATGTTTGAACTTAGATAATTAATTTAATTACATTAATCCACAATATTTATTTAGGATTAATATACTTTGAATTTAATATAATTCGGATTTCGTACGGATTTCAAATTAATAAAATTTTATTGCCCACACTACTATACAAAATTTCCTTGCTCGTTTTTATAACAAATTAAATAAAAGATTCATTCCCAAAAAAGATCTCGTATACTTAATACAATATATTATAGTTTTTCTATATGGATTTCTAAGGTAAAAATTAGATTAAACGCCATTCCATTTAAACAAAAATTGTAAAGTAATAAATTTAATTTTTTTCTTGTTGTGCAATTTAACTAAAGCAACTAATTGAGATATTTTGTTGGTTATAACTTTTTATTTCACTCTTTCAAACGTGTTGTTTTTGCTTTCGGTAACTTTGCAATTTTTTTAACCCCTTTTTTTCTTTATTTTTCCACCTTATCTTGTTTGTGTTATTCGAATATTCTTATGTGGAACAATATAGTATTTTACAACTTTTATTTTTCTATTCCGAAATATCGAAATTTAAAATAGAAAAGTCTACTCTAAACTCATATTTATATGTTATTTGAAAAAATAAGAACAATTTCATATATATTCACTGAAGGTTGGTATTTCGTAATTGAATTTTTTTGTTAATTAATTCGGGTTAAAATATTATTTATTTTGAAGTTACCAATTCTTTCAATGATATTAGTTACAAAGTTATAATTATTTGGCACATATTAATGCTTATGTACTTGTTCAACTGAAGAAAAAAAAAGTGTTCTTAAAATTTCTTGTCTGATTATAAATCTAAAGGTAATTTCAAGGTTAGTAATTTCTTATGTTATTTGTCTTTTGCTACTAATGATATAATTACTGTTGAATTTGAGAAAAAATAAAAATTGTTCATGAACAACAATATTGTTAAAAGATATGATGATAAATCTAAGTCTCATCTCATTAAGAGGATAAGACATTGGGTTAAAAACTCTAATGCACCATGGTGATAAGATATTGGGTTCAAGTCTCATCGAGTTATAGCCTAAGATGTCTTTATATGGATAAGATAATGAATTTGAATCTCAATACTCCATATTGATGATATTATGATGGCTAAGAAAAAATAATGGGTGTTTGGTGAAAATTCATGAAACATATCCCATTGATAAGATGTATTCCATGAAGTGAATATGGTAGCAATTTATGATGAATTTGAAAGTTGACAACTTACTCCATTCTTGAAGAAAATATGGTGGTAGTGCACAATATATCTAAAAAAAGATACGTGATTGAATGTACGAATATAAGCCTGGAGGAACAATATGATATTAATCATCAAAAGTGATAATATGTTCATACGCTTATTATGATATGTTAGAGAAACATTCTCTACATTATATGTATGTCTCAATTTACTCCCAAAGTAGTAATATCTTAAAAATGGTAATAAGCTATCATAATATGATAGGCTTAAGGCACAATTATATTCCATTATTGGAAAATGAGAAGATTATTAATGCAAACATGCACTTGATTGTGATGGTATCACTACTCATCTACGAAAGAGACTGACTAATTGAGAAGAGTTATTTTGAATTTTACTTCTAAAGTAGTAAAGCTGAAATTTATTCATGTAATAGTAAATTTGAAATTTACTAAAGTAAAAGGTACATGTCATGTTAAACTTGGAGTTTGCTAGAATAAAAGTTCATAAATTGACATGAACGATTGTAACATCTCAAAGATGTGTATACTGGGTATTGAACATATATTGAAGAATTAAAAAAATTTCATTACTTTTAATGTTGCTTGTTTTCATGATAAGTTGGTTGGACCAACTAATGTTGGGATTGGGTTCGTTAAAATCTGAAAATTATAAAATGTGAATAGAAGTCTGGTTTCCTATCATGTGATATGTTGAAATGATGCACCAATAAGATAATCACATGTACATTTATTGTCAACCTGCAAGTTGACATTCATAAAATTTCTTGCTCAATAAAATTAAGTTAAAAGCATAATATTCAGATTATATAATCAAGACAATTCATCTTGATAATGCTAGTTAAGTTGGTGTTAAATGCCTTTAATAAATAGTTAAACCATTGCTTATGAGAACAAGGCCTCGTGTGTTGGTCTGAACTATGATATATTGCATACAATAACACTTGTTTGAGTTAGACCAAAAAATTATGATTAATTCCTCCCTCATAATTGGTTCAAGGTCAGGAATTAATTATTTCATCTAATAGTTTTGATGTGTGGTATTTGATAAATGGATATACTATGATGCAAAAAGATGGGTTCTCTAAAGTATATTGAGATGTATGTTAGTTTTTCTAACATGAGGGGGAGATAATAAACAGTTAAGTAATATGTTGTGAATTATCATCAGATCCTCATTCAAAAGATAATTCAAGTCAAATGTCAGAAGTATTTGCTGACTCAAATTTAATCTCATAGTTAAGCTGTAAGTGTTCCTATTTTGTATCCCTAAAGGACAAAGTCTACACATACGTAAAGCATGGTGTACTAATCGGCTCCAAATAAAATAATATCTAAAATAATAAGAAGCAAATGATCATAATAAGAAGGCAATGTGCTCTTGAAGAGCCTACGACATAACACTTCATGAAACCTTATGAGAGGTTCAGGTACCTGAAAATAATTAAGTGATGAGATCTCAAAATATTATGTCACACTGTGAACCGATACAAAATGATATATCATCAATATCTTTGATACAATATTGACGCAATAATGTAAAAGATTACAAGAACCTGAATTCTACGTTTATTCAAGCATGCTGACGTAGAAATATTTATCAAGGACATGAAAGGATGCATCTTGATAAGCATAAAACTTATTTGATTTGCAGTTCAGATACTTGAAAATATCACACATGAAGTACTGAATATTGTCACTTGACAAAATTTATATGAAAACTTTTAAGGATTCAAAATGTTTGAAGCATATAAAAGTTTCTATGAAACTTATCTATAATCCTTATATTGCATAAATCTATAACTTGAAAATTATTGAACTCTTGAAGAATTTTCAAAAACAATAGATTATTTGCTGGAATGAAAAATATACCGAATTGGATTGGTTATATATCTGGTGTACTAATGTATTTTATAACTACTACAAGACCCAATATAGCCTTTCCATCAATTTGTTAGCAAGGTGTAGTTCTGCTCTTACTAGGAGACATCGATATGAGATCAAACATATGAGATTATTTTATTCTAAAGATTATAGTCCCGATCATGTTGGTTATGTTGATGTTGGATACTTATTTGACCCGTATAAAGCTCAATCTCAAATAAGTTATGTGTTCATATGTGGGGGTACTGTCATATCTTAGAAATATATCAAGCAGTCTATCGCAGCCACTTTATTGAACCATGCTGAGATAATAGCTATTCCTAAAGCAAGCCCAGAGTGTGTATAGTTAAGGTCCACGATACATCTCATTTTCGAAAAATATGATTTGAGATGTGACAAAGTACCCATGATTTTTTTTAGGATAATGCAACATGCACAACACAACTTAAGGGAGGACTCAAGGAGATATAATGAAGCACATTTCGCCAAAACTTTTCTATACACATGAGCTACAAAAGAATGATGATATTAGCATGCAACAGCTTCGTTCAAGTGACAATGTGGCTGATTTATTCACCAAGTCTCCTCCAATTGCAACTTTCAAGACGATGGTGCATAAGATCGGGATGCAAATGTTCAAGGATGTTCTCATTAAGAGGAGTTAATACGCGTTGTACTATTTTTTTCTTATGAGGTTTTGTCCCACTGGATTTTTCTTGTAAGGTTTTTAATGAGGCAGCCTATATGTGTATTGTTAGAGATGTGTACTATTTTTCCTTCACTTGATTTTTTCGACTAGATTTTTTTCTAGTAAGGTTTTCACGAGGCACATTATCTATCAGTTAGACATTCAAGGGGGAGTGTTACAAATATATTATCATACATAGTAAATATCTATTATATCATATACAGTGAATGTCTATCTTACCAGATATAGTGTGTCTATTTATGAAAAAATTAGAAACCTCAAGGTTAATTTTTCTTTATAAATAAAGAGTTTTTCTTCATTGTAATTAACTCATCAGAAATCTCTCAAAAAATATAAGAATTACTCTCTCTTTTCTCTCTATTCTTGTTGTTCTTACTTTATATTTCATAATAGATCTATATTTTTAAAACATTCAATTCTAGATACTGATTAATTGAAGTTCCCACTCTAAATTTTCTGAAAATATTGGAGACAAGATATGGAAGAAATAAGATTAACAGAAATACTTATGAAAGAGAATTTAATTGAATATTTTAGAACAAAAGATATAGAATATTTAGAATACCTATAAAATAATATACAAGAATTACAAAGACTAAGAGAAAAAACTAAAGAATATTACAGTAAAGCATTTAATTAAATACCATTTAATCACCCCCCAACATATGAACATCAATAAAACTAAAATAAATAAATTAAAAATAAAACCATTTATACCAAAAATACAAAAAGACCCATTGTTCATGCCCCCACAAACTACCACATATCGAGAAAGTTTAAACCAAGATAGAAAAGCCTATAACCATATAGCTCGAGCATACATAGAAAATATCCACAAAATACAAACTTATCTAAACCTTAAACCCAGAGCTACGGATATCCAAGAACCAAATACAAACTATATAACCCAAAGATTTCAAGGTTACAGCAAGTTAATCGCACTACCGAAAACCAACCCAAGCTTAGTTAAAACTTATTTCAGTTATGAATTATTAAATACCATATATACCCATGAAGGAAATGAACTAACAGATATACCAGAATTATATAGAGCATTCAGGACTTATAAAAGAATAACCAAAGGGAATTTATTTTTTATAAAGTTTTATACTGCACCAGCAGAGATATTATATGACGAGATCAAGCCAGTTATACAAATTATAAAAATAGGATTAACCAGAGATATGATTATACCGGAAGATATTGTTCAGCAGCCAGAAATACCTAAAATTGAGATACCTGATTTTTATGCAAATAAATGACTTATTGGAATATCTACAATTGTTCAAGAATTAGCAAATAATTATATCAATGGAAACCCTATATCGGAATAATCGAGATACCTTGATATCCATATAGGGTTTCCATTGATATAATTATTTGATAATTCTTGAACAATTGTAGATATTCCAATAAGTCATTTATTTGCATAAAAATCAGGTATCTTGATTTTAGGTATCTCTAGCTGCTGAACAATATCTTCCGGTATAATCATATCTCTGGTTAATTCTATTTTTACAATTTGTATAACTGGTTTGATCTCTTCACATAATATCTCTGCTGATGCAGTATAAAACTTTATAAAAAATAGATTCTCTTTCGTTATTCTTTTATAAGTGGTGAATGCTCTATATAATTCTGGTATATCTGTTAGTTCATTTCCTTCATGGGGATATATGGTATTTAATAATCCATAACTGAAACAAGTTTTAACTAAGCTTGGGTTGGTTTTCGGTAGTGCATTAACTTGTTGTAACCTTGCAATCTTTGGGTTATATAGTTTGTGTTTGGTTCTTGGATATCTGTGGCTCTGAGTTTAAGGTTTAGATAAGTTTGTATTTTGTGGATATTTTCTATGTATGCTCGAGTTATATGGTTATAGGCTTTTCTATCTTGATTTAAACTTTCTCGATATATGGTAGTTTGTGGGGGTATGAACAATGGTTTTTTTGTATTTTTGGTATAAATGATTTTTTAAATATCTTGTTCGTGTTCATGTTCTGATATTTGTTTTCACTAACTCTTTTGCTTGTACATACAATTGTAGATTGATAAACGTTATGGGTTTTATGGAGTTTCCCAACATCTCTTTTTACCTCTGGAATTTTGATGTCTTCCTATTGACATAGCTCTGCACACTGCTGAGTTAGCTGATTCATAGCTTTAGACTTCAGTTTAACTTCATTAGTCTTTAGCTTTTCTATTTCATTACCCATACTGTCCACTTTCATTGAAAGCGTAGTTAGGGTTTTGAGTATTTTTTCTAAAGCATCATCTTCTATTATATCATTCTGTATAGCTTTGTCTTGATATGTAATTTACAATAACATTTTTGTTAGTACTAATTACTTCAATTGTAAATATAAAATTTAATATATTCAATACTAGTCTCCGAATCTCTTTCGTTGTAACTGAATTTTGTAGTTTCTTTGTTAACCACCAACGTATCTGTGTATTATCTATTCGTACAATAAACTTGTTATATACAATATATGGCTCAAATGCTAATAAATATTTATATAATGAACATAACTCTTTTCTATTTATTTTTCATTTTATTTTTATTTCATTAAACGTACCTGAGTAGTATCTACAATGATGGTCTAATTTTTCTTCTTCATATCTATATTTAAGTACTCCTCCATAACTATATTCGCTTGCATCTGCTTCTACTATCTATATAAAATTTTTATTTTCGTCTGAAAATTGTAATTTTGGTAACTCTTTACAAAGTATTTTTATTTTCTGAACTTGTTTTTTATCTTCTTCGTTGTAATTGTATTTTGTATCCTTTTTTAATTTTTTCTGTAATGGCTTTAGATTTTCTGCTAATTTTGGTATATATTCTCTTACTTGGTTTACTAATCCTAAAAATGATTGTAATTTCATTTTTGTATCTAATTCTTCTTTTGAATTTATTATTTTTTGTACTATATGTTGTTGCATTTTTACTCCGCTTTTATCTATTTGTATTCCTAAAAATTCTATCTGATTTTTCATAATTTTGGTTTTCTTTTCACTTAAACTTATTCCTGATTTTTCTATTACATCTGTAAATTGTTCTAATAATTTTAAATGTTCTTCTTTAGTTTTTGTATATAGTAGTATATCATCTATGTATACTATACAATTAGGTAATTGTTTAAAATAACTAACCATAAAGTGTTGGTATCTACCTGGTGCATTTTTATATCCAAATGGTAATACGTTCCATTCATAAAATCATTGTGGTACTGTAAATGTGGTTAATTCCTTAGAATTTCATCTAACTTTAAGTGGTAAAATCTTGATTTACAATCAAATTTACTAAAGTAGTTATATCCCTGTATTTGTCTTATTTTTAATATCTTATGTGGTATTGGATAATTATATGTCATAATTTTTGCATTTAAATTTCTATAGTCAATCACCATTCTACTTTTTCCTCTTTTTTGTTCACTATGTTTATTTACTATAAATGTTGGGCTATTATGTTTACTATTGCTTCTTTGTATATACTGTTTTTCTAATAATTCATCTATATGCATTTTAAAATCGTCAAAATTATATGTTAGTGGTTTTTGAGTTATTATACTATTTTTATCTATTAATTCAATTTTTATAGTAGTTTTATGATTTTCCATCCTTTTAATGGATCTTGACTGTATAATTGTCTTAATCTTTTCTTTATTATTTCTACCTTATCTATTGAAAATATAGTTATTTCTTTTTTATTTATCGAAAATACAACTAGTTCTATTGTGTCTTCTGTATTTTTTATATTTTCTAACTTTTGTGTAATTTTTTCACTTCATTTTTTCTTTCTTATTTTATTAATAACTCTTTTTGCTCTTACTTTTTGTTTACATGATGTTGTAAACCACCATTCTGTTTTAGTTATTATATGTGGGTATAATTTATCTAAAAATGGCATTCCTAAAAGCATATCTTTTGATGTTAGTTCATAATTATAGATTTCTTCTATTATTATTATTTTATCTCATATCTGTATTTTTATATTTTTAGCTTTATATGTAATTAAACTTCCTTCATTATTAAATCCTTTGACTACTATTGGTGTTTTTAATTTATCCCATTTACTTTATGGTAAACAGTTGTATCTACATAAGTTTGTTTCTGCTCTTGTATCTATCATAGGTGTATAATACCTATTATAATATCCTTCTACGATTATTTTTACAAGTACATATATTTTCATATCATGTCAAAGCCCTTTTTATTATTAATTTTTCTTTATTATATGTTATAGATAATTGTGTATGTTCTATATTGAATGGTTTTACTTGTTCTAACCATTTTATTCCTAATAATATGTCTGTTTTTTGCATATCTTCCTTTATTTCAAATTCTATTTTTATTTTTCTAACTCCTATTATTATTTCTTTTTTCTGTCGTATCTTTAATATTTATTAGACTCCTTGGTAGATCTAGGAATATATTACTATTAGATTTTATTTCTTCACTTTTTTCTAGATATTTTGCTATATAATTTTCTTCTTGTCCTGTGTTTAAGAGTATTAAATATTCTTTTTCATTTATTGTTCCTGTTATGTAATATTGATTTAAATTAATTGTTTGAAGTTGTTTCATAACTTATTTTTTTTTATGAGCTTGATGATTCTGTTTTTTCATGAGCTATTCTTTTTGTTGTACTTATTCTATCATTTATTATTTCTAAATCTGCTTCTGTATCTATGTCTTTGTAACTATAATCATTATTATCAATTGTTTTTACAAATTGTTCGAAAGGACTTTCTATTTGAATTTTATTAATTTTATTTTTTCGTTATTTTATGTTTTATTGTTAATACGTATAGATTTTTACATCTTGCTGTAAATATTTTACTTCCTGGGGTTAGTTCTATTCCTGATATTTTCCAATATAATACTAATAATTTATCTATATTTTTATCTGTTATTGCTACTGAATAATTCACACTTATTATAAATTTAAATTTTTGGTATATTAAATTTCCTCTTATGGCAGTTATTATACTTTTTTTTATAGGTTTTATAATTCTATCATCTGCTAAATATAATTCTTTTGGTGTATCTATTCCTTGTCTAAAACATGCTTTTATCAATATCTCTGTTCCTCCAAGGTGTACATATTTTATTGGGTCTTTACTTTTTATATCGTTTATTTCTTTATTAATTATTCTTTTTGTTACTAGTGGTATACTAGCTCTTCCTTTTGCAAAGCTACAGTCTATTACATGTTCTTTTTTGCTTACTACGTAGTATTCTTCTCTTTTTCTACTAAATATATTTTTTATTGTTGGTATTTTAAATATTTTTTCTACACTTAAATCTAATTTTTTTCCTTTTATTTCGTCAAATATATTTTTATCAAATATTATTTTTTGATTTGTTCCTTCTTCATTTGAATATTCTTCCTTTTCTATTATTTTTATATCTTCTTCAGTTATTTGATTCATTTTTATATCTTCTTCAGTCATTTGATTCATCTAATTCACTATCTGTTTCATTCTCCGAAATTTCATATATACTATCGTCACTTTCTAATTCGTAATCTATATAATCTATCTGCATATATTCTGTATTTTCTATCTTTATTTCTGATATTTGTTTCTTTTTTGAGTTTTTGGACATTTTACAATCTCTAGCTAAGTGTCCTAGTTTTTCACAATTATAACAAGTACATTCTTTTATAGATTTCTTTTTCTTATATGGTCTTTTATGTTTATAATTTTCTACATAATATCTTTTTCTTGGTTTCTTATATTTATATTTTGATTTTTTGTATTTCTTATATTTCTTATATCTTTTTCTTTTCTTATAATATCTTTCTTCACATCCAAATTGAGGTGTTATTTTATCTTTGCAACATGCTAAATTTCTTATTAATGTTTTTTCTATTTTTATTTCTTCTCTATATTTTTCACGTAAATTTCTATACCATTGTTGTAAAAATTTTATTCTTGCTCCTAGGGTATCTACTATTTTTACTTCATCCCAACTCTTTATTATTTTTGAACTAAATGGTTCAGGTAATTTGCTAAAATATAATCTTCTTATTTCTTTACTTTCTTTTGTATTATATGTGAGTACGTGCCGAATCAGGTTGAAAGTCTTGAATCCGCTCTTACTAGTCTCATATCTGTTGCTCGAGTGAAAGTGGGAATTTGGTAGGATTAGAGAATGCCTGCTTTCGGTTCTTAGACGAGGAAAACAATCCAATCAGTGCGATCAAAGAAATAAGAAGATTATATTTTAGCAAATTACCTGAACCATTTAGTTCAAAAATAATAAAGAGTTGGGATGAAGCAAAAATAGTAGATACCCTAGGAGCAAGAATAAAATTTTTACAACAATGGTATAGAAATCTATGTGAAAAATATAGAGAAGAAATAAAAATAGAAAAAACATTAATAAGAAATTTAGCATGTTGCAAAGATAAAATAGCACCTCAATTTGGATGTGAAGAAAAATATTATAAGAAAAGAAAAAGACATAAGAAATACAAAAAATCAAAATATAAGTATAAGAAACCAAGAAAAAGATATTATGTAAAAAATTATAAACATAAAGGACCATATAGGAAAAAAAAATCTATAAAAGAATGTACTTGTTATAATTGTGGAAAATAAGGACATTTAGCTAGAGATTGTAAAATGCCCAAAAACTCAAAAAAGAAACAAATATCAGAAATAAAGATAGAAAATACAGAATACATGCAAATAGATTATATAGATTACGAATTAGAAAGTGACGATAGTATATATGAAATTTCGAAGAATAAAACAGATAATGAAATAGATAGTGATTTAGATGAATCAAATAACTGAAGAAGATATAAAAATGAATCAAATAACTGAAGAAGATATAAAAATAATAACAAAGGAAGAATATTTAAATGAAGAAGGAACAGATCAAAAAATAATATTTGATAATAATATATTTGATGAAATAAAAGGAAAAGAATTAGATTTAAGTGTAGAAAAAATATTTAAAATACCAACAATAAAAAATATATTTAGTAGAAAAAAAGAAGAATACTACGTAATAAGCAAAAAAGAACATGTAATAGACTGTAGATATGCAAAAGGAAGAGCCAGTATACCACTGGTAACAAAAGGAATAATTAACAAAAAAATAAATGATATAAAAAGTAAAGACCCAATAAAATATGTACACCTTGGAGGAACAAAGATATTGATAAAAGCATGTTTTAGAGAAGGAATAGATACACCAATAGAATTATATTTAGTAGATGATAGAATTATAGAACCTATAGAAAAAAGTATAATAACTGCCATAAGAGGAAATTTAATATACCAAAAATTTAAATTTTATAATAAGTGCGAATTATTCAGTAGCAATAACAGGTAAAAATATAGATAAATCATTAGTATTATATTGAAAAATATCAGGAATAGAACTAACCCCATGAAGTAAAATATTTACAGCAAGATGTAAAAATCTATACGTATTAACAACAAAACATAAAATAACGGGAAAAAATAAAATTAATAAAATACAAATAGAAAGTCCTTTCGAACAATTTGTAAAAATAATTGATAATAATGATTATAGTTACAAAGACATAGATATAGAAGAAGATTTAGAAATAATAAATAATAGAATAAGTACAACAAAAAGAATAGCTCATGAAAAACCAGAATCATCAAGCTCATAAAAAAGAACAAGTTATGAAACAACTTCAACAGTTAGTTTAAATCAATATTACATAACAAGAACAATAAATGAAAAAGAATATTTAATACTCTTAAACACAAGACAAGAAGAAAATTATATAGCAAAATGTCTAGTAAAAAGTCAAAAAATAAAATCTAATAATAATATATGCCCAGATCTACCTAGGAGTCTAATAAAAATTAAGGATACATCAGAAAAAGAAATAATAATAGGAGTTAGAAAAATAAAAATAGAATTTGAAATAAAGGAAGATATGCAAAAAACAGACATAATATTAGGAATAAAATAGTTAGAACAAGTAAAACCATACAATATAGAACATACACAATTATCTATAACATATAATAAAGAAAAATTATTAATAAAAAGAGCTTTGACATGATATGAAAATATATGTACTTGTAAAAATAATAGTAGAAGGATATTATAATAGGTATTATACACCTATGATAGATACAGGAGCAGAAGCAAACTTATGTAGATACAACTGTTTACCAGAAAGTAAATGGGATAAATTAAAAACACCAATAATAGTCAAAAGATTTAATAATGAAGGAAGTTTAATTACATATAAAGCTAAAAATGTAAAAATACAGATATGAGATAAAATAATAACAATAGAAAAAATCTATAATTATGAACTAACATAAAAAGATATGCTTTTAGAAATGCCATTTTTCGATAAATTATACCCATATATAATAACTAAAACAGATTGGTGGTTTACAACACCATGTAAACAAAAAGTAAGAGCAAAAAGAGTTGTTAATAAAATAAGAAAGAAAACTGATTGGATAAAAGGAAGTGAAAAAATTACACAAAAGTTAGAAAATATAAAAAATACAGAAGACACAGTAGAACTAGTTGTATTTTCGATAAATAAAAAAGAAATAACTATATTTTCAATAGATAAGGTAGAAATAATAAAGAAAAGATTAAGACAATTATACAGTGAAGATCTATTAAAAGGATGAAAAAAATCATAAAACTACTATAAAAATTGAATTAATAGATAAAAATAGTATAATAACTCAAAAACCACTAACATATAATTTTGACGATTTTAAAATGCATATAGATGAATTATTAGAAAAACAGTATATACAAAGAAGCAATAGTAAACATAATAGCTCAACGTTTATAATAAATAAACATAGTGAACAAAAAGGAGGAAAAAGTAGAATGGTGATTGACTATAGAAATTTAAATGCAAAAATTATGACATACAAATAGCCAATACCAAATAAGATATTAAAAATAAGACAAATACAGGGATATAACTACTTTAGTAAATTTGATTGTAAATCAGGATTTTACCACTTAAAGTTAGATGAAAATTCTATGGAATTAACCGCATTTACGATACCACAAGAATTTTATGAATGAAACGTATTACCATTTGGATATAAAAATGCACTTTCCTTTATCCATTTTTTTTGTCAATATACTTGCTTTTTATTTTTTTCACATTACAGAGAATCGTTTTATTTCATATAAACTTTTATAGATTCTCTATTTCTTAAACTCCTATAGACTTTTTGTATCCATTAAAGCTTATTATATGTACAATACCACAATAATCTCAAAAAAAATAATCAAATAATATCATTTTTAGAAAAGTATTGTACATTTTCTTCAGCCTTAATAATTTTGTGTTCTTTGTTTATGATTTACAAGACATCATCTTTGTATTTTTGGATCATATTTTTCAATATACTTGGGGTGAGATGAAAATATTATGTATTAAATAGAGAAATAAAAGAAGTAGCATAAAAAAATAGAGTAAGATAGCATACAAATCAAATTCGACCTTATTTCAATTTAAATTAATTTAGTAAAGTATATGGGAAACTGACCATAAGAATCTTTAATAACTTTTTATCCTCTTGCTATATCTATGTTCATAACTTTTTAATTAGTACTAAATTCATGATACATAACAAAATAACTCTGTAGTACTTTTTTATTTTATTTAGTAAATGCTATTAAAATTGCCAAGTTATTAATTTCATTTGAATCTTCTTTAAAAGAGCCTTCGAAAATAATATTAATCTATAATTTATATCTATATCTATAATCCGTATCCGTAATATATTAAAAGTGAGAAGGACCTTAGAAATGTGTTTGAACTTTATGTCCTTCATTAAAGTACTCCGCTTCAGACAAAATCGTTTTTTCACCTTTACTCTATTATTTTAGTGATATTAAATATTGACCATATTACTCAAAAAAAAAAAAAAAAAACCTTTTCTCACAAAAATAGAATTCCTTTTTTACCATCTAAAAGAACTAACCATATCCAAAAAAAATTTCTATATAAATCAACAAGGACATTAATTTTTTTTTTTTTTTTTTCATCCGGTGTTCGGTGCCTGCATTGGAGCCCCGACTAATCCAGATTGCTCGTTGGAGGGCCCATTAAGGTGACAGCGCTCCCAATAGAGTTTTCTCCATATCCAGGGTCGAACCCTCAACCTCTGGTTAAGGGTGGAGCAACCTCATCCACTGCACCACAATCATGTTGGTAACAAGGACATTAATTTTTAGAAGAGTTCATAATACAAGAATTAGTCCAAAGTCGAAATAATAATTCTTCCCTTAGTAGCTAATTGGTCTAAGTTTAATATTTACTATTTAAATTTTAAAACTATCCTAAATGAATAATTAATTAATTATTAAGAAAATTAAAGAGTCCTAAAATATATATGATAAAAAAAATATATTCTAAAAATAAAATTTCACATGATAAAAAAAGAAAAAAAAAAGCAAGTAGGTTAACTAGACAAGGAAAATCTATGAAAAGGAATATTGATTTTGTAGAAATATTTAGTTCGTGAGTTTACGAAGAACACAAATTATGAACAAAAAAATTATTTTGCCGTAGTAGGAAAAAAAAAGTGTTTAGAGGGGGAGAAGCTCCTAATATTTAGGAATCCTTGTCCCACTATTTTTGATGTTCTAATGTTGTCACATTTTCAAATCCTTTTTAGTTTATGAATCCTTCCACTTTTATAAGAACAGACAGTTATGTTTACTTGATTATTTTCTCTAAATATTACTCTTTCTTCATTGCTTTCTAGGATTTTTTCAATATGTAAAATTTTGTTTTGAGAACTAGTTTTGTGTTTTATTATTTATCTTCTGTAGTTGTGATAGATAATGTGGCAAAATTATAATGGTGTTAGAGACTTTCAATTTTGTTCCATCTCAATTTTCAATTTCAAGTTATCATCTTCTACCTAATCATAATTTTTTTTATATTATTAATTTGTTACAAGTAATTATTTTATATTATTATGTTCATATATACAAAGAACTTACAATAATAATACATCGTCGTATTCTTTGAAAATTAAGGAACAAGAAAAGACCTATTAAGAAAAAGATTTATTATAGCCTAAAACCAAATTCTAAAGTATAATTTATAAGATTAGTTTAGTGTAATAAACCTCTAACAAATATTGTTTTAAAAGAAGTGTAATTTAAGGTCTTCCTCATAAAGTGGATCTAATTAGATTTTTCAGATCTAAAATTAGTGATCGGCAACAAAACTATGGTAGCACATGAACTTTTAGTATGTGTTTGAACAATAATGAATTGAAAAAAAAAAACGTTGCTGAATTAGTTTATTTACTATTAAAATTTTAAAATTATCTAAAATGAATAGTTAATTAGCTATTAAGAAAATTAAAGAGTCCTAAAATATATATAGTAAAAGCAAAAAATATATGATAAAAATAATATTTCACGTGAAAAGAAGAAAAAAGAAAACATGAAATATAGCTTGCACGAATTCATCTTAAGAAACAAATATCTAAAATATATTATCAAAATATGTATATCTCAAAACAAGATAAAATATGATATTATAATTATATTTGATTGATCTACGGTATATTAAAAATAGTGATTCGAACTTTTTATCTTTTCGTTAAAATATTTTGTAATAGACAAAATAGTCTTTCCACTTTTTTCTATAATTATTAATTTAATTAGCTTTATAATATTTAAGACTTTAAATCAACTAAAATTTTAATTATTAAATTTTTTTATTTATTTGAAATATGTAAAATATCCTAAAATTATATAAAAAAAAAATCTGCATGAAAAGGAAATTTTCTTTTCACAGAAACTTTGCGGAAACTTTCGGCTGCATTGGTTTCAATTTAAATAGTAATCAAGTACATATTATAATACTGAAATATTAATTCTACATCTATGCGACTACTGCTAGCATTTGAAACTGATTTAGTGATTTACGCTGCTTTTTTCTTCTTCTGTTATTATTGTGTTTTTATAATATATCACTTAATTAGTTTTTATAGTAGTTTTTTTTTTTATCTTTTAATGGCTTTTCAGTATGCAACTTTAAGAATTGTTTTTGATTTGGATCCAATATATTTTGAATCTAATCATGATTATGTTTTTTTACTGAATTCTTATCCATTTTTTTCTCTTTCTTTAGCATCATTAACATATCACACATAGACGAATGGTGGGAAACATAAATATAAATACCAAAGAGGACATAATCGGTAAGTTATAACTGCCAGAAACAAAATTCGTCGAAGTTTTAATTTTTTCTTTAAGATTTTGACTTTCTTATTCCTTTACTTCGTAAAATTTTGTTTGGATTCATTAAAGTTTTTATTTTATCTTTGTGTCGCAGATGATCTTTACGTAAAGACCTACCTTTTGGGATCCAACTACACTAGATAAATCTGATTTGATGAGCTCTGACTAAAAAGGTTACTGGTGAGAAAAAAATGATCTCATATCTCTCATTTATTTATTTAGGAAATCGATCTCATATATTTATTTTTTGATAATAAATATTTTTACATATTCAATTACCGTAGGAATAATATCTAAGTCTCACTTTTATTTTGTACGAGAGGATGGGGAGCAACTATAATTTATGAATAATTTGTAGCATCTCCTGAATTTTAATTTGGGTAACGTTCTTTATGTATTTGTGGAATTTCATATAACTGATTTTTCATTATGAAAATTCCAAAAAAAATTGTTCGAAAAGATAATTTAAAGTTATGTAAAGTGTTTCAAAATTATTGATGAATGATCAAAGAAAAAGAAAATAATGCAAAAAATATTTTCTATTATTCTTATATGTAATTTTATTAATTGATGGAAAACATATGTGCAGCTGCACTAATTGTAAAAATATTCAATTCTAGATATTGATGAATAGGAGGGCCCATTCTATATTTTGTAATATCATTTGTTATAATGTTGATGTATGATTGAGTTAAATGATGAATTTATTCTATGATAATGAATAATGTTCACAAATGTTTAACATTGAATTCGTGATGGATTCAGTATCTGCATGTTTAATAACTTATTGTTAAATTTTATGCAGTGTAATTAATCAAACAAAACTTTCCTTAAAAAAGTTCTATTATTAAAGTAGAAATATTATTTTATGTTGGATCAAAGTAAGTTGGGCTTTGAGCTAAAAGTGACAAAAAGGTTTAAAAATAAGGTGTAAGTGACTCAAGTCTTAATAATTGAGTATATGTGACAATTACTTTATAATGGATTAAGAAAGTTGAGTCAGTTTGAGAATAGTCCACAAGTTTTAAAATTTACACTTTGATCCAAATGTTTACCAAATATAACAGGAAATGGAGAGAAAAATGTGAGTTTCTCTCTCTTCTCATCCATTGTTGTTTTTTTCTCTCTTAGCGATTTTTGTTGTTCATTGTTGCTGCTGCTTTATTCATCATCTTCTGCTTCATTATCATCATCTTCTACTTCATTATCATCGTCTTCTTGTTGACCATTGTTGTTGTTACCGCTTATTTGACCAATTTCTTAGGTCAAATTTAGTTTCGTACATCACTTTCCACTTTGACATTACTTCACAGGAGGCTTTGGTAAGTCAAATTATGATTTTTAATTGAATTTATCATTTGGGTAGCTGCTATTGTGTTGTTTTTTCAACAATAGATAGCACGTGAATATGAATGCAACATAAGAGCCATCTGTTTAAACAGATCAATCATCTGTTGCGACAGATGATCCTTCTGTTACAACGAAAGACTCATATGTTGAATTCATGTTTATGGTCTATAATGCCGTAACATGAATCGAATAGATGGATCATCTGTTGAAACATATGACCTATCTGTTGCAACAGGATAAATATCTGTTGCAATAAATTAGTAACCTGTTGCAATAGAACCTAAACTCGATTCCAACAGACGTGTCATCTGTTGCAACAAGGTAAATATCTATTGCAACAGATTAGTAACCTATTGTAACATAACCTGAACTCGATTCCAACAGATGCGTCATCAGTTGTAACAGGTAAGTTATCTATCACAACAGGTTAATTATCTGTTGCAATATGCCACTCATTTGTTGGAATCAACTTCAAAGGTTCCTTAGTACTGTAACATCTATCCCAACAGGCAGTTCATCTGTTGCAACAGATATATAGTCTGTTGCAACATATGATTCACCTGTTACAACAAATGACTCGTCTGTTGAAATCAACTTCAAGAGCATAACATAAATTCCAACAGATAAGTAATCTGTTGCGACTGATCACTTACCTTTTGCAACTTATTTTTCACCTGTTGCAACAGATTACATATCTATTGGAATTCATGTTACGACACTATGAAATCACTATTAACTTTTTTTAACAAATGACTTTATTTAGGTACCACTAATGGAGGGATTAATAACAATAAAGGTGAATTGTCATGGTCAATGGATCGAGAAGAGAAATCAATATGTATGGCGTTGGAAAGATGGTGAAATGCTAGAGATGATAACTATGACAGTCCAAAGTGATGTTTCGTAGGATGATTTTGTGAACTTAATCATCAGCTATTGTGGACTAAATTATCAACCGAAAGAACTCGTCATCAGCTACATGCACAACTCCTTTGAAAATTAGAGGGTACTACCTTTCATGATAACCGATCAGGTTTGGTTGCGTGCTTATCTTAGTTATTCATCCTGGAAGGTGTTAAGGGTGTCCATGATTGAAAAGACGAGAAAGAATGAGAACCAGAATGTAGAAGAAGAACAAACAAGATATATTTGATGATAGGTTGGATGATCTAGACATGAATATTCCAGATAATGATCAAACACCTATGCCCGTTGATGCGGCCAATACAGTGGGCAGTTCTTCTCGATTGACATAGTCTGGCAATCATCAAGATGACGAGATCGTCTTTTACAAGGAAATGTCATTCAAGGAAAAGAAAGAACTATCTACTACTTTGTTTATTTCTTGCATGAAAAAAGATTTCAGAATAATGAAGGTGATTAATTCAAGCAAAGGCTTTTGCTACAGATATGCTAATCCGAACTACAAATGGTGGTTGAGAGCGGTGAAGTACTTAAGTTCTACAGATTCGCCATTCATAAACATGAAAAGTATCACACACGTGGTTCGGAGCATATTTCGGGCCAAAATTCTCACGCCACGACAAAGGTCCTCGGTGAATATTTCAAGAATAGATTCCCCAATGACAAAGGCCCTTTTAAAAGGGTTATGACCAATCAACTCCTAACAAAATTGGGTATCCTGGTCAGTTATTGAAAGATATATACGACCATGGGAATTACCAAGGACTTGGTTAGGGGGACACACGAGCATGGGTATACATTCCTCGATGCCTACCATTAGATACTTGAGTCCATAAATTCCATAAGTAAGACGACATTGCATGTTGATGAAAATGAAAGGTTCAAATACTATTTTGTATCCTATAGTGCTTGGATTCAAGGTTTTTGATTTTTGAGAAAAGACATAGCCATCGCTGGTACCTTCTTGAGAAACAGGTATAATGGAGTTCTGCTAGTGGCGGTGGAGCAGGATGCGGAGAATCACATCTTTCCTATCGCTTTTTGTGTAGAGGACAAGGAATGTGATGCCTCTTATGGATATTTTTTGAACAACTGCGAAGCTGCATCAAAGATACCGAAGAGTTGTGTTTTATTTTGGATAGACATCCATGTATTTCAAAGATGGGTTCAATTTTCTTCACTTCAGCTCACTTTAGTTGTTGCATCAGGCATCTTGGAGAGAGCATTCAAACCAACTTTAACAACGAAAGAGTCGTGACCCTTTTTTATAGAGTAGCTAAAACATACAGTAGAGAGGAGTTTTCATACCATTTCAATCAAATAACGGATATGCATACCAAGGCAGTAGAACATTTCATACATATCGATTTTGAGAGATGGAGCCGGGCATTTTTTCTGGAAAATAGGTACATTCTTATGAATTTAATGTCTTATTTGAGTTACAAGTTTAGTATGATGTCGTACTAAGTGATTCTTTTGTATAGATACAATACAATGACATCAAAGATAGCTGAATCGGTGAATTCATTATTTGGTAATGAATGAGAATTTACCATCGTGCCTCTATTTGAAATAATAAACAAGAAGTATGGCCAATTTTTTCACGAAAGGCGTGTGGAGTTCGAGGACGCAGGAACCCCATTTGTTCTAGAAGAGGAAAAAATAATATCAACGAACATCACTCTGGGGAACAAATTATTATCTCATCAAATAGCAGATTATAATTTTAGTATCAACGGTCATGGTGATGTTGCCACAGTCGATCTTCAAACAAGATCTTGTACGTGCAGAGTTTTTGACTTGGACAAAATACCCTGTCCACATGCAATGGCAGTGCTTCGAGCTCAATACGATGAAAAATATGGAACTAAAATTTATGAGTACTCCTCTCCATATTATTCAGTTGAAAAATATACAATGGCATATAGTGGGCATATTACTCCGGTGCATCCCGAAAAATCTTGGGTTGTTCCTGCATAGCTTTTGGGGAGATTAATACCTCATTCATATATTGACTCAAGCACTATCAAATCGGAAAGAAGGCCATATAAGAGAAGACGTGGAGTCAGAGAATTATTTCCATCAAGAAGAAACAAGTGCTCCGTATGTAAGAGCGCTGGCCACCAAAGAACTACATGCCCGGATCGTAATCCACCATGATTGTTGTAATTGCAAAAACTTGTGTTGTTGTTTGTTGTGGACTTTTATATATTTAACTCATTGTTGTGAACGTATGTTATCATCTATTATATAAAATGTATTTTTTAATAACTTATGCATCAATAAAAAGAGACAAAACATGAACTAAATACAGCAGACCACAAAATTATTTAATTTTCAACAGATTATCCATCTGCTGCAACAGACAGACTGACAACGCCTAAGCGCACACACAAGTGTACATGGTCTTGTCAAGTAGTAAAGTGTCCTAATTAAAGACAAGTATGGATCCCACAGAGACTTGATTCAACAATAATTTAACTCTAGTTCACAGTTTAGATTAATTTAGTGCGAGAGTAACCAAAAAGAGTTTGTAATTTGTAAATTAAAGAAAAGTAAATAATGTAAAATTTAAAATCTTTAAACAATTAATGGGAGAAAACCCAGGGTTTAAGCAGTCCGAACAATCATACTATGTTATTGAATTTCATTCGTTAACTTGCTTATCTTGGTTGTTGATTCGTAGAGTTAATTGCATGATCATGATTTCCCAACCACTAATCATTTACCTAATTTGGAAATTACAACTACATCATTGAGCGCGGATGTAATAATCTAATTAAGTTAATTAAAGCTATCATCCTACGTTAGAATCAAGTAAGGCATCTAAGTACATCCCTGTCCTAGACGCTAAGTTTAATTCTTTATTTTATAAAAGAATAAAAACCCAAACTTTATTTATTCTCACGTTCTATCTCCCTGTTCCCTCTCCTAAGATCACAAGGTCGACAATATATGTATTTTACAGGTGATCAATCCATAAAATAATTAAAACCAGAATAAACAAACAACCAAATATGATAAGCAAAATTAAGCGAATTTAATCCAAAATAATAGTACTCATGTTCTTGGATTTAACCCCGAAAAGAGGGCGTTTAGCCGATAATATTCATAATCAAGATACAAAAATTTGAATATATGTTATGATAATTAACAACTAATTAAAGTATTAAAAACCTAATAAGAAATAGTAGCAGCTACGTAGTTTTTCCACCACCGCTTACACCGGTTTCAAATTGTCCAAAGTTGTCCAGGTGTATATATATTATATTCTCCTAATCCTTATGGTCTTAAGGAAGTGGCACATGATCCAATAAGATTCCCATAATATTTCCACAAGATTCCTTAAATTGTGTGCCATATATATTGGGTTTGTAAAATATTCCCAAAACTATGTATAAGGGGGATTGCAAATTGACCGCGTAATGTGACCCATCGTGACGCGACTTCTGAAAACAAGAAATGTAGGTCACAACGCGACTTCTGGAAACAATAAATAGAGTCCACGACGCGAGTAAATCGCGAGAGCTCACTGGAAGTTGCGTTCAAAATTTTAGTTAAGTGTTGAACTTCTCTTTTTTTTTCATGCTTTTTATAGTGTATTTTTAATAAATTTCAAGCTTTTTTATCATCAATATATCACCGTTTTCAGATCACAAAGCCTCCTACAATATCACACACCACAAATTAGAGATCAAAACAACACACTATTCTCAACGATGAATCAAAACAAGAGCTAAGATAAGACAAATTCACAATGATTTTCACTTTCATGTTCCGACTGTTGATTTAATCAAATTAAACTTTGTACATTACAAAAAAGTTTTTCCACTCAAAATTATACATTTAAAATATTTTAAACAAATTAAACACAGTAGAATCCACCGAGACCAACTAGACACACAATTAGCTCAAGCTAGTAAAACTAGTTTTTCGGGTTGAACTCTAAATGACTCAATTAAATACAAACTTGTTTAAAAAATAATTTAAACATTGTAATCACATACTTGGATACTTAAATGCATATTTTTATTAATATAAACACGTTAAGCACACAAATTATTCACAAAATAAGGCAAAATAAGCTAGAATAATGATATCGAAGTGTACAAAACCACCTCAGATCATTGACATTAGCTGGAAGAACACAATACAGTTCATCAAACTGGACACTAGATATGCAAAAATCAGCAAGCACACAAAAGAAAAAACTACACTTAGAAGGGAGATGAAGAAGGAGAATTGCATGAAATTAAAGATAGATAGAGAGACCCTCACTTCCACCAATGAATAGTACTAGAAGGTGTATCAAACCTTCAAACACACATCACCAATGTAAGATCAAACCACTCTCTTAGGTGACCCAAAGGAAACACTCTTCCTCAAGCACACCTTTCTTGCCAAATTATCCAAAACAAGTGAAACCCTAACTTCAAATGTTCTTGGACCAATTTTCAGATTCTAAGCTACAAACTAAGGACTAAAAACTACAATGAGAAATACTCAATCAATTCATCCAAGTCTTGGGAAAATACAAGCTAAAGGGTCTATTTATACTTATTACAAATAATGACAAAAATACCCTTAATGAAGGGTGCTCCTTTGGAGGGTAAAAATAGGTCATTAAAAGACAAGAATGTCCTTAATGAACCCCTAAATAGAGATGGATTTGGAGTGTATTTCAAAGCTCCACTTCACACTTTAGCATATACACTCCAATAGATGAACTCATGAAACAATCACAAGCTTCCAACTTCGTGAACATTGCTTGAAGACCATGTAGCTCTTTGACTTGATTCCTTGTAAAAGGTCTTGTGCTCTTGGTTCTTCTCATACTTGTATCGCCAAGTGACAAGAGTATTCACACACTATTGGGCTGCCCTAGTACAAACCAAGGTAACTTGGGTACATTCTACACTCCCTTGAGTTTAAAATATAGTGATGTGATTTCGGGTACATCTAGTGTAGAAGTACATGCTTCCTTCTTTGATAATGCTTTGGGTGAGTGTGATACCCTAGTAAATGGAATCAGTAGCCTTGGTTTATTCCATTGTCCACTTTATCCATTTGATCCTGGTGTACTAGTGGGAAGGAAGAAAGATTATTTCGGTTTGTGCTTATTTTCCCTTGATGTTTGTCTTGTCTATATCCTTTGTAATGCTCATATTAGATGTTTCATGGTTAAAACAAGGGATTTCTGGTTGTATTTTAAAAGTGTACCCCCTTGGCATGATGTTTTCACACTTGATTTCTTTCTATACTACCTCTTTAGCTATGATGATAAGCATGTTAATTTTGAATTTGTATTGTGTAGAGGTAGAAAGTTTGGTGGATGGTTTCATTGTTTGAATGATGATGGTATGTGGATGAGGTGGACCTTAGGAACAATAGTGGCACCATATTTGACGAGGTCCTTTGTAGAGATAATGAAACAAATGTATCTTATGGTTCCTAAGCCAAAGGTAGTCTTACCTTTTGGGTATAATGAAGCCATTAAGATCATTGTAGTTTCCTTATCTCTTGATATTTTCCAAAACCACCTCCTTTGTTCCATTCATGCTAAGCTTTTCATGTCACACACAAAGGACCTGTGGATGTATTTCAAATGTGAACAACCTTGGCTTGTTGATATATACGATGGTCTTTTGTTGCACTCCTCTTTCCTTGATGTCTATCTTATCCAAGTCCTTTGTGATGCTTGTAGTAAGTGTTTTATGATCATAACAAAGGATTATTGGCTATATTCCAAGAGTGTACCTCCTTGGCATTGTTTTATTTGTAGTACTAATGCTAACCCTCCTACCATGAGGATTGTGTGCTTATTTTCTTCTCTCTTTGCTGTTGCTAGATATGAATTTGAGGATAAATTCCATTCAAGATGGATAGGATGATACAAACATGAGAAGAACCAAGAGCACAAGACCTTTTACAAGGAATCAAGTCAAAGAGCTACATGGTCTTCAAGCAATGTTCACGAAGTTGGAAGCTTGTGATTGTTTCATGAGTTCATCTATTGGAGTGTATATGCTAAAGTGTGAAGAGGAGCTTTGAAATACACTCCAAATCCGCCTCTATTTGGGGGTTCATTAAGGGAATTCTTGTCTTTTAATGACCTATTTTTACACTCCAAAGGAGCACCCTTCATTAAGGGTATTTTTGTCATTATTTGTAATAAGTATAAATAGACCCTTTAGCTTGTATTTTCCCAAGACTTGGATGAATTGATTGAGTATTTCTCATTGTAGTTTTTAGTCCTTAGTTTGTAGCTTAGAATCTGAAAATTGGTTCAAGAACATTTGAAGTTAGGGTTTCACTTGTTTTGGATAATTTGGCAAGAAAGATGTGCTTGAGGAAGAGTGTTTCCTTCGGGTCACCTAAGAGAGTGGTTTGATCTTACATTGGAGATGTGTGTTTGAAGGTTTGATACACTTTCTAGTGGTATTCATTGGTGGAAGTGAGGGTCTCTCTCTCTATCTTTAATTTCATGCCATTCTTCTTCTTCATCTCCCTTCTAAGTATAGTTTTTCCTTTTGTGTGCTTGCTGATTTTTGCATATCTAGTGTCCATTTCGTGTGTCCATAACCTTTAGGCTATCATTTGGTATCAAATCCTTGTTTAGGGGTGTTCCTACATCTCTAAATCTTGGTTTTAGTGTTATTATATCAAAAATCTCATAAAAAAGAGTCAAAAATCCAAAAATCTCAAAAACAAATTGTGTGTTGTCTTGTGTGTTTATTGTAGATCCGAAAATTACAACTTAGATCAACAAGTTTTTACTTTGTTTTGAAGGTTTCTTGTGTTATATTCTTGTTCCCTAACACCTAGGGAGTCTAGATCTACTTTTAGATTGAAGTTTGGTTGAGATTGAGCTTAGAATCCACCATGGCTATGGAGTTTTGAAGATTTTTGAGCTATGGACGTTTTTGGCATGGTGATTTAGGCGTGATTTATGGCTGGTTTTATGTTGGTTGTGTTTGTCTTATCCTAAGGAACCTAGATATACAAGAAAATCCAAATTTGGGGTTCATTTGATAGAAGGTCAAACTTTGGTCAACTCTTGAATATTCATCTTGTTCTTCAATCTTCATCATACCTTGTTTGAGAAGAATATTCAAAGGTGTTGTTTGATCAAAAATAGGGAAGGAAGAGGGAGAAAAAGTTGTTTGTCTAAAAGCATATTCAAAGAATATTCCATTCTTCCAAAAGGAGGAGGGGACAAACAAAGTACAAGTGGAATTATTGGGGGGGGGGACCATTTCATTTCATTTTTCATTTGAGACTTGAAAGAACCCTAAATTGCCTCATTCCATCCCTAAATCCGAAATTATCATTCCCAAAGGGTAGTGTTTGGCCAAAATTAAGTTTTGGAAAAAATTGAAAATTTCAAAAAAGTGACAACCAACCACGAAGTGCCACGTCATCATTTGTGCTCAACCAAAATTTGAATCTAAACTTAGATTTCATAGTTTCTAATTTTTGATTCTAGTTTCTTTAAGCTAATTCTATCACTAATTAACAAACTAGTAAGTACCTACTAGGTTGGTAATTAGATTAGAGTTCGTTTATTTCGCGTCTTCGATTTTTGTGTGCTTTTCTCGTTTTTAAATTCATAGTATTTTGTTGGTTCAAGTGCGTGCATCACTTTATTTGAGTTGTATCAATCCAAGATCAATTCTGATCCAAAGCTTCTCACCTCTTAAGTAACTTGCCAAGTATTGTCGATTCTCCAACACTTGTGAAATCAAGTGTGAGGTGAGGTTGAGTGTGAGTGAAGTGATGCTTTAGAACTAACTCGTTTGTTCATTTTGTAGGTTGTTTTGCTTGCTATTTTTTGCACTTTGTAGGTACATTTTTCCATGGAATCCGGGGGTACTACTTCCCAATCTTTGGGAAATGATGCTATTGGAGCCTTGATGGCTCAAATTGAGGCCTTGGGCCGAGACATGAAGAGTAACCATGATGCCTTGGCCCAAAAAATGGAAGATAGTCATGATGCCTTATGGAATGATATGGATGCTATGAAGGGTCACATGACTAGAATAAAAGCGGGGGTAGATAGACTATGTCCACCAAACCCTTCACAAGTCCAAAGATCCCACAATTCACAAAATCCAATGCCTCCTCTCCACAAGTTAGAACTCGAAGAGAATGAGGCCAAGCCTCAAGATGGAGAGAAAATTAAGGGTGAGATACAAAAGGAGTATGAAAAAAAGAGGGAAAAGGTCGTGGGTAGTGATGTTAGGATGGAAGAAAAATGCTTGATTGTGGATCTTGTCCACAAAGAATCCTTATTACTCACTAACCCAAATACTAGCATTTTTCCTAGTATTTTACCTTCTCATATGCAGGTTCAAGATCCTAGATGTCCCAAGGAGAAGCCCAAGGAAGTTCCTTTCAAGCCCTTGGCCGAAAGTCCCTATTTGGGAACAGGCGATGAAGAAGTAAATCCAAAGGGAAACCTTGACCTATTCCCTTGTAATGTGGGGCATGAGGGCTGCCATGATGTGAAAACAAGTGAAGAAAATACTTCCCATGATCTACAAGGTGACAAAGCTCTCTCCTACACTCCTAGAAACTTGAATTGTTGTGAAGTGGCTAGTAGTGGCCAAAGTGGTGTAGTTTTGGATTGTCTTAGTGAAGAAGTGTATGATTATTCCTTTTGTGATACTCTTGGTGTTGTTAGTTTGCATAATGACCAAACTCTTGTTGTGAGTATGCAAACACTAGTTGATCCTTTAGATGACAAAATCAATTCTTTTCGTAAGAATGATTTGTGTCCATTTAGTGGCTAGCACTTATAAATTGAATAAGGTCATATTACCAAGTGATAGCCTAAAGGTTATGAACACATGAAATGGACACTAGATATGCAAAAATCAGCAAGCACACAAAAGAAAAAACTACACTTAGAAAGGAGATGGAGAAGAAAAATTGCATGAAATTAAAGATAGATAGAAAGACCCTCACTTCCACCAATGAATAGAAATAGAAGGCGTATCAAACCTTCAAACACACATCACCAATGTAAGATCAAACCACTCTCTTAGGTGACCCAAAGGAAACACTCTTCCTCAAGCACACCTTTCTTGCCAAATTATCCAAAACAAGTGAAACCCTAACTTCAAATGTTCTTGGACCAATTTTCAGATTCTAAGCTACAAACTAAGGACTAAAAACTACAATGAGAAATACTCAATCAATTCATCCAAGTCTTGGGAAAATACAAGCTAAAGGGTCTATTTATACTTATTACAAATAATGACAAAAATACCCTTAATGAAGGGTGATTCTTTGGAGTGTAAAAATAGGTCATTAAAAGACAACAATGCCCTTAATGAACCCCCAAATAGAGGAGGATTTGAAGTGTATTTCAAAGCTCCTCTTCACACTTTAGCATATACACTCCAATAGATGAACTCATGAAACAATCACAAGCTTCCAACTTCGTGAACATTGCTTGAAGACCATATAGCTCTTTGACTTGATTCCTTGTAAAAGGTCTTGTGCTCTTGGTGCTTCTCATGCTTGTATCACATTAGCTGGAAGAACACAATACAGTTCATCAAACTGGAATATTTTTCTCCAACAGATGATAAATCTGTCACAATAGATGGATAATCTGTTGGCAGAAACTTAACCGATGACTAATCTATTCCAACACATGGTTCATCTGTTGAAGAAACTCAAAATCCAAAATTGCTACTGGATTTTAAATTTCTCCTTACCTCCAACTATCCACATATTAACATGTTTAGAAGAAGAAATAGACAGAATAAAAATTAAATAAGAATTAAAAAGCCAAAGTCGATAAAAAATAATTTTTTCATTAAACAAAAAATAAAATACTTTAGGTATAGATCCGATATAGAAAAATTAAAATACATTCGCTAAAAGAAAAACACATTCTAATTATTATTATCATCATCATCATCATTATTATTGCCAGCCGGCCAATCGTCAACCGGTAGCAGTAGGGCCCTCATCTGCCTCTGCATCTCTCTGAACATCCTTACTCTCACGATGACTAACTCCCTCTACAGGGCGTTAACCTACCTCTGAATTTTCCGCACGATGTCGCGCAAATAGCTATGTACCAAACAGGACCAGTCATATCTAGAACACGCATGAATTCACAAAAAACATAAATAGAAAAGTAAAGAAAAGAGTTCAAATGTAATACAATGTATACTACCAACTAGTAGATTTACACAGAAAAAACTTACCTCAATAAGAAAGGAATATGCTCTTTGAATAGAAGTGGTTGAAGATGTAATACGAAAAGACAAAATGCAAGAAATAAATAAAAGTAGAGTAGAATAAAGATTAAGGAGGGACCTATTTATAGAGGATTGAATCTGAATGTGTTAGGCAAAAAGGCATGACTTATCAGCTCCATTGTATTAATTATATTCAAACTGCTTGCTATTTGTTTTCTGTAAAAAGTCATGACTTTTTATTTTACTTTCAAACTTCTTACCTTTTCAAAATAGTTTGAGACTTAATGACAACTATTATTATTGATCTATCACAACAGATCGTCCATCTGTCACAATAGATAACCCACTGTCACAATAGATTTACCATCCGTTACAATAGATGGTCTGTATGTGCATCAGATGAGACATTTATTACAATATATGGATTATCTGTTGTGACAGATGGACCATATATTCGAAGAGATATTTTGATTTCTTCTAACAACTGATTCATCAGTTGCAACAAATGGGGAGTTTGATTCATTAGTTGTTTTGAATGTGTTAGACAAAAAGTCACGACTGTTCACCTCATTTTTAGTAGTCATCACATACCTTAATTAATCCAAATTGGTGACTGTTTTATTATATAAATAGATTTAAAAATAAAAAAAGTAAAAAGTCACGACTTGTAGCACTTGTTTTTTTCTTTATGGGCAAGTAGTCCTCTGACATTGAAGATGATTACCATTTGAGCCTCTGTAGTCTTGTACACTACTTAGTGATGGGAAGTGAAGAATAAATATTGTCTGACATTAATGGGGTAGGAAGAATAAGGTACATGAATGGATCTACTTTCATGTGTGGGAGTTATGTATTATTGATCAGGCTATCGTAACAGACACACATAAAGTACAATGATTTTCTGAATGCAGTTTTTCATCGATTAGACATCGATCCTTCAAACAAGATCCTGTATTTTACAGTTTAGTTTGATAGGTGTGAACTAATAAGGCTAAAGGATTTCAAGATAGTGGCGTGATAACGCTCAACTTACACATCAATTTAAGTGCAAGACAGTTGTTGTCGATATATTTACCCAACTTTAGAGTCAGGGTTGAATCCATGAGGAATAATGTGAGTGGCGATTAAATTAATTCTAAATGATAGATACAAGTTAAATTCAAACAAATGTTACAAGAATATAAAATGGGGGAGGTGACTACTTACACTAATGTTTCTTTTTGGATTTTTCTAGTATAAATTTAGGAATAAGAATAGTTAGAGTTTTAACAATTATGCAAGGATCTTGGAATTATGCATTACTAAGGGAGTGACATGTGGGAGATAATAATCAACATCAATTTGGTAAATTAAATATGAGTAGGCTTGGTTATAGATTTTGATGCTAGTCTTTCAACACAACACCAAACTTTCACCCATTGATTCTTTCTAATACCTAATAGGTGTGTTTAACAATTGACAACCACAACCTCAATTAAGGCATCCCTATGTCTAGGATGACACCCAATTCATAGTCAACCTCACTTTCACCCTTATTTCTAAGATAGTGAGAATTTACCAAACTACACACATGATTGTCTATCATTGCTTTGGTCTCCACATCCCTCTTTCAAGGATGATATAGATTCCTAAACTTCGCCAAAAACCCTTATTTCGAAGTTAGCCTTGGGTTTTTTAGAGCTTGGATATTTCACCCATCAAGCCCATGTCAATTTTTGGAGCTTTCACCCATCAAATCCCAGACAAACTAGCATACCAATAATAGAACCCATAAATATAAACTACCAAATAGATGCTAACAATAACAACCCACACACACTTAAACCCCTATTCACACATAACCCCAAGAGGGAGATTTAGCTACACATAAGATAAATAAGCATAGATATGCCCATAATCTCCATTGAAATGAATTATTAAAGATTTAAGTGAATGTTACTTCAAACTTGGATCTCCCACAATATCAACAATAGAAGTGAGCAAATCTCCCACTTCAAAAATCTCCAATGTATTCTTCACCCAAAATTTATACAATATTTTCTTCTCAAAAAATGGAGGCTACAAAGTCTCAAGCTAAAACCTAGAAAATTGGGGAAGAAGAAATATGATGGAATGAATGATACATGAAATTAGGGTTTGAGCCTTTTTATTCAAATTAGGATCAGCACATGCAATTACATTTTTGTCCTTGGGCTGAACATTTTTGCCAAGCCGTGATCGCACAAGTCTGGTTGCGAACGTGGCTATGCAACCGTGAATGATTTCCGTGGTCGCAGTTGATTGACCATCTTGACTGATCACGACCGCGGCTAATAGACCGCGACTGCGGTAACTGAGGCTATTTCACTGCAGGTCTTCATCTGCACTTTTTCTGCTCCGTTTGATCATTTCAAGCTCCAATCCACATCTCTTTGTCATTTCAACTCCTATACCTGCAAAGAGTGGATATTAGTGCATTAAATTACAATTATATCTCATCTACTCATTTGCGACAAGGTAATATGCACTAAAACTGAGTGCGAATGAGTGGTAAAATCACCACTCATCAACACCCCAAACTTAAAGCCTTTGCTTGTCCTCAAGAAACACTACCTTATACCAAGAGACACAATTGTTTATGCCCAACTTTATGCCTGAAAGGTCATAGAAACTTTGATTTAAATCGCAACCACAAGTAGCTCATTGCACATATGCTATGCTAATTTCCCAACACCCCTCATTATAAAATGTAATACTCCAACGGATGCATAAGACTTTAAAGAGAAATCAAGCAACAAAGGCTAATACTCTAAAGATGGCTCCCTTTTGACTACAATCAAGTTATACTCCATTTGTCTCATTGTTTGGGAGGTGACAAAATTACCCGCCTCAACTTGTTCGCATGCTAATATCGCAAGAAAAGGAATTTCCATACCCCAAACCACTAATCATACACCAAGGAAATTTAATTTCAAAAACTCTCTCTCTCTCACAAAATAAATCTTAATGCAACAGGTGTTATACCATAGGCTTGCCCCTATTTTCAATCACCACTACACAAGAAGGTAAATGGTTGGAGATCTCAAAGGACTTTCTAAGCTTGTAACATAGGTTCGGGTTAGGGTAGGATATCATTTAGTGAACTTGGTTACACCCTACCTTGAGCATCTACATCACACTTTACAACACTCCTCCTTTCGACTAAGGGTCACTCTTGTTTATTTTCTTTCTTTGTTCATGCCTATCTTTTGCTTCCTTTATTTCCCACTTTCCTTTTACTTTCATTTTCTTGCATTTATATGCAAGTCATTCTTTTATGGGATTCTTTCTTTTTACAAACAATTATTTTCAACACTTAGGCGCATTTGGAATTTCACTAATACTACGTGACGCTAAACTTACTTCCGTCAATTCTTACCACCTCTAACTTAGGATTTTAGCCTCAAGCTGCTTTTCCATGTTCAAGGAGGGTACGGTTCAAAAAAGGGATAAAAATAAAGGTTCACAACTTATAATGAGTTTGCCAAAGAAATGTTTAAAAGCTCAAAGAAGGTACTAGGGACTATAATTATACATAGGTAGGCTTTTTAGGCTAGAGTGGGTTTCAAAATCACAAGGATGGCCTAAGATCATTTCTCCAATCAAATACAATCAAAATTAGTTTTAAAAAGACTAATGGGGAAAGTTCTAGATAACATAAGCATACAAGAGATGAATGCAATATTCTTAGCACACATGGCATGCAAAATTCGTTAAGGGAGCTCAAATATCCCTCTGATGAAAACAATCATGGAGTGTCTATTTCTTATTTAAAAGTCAAAATCTATGAACCATAAAAAGAGAAAAAGTTTTGTTGCACATTGCTCACGTCCATGCCCTTGATTTTTCAAAAATTTGGATGGAGGGGATTTCTTGATTTGCAATCGCACCACACACAAATTGCTAAACTATGGCTACAATTCAAGCCTTAGTCTCACATCTTGGCTCAAAATGGGAAACTAACCATATGGCTACTTAGACTTCACAATGGTGTACAAAGTGATCCTAATTTTACACAACAAACTAAAATGCCATGGGTACTCAAACTTTCGTTGTATCTTTGACACTTGTGCTACGGGTACTCAGAATTCCCCTGTACCTTCGTCTCAACAACTCATATGCAACACTAGTCATGCATCATTAAGATTCTTAATAAAATTTAAAGTATAATTATAAAAGTAAAACTAGAAATAAAAGAAAAGCATGATATAATCCATAAAACCTGGGCACTATCCGGGTACCCTAATGTCACGCCCCAAATCCCATTGGAGCGGACTGGCACCCGTAGCCGAGGAGGCCCGGGAGAACCCGTTCATAACCTATACTTTCACATTTACATTACTTATGAAAATTAGAAATTTGGGCAACACTTCATTGTAAATAGAAGAAAACAGTACTTGTATCAGCCCAGCAGACACACATATATATATATATATAAACCGTAATTGGCCGTCAGAGCCATCACGTCTATCAACCAAACACTCCTATGGCTGTACAATATGTCTACAAAAGCCTCTACATAGATACACAACTGAGTTAGGGTCGGGACAAACTCCCGCCCACAAAAGACTTTTATACAAATACCAAAAATACATATAGAAATGACTTGGGATGCCCCGAAACAACTGGAGCTCACCACTATCAACAGAATGTCCTGGATCTTACTACGGAGGTGTACGACCTGAAGTACCTGTTCCTGCAGGCATGAATACAGGTCCCCCGTGAGAGACGTCAGTACGGAAATATGTACTGAGTATGTAAGGCAGTGAGTATCAAGATGAGATACAAAGGATCAACAGAACCCAGATACCAGTGAATAAACAGTATGAGTAGACCACACTTAAAAGAGCTGATGGGATACCTGCACATTACTTTCATATCATTACTTCCCGTATTCCTTATCAATACATAACATATGTCATACAATGGCCAACTGATCAGTGGTACTAATACAATAATTAGGGACCACCCCTGGAATAGCATATATACATAATCTTTATAATACAATGGCCAACTGATCAGTGGTACTAATACAATACATCATATCAACAATTTAAAATAAAGACATTCCATTTCTTAATTCAATTAATCTTTGAGATTGGTTACTTTGTGGTCACACCTTATGGAACTTGAAACCATGATACCTCAATAGGAAAAATATGTAAATAGGTAATCAATATCATGAAAATGAAGTAGAGAATCATGGATACCTCATTAAACCATTTCGGAGTCAACAATAGTATATAGATATTTTTTTTGACTAGCCGGACATCTTAAAAGTGAAAACAAGTTCAATTGGTAGTGTCGAAGATCATATGATGTTATTATGTCATGTGTCGTAGGACAATGTTGGAAGCTTACTTGAGAGTGCCATGGGTCATTATTCATGCCAAAGATTAGATAGAGTATGTCTTACATACCTTGATATAACCACTTCAATACAAGTCCAACTTGACTTCCCGTACTCTTCGAACACTTATCTACAATAAGTCATTTGTGGCAAACTAGTATTAGCAACCAAACCTTACCATTTAGGTATTAACTTCACCAAATAATGTCTAGGAAGTAATCCTTTAACTCATTAATAAGAGTGCTACATACATCCTCTTATACTCTTATTACATTCACATATCATGCATTTTCATGCAATATCCCTCAACATCACTCTTAGCCTTTATTTTCCCTCTTAATCACCATCCAATACCAACATGATCACTAGGCATACATAACCACTAATATAATGATATATCACCATAATTCATCCTCCATAATCCAATACAACAACTTCCATAATTTACTACTAACAATTTATACAAAACAATTCATAACTATGTTTCTAGTTATCTTCCAACATCAAGACAATACTCATAATCCCTTATCAATACTTATTCATGGATAAGAATCAAGAATAAATAATATTCATACCTTAACAATGAACTCTTATATTTAGAATCCTCCTTACATAACCATGGGGTGCTTCTCGAAGCTTTCGAGATGATGAACACAACTATGGAATCAATTCGAATTTTCTACGGTTGAATCACAAAATATTTGAAGTTGAAATTAGGCTAGGGTTTTACCTTCTCTTAATAATTGGATGATATATGATATATATGAGGCTAAGTGTATGTTTATAAAGACCAATTTTCGTCCAAGAGGTAATAGAAAATGACCATTTTTCCCTAAAAATTTAAATAAAATCCGAATCTGTCCCCAGTGGACAGTTTTGACAGGCTGAAGTAAATCGATCATAACTCTTTGCTCCGGTATCGGATTTGGGTGAAACCAATTGCATTGGAAATATAATTCAAAGGGATTTTATTTTCATATAAAGTATACCACCCAGTTCTTCCTGTACAAGGAGTTATGGTCGTTTAAAGTTGACCCAAAAATCTGTCCCAAAATTCTGTTTTGTTTTTTGATAGGCTGTAGTAAAACGGGTATAGCTCCTTACTCAGACATTGGATTTGGATGAAACCAATTTCATCGGAAAGAAGACTCTCGGATATTTTCATTTATATATAGTAGCTCATACAGTTATTTTTGTACAAGGAGTTATGATCGTCTAAAGTTGATCCAAAAAAAAATTGCCTAGCTGCAGTAATTTTCCTGCAGATTTACTGTTCACAGGCTTCCCGGCCACCGTTTTGAAATTTCAAATGTGCTCGCTTATATGAAATACTCCTCTGTTTTGGGAAAACTTTATATCGTTGGAAAGCTTATTCCAATACCTACACATACAACTATTGACGGGATACTTCTGAATACCATAAACTTAATTTAACCCATACGCAAGCCTTTAGGACTCCATACAATCGCGATAAGTGTACGAAAAAATTTACGGGGTGTTACACCTAAATGTAGCATCCAAAATATAAAACTACTATCCAAAACATCATCTTAAAACAAATTTAAAAACATCATCCACACAGTGCAAATATTGAGCTAGGCACCCACAATCGACAAGCTGGTATAGTTCCCCCACTGCCTAGTCAACAAGATAGAGAAAAAAATGCTTCATTAATTTGTCTCACAGACTGCTCTTTCTAAAATACTCTGCATCATATCCACTATATCTAGCACCAGACCACTCAAAAGTGGCTCCATCATTGCTCTCAACTTGTGGCAAAGGTAGCTGCGTTTTAGGTTTTAGCATCTTGAAAATGCCCTTCACCCTTTTCCATATCTTGGTGATGAATTTATCCTTCTTATTATGATCTTTGACCATCCTATTTTCTAGATCCCTGAGGTCTCTGTGTGATATTTCCAAAGCTGAATATGCTCTTTCTAATTTGGCAACCTTGGCACCCTATTTTCTCAGCTCTTCCTTATATCTTCTATAGTCAGATTCAGCTACATACGAGTGGCGAGCAGCGGAGGATTCCCCTGGCTCTAATGGTAATTCAGGGACTTGTTCCCTGATGGTAGCAAGTCTTCTAAAGAATGCGGGGAACTTTTGTGGGACTCTGTCCATCGAGATATTCCTTTCCAGGAGTAGCTGGGTCTATGGGAGGTTATTAAAATGCTGATTTTGGATATCCTGGGGCATGGCTTTAGAATCATTTGAGTCTCCCATTCCGTAGCTGAGCACCTGCATGGAACATACCTTAAACTATTTTTAGTATTTACAAAGCAAAATTTATGCTAGATTAGCAAGAAAAATGAGTGTGGCAATGCTATAGGAAATTTGGAGTTGAAAATTAGGTGTGTATAAGTTTGGACTCCCTTAGATAGAAGACCTCAGGTATGGCAGTCACGACACGCTTACACGACCACGGGCAAAGGACCGCGATCGCGATACCTGAGACCATCGACAACTGCTCTGCCCTTGTTCAAACTACACATAGTTAACACTAATTTTGTCTTAAAAGTAAGCACATAAACAACATGATAACCAAAGTAAGCCTAAATTATGTACCTTTAGCCCTCAAACTTAAATGAGTTCCCCTTGAACTCCGTTGGATGTTGAAAGTAGGAATAATGTACACATACGATTTGAGAATGTTAGGCTAATTATATGGGTACTCAAGACTTTCCTAGATGACGTGAAGACACTCTATAGTAGCTAACCATCACAATAAACACAACAAACTCAGTTTTGTCCTTGTAAACACGACTTTATGCTTAATTCTAATCGATATGTCACAGTTTTTCCATGACAATAAAGTAAAAGAGTTTGAGACTACATACTAGATAGACGATGCTAAATGGTTGAGATGAAATTTTGGATACTCCACACAATGCCAAAAATTATGAGAGTTTTGAGAGAATTTAGATAATGAAACGTATGGGAAAATTGGTAGTTGGATGGTCATTTAAACTATTATGATTGCGATCGTGGTTCTATTTCTGAGTTCACAGTCATGCGGCCTCTGTGATACCGGTGGCATAGACCGCGGTCGTGGTAACTGAGAATTTTTAATCGAGTTTTATGTACACTCCTGCTAAGTCTAAACTTTTCCAATTTCACACGTTTTCTTTCTTAAATTTGATCAAAATATCTTGTAGCACCACATTTTATGGATTGGGCATGCACAAAAAATAAGAATAAAAATCAATTCTACTCTAACATGCATAAAGAACAAAAAAAGATATGCTCCACTTTTTGTGGCATGATGGGTTGCCTCCCATCGAGTGCTTAGTTTAACGCCGCAGCTCGACACCCCCACCATTTATTTTTATTTCTCCACTTAGAAGATTTAAATCTTCGTCCCAAATTTCGTTCACAATGCAATGAGTGACAGAAGGACAGAAGATTCAGATCTTCCAAGATAAGGCTTGGAAGACGTGGGGGAATGGCAAGCAAGCTTTGATCTCGCCATTTTGAATATTTGAACCTTTTACCCAACTTCACATCAATTTTTTTGATTGGTTCCATAGGTAAAAGCACGTTCATCAATTTTCCATTCCTTGTACTTTGGAAGTTGAGTTTCTCGGCCATTGATGTGTAGGGCTCCATATGCACCGTTGGAATGCCAAGTTCCAAAATATAATGGTGGAGATCCCACTCTCCAAAATGCATCATTAGCTAGATTAGATAAACTTTCACCCAATACGACAAGCATAATGTTAAAAAGTGGTTAGAATGGGGTCCCTCCCTTAATTTAGGAATTACATCCAACTTAGCATAGTGTCACCCTAAAATAATTTAGAGTCATCATAAGGTATTTTCTTGGCCTCTTCTTTTGACTCTAGTCCCATTTCCTTTATTATGACTTCTTCTCCCTCGTATGAGTCAGATAATTTGGAAGTCATTGAGGAATTTTTTCTACCAAGCTCATCATCATAGCTTGGTTTCTCTTCATGATAAAACTCATCTTGAGCAATGGGAAATGTGGTGATAGTTTCAAGTTTTTCTTCTTTGCCCATTATATCCTCCTTGACACTTGTCCATTCCTTATACATGTGTTCTATATCCTCCCCCATCGCATCTACTCGATCCAAGATGGCTAGTAACCTTGGGTCACAACTACTGGAATCGAGGTATTGTTCTTTTGATTTCTCATCATATGACCTAGTAAAATCATAGGAAAAACTAGCAATTCAATTAGTATAATAGGGGGAAGGGGTGTTTGGATACTCGTCCCAATGTCCTTGTAGACAGCCACACATAGGGAAACCATACTCCCAATTGGATTTAGATAGTGAAATCTCTCCCCGAGGAGCATACTTACAATCTCTCTTGAAGCGTGGTCCGTAACAATACAAACATAGGGGTCAAGAAATGACTTCTAATCATTCAACTCATATTTGTTAGAAGATGCATTCAAGAAAAGTAAAAATAAAATGTAATCTACCTACAAAGAAAATCACAAACACATATATACAAGCTTGAATTTAAGCAAGTGGCTAAAATTTTAAGCTAACTAAATACGCCAAATTGTTCTCCAACAATGGCACCATTCTTGATAACGCTCAACTTACACGTCAATTTAAGTGTAAGGAGGTCGTAGCTAATATATTTACCCAACTTTGTAGTCAGGGTCGAACTCACAAGGAACAATGTGAGTAGAGATCAAATTAATTTGAAATGATAGATACAATTTAAATGTAAACAAATATTACAAGAATATAAAATAAGGGAGGTGAATACTTGCTCTAATGTTTCTTTTTGTTTTTTTCTAGTATAAACTTGTGGCTACGAATAATTAGAGTTTTAGCAATTATGAAAGGATCTTGGAATTATGAGTTACTAAGGGAGTCATATGTGGGAGATAATAATCAACATCAATTTGGTAAGCAAATATGGACAAGCTTGGTTATAGATTTTGATTCTAGTCTTTCAACAAAACATCAAACTTTCCTCCATTAATTCTTTTGAATACCTAATAGGTGTGTTCAACAATTGACAACCACAACCTCAATCAAGGCATCCCTATGTCTAAGATGACACCCAATGCATAGTCAACCTCACTTTCTCCCTTATTTCTAAGATAGTGAGAATTTAGCAAACTATACACATAATTGTCTATAATTACTTTGGTCTCCATATCCCTCTTTCGAGGATGATATAGATTCCTAAACTTCTTTCGAAGATATCCTTGGGTTTTCTAGAGCTTGGAGCTTTCACCCATCAAGCCCATATGGGTATTTGGAGCTTTCACCCATCAAATGCCAACCAAACTAGCGTAGCAATAATAAAACCCATAAACATGAACTACCAAATAGATGCTAACAATAACAACCCATACACACTTAAACCCCTATTCACACATAACTCATATAGGGAGATTTAGCTACACATAAGATAGATAAGCATAGATATACCCATAATCTCCATTGAAATGAATTGTTGAAGATTTAAGTGAATGTTACATCAAACTTGGCTCTCTCACAATATCAACAATGGATGTAAGCAAATCTTTCACTTAGAAAGTCTCCAATGTATTCTTCACCCAAAATTTATACAATATTTTCTTCTTAGAAATGGAGGCTACAAAGTCTCAAGATAAAACCTAGAAAATTGGGGAAGAAGGAATATGATGGAATGAATGATACATTAAATTAGGGTTTAGTCTTTTTGTTCAAATTGGGATCAACACATGCAATTACAATTTTGCCCTTGGGCTGAACATCTCTGCCAAACCGCGATCGCGCAAGTCTGGCTGCGATCGTGGCTATGCAATCGCGATTGACTTTTGTGGTCGCAGTTAATTGGCCATCTTGACTGACCGCGACTGCTGCCAATGGGACGCGACCGCGCTAACTGAGGCTATTTCACTCCAGGTCTTCAGCTGTACTTTTTCTGCTCCCTTTTGATCATTTCAAGCTCCAATACACATCTTTTTGTCTTTTCAACTCCAATAACCCTTCTCCAAACTTGACACATAAACATTAGCAAAATCTCCATTAAACTGTAATAGGGTATCGACACCACCTACTTGGTCCCTCACCCTTACCAGTTTGAACCTAACAATCTTACCTGTAAAATGCCATATCTTATTTGAAAGATTAACACCTAATAGGTAAAGAACCAGCATTCACAAAACTAGTGTACTGGATATGAGTTTTCATGATAGGTTGATCTGTAATATATACCTTCCACATATAAAGTGGTTCCATCTGCAAGTATCTTATTCCTCCGAACCCATCTTTACTCTAGACTTTAATGCTGGTCAGACAAAAGTTGATCCAGTTTCACTTTTTTTTATCTGCAAAAAAGAGAAAAACATTTGATGTCAAACAAGAGAAGAACAAAAAGAACATTACAAAAGGGTAACATAAAATTGAATGAATCAAAAAATGACCCATCTGGTGCAACAGATTCCCTATCTATTCAACAAATGATTCATCTGTTACAACAGGTGACACATATATGGCAACAAATGGATAACATATTGCAACAGATGGGTTGCTGTTTTAATAAATCAAACTAGCCTTGCTACTAGTTTGATTTCTTCCAATAGCTACTCCATCTGTTCCAATAGCTAATTCATCAGTTGCAACAGTTGAGAAAACTGTTGAAACACCACCAACAACATCAACATCAATAATAAAGAAACAACACCATATGTTCCAACACCATCAACAACACAAATATTACATGTTCCAACAACACCCCCAACAACAGGACCACCAAAGTAATAAATAAAAGATATAAAAAATGATTTTGACAATAAGGCTTTTTAAGTTCTCCCAACAGATGACTCTTTTTCGCATATTTTAATAAAAATAATGGTTCATTCATTTAAAACTTAAAAGTCACCTTTCCTTCATTTTTCTCAATAAATAGAAAACTCATAATGGGTAAATCAATAATAACAACATATGTAAATATCTAATTTAAATAACATAAAAAAAAGACGAGAAAGAAAGAGCAATAGTGAACCGTACCAGCAATGTAAAAAAAGCAAAGGGATCAAAACACCCATTTTAGTCGAGAAAAGATATTGATCGGTTGAGATCCAAAAAGATCCTCATGCAAAACAGGAGAGAAAAGAGAGGAAAAATGAGACAACTATGATTTTCCCAAAGAGGAGAGAGAGAATTCTGAATAAAGAAGAAGGATGAGTTGAGTTAATTTAAGGCTTAAGGAGAGAGAATTCTAGAGATGGGTTTTAAATATTCATGAATAACTTTAAGGGGCACAAGGATACAATGACATTGAAAAGATAAGATAAGATACTCAAGGAGGAGATTTTTGAGTTATCCAAGTAATATTTTTTACCTCCTTAGTATTTTGTCTTTCTTATCTCGGACAGGAAATTAGGAAATTGCTTTAAAATAAAAAAAATCTTAAAACATATAAGTCATCTATTGCAACAGATGATAATTTCTATTTGAAAATTTACAATGGGCCAGTCATCTATCGTAACAGATGGCAACACCTATTTGATAATTTATAACAGATAGTTAATCTGTTGCAACAAATGACTTAATCTATTTGATAAATTCCAATGGATAAGTCATATGTTGCAACAGGTTGAACTTTTGTTTTAACATAATTTTAATTAAGTTCATATGTTCAACTACAACTTTAATTGATTTAGCTATAACTAGGGATAAGTTGATAGGATCAACTACAACTTTAATTGAGTCTTTGCAATTGCATGATATTGGTATTGCATTCTTTCCGACCCGAGTCATCGATCGATCACTTTGAGTTTAAACGATTCTTATTAACTTATTATCAAGCTAATACATAAATTTATTTATCTAGAACTAAGGGTGAGTTCATAGGGTCAACTACAACTTTAATTGAGTCTTTGGAAATTGCATGGTGTTGGTATTGTATTCCTCCCGACCTGAGTCATTGATAACGCTCAATCTACAGCTCTCGTAGGAGTGTAAAGCGGTCGTTAGCAAATATAGAACCCAACCTGGGTTGGGTGTCGATCCCACAGGGAATAGCTTGGCCAACAAGTAAGCAAGATTACTAAACTTTTGGTGCAAGTCTCGTAAAAAGGGGGGATTGTAATGTGTCACCAAAATAATTAAATAAAAGCTGAAAATAGCAAAGTAAAAGAGAAAGATTGTTACGTAAGTTGTAAACAATGAGAATTGAGGCGTTGGGGTTATGTCCACCTTCTGAGGTATACGTCTCTATTGGCTATGAGTGTGTAGAATTCTGACATGCAATTTTTTATAGAGGATTGTAGTCGATGGTAAATCCAAGCGTCTCTCGACCTAAACAAGGACTATTTCACTTTAACTCTCTCGAGCTTAAAGCGTGTCTAACGGTATGAATTCTCCAAGAGGTTAGTCCAGTTACGGCACTAGCTTTTTAATAGGAAAGGGTGTCCTACTACCTTGACATTATCTCTTTTCCAGACAAATAACTTTTCTCTCGAACAAGTTAAATGTTAGACTGGCGTATTCTTGCGTTTGCAACCGCAAAGAATGTAGATTAAGATGAAGAGAATAATGATATAAGCAATATACGTGTCTCGAACTCACAAACTCACAGCAATAGATAGTAACTCATTCGGCTTCCATAACCCCAACAGAGAAGTTTAGTTACCCATGAATGCGAAGAAAACCACAATTGACATTGTTATTATACCACAATAATGATCAATTTTGTGTAGCACAAGAGTGGTAGGCGTTAGGTGTGATTTCTTGCAGAGTAACGTTTCTCTTGTTGCGGAATTTAAGAATAGAAGAATAGACGAAAATAGAATTGATGGAAAGATTAGAAGAGTTGTAGAAAGATGATTAGCAGGTAAGAAGGTGTATAAAGATGATAGAAGATGTGAGGGATGGAAGAAAGTATTGTGTTCTCCCTCCTTCCTCCTTCCTTTATTTCAAATCTCTAGCATGATAGGGTATTTATAATACTCATATCCTACTCCTACTAGATAAATAAAATATCTAACCAAATCCTACTAGGCTAATGTAATACTTAACCCAATTGTACTAGGTTAATGTAACATTATCATAATCCAAATAAAATAATGAAATACATAACCTAATTGTACTAGGTTAATGTATCATTGTCAAAATCCAGCTTTGTGTCTGTAAGTCCCCAAAGTCTTCAGAATTACTGTTTTAGCCCGGGACAGATTTTTCATGCAGCAGTTTTGGTCCCCCAAAGTCTTCAGAATTGCTGTTTTAGCCCGGGACAGATTTTCCATGCAGCAGATTTGGTCCTTAGGCGTGTAAACTCCCTTCCCTTCCTTCGTGAGCTTTCTTTAGCGTCAAGTAAGCCATAAAATGCTGAATTATGCATCATTTATACCTGAAACTTTACTAATCATGTTCGTTAGCTCATTTGCAGGAAAAAAGACTAAAAGTGCATGAAATATATAATTTATTCTCAAAACTAGGCTAAAATATGGGCAAAATATATTGATATAGGTGCGTAAATTCGCCTATCATCAACCCAATTTTTGATAACGCTCAATCTACAGCTCTCGTAGGAGTGTAAAGCGGTCGTTAGCAAATATAGAACCCAACCTGGGTTGGGTGTCGATCCCACAGGGAATAGCTTGACCAACAAGTAAGCAAGATTACTAAACTTTTGGTGCAAGTCTCGTAAAAAGGGGGGATTGTAATGTGTCACCAAAACAATTAAATAAAAGCTGAAAATAGCAAAGTAAAAGAGAAAGATTGTTACGTAAGTTGTAAACAATGAGAATTGAGGCGTTGGGGTTATGTCCACCTTCTGAGGTATACGTCTCTATTGGCTATGAGTGTGTAGAATTCTGACATGCAATTTCTTATAGAGGATTGTAGTCGATGGTAAATCCAAGCGTCTCTCGACCTAAACAAGGACTATTTCACTTTAACTCTCTCGAGCTTAAAGCGTGTCTAACGGTACGAATTCTCCAAGAGGTTAGTCCAGTTACGGCACTAGCTTTTTAATAGGAAAGGGTGTCCTACTACCTTGACATTATCTCTTTTCCAGAAAAATAACTTTTCTCTCGAACAAGTTAAATGTTAGACTGGCGTATTCTTGCGTTTGCAACCGCAAAGAATGTAGATTAAGATGAAGAGAATAATGATATAAGCAATATACGTGTCTCAAACTCACAAACTCACAGCAATAGATAGTAACTCATTCGGCTTCCATAACCCCAACAGAGAAGTTTAGTTACCCATGAATGCGAAGAAAACCACAATTGACATTGTTATTATACCACAATAATGATCAATTTCGTGTAGCACAAGAGTGGTAGGCGTTAGGTGTGATTTCTTGCAGAGTAACGTTTCTCTTGTTGCGGAATTTAAGAATAGAAGAATAGACGAAAATAGAATTGATGGAAAGATTAGAAGAGTTGTAGAAAGATGATTAGCAGGTAAGAAGGTGTATAAAGATGATAGAAGATGTGAGGGATGGAAGGAAGTATTGTGTTCTCCCTCCTTCCTCCCTCCTTTATTTCAAATCTCTAGCATGATAGGGTATTTATAATACCCATATCCTACTCCTACTAGATAAATAAAATATCTAACCAAATCCTACTAGGCTAATGTAATACTTAACCCAATTGTACTAGGTTAATGTAACATTATCATAATCCAAATAAAATAATGAAATACATAACCTAATTGTACTAGGTTAATGTATCATTGTCAAAATCCAGCTTTGTGTCTGTAAGTCCCCAAAGTCTTCAGAATTGCTGTTTTAGCCTGGGACAGATTTTTCATGCAGCAGTTTTGGTCCCCCAAAGTCTTCAGAATTGCTGTTTTAGCCCGAGACAGATTTTCCATGCAGCAGTTTTGGTCCTTAGGCGTGTAAACTCCCTTCCCTTCCTTCGTGAGCTTTCTTTAGCGTCAAGTAAGCCATAAAATGCTGAATTATGCATCATTTATACCTGAAACTTTACTAATCATGTTCGTTAGCTCATTTGCAGGAAAAAAGACTAAAAGTGCATGAAATATATAATTTGTTCTCAAAACTAGGCTAAAATATGGGCAAAATATATTGATATAGGTGCGTAAATTCGCCTATCATCAACACCCCACACTTAGAGCTTTGTTCGTCCTCGAACAACATATCATGTCCTTCTAAGCATCAACTTAAGGTTTTTACAGAATCAACACAAAATATTTATTAAGACAAGCACAACGATTATCAACCAAGAGTAGCTTTCCGATTATAAGTAGAAACAATTTAACCTCAAGTATAGACTCGTGATGGTGATCAACTCGCATGCAAACGTTAAGGTACAAGGAATCATATATAACTACCCAAAACTCATCAACCATGTGTGTCTCACCATATAGTACCCATAATCACTCACAAATGTAGCATATTTTTCAAACATGGGTATCAAAATGTCCTTGCTCTCACTCTCACAAAGAATTCATATGTAGCGACTGATGACCATAGGCTTGCCCTTAATGTAATACTCTACTAAATGTTGGAATGTTAAGATTAGGATCAAGTAGGTCTTTTGATGGTTGTAATGTAGGCTAAGGGACGGGTAGGACTATTTTGGCCAGGAATAGTGACTAAGTTCCTAAGCGCTTTAATACATCACTTTGTATCATTGACCCTTTTTTCTTTCAACCTTTTTTTTTTTTTTTACCACCTTGTTCTCCTATTTTTTTAATTTTAAGCACAACTCACTTTTCAGCTTTCTTTTCCTTTTTCTTTTCACAACATACCTCTTATGATAGCTTTTTTTTTTTTCTTTTTCATAACACATTCAAGAACCATTCCAATTTATAGCATTATACTCACCCAATTTCCTTTTATGTTGTCACATGACTTTTTCACTTTAAAGCACTTAGAGATTTTGGGATCAAATTACGGTCTTGAAAGAAATGGATTAGGCTTACATACAAGGTTGTCAAAGAAATAGGCTAAAGGCTCAAAAGGGTTAACTAGGATGATGTCCATGGGTAGGTAAAACTGAAGGTAAACATGTATAGGTTGCCAAAGAAATGCCTAAATCATATCCTAAACTTACACTCCTTATTTTCGCTTTGCATACATACCAGGCAAGTTCTAGCATCAGCCACATACATAGAATGTACTATTATCTCACACACACAAGGCATATGGTCGACTTGATTGGAAGTAATATAGACTCTCGACCCAACAAGTGAAGGAATTGAACCACACAATATCACATAATGAGTCACAACTAGAGCCTAAACGTCTCAATAGTCACAATTGTAGCACATACTCTTGTTATAATCTCATGCTGCCTATCAAAATAATTTCATGCGAAGCTAGAAAAAATTTACTACTAAAAAAATGAAACAACAACAAAGCAAACAAACATAGATGCGAGTAGAGAAGTATAGCATGCAATACCACCACCCCACACTTAGTCGGGACACTGTCCTCAGTGGAGAATAAATACGAAGAACCTGGTCAGTCGGACTCGTCCTCAATGTCGGGGGTCATACCCTTTGCATCGGAATCATCATCAGAGTCGTCATTTTCAGAAGTTCCTCATAAGTATCCCACTTAATTCCAAGAGTGAGTCGAGGTATTTGCAGCGAGGAGGGTTCTCCTTGCTCTTTTCGGCCTCTTTTCTTGCCTTTTTGTGAAGTGGTCTTGCTTTGGGTGCCATTGTACCTGAGACTAGAAAAAAATATTCATGTTAGCATCATCTCGATGGATAAAATCTATAAACAAGCAGTAGTGGCACCACCCCACACTTAGTTTGTTGGTACAGACTAGTGAAGTGAAAGTGGTCGATTACTCAGACTTCATCGACATACGTTTTAGGGGCTATATTCCAACAAGAAATTCAGATATGTAACACTTCTTGCAATCTTTGCAATACTTTCATGTTAGGTATATCAAGACTTCTTCATAGGGATTACATCATGGTATAGTTTCTATCAATAATCACAATCTCCTATGTCGGTAGGCAACTATAAGTCTTATTCCGATGAGCGAGACATCCCAACATGTAAGTATTCAAGTGACAAGAGCATGCAATGTTCATGACTATAGCAATTCCGCAAGTAGTATAACAATGCATCAAAATCAATTTCTAGTTGGAAACAAGTTAAGAGTATCCTAACGTTCATGTTCACTCACTTGGTTTTGTATCAACAATTCAAACACATTAACATCACCAATATTTCTTCAAGATGTAGCAATTCATAATAGACATAGCAACGTAGAACTTACGAAAAATAGATGAAGAATAAGAGAGTACTTACGTGATTGAAGCCTTTGGAGATGTTCTTGTGAAGTGGGAGAGCAAAAAGAAAAGTTTTGAGATGATTTGGAGAGTATATGCAGCGCCTAGGTCAAGTTTTCAATGTGTTTGTGTTTCAAGACTAAGTCTCCTTTATATAGGAAGAGAATGGGTCGGGTTTTGACCCATTTACAATCGGTTTTGGAGACAAAAATCCCACATATGCGGCGCATTGTCTATGGCATAATGGGACATATGCGGCGCATTGTCTATGGCATAATGGGACATATGCGCCGCATAGTCTATGGCATTTGTAGACATATGCACCGCATAGTCTATGGCATATGAGATACTGAGACCAAATGCCATAGCATAGGCGGCGCATAGTCAAAAGCATACTTAGGAATAGGCGGCGCATAGTGTATAGCACACTAGATTCCGAGACCTTAGGCTATAGGATAGGTTGTGCATTGTTCGTGGCCTAGTTTTACCAAAGCCCAGCCTTCCTCGAAGCCTATTTTGGCGTGAGAAAGGCTCAATCCATAGCCTTATGCATCACCCTTCCTAACTTACCAACTTTACCATACAATGCGTCCAAATCGTCAATTGAAATCAATCTCCCCGTTGAATACCTCTTGCACCTACATTTGCTCAAAAAACACTAAAAATGATTAGAACGATGGGTTGCCTCCCATCAAGCGCCTTAGTTTTGGTCATGGCACGACTCTTATTTTTGGATTTTTATTTATCAAAAGCAAAACACATACTAGAACGAAATGAAAAATGAAAAATGATAAACGATAAATAATGGGTTGCCTCCCATCTAGCGCTTGATTTATTGTCGCGGCACGACATAGTTACCTCGAGTACTCAGACTTCGTCGAGATAGATGGTGGATCGTTTTCTGAATGGATTCAGACGACAATGAGGCTTACTTGTAGGAGGGGTACCAATTATATCATCAATCGTCCAACCCATAGCTCTCATGTATCTCTTCAGAGTAGAGATGAGAGCTTCTACGTGCTGTTTACTTAAATCATCCGCACTCACCGGAAGTATCTTTATACTTTCCAAGAACACATACCTTAGATAATCGGGGAGCTCTTGCGATTCTAGTGTTGGTGTCTCGTCAATGGGAGTCTTCGCTGTTGGTTGATTCTTGGGATCACAATCCGGTTGCTTAGGAGTATAAGACTCTATTTCTGTTAGAGCACCCATAAGTTCTTCATAATCTTCATTATCCTCATGCTCAACTTTCAGTGGCGCAACAGACAATGGCTCAACAGTAGGTTGTTTCTCTATAGATAATGCTTTCATATTCTCATGATGAACATCAGCTATAGATAACTCATTCATATCGCTGGGCTGCTTCATGGCTTTGCATATATCAAAGCAGACCACTTCGTCATTAATTCGAAACAAAAGCTCATTATCTTTCATGTTAATAAGCACACTTCCAGTTGCGAGAAAGGGGCGTCCCAAGATTATGGGAACGTCAGAATCCACCTCACAATCCAGAATAATGAAGTCTGCAGGAAAGATAAATGAAGATACCTTCACCAGCACATCATTCAAGATACCCACAGGTCGTTTTACCGTCCTATCAGCCATCACGAGCCTCATATTGGTTGGTGTTGGATCTCCTAGCCCCAACTTCTTGTAGACGGATAGTGGCATCAAATTGATGCTAGCACCCAGATCGCACAATGCCTTAGCAAAATTCATAGATTCAACCATGCAAGGAATAGTGAAAGCACCAGGGTCTGCCTTCTTCTGTACTAAGGACCTTGTGGCAATTGCACTGCAATGATGAATATTATCTGTCGGCTCATAGCTTACTGCCCGCTTCTTTGTCAACAGATCCTTCATGAATTTAGCGTACCCAGGCATCTTTTCTAGCGCCGCTACCAACGGAACATTAATGGTCAGCTGCTTCAACATGGTCATGAATTTGCTGAACTTTGTATCATCCGCCACCTTCTTTAATCTTTGAGGAAAAGGTGGTGGTGGGTATGGAATTGTTCTCTCCATGGCTTTCTTCTCCTCTTGCTTCCGTTTTTCAGCTTTTCTAGGCTGCACGTTGCTGGGCGTGACATCCTTGACGTCAGGACTGGTTGTTGCGGCATCTTCTCCTTTTACGTTATCATCCATGTCCGCAACTTCGTCAACCACTTGCTTGCCTTTTTCTGAAGGTTCCAGCACCTTACCACTTCTGGTAGTGATGGCCATGCATGACCCATCATTCCTTGGGTTTTGCACAGTATCGCTAGGTAAAGTTCCAGCCTTTCTTTGATTGAGTGCTGCTGAAAGTTGGCTCAGTTGCTGCTCTATTTGCTTGATTGAAGTGGAATGAGAATCAACTAGTTGTTTCATGGAGGACAAATCATTAATTACCTCAGTAACTCCCGCGCTCGTTGCTTCCACTCCTTTCAATAATTTAGCCATCATGTCTTCCATACTTCCAGAATTAGATGTGGTGGTATCACGTCTACCAGGGGGAACATATACACCACTCTTTTCATTGTTTTTTCTCCAACTACCTTGGTCCTTGTTTCCAGAATTATCATAATAGTTCCGACCTTGGTTTCCTTGGGTATTCCCACGGAAACCCCCCTGATTGTTCAAGTAGTTGGCCTCCTCTTCCGAATCAGATTCGTCTCGTCCTTTTAACGCCACAGCTTTCACTTTTTCGGTCTTCCCTGATAATAAATGCTTTGTCAGAAGATCCATCTGTGTTTTCATGTGCGTCATATCTTGATCACGTTCTTCTTGTCTTCTTCTTTGGTCTGCAGTCATGCCTATAGATAAAGTGGGGCTTGCTACCTCGGAATCCCTGGTATGCCAAGCTCTACTTTGTTTCATCATGCGATCTAGCATATTGCTTTCTTGACCAAAGGTGAGGTCCATAAAAGATCCTCCAGCTGCGTTATCCACCACTGGCTTAGTTATTGAATTCAAGGCTCTATACAATATCTCCATGAGGTGAACATTAGTCATGTGATGGTTTGGGCATCTCGCTAGCTTTGTCTTGAACCTCTCCCATGTTTCATGAAGAGCTTCAGTGGGAAGCTGACGAAAGTTGCTGATTTCATCTCTCAATTGTGCTCTTTTGGATGGCGAAAAAAATCTTTCTAGGAAAGCGTCTCTCAATTTCCTCCAATTTGTAATAGAATCAGGAGTCAGCCAATTCAACCATAGTGTTGCCTCCCCAGACAGAGACAATGGGAATAGACGTAATCGAATTGCATTCTGACCAACACCAGGATTGTCAAAAGACTTGCATGTAGAAATAAAGTTGATGAGATGCATATTCGGATCATCGCCTGCTAGTCCACCAAATAATCCCTTGAGTTGCAATAACTGAATCATAGTGCTTGTGATGTTGAACTTGGCTCCGGGCGCTAATGGTGGTGGAATTATAGCTCCAGTGGCTCCGGCACCATCAAGATCATCATCATCATCATCGAACGGTATCTCACGTTGTGCATCCATTGATGCACTGAACAAAAACCTGCAGTAAACAAAAACAAAAACTAAAAGTAAAAGTACGAGAGTCTTCGACCAAAGGGTCTAGTAATTATTACGAACTTGATTGACACTTGTATTCCCCGGCAACGGCGCCAATTTTTGATAACGCTCAATCTACAACTCTCGTAGGAGTGTAAAGCGGTCGTTAGCAAATATAGAACCCAACCTGGGTTGGGTGTCGATCCCACAGGGAATAGCTTGGCCAACAAGTAAGCAAGATTACTAAACTTTTGGTGCAAGTCTCGTAAAAAGGGGGGATTGTAATGTGTCACCAAAACAATTAAATAAAAGCTGAAAATAGCAAAGTAAAAGAGAAAGATTGTTACGTAAGTTGTAAATAATGAGAATTGAGGCGTTGGGGTTATGTCCACCTTCTGAGGTATACGTCTCTATTGGCTATGAGTGTGTAGAATTCTGACATGCAATTTCTTATAGAGGATTGTAGTCGATGGTAAATCCAAGCGTCTCTCGACCTAAACAAGGACTATTTCACTTTAACTCTCTCGAGCTTAAAGCGTGTCTAACGGTACGAATTCTCCAAGAGGTTAGTCCAGTTACGACACTAGCTTTTTAATAGGAAAGGGTGTCCTACTACCTTGACATTATCTCTTTTCCAGACAAATAACTTTTCTCTCGAACAAGTTAAATGTTAGACTGGCGTATTCTTGCGTTTGCAACCGCAAAGAATGTAGATTAAGATGAAGAGAATAATGATATAAGCAATATACGTGTCTCGAACTCACAAACTCACAGCAATAGATAGTAACTCATTCGGCTTCCATAACCCCAACAGAGAAGTTTAGTTACCCATGAATGCGAAGAAAACCACAATTGACATTGTTATTATACCACAATAATGATCAATTTCGTGTAGCACAAGAGTGGTAGGCGTTAGGTGTGATTTCTTGCAGAGTAACGTTTCTCTTGTTGCGGAATTTAAGAATAGAAGAATAGATGAAAATAGAATTGATGGAAAGATTAGAAGAGTTGTAGAAAGATGATTAGCAGGTAAGAAGGTGTATAAAGATGATAGAAGATGTGAGGGATGGAAGGAAGTATTGTGTTCTCCCTCCTTCCTCCCTCCTTTATTTCAAATCTCTAGCATGATAGGGTATTTATAATACCCATATCCTACTCCTACTAGATAAATAAAATATCTAACCAAATCCTACTAGGCTAATGTAATACTTAACCCAATTGTACTAGGTTAATGTAACATTATCATAATCCAAATAAAATAATGAAATACATAACCTAATTGTACTAGGTTAATGTATCATTGTCAAAATCCAGCTTTGTGTCTGTAAGTCCCCAAAGTCTTCAGAATTGCTGTTTTAGCCCGGGACAGATTTTTCATGCAGCAGTTTTGGTCCCCCAAAGTCTTCAGAATTGCTGTTTTAGCCCGGGACAGATTTTCCATGCAGCAGTTTTGGTCCTTAGGCGTGTAAACTCCCTTCCCTTCCTTCGTGAGCTTTCTTTAGCGTCAAGTAAGCCATAAAATGCTGAATTATGCATCATTTATACCTGAAACTTTACTAATCATGTTCGTTAGCTCATTTGCAGGAAAAAAGACTAAAAGTGCATGAAATATATAATTTGTTCTCAAAACTAGGCTAAAATATGGGCAAAATATATTGATATAGGTGCGTAAATTCGCCTATCATCAGTCATCGATCGATCACTCTGAGTTGGAACGTTTCTTATTAATTTATTATTAAGCTAATACCTAATTTTATTTAGCTATAACTAGGGGTAAGTTCATAGGGTCAACTACAACTTCAATTGAGTCTTTGGCAATTAGATAATGTTGGTATTGTGTTCCTCCCAACCTAAGTCGATAATAGATTACTCAAAGTTGAAATGATTCTTATTACCTCATTATCAAGATAATACATAAATTTATTTATCTAGAAATATAGGTGAGTTCATATGGTCAACTACAACATTATTTGAGTCTTTAGCAATTGCATGATGTTGGTATTACATTTATCCCGACCTGAGTTATCGATTGATCACTCTGAGTTGAAATATTTCTTATTAACTTATTATCAATCTAATACCTAAATTGATTTAGATAGAGCTAGGGGTGAGTTTATAGGGTCAACTACAACTTCAATTGAGTCTTTGACAATTGCATGACGTTGGTATTGCGTTTCTCCTGACCTGAATAATCGATCGATCACTCTAAGTTGAAATATTTCTTATTAACTTATTATCAAGCTAATACCTAAATTTATTTATCTATAAATAGGGGTGAGTTCATAGTGTAAACTACAACTTCAATTGAGTCTTTGGCAATTGCATGATGTTGGTATTGCGTTCCCCTCAACCTGAGTCATAAATCGATCACTCTGAATTGAAATGATTCTTATTACCTCATTATCAATCTAATACCTAAATTGATTTATCTAAAACTAGGGGCAAGTTCATAGGGTCAACTACAACTTTGATTGAGTCTTTGGCAATCGCATGATGTTGGTATTGCGTTTTTTCTGACCTGAGTCGTTGATCGATCACTCTGAGTTGAAACATTTATTATTAAATTATTATCAAGATAATACCTAAATTGATTTAGCTATAACTAGGGGTATGTTCATAGGGTCAACTACAACTTCAATTGAGTCTTTGGCAATTACATGATATTGGTATTACATTCCTCCCGACCTGAGTCGTCGATCGATCACTCTGAGTTGAAATGATTCTTATTACCTCATTATCAAGATAATACCTAAATTTATTTAGCTAGTACTAAGGATGAGTTCATAGGGTCAACTACAACTTCAATTGAGTCCTTAGCAATTGGATGATATTGGTATTGCGTTTCTTCCGATCTGAGTCATCAATTGATCACTCTGGGTTGAAACATTTCTTATTAACTTATTATTAAGCTAATACCTAAAATTCATTAGCGTTCCAGTTGAACTTAATACACTTTATTATGATGAGACGATTAAAAATTATGTATATCTTTTAAAATTTTAAAAAATAATTAAGATCAATTCGTACCAAATTAACATTTTCAAAACTTGTCATTCTTTTCCAAAATACAAATCATCCATTTGAGGGAAAAATGCTTTATTATTTTAAATCTCGAGTTCTCACTCTTTTCTTTCTCTCTTAACAATACAGACAAAAACTACTCAACAAATTTCTCAACCCTTTACAACAAATCGATTTTCTTCCCATTTTTGACCATATAGGTGTTATTTTCGACCTCATTCTTGCTTGTATCCATCATTTTCTCTGTCTTTATAGGTAACAAAATTCAGGAAGAGTTCTATATTTGTTATTTTTCTAAAAATTAGGGCTTTTAAGTTAATGATAAAAAGAAGACTTTTAATTGTATTATCTTCAAGAATGGGTTTACAATTTTAAGTTTTGATGGTAAAATCGTTGGAAGAACTCGAGAAACCCTAGTTTTGTCGCAATGTTCCATTGACTATCGTGGTATTGTTGGCTGGTATTTGTGGTGTTGCTGGTCATGGTGGTGGTGTTGGTGGTCATCGTAGTGGCACTGGTAGTGTTTGTGATGGCTGTTAGTGGTGGTGGTGGTGGCAATGGTTGGTGGTGTTTGTGGTGGCTATTGGTGGTGTCAGTATTAGTGGTGTTTGTAATGTATTTTTTAAAATTTATGCATATATCAATTGTAATGTAATTTTTTTTCTGTTGTTTGTAGGTAAAACATGCCTCACAAAAGAAAAGAAAGTGAAAGTGTATCAACTTTTGATCACCTAACAAAAAAGGCTACAATAAAGAGGGATTTGGAAGAGCTTTTTGAATAATCTCAGTCAGGGAAAAGTGAAGCTTAGAAAAGATATGAAAACAACGTTGAGGGGGATGGACAAGGGTATGTAGATGGTGATGAGGAAAATAAAAATGAGAAGGAAGAAGAAGAAGAAAAATAAGAAGAGAAGGAAGTAGAAAGTGAGAAAGAGGATGATTATCAACATGATGATAATGCATCACTAATGAGGCATGAATTAATATCGAAATCCCAGTATGATCCTATCAAAACTATTAGTATTGACAGGTTTCAAGTTGTGATGCCGATAGATGACCCTGCAGAGCTATCTGGTGATCTCGTACTTAATGTCAGTTGGGGAACCTTTTGATGAGTTTAGGAAAACTATAGAATGAAAACATAGACGGACTTTTTAAGAAGAGCTTCTTTGGACACTTTCTTGAGCTTCCTGAGGACCAAATTGCCCATTTTCAAATAAGCATGCTATATGGTCTTCTCAAGTGCAAGATCAAGTACGTGGGGGATGATAAAGATTCGAAGAAGGGGGGAAAAGATGGATAAAATTTGGATCAACTACCATGGCATGCCGGTTTATTTTAGCTTGAAAGAGTTTGCCATAGTGACAGGCTTGAGATGAGATCATCCAGAAGAACCACTCACCAAGGAAACACCAAACAAAGGTCAAAGGCAAGAAGGATAGCCAAACCACCACCATTAAATAGAAGGAAGGCATTGTCCCAGCAACCACTCACTAAAACCAACAAACACAAGGAAAAAATAGATGGGTTGTTGGACATTGCTGGACGTGGTTACAAAGCCAATAAGTTGATAGAACATCTCAAGGATAAAACCATATCAAAGAAGTCCAAAGAGCAATTGTTCTTAGTTTGATTTTTCCATTCCGTTATATTGGTAAGACATGTCAACAAAGTCACAGAAGATGATTTGTTGAAGCTTGCTGAGGATTTTGAGAAATTCAATAATTATTCCTGGGGATATGACAACTACTACTTGACTGTTAAATATTTACTGACAAAGCTACCCCTAAAGACGATCACATTATACGACTTTCTTTGGGCTTTCATGGTAAATTTAATCACTATTTGTTTACTCATCCATTAATTTATATTGAATAATTATCATGACATTTTTTTTCTTGCCTCCTATTTACATTTCTTAGACTTGGGCATTTGAATCCATTTCTCACTTCCAAAAGCATGTCAAGGATTACTCAGATGAGGTTTCTCATCCACGGATCCATAGGTGGTTGGCTGCAAAGAGCAACATAAGAATTAAGGATTCTGATCTCTTTAACCCTCTGAATGGTGCATTACATCTTTAAATATGCCATCTGTTGTGACAGATGGGTTATCAGTTGCAATAAATTATCCATCCACTGCAATTGGTATAATAGATGAGTAATCTGTTGTGGAAGATGATTTATATTTCACATTAGATTACCATTTGTTGCTTTGGTTTTCTGAACCCAACTCAACAGATTGCCCATCTACTGTAAATTATGCAACAGATGGATAATCTGATGTAACATATTGTTAATTTATTGCGACAGACAGATCAGTTGTTTCTATAGAAAGATCATCCATTGCATAAGTTGTCTGTGTTAACATGTAACCTAACTAACTACAAATTATTATATAATTTAAATGTAGCTATCTTTTTTATAGGTTGTGCATCCATGGATCGTGCCTACTGAGCAGGAGTTAGGGATGACTTCCTTTATTACTCTAGGTCTTGTTGATACAATAACAAATCCAGCACTGGAGTTAATAAAGAAAGAATTGGCTGGAGCAACAACCATATGAAGAGTAGTTAGGCAAGGTCAGCCTAATGTTGAGGCTCTTCATGACCAACCTACTATAATAGATCCGAGTATTTCTTCTGGGTTATTGCTAGTGGAGTTGTTGATGTTGGTGGAAGACATGCTGATGTTGATACCAATCAGGATGATGAGCAAATTGGTGCTAAAAAAATATATTTAAAAACACCCTTTTCACAGGTCCCTCTCACCCTTACACAGGTTACTCTCACCCTTACACCGGTCCCTCTCACCCTTCTTCACCCTCATATTCTCATTGCAAATGCAAAAAGTTCAAGGATAACAAGGATAAACACTTAGAAAAAGTAGAGGCTATCGCTAAATCTATTATGGAATTTAAATCCAAGAGGGGTGTCATACCATCGAAGAAGGCGAGAAAGCCATGCACTCCTATAGTGGCAGTTGGGAGGAAGAAAAAATCAATTAGCCAAGTACTCTCCAATCGAAAATCAAAAGAAATTTTAACTCCCCCCTCCCCAAAAGTTGTTAAAGTTCAAGGGACATTTAATAAGGTGGACATATACGTGGAACTTGGCACCAAAGAGAAGAGGGATCTGTGATGGTCCAAGAATGCCAAGCAAGGCTCACAAGATTACCCCATCCATACCTTTTGAGGTCAAGACTTCAAGAGTATGACAGATATGCGTACGCAGTACGTGGACAGCGTAAGTTTACTACTCCTAACCTAGCCATCTAATCTACTCCATGAAGAAGAATCTACACAACAGATGTGTCATCTGTTGCAACAGCTGTGTATTCTGGTGCAACTTGTGGTGGTTCTGTTGTAATATATTACACATCTCTTGCATAAGTTACGTTAGATGGGTAATCCGTGAATGGATTTAGAGAACCCTCTGCAACATATGGAATATCCGTTGCATCTCTCTACTATGTTTTCCTTCTTTACAATTACTAACTTATTTAAAAATTGACTTCTTATATCAAAGTATGTTGAACAAATTTTCTGCCTCGTGAGGGGCAGGCCATTAGCATACCCGAAAGCTTATGATGTTGCCGATAGGATAATGGACCTCGACTTCTACAAGAATATCAAGGATATGTACGATGATCTCATTAAGATAGCGTCAACTCTCGGTGGCGTGGGATTTGATTCCTTAGTTTCTGGGTTCCAATGGGATAAAAAAATGATAAAATATGTTAGAAGGGAGAGGCTAATTCCACACGGCAAGAGTTGGACTGAGGCAAAGAGGATTCTTGGAGTCATGAACGTGGACGTCATACATTATCGGGCTGTTGATATACTACTCGGGGAGGGAAAGATCAAGGTTTATGACTACAACCTACCTGCCTTGGGCGAGGCTGATTTTTTTATCCATATGCAGCCACTGTTAGAGTTAGTCCCCATCTTATTGAGGCAGAGTAAACTGATGGATCATTTTACAGAAGAAGTGTTGATGAAGAAACTATGGGATTTTGAAGGTCAAAACAAGGACATAGACCTTCCACAAAATAAAACTGGTACCGTATGCATGTCGCATGCGCTTGTACATATTGAATATTTGCTAACTGATACAGAAATAGCTGAGCTAACAACCTTTTTGTGCGTTAATGCTATAGCAAACATGCAAGAGGTATGGGCTTATGGGGTACTAACTTGTAACTCCCCGAGAGTACACCCTGGGCGCCACACGGTGCTTACAGTCTCGGGGGACCATAATCCCATGAGCTGGTACCTGTTGTGAGCACTGAATAATATAATAACATATGCAGAAGAACAATTGATAAGCCATAAGGTTTTAGCAACTGAAAACAATACTTAATCATGAATCTGGAAAACAACTGTCTGAAACTGATAAAATAAAGATAAACTGACTGACTATCTGAAATATCTGTAAGCCTATAAACTATCTGAATGGGAGTTGTTGGGATAGGAACCAACTAACCCTAACTAACTATTGAACTGAAAGAATGAGATAAAATACTTTGTCCTCAAAGTATGAGGACTCACCACTTCTACGGCTGGTAGTTTGGGAAGTCTATGCACGATTCGGGAACTGGGCACCCGAACCTATGATATGATACATCATAGCACAAGAAAGAATATATGATCAGTACTTTGATTGTACTGGTATGCTGTAACGACCCAATAACCTATCCTGAGACGTCACATGGTGCTTAAGGCCACACATGGCCTCAAGATAACCCTCTAAGTCTGCCATCACTTTCAGAACTCACTGCGATGAAAATCAAGCTAGAGTAAGAAAGAATAATCATGCAATGAACATACTATAATATGAAGAGATACTGTCCTGTACAATCAAAATACTGAAGTTCTGCATATATTGGTACTCTAGTCTAACAAAGCCTCTACTACATAAGACTGAGGAGCCATTGGGACTGATTCCCTAATTGACTCGTACTAATCTGAAAGGAAACAACCATCTATTAACAAGACAAAATCAGGGACATAGCTCCTCGAAACATGAGGACTCACCAACTGCAGAAATGTAGATGAAGGTACTCGAAGATCACTATCGCTGATGAGACTAAACACCTGAACCTACATCACGAGGAAATATAAAACACAAAAGAGTATGGGAATTAGTACTTGGGAATGTACTGAGTATGTAGGGGTGTATGCAACATTTTTAAATAATATCATAAATGTGTAAGAAAATCATACATGCTGACAATAATGACTCTCTTCACTTGAATTACCGAAATGTGATTTCCATAAATCATCAATAGTAACATATGCTTCATAAATCTCATAAATCATTGGTCTCAACTCAAACTCTTTGACTCATGACTTAGAGTGACTCAGTAACTCATGAAACTTAGACTATTATGGACTTGGGAGTTTCTTATAACCGACATAAACCATGTGAGCCACATGGAGTCCAACGTTTTGCCCTCCTAAGGAGAGAACTCCATATTGGCGGGAGCTTCGTACTCTTTCTAGGGAGTACAAACTCAACTTCAGGATCACAAGCTCATACTCGGCCTCTGGCCCACAATTATCAATATCAATCCTACGGTGGCACGTAGTTCCAGGGAAATACCATATTCCCGCTCGGTGCTAAATACTCCTCCCAGACTCAGATAAAAATTCATTAAGAAATCCACCTTAATCAATATCAACTCAAGGGTCTATCATGAAGATCAAAACATAAATATATCTCATCTGTAAATCATATACAACTGTGGATTCCTAACTCGACTCAAAATCAAAACAATCTTTCTCAACATCAAGTATGCTTGCTTATCAAATCATTTCAACTATCAAAAGCTTCAAGGAAACATCATAGGACTCATTATTGACTGTCAAGCTCAATATCAATAAATATAAATATTCAATAATCAACTTCTCCTGGAAAATCTTAAAATCATGACTCTTATCATCTATCTTCTAGAAATCGTCAATTCATAGTTGCAATATACAATTCATAGCATAAATTCTCAATTTAAGAAATAAAACAATGAAATAGTCATGTATATCAATCTTGAATAGCTTGATTCTCATAAATCAATGATAAAGTAATTTGGATATAAACCTGTTTGCAAAATCATGAAATTTTAATAGTAAAAATCAATTCTTTGGGCACAAGAATGAAAGGATATTCTTGTTCAAGCCCCACATACCTTGATTATGATTTTGGAGATGAAGAAACTTGATATAAACTTCTTTCTCGCACCCTTGAGCTAAATTTCTTGATGCCTTTGACTCGAAAAACTCGATTCTTAAACAACTCGGTGAAATATATAAAAGATTTCTTAAATTTCTTAGAGAAGATTTGGATTTGGAAATGGAAGAGAGAAACCCTAGCCTTTTTTTTGGATGGAATGGAAGAGGAAACTAAGGATTTTCTCTTCTATTTGTATATATATAATGGGTAAGGACGGGTGGAAATACCAAAATACCCTTGAGCAAATTCTAGAACTGGAGCCCAATTTTTGGTCCTGGTGCGACGCACCACAATCGCGGACCTTCACTGGATTTTGACAATTGGGAAATTGCACAGTGGCGCGACGCGGTGAAGTCACTTTTTTCCACCTTGGTCGTGACCTGGAAGGGCACCGCGACGCGGAGGAATCGCGTTGGTGCACTGGAATTTGACAACTCTGAAATTGAGCCTTGGCGCAATGCGGTGAAATCATGAAGGCTCACTAAAAAATGACAATTTCCATTTTCGCTGGCTCCGCGATGCGCTGATGTGCCAGTTGGCACACTATCTCACTAAAATGGCTCTAACTCCTCACCCGAGTGTCGGATTTGGGCAAATTTGGTATCGATGGAAGGCTTATTCAATTCTCCACATGACAAAAAGTAGAAATTAAGGAAATACAACATGGTTTGAAAATCAATCACTTTGGAATTCACCCATATTCACTCGGGAGATAAATTTAGGCTTAAGGAACGATCGGGGTATTACATATGCTAAATGAGGTAGGCTGATATGCATGGTTTTATGAACATGAATAATAACTGTCTGAATATATATGTATAACATAAAGTACTGAATAGAGTGCATGAAATTTGTAGATACTGAGGATGTATGACCAAGAATATAACATGTTCTAAATGAAATATGTAAGTACTAAAATACTGAAATCTGATAACTGAACCACTGATATCTGTATGCTAAGGTCAAGAAACTGAAACTGAATTACTAAACTGATTACTGGACTGAGATTGTGGGAGGTATCATCTAACCGACATGCCCCAATCTGAGCTAATCAGCGTCCAACCTGTAAATCTAGTTGGAAGGGTGTTATTACCATGCCATGGGTACTAACGCTGGTTGTGTAGATCCACTATACTAATATGTTGTCCCAACGGACTAAGGGTGTCAAGCCTAAACTGACGGGTGACCCTTGCGAGGTAGTCAAGCCTAATCTGATGGGTGATTCTTCATATCCTACGCTGGCTACATAGTTCTAGAGTACAGGGAATGCTACTAACGACTTTGCATATCTGATGGGAAAGTCTCCATTCCTGCACTTGCTCGGTGCTAAATCTAACTCCCAACTGAATAGACTAGGAAATTTTGAACTGTTTTAAGTTTAACTGATTCTGATGACTGACTGAACTAATAATGCTCATAAGATATTCTGAAACTATTCTGAAGATACTGAGAATAGGTAAACAGCTAAGTTTTCGAGTATTCATAACCCTCAGGACTCAATAGCAATAATAGTAAAATAATACTATACTTTAAGAACATAACATGGGAACATTTAATTAAAAGTCCATTCTTGTAGGCATTTCATCAAACACTTGAAATGCATGGTTTAGGCTAAACATGGGAATAGTATACAACTTGGAGTAATAACATAGTTTTAACATCAACAACACTTAATCATGATTTAATTTAAAAAATAGCAATATTAAAACATATGGGGTTTTATAATGACAACAATTTCATGTAAGCATGGTATGAAATCAAGATTCATGGAGGTTCATGGTTGAAATCACAATTTCAAATCATAATAACTTGAAAAAGATCATAACTTTGTATTTAAATTGGATACTTGGGTTCCATGGGTGAAAGGAACCCATGGATGAACACTTAACATACCTGGGTTGATGAATTCGTAAGAATTGATGGTGAGTTCTTGAGATTTGATCTTGAATTTTGAAAGCTAGGTTTGTTCTTGAAAGAGAATTAATTTCTTAAAGAGTACTTTGTGAATAATAGGGCATATAATGACCTTTTAGGTTTAAATTTCGTGATTAGGATGAGTTTAGGGTCTTGGGAAAAGACCAAATGATCCTTGGAAATTAAATCACAGAACTGTGCAAAATCTCAATTTTTGGCTCCGACGCGATGCTGTACAATCGCGTTGGGGAATTCGTGAGACCAAAGGACATGACTAGAAACTCGAAGTGACCATACCGAGATCTAAAAATTGTTTTGAAAATGTCATATTCTCTGACTCTGAGTTGATGATAGCCGAATCTGAGGTCTATCTTAGAGAAGTAACTGACACCTTGAAGTTGGTCAAACAAGTCAATGATTCTGGGAAGTGGGTACTTGTTTTTAATTGTGACTTTGTTCAACTGACGGTAGTCAATACACATTCGAAGAGAACCATCTTTCTTACGCACAAATAGGACTGGTGCACCCTACGGGGAGACACTAATCCTGATGAATCCTTTATCTAAGAGATCTTTCAACTGTTCTTTCAATTATTTGAGTTCGGTTGGAGCCATTCTGTATGGCGGAATAGAGATAGGTTGAGTATCTGGAAGAAAGTCTATTCCGAAGTCAATTTTCCTCTCAAGAGAAACTTGAGGAAGATCTTTAGGGAACACATCTGGAAATTCCCTCACTACTAAAGCTGACTTAAGGTTAGGAGTCTCAGAATTAAAGTATTTTACTCAGACAAGATGGTAAATACACCCCCTAGATATCATTTTTCTCTCTCTAATGTACGAAATAAGTTGATCCCTAAGCATTCTAGTACTACCCCTCCATTCAAGGACTATCTCATTTGGGAACTAAAAATGAACTATTCTTTTTCTACAATCAACTGAAGCATGAGTGAAGCCAATCCATGCCAAGAATGACATCAAAATCCGCCATATCTAACTCCACAAGATCCACTAAAGTGACTTTTTGAGATATTGTGACTGGACAGTTCCTGTATACCTGCCTGGCAATAATAGAGACACCTACTGAGGTAGACACTGAAAAAGGCTCTGCTAAGATTTCGTGATTGATTCCAGAGTTGACGGCTATATAAGGGGTTACAAAAGAAAGAGAAGCTCCAAGGTCTAGTAAAGCATAAATATCTAAATGAAAGACCTGTAACGTGCCAGTAACTACGTCAGGAGAATTTTCCCGATCATGTTAGTACTGAAGGGCATACAATCTGTTTGGACGCTGACCACTAGTAGCATTGGAAGCGGCACCCTACTGAGTCGGGCGGCCGACTGAAACTGATGACTAATGGGACTGGCCCTGTTGGCGCAAATCCTTACCTTTCTGACCAACTAAACAACACTCCCGAATTCGATGGCCTGGCTTGCCACACCTATAGCATACATTGCTTCCAGCTCTACACTCACCCTGATAGTTTTTACCATATTTCTGGCAAAGAAGATTTGTTCGAGCACTATTGACACTGCCTTGGGACTTAGAGCCTGGCGCTCTATCCCTATTATTATTTCTGAACTTGGGTACTGGGGTACTAGCTGAATTTGGGGCTGGGACTGAAGAATTCTAACAAAATTGAAGATGGTTACCACCTTGTGACCTTGGCTGATTGAAATTAAAGCTACTTATTCTAGCACTCTTGTTCTCCCCCTCTCTATCCTTAGTCTTTTGTTCCTCAATTTGTTAGCATGGACCATAATCCTAGGAAGGTCTATCTCCTTTATCAATATGGCTTTCCTACACTCTTTGACCATACTATCAGATACCCTAGACACGAACTTGCTTATATTAGACCTACTATCATATACTATATGAGAAGTATACCTAGCTAGCTGAGTAAACTTAAGAGAATACTTCTTTTTTTTCTTGAAATTACCTATAGATTTATAATCTCACATTGTTTGGCAGAATCTCGTGTTGATAACGTGTTATTAAATATAAAATAAAAACAACAAGAATAGAAAGAAAAGAGAAAGTAATCATTATTTTTCTTTTGAGAGGTTTTTTGATGGGTTAATTATAATGAAGGAAAACTCAACTTTGTGGTTTCTAACTTTTCATAAATAGACATTTATCATATATAGTGCTATATATGGTAAAATAAACTTTCACTATATATGATAAAATATACATTCACTATATATGGTAATATATTTATAACAAGATTAAATATATTAAAATAATATCATTATTTATCTTGTTATGTGATATACATATTTGAATAATTTATTTCAGATAATTTTTTTCTTAAGATGAATTCGTGACTATTATTTTTCGTGAAATTAGCATTATTTTCGAAGACTCGTTTAAAGAAGATTCAAATGAAGCTAATAACATGGCAATTTTAATAGCATTTACCGGATAGAATAAAAAAAGAAGTACTACAGAGTTATTTTATTATATATCATGACTTTAGTACTAATTAAAAAGTTATGAACATACATATTTTTCAATATATTAGAAGAGCCACTTCAACATGTCAGCTTAGAGGCATTAAAGTTATTTTGCAAAATCAATTCACTAAGAGAAATTATCTTTTATTCTTTGTTGTTTGAATCTCCTCAAAAGTTTTAAAAAATGCCCATATTTTCCTATTTAATTACACACCATGCCATGCAAGAAATGTTCCTTGAAGGATATGGTGGGACCCATTATCTTTCCTATTAGTCATAAATTGTACGACACTTGCCACTTCCATCTCTTTTCATTTCTATTTCCAAATTTGATTGATGTATTTTTTTTTTTTGTTAAATTATATTATTTTATTAGGTCTACATAAAATTGTTTCAATCATAATAATTAATCCACTTAATAAAAGTAAAGAAATTTTAGTCTTTATTCAAATTTTATACTAAAAATAAAATTTCCTTCTTTACTTGTTTATTTTAGTCAAAAAAAAGAAAAAAAATATCATTTTAGTTTGATACTACTTTTATCATTAAGTATATTAAATACATAACCAAATTTAAATTTTAAAGTATATGTAATAATATATATACATACATATATACATATATATATATATATATATATATATATATATATATTCTATATTACAAATGATTCCCTTCATGAAGAAAATATCATTGAATATAGTGGGGTCCATCAAAACTTTTCTACATCTAACATAAATTAAGTAATTTTGAAAAATCTTAATTTGTATTAATTAATTATAATTAAAATTTAAATAAACGCTATATATTTTTTATTCTTATACTAGAATAATATATAGAAAATATTGTTTTACTCATTTATTTTAGCAATTAAAAAAATATTAATTATTTTCTTCTAATATTAACCTTGTGATTTAGTAACTATATCAAATACTAAATGTCAAATTTAAGTTTTCAAACACATTAATAAAATTAATTTAGTAAAAAAATTTCTGATAAATAATATTTAGGACGTGTGTCAAGTCAATATGGACCAAGTAAAAAAATATATTTAATAAATTGACATAAATTGTTAATACGATTTTACTTTCGCCTGATCAATTATATATTAATAAAATTGATTAACATTAAAAGAATATGAACTTATGACATTATTATTTTTTCTTTAATAATTGAGAAGACTTTACATTAAAAAAGAAAGAGCAAGAGCATATAAACAGATTTTCATTTTTTTAATTTATGTGATATATTTTGAATAAAAATATACTCTTTCATTTAAGTTTATATGATGTAATTTGATTAAATAATGACAGACATTTATTTTATCAAATACTAGAGAATTTTACTTTGAAAAAAAAGTTTTGTATATTAACATATTTGGGTCCATAACTACAGGTTTCAACATACAAGATCTTGACCAAATAAATTTTTTAAAATTTAGTTATTTTTAAATATAAATAATATTCTTTTAAAAAATTGAAATTTCAATAAAATTAAATAAAAAATAATAAATTGAACTTTTTAGTAAGAACATTTTCCCCTTAGTATACTCTTTTGATAAATAAAAGTTTAGAATTTCATCAAAACATCAATAGATTATGCATTTATTTGAATCTAAATATGGCTACATATTTTTTTTTTTATCAAAATATTGTTATTTGACAAAAATATATTACTAACTGAGGGTATTTAAGTCATTAAAAGAACTTTATAAGAATTAATTTGCTTTAAGAATTGTCTCCTGTGTATTGTTTGTACTACTTTATAAAAAGCCTTAAGAAAGGCACATTCTATTCCACTTAATTACAAATTATGCCCTTACAAAATATCCGCTTCGTTCATTTAAATTACACATCATGCTCCTAAGGACATATAGACTGTGGGCCCTATAATTTTCTTTTATTTATCATTTGTAGGTTTAAAATAAATTATTTAAATTTAATATATTTAAGTAATCTAATCTAATAAGATGATAATTCATGTAAATTATCACTGGATATTTTAAATTAAATAAATTTTATTATTTCGATTAAGGTCCTTTTTTCATAATATTTATCTTTCATGTGATTTAAAATAAATTTTGAGTAATAAAAAATTAATAATATTTAATAAAAAAGTAAAATAGACATTTTTCACATATATGTTTCAGCTGTTTCAATCGTAATATCACTATATTATTTTTAGTTAATTATTATAAGTCATCTATGTATTATAACATTAATAATATTTAATTAAAAAGATAAAATAGACATAAAATGATAAATTAATTCTTGATGTTTTTAATTAACTTTACGTCTTATATGAGGCTCACTTAAAAAAAATTTCACAAGTATTTTTTATAGTAGTTTTGCTATATCACTTCTAATTATTATACATCATTTAAGACATTTGTGCTTTGCTGTTTCATTCGTGATTTTACTATATCACCACTAATTAATTATTATGATTATTTAAATATTAATTAATTATTATGATTATTTAAATATTAAAAGATTAATAATATTTTATAAAAAAAAGTAAAATAAACACAAAATGATATGTCAACATAAAATATTTGATTGACTATCAAAATTATATAAGGGTCATATAAATTGGGATGAGACAAAGAAAACTATAAAGTAACATATATTATTTAAAAATGAGATAAAAACCACCGTAAATAAAAATAATTAACAAAAATATTTAAAAAATTAATTGATTGTTGAAATTTTATCTGTGCCGCATAAACTGAGACGAAGAGAGTATTCATATCTTACTGAAAAAAATTATGTAAAAAATATTATAAATTACATAATTAACAATTTTAAAAATTTAAAAATAATAAAATATTTGGCTGGTTTTTGAAATTATATCATTGTCACTTAAATTGAAATAAAAAAAAAGTATCATAAATTACAATAATTAAAAAAATTAAATTATTTTAATGATTAATTATCTAAATTCTATTTACGTCACATAAGTTGAAATAAAAAATAATATATATTAGGCCCGTGCTAGCACGGGCCGTGGACATCTAGTATTTAATGACAAGAGAATGAAAAGTTATTAAAGATTCTTATTGTCAGTTTACCATATATTTTACTAAAATAATTTAAATTGAAATATGATCGAATTTGGTAGCTTTGTTGTAAAATTAATAGTCGTGGATGTCCACTATTCTAGAAATTTACTCTCACTACTTATTTACATTACTTTCTTTCATTATGAAGACAACCTCCTATCATTCATGACCATTATTCTTGTAATCTTATGCATTCATAACCTCTTACATTATATTCATGGTTAATGTCATGTTTATGATAACATTTTGTAGACTCTATATAACACTATAAATAGAGGCGTAAGACACTACTAAAATATAGAAAAATCGACCACAAAAAACTATAACATGTTGTCGATCTTTCCCATTTACCTACCACAAAATCAACCACCGACTGTTGTTGGTAATGTAGTGGTAGTTTTGGAAAAACCCATCACTTGTGGTCGATTTTTTTGAAAAAAAATAATTAATTTTTTACAAATTGATATCAGTTATTAAAAGTAAATTTTTGTAATAATTTTGTTTATATTTGAAAATAAAATTAATATTTTTGACCACAATGTACAGTTGGTTTTATATATTTTTTAATTCTTTTATTTAATGTACCGACCACGTGTGGTTGCCTTTTCTAGTTATTTAATTATTTAACTTTTTAAAATAAAATCGACCACTACTGTTTTTTTAATTATTTAATTATATCTTTTTATAAAATCGATCACTTGTGGTCAGTTTTTAAATAATTTTAAAAAATCAACCACAAGTGGTCGATATTTGTATAATTATCTACTATTTTTTAAATAAAACTGAACACTAGTGGCCAATTTTTTTAATATTTGGTAAATTTACTAATTTACCGACCACATTTAGTCTGTTTGCCGGTAACTTCTAAGAAACCTACTCCTAGTGATTAATTTTGTGTTATATTTTCTAAAAACAGACTACTTGTGATTGGTATTTTTTGATAATTTTTTAAAAATCAACCACATGTGATCAATATTTCTTGTAATTTCTTAAAAATCAACCATAGTGGCTAGCTTTTCTGGTTATTTTGTTAAACATACTAAAACATATATGCTAGATTTTCAAAATAAACCTTCTATAAAAATATTGCAACCCGCCAATTTAGTTATAAATCATTGAAATCAAAATCAAAACATTCAAACATTTTACAAGTAAAAAATAAACTACAAACTACCAAAACATACTTACAAATAACAACAAACTACAAACCATCAAACATATAAAAGAGTAAGCTACAACTCATCCTCATCATCCTTACGCCCATCCACATCATCTTTCTCTTCTTTTGTAGTGTAATCCTCAAGTGGGCCTAAGCCTCTTGCAGCCTGAGGTGCATTAACGGGACATGGAGAAAGAATCAGTGGAGAATGAAGAAAACTATTAATCTGCTTATGCATTATTTTCATTTGCACAACAGTTTACTCTTCTTTCTTCCTCTCCCTCTCAACTTGCGTTCTTTAGTGAGTTGAGAAATCATATTTATAATAAAATAACAGTTTCTCTATTAATAGATGGGGGTAAAGGAGGATCCACAATGCAAATACGTATTATTCTTCGTAAAGATTTTTTTTGGATAACCGTAACCTACACCTCTAACCGAAGAACCCACACAATATTGCCAGTACTTCTCTACATCTTGAGGTGTTGGATTCCTTGATTTTAAGAAGGCTGAGTACTACGTAACTCAATAATCTTCAGCATATATTTGCCCTAAATTTAAGTAAAGTAAAAAAAATATGATAATAAAAAGATACTAATATATTAATATGTCAATAATATCAACTTTAGTAAAAAAAATCGTAAGTACGAATGTAGTTCTTACATGAATAGCTTTTATAGGTGGCTCAATTCATGCATCTTCATCCATTGGGTTCTTTTTTTCTTTATGTGGGTCTCCATGCATAACTCATGTTGTGTATCTTCCTACCTAATCTTTTTCTTGCATATGATAAAATTATTAATTTTCAAAAACAAAAAGATTTAAAATAGAAATAAATAGTTCAATTGATAAAAGTTATGTACCATTTAATTACCAACAACAATCTGACTGATTGCTTCCGCAGTGCGTAGAGAACCACCCTTCTTAGATGATCTGGCTTTCCTTCCCTTTTCCCTCAACTTACGATATTCTTCACTATTCCAGAAGCGAAGAAAATCTTTCCACTTTTCTAGCCCTATAGAGTTTGGCATTTTCTTCTCTGTCCTTGCGTATTAATAGACCATTAAGTCTAAGCCCGGTTCTCCTAAAAAATTCTTTCTTATTGAAAAATGGTCCGCTGAATCATACCAGAAATATTTGTACAAAAGAAAATAATAGTTTAATAATCAATTATTTTTATAACAGTGTGTTAAGTAGTTGATAGGATAAATCTTTACCTAAAATTCATTTGACATTTTCTCCCTATAAAATTTAGAAATTTTTTGCCAACTTGTCCAATAACCTTTGTAGTTGCGACAGACGCATTTGTAGAAAATTTTGACGATTCTATCATCGAGCTTAAAACTACAATATAAGATCAAACATTAATATCATAGAGAATAATATAGTAAATGAAAAATAAATAGAGTTGTTCTATTTTGAAATCATATCCTACTCCATATGGGATAATGTGCTCCCTCCGACTAGCTTCTCTTTGTCCTAGCTATGGAGCAGGTGCTCCTGAATGCACTATCGCGGGTGTATCTGAAGCTTTGGCTGATGTGTCTCTAAGATAAAGATACGTAAATCCAATTGATCCAATAGAATCACTATGAGTACCTGGATTCTTGCTAGTAGATGGTAGGGCAGAAACGGTACATGACTATAAATGCTATCGATTGTCTGGTAGTACTGCGAAGGTGGTGGCATGATGATGTAATGAAATTTTAGGTTATTTCCTCGATTTACATACATTTTTAGTGTTTTGAGTCTTTTTGCAATGGCTAGAAGTTATTTATGACTTGTCAAAACTTTCGGATCAGTTAGCAGGCAGTTTGTTAGGGGTTTAGACTCATTTTTCTATTTTGGAGCTATCATTATTAAGGAATTGGTATCAGATAAAAACTCCTAGTAGACGACCTCAGATGAGAATTTTGATACAATCATCAGCTCCGAAACATTGATTTTAGGCTAGAGGGACCCTTGGTTCAGGTCCCAAGGCTTTCAGACTTGTATTGGGCTATTTAGTATATTTTATGTAAAATAGAACTATAGATGTGGGCCCCACATTATCATGAACCGAACCAGGTCCTGCCATGATGGGTATCTCAAGTCTACCATGGATCGGAGACCACTCCTATCGCCTAACTTCATGAGGATAAAATAATAATAATAACAAATGTGGAAGCCTATTAATCGGTAATAAAGATGAATAGATATCTCTATGAAAGATAAGAGTTAACCAACAACTAACCAACCCATATATGTCCACAATAGCCTCTAAAACCAGAATACCAGATAGTTCGGGATATGCTCCCAACCATGCCCAAAAGAATTTAAAAATATTGAGTCAAAATAAAAGAATATGGAAATTATAAGGCCTTCCGAAGAATGGAGGCTCACCATTTCACCGTTACTCGATGAACATGCTAATCCACCTAATGCTGCACAGGGGTAAAAAAAGTGTCTTCAAACCCTACATTATGAAATAATGTAGCATCCGAAGATGATTAGTAGAGTGAGCGCCAACATGTATCTCAGCATAAGGGATAAAATAATGTCATTTTCCAAAACAAACCAAATTTCAATGTACATGTTCACATACATTGAGATTTAAAACAATTAACCTGGACTGTGTAGCTCTAACCGTCCAAAAGGAACCCACAATCTATATGGGTTCATCTCCCCAACTAAGAGTGTCCTAACGTGTATTAGCTGCATGAACCAGGAAAAATATGAGAAAGGGTCAAAGCCACCTAGTCTCCAACCAATCCAAAATGTATAAATATAAAGTGTGAACTATGCAGATGACCACTAAGGGCCTCACGCCGACAAACGTGATTTCCAGTATTAGTACCCCGGGACCTCCACCTTCCACGGCGAGCTACACAACCCCCTGAAAGCCCAATTAAAACCTTTGCACATAATTCATCTATTTAACCAAAGAGTCATCCATTATGGCATTTACCGAATGGTATCGTCATACCAATTAATTATGCTTGCAAATCAATTCCATTATGCCAAATCAAACCAATTATCCATAAGACTCCAAAGTTTTAAGTTAAAATCAATTCATGGCCACCAAGGACTTTCAAAACCATTTTTATCCATTTAGCCATTAATGTGATGCAGCAGTTTAGTAAAGTAAGAAAAACAATGTAATTTGTCCACATTTCAAAACCAATTATGCAGGTGGGTTGAGGTTACTACCAATTCCAAACCAAATTTCCACAAAATTGGGGGAATCCACGACCCCTTTCCCATTCACCATACCCATGCACAAACTTCATTTAAAGACCATGAGATAAAGCACAAATAACAATTCTAAAATCATGGGAAAACCAACCAAGTAGTAACCATGCAAAACCCTGACCCATCATTCAAAATCCAACAATTAAATCCACATAAACCATGATTAAACACATGGTTTTATATAAATCCTAGTTAGGAAGAAGATTTATGCATGAAAATATCAAGAATTTAGAAAAAAAACCACAATTTGAACCCTATGTGCTCAATCTTTAGAAACCTTAGCCTTGCTTTTGATTGGGGAATTTGAGAGAGAAAAGAGTGTTTATGTTATGTTAAAGGGCTAAGGAAATGGTTTTAAGTTATGGAAAGTAATGGGGTAAAAGGAAAAGACCACAATACCCTTAATGAGACTATGCAGGAAATATAACTCAAAGTAGTTATATAACTGGTCATGAGTCATCACCACGACTTGTAGTCTGGGTAGTACCCATGACCGCCACCACTAGTTTGGTCATGAGTCTCACCCTACTACTTGTGACCTCACCATATGACTGGTAGGGTCGTGGTCGTGATCCAAACAGAAACCTGAGCAATCCTCATTGGTTAAGCTACGATTGGCACCATACGACTCGTGACGAGTGATAATAACTCGTCATGTGAGTCATCGCTGAGGAAGTAAGCTCAACACGCATAAATTTTCAGAGGTCAACACATAGGGTGTTACATTATCCCCCTCTAGGACCATTCATCGCCGAATGAGGAGTTAGGGAACCTTTTGGCATGAATACAAGACAAAAAACAACCACAAAACCATGGACACAATCAAAAAACAGATAAGAGAACAAAGGAACCCGTACCTTGAATACTTTTATCCAATGTGGGGAACAACAACAGATATTTGGACTACATGTCCTCTTCGGTTTCCCAAGTAGCTTCTTCTACCTTTTGATTCCTCTGAAAGGCTTTTATCGAACACATCTTTATTCTTTAATCTACATACTTATCTATCCAAAATCTCAATCGGGACTTTCTCATAGGATAAGGAATCCAAAATACCAACATCCTCCATTGGGAAAATCAAAGAAGGATTATCCATACACTTCTTCAACACCGACACATGAAACACGGGATTAATAAAACCCAAATTGGCAGGCAACTCCAACTTATAAGCAACATTCCCAACCCTCCTCAAAATCTAGTATGGACCAACATAACGGGACTGAGTTTCCCCAGTTTTTCCAAACCTCATAACCCCCTTCATCGGAGAAACTTTTAAGAACACCCAATCATTAACTGCAAACTCCAACTCCCTTGCCTCACGTCCGCATAAGACTTCTGGCGACTTTAGGCAGTCTTAAGTCTTTCTTTAATTACCTTCACATTATCCATGGCTTGGTGAACCAATTCAGAACCAAACAACCTAGTCTCATCAGCGTCAAACCACTCAATAGGAGATCTACACCTCCTACCATATAAAGCCTCAAAAAACCCATTTGAATACTCGAATGGTAGCTATTGTTATATGCAAACTCAATAATAGTCAAGTGATCAACCCAACTAGCCCGGATATCAATCACATATGCCCTTAGCATATCCTTCAAAGTCTGAATAGTCCATTTTGCTAGTCCATCCATCTGAGGGTGAAAAGCAGTGCTAAGGTCACCTTCGTCTCCAAACCTCTCTGAAACAAACGCCGAAAGTGAGAAAAAAACTGCATACCTCTGTCTGAAATAATGGAAAATAGTTCTCCATGTAATCTAACTATCTCATCAATGAATAACTTGTTATAATCCTCTCTAGAGTAGGTAGTTCTCACAGGTAAGAAATAAAGAGACTTAGTCATCCTATCCACAATGACCTAAATCGAATCAAACTAATTTTGAGACAACGAAAGAACTGTAATGAAATCTATATTAATCATCTCCCACTTTCACATGGGCAACTCTATATCTTGAGACATACCGCTAGGCCTCAATTGTTTTACCTTCACTTGCTGACATACCATACACTTAGCCATGAAATTCACCACATCTCTCTTCATATTATACAACCAATAAATCTTCTTTGAGTCATGGTACATCTTTTTCAAACCTAGATAGACAGTATACCTCATCTTATGAGCCTCAATCAAAATTCTACTCCATAGTCCATCAATATCAGGAACACACAACCTTCCTTGATACCTTAAGATACCGTTATCACTAATCTCAAAAGACAAAACCTTTTGCTGACCCACATCATCCTTAATCTGCATAAGAATGGGATACAAAGTCTGCTTCTCCTTCACCTTAACACCAAGAGATATTTAACCACTTCTTAAAAAATCACTCCCCCATCCTCCGAGTCCAAAAGATGAACTCCCAAATTAGCTAGCCGGTGAATGTCCTTCACCAATCCTCTCTTCTCCTCATCCATATGAGATAATCTCCCCATGGACAACCTGCTAAGAGCATCAGCAACCACATTAGCTTTACCTAGATAATAGTGAAGACTCATATCATAGTCTTTTAGTAATTTAAGCCATCGGCTTTGCCTGAGATTCATCTCCTTCTAAGTAAACACATACTGTAAGCTCTTATGATAGAAATAGATTTCTATACACTCCATACCGATAATAGTGCCAAATCTTTAAAGCAAAAACCACAGCCGCCAACTCTAGATCATGAGTTGGATAATTCTTTTCATGAACCTTAAGCTATCATAAAGCATAGGCCACCACCTTACCATGCTGCATAAAGACACAACCCAGTCCTATACGAGAGGCATCGTAATATCCAATAAATCCATCGATACCCTCGTGTCGGGTAAGAACTAGTGAAGAAAACTTATCCTTCAACTTCTCAAAACTACCCTCACAAACATCAGATCTTAACTTCACCTTTTTCTAAGTTAACTATGTCAAAGGAGCAATAATAGATGATAAACTCTCTACGAACCACCTATAATACCCAACCAATCATAAGAAGTTCCAAATGCCGGTTCGAGCCGTGGGTGTAGGCCACTTCTTAACTGCTTCAACTTTTGTGGATCCACCTTGATCCCCTCACAAGAAATAACATGACCAAGAAAAGTCCTAGTATTCAGCCAAAACTAACACTTAGAAAATTTAGCATACGACCTTTGATCCTTAAGAGTCTATAATACAATTCATAGATGACTGCTATGATCCTCCCCACTCTTAGAATACACCAAGATATCATAAATGAAGACAATTATAAACAAGTCCAAAAATTGTCTGAAAACCTGATTTATAAGATACCTAAAGACATCCAGAGTATTAGTCAACCTGAATGACATAAGTAGGAATTCATAATAACTATATCGAGTTTAGAAAGCAGTCTTAGGAATATCAACATTATAGATTTCAACTAATGATAACCCAAAGGTAGAATAATCTTTGAGAAATATCTAACACGCTGAAATTGGTCAAAAGGATCACTAATCCTAGAAAGAGGGTAATTATTCTTCACGATAACCTTATTCAATTGACGATAGTCTATACACATTTGAAAAGACCCATTTTTCATATGCATGAAAAACACAGAAGCACCCTATGTAGAAACACTAAGACGAATGAAGCCCTTATCAAAATGATCTTTTAACTGCTCCTTTAGTCTTTTAATTCAGCCAGAGCCATTCAATAAGGAAGAATAGATATTGAATGGGTATCCGATAAAAGATAAATCCCTCTATCAGGAGGAATACATAGAAGATCATCAAGAAATACTTTAGGAAACTCTTGAACAACAGGGACAGATAGTAAAGAGAGCCCTCAGAACTAGAATCCTTAACCCATACTAGGTGATACAGACACCCCTTAGAGATCAACTTTCAGGCTCTAAGATAGGAAACGAACCTCCCTTAGGCACTAAGGAACTCCTCTCCCATTTAATTACCAGTTCATTAGGAAATTCAAACCTGACTCTTTGGGTCATACAATCCAGAGAACATAGAACAAATGAAGCTAATCCATCCCCAGAATTACATCAAAGTCTCCCATAACAAGCTCTACCAAATTCACCAATGTCTCTCATGAAGGATAGACACCACACAACCCCTATAGATCTTTCTAGCAACTGCAGAATCACCCACCGGAGTTGTAACACCCTAAATTTTTGGTCCTTGAAAATTTCATAATTTTTTTAGAGCCCATTCATAATGTTCCTAGTAAAGACTGAACTAGCTTCTACCATAATAATGAATAGATGTAACGAGTTGTATAGACTCTATATGAGACATTGTGTGCCTTTATCAGAAATCGAGTGTAGGTGACCAGGTCATTATGACTAGGACCTTATGATTCATAAGGTCCGTGCATGAGTCATATAGTGAACTCATAGGGTCAATAGTTTGGATACCTTGAGACACTGTGATGAAATGTGAGGGGTTGCACCATACTATGCGGGACTAAGTCCCTTGGATTCATTCACAGAAAATTTAGTAACACGATAGTAATAAAAGTAAAATAGTGAAGAAAATCAAAGAACACCAAGATTTGACATGGAAACCTCCTTGCTCAAGGGAGAAAAAGCCACGACTTACCCTCACAAGCTCCCAATAATGCACTATTATCAACCTTTTAATCATAGACTCTATATGAACCTAACTCTAGGCTTTACCTACTTGTAATAACTCTACTGCAAGCCTAACTTGACAACTCTGCCAAGAACTCTCATTGATATTGATTAACTCTAACCAATATCTAACCTAGGTAACTCTACCTAAGCATTCTCAAGAAAGCAAAGAAAAGGACATTACTCTTATAACACGAGTAATTCGATTACAGATCAGGACTCAACTAAAGAGAACTCACTCTTTTTGGTACATAGAGAAAAATAAGAATGTGAGCAATATGAATTGAGTTTTTGCCTCTTTTACTCTTGAATAATTAGATTATGAAAACTAACCAATTGAGAAACATTCTTTTCCTTTTATAGTTGAATAATGATTAGGGTATAAATTTGATTGGACCACTTGTCCTGATGGGTACAAGCTCACCTGCACAGTTTGTTACAGTAAAGGACAAAACTACACATGATAGTGATAGCTGTAATAAATACATAACAACCTAGGGACCTGGTCCCTTATTATAAACTGCTCACCATCAAAATACATTATAATAATTTGAAGAGCCATGGACCTGGTCCCTTGTTGATCATCATCAAAACAAGATATAGCAATTTTCACCCTTTTTGATAATGACAAACTAACCATAGATTTTAAGCATTAATGTTCATTCATTTTTTTTACTCAGAGTGATTACCACTGTTGTCGATAAATGTTCCCCTATCACTATGCAGTTTGCTTCCCCCTGTCAATATATTATGCAATATAGGGACTCAACTCAATATACTTAGACTCATTCTCCCCCTGCCAATATGCCACAGTTATACATATCTCCTATCACCTTCTTGCATTCTACTTATAGTTTGGTACCTAGTCCCTACCACATGTACTTAGTATTTCCCCTATTTGGCATTATTGAAAAGTGATAACAGTAAACCAAGAGTGAAAATAAGTATAAACATGAGTAACTCATGGCCACTGGGGCAACACTAACATGAGGAACAACTTTAAAGAAGAAATAGATGAGATACACAAACTAGAATTTATTCATTGTTAAATAAGATCAATACCATTACAATATGCCACAGAAACATATAATAACTATTTTAAAAAGCCAACATGATAACAAAAATTAGAAACTGACACAGAGTTGATAAAAGAAATGGAAAACAAGGCTTAGGTAGAGGGAGGCTTAGGGAAAGGGGACTTAATTAACATATCCATTCTTGCATGCTTTGAAACATGGACATCCAACAACTGCTTGGTGAGGTTTATCACTTCTGCATTTAGTCTTTGAACTTCACTTGCGAGTTTTAAAACCTTGTTTTGGAGCTTTATATTTTCTGTTGCAAGTTCTTCAGAAGCACATGGTCCTTCAGAAGACCGATGCTGATTTTTTATCTTCAAGTGCACCATCTCAGCATCCCTAGCAGCTAACTTAATTCTCAACTCCTCCATTTTCTTGCTTAGATTTTCTTGAACAACTAGTAGTTCAGACACCTGGGATACAATTCCCACTTTTTCTTCTATGTATTCTTTCTACACCAATGTTGTTTAAATAAACATTTGTTTGACAGTTCCTGAGGTCCTTTTAGTTCCAACAACTCAAAAATGCTGAGAAACTTTGTTTAAGAAATATCCATATGGCATCCTATATTTTTATTCCATCTCATGAATAACTATGTGCATATGCTCTATCATTAGAGCAGGCAGACTTATCAGCACAAACTTGCTCAAACATTCTATTAGAAATAGATCAGCCATAGAGGCTATAGTTCTTTTCTCCAACCTTAGCAAAATGACCTTGTTTATAAACTCAAACACCGTCTGGAACTCACTTGTGAGAAAATTCTTTCTCACACCAGCTATTTATATCCCTTCCACCTTGGAAACATCAATCATTAATTCAGTTGAGGGTTGATGCTTCACAACAGTCCTCACACCATACTAGGCACATCCAAAATATTTTCTAATGTCTCTTCATCCTGTTTAATTTTCTTTCCCTGCACCAATCCAGTCAGACATAGACCATCATCTGAGACTTCTAAAGTGTAATAGAATTCTCTTACCTCACCCTTAAAGAACACGGGAGATGATTTCTCTAATAGGTGCAACAAAATGTCTCACATACTTTACCAGATCCACCATTCTAGGATTCTCATAAATTTTAGGATAAAAAACCCTTCCTAATAGAACCATCTATGTTTTTAGTATCTTATTCCTTTTCTCTCTAGACACATCCTTCTTTTCTTCCTCTTTTATTATTTTTTTAAATCACTGCTTGATTTTTTTTCAATAGCTTTTGTCTTCTTGGGACTAGGTTCCTCAAAGACTTTTTTCTTTTTGAAATTCATATGTTTCTTTTTCCTAACAACAAGGCTATCCAATTTTGGACTTGAGGCCCTGATCCTCCCTACTAGATGATTTTTTTTCTCTTTTTAGTTGCAGCAACAACATCAGAGTCATATTCTTCACCTTCTCCAATCTCTACAACTTCAACATTTTCTTCCTCCATCACAATAAATTTCTTCATTTTTTTCTCTAAAGATTAGAAGACTTGCTAGCCTTTATTGTATCTCTTAACAACTTCTGTTCTGACCCCCTAGTTGAATATGTTCTAGCCATCTTCACACCAGACTCAATCACTTTCCTCTTCTTTTTTCTACCCCTCTATTTTTTCACAAGCCTCTTTAGAGATAGTTCATCCTCATCTACTACTTCCTCCTTATTTAGAGGTAACACAATTTCTCTACCTTCTGGAGCAACAACCTTGTTACCTGCTACTTGCTCATCCACTTAACAGGAACTTCCCTTGGGATCATTTGCAAGAAGAAGTTAATTTTCAGCCACCCAATCTACACTGCTAGAAAGATCAAACCTCTTTATAGTATTTCTTCATTAAACAGTTGTGCAAAAATTGTCTTTGAATAAGAGGGAGTAGGGGACCAGGTTCTTGCAAGTTTTTGGAGAGATATATACCGTATAATTCTTTAAAGGGAAGAGTGATTAAGATACTTCTAAGGATTTTGGTTCTTCAGAGGAAGGAGGAACTTTGGATTTAGGGACTTACTTGTTCAATCGGAGAACCAAAACCTTGATTTAAGTCTACCTCCAATACTAACTTAGCAAGGTTTTCAATGGATGTTGGATTTTAGATTGGAATAGGTTTACTTAGGGATTCTTAAATTTAAAATAACGATTGAGTGGGAGGAGTCAACACAGGTTCTTGTTGTGGACTCACGATGATGTTTTCCATGGTTCTGGGTGTTAGAGAATCAGATTGTTCAATTTGGGGATTTTCTAAAATAGACTCATTTGGAGCGTTGGGAACTTCAATGCAAAATGTGGTCAGTAAAACACTCTGTGATTCTTGAGGAAGATCAGGAGAGGATTCTTTCATAGGGGTTGAGAAAGATGAAATGTCTATTATTTTGGGTTTTTTTATGAGAGAGAATTAGAAAGATGATTTGAGTTAATTAAGAGAGGAGTAAGAATAAAAAAATTGATTTTGTAATTAAATGAGGTGACCATTTGACATTACCAGGTGCCTTTTTGAATAGACACATCATACTACAATGGGTACAACTCTTTATATTTTCTGTGAATAGACAACTTTTCTTCAAATGATAAAAGACAAGTGGCTTTTTAGATAGAAATTTTATGATTTTAAGGCACACTGAATTGGCACTAACTTGAGAGATAGGACCAAGTCCCCTTTCTGTGAGTGAATTTTTCTATTTGTATTTGTTATATCTGTCCTTTTCCAAAGCTGTTCCCATGGGTGTATACTTGCAAAGGTATGGTACTGAGTTAGACCAATATGTACCTATCTTACAAAAGATACCTATCTCCTGAGCATAGACAACTCTTAGGAATAGAGACTGGTCCATCTAGTAGGTCAGGTTAATGTGATCAATCCTAGCTTTAACTTGTTTGCTTTAAGACACCACTCTATTTTAGCAGTTGTTCTAAAATTAACTCTGGAGACCAGGTCCCAAACTTAGCATCCTTTAAATTACCAAGGTTCCTTTAGCATTGCATTGAACCAATCAGCATTTTTATGAACTTCTTTCATAATTTTGAGCATACTTTGGGACAAGAATAATGAGAGATCCATGAAACTTTTGTATTGAGCTCTTGTTTGAACTCCAGATTCCATAAGTTTAGTCAGATTCTCAAGTGAATGAGGTGATTTGCACCACCATCTTAACCTTCTGAGATGTGTTTCACTGGGACCAGGTCCCTGTGAATTTTGACTAAACCCTCTTTGTTGTTATTTTACTTGAGCTGTGATCTGTAACTCAGATCCTGGATCACCATCACTTTTATTATCCTCATCTGCATCATTTGGCTCTTGACATTCTCTTAAGTAATATCATCCCTTTGAACCGAAATGAGATCTTTAAATTCTGAATCTTTATGATCACCTAGATTCATCATCTTTCAAAACTCAACAAGGACCACATGTATATTGTTTTTAACATACAGAGTTCATTTTGATGAAAACACTATATGCTTATCTTGTTGAGGTGTAGCCAATATATACAACTTTATTTTACCAGGCAAAGATAACTAGAGCCTCATAGACTCCATTCTTTATTTTTAGAAATATTTTTTGGGTTAGCTTGGAGAAGTCATTCATAATGACAAATATATACTTCTTTTCTCCTCTACTTTAGACTGGTTGTCTGGAATTTCAGCTTTAGCATTCGAAGGACCAGGCTCCCTGAAATCAACTGATTGCCTTTTCTAAATAAGACACCTCCACCTTTAGATGTATCGATCGATCGATCGATCGAGAGAGAGTATAGTCAGACCTTCCAGTCATATACTTTAAAAATCCATTCTCAATGAACCCATTTTGACTGCAATCTCTTTCTCCCACCTACATACAAAGTCACTTGTTAGATTTGGGAACCTACTTGAGTTTGAGTTCTCAGTAGAAAGAAAAAGGAGTGATCAAATCTTTATTGGCCTATCTAGGTAATATGTTTTTCTTTATGTTTTTCAAGGGCATGAAAATCTTAGGGTAGGAATTCTCCTGCTGAATATCTAGCACCATTCATTATGGCTCTAACCTAGTTTTTAAAATTCTCCTTCATGTGCCCATCTCTTCCACAATGAGCGAATAGAGGTTTGTGGACTTTGTTTCTGAAATCTTGAAAAACCTTACCTTGATACCTACATGATTGGATTTTTCGTAGATATCCAAGACCTCTACTATTACTAATTCTTTGACTAGTTAAATTAGAAAGGATATGTGAATATTTTGTCCATTGTAGAGATTTTTTGAGTTCTTCTCTTAGATAGACTAGGTCCCTTTCTAACTCTTCATTCTTATGGAGAGCAGTCATAAATTTCTTTAGAGAATACTTTAACTTTTATTCAAACTCAATTAGAAGTCTTGAGACTTCTTTCTGCCCTTTACCATCAAAATTATTTACTTTCTCCAGTTGGCTCACTAAGCTAAGATTTTTAGATTTCAATTTAGGAACCCGTTCCTCAGTTTCAGATAGCTGGAGAGTTCAAAAATTTTATTCAAGCTCTTAACACTCTACTTTTTCTTCTAGATCATTCTTTTTAGCTGTCATTTTGCATATAGAATCAATCAACACATTTGCAAGCTTCTTTAACTTTCTAGTAAAGTAGTTAATTAAATTCTCCTTAATATTAGGAGTTACCTCACTTTCTTCTTCAACTTCAGTATTGACCATAAGAGAAAATAAGGAAACATAGATAACCTCACTTTCTTCCAAAACTAGCATGGACACATCTGCAACCTTCTCAGTTTCATCTGATTCTCTAGATGAATCTCTCCACACTGCTAAGGCCTGCTTTAAGTCATAATTAGCTGCAATTTTCTTCTTGATTTTATATGGACCTGGTCCCTATTTTTTCCTTTTTTATCCCAAGTCTTGAGATATTCTTGGTAATTCGTTTTATGCATTGGACAGTTCTTACTGATATGCGCTTAGGACTTTCACATTTGTGATAAACCTCTAAAGTCCCTCCCTTCTTATTGCTGCTTTCTCTTCTTTAAAACTGACCATTTTTCTTCATTGCTCTAACAATTATTTTTGCTAATTAGGCAGCATCTGTGTCTTCTTCACTTGATTTTGACTTAGAAACCTTTAATGCCAAGGTTTTTTCCCTTTTTACATCTTTCTTCTCTTGTCCTTGCTGCTTCTTGAGTTCATGAGTCTTTAGCTTACCAATGAGCTCATCCATAGTGAGAGTCTTCTAGTTTCTTGCCTTGGTATTAGAATCCACCTTTCTTTACCAAGATTTAGGTAGATACCCTAGAATTTTTCTCACCTATTTGAACAAAGGAATTACCTCACCTAAACAGTTCAACTCATTGGTGATTGAAGTAAATCTGGTATGCATCTCTTGGATGGTTTCTTCTTCTTTCATGGTGAAGGTTTCATATTGAGTAGTCTACATATCAAGTTTTGAATCCTTTATATTAGTGGTTACTTCATGAGCTATCTTCAAGTAATCCCAGATTTCATTGGCTGTTTCACAAGCTGAAATCTTGTTTTATTCATCAGGCCCTATACTACTAACTAGCAGTTTCTTGGCCTTGTTGTTTTTTAAATTTTCCTTCTATCTTCATCATCATACTCTCTTCATAATTTAACAACCATTCTAATTATTTCTCATTCTATGACTTGTTTAACAAGCACATGAGGACTATCAAGTATTACATCCATAAGCTTACTGTCTTCAACCATAATAAAGTCAAACATCCTGGTTTTCTACCACCTATAGTACTTCCCATTGAATTGGGGTGGTATAGTGGTAAGATTGCCTTTCTTTTAGATTAGGTGGAGTAACCATGATAACCAATTCACTCTAGGTATGAACTTTGCTCTGATACTAATTGATGGAATATAGGGGGTTGCACCACACTATGAGGGATCGGATCCCTTAGAGTTAGTCATATGAAGTTTAGTAATATGACAGTAACAAAACTAAATGGTGCAAGAAACTAAAGAGCACCAAGATTTAACGTGGAAACCTCCTTACTCAAGGGAGTAAAAACCATGGCTTGCCTTCATAAGCTCTCAGCAATCCACTATAATTAACCTCTTGATTACAGACTCGATATGAACCTAATACTAGGCTCCACCTTTTTGTAATAACTCTACTACAAGCCTACCTTAACAACTCTGCCAATAACTTTCTTTGATTTGATTAACTCTAACCAATATCTAACCTAGGTAACTCTACCTAAGCACTCTCAAGAAAGCAAAAAAAAGGACATCACTCTTATAACACGAGCAATTTGATTACAGATTAGGACTCAACTCAAGAACACTCACTCTTTTCAGTTCATAGAGAAAAATAAGAAATTAAGAAATACTTGAGAAAAGCTTGAGAAATGCAACATAATTAAGGTTTTTCCTCTTTTATTCTTGAATAATCGAATTGTGATAACTCACTAATTTAGAAGGATTATTTCCTTTTATTGTTAAATAATAATTAGGGTAGAAATATGATTGGACCATGTATCCTGATGGGTACAAGATTACCTGCATAGTTTGTTACACTAAAGGAAAAAACTGTGTTGGATAGTGATAGCTGTAATTAATACATAATGACCCAGGAACCTGGTTCCTTGTTGTCAGCTGCTTACCATCAAAACACATTGCAACAATTAGAAGACCCAGGGACCTAGTCTCTTTTATCATCATCAAAACAATATATAACACTCTGTCTTGACTATGAGTCAAGGGAATGAGTCATAGCTAGTTGTTATGAGTCATAGGGTGACCCGTAATGGCTGGGTGGTAACTTTTAACATAATAAAATGGGAGAATTTTGGTCAATTACCTCCTTACCCACTTAGACCCCACGTCAATAAAACACCAAAAAGAGGTTATTTTCAATATTTTGATGCATCAAGCACACTCTTAAACTCTCTTAAATTCCATACTTAAAGACAAGGGTAGGGTTTCAAGAAACTTTTCATCTGGGCTCTAAGGGTGATTTCTCCTTAAAATTTCTTGGGGATTAAGGCATGTATCTCTCTCCCTAAATTTGTGTTTTCATCATGGCATGAATTGGTTTAATATTTGCATGGTTTTGATGTTGGGCTTTGAATGATGGGTTGAGGGTTTTGGATGTAAATTGTTTAAATGCTTTTCCTATGATTATTATGAATTTATTATGCATTGAATTGATGATTTGTGAACTCATTGGGGTGCATGGGAAAGTTAAATGAAATAAGGGTACAAGTATTCCCTAAATTTGTAAACAATGGAACTAGGGGTACAAGGACTTTCGATAGTAATAAGATTTTGGTATTGAAATTGATTAGAACCTAAATTAAATTGCATAATTGGTTTTGGAATGTGAATAATCATTTGGAATAGCCTATTTTTCTTAAAACTAATGCATTGCATAAATGGCAGATGAATAAGAATGATTTTGAAAACCTTGTGGGGTACAAGGATTCCTCTGAGTAAATGATTATCTTGAAAACCTTGTGGGATACAAGAATTCCACCAAGTGAATTATTTTCTTAAAAACCTTGTGGGGTACTAGGAATCCCCCAAGTTGATTTAATAATGGAGTCTGGGGGTACAGGTATTCCCCTAAGTGATGGCTTAATAATGCTTGCAAGTTTTAGTCAGTATAACGATACCCCTTCATAATGCATTAATCACTAACTCATTTAATTAATTGATAGATTATGCATTAATTGTTTTAACTTGACTTAAATAGGGTTGCACAGCTAGCCGTGAAGGTGGAGGTCCCGACACTAGAAACTTACATTTGCCGACGTGAGGGTTGGTCTTGATGATTATGTGTTTATGTCACACTATATATACTTATATCATGGATGGAATAGGGTAAAAGGAATCCCCTACCTTATATGATATCTTTGGTACATGTGGATAACACATATTACGGCCCGACCAGGGGGAGACAACTGGACCAATATATCCCATGGGTAATTTTCTGATGGTCAAGCTACACAATCCAAGCTAATATATTAAAGTTCACGCTAAACCTTATTCTCTCTCTCTTAATATCTTATATATATTTATGTGTATAAGCATGTATGCGTACATAGGCATTGAGTTTGGATTGGTTTTAGAATAATGGCATTATTTTGTTCCCTTATTCCTGAGTTACATACTAGTGATCAACATGCTAACTGTCTTCAAGCACTGTATCCCTACGCGATGCAGGATATAGAGACACTCCTACTTTTCCTGCACAGTGATAGGATTTTGAGGCTATCAATAATTAGTTTGAAGTTGTGAGATTCCATTTTTCAAAAGAGCTTTATTTCATGGTTTTGTCATTCTCTTATTTCATAGACTATTCATATGGTTTCCTTTTGGCCATTGTCGGGGGCATGTCCTGATTTAGATTATATTAGATTTTGTTGTAGAGGCTTTATAGATTACTGTGGATTTGGTATTATTTTTGTTATTCTTAGACTCCTTTGAGCTTACATTTATGTTATCTTTTTATATATTTGGAATTCATTCGCTGCTAGCTATATTGTGTTCTATTTAGATAGGCAAAGAGGGTGGTCTCTAGTCCTCGATGGACTTGAGGTACCCATCATGACCAGGACTTGGTTCAGGTCATAACAATATTTGTATCAGAGCCTAGGTTTATGGTCAATTAGGTGCCTACAAAGCCATGTCGAGTAGAGTCTCTTTAATGGGTATGTAGCATGCCATAATTATAAGGGAGAGGGTATGAGACATTTAGGAATATTTCCCTTTCTTGTGTTCTATTTTTGAGCTATAGAGTCTAATGTCTTAAAAACTCTCTAACTTTTGGTTAATTGCATTTCAGATCATGCCTTCTAAAAAATCTGATGCTCGTAGGGACTCTTCCATCCCTCTTGAGGATAATATGGATGAAACTTATCCTATTTATGAGGTACTGAACCAGACTAAGATCTTTTATTCTAAATGCCCATGTGGAGTTCAATAGGTCCCCACTGATTCTTTTCTAGCTGATGGCACTCATGCTCAATCACCTCAAAGATATATTTCTAATGTTGAGTCCCATCGTTCTATTAATTTTTTAACCTAGATAGTGGCCTCTCTGTCACACCAGTCTAGGCTAGTTAGTGGAAGAATAAATTAGGCAAAGGTAAGAGATAGGTAGAGCAAAAAGTTTAGATATTCAAAGCAGGGTGGGAGTCAGCAAAATAATGGTAGACATGGGAAATAGAGGAGTTCCCATGCAATTATTGATGCTCCTTATCTTAGGTCTTCTGGTGATTGTTTCTTTTTGGATAACAATGGGTTTAGGGCACAGGGTGCCCAGTCTTAGGCCAGTGAAGCTCAATCATCCCCATCCTATCCTTCTTGTCAATTTTGTGGCCAGTTGCATCATGGTTTTTGTAGTGAGGGGAGGAATAAGTTCTTTAAGTGTGGTCAGCTTAGTAACATACAACATGAGTGTCCTTCAAGGGTTGTACTGAGTCTAATAAAGTTTCGGTTGACACATCATTAGCTCCTGCATCAAAGGGTGCTACTTCTGGTACTGACACTGGCCGAAATAGTCTATATACTCTTTCCACTTGTTAGGAATTCAAGCCATATCCTAATATTTTCACTGGTACATTAAAGCTTTTCTCTTATGATGTGTACTGTGGACCTGATCTGAGGTATAATCTTTCTTATGTTACCCCTTATGTAGCTATTTATTTTGGTTTTGGTCTCGAGTGTATTTTTTACCTTTTTTCGTATCTATCTCATTGGGTGACTCTATTATATTAAGAAGGGTCTATAGGGGTAGTATGGTATCTATATGTAGTAGGGAGACCTTCGTAGACTTGATAAAGTTTGAAAAAGTTGATTTTGATGTTATCTTTGGGATGGGTTGGCTCCATTCATCCTATTCTTCTCTAGATTGTCGAACCCATAAGGTCAATTTCAAATTTCCCAATGAGCCAATTATAGAATGGAAAGGCTTATTTCTTATCTTAGAGCCCCAAATTTAATCTCCAAGGGGTGTCTTTATGATTTAGTTCAGGTTAAAGATTCTAACTCGGAGGGTCCTTCTTTGCAAATTGTTTCATGGTTAATGAATTTTTAGTTGTCTTTCCTGATGGTCTTCTTGGTGTTCCTCTCGATAGAGAAATAAAATTTGGGATTGATCTTCTACCGGATGCCCGTCTTATCTTTAGCTCTCTTATAGAATAACTCCAGTTGAGTTAAAAGAACTTGAGAAGAAGTTGAAAGATATTCTTGATAAGGGTTTTTTCCGCTCTAGCATTTCTCCGTGGGGTGCTCCTGTGTTCTCGTGTATAATAAAGATGGGCCTCTTCAGATGTGTATAGACTATCAATATTTGTATAAGAAATTTAGGGTAATCTCTCTATTGGGTGGGCTAGTATATGATGCAGGGTACTTCGTTTGTTGTGCACCGTTGTCTCTATACACCAAGTTTGAACTATATATATTGATTGGGGTGAAAACAATATTAGATTGAGAGTAGCAATGCGAGAATTATGGGAGTAAATTGGTAGGCTTGATGAGATATATGAAAGTGGTTAGTTGATAACTTAGAAAATATTGGAGTGGGTAATTGTTATAAATATATACCAGAGGTCTAGTGTTGAAGTGATGAATTGGGACTAAGTCATTTGGTGGACAAGAACATTAAGTTTGTAAGATTATGCCGAGCCCCAGTTAGCATCTTATTAGATGGGATTTTAATTATGCAAATGTCAAGTGTACCTGTTTTATATTACTGAATGTCTTAATATAGATGTGTATGCTCATGAGAATGTGATTCACAGGGTGATATCTATAGGGGCTAGCAAAGGTTATTTCATATTATAATTATTAGGGAGATGGTGAACTAAGGGGATTTTCAAGTAGTGGTGAGTTCCAAGGAAGAGTCATGGTTAATAAACTTTTATTCTAGAAAATTCCTCTCACTTTAGTTTAAGTACATTCTATTAATATATTACGTATTCAAATTGTGCCTATGCCTAAAGTCCAAGTCCTTTAAGAAACTTACTCCCATACTTCTACCCTTGAAATTAGATGCAATAACAGTTCTAAAAAATCCAAGCTTCCAAGTATTTCAGCACTACGTTATGATGCCGTGATCCATAAATGCATGTCTCACTTTTTAGTTGGTTCTAAGGATCCCTACATAATATTTGCTACTGATTCATTTTATGTCATGTCCCATCCCAAAATGATTCTGCATATGCAACTTACAACCATTCTCAGTCTTTAGAATGAGAGAAAATAGTTTTTGAGCGACAACCCTTGTCCCACTTCTTGAGTATATAAATCTCAACTTTATGTTGTGTGACCTAAGATGTTGCACTCGTATTTCTCATTGTGCCTAATTCAAAGAACTCAGGTTAGATTATATTTATGCTAGAACAAACCTTTACTTATAATTTAGGAGGGTGCTACAAAGTATTTCGTGCTTAGTATACAGTGTCTCATTTCATAGGTCTTATTTTGAATAGCATGACGGATATGAGTCATAATTGAGAAGTAACCCTCCCATCCTAGATACTTGTACTCTAGTTCTATAGTGACCCTCCTTTGGTAGTATGGTAGTTGGTACTATAGATAGGGGAGTAGATTTCTCTGATGTGGTGGATAGTACTCCTTGATTTAAGACTTGAGGTTGCTTGATTATAGTGATGGGGTGGAGTAGTATCATTGGAGAGGCGTAAAGTATAGGGTACTGTAGCTTACGCTAACACCTTTATCTTCGAGTAAGGCTTTAGCATGGAAAAATATACACATTTATACTCAGGTCCTTACAATTATATGTTTCGCAGTTGTTTCGTAGCTGGATAGGACGTGAGGTCCCAATATCTATTCTTGTTCCTGACTTGGATAATCGTGTGTAAGGTATGTGTATTCCTTAATATCTTTGTTCGCTATCTTTGTTAAAGGAAAGTATGGTGGTATTCTATGTTAAATCATGTTAATGGATGCCTTGTCTCATCATTTGAGGACGAATGATCTTGCGGGGAGAATGAAACACCCCCAAATTTTTGGTCCTTGAAAATTTCTTGACTTTTGAACCTACTGCCTAAGTAATGGATCAACTTATGAGTCGTAAGGTGTCTATACGGGTCATATATCCCAATCATAGCATTCCCAATAAAGACTAACATAGCTTCTTCCTTGATAACGACTAGACGTAATGAGTCGTATAAACTCTTTACGAGTCATTTGCCTACATAAGAAACCTAGTGTAGGTGCCCTTGCCATTATGACTAGGACCTTTTGAGTCATAAGGTCCATGTATGAGTCTTATAGTGAACTTGTAGGGTCAACAATTTGGATACCTTGAGACACTGTCTTGACTATGATTAAAGGGAATGACTCGTATCCAGTCGTTATGAGTCTTAGGGTGACCTCTAACGACTGGGTGGTAACTTTCATCACAATGAAGTGAGGGCATTTTTGTCAATTCCCTCCTTCCCCACTTATACCCCATGTCCATAGAACACCAAAAGGGGTTATTTTCAGCACTTTGATGTATCAAGCACACTCTTAAGCTCTCTCAAATTCCCCGCTCAAAGAAAAAAAGCTAGGGTTTTAAGAAATTGGTCATCTAGGGCATTACGGGTGATTTATTCTTTAAATTTCATGAGGATTAAGGAATATATATCTCTCTCTAAACTTGTTTTTTCATCAAGGCATGAAGTGGTTTAATATTCTCAGGTTTTGATGTTGGGTTTTGAATGATGGAATGAGGGTTTTGGATGTAAATTGTTTAAATGTTTTTCCAATGATTATTATGGATTTATTATGCATTGAATTGATGATTTGTGAACTCATTGGGGGTACATGAGAATGGTGAATGAAATAAGGGTACAGGGATTCCCCAAATTTGTATGAGTATATATCCTTCAGGGATATTATCTCTTCTTGGTTTCCTCATCCTACAAACTAGGTGTTTGTAGGATCCTCTCTGGATTCAAATTCACTGTGAGTAAGGGTTTGCCTATACTCCGTGTGCTACACATACACCGGCGTATACCAAACTAAGAACAAAAACCAAAAGACAAAAAAACTACAATAACCTTTATTCACAACTCAACAACCGTATTCCCCAGCAATGGACCAAAATTTGATCACGCCCAAGCAACACCTTCACTCTGACGATTATGTAGTCGTTGGAAAATATAGTAACCCAACGAAGATTGGGGTCAAATCCCAAGGGAATACATTGAACTACGACTTTCAGATGCTGTAATCAACGCGCAAAATAGGAAAAGTAAATAGGGGGATTTGAGTTGCAATATCAAATAAGTAGCTAATATAAACTTCGGTTCTAATCACGCCTAAGCTACACCTTCACTCTGAAGATTTAACCTTTTACTTTTTGAGTCTTAAGATGTCGCCTTAATAGCCCTTATCTTGATCTCAGTTAACTATTACCTTTTGTGTCTCTAGTTATAAAATGACAGCTAACCATGTTACTTAGATAATCACTAGAAGTATGGATCGACAGTTAAAATTCAAATTACTATTGTAAATAGCTTTTCCTAGTCACTACTCCCTTTCTGGAGTAAGTAGCAATAATCTAGGCAGGATGCTAATGTTTTCAACCTCTAATATAACTATTAAAGAAAAGATAATGCAATGCTTGCATGGGTATTGATTCAGAACAACAATAACACTTTCTTTACTTTGTCAATCCGCCAGGGTTTCCACAACCATAGTTCAGGGTTTTTAGGTGCTCATTCTTGTGAAAGAATCAACAACATTCATGATTGAAAGCATAAGATATAATCACAATAATTACAATTGAAAATCTAAAACTTTAACTGAATTAATCAAGCAAAATCAAAACAAGAGAATTCCAAGACTAAAATCAAATATCAAAATCAAAATTTTTTATGAGTATCAAGAGTGCATCAGTTCTACTAAAAAAATACATAAGGGGTATTTAAAGTACATGAGGAAACCCTAAAATCAAAGTCCGGATGAAAAAGGACAAAAAATGGTCGTGGCCACTTATGCGTGTCCACATAGAGCGTAGCCTAAGGCGCATGTTCGATATGCGGAATGGCCTAGGGTGCATGTTCTACATGTGGCCCGAGGCTGCATGTAAGTAGACACCTACAAGTGCCAGAAAAAAATTCCTGCATCTTTTTTTCTCAGAACTTTGGACTTCTGACACGTATCCTAACCACATATTGTCCGCATATGATACATGCAGTCCACATGTTGACATAGGTAAGTTCTAGAAGTTCTTTTTCAGGTCTTTCACTCTCTGGATCTTTAATTTATACACTTACCTTAGTCTCACACAGACTGCATATGCTACATGTCATCCATATATAGACATAGGTAAGTACTGAAATTCAAAAGGGAGGGGGAGGGGGATGAATTGAAATTTTCTTCTGTGAGTTAACTACTGACTTCTCACAGTCGACTCATCTGCATATCAGTGGACTTTACAAATAGGTTAGATTTAAACAATTAAGAACGTAAAGTAATAAAACAAAGATTTATCCTGGTTCGGAACACCAATGTGGTGCCTACTTCTAGTCCCCTTGGGTTTCAAAGCTTCCTTAAATTGTTGAATGTTGGTTACAAGTACAATGATAGGAAATAAGTTTTGAAAACTTAATTTGCTCTTCATATCTTGCAACCCAGCTTCAGTTGATGTTATAAAGTTGACTCGATCCTATTCTTTATATAACAATTGTAAACTAAAAGTTACAGAGCCTTGTAAGACTAAGAATGAGACAATTTGAATTTTCTCCTTGAAGTTGTGTGTAAAAGTGTTTGTCTTCATTCTTCATCTTTTATAGTCTTTGAGTGCTACTCTTCATAAGGAAACCCAAGATATTTCTTCTTAATCAAAGACGTAAAGTGATTCCTTGATTGAGGAATGTAGCCATATGATATGTCCATATTAGATATGTCCATATATGACTTTAGATCAAGTCCATATCAGATATTTCCGTGACTACTTTTCTTTTTGGTTTTGAAGAGATTTATGCCTTTCCAAATATGCCCATGATCTTCTATTCTTGATTGATTTGGTCTGCCAGGATTTTGGGATTGTGATCGTTCTTCCATTTCTATGATACTTGATTGATTTGCTTGCCATACTATTTGAATGCCATGATCCTCATATATTTGTCGAGATACTCTTTTATCTTCCAAAATATTGATTCAATTTTTGGTAACATTAGGGCTGAGTAACATTCGTATCTGATGTTTTGAAAATATAATTTGTCCTTTGACTATTTCGTATCTGATGTTCTTAAAAGATAATTTGTCCATTTCGTAATATTTGAGTTTTCGTAACATTAATTTGTCCTTCCAATATTATCAATCTTTAGTGTCCTAAAAACATACACTAGTTAGTTTGTCATTATTAAAATATAGACTTAGGAGGCGCCCAATTTCCCCCTTTATGATAATTACAACAGGAGTATCCCTATCTGTCAGCTTGCTCCCCCTGACTTGTATAAGTATTAGATGACATGTAAACTTGTGCTTTGCTCCCCTGACGGGTTTTCCACTCTGATGTTCTTGTCTTCTTCCCCTTTGACATAATAAAAAAGAAAAAATACGCTGGCAATATGCAGACAAAGAAATTAACCCGTTGGGAGAAAGAGAAATAAAGCAATGATAGAAGAGGTGTGTTTAGACGTATTCATGATTTTTATGTATTAAAAATTGTGGAAAATTCTAAATAAGGCTTAAAGATCATTAATACTAAGAATACCGATCCTTTTTTAAAGGAAGCAAAATCTTTCTTCTAGTAGAGGTTTTTTAAAAATATCTGCTAGTTGGTTCTCGAAGTCAACAAATTTTAGAGAAAAATTACTGTTCTCTACATGGTCTCGAATAAAATAATGCTTGATATCAATATATTTAGCCCTAGAGTGATGCACAGTATACTTAGATACGAAAATGGCACTAGTGTATCACACATAATTGGAACATATTCAAAAGATAAGTCAAAGTCAAAAAGTTGATGCATAATCTATAAGATTTGAGTACCACAACTTCCGACAGCTATGTATTCAGCTTCAGTAGTTGAAAGAGGAATGGAAATTTGTTTCTTGCTATTCCACGAGATGAGGACATCACCAAGAATTTGACATGTTCCACTATTACTCTTCCTATCATTTTTGTCTCCTGTAAAATTTGCATCTGAGTAACCAATAAAATCAAAGTGTGAGGAACAGGAATACCATAGACCAAAGTCTTGAGTTCCTATTAGATATCTGATGACTCGTTTGACTGCAGTGAGATGAGACTCCTTCGGAGTCGACAAGAATCTAGAACATTTACACACAATGAACATAATATCTAGCCGATGTGCAGTCAAGTAGAGTAGAGATCCAATCATCCCCCGATACATCTTTTCCAGATAAGTCTGAATCAATGCTTGTGGATGGGTGTCACGACCTGATTTTTGAGTCATGATGGCTCCTACCATAACCCTCTAGTAGGTAATACAAAATCGTAACCTAGAGATAACGTAATGGGTTACCTTAGTAGGAATGTCCAATATGGACCCTATATGGGAATACAATATAACAATGACATTCCACAAGGAAACAACTAACATTTGAATACCAATCCCATGTCCTGATAGTATTAGTACAAGAGCATCTCTATATTTGATAATCGAAAATACAACTCAAAGTTTAATAGTCTTAAATATTCTCAGACATCCATCTCAAATATAAAAGACAGAATAAGGATAGAAGGGAAAAAAGGCAACTCAAACTCCAAGAGCTCACCGTGTCTCCTAATGATCAACACCGCATGATCTCGACTCCACGATGGCAACTAGAACTTAGGTCTGCACCAAAAAGATACAGAAGTGTAGTATGAGTACCAAAACATAGGTACTCAGTAGGTATCATCGACAGACGAAGCTAAATTATAATATAAGAATGATATAGTGTAAGACAATAACTTAAAGTCAAGGTATAGAATCAAACCTAAATATTCTTCAATATCACTGTATAAGATAACTATTCAACTAGAACAATAGTACGACATTCCATATCCACACATACCATAACTTTCATACAACATGAGTAATTATTTTTGAAGCATAAAGCCACATATATACAATAACAATCATGAAATTACCATAATCAACACAACTATATTCATTAGAGTATATAGGAAAAGAACTTACCACAACGTCCCATTCCATCGGGAAGTACACTCAAGGAAAACAAACGAAGAACTCATCACGGTATCCCATACTACCGGAGAGTACACCAAAAGATCAATCCATCAACATATCAAGGCATAACTACACAAGAAAATCACTAAAGCTGCGGGTTATAATTCCCACAATGGTCTCCTACCAAGGTCTACAATCATCATCAATACCGTAATTTGACACAACGAAGTCGATATCACTATAACATGGTCATATAGTTACTTATTCTATAACTTATTTATAAAATCCAAGACTAATCCATATTATCTAATCCTACAATTCACGTGGGTTACTAGTTTGCAAGCCTTATAGTTTACTAGTCATTCACTAAGGAGTCGCTACAAGTTACCAACACTATTATTATTATCGAGCATACTAATGAGTTGTAATTTTCCCACTCATTCGCACTTAACATTCATGCACATTACCTTGTTTTGAATGAATAAATGAGACATAATTGTGATTAAATACACTAATATTCACATTTTGCCGGCATAGAGTTGATAAGATCAAAAGATGTGGATTGGGATGAAAAAATGATCAAAAGGATGCAAGAAAGTGCAGTTGAAGACTTAGAGCAGGAACTGGCCTTAGTTACTGTGATCGCAGTTTGAGTATCGCGATTGCAGCATCAAGCAAAAGTTAACCAACTACGGTCGCAGAAGATAATTGCGATCGTATAGCTGCAGTCGTGGCCTAGCGGAAGAATGCAACCCAAAGGAAAATCTGGAAATGCACTTGGCTGATCCTAAATTTTTTGTAAAAAGACTTAAACCCTAAGTCATTCATCATATTTCATCTTTCCCAATTTTTTAGGTTTAGATCTTGAATCCATAGCCTCCATACTTGGAGAAGAAAATATTGTATAAATTTTGGGTGAAGAATACATTAGAGACCTTCTAAGTGGAGGAATAGCTCACTTCCATTGTTGATTTGTGGGAGTGCAAAGTTTGAAGTAAAATTTACTTGATCTTCAATAAATCATTTCAATGGAGATTATGGGAATATCTTTGCTTATTTATCTTATGTGTAGCTAGATCATTTCAATGCTAGTGTTTTGTTGAAAGACTAGCATCAAAATCTATAACCGAGCTTACCCATATGTGATCTACTAAATTGATGTTGACTACAAACACCCATATGTAATTACCTTAGTAATGCATAATCACAAGATCCATGCTTAATTGTGAAAACTCTAATTATTCAGAGCCCCAAATTAATACTAGAAAAACCCAAAAAGAAACATTAGTGTTGATACTTTCCTTACCCCCTTTTTTATATTCTTGTAATATTGGTTTGAATTTAACTTGTATCTATTATTTAGAATTAACTTTATTTCCACTCACATTATTCCTCATGGATTCTACCCCGACTCCAAAGTTGGGTAAATATATTGACGACGACCACCTTGCACTTAAATTGACGTGTAAGGTGAGTATTATCAAAAAATGGCGCCGTTGCCGAGGAACAATTTGGCATATTAAGTTAGTTTGGAATTTTAGCTTACTTGAATTCAAGCTTGTAAATATTTGTTTGTGATTTTATTTTGTAGGTAGATTTTTATTCTATTTTAGTTTTCTCTATGGCATCTTCCGACAAGTATGATGTTGGTAGTCGAGAATCCTATCTTGACAACCCATGTCTAATTTATGATGGACCACACTTCAGGAGAGATTGTAACTTTTCTCCCCAAAGAGAGATGGACCCCCCATCTCAATCCTATAGGGAGTATAGGTGTCCTTTATGGAGTGGCCGATATGGATATTGGGATGACTGTCCAAATGCCCCCTCCCTTTATTTCGCTAACCGGGTTGATAGTTCTTCTTATGAGCTTGATAGCTCTTATGATGAGAACAAGGAAGAGCAACATACCAAGTCCAATAACTTTGACATGAGGCTACTAGCTATTTTGGATTGGGTAGATACAACAGGAGAGAGTATACAAGACATTCATCAAAAGACCTTAGGATGGAAAAGTGTCAAGATGGAGAAAATGGGTAAAGAAGGAAAGCTTGAAACCACCACTACCTTGCCCATCTCCCAAGAGAAGGTTTATCAAGAAAAGAAACCAAGCTATAATGATGAGCTTGGTAGTGAAGACTCCTCGGTGACTTCCCAATCAACCGAATCGTATGAGGAAGAAGAAGCCAAAATAAAAGAAATGATACTACAGTAAAAATAAGAATCAAGGCAAATCTCTTATGATGACTCTAGTTCATTTCAGGGAGAAGGTGCTATGGAGGAGGCTATTCTGAAATTAGGGGTTGGACCTTCTTCGACCCACTTTTCAACATTGTGCCTCAAGGATGTGATGAGAATCCATCCACTGTGACAAATGATGTATTGTGGGAAGATGGAGTGCGATCCATACATTTTGGAATTTGACATTCCGAAAAAGCATATTGAACCCTGTCCATCAAAGGCCAAGGAACCCACCTTTCAATGTACCAAGAGTGGCCGATCGATGTACACACCTTTATGCAAGGGGCCAAGCCACAAAATTAATGTAAAGTTGGGTAAAAGGTTCAAATCTTCAAAATGGCAAGATCAAAGTTTGCTTGCCATTTAATCACCTCTCCCAAGCCTCATCTTTAAAGATTTGAATCTTTTATCCCTATACCTCTCATTGTATATTGAACAAAAGCTGGGATGAAGATTCAAATCTTCTAAGTAGAAGCACAAAAGAAATGGTGAAGGTGTTGTTCTACGATGTTGAACTATGAATTTGATGGTAGGTACCCCATCTTCCACGAAAAGTGGCATATATCCTTTTTATTTATGCATGATAGGGTAGATATTAATTTTTTGTTTGTGCATGCATAATTTATGTAATATTGGTGAAAAGAGGAATTTTGATTGAATTTGAAAAAGGAACGTGTGAAATTGGCAGTTTGGACTGAGAACCAAGTGCAGGAGACCCAGAGGCCACATTACCGCAATTGGAAAACTAAGACCACATTTACGGTTAAATTAGTTAAAATGACCATCCGAATGACCATTGTCCGCACACATCTCTTTCACAATTCACTTAAATTCTCTAATATTTTTGGCTTTGTATTGCTTATCCAAGAGGCCTGAATTAATGTTTTCATTACTAAATGCATGTTAGTTCCTAATTATTGTTGTGGTTAGCAATTGTAGTTGGTTTACACACTAATGGGGAAGTCTTGAGTATCCAGATTTAGGCTCAAAACGGTTGAAACAAACGTGTACACCATGTGTTTGATTCAATGCCCCAATGAGTTCATTGCTAATTCCTTTGAATTTGGTGCTGTGATCACACATTCTCGGCTCAAATTCTATGAATATAATGTTGATATGCCTAGAAGGAATAAAAAATAGGGTTAAAAATTGTATTTTAAGCATTGTGCAAAATCTGTCGACAAGGTCTCTGGTGTCGCGATCGCGGTCACTACTCCGTGATCACCAAACCTAAGGGTAGTGTTTGCGAGAACCAAAATTTCTGTACATCCACTTCTGCCCTCAAAACCTTCTATATCATTACCACATAAGCTTACCTATTTGATTTACCATGTTATTGGTATGATAATGCTAATGATGGTCTGAGTTGCTTTGTTCATAGGTTCAAAACCTCAAAGATGGAAAATCTTGACAACTCTAGATTCATGACCCTACAATGCCAAAAACTCTACAATGCAGGCTTTCCAAGGACTAAGTTACTCCCTGAAAAGGGGTATCAACTTAGACAAAGTGGAGGGCACATTCCCAAGCTTTCATGCCAGACTCACTCAGACCGGGTGGATGTGTTTTTCCCTAAAACCCTGTGTTGCTAATGAGCGTTGGGTACATGAATTCTATGCTAACCTAAGCTTAGTTTCTTTCACAAACCCAGTGATGACGATTCCGTGAAAGCAAGTGAACTTCAAAACAAAGTGAATCAACGAGGTGTATGGACTCAGAAATGCTAATATGGAATAGTTTCATGCACAGGAATGTGAGCCAAGAACCTGGATGGAGAATATTTTATGTCTTGGCAAAGAGGTTCCTTGGGCCACCACCAAGAGAGATATTTTGATTAATAATTTCACTGCTGAGGCTAGGCTTTGGATGAATATCATCTATAGCCGAGTATAGCCAGGCACTCACAAAACTATTGTCACAAACCTACCAGCTCAGATGGTGTCCTATCTTCTCTCTAGCATAATCCTTAATATGAGGAGAATTATACATTAAAAATGGAGTGTAAACCGCCAAACTTTTCCTTAAGGTTAATTTCGTATCTAGAAGGCTAAGGAATGACATCAGAATGTATGAAACATTTAAACCATGTAGAATTTCCCTAATTTCAAATTTTTATCATGTGTAAAATCTGATTATCTTTCCAACAATATAAGATCCGCCCAAATCCGATAACCGGGCAAGAAGTTATGGCAAATTTAAGTCCTAGTAGTAAAACAACGTCATTTTAGTGTTTGGCGCATCACAGAGAGGGTCTATTTGACAATTGTCAATTTCCAGTGGAACTCCATGATAGCGGCGCATCGCGATGAAGTTCTAGGTCCCAACCAGTGGGACAACATGATAGAACCGCTTCGCGGTGACCCCAAGAATCTCGTTTGTCAAATTCCAGTGAGCCACCGCAATAGTGGCTCGTCATGGTGGCTCATAAAATTGGGCTTTCCAGTTCAATTTTTTTTAGCTTCGTACAGAAGTTAAAATGGGCACTTTGGACCTTTTCCATGCCTCTTAAACCATCCAAACACCTGATCTAAGGTCATTACAAGTACCTTATACGAATTTTCTCAAGATTTCTCTCAATAAAAAACCCTAAGTACCCAAAACCTCTTTCAAGGATCTCAAAAATTCACCATAGTTTTTCCAAATTGAGTCAAGATTCAAGGTTCCCAAGTCAAGGGCTTCTAGAACCCTCATCCAAAAGTATGAGAAAGAGTCTCAAGCAAGTTTATACACCCAACTTCATAACCTGAGGTATGTGGGGTTTGAACAAGAACACTTCTTTCATTCTTGTGCCCAAAGATTTTATTTTTATAAATGAATTTCATGTTTTTACAAGTGGGTCTATACCCAAATTATATTATTTTAAGAATATGAATTGTTAAGTTGTTCAAGTTTTGAATTGCATGATTATTTTGCTTATTTATGATTTGAATTGATATTTCATTCTATAAATTGCACATTCCTATATTGATGTGATATCTTCAAGTGTTTCCGAGATTGGTGTCATGAATTAAGCTTTATTGTGAAATTGTGATCCTTTAAGAATATACATGCCTTAAGTCCAAGGATGAATTGTTGATACTTTCTAAAGTATTTCAAGAAGTGTATTGATATTTCCATGATATCAAAGTTTTAAAGATTATTGGTGATAGTGTACCAAATTTTTAAAAAAAGAGTTGATTTTAATCCTAAGCTAAGAAAGAAAATCCACACCATTTGATTTAAGCTAAAGGGAAGCATAGTTGGCTTCCATTGCATATTTCTAAGTTGTTTAAGGTAGATTTTTCTTACAAGATCTGAGCTTAAGTAAGGGTGAAGTATTTAACACTGAGTTGGGCTTGATTCTAAGGTCTCATGCCCCAGAACTACGAGCCACCATAGGATTTGATTTACCCCAAGTAGGTTAAGCTAGTGATCATTAAAAAGTAAAAAGTTCTACTCTGATGGTATGGATAGGATAGCTCTCCCTAATATGGGTAAGACATCCATATAGCTCACATGGTTTATGTCGGTTAGATGAAACTCCTAAGTTTCTTAGAGTCTCAAGTCTTAAAGTTCTTAAGGTTTTAAGTCCTTGAGTTTCATAGAAGTTCCTTGTTTTCTAAAGACTAAAGTGTATGTTCTAAAATTTGTTGTTTTAAGAGTTCAACTAGTTTACAATTTTGAGATCAAAGAAAGAATACACATTTAGAACAAAGTGTAATGGCTCACGTAATTTTTACTACATGTTTCATTATTCATGATTTATGAAAGTTTTATTCAATCTATGTGAGTCATCTACAATACTATGTATGTTTTCTATAAAGATTTATTGTATTTATATTTAGCTGCATACACCCCCATATACTAAGTACATTCCCAAGTGCTGATCCACATATACGTTTGTGTGCTACATTATCTCATAATGTAGGTTTAGGTGCTCAATACCAACAGTGTCAGTGATCCCGATAGCTCTCTAGTTTGTTGAGTAGTAGAGGCTTTGTCAGACTAGATGGTCAGTATGTTTAAATTTTTAGTATTTTGTTACCTTTACAATACTCATTTGGATTTCATTTAAACATGATATGACATGACTCCTTATTTTGCTCTCATTATCTCTAAGTAAGCTTTATACTAAGTAGAAGGCTCAAAGGGTTTGCTTCGGACTACTTGTAGCCTTAAGCACCGTGTGATGCCCCGGGATAGTATTTCAGGGCGTTACAAACTTGGTATCAAATCCTATGGTTTAAGGAGTTCTAGGGAGTCTGACAAGCCGCGTTAAGTAGATTCTTGATCATTGGTGTGTAGCGCGCCACATCTATGAGCAAGAGGCAACAAGGCATTTTTGGAAAAAGTTCCTCCTTTCTTATAGATTCTATCGTGCCTACAGTTGTCTCTCCCATCTTTTGATTCGTGCTCTGTTATTTCAGAAAATGCCTCCCTGAAGAGCGAATGCCCACAAAAACAATAACAAGCAACCCCAGCCTGATGATTCCTTAAATGCGACTATGTCTCATGCTAAGTTTCGGGCGGCCTTTCAGGCATTATCTCAAGCAGTTACCGCAAATGTTTTGGTCAATAACCAGGCCGTAGTTCCACCTCAACATGGAGGTGATTTAGCCGCTGCTAAGATCTGTGATTTCATGAGGATAAACCTGCTATAGTTCTGTGGGTCGAAGTAAGTAAGGACCCATAGTTGTATCTCAAGGAGGTATGGATGATCACCCAAGTGATGCATGTCTCGAAGGAAGAAAATGTTGAGCTGGCGTCTTACAGGTTGAAGGATATTGCTTATGACTTAGTTGTTGTATGGAAGAAGACTAGAGGGGAAGATGCATCCCCTACTACTTGGTAGGTGTTCCAAGATACATTCTTGGACAAGTTCTTCCTTCTTGAGATGAGGGAATCAAACATAGAGGAATTCATGAACCTGAGGCAAGTCTTCATGACTGTTAAGGAGTATTGCCTTAAGTTCAGCCAGTTAGCCAAATATGCTCCTGATTTGATTTTTGACACCCGAGCTAGTATGAGTAAGTTTGTGACTGGAGTATCTTGACTAGTGTTGAGAGAGTGCAGGACTGCTATACTCAATAGGGACATGGATCTGCTAGGCTGATGATTTATGCCCAGCAAATAGAAGCAGAAAAGATAAGGGAAAGAGATAGAGTGAGGGGAAACAAAAGGGCTAGATCCGAGAAGCATGAGTATGGTCAGGCTAGGTCCCATGGAGGGAACCGTCCACAGTTTCAGAGCCGTTCGTCTATGCCAGCACCTTCGTCAGCTAGTGTTTCCATGCCCAGAAATAGGCATTATGAGTTGTAGGGTGACCTATACCGACTGGGTGGTAACTTTTAGCACAATAAAGTCAGGATATTTTTGTCAATTCCCTCCTTCCCCACTTAGACCCCATGTCCATAGAACACCAAAAAGGGTTATTTTCAGCACTTTGACGTATCAAGCACACTCTTAAGCTCTCTCAAATTCCCCACTCCAAGAAAAGTCTAGGGTTTTAAGAAATTGGTCATCTAGGTCGTTACGGGTGATTTATTCTTTAAATTTCATGAGGATTAAGGCATATCTCTCTCTCCCTAAACTTGTTTTTTCATCATAGCATGAAGTGGTTTAATATTCTCATGGTTTTGATATTGGATTTTGAATGATGGATTGAGGGTTTTGGATGTAAATTGTTTAAATGCTTTTCCTATGATTATTATGGATTTATTATGCATTGAATTGATGATTTATGAAGTTACTGGGGGGTAGATGAGAATGGTGAATGAAATAAGGGTACAAGGATTCCCCAAATTTGTATGAGTATACATCCTTCAGGGATATCATTTCTTCTAGTTTCGTCATCCAACTAGGTGTTTGTAGGATCCTCTCTAGATTCGAATTCACTGTGAGTAAGGGTTTGCCTCTACTCCATGTTCTACGCATACACCGGCATATACCAAACTAATAACAAAAACAAAAAGACATAAAAACAACAATAACCTTAATTCACAACTCAACAACTGTATTCCCCGGCAATGGCGTCAAAATTTGATCACGCCCAAGCAACACCTTCACTTTGAAGAATATGCAGTCGTTGGAAAATATAGTAACCCAATGAAGGTTGGGGTCGAATCCTAAGGAAATACATTAAACTATGACTTTCAGATGCTGTAATCAACGCACAAAATAGGATAAGTAAATAGGGGGATTTGAGTTGCAATATCAAATAAGTAGCTAATATAAACTTCGGTTCTAATCACACCTAAGCTACACCTTCAATCAGAAGATTTCACCCTTTACTTTTTGAGTCTTAAGATGTCACCTTAATGGCCCTTATCTTGATCTCAGTTAACTATTACCTTTTGTGTCTCTAGTTATAAAATGGAAGCTAACCTTGTTACTTAGATAATCCCTAGAAGTATGGATCGACAGTTAAAATTCAAATTACTATTGTAAATAGCTTTTCCTAGTCACTACTCCTTTTTTGGAGTAAGTAGCAACAATCTAGGCAGGATGCTAATGTTTTCAACCACTAATATAACTATTAAAGAGAAGATAATACAATTCATGCATGGGTATCGATTCAGAACAACAATAACACTTCCTTTACCTTGTCAATCCGCCAGGGTTTCCACAACCATAGTTCAGGGTTTTTAGGTGCTCATTCTTGTGAAAGAATCAACAACATTCATGATTGAAAGCATAAGATATAATCACAATAATTACAATTGAAAACCCAAAACTTTAACTGAATTAATAAAGAGAAATCAATACAAGAGAATTCCAAGACTAAAATTAAATATCAAAATCAAAGAACGAATGATAAAGGACGACAAATGGTTGGTGGTCACTTATGCATGTCCACATACAGCGTAGCCTAGGGTGCATGTCCCATATGCGGCATGGCCTAGGGTGCATGTTCCACATGTGGCCTGAGGATGCATGCAAGCAGACACCTACAAGGGCTAGAAAAAAATTCCTGCAGCTTTTTTTCTCAAAACTTTGGACTTCTGGCACTTATCCTACCCACATATTATCCGTATATGCTACATGCGGTCTACATGTTGACACAGGTAAGTGCCAGAAGTTCTTTTTCAGGTATTTCACTTTCTGGATCTTTAATTTCTACACTTACCTTAGTCTTACACTGACTGCATATTCTACATGTGGTCCAAATATATACATAGGTAAGTGCTGAAATTCAAGAGGGAGGGGGGAGGGAGGGGTGAATTGAAATTTTCTTCTGTGAGTCAACTACTGACTTCTCAAAGTTGACTTATCTGCAGATCAGTGCACTTTACAAATAAATTAGATTTAAATAATTAAGCACGTAATATAACGTAAAGTAATAATATAAATATTTATCCTAGTTCGGAACACCAATGTGGTGCCTACTTCTTGTCCCCTTGGATTTCAAAGTTTCCTTAAATCGTTGAATGTTGGGTAAAAGTACAATGATAGGAAATAAGTTCTAAAAACTTATTTTTCTCTTCATATCTTGCGACCCAGCTTCAGTTGATGTTACAAAGTTGACTCTATCCTACTCTTTATATAACAAGTGTAAACTAAAAGTTACAGAGCCTTGTAAGACTAAGAATGAGAAACTTTGAATTTTCTTCTTGAAGTTGTGTGAAAAAGTGTTTGTCTTCATTCTTCATCTTTTATAGTCTTTGACTTCTACTCTTCATAAGGAAACCCAAGATATTTCTTCTCAATCAAAGACGTAAAGTGATTCCTTGATTGAGAAATGTAGCTGTATGAAATGTCCATATCATATATATCCATATATGACTTTAGATCATGTACATATCATATATGTCCATGATTTACTTTTCTTTTGTGGTTTTGTAGAGATTGATGCCTTTCTAAATATGCCCATGATCTTCTCTTCTTGATTGATTTGGTCTGTCAGGATTTTGGGATTGTGATCCTTCTTCCACTTCTATGATATTTGATTGGTTTTCTTTCTATACTGTTTGAATTCCATGATCCTCCATATCTTTGGTGAGATACTCTTTTATCTTCCAAAATATTGATTCAATTTTTGGTAACATTAGGGGTTGAGTAACATTCATATCTGATGTTCTGAAAAGATAATTTGTCCTTTGTCCATTTCGTATCTGATGTTGTGAAAAGATAATTTTTCCATTTCGTAACATTCAATTTTTCGTAACATTAATTTGTCCTTCCAATATTATCAGTCTTTAGTTTCCTAAAAAGATACACTTGTTAGCCTGACATTATTAAAATATAGACTTAGGAGGCTAACAATTTCCCCCTTTATGATAATGAAAACAAGAGTATCCCTATCTGTCAGCTTGCTCCCTCTTACTTGTATAAGTATTAGATGACATGTAAACTTATGCTTTGCTCCCCTGATTGGTAGGCTACTCTGTTGTTCCTGTCTTCTCCCCCTTTGACATAATAAAAAAGAAACAATACGCAGGCAATATACAGATAAAAAAATTCACCAGTAGAGAGAAAGAGAAAAAAAGAAATGATAGAAGAGGTGTGTTTAGACGAATTAATGATTTTTATGTAGTAAAAATTGCAGAAAATTCTAAATAAGGCTTAAAGATCACTAATACTAAGAATACCAATCCTCTTTTGAAGGAAGAAAAATCTTTCTTCTAGTAGAGGTTTTGTAAAAATATCAGCTAGTTGGTTCTCGAATTCAGCAAATTTTAGAGAAAAATTACCGTTCTCTACATGGTCTCGAATAAAATGATGCTTGTTATCAATATATTTATCCCTAGAGTAATGCACAGTATACTTAGATAAGCTCATGGAACTAGTGTATCACACATACTAGGAACATATTCAAAAGATAAGTCAAAGTCAAAAAGTTGTTGCATAATTTATAAGATTTGAGTACCACAACTTTCGACAGCTATGTCTTCAGCTTCAGTAGTAGAAATAGCAATGGAAGTTTGTTTCTTGCTATTCCACGAGATGAGGGCATCACCAATAATTTGACATTTTCCATTAGTGCTCTTCCTATCACTTTTTTCTCCTACAAAATCAGCATCTGAGTAACCAATAAAATCAAAGTGTGAGGAGTAGGAATACCATAGACCAAAGTCTTGAGTTCCTATTAGATATCTGATGACTCGTTTGAAGGAAGTGAGATGAGACTCCTTCGAAGTCGACTAGAATCTAGCACATTTACACACAATGAACATAATATCTAGACGATGTGCAGTCAAGTAAATTAGAGATCCAATCATCCCCCGATACATCTTTTCATCAATGTCTTTTCCAGATAAGTCTGAATCAATGCTTGTGGATGGGTGTCACGACCTATTTTCTGAGTCATGATGGCACCTACCATAACCCGCTAGTAGATAAGACAACTCCGTAACCTAAATCTAATGTAATGGGTTACCTTGTTAGGAATTTCCAATATGGACCTTATATGGGAACACAATATAACAATGACATTCCACAAAGAAACAACTAACATTTGAATACCAATCCCATGACCTGATAGTATTAGTACAAGAGCATATTTACATTTGACAATAGAAAATACAACTCAACGTTTAATAGTCTTAAATAGTCTCATACATTCTTCTCGAATATAAAAGATAGAATAAGGATAGAAGGGAAAAAGGGCAACTCAAACTCCAAGAGCTCACCATGTCTCCTAATGATCAACACCGCATGATCTCGACTCAACGACGGCAACAAAAACTTAGGTCTACACCAAAAAGGTACAGAAGTGTAGTATGAGTACCAAAACCTAGGTACTCAGTAGGTATCATCGACCGACTGAGCTAAATTATAATATAAGAATGATATAGCGTAAGACAATAACTTAAAGTCAAGGTATAGAATTGAACCTAAATATTCTTCAATATTACTGTATAAAATAACTAATCAACTAGAACAATAGTACAACATTCCATATCCATACATACCATAACTTTCATACAACACGAGTAATCACTTTGGAAGCATAAATCCACATATATACAATAAAAATCATGAAATTACCATAATCAACACAACTATCTTCATAGAGTATATAGGAAAAGAACTTACCACGACGTCCCATACCTTCGGGAAGTACACTCAAGGAAAACAAATAGAGAACTCATCACGGTAACCCATACCACCGGAGAGTACACCAAAAGATCAATCCATCAACATATCAAGGTATCACTATACAAGCAACTCACCAAAGCTGTGGGTGATAGTTCCCACAATGGTCTCCTACCAAAGGTCTACAATCATCATCAATACCATAATTTGACACAACGAAGCTGATATCACCATAACATGGTTATATAGTTACTTATTCTCTAACTTATTTGTAAACTCCAAGTCTAGTCCATATTATCTAATCCACCAATTCGCATGGGTTACTAGTTTGCAAGCCTTATAGTTTACTAGTCATTCACTAAGGAGTCGCTACAAGTTACCAACACTATTATTATTATCAAGAATATTGATGAGTGGTAATTTTTCCACTCATTTGCACTTAGCATTCATGCACATTACCTTGTTTTGAATGAATAAATAAGACACAATTATGATTAAATACAATAATGTTTACACCTTTTAGGCATAGAGTTGATAAGATCAAAAGATGTGGATTGGGGCAAAAAAATGATCAACAGGATGCAAGAAAGTGCAGTTGAAGACTTAGAGCAGGAACTGGCCTTAGTTACTGTGATCGCAGTTTGAGTATCGCTATTGCAGTAGTCATGCAAAAGTTAAGCAACTGCGGTCGTGGAAGATAATCGCGATCGCATAGTTACGGTCGCGACCTAGCGGAAGAATGCAGCCCAAGGGAAAATCTGGAAATGCACATGGCTAATCCCAAATTTTTGGCTAAAAGACTCAAACCCTAAGTCATTCATCATATTTCATCATCCCTAATTTTTTAGGTTTAGATCTTGAATTCGTAGCCTATATACTTGGAAAAAAAATATTGTATAAATTTTGGGTGAAGAATACATTGGAGAAAATGGGCAAAGAAGAAAATCTTGAAACTACCATTACCTTGCCCATCTCCCAAGAGAAGGTTTATCAAGAAAAGAAACCAAGCTGTAATGATGAGCTTGGTAGCGAAGACTCCTTGGTGAATTCCCAATCAACCGAATCATATGAGGAAGAAGAATCCAAAATAGAAATGATACTAAAGTAAAAATAAGAATCAAGGCAAATCTCTTATGACGACTCTATTTTATTTCAGGGAGAAAGTGCTATGGAGGAGGCTATTATGAAATTAGGGGTTGGACCTTCTTCAACCCACTTTTCAACATTGTGCCTGAACTATGTGATGAGAATCCATCCACTGTGACAAATAGTGGATTGCGGGAGGATGGAGTACGATTCATATATTTTGGAAATTGACTTTCCAAAAGAGCATATGGAACCCTGTCCATCAAAGGACAAGGAACACACCTTTTAATGCACCAAGAGTGGCCTATTGATGTACACACCTTTACCCAAGGGGCCAAGACACAAAATTAATGTAAAGTTTGGTAAAAGGATCAAATCTTCAAAATGGCAAGTTCAAAGTTTGCTTGCCATTTACTCACCTCTACCAAGCCTCATCTTTGAAGATTTGAATCTTCTGTCCCTGTAACGCTCATTGTATATTGAACAAAAGCTTGGATAAAGATTTAAATCTTCTAAGTAGAAGCACAAAAAGAAGTGGTGAAGGTGTTGTTCTACGATGTTGAACTAAGAATTCGATGGTAGGCACCCCATCCTTCCACAAAAAGTGGAATATATCCTTTTTATTTATGCATGATAGGGTAGATCTTTATTTTTTATTTGTGCATGCATAATCCATGAAATGTTGGTGCAATGAGGAATTTTGATTGAATTTGAAAAAGAACGTGTGAAAGTGGCAGTTTGGACTGAGCACCAAGTGCAGGAGACCAAGAGGCTGCATGACCATGATCGTGGAACTAGGACCACATTTGCGGTCAAATTAGTTTAAATGACCATCTGAATGCCTACTGCCCGCACGCATCTCTTTCACAATTTACTCAAATTCTCTAATTTTTTTTGGCTTTGCATTGTTTATCCAAGAGGCCTGAATTAATGTTTTCTTTACTAAATTCTTAAGAGTTCATGATTATTTCTATGGTTAGCTATTGTAGTTGGTGTATACACTAATGGGGAAGTCTTGAGTATCCAAATTTTGGCTCAAAACGGTTGAAACAAACGTGTACACCATGTGTTTGATTTAATTCCCCAATGAGTTCATTGCTAATTCCTTTGAATTTAGGGCTGTGATCACATATTATAGTCTCAAATTCTATGATTATAATATTGATATGCCTAGAAGGAATAAAAAATAGGGTTAAAATTGTATTTTGAACATCATACAAAATCTGTCGACTAAGGTCTCTGGTGTCGCGATCGTGGTCACTACTCCATGATCACCATACCTAAGGGTAGTGTCTGCAAGAACCAAAATTACCAAACATCCACTTCTTCCCCCAAAACCTTCTATATCGTTACCACATGAGCTTACCTATTTGATTTAGCATGTTGTTGGTATGATAATGCTAATGGTCTGAGTTGCTTTGTTCATAGGTTCTAAGCCTCAAAGATGGGAAATCTTAACAGCTCTAGATTCATGACCCCAAAATTCCATAATCTCTATGATGCAGAATTGCCAAGGACTAAGTTACTCTTTGAAAAAGGGGTATCAACTTAGACAAAGTGGAGGACAAGTTCCCAAGCTTTCATGCCAGACTCACTTAGACCTAATGGATGTGCTTTGCCCCAGAATCCTGTGTTGCTAATGAGAATTAGGTACATGAATTCTATGCTAACCTAAGCGTAGTTTTTTTCACAAACCCAGTAATGACGATTTAGTAAAAGTAAGTGAACTTCAAAACAAAGAGAATCAACGAGGTGTATGAACTCAAAAATGCTAGCATAGAATAGTATCATACACAGGAATATGAGCTAGGAACCTGGATGGAGAATATTTTATGTCCTGGTAAAGAGGTTCCTTGGGCCACCACCAAGAGAGACATTCTAATAAATAATTTCACAGTTGAGGCTAGGCTTTGGATGAATATCATCTGTAGCCGAGTATCACCCGACACTCACATAACCATTGTCATAGATCTTCAAGCTCAGATGGTGGCCAATCTTCTCTCTAGCAGAAACCTAAATGCGGGCAGTATTATGCATTGAGAATGGAGTGTAATACCACCAAACTTTTCCTTAAGCTTAATTTCGTCTCTAGGAAGCTAAGGAATGACTTCAGAATATGTGTAACAATTAAACATATATAATTTCCCTAATTTTGACTTTTTATCATGTGGAAAATTTAATTAGCTTTCCAACAATATAAGATCCACCCAAATTTGATAACCAGATAAGATATTATGACAAATTTAAGTCCTAGTAGTAAAACAACGACATTTTAGTACTTGGCGCATCACAGAGAGGGTCAATTTGACAATTGTCAATTTCTAGTGGAACTCTGCAATAGCGGCACATTGCACTGAAGTTACAGGTCCCAACGTGTGGGACAATATGATAGCACCGCGTCGCGGTGATTCCCAAAATCACGTTTGTCAAATTCCAGTGAGCCATCGCAATAGTGGTGCATCGTGGTGGCCCATAAAATCAGATTTTCCAGTTTAATTTTTCCAGCTTCGTACAAAAGTTAAAAAGGGAACTTTGGACTTTTTCCACGCCTCTTAAATCGTCCAAACACCTAATCTAAGGTCATTACAAGTACCTTATAAGACTTTTCTCAAGATTTATCTCAACAAAAAACCCTAAGTGCCCAAAACCTCTTCCAAGGATCTCAAGAATTCACCATAGTTTTTCCAAATTGAGTCAAGATTCAAGGTTCCCAAGTCAAGGGCTTCAAGAACCCTCATCCAAAAGTACGAGAAAGAGTCTCAAGCAAGTTTATCCACCCAAGTTCATAACCTGAGGTATGTGGGGTTTGAACAAGAACACTATTTTCATTGTTGTACCCAAAGATTTGATTTTTATAAATGAATTTCATGTTTTTACAAGTGGGTCTATACCCAAATTATCTTATTTTGAGAATATGAATTGATAAGTTGTTCAAGTTTTGAATTGCATGATTATTTTTCTTATTTATGACTTGAATTTATAATTCATGCTATAAATTGCACATTCCTATATTGATGTGATATCTTCAAGTGTTTTCGAGATTGGTGTCATGAATTAAGCTTTTTTGTGAAATTGTGATCCTTTAATAATATACATGCCTTAAGTCCAAGGATGAATTATTGATACTTTCTAAAGTATTTCAAGAAGTGTATTGATATTTCTATGCTATTAAAGTTTTAAATCTTATTGGTGATAGTGCACCAAAGTTTCAAGAAAAGAGTTGATTTTAATCCTAAGCTAAGAAAGAAAATCCAAACCATTTGATTTAAGATAAAGAGAAGCATAGTTGGCTTCCATTGCATATTTCTGTGTTGTTTAAGGTGGATTTTTCTTAAAAGATTTGAGCTTAAGTAAGGGAATAGTATTTAGTACTGTGTTGGGATTGATTCCAAGGTCTTATGCCCTATAACTACGAGCCACCGTAGGATTTGATTTACCCTAAGTGGGTTAAGCTAGTGATTACTAAAAAGTAAAAGGTTCTACTCCAATGGCATGGATAGAACAACTCTCCCTAATATGGGCAAGATGTTAAACTCCATATAGATCATATAGTTTATGTCGGTTAGAAGAAACTCCTAAGTTTCCTAGAGTCTCAAGTCATAAAGTTCTTAATGTTTTATGTCCTTGAGTATCATAGAAGTTCTTTGTTTTCAAAAGACTAAAGTGTATGTTCTAAAAGTGTTGTTTTAAGAGTTCAACTAGTTTATTTTTGAGTTGTTTAAGGTGGATTTTTCTTACAAGATCTGAGCTTAAGTAAGGGAGTAGTATTTATCACTGAGTTGGGCTTGATTCCAAGGTCTCATGCCCCAGAACTACGAGCCACCGTAGGATTTAATTTACCCCAAGTGGTTAAGCTAGTGATCACTAAAAAGTAAAAGGTTCTACTTTACTGATATGGATAGCACAGCTCTCCCTAATATGGGCAAGACATTGGACTCCATATAGCTCACATGGTTTATGTCGGGTAGAAGAAACTCCCAATTTTCCTAGAGTCTCAAGACTTAAAGTTCTTAAGGTATTAAGTCCTTGAGTTTCATAGAATTTACTTGTTTTCAAAAGACTAAAGTGTATGTTCTAAAAGTTATTTTTTTAAGTGTTCAACTAGTTTACAAGCTTGAGATCAAAGAAAGAATACAGATTTAGAACAAAGTGTAATGGCTCACGTGATTTATACTACATGTTTCATTATTCATGATTTATGAGAGTTTTATTCAAGCTATGTGAGTCATCTTAATACCACATATTTTTTCTATAAAGATTTATTGTATTGAAATTTAGCTGCATACAAACCCATATACTCAGTACATTCCCAAGTGCTGATCCACAGACACGTCTATGTGCTATATTGTCTCATAATGTAGGTTTATATGCTCAGTCCAAGCAGCATCAGTGATCCTGAGTACCTTTATCTACATCTCCAATGTGGTGAGTCCTCATGGTTTGAGGACCTATCTCTAGACACTTCAGTATTTTTAGTAGTTGTTCTACTACTTTCAATTCAATTCAAGTTAGTTGGGGATCAGTCCCAATCGCTCTCTAGTTTGTTGAGTAGTAGAGGCTTTGTCAGACTAGATGGTCAGTATGTTTAGATTTGCAGTATTTATTTACCTTTACAATACTCATTCGGATTTCATTTAGACATGATATGACATGACTTCTTATTTTGCTCTTATTATCTCTAAGTAATCTTTATACTATGTAACAGGCTCAAAGGGTTAGCTTGGGACTGTGATTTCATAAGGATGAACCCTCCATAGTTCTATAGGTCGAAGGTAGGTGAGGACCCACAATTGTATCTCAAGGAGGTAAGAAAGATCACCAAAGTGATGCATGTCTCAGAGGAAAAAAGTGTTGAGTTGGCGTCTTACAGGTTGAAGGACATTGCTTATGACTGGGTTGTTGTATGGAAGAAGAATAGAGGGAAAGATGCAACCCTTTCTACTTGGAAGGTGTTCCAAGATGCATTCTTGGACAAGTTATTCCTTCTTAAGATGAGGGAATCAAAGATAGAGGAATTCATGAACCTGAGGCAATGCTCCATGACTATTAAGGAGTATTGCCTTAAGTTAAGCCAGTTGGCCAAATATGTTCCTGATTTGATTTCTGACACCCGAGCGAGTATGAGTAAGTTCGTGACTAGAGTATCTGGACTGGTGTTGAAAGAGTGTTGGACTGCTAAGCTTAACAGGGACATAGATCTTGCTAGGTGGATGATTCATGGCCAGTAAATAGAAGTAGACAAGATAAGGAAAAAAGATAGAGTGAGGGGAAACAAAAGGGCTAGATCCGAGCAACATGAGTATGGTTAGGCTAGGTCCCATGGAGGGAACCTTCCACAGTTTAAGAGCCGTTCGTCTAAGCCATCACCTTCTTCATCTAGTTCTCCCGTGCCCAGAAACAGGCAGGAGCAAGGAAACAGGTCTTGTATGCCCAAGTCCTAGAACAATGTAAGTAACAGGCCTAATTATCCTTCCTATGCTAAGTATGGTAGGACCTATCCCGATGAGTGTTTGGCCAAATAGAAGGGTTGTTTTGGTTATGGAAAGTTGGGACACAGACTTAGAGAGTGTCCGTATACCAGGAAGGGGAACAAAGATGTGTGACCTCAGACTTAGGCTAATAGTGCCCCATCTCTTTTAGCCCATCCAGCTCCCCCTCAGGGCGGTTCTTCTAGTATTGCTGGCGGTCAGCGCTAGAACAGGTTCTATGACTTACCATCTCGTCAGGAGAAGGAGGATTCTCCTGATGTTGTTACTCATATGCTCTGCGTCTTTCACTTTGATGTTTATATGTTGTTGGACCTCGGGTCAAGTTTCTCTTATGTGACCCCACTTGTAGCTGCAAGTTTTGAAATGTGTCCCAAAAAAATTCCTGAGCCTTTCCTAGTTTCTACTCTAGGAGGGGAGTCAGTTATTGCTAAACAAGTGAATAAAAAGTGTCCTGTTACTGTTCTTCATAGAGTCATACTTGCTGATTTGATAGAGTTAGACATGGTGGATTTTGACCTTATTCTGTGTATGGATTGCCTTTATTCCTGCTATGCGTCTATAGAATGTCATACTCATATGGTTAAGTTTTAGTTTCAGGATGAGCCAGTCTTCGAGTGGTCCAGGAGTTCAGTATCTCCCAAGAGTCATTTTATATCCTATCTCAAAGCTAGAAGGCTAATATCCAAAGGCTGTATTTATTATCTAGTTTGAGTTAAGAAAACTAGGTCCGAGGCTCCAACCATTCAGTCAGCCAACATTATTAATGAGTTTCCTGATGTTTTTTGGATGATCTCCTAGGGTTACCTCCCGATAGAGAGATAGAATTCGGGATTGACCTTCTTCCCGACACTCAGCCTTTTTCTATTTCTCCCTACCGTATGGCACCTGCAGAGCTTAAGGAGTTAAAAGAGAAACTCAAAGATCTTTTAGACAAAGGTTTTATAAGGCCCAATGTGTAACCTTGGGGTACACCTATTCTATTAGTGCAAAAGAAAGATGGTTCTTTGCGTATGTGCATTAACTATCGTCAGCTTAATAAGGTCACAGTCAAGAATAAGTTTCCTCTTCTAAGAATTGAGGACCTGTTTGATTAGTTTTAAGGTGCGAGTTATTTCTCAAAGATAGACCTTAGATCTGGCTATCATAAAATTAAATTAAGGGAGTGTGGTATCCCAAAGATAGCCTTTCGAACCTATTATGGTCACTTTGAGTTTCTAGTGATGTCTTTCGAGCTAACCAATGCTCCATCGGCTTTCATGTACCCCATGAATCGAGTGTTCAAGAAGTATCTTGATATGTTTGTCATAGTATTCATAGATGATATCCTTGTTTACTCCCGTACTGAGAATGACCATGCGGATCATCTTAGGATTGTTTTGTAAACTCTTAGAGATTATCAATTGTTCTCCAAATTCAGCAAGTGTGAATTTAGGCTAAGGTCGGTAGCTTTTCTAGGTCATATTATTTCAGCCGAAGGCATTAGAGTTGATCCCCAAAAGACAAAAGCGGTAAGAAATTGGCCCAGACCTATCTTTTCGTTAGACATTAGGAGTTTCTTGGGTCTAGCTGGATACTTCCCCCATTTTTTGGAGGTTTCTCTTCTATTGAATCCTCTATGACCCGTTTGACCCAAATGAAAGTTAAGTTTCTTTGGTCAGATTCCTGTGAGAAGAGTTTTTAGGAGTTAAAGACTTGACTCACTTCAGCCTCTGTGTTGACTTTGCTTGATGGAACAAATGGTTTTGTGGTGTATTATGATTCCTCTAGAGTAGGTTTGGGTTGTACATTGATGCAAAGAGGTAAGGTTATAGCCTATACCTCTAGGTAGTTGAAGCCGCATGAAAAGAATTACCAACCCATGATCTTGAATTAGCTGCTGTGGTCTTTGCTTTGAAAATCTGGAGGCACTATCTTTATGGTATTCGTATTGATGTGTTTACTAATCACAAAAGCCTGCAGTATATATTTTCTCAAAAGGAGTTGAACCTTAGATAGAGGAGGTCATTAGAATTGTTAAAGAATTATGATATGAGTGTATTGTATCACCCGGGCAAGGCCAATATAGTGGCGGATGCTCTTAGCAGATTGTCTATGGGCAGTGTTGCTCATGTAGAGGAGGGTAAGAAAGAGTTAGCATATAATGTACATTGCCAGGCTAGATTGGATGATAGGTTGCTTGATTCCGCTGAGGGGAGTATTTTGGTGCAGAATAGTTCCGAATCCTCTTTAGTTTCAAAAGTGAAGGAGAAGTAAGACTTAGATGCTAGTTTGGTCAGACTGAAGAAGTGAGTTTAGGTCCAAAAGTTAGAGGTTTTCTCCGAAGGGGGAGATGGTATGTTTCAATTGCAAGGTAGATTTTGTGTTCCTTTTGTTGATGATCTAAAGCAGAAAATTATGACTGAAAAGCATGGAACACATTATTCTATTCACCCCGATGCTACCAAGATGTACCTCAATTTGCGGGAAATCTATTGTTGGAGTGGCATGAAGAAGGATATAGCAGAGTTTGTGGCAAAGTGTACGATGTACCAACAAGTAAAGGTAGATCACCAGAGACCTGGTGGTGTAATACAAGAATTTGGTATACCCACTTGGAAGTGGGAAAAGGTGAATATGGATTTTGTGACTGGTTTACCTCTTTCGTGTCATCACCATGATTCTATTTGGGTTGTTATTGGCAGGCTGACTAAGTCAGTTCATTTCTTGCCCATGCATACATCCTATACAGCTGAGGATTATGCTATATTGAAAATTCGGGAGTTGGTCAGGTTAGAGGGAGTTCCCTTATCTATCATCTCAGATAGGGGTCCTCAGTTTACTTCTAAGTTTTGGAGGGAGTTCTAGAAGAGTCTTGGTACCTAAGTTCATTTGAGTTCCTCTTTTCATCCATATACAGATTGTTAGGATAAGATGACCATTCAAACTATGGAGGATATGTTGAGAACATGTGCACTTGACTTCAAAGGTAGTTGGGATGAGTATTTACCATTGAATAAGTTTGCGTATAACAATAGTTACCATGCTAGCATCAGGATGTCACCATTTAAGGCTTTATATAGTAGAAGGTGTAGATCACCCATAGGATGGTTAGAAGTAGGTGGGGCTACTCTGATTGGACTTGATGCAGTATTTGAGGCTCTAGAGAAGGTAAAGTTGATTAGAGAAAGGTTAAAGACATCCTAAAGTCATCAGATATCATATGCAGATGTAAGTAGAAGAGACCTTGAGTTTGAAGTTAATGACTTGGTGTATCTAAAAATCTCACCCATGAAAGGGGTGAAAAGGTTTGGCAAGAAAGGGAAGCTTAGTCCCCAGTATGTTGGCCCCTATAAAATCCTAAGTCATTAGGGAGAGTAGATTATGAACTTGAGTTGCTCGTAGAGTTGTCAGCTGTGCATCCTATCTTTCATGTCTCCATACTTAAGAAACCCATTAGTGATTCCATTTTTGTGGATCCTTCAGAGAGCCCAAATATCCCGACTAGCCTTTCGTTTGAAGAGATTCCAGTTGAGATTCTAGACCACCAGATCCGTAGACTGAGGAACAAAGTGGTTCCCTTGGTCAAAGTATTATGGAAAAACCAGTCAGTTGAGGGTGCTATTTGGGAAGCCGAGTCAGATATGAGATCCAAGTACCTGCACCTATTCTCCGCAAGTTCAGATCAAGCCGAAGCTATCATTCTTCCTTAATTCAGCCCCTTTCTAGTCAAAGTTGCAGTTTTATAGCTATTCTTAATATAAGTTCATGCATTCTCTGAAGTATGCAAGAGTTTAGAATGATAGAGAGTCCGTTTAGCAAGTTGCTTCAGCTATGCATATTTAATTTCCTCCGTACTCTTAGCTTGACGAGCGTCATTCGAGGATGAATTTTCCCAAGGGGGAGATATTGTAATACTCCCAAACTTTTCCTTAAGCTTAATTTTGATTCTAGAAGGCTAAGGAATGACTTCCTAAGAGTGTAGCATTTAAACCATATAGAATTTCCCTAATTTTAACTTTTTATCATGTGGGAAATTTAATTAGCTTTCCAATGATATAAGATCCACCTTAATCTAATAACCGTGCAAGAAGTTATGGAAAATTTAATTCCTAGTTGTAAAACAATGATACTTTCATGCTTGGCACGTCGCGGAGAGGGTCTATTTGACAATTGTCAATTTCCAGTGGAACTTCTTGCCTTAAGTCCAGTGGAATATACATGCCTTAAGTCCAAGGATAAATTGTTGATACTTTATACAGTGTTTCAAGAAGTTTATTGATATTTCCATGCTATTAAAGTTTTAAAGATTATTGGTGATAGTGTACCAAAGTTTATAGAAAAGTGTTGATTTTAATCCTAAGCTAAGAAAGAAAATCCACACTATTTGATTTAAGCTAAAGGGAAGCATAGTTGGCTTCCATTGTATATTTTTGAGTTGTTTAAGGTGGATTTTTCTTACAAGATCTGAGCTTAAGTAAGGGAGTAGTATTTATCACTGAGTTGGGCTTGATTCCAAGGTCTCATGCCCCATAACTACGAGCCACCGTAGGATTTAATTTACCCCAAGTGGTTAAGCTAGTGATCACTAAAAGGTAAAAGGTTCTTCTTCACTGGTATGGATAGAACAGCTCTCCCTAATATGGGCAAGATGTTGGACTCCATGTATCTCACATCGTTTATGTTAGGTAGAAGAAACTCCCAATTTTCCTAGAGTCTCAAGACTTAAAGTTCTTAAGGTTTTAAGTCCTTGAGTTTCATAGAATTTCCTTGTTTTCAAAAGACTAAAGTGTATGTTCTAAAAGTTATTTTTTTAAGTGTTCAACTAGTTTACAAGCTTGAGATCAAAGAAAGAATACAGATTTAGAACAAAGTGTAATGGCTCACGTGATTTATACTACATGTTTCATTATTCATGATTTATCAGAGTTTTATTCAAGCTATGTGTGCCATCTACAATACCTTGTATGTTTTCTATAAAGATTTATTGTATTGATATTTAGCTGCATACACCCCTATATACTCAGTACATTCCTAAGTGCTAATCCACATATATGTCTGTGTGCTACATTGTCTCATAATATAGGTTTAGGTGCTCTGTCCCAGCATCGTCAGTAATCTCGAGTACCTTTATCTACATCTCCACTGTAGTGAGTCCTCATGGTTCGAGGACCTATCTCTAGACACTTCAGTATTTTTAGTAGTTGTTCTGCAACTTTCAATTCAGTTTGAGTCATTTGGGGGTCTGTCCCAATCGCTCTCTAGTTTTTTGAGTAGTAGAGGCTTTGTCAGACTAGATGGTCAGTATGTTTAGATTTACAGTAATTTGTTACCTTTACAATACTCATTCAGATTTCATTTAGACATGCTATGACATGACTCCTTATTTTGCTCTTATTATCTCTAAGTAATCTTTGTACTAAGTTGCAGGATCAAAGGGTTAGCTTGGGACTATTTGTAGCCTTAAGCACCGTGTGATGCCCCGGGATAGGATTTCGGGGCATTACAAACTTGGTATCAAAGCCTAAGGTTTAAGGAGTCCTAAGGAGTCTGACAAGCCGCGTTAGATAGATTCTTGATCATTGGTGTGTAGCGTACCAAATCTATGAGCAAGAGCCTATAAGACTGGGTTGTTGCATGGAAGAAGAATAGAGGGGAAGATGCATCCCCTACTACTTGGAAGGTGTTCCAAGATGCATTCTTGGATAAGTTCTTCCATCTTGAGATAAGGGAATCAAAGATAGAGGAATTCATGAACCTGAGGCAATGCTCCATGACTGTTAAGGAGTATTGCCTTATGTTCAGCCAGTTAGCCAAATATGCTTCTGATTTGATTTCTGACACCTAAGCTAGTATGAGTAAGTTCGTGATTGGAGTATCTGGACTGGTGTTGAAAGAGTGTAGGACTGCTATGCTTAATAGGGACATATATCTTGCTAGGCTGATAATTTCTCCCCAGAAAATAGAAGCAGACAAGATAAGGGAAAGAGATAGAGTGAAGGGAAACAAAAGGGCTAGATCCGAGAAGTATGAGTATGGTCAGGCTAGGTCCCATGGAGGGAACCATCCATAGTTTTAGAGCCGTTCGTCTATGCTAGCACCTTCATCTTGTTGAGCTCCCACACCCAGAAATAGATAGGAGCAAGGAAATAGGCCTTCTATGTCCAAGTCCCAGAACAGTGTAAGTAACAGGCCTAATTATCCTCATTGTGCTAAGTGTGTTAGGACCTATTCCGGCTAGTGTTTGGCCGAACAAAGGGGTTGTTTTAGTTATGGAAAGTTTGTCCACAGAGTTAGAGAGTGTCCGCATGCAAAGCTGGGGAACAGAGATGTGTGACCTTAGACTCAGGCTAATAGTGCTCCAGCTCCTTTATCCCGTCCATCTAATCCTCAAGGTGCTTCTTCCAGTATTGCTGGTGGTTAGCACCAGAATAGGTTCTATGCCTTTCCATCTCGTCAGGAGCAGAAGGATTCTCCCAACGTTGTTACTGGTATGCTCCGCATCTTTCACTTTGATGCTTATGTGTTGTAGGACCCTGGTTCAAGTTTCTCTTATGTGACCCCACTTGTAGCTGTGAGTTTTGAAATGAGTCCCGAAAAGATTCCTGAGCCTTTCCTAGTTTCTACTTTAGTAGGGGAGTGAGTTCTTGCTAAACAAGTGTATAAAAAGTGTCCTTTTACTGTTCTTCATAGAGTCATACTTGCTGATTTGATAGAGTTGGACATGGTGGATTTTTACCTTATTCTGTGTATGGATTGGCTTCATTCCTGCTACGCATCTACACACTGTCGTACCCGTGTGGTTAAGTTTCAGTTTTCGGATGAGCAAGTCTTCGAGTGGTCTGGGAGTTCAGTATCTCCCAAGAGTCATTTTATAGCCTATCTCAAAGCTAGAAATCTAATATCCAAAGGCTGCATTTATCATCTAGTTCAAGTTAAGGACACTAGGTCCGAGGCTCCAACCATTCAGTCAGCAAACATTGTTAATGAGTTTCTTGATGTTTTTTTGGAAGATCTCTCAGGGGTATCTCCTGATAGAGAGATAGAATTCGGGATTGACCTTCTTCTCAGCACTCAACCTATTTTTATTCCTCCCTACCGTATGGCACATGCAGAGCTTAAGGAGTTGAAAGAGAAACTCAAAGATCTTTTAGACAAAGGTTTTATAAGGCCTGGTGTGTCACCTAGGGGTGAACCTATTCTATTTGTGTGGAATAAAGTTGGTTCTTTGCATATGTGCATTGACTATTGTCAGCTTAATAAGGTCACAGTCAAGAATAAGTATCCCCTTCCGAGAATTGATGACCTATTTGATCAGTTGCAAGGTGCGAGTTATTTCTCGAAGATAGTCCTTAGATCTAGATATCATCAACTTAAAGTAAGGGAGTGTGATATCCCAAAAACAGACTTCCGAATCTATTATGGTTACTTTGAGTTTCTAGTGATATCTTTAGAGCTAACCAACGCTCCAACAGATTTCATGGACCTCATAAATCGAGTATTCAAGCAGTATCTTGATATATTTGTCATAGTATTTATAGATGATATCCTTGTTTACTCCCGTACTGAGAATGACCCTGCAGATCATCTTAGGATTATTTTTCAAACTCTTAGTGATCATCAATTGTTCGCCAAATTCAGCAAGTGTGAATTTTGGCTAAGGTCAGTAGCTTTTTCGGGTCATATTATTTCAGCCGAAGGCATTAGAGTTGATCCCTAAAAGACAAAAACTGTAAGAAATTGGCCCAGACCTATCTCTCCGTCAGACATTAGGAGTTTCTTGGGTCTAGCTGGCTACTACCACTATTTTGTTGAAGGTTTCTCTTCTATTGTATCCCCCATGACCTGTTTGACCTAAATGAAAGTTAAGTTCATTTGGTCAGATTCCTATGAGAAGAGTTTTCAGGAGTTAAAGACTCGACTCACTTCACCCCCTGTGTTGACTTTTCCTGATAGTACGGATGGTTTTTGGGTGTATTGTGATGCCTCTAGAGTTGGTTTGGGTTGTGTATTGATGCAAATAGGTAAGGTTATAGCCTATACCTCTAGGGAGTTGAAGCCGCATGAAAAGAATTACCAAACCCATGATCTTGAATTAGCTACTATGGTCTTTGCTTTGAAAATCTGGAGGCACTTTCTTTATGGTGTTCATGTTGATGTGTTTACTGATCACAAAAGCCTATAGTATATGTTTTCTCAGAAGGAGTTGAACCTTAGATAGAGGAAATGGTTAGAATTTCTAAAGAATTATGATATGAGTGTGTTGTATCACACGGGCAAGGCTAATGTAGTGGCGGATGCCCTTAGAAGGTTGTCTATGGGCAGTGTTGCTCATATAGAGAAGGGTAAGAAAGAGTTAGCTTGTGATGTGCATTCTCTGGAAAGATTAGATGTTAGGTTGCTTGATTCCGCTAAGGGGAGTATTTTGGTGTAGAATAGTTCCGAATCCTCTTTAGTTTCAAAGTGAAGGAGAAGTAAGACTTAGATGCTAGTTTGGTCAGACTGAACGAGTTAGTTAAGGTCCAAAAGGTAGATGTTTTCTCCCAAGGGGGAGATGGTATGTTGAGATTGCAGGGTAGATTATGTATTCCTTGTGTTGATGATCTGAAGAAGAGAATTATGACTGAAGCGCATGGCGCTCTATATTCTATTCATCCCGGTGCTACAAAGATGTACCACGATTTGTGGGAAATCTATTGGTGGAGTGGAATGAAGAAGGATATAGCAGAGTTTATGGCAAAATGTACGATGTGCTAACAAGTTAAGGTAGAGAACCAGAGACCTGGTGGTGTAATACAAGAATTTGGTATACCCACTTGTAAGTGGGAAGAGGTGAATATGGATTTTGTGACTGGTTTACCTCTTTAGCGTCATCACCATCATTCTATTTGGGTTGTTGTAGACAGGCTGACTAAGTCAGCGCATTTCTTGACCGTACATACGTCCTATACAACTGAGGATTATGCTAGATTGTATATTTGGGAGTTGGTCAGGTTACATGGAGTTTCCTTATCTATCATCTTAGATAGGGGTACTTATTTTACTTCTTAGTTTTGGAGGGAGTTCCAGAAGAGTCTTAGTACCCAAGTTCATTTGAGATCCACTTTTCTTCTGCAGACAGATGGTCTAGCTGAAAGGACCATTCAAACTTTGGAGGATATATTGAGAGCATGTGTTCTTGTCTTCAAAGGTAGTTGGGATGAGCATTTACCATTGATTTAGTTTTCATATAACAATAGTTACCATGCTAGCATCAAGATGGCACCATTTGAGGCTTTATATGGTAGAAGATGTAGATCACCCATAGGATGGTTTAAAGTGGGTGAGGCTACTTTGATTGGACCTGATGTAGTGTTTTAGGCTATGGAGAAGGTAAAGTTGATTAGAGAAAGGTTGAAGATAGCCTAGAGTCGTCAGAAGTCATATGCAGATGTAAGAAAAAGAGACCTTGAGTTTAAAGTTAATGACTTGGTGTATCTAAAAATCTCGCCCATGAAAGAGGTGAAAAGGTTTGGCAAAAAAGAGAAGCTTAGTCCCAGGTATGTTGGCCCCTATAAAATCCTAAGTCGTGTAGGGAGAGTAGCCTATGAACTTGAGTTTCTCTTAGAGTTGTCAGTTATGTATCCTATCTTTCATGTCTCCATGCTTAAGAAACCCATTGGTGATTCCGTTGTTGTGGATCCTTCAGAGAGCCCAGATATCCCGACTAGCCTTTTGTTTGAAGAGATTCCAGTTGAGATTCTAGACCACCAGATCCGTATACTGAGGAACAAAGAGGTTCCCATGGTCAAAGTGTTGTGGTGAAACCACTCAGTTGAGGGCGCTACTTGGGAAGCCGAGTCAGATATGAGATCCAAGTACTTGCACCTATTCTTCGAAAGTTCAGATCAAGCCGAAGGTATCATTCTTCCTTAATTCAGCCCCTTTCTAATCAAAGTTGCAGTTTTATAGCTATTCTTAATATAAGTTCATGCATTCTCTGAAGTATTCAAGAGTTTAGAATGATAGAGAGTCCGTTTAGCAAGTTGCTTTAGCTATGCATACTCAGTTTCCTTCATATTCTTAGCTTGATGAGCATCATTCGAGGATGAATGTTCTCAAGGAGTAGATATTCTAATACCCCTAAACTTTTCCTTTAGCTTAATTTCATCTCTAGAAGGCTAAGGAATGAATTCCTAATTGTGTAGCATTTAAACCATATGGAATTTCCCTTATTCGACTTTTTATCATGTGGGAAATTTAATTAGCTTTCCAATGATATAAGATCCTCCCAAATCCAATAACTGGGCAAGAAGTTATGGCAAATTTATGTCCTAGTAGTAAAACAACATCACTTTAGTGCTCGGTGCGTCGCAGAGAGGGTCTATTTGACAATTGTCAATTTCCAGTGGTACTCCGCGATAGCGGCACATCGCGCTGAAGTTCCAGGTCCCAACCAGTGGGATAACGTGATAGCACCACATCACGTGACCCCCAGAATCTCGTTTGTCAAATTCCAGTGAGCCACCGCGATAGTGACACGTAGCGGTGGCCCATAAAATTGGGTTTTCCAGTTTAATTTTTCCAGCTTCGTACAGAATATAAAAGGGCACTTTGGACTTTTTCCACTCCTCTCAAAATCATCCAAATACCTGATCTAACGTCATTACAAGCACCTTATACGACTTTTCTCAAGATTTCTCTCAATATAAAACCCTAAGTACCCAAAACCTCTTTCAAGGATCTCAAGAATTCACCATAGTTTTTCCAAATTGAGTCAAGATTTAAGGTTCCCAAGTCAAGGGCTTCAATAACCCTCATCCAAAAGTATGAGAAAGAGTCTCAAGTAAGTTTATCCATCCAAGTTCATAACCTGAGGTATGTGGGGTTTGAACAAGAACACTTCTTTCGTTCTTGTGCCCAAAGATTTGATTTTTATAAATGAATTTCATGTTTTTACAAGTGGGTCTATACCCAAATTATTTTATTTTGAGAATATGAATTGATAAGTTGTTCAATTTTTGAATTTCATGATTATTTCGCTTATTTATGATTTGAATTGATAATTCATGCTATAAATTGCACATTCCTATATTGATGTGATATCTTCAAGTGTTTCTGAGATTGGTGTCATGAATTAATCTTTATTGTGAAATTGTGATCCTTTAAGAATATACATGCCTTATGTCCAAGGATGAATTGTTAATACTTTCTAAAGTGTTTCAAGAAGTGTATTGATATTTCCATGCTATTAAAGTTTTAAAGGTTATTGGTGATAGTCTACCAAAGTTTCAAGAAAAGAGTTGATTTTAATCCTAAGTTAAGAAAGAAAATCCACTCCATTTGATTTAAGCTAAAGAAAAGCATAGTTGGCTTCCATTGCATATTTTTGAGTTATTTAAGGTGGATTTTTCTTAAAAGATGTGAGCTTAAGTAAGGGAGTAGTATTTAGCACCGAGTTGGGCTTGATTCCAAGGTCTCATACCCCAGAAGTACGAGCCACCATAGGATTTGATTTACCCCAAGTTGGTTAAGCTAGTGATCACTAAAAAGTAAAAGGTTCTACTCTGATGGCAAGGATAGAACAACTCTCCCCAATATGGGCAAGACATTGGACTCCATGTAGCTCACATGGTTTATGTCGGTTAGAAGAAACTCCCAAGTTTCCTAGAGTCTCAAGTCTTAGAGTTCTTCAGGTTTTAAGTCCTTGAGTTTCATAGAAGTTACTTGTTTTCAAAAGAATAAAGTGTATGTTCTAAAAGTTGTTGTTTTAAGAGTTCAACTAGTTTACAAGCTTGAGATCAAAGAAAGAATACAGATTTAGAACAAAGTGTAATGGCTCATGTGATTTATACTACATGTTTCATTATTGATGATTTATGAGAGTTTTATTCAAGATATGTGAGTCATCTACAATACCATGTATGTTTTCTATAAAGATTTATTGTATAGATATTTAGCTGCATACACCCCCATATACTCAGTACATTCCCAAGTGCTAATCCACATATATGTATGTGGGCTATATTGTCTCATGATGTAGGTTCAGATGCTCAGTCCCAGCAACATCAATGATCTCGAGTATCTTTATCTACAACTCTAATGTGGTGAGTCCTCATGGTTTGAGGACCTATCTCCAAACACTTCAGTATTTTTAGTAGTTGTTCTGCTGCTTTCAATTCAGTTCGAGTCAGATGGGGATCTGTCCCAATGACTCTCTAGTTGGTTGAGTAGTATAGGCTTTGTCAGACTAGATGGTCAGTATGTTTAGATTTGCAGTACTTTGTTACCTTTACAGTACTCATTCGGATCTAAGTTAGACATGATATGACATACCTCCTTATTTTGCTGTCATTATCTCTAAGTAAGCTTTATACTAAGTAGTAGTCTCAAAGGGTTAGCTTGGGGCTACTTGTAGCCTTAAGCACCGTGTGATGCTCCGAGACTGGATTTTAGGGCGTTACATAAAGGTACTTCAGAAATCATAGAGGTACACATCTTCTCCTCCCTTTCCTTATTATTGAGCTATGTAGGAGGGCACAAGTGAAGTAGTATGATACAGATACCTATGTGCTCCCAGGCCCTAGAATTTTTCCACTCAAATTTAGAGGTGAGGGGTTCCCCAGGCCAAAGAAAGAAGAGGAAGATGGATTTGAGAAAATCAGTCCGAGAGGATACAGACTCTTGCAGTCCCTCATCAACCACTTCATTTAATGATATCTCTAGTCAGATGCAAGTGTTCAGGGAACTATTGTCCAAGCTTTCTCAGGAACCAAGAGAGTCTTCCACTACTCGCCACTCTTATGTAGCCTAATCAGACTATGAGAAATACAAGGAGGAGTAGAAGAAGCAACAATCCACTATTCCCAAGTTGGAGACGGCCTACTCAGCCTTAGCCAGGGCATACAAGGACCTCAGAGATTTGCATAAGAAGATGGTGAAAACAGAGAAAAAGAGAGATAAATTCTTCAAGAAGCTATGGAAGGAGGTAAAGGGCATCTTCAAGGTGCTCAAGCCCAACCATCGACTACCTTCACCTAGGATGGATAGTGAGGACGAGACCCCTGCTGATTCGTCTGCCGATAATGTTGATAGTGATGGTGTAGAGTCAGTGGGAGAGTAGGTCTTGAAGTAGATTCAGGAAAACCCCTCTTACTCTTGCTTTATTGCACATTCAGTGAGGACACAACATTCCTTTTGGTTGGGGGTGCCCACAAATTTGTATTATTTTGGTGATGTGTTGCTGGATATTTCTTTTTATGCTATTTTAGGATGACATATTGGATATTATTTTTTTTATTTAGGATGCTACATTTTTGGGATCTGATGGTGCCCATGTTTTATGGATTATCATGTAGTTTTAGTTTTAGTTTTTCTTTTACTTTAAATGTATTTTGATAGAGTGATGCATGACTAGCTTTGCCCTATGATAAATTGAATGATGACATTCATTAGGGTAAAGCGTCGTGTTTGGGATTTGAGACATAGATGTAGGGGAAGTCTGAGTACTTGTAGCATAAATATCATGAATGCAAAGGAAGTCTAAGTACTTGTAGCACTGAAAATTGTAAATTTGGGGTCATATTTTATGCCATTGGCGAAGTTTGAGTAGCCATATAGTTGGTTTGCCCATTTTTAGCCAAAATGTAAGACTAAGGCTTTGGTTGTTGCCATAACCTAGGAAATTGAGCATGCTACAAAAGCTAAATAAACAACCCCCTCAGTCCAAAATTTTTTGAAAATCAAGGGCACATACGTGACCAACTTTGTAACAAAATTTCATTTCTTTTTGTGAATCTATAAGTTTTTGACTTGTAAATAATGATTGATACTCTAATTTAGTCTCTTACGGGAAGGACAATTGATCCTCCTTAGCAAGTTTTTGTATGCAATGTGTGGTGAGCTCTTTGCATTGATCTCTTGTATACTTGTCCTATCAAGAATTTCCACTGTTAGTCTATCAAAGCTATTTTTGATTGTATTTGGTTAGAGAAATGATCTTAGGCTATTTTGTGATTTTGGAAGCCACTTTATCCTAAAAAGCCTACCCAAGCATGAATGTAATCCCTAGTTACCCACTTGAGCCTTTGGACCTTTCTTTGGAGAATACATTACAAGCCGTGAAAAATTCTTTTTATCCCTCTTTTGAACTATGCCTTCCTTGAACTTGAAAATTCAATTTGAGGCTAAAAGCCTAAGTTGGGGGTGATAAAGATTGATGAAAGTAAGTTTAGGGCCACAAAGTTGTAAGTGAAATGCCTATTTGCCTTAGCATTAAACCTAAATGAATAGAAAAGGGGAGGATCAGATAAAGGAATGAATTGTACAAAAGTTGCAAGAAAAAAAAATGAAAGAAAAGTGGTGAACAAAGGAAGCCAAATGTAGGCATATGAAAAGAGAGAAAACAAAGAAGAGTGGCCCATAGTCAATAAGGAGGATTAAATAGTGTGATATAGATGTTCAAGGGAGCGTGTAGCCATGTTAGTCCCAAATGATATCCTACCCTGACCCGAACCTACGTTACAAGCATAAAAAGTCCTTTGAGATCTCCAACCATTTACTTTTTTTTTAGTGGCGATTGAAAATAGAGGCAAGCCTATGTTATGACACTTGTTGCATGGAGATTTCTTTTGTGAGAAAGAGAGTGTTTGCACTTAAAATTCCTTGTTTCATAGATGGTTGACTGGTGTATGTAATTCTCTTTCTTATGTAATTGACATGTGAAACAAGTTGAGGTGGGTGATTTCGTCACTTTTCGAGCTATGAGACAAATGAAGTATAACTTAGTTTTGGTAAAAAAATGAGTCACTTCTAGAGCATTAGTTGTTGTTTCTTGATTGTACTTTGAAGTCTTGTGTATCCTTTGACAGTGCATCTGATGATGAGGGGAGTAGTGCAAAATAGCTTAGCCCATGAGCAATGAGCTACTTGTGGTAGTGACTAAGGTTGAAGTTATTGTGATCTTTAAGATTTGAAGTTTGGGCATAAATAATTGTGTCTTATGGTGAGAGGTAGTGTTTCTTAAGGACAAAAAAAATGCTTTAAGTTGGGGGTGTTGATGAGTGATGATTTTACCACTCATTCGCACTCATCATTCATGCACATTAACTTGTTTTGAATGAATAAACGATACATAATTTTGATTAAATGCCCTAATATTCACTCTTTGCAGGCATTGAGTTGATAAGATCAAATGTTTTGGATTGGAGCCAAAAAATGATAAAAAGGAAGAAAGAAAGTACAGTTGAAGACTTAAAGCAGGAACTAGCCTCAATTACCACGACTGTGGTCTGATGACGGTGATTGCAGTAATAGAGCAAAATTTAAGCAACTATAGTAGCGAAAGATAATCACAGTTGTGGCCAGACCCGAACAATCGCGGCTTGGCGAAAGAATGCATCCCAAGGGAAAATCTGGAAATGCACGTGTCTGATCCCAAATTTTTGGCGAAAAGACTCAAACCCTATGTTATTCATCATATTCCATCTTCCCTAATTTTTTAGGTTTAACTCTTGAATTCATAGCCTCTATACTTGGAGAAGAAAATATTGTCTAAATTTTGGGTGAAGAATTGTAAGACCTCGCGAAATCCTAAGCTCAACTCAGTCTTTTAATCTTGCTAAGGGATCCCAAACTTGAAAAAATCTAGATTAGTATTCAGACGTAGTATTATTTTGTCCTTCATAAGTTGGAAACTCCATTTCACGACTCTTATGACCTTAAAGTATTAATCTTTAGGTTGAATCATGATCAGGAATGTCAGTAAGTATTCCTGGATGAATTTTAGATTTTTCAGACATCGTTTGACAAATGTCTGGGAACCCAAATTTGTGTATCAATGCGATCTCGATACGGCGCATCATCCATTGCGTCGATCAATATTTTTGTTGGATCCCAGTGGCAAATTCTAGTGAACCAACATGGACTCGATGCTGCGCGTTGGACATCGCGTCGATGCCAACGACGCGGTGCGTCGGCCTGCATGTCGACAGTTCAGTTTTCAGCCATTAAAAAGCTGCATTTATAGGGGTATTTGGGTCTTTTTCCCCAAACCTATTCAGCCCTAAAACACGAAATTCATCCCTCATTAAGAAATATATACTCACTTTCTCTTAAATTTCTCAAGAACAAGAACCCTAGGTGGTTTAATTTCATAGCCAAGGCTCAAGATTTTGCCATTGTTCTTCAAGAATTAAACAACCAAGGTATGTGAAGTGTTCATCCAAGGATTTCTTCCACCCTTGTAGTCCAATAAACTCTTTTAAACTTTAAGTAGCTTGATTTCATGCTTTCCATGATTTGCAACCAAAGTGTATTCATGATTGTTGCTATAATTGAGTTTCTATTTAATGATTTATTACAAGATTGATGTAGAATTAATTGACATGTGTGATTTGTCATGTGAATTCATGTTGAAACGCATGGAATTGTGAATTTGGAATTGAATCATGATACTCACATGTTGTTTCAGTGTCATGTACATAGATTATGCTATCCAAGTGTTTGATGAATTGATCATGTAAATGTAATGATAAGATTATATCATGCTAGTATGTATACTGTTTCATGCCATGCAAGTGTTTGATAAAATGCCTCTATAGATACATTATGAAAAAGTGTGCATTTTTATGCTATGCTATGCAAGATCATGTGAAGTTTTATTTTTTATGCTATTGAGTCCTAGAGGTATTTATACCCGACAATTTAGATGTTTACCTAGATCCAGTGTTAGTTATAGAATAATCTCAGTCATGTCACAATAAGTAGTACTCTCAGTTAGTTACAGGACTCAGGAAAATTCAGTAGTACTCAGTAAACAGTCTCAGTTCAGTATTTAGTTCAGAACACAGTAGTATTCAGTTTAGAACTAGTAAACTCAGTCAGTTCACATAATTTAGTCAGTAATCAGTTTAGTACTCAGAGAACTCAAAATCAGTTCAATCCGGTTTAATATTCAGTTCCAACCTCAGTAAACTCTGTTAGCTAACAAAACTCAGTAGTGTTCAGTTAGTTAATATAATCCAGTAGTATTCCATAAGTCAATGAAATTTAGTAAACTAAGTTCAGTTCAGTTAAATTGTACAATCAGTAACAATTCATTTAAGCCTAGTACAGTCTAGAAATCAGTTCAGTGTCTTTCAATTGGGAGTAGGATTCAACACCGAGTGAGCCTAGGGATGGGCGCTCACCCGTTATCTAGGACTGGGTCCATAGAAGTAATCCCTAAGTTCCAAAACTACATAGACAATGTAGGTTATGAGATGTCACCTATTAGATAGGACTGACATACTCAAGGATCACCCTCTAGTTTAGGACTGGTCTCAGGGGTCACCCACTAGACTAGGACTGACCCCTCAGCCAGTTGTCTTTACTCGTGGCATGGTACTGATCCCCTTCTAATTGGGGTTAAAGATTGGACCCTAACTCAATTATTTTAATTTGGTCATGCCAGTTAGATGATTACCTCCGACAGTCTTAGTTTTAGCTTCAGTCTTAGTATAGAACTTAGTTCAGCTGTACTAATTCAGGACTGTCAGATACAGTCGCTCAGCTCAGTATGGAACTCAGCATAGTTCCACAAAATCAAGACTGTCAGATACAATCATTCAGTTATCAGTAATATAGTATCTGTAAACCCAGATATCAGTTAATCAGTATTTGAACTAAGAATCCAGTGTTATCATGACCTCATTTATAGTTTATGTACTCATGCATGTACTTTAATTCAGTTATATTCATGTTATTCAGTCAGTATTGTTCATGTAGATGAACCCATGCATTTTAGCCTACCTCACTTAGCATACTAGTACATTCAAAGTACTGATGCATACTTTTCTTTGGGCTATGATGTTTTATATCATAGGTTCAGACGCACGGGCTCCTGATCATACTTAGGAGTCTCAGATTTTTAGCAATCAGAGTTAGTGGTGAGTCCTGATAGTTTGAGGATATGATTATTATTTTAGTATTGCAGTTTATTTCAATAGTCGGAGTTAGTTGGGGACTTGTCTCATCAACTCCAGGATTCAGACAGTAGAGGAATTTTAGACTAGAGTATTTCAGACAAATATTTTAGTATTCAGTATTTATTTTAGTTATTAAACCTTATGGAAAGTTTTTACCAAAGTTTTGCATTATTACAATATTATTACTCAGTTATTGCAGCAGGTACCAGTCATGGGTTAGCCTGTGGTCCTTCAGGATTATGAGCACTGTGTAGTTTCTGGGGTACAGACTTAGGGTGTTACAAACTTGGTATTAGAGCCTAAGGTTCAACAGAGTCCTCGGAAGTTTAAAAGTCACATCTAGTAGAGTCTTGTGCATGGGTGTGTAGCGCACCACACTTATGGACAGAAGGCTATGAGATGTTTTAGGAAAAGTTTCCCTTCTTTCAGTATTCATGTCGTGTGAGTGAGCGTGAGATTAGTTAAACTCTCAATCTAATACAATCCTTTTCTTACTTCCATTTACAAAACATGCCTCCCAAGAAGAACGGAAGATGAACAGGAAATCAGCCAGCCCCCCAGCCCTTCCAAGCAGATCCTCTGGACGAGTATGTCTCCCTTTTGGAATTCAGGGTAGCATTTACTACTCTAGCCAATTCAGTAGCATCTTAGAATGAATGAACAGTTGCTTTTTAGGCCAACCCAGTGACCAATACTGATACAACCAGGATTCGAGACTCACCCGAATAAACCCTCCTTCCTTCATGGGATCTAAGTCAAAGAGGATCCACAAGAGTTTCTCGACTAGGTTTAGAAAGTAACAGATATTATAGGAGTGACTTCCAGTGAGAGTGCTGGGTTAGCTGCCTATCAGCTACAAGATGTATCCCATACGTAGTTTAAGCAGTGAAAGGTAGATAGGGGTATAAATACAGAACCCATAGAGTGGGAAGAGTTTGCTACCACTTTTCTAGATAGATTTTTTCCCTTAGAGCTGAGAGAAGCCAAGGTGTTAGAGTTCATCAATATCAAGCAAGACAGTATGAGTGTGAAAGAGTATTCCCTCAAATTTACTTAGTTAGCCAGGTATGCTCCCCTTGTAGTAGTAGACAATAGGTCCAGATGAGCAAGTTCATATCTGGGGTATCAGAGAGTATGGTTAGGGAGTGTAGGAATATGATGTTTATTAAGGAGATGGACATATCTAGGATTATGGTCCATGCTCAACAGATTGAGGAGAAGAAGCTTAAAAAGAAGGAGAGAGAGAATAAGAGATCTAAAATAGGTAGCTTTAGTTTTGGTCAGCCAGGTTAAGAGGGGGTAACCGTCCTCAGTTCAGTCAAAAGTTTTTAGTCCCAGCTCTATCTTCAGCTAGTGTACCAGTACAAAACTTTAGGATTGACCATTGGGATAGGGCGCCATGATCCAAAACCCAGGGTAGTGTGAGCAGGGGTCTTACCTATCCACTTTATGGAGAATGTGGTAGACATCACCAAGGTACGTGTAGAGATGGCAGTGATGTATGTTTTAGATGTGGTAATCCAGGACATAGGATATGAGAGTGTAGATTAATGTCTTAAAGGGGAAAAGATTTGTGCCGATAGGGTCAGTCCAACTGTACTTCAGTTTAGTTTGTCACCCAAATTGGCAGGACACCGCTTTTAGTGCCACCAGTGGGCGACGCCTAAAAAAGTGTATGCACTTCAGTCTCGATAGTATTAGGAAAGTTCTCCTGATACATTCACTGGTATGTTATAGATCTCCCAATTACATGTTTATGCCTCTTCAAACCTAGGAGCTTCTTTTTCTATCGTAACTCTTTTCATAGAATTCAACTTTAAGGTTAGACCAAATATTAACAGGACCTTTCCCAGTATCCACCCCAGTGGGTCAATCTATCATAGTCGGTGGGTATACAGGAACTATCTGGATATGACATCTTAGAAAGTCAGGCCTTCCGAGTCTAGTAGTAATGTCAGTATGTGTAGAAAAGCAGTGAGAGGGAATGATGCCCAACTCATCGGTACCTCAATGCAGAGTTTTGTACTCCAATTATCATGATGTCTACTTATGCCTTACATGTCATCTCTATGATCATAGACCATATTCGTGCACATTAACAAAAATCATGTACGCATACAGTTCCTAGTATAAGGAGTTCCAGTTCACTTAGTGTTATGAATCATGTTCCATGAATACAACAACTCTAAACTCAGGTCATGCAGCTCATGACTTCTGCGCTCATGCCTTACAGTATGTTCAGTCATAGTTACAGTCTCCGTTACAGTCTTAGTTATAGTGTCAGTCTCAGTCTCAGTCCAGTAATTAGATCAAAAACTCAGTTCAGTTTCAGGTTTGCTTGAACATAGAGCACAGTTATCAGTTATTTAGTTATCAGTATTTTAGTACCTCAGTTTATAGAATACTTTAGAATCATGTTATACTCTTGGTATTGCATTCTTAAATAATACAGTTTTCATGAATTCATGCTCAGTTATCTCATGTTACTAAGTGAGTCCTTGCCTCATATGCATGATACTCTACAATTTTAGTCCAGTTATTCAGAATAAGTATAGTTCAGTCTTACATGACTAGTATTTAGCAATCAACCATTCAGTTAATCAGACAAGTTAGTAAGTTTGTACATTCGTGCTCAACACCCATGTGAATATTTTTAGTAGTCTCAGGTGATGTGTTGTACTAAGGTGGAAAGTATAGTTGAGAGAGTATTCAAGGGATATGTTTAATCTTGAAAATTGTAGTTGGATTGCATAAGGCTTATTCACTCCATCTTAGATGATGTTTCGTAGGCCTCGACTCATATTACAGAATTTTAGCCAGGATATGATTTTCTTATTCAGTTATTTTATTCAGCCCATGTCAAGATTCCTTGCTCCCTAAAGCCACTGGAACTCTATAGAAAAAAGTGTCAACGAAAGGCTCCAGTCAAATATAAGTTTTTAGCATAAGTTAGTCCGCAAAGTGCGCAATTCAGTTTAGCAGTTAGGCGGACAATATTTGCGTGATTTGGTTTTCCATCTTTCCATTTAGTCGCACTATCCAAAGTCTCATGAATGTAACTATTCTAAGGTCGAGAAACCATGTGGTTGCGAGTACAACTCAGTTCAGGTGTTATGCCTTAGTTTTAAATCCCCGATATGCAGTCACAATTCAGTTCAGGTGTTATGCCTCGTAGGCATTTTGTGCATCATCTTAATTTTTTTCCTCTATATCTCAGCCAAGTCAGTATTCTTCAGGGGACATAATGTCCTAAGGGGGAGATGCACTATAATCCCTCGAGTTTTCATGACCTAAACCTTCCATTTTCCCTTTACATAATGAATCCAGTTTAGAGTAGTGAGTACTCATAGGTGGACCCTCAAGTTCCAATTTCAACCGTAAGTCATGTATTGAGGGGCTCAGTTCAGTTCATGATATTCAGTTCATGTATCATATTTCAGGCTCAGTTATGTCCTCGTGCTCCCATTCATACATATTTAGTAAATGATCTCAGATTCATCAGTATTCTCAGCTTAAGGTAACAGTCTTCCTTAGATTGTCTTAGTTTCATGTTTAGTTACAGTTATAAACTTGGTATCCATTACCGTTGTATATTCAGTCATGCATTTATGAATTAGTTTAGTCATGTATTCATGCATCAGATATGCATGTTTAGCATAAAATAAAATAAAATTTCAGCTTATCAGTAATCCTAGTCATGCATTCATGAATCATGTTCAGCCTTGTACTCATGCATCAGATATGCATGTTCAGTATGAAAACTAAGCTTATCAGTAGTTTCAATCAGGTGTTCCATACATCAAATATGTATTTTCAATGTATAAGCTCAGTCTATCAGTATTTCTCAGCTTAGTCAGTCTCATTAAAGGATGAATGTTCCCAAGGGGGAGATATTGTAAGACCCCGCAAAATCGTAAGCTCAATCAGTTTTTTAAGCTTTCTAAGGGGTCCCAGACTTAGAAAATTCTAGCTAAGTATTCATACCTAGTATTAGTTTTGCCTTCTTAAGTTGGAAACTCTATTTCACTACTCTTATGACCTAAAAGTATTAATCTTTAGGTTGAATCATGATCAGGAATGTCAGTAGGTGTTTCCGAACGAGTTTCGATTTTTTTGGACCTCTTTTGACACATGTCTAGGAACCCAAAATAGTGTATCAACATGATCTCAATGAGGCGCGTCATCCATCGCATTTATTAGTATTTTTTTGGCTCCTAGTGGCAAATTCCAGTGAACCGACGTGGACTCGATGCGGTGAGTTGACCATCATGTCGATGCCAATGATGCGGTACATCAATAGTTCGGTTTTCAGTCATTAAAAAGTCGCGTCCATAGGGGTATTTGGGTCTTTTTTCCACCCCTATTCAGCCCTAAAACACGAGATTCAGCCCTCATTAAGCAACATACACTCACTTTCTCACAAATTTCTCAAGAATAAGAACCCTAGGTGATTTAATTTCAAAGCCAAGGCTCAAGATTTTGCCTTTGTTCTTTAAGAATTAAATGTCCAAGGTATGTGAGTGTTCATCCAAGGGTTTCTTCCACCCTTGGAGTCCAAGAAGCTCATTTAAACTTCAAGTAGCTTGATTTTATGCTTTCCATGATTTTAAACCAAAGTGTATTCATGATTGTTTCTATAATTAGGTTTCTATTTCATGATTTATTACAAAATTGATGTAGAATTAAAAGACATCTGTGATTTATCATGTGAATTCATGTTGAAACCCACAGAATTGTGAATTTAGAATTGAATCATGATGCTCACATGTTTTAGTGTCATGTGCATAGATTATGCTATCCAAGTGTTTGATGAATTGCTTATGCAAATATAATGATAAGATTATATCATGGTAGTATGTATACTGTTTCATGCCACAAAAGTGTTTGATAAAATGCCTTTATAGATGCATTATGAACAAGTGTGCATTTTTATGCTATGCTAGGCAAGATTATGTGAATCTTTATTTTTCATGCTATCGAGTCCTGGGGGAATTTATACCCAACAATTTAGCTGTTTACCTAGAGCCAGTGTCAGTTATAGAATAATCTCAGTCATGTCATGATCAGTAGTACTCTCAGTTAGTTATAGGACTTAGGAAAATTCAGTAGTACTCAGTAATCAGTCTCAGTTCAGAACACAATAGTATTCAAGTTAGAACTCAGCAAACTCAGTCAGTTCACAGAATTCAATCAGTAATTAGTTCAGTATTTAGAGAACTCAAAATTAGTTCAGTCTAGTTAAGTATTCATTCCAACCTCAGTAAACTCAGTCAGCTAACAAAACTCAATAGTAATCAATCAGTTAATAGAAACCAGTAGTATTTCATCAGTTAACAAAACTTAGTAAACTCAGTTCAGTTTAGTTAAATAGTACGACCAGTAATCCTTTAGTCAAGCCTAGTACAGTCTAGGAATCAATTCAGTGTATTTCAGTTGGGAGTAGGATTCAGCACCGAGTGAGCCTAGGGATGGTGCTCAACCATTATCTAGGACTGGGTCCATAGAATTAATACCTAAGTTCTTAAACTACGTAGTCAGCGTAGGTTATGAGATGTCACCCATTAGATAGTACTGACATACTTAGGGATCACCCGCTAGTTTAGGACTGATATCAGGGGTCACCCTCTAGACTAGGACTGACCCTACAACTAGTTATCTTTACCCGTGGCACGGTACTAACAACCTTCCAATTGGGGTTACAGATTGGACCCCAACTCAATTATCTTATTTGAGGCAAGTCAGTTAGATGATTACCTTCCATAGTCTCAGTTTCAAATTCAGTCTCAGTATAGAACTCAGTTCAGTTCTACAGATTCAGGACTGTCAGACACATTCGCTCAGCTCAGTATGAAACTCAGCATAGTTCTACAGAATCAAGACTGTCAGATACAATCATTCAGTTATCAGTAATATAGTATCAGTAAACCCAAATATCAGTTAATCAGTATTGAAAACTCAGTATCAAGTGTTATCACAACCTTATTTATAGTTTACGTACTTATGTATGCACTTTCATCCAGTTATATTCATGTCACTCAGTTAGTATTGTTCATGCATATGAACCCATGCATTTCAGCCTACCTCACTTAGCATACCAGTACATTCAAAGTACTGACGCATAATTTTCTTTGTGCTATGATGTTTTATATCATAGGTTGATATGCATGGGCTCCTGATTATACTTAGCAGTCTCAGATTTTCAATAGTCAGAGTTAGTGATGAGTACTCATAGTTTGAGGACATGATTATTATTTCAGTATTTCAGTTTATTACAATAGTTGAAGTTAGTTGGGGACTTATCCCATCAACTCCAGGATTCAGACAGTAGAGGTTTTTTAGACTAGAGTATTTCTGACAGATATTTCAGTATTTAGTATTTATTTCAATTTTTGAACCTTATGGAAAGTTTTCGCCAAATTTCTGCATTATCACAGTATTATTACTCAATTATTACAGCAGGTACTAGTTATGGGTTAGCTTGTGGTCCTTCAGGATTATGAGCATCGTGTAGTGTCTGGGGTATAGACTCAAAGCATTACAAGGATACATTGGAGACCTTCTAAGTAGAGGGTTAGCTCACTTCCATTGTTTATTTGTAGGAGTGCAAAGTTTGAAGTAACATTTACTTAAGATTCAATAAATAACTTCAATGGAGATTAGTGGTACATCTTTGCTTATTTATCTTAAGCTAGATCTCCCTCTTGGGGTTATGTGTGAATAGGGGTTAAAGTGTGAGTGTGTTGTAATCGTTAGCCTCTATTTGGTAGATCATACTTATGGGTTTATCATTTCTATGCAAACTTGTTGGGATTTGTGGGTGAGAGCCCAAAATACCTATATGAGTTTGATGAGTGAAAGCTCTAAACTCTAGAAAGCTTAAGGACATCTTCAAAAGAAGGGTTTTAGGTAAACTTTAGGAATCCACATCATCCTTGAAAGAGAGATGTGGAGACCAAAGCAATGATATACAATTATGTGTATAGTTTGCTAAATTTTTCACTATCTTAAACATAAGGGTGATTGTGAAGTTAACTATACCATGGGTATCATCCTAGAAATAGGGATGCCTCAATTGAGGTTTTGTTACCAAATGTTGAACAATCTATTAGGTATTCAAAATAATCAATGGGTAAAAGTTTGGTGTTTTGTTGAAAGACTAGCATCAAAATCAATAACCGAACCTACCCATATGTGATCTACTAAATTGATGTTGATTACTTACATCCACATGTCATTCCCTTAATAATGCATAATCCCAAGATCTGTGCCTAATTGCTAAAACTTTAATTATTCATAGCCCCGATTTATACTAGAAAAACTCAAATAGAAACATTAGTGTTGATACTTTCCTCACCCTTTTTTTATCTTCTTATAATATTGGTTTGAATTTAACACGTATCAATTATTTCGAATTAACTTAATTGCCACTCACATTGTCCCTCGTGGATTCGACCCCGACTCTAAAGTTGGGTGAAAAATATTGACAACAGCCACCTTGCACGTAAATTGATGTGTAAGTTGAGCATTATCACATATCACAACCTTAAGGACTAGTTTTCATATTCTAGCTAAGTAAGATCCACCAACTAGTTCACTAAGCTTTTAGCCTACAAGCCATAGTCATTTATTAGCGATAACTAGTTATCACATAAGCCACTTTACTAGGTGAAATTCCATAATGTAACCATTGATCAAAGTCAAGTAGATTTACTAGGTGAGCCTAGGTTCTACACCAAGATTACACATATCAATTAGCCTTAACTCAATACTAGGCATAATCCACTTTTAGTTACTAGTTAGAGTTAACAAGGGTCACACCCCTTATCTAGTGATTCATGACAAAGAATGAGTAACAATTACCAAGGAAGACATCATGTCCCAAGTACATAAATGGGTTTAGCTACAAACGGCATAACCTCACATGCAACCATGTATTCATATATACTCACCACACATAACATCATAAAAAATAATTACTCTTACGGATTGGCCTGGCATCATAGTAACATCATTATATCCTCTGGATTCACTGGGAATCATCATAAAATCATTATATCTTTTGGATTCACCGAGCATCATCATAGCATCATTATATCCTCCGGATTCACCGGGCATCATCATAACATCATAATGTCCTCCGGATTCACCGAACATCATCATAAAATCATTATATCCTCCGAATTCATCGAGCATCATCATAACATCATTATATCCTCCAGAATCACCGGGCATTATCATAACATCATTATATCCTCCGAATTCACCAGGCGTCATCATAATATCATTATATAGATACATATGTAGACAATTCAATAAGCATATACAACCCACAATGATGGAGTATAAGTGATGTAAGGTAACACATATCATCATATTTTACTATTAATTATCACTACATAATATAAGTAGATGTATGAGCATGAGTATCTAAATGATATACGCAATCACCACCTTTCCAAGTTAACATGTTTATAAGTGAGCCAATTATAAGTCAAGCACATGCTCTCGAGATACCTCTTTTAGTCCCATTTTTCATTATACTAACTCCAAAGGAAAATCCTTCACATAAATATTAGCTTAATCATTAGGCTTGGGTCATAGAAAGAGTGGTAACATAATTAGAGGTTCACTTGGTGAACACATCCATAAGACAAGCGATAGCATAACCATAGGTTCAATTTAAAAGACTTTCCAAGGTTATCTATATCATGACAACAAGATAATCAATCAAGTATACATATTATCTAACCATTGACCACATTCATAACTGGCCATTGAATTTAACCATTATAACCTCAATAACGTAACTTAGACATTCATCAAGTATCTAGGTCACTAAGGAATTTAATAGTTCAACATTAAGGTGGGTCAAGTCCCATTCCTAAATCCCAATAATGCCAAAGTTCACTTCTACAGGACTAAATTCTACCCAAAATTAGGATAGGTTATCTAAATCACACCATAAGGGCTTATCAATCCTTACTAGGCCTATAAGGAAAAATCTTCTTCAAGTATCCTTTCTAAGTCATCCCAAACACTAAGACCAATTCATGACTAGTAATATCTAGGTCAACATACTGTTAAGGTTAGTTAACACCATCATTCTCAACTATTAGAGCAACTAAAGTATTCACATACTATTTATGAGACTACAAGTGGAACTAACCAAGGTTCTAGGCTGTAGTCAAGCATCACACCTTACATGTTTAATAGCCTACAAAAATCAACTAATCCCAAGTGTCACCAATCATCCATTTATCATCTAAGACCCCACCCTCGGGTTTCGTATTCATGGACCCCACTTGGTTGCGGTCTTGGTACCATATTTGTACCCCTCTCACCGCAGTCGTAGTATATCTCCCTATGCCAGGCATGACTGAAGCTTGGAACTTGGTTTCGGGCTTTGGCCAATGCCTCAAGATGTATTCGGAGTCCATTTCAAGAAAATGAGATATGTAACCACATAGATTTTGACATTTTGGATGTGTTGGAGAAGTTGAATTTTGCATTTAAGGTTATTTTACTGAAGTTTTTGCTCGATGGTCTATTATAACCAAGGAAGACTTCGAATTGAGAAAGTGGTTCTAAAAACCAAATGAACTGATGGTAACCGAACTATCATTTCCATCAAGTCACTAATTACTTGGGGTAGCTATAGAGAAGCTCTATCAGTGAAAATAAGAAAGAACACAACCAATGACTGGAAGGGTAATTACAACATCCACTACTAAGGAACTTTCATCCCCAAAAGTTAAAGATGAAGAAGATACCTGAAGTCTTGAACAAATGAGGATACTGGGCCTACATCTCACTCTTGATATCCTAAGTAGACTCCTCTAATATACGATGCCTCCATTGAACCTTGACTACTGGAATCTCTCTAGAATGTGGTTGCCTCACATCACAAGCCAAAATAAGCACTGGCTCCTCCACAAAGGTCACTGCTCGTCCAACTGGACTGAGTCACATCTAAGCACATGAGAAGGATCTAGAATATACTTCCACAACATTAGACATGAAAAACCAAATGAACAACGACAAAGTCTTAAGGTAAAGCTAACTCATAGGCCACCTCACCCACTACATAGAGGATCTCAAAAGCACCAATATAGCGAGGGCTAAGCTTACCCTTCCTCCTAAATCTCATCACACCTATCATAGGGGAAACACAAAGAAACACGAGATAACCAACTCTAAATCTCAAGCCATGGAGTCTATGATTGGCGTAGGCCTTCTGCCTACTCTGGGATACTCTCATCCTATCCTAAATTACCCTAACTCTATCTAATAAGTACTGAAGAAAATCTGTACTACAGGTCTAACCTCAAAAGTCTCAAACCATCCTATAGGAGAACAATATCTCCTACCGTACAAAGCCTCATAAGGCGCCATCTCAATACTCGAATCGTAATGATTATTGTAGGCGGACTCTGCCAGTGCTAAGTGTTGATCCCACTATCCTCAAACGTCCATAATAAAGGACCGGAGCATATCCTTAGGCACCTGAATAGTCCACTCGAATTGACCATCCGACTGCGGATGAGAGGCTATACTCAAATCCACTTGAGTACCTAACTCCTCTTGAAATGCTCTCCAAAATAGTGAAGTAAATATAGAATCAAAGTCTGATATAATAGACACAGGGACCCATGCAAGCAAACTATTTCTTGAACATAAATATAGGCTACTCTCTCAACACTGAAGGTCATCTAAATAGGAAAGAAATATGCCGACTTGGTCAAATGATCCTCAATAACCCAAATACCTTCATGACCACAGGAAGTACGTGGCAAACCAATAATGAATTCCATGGTAACCGTTTCCTATTTCCACTCGAGAGTGGGTAACCTCTGAGTTAAACCACTTGGATGTTGATGCTTGGCCTTAACCTGCTGACAACATAGGCAACGAGCTTTAAAGTCTTCCATATCACTCTTTATACCATTCTACCAATAAAGTTGCCTCAAATCTCTATACATCTTGGTCATACCAGGATGAATAGAATATATAGACTAAATCAAGTCATCATGTCAGGAAACACAAATATGACACTAAAACCTTAATATACCCTTGGAATCTATGGTATATCTCCAAGACTCACCACTTACCACCTGATCTTGGAGAAGGGACAACTTACTATCCTCAAACTGACGAGCACAAATTTGCTTAAATAGGGAGGACCTCACCTCCACACAGGCTAAAATCTTTATGGGATCCAAAATAGCAAGGAAAACTATCAAATTGGCTAAGGACTGGATATCCCATAGCAAGGGCCTCTGAGAAACCGATATGCATGCTTAACTACCCATACTCACTGCCTTGTGACTCAAGGAATTCACCACCACATTCGCCTTACTCGGATAATAGAATATGAAAACATCATAGTCCTTTAGCAACTCCATCCATTTGGATAGAAAGCATTAAGCTCTCACTGGGTCATAAGATGTCAAAGACTATGGTGACCAGTGAAAATCTCACAATGCACACCATACAAGTAATGCCTCCGAATCTTGAGCGTGAAAACTACCGCTACCAACTCCAAATTATGAGTGGGGTAGTTTTGGTTATGCAGTTTAATCTATCTAGAAGCATAGGTAATGACACGACCCTGCTGTATTAAAACACATCCAGGACCAGCACCAAATGCATAAAAAATATTGTCAATCCCTCCCCCAACTGGAAAGGCTAACATCAAGGATAAAGTGAGATAATGAAACTCCCAAGAATGTGGCTCTGCAAATTTTTTTAGTTTGGAGCATGATTAACCAAGGTACGATTGGACAAGCCACTCGTACCCTTGGTCACGACTCGTAGCCACCTTGCCCTCCCCTTTTTTACCATGATCAGTCCATGAGGGTATCATACTATTTTCTATATGAAATAAACTCCTCTTGGTCATAATCAATCCATACGAGTCATATACTACTCAATCATATAGAAGGGAGCCTCAAACCAAGTAGACTATTTTTGTCATAAGTGAAGCTTATGAGTTAGGGGTGAGTCATACACTTTGGATACGACTTAAGGGTGCCCACTCATACCCACAATAGTATGGTTGACCTAGGATAAGCCTAGAGTATAAGTTAGGATACCACTCGTACCCTAGGGAACGATTGCTAAGAGAGTCATATGGAGGAGTCGTACCCCTAGACGAGGTCATTTTTTATCTTTTAACTAAGGGCCTTATGGTCATTTCCCTTGCCTAAAACCCTAAGCTCTCTCATTATATAAGGTATTTTAGCCTCCTAATCCCTTATTTTACAAGACTCAAATACTCTAAAACACTCTAAAAGCTTCTTAAAGTATGATTGGAGGCTAGGGTTTAGAGGGAGCTCATCTAGTGGCAAGAAGGAGCCAAGATTGTTGGTGTGTCATATTGTTTAAGGCATGTATCTCTTCCCCTATTTAAATATCTCTAAACACATGTATTTCACACTTGGATTAGTAAGTGTAAATGGTGATTTTGAAATTAAATGAAAAGGATTTTGTTGCCTAATGATGTATGATGGTGAATCTTGATTAGACCTATGTTTATGTGTGATATTGATGATGAATTGCATATATGGATGCTTGTTATATGTGTTTTAACATAACGGTTTTGAGTAACCCTAATATTAATGATTTTTACCATGAAAATGTCCTTGTTAAAGGTATGCACATAAGGTCTCTGTGAAAATATCTAAGTGAATTGTCTAGTCATATGTTGGCGATGTTTTGAACCAGGGAAATGGACCAATAAGCATGAATGATTGACAAATGATATTGTAAAGGTATATTGAGCCATGTATTATGTAATTAATGCCATTGATTAATTAATGACTAATAAGGGGTTGAATCCCCAAAGCAAGAAAATGAACTTGATGTGTGTGTTGAGTCTAAATATGGTGAGAATATGGTGTAAGCTTGCTAATGATATATGAATAATTTTTGGGTCTTAATGACCATAAATGTACTTAATGATGAGTGGAACTAAGTCATTTAGTCTATTGAAATGATTAGTGGTTAAAAAGTGTTGTGAAGGTCAAATATGTGTCTATGGAATCGGTCTAGTGAACGTGAATGAGTCATAATAATGACTAGATGAATGTGAATACTTATGGATGGTTGGTAAAATCCTTATTGGCCATGTATTGAGTCAAAATGATTGTAAATTCTTGGTAAAGGGTTGATAAGAACCTTTTTAATCATGCAATGGATTAGCTTATGGCTTTAAATGGGGTAACGGCCCTATAAGTACGAATGACTGATAATTGGTAATGTGTTGATATTACTTCCCATGTAATTTGTTAAACTATGTCTATGTTGGTTTGATGGCTAATAAGAGAGGTTCAATTCCCTAAGCTTGAACTTGAAATTGTATGTGGAACTAACGTGTTGCATAGAAATGTTAATGAAGAATGAATGGGTTATTAAGGGTTTTGATGACCGCCGATTGAATTGAATGATGACTTAAATTGAGGCGTTGGACTAATAATGTGTTTAATTGATAAATATTTCCATGAAAACCTTATGGTCCCATTTTGGTCTTGATGACCATGAATTGAATTGTATGATGAAATATGTTAAGGCATCATCCTATTAAAATAGTTGAGAAATGAAGGATCCCATGAGGACCATGTGGTCATGTATCATGTTGAATTGGCTAAATAAGCCAAAGCCCATAAATGTGAAATAAATTGTATAAGTGTAAATACATGAACTAATGGGTCAAGAGTTCAAATATCGATTAATAACGATGGGCGATTCGAGTTCCTAGTCTAATGAAATGACGGGTGATTTGAGTTCTTAGTCCCATGAAATGATGGGTGATTCGAGTTCCTTGTCTAATGATATGACTAGTGATTTGAGTTCCTAGTCCCATGAAATGACGGGTGATTCGAGTTCCTCATCAGGGAGAATACTTGGAAGATCAGTAGAAAACACATCAGGAAACTCACACACAATAGGAACAGAGTCAAGCATTGGACTCTCTACATGGGTATCACATACAAAGGCGAGATAAGACTTAAAACCTCTCGATATAAGCCATATGGCACAAACATAAGAAATAATCCCTGTCGGCTTGTGGCTAATCGCTCCCAACCACACTACTGGGGGTACGCCTGGCATGGCTAAGGTAACGGTCTTGAAAAAATAATCCATGACCGCATGATAGTAGGATAACTGGTCCATGCCTAGAATCACATCGAAATCCAACATATCCAGAATAATAAGATCAGCACAAGTTTCAACATCACTAACTGTCATAACACATGATCTGAATACTCAATACACAACTAAAGAATCACCTATGGGAGTAGATACGCGCAAAGGCGCAAATAATAAATCACTAGTCAAGTCCAACTGTGGTGTATAATAAGAAGATATATACGAATAAGTGGATCTAGGATCAAATAAAGAAAGATCCGACTTGCGGCATACCAAAATCGCACCTGTAACTATAACATCGAAGTCTCAGCCTCTGGTCTAGAAGATACTGCATACAACTGGCCACGCCCACCACCTAGCAGGGCACCTGGCCGACCTCCTATCCTACCTTCTCGAGTACTGCCTCAAGCACCTTGGTAACTACCCCTACGACCTCGAGAACCACATTTACCTGAAGGATGAACTTCGCTACTGTGAGTAGCTCCCTAGATTAAAACAACCATCATCCCATGACTAGGACACTCTCTAGATAAATGATTGGGAAGTCCACAAGTAAAAAAAGAATCACGAGTAGAATCCAAACTCACAGATTCGGCTGATCTAGCATAGCTTCCACACCTAGCATGGCCTATGGATGAACCTCTCAGGGACTGATCATCGCCCTTACTAGGGCGAGTACTAGTAATGAACTGACCCCTGTCAGTGGTTTGAAGAACATCCTAAACTGGCCACCTAGTATGACACTGAGGCTAAAAAGAGAGATGTAGAGAATGTCCAACATAAGAAATACCATCTCTAAATCGGGAACTACTACAGCTCCCACAAAATATGCCTTGAATCTTGGGCCTCTTATCATGGCCCTCACGCTGCATGTCCTCCATCACTCTAGCATGATTAGAAACCTTAGAAAAAGTCCTGCTTACAATAACCAAACTCTGAGCAGCCATCCAAATAGGAAGTCTTAATCCTCTTAGAAAGCAGCGAACTCTCTCATACTCTGTATCAAAGATAGAAGTCGCATGTCAGCTAACTTATGGAAATGAGCCTCATACTCAATGATTGTCATAGAACCCTACTTCAATCTAGAGAACTGAACTCTCAAGCAATCTCTGATGCTGTGTGGCATATTCTTCTCCAAGAATATCTCAGAGAAATGAGCCCAAAAGAGAGGGGAGAGCCAACTAACCTAGAGCTCACAATACTTCCACCAATGCCGAACAGACTAGTCCAACTAAAATATGGTATAATCCACACCATGGGTCTCAACAAGCCCTAACCTATGAAGCCTAACCTCACAAACAGTCAGAAACTCAAATGCATCCTCTTCAAGAGCACTAGAAAACCTAGGTAGAGCCAACCTCAAGAATCTTCTAAGCGTTTTCAGCTCCTCACCAGACATAGCAGGCTGGGTCATAACTAGCTGAGTGACTGCCAGCTGAATAACTATCGGAATAGGAGGAACCTTAACTCTAGGAGCTACAGCTGTAGGCTGCACTCCTTTCCCAGTAGTCTGCGAACCATCAATAATACCCAATAGCTGAACTAAAGCATCTCTAAGAAAAGAAGAGGGGATGAATCTAGGTAGAGCCTATGATGATCCTTGGCTCACCGCTGGCTGAGGTGAAGGAATATCTAGCTTGAGTGTAGGAATAGGGTTCGGGGGAGATCCACCTTGATCTCTAATTAGGGATACATCATGATTCTGGGTCTCGGGACCCTCCTCATGTATAGCTGTAGCATGAGTCGTGGGCATCTGTGAAAGAGTAAAGTCAAGAGAGTATCCAACAAACCAACTCAGACTCTTATCATGAAATGAGTAAAAAACGTGAGAGACTCCTAAGAATGTCCTATAGCATCTCGAAGATAGGAAATAGAGGTCAACATTCTGATCCGCAGGACTCTATTAGACACTTGCTCTTGCACTAATAATATCGGTGAAACCTAGGCTCTGATACCAATTTGTCATGGCCCTATTTTCGAGTCATGATAGAACCTACCATAACCTACCAGTAGGTAAGCCAACACCATAACTCAGAGCTAATGCAATAGGTTACCTTGGTATGAATGTCCAACATGGACCCTATATGGGAATAAAATATAACAATGACATTCCACAAAGAAACAACTAACATTCGAATACCAATCCCATGACCATATAGTATTAGTACAAGAAAATCTCTACATTCGACAATAAAAATTAAAACTCAACATTTAATAGTCTTAAATTGTCTCATACATTTGTCTCGAATACAAAAGACAGAATAAGGATAGAAAGAAAAAAGGGCAACTTGAACTCCAAGAGCTTACCCTTTCTCCTGATGATCAACAACATATGATCTCAACTCAACAATGATAATTAGAACTCGGGTCTACACCAAAAAGGTACAAAAGTGTAGTATGAGTACCAAAACATGGGTACTAAGTAGTCATCATCGGCCGACTGAGATAAATAATAATATAAGGATAATATAGAGTAAGACAATAACTTAAAGTCAAGGTACAGAATCGAGCCTCAATCTTATTCGATATCAGTATAGGATAACTAATTAACTAGAACAATAGTACTACATTCCATATCCATATTTACCATAACCTTCATACAACATGAGTAATCATTTTGGAAGTGTAAAGCCACATATATACAATAACAGTCATGTAATTACAATAATCAACACAACTACCTTCATCAGAGTATAAAGTAAAACAACTTACCATTATATCCTATATCATCAGGAAGTATACTCAAGAAAAATAATCAAAGAACTTGTCACGACGTCCCATACCACCGGAGAGTACACCAAAAGATCAATCCATCAACATATCAAGGCATAACTACACAAGTAACTCACCAAAGACGCGGGTTGTACATTCCCTCCATGGCCTCCTACCAAGGTCTACAATCATCATCAATACCACAATTTGACACAACAAAGCTGATATAACCATAATATGGTTATATAGTTACTTATTCTCTAACTAATTGATAAACTCCAAGTCTAGTCCATATTAGCTAATCCTCCAATTCACATGGGTTACTAGTTTGCAAGCCTTATAGTTTACTAGTCATTAACTAAGGGGTTGCTAAAAGTTACCAACACTATTATTTATTCACTCATCACAAATCCACCTTCTAGTTAGACTTTAATAATATAGTTAGCAATTAAGACACTACGACATCATATACTAGATGTCAACTTAACCACTCATCGTACAATACTAAGTCTATAATTATAGAGCATATCATAAACTTAAGGACTAGTTTCCAAATTCTATCTAATTAAGATCCACCAACTAGTTCACTAGGTTTCAAGACTACAAGTCATAGTCATTTATTAGAGACAACTAGTTATCAAATAAGCCACTTTACTAGGCGAACTTCCATAATGTAACCATTTATCCAAGTCAGGTAGATTTACTAGGTGAGCCCTAGGTTCTACACAAGATTACACATATTAATTAGCCTTAATAAAATACTCGGCATAATCTCACATATCAATTAGCCTTAACCAAATACTCATCATAATCTACTTCTAGTTACTAATTAGAGTTAACAAGGGTCACACCTCATATTTAGTGATTAATGACAAAGAATGGGTAACAATTTAACAAGGAAGACATCATGTCCCAAGTACACAAATAGGTTTATCCACACAAGGCATAACCTCACATACAACAATGTATTCATATATACTCACCACACCTAATATCATCAAAACATCATTACCTCTTTCGGATTCACCGGGTATTATCATAACATTGTTATATCCTCCGAATTCACCGGGCATCATCATAACATCATTATATCCTTCGGATTCATCGGGCATCATCATAACATTATTATATCCTACGAATTCACCAAGCATCATCATAACATCATTATATCCTCTGGATTCACCGATAATCATCATAAAATCATTATGTCCTTCGGATTCACCGGGAAATATCATAACATCATTATATCCTCTGGATTCATCGAGCATCATCATAACATCATTATATCCTCTGGATTCACCAGGCATCATCGTAACATCATTATATCCTCTGAATTGACCGAGCATCATCATGACATTCTTATATACGTACATATGTAGACAATTTAATAAGTATATGCAACCCACAATGATAAAGTATAAGTGATGTAAGGTAACACATAACATCATATTTTACTATTAATCACCACTACCTAATATAAGTAGATGCATGAGCATGTGTATCTAAATGATATATGCAATCACCACTTTTCTAAGTTAACATGTTTATAAGCAAGTTAATTATAAGTCAAGCGCATGATCCCGAGATGCCTCTTTTACTCCCACTTTTCACAATACTAACTCCAAAGGAAAATCCTTCACATAAATATTAGCTTAATAATTAGACTTGGGTCATAGCAAGAGTGTTAACATAATTAGAGGTTCACTTGGTGAACTCATTAATAAGATAAACGATAGCATAACCATAGGTTCAATTTACAAGACTTTCCAAGGCTATCTATATCATGAAAAAAAGATAATCAATCAAGTACATACATTATCCAACCATTGACCACATAAATAACCTACCATCTATTTTAACCATTATAATTGTAATAACGTAACTTAGATGTTCATCAGGTATCTAGGTCACTAAGGAATTTTATAGTTAAAGCTTAAGGTGGGTGAAGTCCCACTCCTAAATCTCCATAATTCCAAAGTTCACTTCTACAAGAATAACTTCTTCCCAGAATTACGCTAGGTTATCTAAATCATACCATAAGGGCTTATAAATCCTTACTAGGCCTATAAGGGAAAATCTTCTTCAAGTATCCTTTATAAGTCACCCCAAACACTAAGGAAAATTCATAACTAGTCATATCTTGGTCAACATACTCTTAAGTTTAGTCAAAAACATCATTCTCAACTATTATAGCAAGTAAAGTATTCACATACTATTCATGAGACTACAAGTAGAACTAACAAGGTTCTAGGCTATTGTCCAACATCACACCTTACAAGTTTAATAGCCTACAAGAATCAACTAATACCAAGTGTCACCAATAATCTATTTATCATCTAAGACCCCACCCAATCTCATAAGATATCAATAATTATACTACAGTTAAGATCAATCAAACTACTAGTAAGCCTAACCTACCTCGAGTCCAAATAGCTCACGAACAAACAAGCTTTGCTTTTCCTTTTCTTAAAGCTTCTTATTCCATGAGACAAACTATCACAACAAAATCTAAGCATTATTACAAGAATAACAACACCCATTATGGAACCATTAGGCCATGGGTCCAAAATGACACCAAATCCCTAAGTGGGTTCCTCTTTTTGAAAATGAGTTTCTAAGACCAACCCATTGTTTAAACATCATTAGGGAGCTATAACCCTCAAGAAATTTGAGTAAATTAATCACATTTGTGGCTAAATTTGAGTCTCAAATACTTAGGGGTTTTTGGGCCTAGAAATTAAGAAATTAACACCAAACTAGAAGGATCTTACCTCAGATTTGTAGAAAAAATGGATTAAACAAGTTAATCAAGCTCCTAATTAACTCACAAGACTCACTTTAATGATTATTCACTCTATTAGGGTTAGATCTTAAGAGGGAGGCATAAAATGGCCAAACTTTTGGGCAAGACAACCTTTAAATAGGCTTACCCAGGTCTCGGGTCTCACGGTCGTGGACCCCACATGGATGCGGTCACGACACCACATTTTCAACTCTCACATAATGTTCACGGTATCTCTCCCTATTCCAGGAAAGACTGAAGCTTGGAACTTGGTTTCAGGATTCGGCTAATGCCTCGAGATGAATTCAGAGTCCATTTCGAGCAAATGAGAGATGTAACCACATAGATTTTGACATTCCGGACACGTTGGTGATGTCAGATTTTGAATTAAGGTCTTTTTACTAAAGATTTTCTTGGTGGTCAATTAGAACCAAACATCGAATTGGAAAAGTCGTTCTAAGAACCAAAAGAACCACTAGGTAACCAAACTATTAGTTCCAGCAAGTTACTAATGACTTGGGGTATCTATGGAGAAGCTCTATTAGTGAAAATAAGCAATAATGCAGACAATGACCTAAAGGGTCATTACAATAGGCTCATAGGTGTTCCCTAGGCCTTTTTTTTCTATACCAAACTTTTTTATGAGTTATTTTGTATGTTTTTCTTGACTAATAAAGGTTCCTTTTGTAGTTTGTTTGATTTGTAATCCAAGAAAGAATGTGATCTCGCCCATAAGACTCATTTCGAATTCTTTTTTGTCAAATTAGCAAAATTCTCGCACATAGAGATGTTAGAACTACCAATAATTATATCATCAACGTAAATTTGTAAAATGAGAAGATTTGAATTAAGTTTTTATAGGAATAGAGTTGTATATATTTTAACCCTTTAAAATTAATATTTAGTAAAAAAGTACTCAATCTCTCATACCAAGCTTTTGGAGCTTGTTTGAGGTCGTAGAGTGCTTTTGAAAATTTGAAAACATGATTTGGATATGATGGATCTTCAATTTCGGGGTTTGTTTTACAAAAACTTCCCTATGAATAAATCCTTTTATGAAAGCACTTTTTACATCCATTTGATATAACTTAAAATATTTGATAGCGGCAAAAGCTAATAAAATTCATATTGACTCTAACACTGCCACAGGGGAAAAGGTCTCATCATAATCAATATCTTTCTGTTGGGAGTAGCCTTGATCTATAAGTCTGGATTTATTTTTGATGACTTTACCTTCTTTATGTAATTTATTTTTGTAGACCCATCTGGTTCCAATTACTAAGCAGTTTTTGGGTCTTTTAACTAGAGTCCAAACTTGATTTCATTCTAATTTCTCCATTTCTTACTTCATAGCTTCAACCCATGATTCATCGTTGAGAGCTTCATCAGGTTTCTTTAATTTAATTTGGGACACAAGGACAACTGATGCTTTTCTCCTTAATAAGGCTCTGGTTTACACTCTATCTTTTAGATTTTTGATGATGAGTTCATTTGGATGGCTAGCATCATGCTTCAATTCTTTTGGAACATTCAATTTTAGTACTTCTACTATGGGAGTCGACTCTATAGGGGGTGTAGTCGACTTATGTTGCAAAGGTTCTGAGGTTGTGCTATGATTTTCTCTAGTCTGTATATTACTTACCTATTCTTCATCAATACTCAAACTCGTAGGGAGGTGGTTAGATTCATAAAAAACAACGTGAATAGATTCCTTAACACATAGAGTTCTTTTATTAGCAGCCCTATAAGCATGACTAGTAGGAGAGCACCAAAGAAAAAAACTTTCATCACTTCGTGGATCAAATTTTCCTAAGATATTCTTACTATTATTGTGAATAAAATTCTTACATCTAAAGGGATTGAAGTAGACGATGTTGGTCTTCTTTCCTCTTCAGGGTTCATAAGGTGTTTTCGTTAAAATAGGTCTAATAAGACACCAGTAGAAGATGTGGCATGCTGTGCTAACCACTTCTTCCCAAAAGTGATTTGGGAGATTATGTTCTAACAGTATTGTCCTGGTAGTTTCCTAGAGGGACCAATTCTTTCTCTCCATTACCCTATTTTTTTGAGGAGCTCATGGTAAAGAAAATTTCTAAGAGTATCTATTATTAGAACAATATCCTCAAACGCCTTATTTTAAATTCTCCTTCATGATCACTGTGGACGTAAGTAATGAGGTGTCCAACTTCTATCTTTACTTTTCTACAAAAAATCTCAAAGTTTATGAAATACTAATTTTTATGTACAAGAAATATAACCCAAGTAAATCATGAGTAATCATCAACTATAACTAAAACATATCTCTTTCCACTAATTCTTATGGTCTTGGTGGGGAAAAATACATCCATGTGGATTGTTTGAAGAGGCTTGGTAGTACACACAGTGTCTTTGACTTTGAAAGATGTTTGGTTCTATTTACCCAATTGGTAGGTGTCACAGGTCTGATCCTTTTCAAGCTTGAGTTTTGACAGACCTTTCACCAATTCAAGTCTAGATAATTTCTCAATGATATGCATACTTGCATGCCCGAGCTTCTTGTTCCACAAACAGGTATCATTGGTTTTCATAGTAAGGTAGGTTAAGGTAGCAAAATCGAGACTATTTAAGACATAAATATTATCAACACATTCACCGATAAGAGAGATATCCCTCTTGTCGTGTTTGATAGAGCAATTTTCAGCCTTGAAGAGGACTCCAAATCCGACGTCACATAGTTGACTAATGCTGAGCATATTATGTTTGAGACCATCTACTAGGTCTACTTCAGTGAATTCACATGATGAGTTGAGTCTCACAAAGCCATCTCAAATGACGTTGCCTCTGGCATTGTCAACTGAATTTAACTGATCCTCCATCTAGTATCATTAGGGAGGAATAGTTCTCTATCTTTTCATTCATATGTCTAGAACATCCACTATTAATAACCTACATTCACCTTTTGTAGCTATAATGGACCTGTTACTTGCTAGGTTCTTCTGTTTCCATAAAGCACATATTGGTAGCCTCTACTTCTTCTTTAGTTTCATCTTTATCGCTCCATACTCCAAAGTTCTGATTCTTTCTAGATGATTGTCGTCTCAATTCTGGAAAGTTTTGGTTGAAATAACCAGGCCTTCCATAGAGTAACATAGATCATTGCTTTTAGTGGAGTCATTATTTTTGCCTCCTTGGGATATTTGCTTTCTTTGTCTCATGATCTACCTTACTCCATGATTAATGAGAGCCATTACTTTGCTATTAGCATCTTTAGGAATGTCCTCCTCTCCGGTTGGAGTAGCATGGAAAAATATTGGTTTCTTTTTTTCATCCTTGTGGTACCTATTGATATAATTTCTTTCATATACAATAAGGTTACCTCGTAGTTTGTCATATGTCATATTGTGTAGGTCTCCATCCTCCAGAATGGCAGCTTTGGTTTCCCATATCCTTAAAAGACTCCGAACCAACTTTTGGACTTGCAGGCTATATGGATAGATCATCCCCAATGATTTTAGTTTGCATACGATTTTACTGAATCTGGCAAACATTGCTTCAATGACCTCATTTTCTTTTATTTTGAACAACTCATATCCATTGACTAGAGTAACAACCTTTGACTTCTTGACCTTGGATGTTCCTTCATAGGTTACCTCCAATTTATCCCATATTTCTTTTGCGGTTTCACAAGTTGATATCTCTTCGTATTCTTCTCCACTAACTACACACAAAAGAAAACTTATAGTATGTGTATTAGTTTGAATTACCTCTTGTTGTTCTTTGGTTACCTCAAAACTTTCAAGGTCTTCTATGTCGATGCTATTGGATTTTCATTCTTATCCTTCTTCTTTTCCTTGAGTCCAAGAATTGGCTTGGGACCTTTCTTGATGACAACCCAGGCCTGGAAGTCATTTGACTGGACAAAGATTCTGAACCTATTCTTCCAGTAAGAGTAATGTTGTCTATTAAAGTATGGTGGTCTTGTGGAGGAGTGGCCATCCTAAAGAAGAGAACTGGAAATTTGATATTGGGCTATCTGATCTTTGCTCACTTACAGTTAAGCAATGCAGTTGGTGAGACCTTCTCTAAGACCAATTTAAATTCAATAAAGGAGGGGGTGAATTGAAATTTTTTTCTGTGCGTCGACTACTGACTCCTCACAGTAGACTCGCCTACAAATCAGTGCACTTCACAAAAAGATTAGATTTAAACAATTAAGAACATAAATAATAGAATGTAAAGTAATAACACAAAGATTTATCCTGGTTCAGAACACCAATGTGGTGCCTATTTTCAGTACCCTTAGTTTCAAAGTTTCCTTAGATAGTTGAATGTTGGGTACGAGTACAATGATAGGAAACAAGTTTTGAAGACTTATTTTGCTCTTCATATCTTGTATCACAGCTTTATTTAATGTTACAACGTTGACTCGATCCTACTCTTTATATAACAATTATAAGCTAAAAGTTACAGAGCCTTGTAAGACTAAGAATGAGACAATTTGAGTTTTCTCCTTGAAGTTGCATGAAAAAGTGTCTGTCTTCATTCTTCATATTTTATAGTTTTTTCGCTACTACTCTTCATAAGGAAACCCAAGATATTTCATCTCAATCAAGGACGTAAATTAATTCCTTGATTGAGGAATATAGCTGTATGATATGTCCATTTATGGATTTGGATCATGTCCATATTAGATATGTCTATGATCTACTTTTCTTTTTAGTTTTGTAGAGATTGATGCTATTCCAAATATGCTCGTGATCTTCTCTTCTTGATTGATTTGGTCTGCCATGATTTTGGGATTGTGATCCTTCTTCCATTTCTGTTATATTTGATTGATCTGCTTGCCATACTATTTGAATGTCGTGATCCCCCATATCTTTGGCGAGATACTCATTTATCTTCCAAAATATGGATTTGATTTTTCGTAACATTGGGGGCTGAGATTTTCCTTCCATCTGTTCTTATTGTAATTGATGGTACTTGGATACCATGAATGTTCTTCCATTCCTGATGTCCTTCTATTCCTGGAGTCGGTTTTCTTTGTCCTTCCAATTTAGTAGTCTTTAGTGTCCTACAAAGATACACTTTTTAGTTTGTCATTATTAAAATGTAGACTTAGGAGCCTAACAAGTGCCAGGTCTCCCAATACTTGCAGCCAAACTTCAAATCTTCAACTTTCATCACATGCTTTGGTCACGTAAATCTGGAAAGTGTCACGAATACCCAAAAAGGATCAAATAAGTATCCCAAAACACCATTTTCACCTTTTCACGAACTTAGCATCCAAAACCTAGTTTTCTGCAAAACATACCCAAAATATATCATATCTAACAAAACAACCTAAGAAACTTCCATATTTTCTTCGTTTTAATCATCGAAAGTTCTTACACGCATATGTAACACTATATATACCTTTATAATGGATAGCATAAGGTACAAGGAATCCCCGACCTTCTATGATATCTCTGGTACATACGGCTAACATACATTGGGGCCCGACCAAAGGGACACAACTGGACCCATATAGCACGTGGATAATTTTATGTTGGCCAAGATACACATCCCCGAATAATGTTTTAACGTTCATGCTAAACCTTGTTCAATCTCCTAGAATCTTAAATATATTTATGTGTATATGCATGTATGTGTACATGGGGCATTGATTTTGGATTGGTTTTGGAATGATGGAATTATTTTGTCCCCTTATCCCTGAGTTACATGCTAGCGCTTAACCCACTAACTAACTCTAGGAGTTGAATCCCCATGCTAAATAGGACACAAATACACTCCTACTTTTACTATATAGTGATAGGATTTTAGGGTTACCATTAGTTAGTTTGAAGCGGCGAGATTCCATTCTTCAAAAAAAGCTTAATTTCATGGTTCTGACATTCTCTTATGTCATAGACTATTTAGATGGTTTCCTTTTGGCTATTGTAGGAGGTATGTCCCAACTTATATTATATTTGGTTTTATCATAGAGGCTTTCTGGATTACTGTGGATTGGGTATTGTTGTTAATATTATTATATTTCTTTGATCTTACATTCATTCTATCTTGTTATATGTTTAGAATTCATCTGCTGCTAGATGTATTGTGTTCTGTTTGGCTAGGAAATGGAGGTGGTATCCGGTTCTCGGCAGACTTAAGATACCCGTCATGACCTTGCCCTGGTTTGGGCCATGATAGAAGTAAACATAGAAAAGGGGTTGAAAATAATTTTGGGACCAAAACCAAAATGCACATCCATATAAGGTGTCACATAAGTAAGGGTAGACCCCAGATGAACCAAATAATCTACATCTCGAGAGAAAAGCTGTAACGTATCAGTAAAAACATCAAGAGATGCCTCAAATTCCTGATGGGTAGCAAGAGCATAGGGATGATTTTAGCTAGTGCTGGTACTAAAATTAGTAACCTTTGGTGTAGAAGCTGAAGAAGTTGCGACAGGAACCTTATTATTCCTAGTGGCTACCTTAATTGCAGGATAGTCTCGCTGCATATGACCAAGCTGACAATAATTAAAGCATCAATTTCTCCCCTTATCACAATAACCCCAGTGAAGTTGACCGCAAAATCTACAAGGAGGATATGGTTGGGCTGACTAAGCTCCACTAACCTGAGACTGGGCATCTTGTGCCTTAGGACCACTGCCAGTCTAAAAATGATCACCGAAAGACTTCGGATAAGGAGAACTAGACAAAGAATATGAACCAGATTTTCCCCAAGTCTTCTTCTTACTCCACTGTCTACCATCCCCCCCACTTGCTTGCTGACCTCTTCCCTGCACTGAATACTTGAAATTCTTATTCTGCCTCTCCCCCATCTCTGCCCATCTCTTTTTAACCTCTACCTACTGCATAGAATCTACAAGTCTGGAAATATCCATGTCATTATTAAACATTACAGCCTTACACTTTAATACTAAGTCATTGGACAACCTTGAAGCAAACTTTCTCATCCTATCCCTCATTCTGGACACTATCTCCGGAGCATAACAAGATAATTGATGGAACATCAGGGCATATTCCTTCACACTCATCCTACCTTGACTCAAGTTCACAAACTCTTTGTCCTTGGACTCCCTTAACTCTTAAGGGAAGAAACAATCAAGAAAAGTACTAGAAAACTCCTCCCACATTTCCCGCTCAACATCATCACCCATTAATTGCTCCCACTCCTCATACCACTAATAAGAAACATCTTTCAACTGATAAGTAGCAAACCCTACACCCTCTATATTAGTAGCATGCATGACCCTAAATATCTTTTCAACCTCTACCTACAGCATAGAATCTACAAGTCTGGAAATATCCATGTCATTATTAAACATTACAGCCTTACACTTTAATACTAAGTCATGGGACAACCTTGAAGCAAACTTTCTCATCCTATCCCTCATACTGGACACCATCTCCGGAGCATAACAAGATAACTGGTGGAACATTAGGGCATATTCCTTCACACTCATCCTACCTTGCCTCAAGTTCACAAACTCTTTGGCCTTGGACTCCTTTAACTCTTAAGGGAAGAAACAATCAAGAAAAGTACTAGAAAACTCCTCCCACATTTCCCGCTCAGCATCATCACCCCTTAATTGCTCCCACTTCTCATACCACTAATAAATAACCTCTTTCTACTGATAAGCAACAAACACTACACCCTCTATATTAGTAGCATGCATGACCCTGAATATCTTCTCCATTTCATCAATGAGTCCTCGAGGATCCTCTTCATACTTAGAATGTGCAAAGGTTGGGGAATTCAATCTCATAAACTGGACAACCCGAATGACATTAGACAAAGGAGCAATAGAACCAGCAATCTGACTGATGAGGCTCAAATGTCACTAACTGAGTAAGAAAATAAATAGACCGTCGAAACTTTATATTAGAGAATCCTACTGAGGGGACTGAGCATGAGTGTCACTATTTGGGGAAGGACTATTGGGGATCAAAAAAATTCTAAGAAGAGCAACATAATTAGGAGAAGGAACCCTAGACTGGGTCTGCACTCCATAAATAGGTCATGTTCCATCTTCATTGTCCTTTGGTAGAATTGAGGGCCCGATATAGTTCCTACAAATATTAGATCTTCGGGGAGGCATGATCTAAAATGTAAGTAAACTGAGAGTTAGGGAATTTAATGACACTAGAATCTATAGCCCAAAATAGAACACAAGAATAAGAAACATTCCCAAATGCCTTATAGCCTCCCCTTATAAGTGTGGTGCGCTAAACACCCATAAAAGGACTTTACTTGATTTTGTGGACACCCAATGACACTGAAACTATGATCTGATACCAAGCTTGTCACGACCCAAACCAGGGCCTGATCATGACAGGTATCTCAAGTCCATCATGGACTGAAGACCACCCCCATCACCTAACTTTATGAGCATAAAATAATAATAATAACAAATGTGTAAGCCAATTAAATAGTAATAAAGGTTAATATATATCTCTATGAAATCTAAGAGTCAACCAAAAACTAACCAACCCATATCTATCCACAGTAAGCTCTAAAACTAGAATACCAGACGGGATGGGAAATTCATGAGAGGTTGGGACATTCACTCGACCATGACCAAAAGAATCTACTGAGTTAAAATAAGGGAATATAGAAATAATAAGGCCATTCAAAGTTTGGAGTCTCACCACTTCACTGCTATCTGAAGAATGTGCTAATCCACATAATGCTACATAGGGGTAAAAGAAGTGTCTTCAGACCCCCTTATGAAATAATGTAGCATCCAGGGACAATTAGCAAGGTGAGCGCTAGCATGTAACTCAGGATGAGGGATAAAATAATTCCATTTTTATAAACAAACCAAATCTCAATGTACATGATCATATACATGAATGCATATATATATATATATATATATGCAAGATGCCAGGATAGGGTACAAGGTTTAAGCATTAGATTTAAAACAATTAACCTGGACTGTGTAGATCTACCTGTCCTAAGGGCACCCATGGTCTATATGGGTTCAGCTCTCCCTACTGAAAGGGTCCCAACATATGTTAGTCACATGAACTAAGAAAAATCCAAAGAAGGACCAAAGCCACTAAGGCTTAAAATATTTCAAAATGTATATGTATAAAGTGTGAACTATGCACAAGACCACTAAGGCTCTCACGCCGACAAATGTGGTTTCCAGTAATGGTCTCTCTAGGACCTCCGACTTTCATGGAGAGCTACACAACCCCATTAAAGCCTAACTAAAACCTTTGCACATAATCTATCCATTTAACCAAGGAGTCCTCCATTAAGGCATTTACCAAATGGTATTGTCATACCAATTAATTATGCTTGAAAGCCAATTCAATTATGCCAAACAAAATCAAATAGCCATAAGAATCTAATGTTCCAATTTAAAATCAATCCATAGCTACCATGTCCTTTCAAAATCATTTTAATCCATTCAATAATTAATGTGATGCACTAGTTTAGTAAAGTAAGCAAAACCATGTAATTGTCCATATTTCAAAATCAATTATGCAACTGGGTTGAGGTTAATACCAATTAAAAACTAAATTTCCAAAAAATTGGGGGAATACACGGCCCCCTACCCATGCACAAACTTAGTTTAAAGACCATGCGATAAGGCACAAATAACAATTCAAAAACCATAGGATAACTAACCAAGTAGTAATCATGCAAAACCCTCAACCCATCATTCAAAACTCATTAATTAAATCCACATAAACCATTATTAAACACATGTTTTTATATAAAACTAAGTTAGGGAAGAGATACATGTATGAAAATATTAAGAATTTAGAGAACAAACCACAATCAAACCCTATGCGCTCAATCCTTAAAAACCCTAGCCTTGCACTTGATTGGGGAATTTTAGAGAGAAAAGAGTGTTTATGTTATGTTAATTTTTGGAAATAAGGATAGGGAAAAGGTTTTAAGGCATGAAAAGTAATAGGGTGGAAGGAAAAGACTATAATAGCCTTAATGAGATCGTGTAGGGAATATAACTACAAGTCTCTATGGGTCTCATAATGACTCATGATAACTGGTAATGAGTCATCACTAAAACTCGTAGTCTGGGTAGTACCCAGGACCACCTCTGCTAGTTTGGTCACGAGTTGCACCCTATGACTCATGACCTTACCTTATGACTGGTAGGGTTGTAGTCATGATCCAAACAAATACTTGGGCAATCCATACTAGTTAAGCTATGATTGGAACCATATGAATTATGACGAGTGATAACAACTCATTACATAAGTCATGCCTAGGAAGTGAGCTCAACACATACAAAATTTTCAGATGTCAAAACTTAGGTTATTACACACATTTAGTTAAGATAATCTCAAATAAAAGTTTTGGTGGATCTATTGAGTTTGGAATATCGAATTTGGTATGGTAGAATAGTTTGTTTTAGCCCATGGAGTTCTGAACGAATCCCAATCACCCGATCAAAGTCTATTTGGTCTTAAAAAATTTGATGCCTCAGGTTATTTATGAAACCGCTTAAGCGGCCATTTGACCTGCTTAAGTTGTAGTAGCTTTAGAAATATAGGGTTACTTTAACGGCCTTGGATATTTGGCCAAGGATCTCTTAAGAAATCAATGTATCCTTTAGCATAAATTGCTTTAGAAGCCAAGGCACCGCTTTAGCGATACCTGTATCCTCGTGTTTGATCAACTTACTGGTCAAAAATTCGCTTAAACAATAGTCACTTAAGCGACCTGATGACTGCTTTAGCAGCACCTGGGGATTGTTAAATCCCCCTCATTCACCCAAAAATCACATTCATTTCTAAACTAGTTTCCACCATTTTTGAGATCTTAAAGCATGGCAAGGGTGGGAATTCATCCATTGAAACTAAGGTAAGTTAGACCAACACTCCTTGGTCATTTTCCATTACTTTCCCCATAAATTTCCATCCATTTCATTGTAAATTATTGGAAATTAGGTCCTTAAATCCTTATACCTTAGGTCCTGGTTGAGCCCCGTGATTTATGCACTATTTGTTCTTAAATTTTGAGCTTACATTCCTTGTCCTTTGAGGGACCTTGTGACAGATTCAATTTTGAATTCTTTTTGGGGCCCCATGAGCTTATTCTTGACCCAAATTTTGACCCAACCTTTTATATAGAAATATGGGTCTTATTTTACAACTACTAAGGAGTAGAATATTATTTTGATATCATGGTGGTATTTTGTAATTGTGGAGAAAGGACGAGCAAGTTATGAATGATTTAAGACTTGTAGATTTGGCGTCGAGGTAGGCATCAATCTACTTTTCTTCATGAGATAATCTATGGTATTAATTACATGATAGGTAAGGATGATAGGACATTATTATTGTAACGACCCGAATCTGGTACCTAAAATGCTACACGGTGCTTATGACCCCGAAGGACCACAAGCTAACCCATGACTGATATCTATAACTGGGAACAACATAATATACTGTATAAATGCGTAAAAAGGATGAAAGGACATAAGGGTTAAATATATAATAAAACATAACATCTAGAAATACAGTATATAAATACCAAAACAAAACTAAAATAACTGTCTGAACATGCTATAGTCTGGAAACCTCTAAACTATCTAAAAATTGTAGAGTTGATGGGACATATCCTCAACTAACTCCGGAATACTGAAATAATAAAGTAATAAAATAATCATGCTATCCTCGAATGATGAGGACTCACTGCTAGTCAGGCTGTTGAACGTCTGATCTAATAAGGATGCTCTGGAGCTCATACTTCTGAACCTATAGTTTAAAAACACCATAGTGCAAATACGTCAGTATGATTAAATATACTGGTATGCAAGTGAGATAGAATGAATATAAGGAGTTTATATGCATGAACGATACTAACTGACTGAATAACATAAATATGAGAATACATGAATGAATACGTGAACTGTAACTGAGATCATGACATCACTAAATCTGAATACTGATAACATAAGTTTCGTATAACTGATATACTATTATCTGAATGACTGCGTCTGACAGTCCTATTTCTGATGGAACTAGCTTAGTTCCATACTGAATTGGGTGACTGTATCTGATATCTTTGAATTTTGTAGAACTATCTGAGTTCTATTACTGAGACTGAGACTGTAACTATGGGAAGTAGTCATCTAACTGATATGCCCCAAATAAGATAATATAATTGAGTTGAGGTCCAATCTGTAACCCCAATTAGAAGGGTGTCAATACCGTGCCACTGGTAAGGACAATATGTGAGTAATCCCTCGTATAATAGGTACTCTAAGGAGAATGGTGGGACCCTCATCTAATATGTTAAGTCACCTCATCAACCCTCATCTAACAGGTTAGATGTCTCAACCTACACAGGCTACATGTTATGGAGCGCAAGGATTGCTTCTAAGAATCACACCCTCTAATCGCAGGTGAGTTCCCATCCTTGGGCTCACTCGGTGCTGAGTCCTACTCCCATCTAATTATACACTGAATTAATTTTTACTGAACTGATTGGACTAAGTTCACTGAGTTTTGTTCACTGACGGAATATTACTGAGATATGATAACTGAATGAGATTATTGAGATTACTGTGTTTTCCTGAGTTATGAGACTGACTGAATTCTACTGAACATGGCTTGACTGAGAGTATCTTGAAAATAGACACTAGCTCTAGACGCACAACTAAATTATCGGGTACAAGTACCCCCAGGACTTGATAGCATGAAACTGACAAGGCATGACACTTCTTGTACTCATGACCATAATCAACAATCCATAATACAATCATTGGGGAATTTCATGAGGCACTTGATTATCATGGTTTGGTACATGAATAGGAATTCATATAAACATATCATAATTTCATAGGGCTAATCTCATGAACAATCTATCAAACAATTTCAATGTATAACAATAACATGGAAATCATTTTGAACATAAGAGTAAAGCATGGGTTCATCAATTTGGTCATAATTGAGCCCTAAAGCATGATTCTTATTCTCTTAGGCATTTTATCAAACACATTGCATGCACAACCTTAGGCTTAGACATATACACTAGTTCATACATTATGGTTACTTTAATCAACTCAATTTAAAAGTTTTCAACCCACATACTAGCATAATTTCATGAAAAGTACATAAACACTCCAACTTGGGATTCATAAAACCATATCAACATAATTAAAATCAACTCACCACATGGAAATCACAATTCATGAGTTTAAAATGGGATTCTTGAGCTTCATGGGTGAAAGAAACCCACTAATCAACACTTTACATACTTGGGTGGATGATTTCTTAAAGATTGGTGGAGGAAATCTTGAATCTTAACTTAGGATTAAACACCTAGGGTTTCTTGTTCTTGGGAATTGATCTTTGAGAGAAACCCTAATTTGGTATTGTGGATGAATAATGAAGTTATGAGCTCTGTTCTGGTATAATTAGGGGTTAAAATGGGTGTAAAAGACCCAAATATCCTTTTACAAATGGCTTAAAATCATTGATCAAAGGTGACAATGGTTTGGGCGATGGTCCGTCGGTCCATCTCGTACTTGGCCAGAACCTAAACTTCCTACCTTGTCTGCGATGGTTTGGGCGATGGTCCATCGCTATCTCGATGGTTCGCCAGTCCTGACTGTCACACTTATCTAGAAGACGGGTTCACTGCCTTAGTCATGATGGCTTGGGTAAGGGTCCATCACTAGCTCGACGGTCCATCGCCTGACCGTCGCTTCTGGGTAGTTTCGATAGTTCTCTGTAAAACGTCCATAACTTTATACTCCTATACCATATTTGGATAAAATTGGCATCGTTGGAAAACTAGTTCAATTTCCCACATGATAACAATTTGAAATTGGGGAAATTCTATCTGATTTAAACATAAATCATTCAAGAAGTCATCACTAACTCTTCTGGAGACTAGATTTGACTTAAAGAAAGTTCGGGGTGTTACAATTATGACTACCACCTAATGAATTAATCTAATCAGGGAGTTTGGGAATAGAGGGGTGAACCAACACTTAGGATGATATACTTGTTATGACTATAGAATCCTATCACCCTAGATTATACGTATGTAATCGTGTTGATGCTAAGGACCATTTAGCATAGGGTTTAATATTTGAGTTAGTGATTGGATCATAGTTTCCTAGATTATAATATTATTTTATTTTTCTAGTTATATATTATTGGGCCCGAGAGCATGGTTATGATACTAGTTGGACTCCATATGAGTAATCTATCCTTATAAAGGACGTGACTTTAGTTTATGGATGCTTAGACTCTTATGGTTGTATTATTTGAATATTGGTGATGGAATGCATAGATTATGATACATTCATTCCCACTTAGTGGTACAATTTCAATCAAATCATGATTTTACTATTGTTTCCAAAAAGGGATTTATTCCTACTTTTTTCTTTTAAATGAATTCCTTTATGATGGGAATCATACCATATTAATTGATGATTTATGAGCTTTCAAAAGTAAAAATGATGTTTTTGAAATTAGATCGAGATTGATTCCATTCTGTGGTTTATCCACTCTTTTATTACTATTATTTACCTTGGTCGAGGGAGGTTCTAATCCTTTCTGCTATATTATACTAATTTAGTCCTGGAGTTGATCTCGGGAAATAGATTTACATGCTTATACTGCTTTATCCATGGTTTGAGTCTACACATTATATATATATAAATATCTTTAATAATCAGTGAAGTGGATTGATGATGATGATTATGGGAAATCTTGGATCGAGACTAGGTAAATAGATGGATATTCCTGAATCCCCTAGGGGGATCTTTCATTTGTAAGCCATCATGCCAGATAAGAGAGGTCATTATAGGTCTTACCTTTGCAAGTTGTTGAGTTGGAGGAGATATATAAACTTGGTACATTATGACACTTGGATCAGTTATGGTACTGCAAATTTACTTTGAATTAATTTATTTATAAGCATTACCTATCACCAGTATGATGTGCGAAGATTATATCTATCAGCCTTATAGGGGGTTGCAAGGTATGGGCTATGATTGTAGTGTGCTTAGTGTTGATTAAACCTTCTGGGTGTATGGATCCCTATTTAGTTATTATTTGTTCGGACTAGCTGGTTACATTATTGTTATTATTATAGTTAGTTTGTGGCAGACTGACTATGGACTAGTACTGAGGTTGGAGGTATGATTATGGTTCCTTTACTTTATCAAGGCAAGTTGCATTTTGGTTAGTTTATTTTTAGTTAGACACATGGGTTAGCGACCCTAATTATGCTATCATTAGCATTTTACCTAGTTAGAATCCCCTAGAAAGGTTAGGTTGATGATCACGCCGAAGCTACACCTTTATTCTAAGGATTATGAAGTCGCTTACAAATATAGTAACCCAACAAAAGTTGGGTTTGAATCCCAAGGGAATACGTAGAACTGTGGCTTTCAGTTATTGTAATAAATAGGCAAAATAATGAGTGGTAATTTTACCACTCATTCATACTCAATATTTGTGCACATTACCTTGTTTTGAATGAATAAAAGAGACAAAATTGTGATTAAATACCCTAATATGCACACTTTATAGGTATAGTGTTGATAAGTTAAAAAGATATGGATTGGAGTTAAAAATGATCAAATGGGAGAAAGGAAGTGCAATTGAAGACTTAGAGTAGGAACTGGCCTTAGTTACCGCGGTCGTGGTCTGGTGACTATGGTTGTGACAGAAAACAGAAGTCAGGCAACCGCGGTCGTGGAAGATAATCATGGTTCCATAGCCGCGGTCGCAACCAGACCCATACGATTGCGGCTTAGTGGAAAAATACAGCCCAAGGGGAAATCTAGAAATGCACGTGGCTGATCCCAAATTTTTGGCAAAAAGACTCAAACCCTAAGTCATTCATTATATTCCATTTTCCCCAAATTTTTTAAGGTTTATCTCTTGAGTTCATAGCCTCCATACTCGGAGAAAAAAATACTGTATAAATTTTGGGTGAAGAATACATTAGAGACCTTCTAAGAGAAGGAATAGCTCACTTCCATTGTTGATTTATGGGATTTCAAAGTTTAAAGTAACATTCCTTTAAGCTTAAATAAATTATTTCAATGGATATTATGGGTATATCTTTTCTTATTTATCTTATGTGTAGCTAGATCTCCCTCTTAGGGTTATGTGTGAATAGGGATTACAGTGTATGTGGGTTGTTATTGTTAGCCTCTATTTGGTAGTTCATACTTATGGGTTTTATCATTGCTATGCTAACTTGGTTAGGATTTATAGGTGAAATCCCCAAATACCAACATGGGTTTGATGAGTAAAACCTCCAAACTCTAGAAAGCTCAAGGCCATCTTCAAAATAAGGGTTATGGGTGAACTTTAGGAATCCACATCATCCTTGAAAGAGGGATGTGGAGACCAAAGCAATGATAGATAATTATGTGTGTAGTTTGATAAATTTTAATTATTTTAGACATAAGGATGACTGTGAAGTTAACTATACCATGGGTATCATCCTAGAAATAGGGATGCCTAAACTGAGGTTTGGTTACCAAATGTTGAACACATCAGTTAGGTATACAAAAAAATCAATGGGTGAAAGTTTGGTGTTTTGTTGAAAGACAAGCATCAAAATCTATAACCAAACCTACCCATATTTGATTTACTAAATTGGTATTGATTACTAACACCCAACCACATGTCATTCCCTTAGTAATGCATAATCCCAAGATCTGTGCCTAATTGTTAAAACACTAATTATTCATAGCTCCAAATTTATACTAGAAACCAAAAAAAGAAACATTAGTGTTGATACCTGTCTCCCCTATTTTTATCTTTGTGTACTATTGGTTTGAATTTAACTTGTATCTATTATTTTAAATCAACTTGATTACCACTCACATTGTTTCTCATGGATTCGACCCCGACTCCTAAGTTGGGTAAATATATTGACGATGATCGCCTTGCACTTTAATTGACGTGTAAGTTGAGCGTGATAAAAAATAGTGCTATTGTCGGGGACCAATTTGGCGTATTGTGTTAGATTGGAATTCTTGCTAATTTTCTTTGATTCAAACTTGTTAATATTTGATTATTATTTTCTTTTATATCTTTTGTTAGGTAGATTATCTTTATTTTTGTTTATATCTTACTATGGCATCTCAGAATGAAAGTGAGTTCAGTGGTTGGAAATCCTATCTTGACATCCATGTCCATATTGTGGTGGACTCCACTTTTGGGAAGATTGTAGATATACTCCCCGGAGAGAGATATGTGCACCATCTAAATCCTATGGGAAGTATAGTTGTTCTCTATGTGGTGATCGAGATAGGTATTAAAGCGATTGCCTAAATGACTCCTACCCCCATTGTTCTAACCTGGTTTCTAGTTTATCTCATGATTTTGATACGTTTTATGAGAAAAAAAGAGAAGAACGAAGCGCAAAAAAATATTGGTGTTGAAGCAATGCTTCAACGTATTGTGGAGCGGGTGAAATCAATAGAGGATTATTTACGACATTGGATTAGTTGTCTAAATACCCCCTCACCTTGTTTTGCTAACCCAAGTGCTAGTTTCTCTTATGGATTTTATAGGTCTTATGATGATAAAAAGGAAGAATAATGCACCAAATATAATGGTGTTGAACAATGCTTCAACTTATCTTGGTTTGGGTGGACACAATGGGGGATAATATACATCTCATACATCAAGCCATGGGGGAATGTAACGAGGAAGTCAAGAAGATAGAAGACATGGGTATAGATATCAATCATGAAAATACCACAACTATGCCCACAATTCTAAGTGATCTTGATATTGAAGGGCCCTCAGTGATTTCCTAACCAACCAAAACAAACATGAGAGGTGATGAAAAAAGGAAGAAACGGTACTAGATTCGGAAGAAGAAGCCAAGAAAATCCCTTATGAAGACTCTAGTACATTTTGGGGCAAGGATACAAATATGGAGACAACTCCAGAATTAGGAGAAAGGCCTTATTCTAACCACTTCCCAACATTAAGCTCGGTGGAGTTGATGACAATCAACCCATCCGAGAAAATATTGAATGAGGGTAAGAATAAATTATTTTCTTGTATCCTGGAGTGTGTTGAAGGCCAAGAAGGTTAAAGATCGATGTCAAATTAGTGGACTTCTAGTGTTCTCACCGTTACCCAATGAGCCCACATAAAAGTTTGATGCAAAATTAGACAAACGGTTTAAGTCTTTGAAGTGGAGTGATAGAACATGTGTCATCATGACCTTACATTTGCCCAATGCACCTCAAAGATGTAATGATAGAAAATTGGACAAAAAATTCAAATGCACTCAGTGAAGACATAAATGAGGATTGAATAAGTGTTGAGACGCGGTGATAAATCAAGTTCTTGATTGGAGGCAACCCATTATTTTCATGATTACATTAATTATTTTTGAATAAGTCACAAAATTCTAATACTTTGTAGGTGATTGAGGCAGGTTGGAAGCCAAAAACAAGGGAATACCAAGTTTGGAAGTATAGTAGACATGCAAAAAAAAATAGGGCAAAATAGAGGAGCATATAGCCTCAGGTACCACAATCAGGGTGTTTTGGCCACGGCCACGACACCACGATCTCACTAATTAAGCCGCGATAGCGCTTCTCTATCCATCTTTCAACATGGTTATAAATGCGATTATAGGGAGCCCTTTAACTTTTCTTGCGCTATTAAAATATGTAGTAATGTCACTATAGCTAGGGGTGCGGCCCTACCCTTGTGTGTACATATTGTTTTGCAATACTTGAACTTAGTTGATGCAAAGCATGGGAATTTTGTAAAGTCAATTGCTTACCCTTTCTATATGATAGATTGAGTGACATCATTCTTAAGGCAAATGCTTTGTGTTTAGGTGTTGAGCCATAGATGAAAGGGAATTTTGAGTACCTGTGGCAGCAAGGTCAGAAATGCAAGAGAAGTCTGAGTACCTGTGGCATAGTAAAGTTGGGATCACATTGTATACCTATGGAAAAATCTAATAGCCATACAGTGTCCTATATGAAAGCCAAATATGAGACTAAAGCTTGGGTTGTTTCCATGCTTAGAAAATTGAGCGTGGTTCTAATGCAAAACAAATAACTCCCTCTGTCTAAAAATTTTCAAAAATCAAGGGCATGGACGTGAGCAATTTTGTAACAAAACTTTTTCACTTTTTGTGGCTTCGTAAAGTTAACTTGTGAATAGAAATGATACTCCAAATTTGTATCTTGTAGATGGAAAATTTGAGCTCCCTTGGGGAATTTTGCATGCCATGAGTGGTGAGCTATTTGAATTCATCTTTTGTATACTTGTGTTATTTAGAACTTGCCCCGTTAGTCTTTCAAAGATAATGTCAATTGTATTTGGTTGGAGAAATGATCTTAGGCCATCTTTTGGCATTGGAAACCTACTCTAGCTTAAAAATACTACCTGTGCATGAATATAATCCCTAGTTACCCACTTCGAGCCTTTGGACCTTTATTTGGCAAACTCATTACAAACGGTGAACCATTCTTTTATCCCTTTTTTGAACCATGTCCTCCTTGAACTTAAAAATGAAACTTGATGCTAAAATCCTAAGTTGGGTGTGGTAAAGATTGATGGAATTAAGTTTGGGGCGATGAAGTTGTAAATGAAATGCCTATTATGCCTCAGCATTGAACGCAAATGAATAGAAAAAAAGAGAATCAAACAAAGGAATGAACTGCACTAGAGTGCAAGAAAAAGAAATAGAAGAAAATGGATGAACAAAGAAGGAAAAAGGTAGGCATAAAAAATGAGAGAAAACAAAGAAGAGTGGCCCATAGTAAAAAAAGAGGATTGAAAAGTGTGATGTAGATATTCAAGGAAGGGTGTAGCCATGTTGTTCCCAAATGATATCCTACCCTAACCCAAATCTACGTTACATACTTAGAAAGTCCTTCGAGATCTCCAACCATTTACTTTCTTTGTAGTGGCGATTAAAAATAGGGGCAAGCCAATGGTATGACACTTGTTACATAAAGATTTCTTTTATGAGGGAGAGAGTTTTTGCACTTAAAATTCCTTGTTGCATATTTGGTAGCCTGGTGTGTGGAATTCTCCTTCTTGTGTGGTTGACATGTGAAATAAGTTGAGATAGGTGATTTTGTCACCTTCCAAGTGATGAGGAAAATGGAGTATGACTTAGTTTTGGTCAAAATGTAAGTCACTTCAAGAGCATTAGTTGTTGTTACTTTATTTCTCTTTAAAGTCTTGTATATCCTTTGATAGTGCTTCTTATGATAAGGGGAGTAGTGAAAAATAGCTTGGCCTATGTGCAATGAGCTACTTGTGGTAGTGACTAAGGTTGAAGTCATTATTATCTTTAAGGCATGAAATTTGGGCATAAATAATTGAGTCGCATGGTAAGAGGTAGTGTTGCTTGAGGACAAGTAATAACTTTAAGTTAGGGGTGTTGATGAGCGGTGATTTTACCACTCATTCGCACTCATCATTCGTGCACATTACCTTGTTTTGAATGAATAAAAGAGACAAAATTGTGATTAAATGCACTAATATCCACACTTTGCAGGTATAGAGTTGATAAGATTAAAAGATGTGGATTAGAGCTAAAAATGATCAAAAGGGAGCAAAAAAGTGCAGTTAAAAACATGGTAAAGGAATTAGCCTCAGTTACCGTGGTCGCGGTTTGGTGACCGCAGTCGCGGCAGTCAAGTAGAAGTCAGGCAAATGCGGTCGCGGCCAAACCTGTGCGATCACGGCTTAGTGAAAAAATGCAGCCCAAGGGAAAATCTGGAAATGCAAATGGCTAAGGGTGGGCGTTCGGTATTTGGTTCGTTATTTTCAATGTTCGGGTCGGTAATTCTGTAATCAATATTTGAACATAGATACCATATACCATACTTATAAACATCGATTCGGTAACTCGGTAATCGGTAATTAAGCTTCGGTTCGGTTCGGTTTTTTGGTAATATCATATTAAAGTTGGAGATGTGTAAATGTAAGTTTAAACATCAAAGATATATTTAATAAACACCCTATTTAGTATTCCTTTTGTTGCTTTTTACAAATATATTACAAAGGTCCAAGAGATTCTTTGGGATGACCAATACTATTGTCTAGTGGGTTGGTTAGACATATTGTATTATATATATATATATAAAATTCAATATTTGGTAAATACCGAATACCAAACGATATTAATACCATGTACCAAACCCAATCCCGAATACCGAAATATTGAAATCTTACTCCCAAATACCATTCCAAATACCGAATTACCGAATACCGAATACCAAATCTTTTGGTTCGGTTCGGTAATTTAGTTTTTGGTATTTTTATGCCCAACCCTACACATAGCTGATCCCAAATTTTGGAAAAAATACTCAAACCCTAAGTCATTCATCATATTCCATCTTCCCAACTTATTTTTAGGTTTAGCTCTTGAGTTCGTAGCCTCCATACTTAGAGAAGAAAATATTGTATAAATTTTGGGTGAAGAATACATTGGAGATCTTCTAAGAAGAGGAATAGCTCACTTCCATTGTTGATTTGTGGGAGTGTAAAGTTTGAAATAACATTCACTTAAGCTTCAATAAATCATTTCAATAGAGATTATGGGTATATATTTGCTTATTTATCTTATGTGTAGCTAGATCTCCCTCTTGGGGTTATGTATGAATAGGGGTTAAAGTGTGTATGGGTTGTTATTGTTAGCCTCTACTTGGTAGTTCATACTTATGGGATTTATCAATGCTATGCTAATTTTGTTGGGATTTGTGGGTGAAAGCCCCAAATACCCATATGGGTTTGATGAGTGATGAGTGGTGATTTTACCACTTATTCTCACTAAATATTCATGCACAGTACCTAATTTTCCATGAATAAATGAGTAATTTGTCAGTAAATACACTAATATACACTCATTGCATGCATAGAGTTGAAGAGATCAAAATATGTGGAATAGAGCTTAAAATGATAAAAAGGGAGCAAAGAAGAGTGCAACTGAAAACCTGGATCAAATCAAACTCAGTTACCGCAACCGCGGTCTTCAATCTGCAGTTGCGGTCAGACAAGATAGTCAGCATAACATAGTTATAGAATAAAACCACGGTCGTATGGCCCCAGTTATGGACAGCCTTGCGCGATCACGGTTCAACGCGACTATGCCCAAGGTCAGATCTATAAAAGAACTTATACAAATCCCAAACCATATATAAGCAAAAACCCTTTCTTCTTTGGGTATTGCTTACCTCATAACTAGTTTTGATTTAAGAAGAAGAAAACCTAATTGGGAAAGTATGTAACTACTCTTGGAGGCTTAATTTCTTAGTGATTTTGTGAAGAATGAATGTTTTGGATAATACTCATGGTGTATTTCTCTTTACAAAATTCATAAGTAGCTAAGTAATTTAGTCTTGCGATTATGTTGAACTAAACTGTAATTGTGTGTGGGTGTTGTTATGTTTGCATAATGTTTAGTTGTTGAATATGGATTCCATCATTGCTTGAGCTTATTAGTGGGAATTTGTTGGGTGAAAACCCCAAATCTCCAACTGAGTTTGATGGGTGAAAACCCCAAACTCTAAAAACACTTTGTCATCCTTGAAAGAGAGACTAAGGTGAACTTGAGGTAACCCATAACATCCTTGAAGGAGGGTTATGGGGGACAAAGTAATGGTGGACAATTAAGTCTATGATTTACTACCTTTTACAATCTTTAAAATAAGTGTGATTGGAGTGTAAGCCATGTCAAGAGCATCATCCTAGAAATAGGGAAACTTGATTGAAGTTTTGGGTGATTATGAATTAAACACTTGTTAGGAGCTCGAAAGATCCAATGGGTGAAATCGTTGTAGTTTTATTGAAAGATTGAATACAATGACTTTTGACCTAGCCTATCCTTTGATCAACAACTAAAACTTATGCCAAACCATCATTAACCTACACACTTTACCTTTAGGTTGATATAATCCCAAGACCCTCTCTATTCTTAATTTTAAATCAAAAGTGTTATATCCGTGCATTGTTAGTTGAGAAACTATCTCCAAATCAAATCCCCACATTTTATTTTACATGTCTTGTTTATTATCATTCCGGGTAAACTTGTAGTAACTAGGACACCCATAGGATTTGAAGCCTATAATTTTCTTCTTGTGGATTCAACCCCAACTCTAGTTGGGTTGTTTCGCAACGACTGCCTCACCTCAAAATCATGGAAGTGATTTCAGCGTTATCAAAATGGCACCGTTGCAGGGAGTGAAATATAGATTTCACTTGTGCGGTGTGATTCTTACTTGGGAATACCCAGGGTGATATAATTTACTTTATTTGTTGTTTTTAAATCTTGTTTTAGGTTATCAGAGTGTTAATAGAAAAATGAATGATAGCGCAAGCGACATGAACCCCTTTGATGCCCCTCTAGATGATAAGGGCCCACTAAATAAAGCGGGGCAAACAAGTGCAATCCATATCCCACCAACTAAGGGGAACGAAGTATTCCATGTGACTAGCGTCATTCTTTATATGTTGCAAATAAAAGTATAGTATGGAGGTCAAGCCTTTGAGGACCCAAATGTCCATTTGAAGAATTTTGTGTAAGTGTGTGCCCTATTCAATATAGCACACATTACTCAAGAGTCCATTCAGCTTCACCTTTTCCCTTTCTCATTAAAGTGTGAGGCGGTTTCATGGCTCCGCTCACTGCCATCCGGCTAAATTATATCTTGGGAAGATCTTACTAAGATGTTTCTTGATAGATATTTCCCACCATAAAAAATTCTTCAAAAGCGGGATGAGATTGTAATTTTTCAGAAAATGAATGAAGAACCTTTGTTTGAATCTTGGGAGAGGTTTAATGGTAGTCTTGCTCAATGCCCAAATCATGAAGTCCCGAATAAAATGCTTCTCGATATCTATCTTCTACTGTGGTCTTGATCTATTAAACAAAATAGTGGTAGATAATATGGCGGGTGGTTCCCTAGTGAAGATGCACCACCACGCGACCTTTATATTTATTGGAGAGGTGTCAAAGAAAAATCGGGGTTGGCATACCCGAGAAATTGAAGCTCCCAAGATTCCTTCTACCACTTCCATGGTTGATAATGAAAAAAGAAATCAAAATGAAGAAAAGGAGAAGAACATGGCAAAAATTATGACCTAACTCAAACTCTTTAAAAAACATGTTATGGGCTCACCTGCGAAAGCGGTTAACGCCGTAGCATCAAAATCTTATGAAGATGATAAAGAGGAAAAGAAGTTGGATGAGGAAATCCGCTATTTGTCTAACTACTCGGAGAGTTCCCGCCCCGCCTATCAAAGGCAAAGTGAGAATCAAGATTGGATGGACCGCAAAAGGGATAGAGATTGGAGAGATCGGGAACATGACTATGACCGTTATATTCCTCCTCATGATCGATCCAACGCCAAAGAGTCAAACATTGTTGACCCTAAAAAATTCAAGATCGAGGATGTATTGACAAGGATCTTGAATAGAGTAAAAGGAACAAACAAAATGGTCCATGATTTGAAAGGTAAATTTTCTCAACTTTCTCAAACCGTGATTTTTCACTCCGACTCTATTAAGATATTGTAAACCCAAGTCGGGAAAACCTCCATACAACTAAATGCTAGGCGTAGAGGTGGACTCCCTAGTGACACAATTGCTAATCCAAAGAATGATGCCCAAGTTCTACAAATTGTAACAAGGAGTGGGAAGGTACTGAATGAGCCCTTTAGAGGAGACTTGAGTGAGAATTTACTCAAGGATAAAGCAAATGAAGTGATTCCCCAAAGAAAAGAAGCAGATGATCCCTAAAGAAAGGAAGCAGATAAGGAGAAAGAGATCGAGAAAAGTGATGAAGAAGTGGTAGAAAATAAAAAGCCACAAGGTGATGCAGGGCTAACCATCCAAGTTCTTTCCCCATTCCTTCAACAATTTCATAAAAAAGAGGAAGGTGACAAATTGAGGAAGTTCATGGCAAAACTTAGAAACCTATCAATAAATATCCCATTTCTTGAGGCCATCCAAACAATCTCAAGATAAGCTAAGTTGATGAAAAAGTTGATGTCTAAAATGAAGCTTATTGAAGCTAAAACCATTGAGGTGACTCATGGGTGTAGTGCTATCATGGATAGCAAGGTTGCGGAAAAGAAAGATGACCCCGGAGCATTCACCATCCCTTGCACAATTGGGATGCATGAATTTAAAAGAGCTATATGTGACCTTGTTACGAGTATCAACTTAATGCCTTTTGTCATTTACAAGAAACTCGGATTGGATACCTCTACACCAATCTCTATGCGACTTCTCATGGCTGATTGGTCTATCAAAAGGCTGGTGTGAATTTTGTTTGATGTCCTTATCAAAGTGGGCAAGTTTATACTCCCAACTGACTTTGTGGTATTGGTTTGTGAAATGGATAAAGAGGTACCTATCATCCTTGGCTTTACTTTCTTGTCCACAGGGAGAGATATTGTTGATATAAAGATGGGGGATATGAAATTTAGGGTGCAGGAGGATGAAGTCTCTTTCAGAATTTGCAAGTAAAAAAAACAAAGCTCGAAACTTCAAGTAGTATCCGTGGTAGACGTTGAAAATGAAAAGATAAATAAGGAGGGGTTTGAAGACCCATCTTGATAATGAAGTAATAAAGATGTCATACCATAATGATACCTAAGGTTCTACGTGGGAGACAATCCATAAATGCCACGAGAGTGACTCGTATCCTTTTTGTTATGATTTTGTAGGATAGATGTTATCTTTTGCATATGAATAACCTATGAATTTATGGAACTATGGAGTGCATTGGATGAGCTTACAAAGGGGAAAGTGTGTAATTCTACATTGAAAATTGAACTGGGAAAAATTTGTGAAAATTGAGTAAATAGCTGGACAGGGGAAAATAGGGGAGCAAAACGGCTCTCAGTTACCGCGATCGTAGTCCCCAAGTGCAATCGCAGTGACACGGGTGTCTGTGGTGATGCAGGATTTCATGATCGTCTCCATAATCCGCGATCATAACTACTTCAGTATTTAAACCCTTATTTCCCCCCACACTCCATTTAAAGATTGTACTCTCTAATTTGGGCTAATTGTTGGGCAAGTTTTTAAGTTCTCAAATAGAATCCTTGCATCCCTCTTGCATCATAACTTTTGTAAGTGTCATGAATCTATATACTTATATTTGACAAAAGACCCTAGAAAGTATGATTAAGAGAGAGCCTAAAGTTTTGATTGTTGTGACTTCCATGTTATCATACCTGGTGTGGTATGATGTTAACTGCTTAGATAAGGTGTGCACAAAAGTGGACATCTTGATGACCCAATAATGTGCGTCAACTTTAGACAAACAAGATATGCATACCAAGTGTTTGATAGTTTGCCCAAATGAACTTTCAATAGGGGAAATTGCATTTTAAAGGGCGCATTCAAACACTTTCTAGCATTGCTCAATTATTTTCCTATACATCCATACTGTAGAGCATGCTCGTAACCCAAAAAAACTTGTAAGAAATTTGAACATGAGAAGCTGGCATGAAACCAGCCTCAGGTACCATGACTACGGTCAGTTGGCCACGATCAAAACAACACGATCGCGGTCAAGGTTCGCGATCATGGTATTTGGGTCCAATTTTCTATCATACAAAAAATCCCGCACTTCTAATTTTTAACCAAGAAACATCGAGCACCCGTTTCTGTGAACATTAATGAACAATATGGCATAGTTTGCATGATAAAATGTCATTCATTGATATAATGTGTGCCTAGTGCTTTCAGGACAACCTCATAGATAAGTATGATTCTATCTGATTCATGGCACTCGAGTGCCACACTCGCTACTATGGTGATCTGTTGAGGACAAAGCTACTTTCAAAAAAGGAATTTTCTTAGAGAATGTTTTGGAGAAACTACCAGCATTTCATGACAAACTTGAAGCCATAGGGTGGCAGTATTTCTCCCCATATCCATGCATTGGAAATAAATAATGGGTACGTGAATTTTATGCTAATATCAGTGAAGTATATTTTTTGGACCTATCCAATGTGACTATCAAGATCCGGGGCAAACTGAATAAAGTTGGGGCTAAGAAAATCAATGATGTTTATGGGATCAAACATATAGACATTGGTGAATTCAAATCAAAGAGGTGTAAACCGGGGAGTTGGTTGGCACAACGGCTATGCCCTAGAAAGGAAGTCTAATGGATCAAGACTAACAACAACATCTCTATGAATGACTTCACTTTCAAGGCTCAGATATGGTTGGACATCATTTGTAGCCGAGTGTCGCCATAAACCCACATAACAACAGTCCTAGAAATACGTGCTAGGATGATTGCTTGTATTCTAGATGGCGTCTCACTGGATATTGGTCATCTCGTAATCAATGAAATAGATCATTTCAAGAATGAAGGTGGTACACATCTTTTCTTCCCTTCTTTGATTACTGAGCTTTATAGGAAAACGAGGGTGGAAGAGTATGCTAGTGATTCATGGGCGTGACCTAGTGCCCCCATTTACCCCTTGAGGATTCAAGGAGATGGCATACCCGATAAAAATAAGAAAATAAAGATCGACTTGGAAAAGTCGGCATGCAGTGTACCCAAGCCTCATAGGCCAGTCACCACTGGACCTCTTGAGGAGATTGGAGTAAATATTGTCACCATCAAAGAATTTGTGTCTAGTTTGCCAGAAGGACTGGGGGAGCCCTTCACCATTCATAATTCTTATGTGTCACTTGTCGAATATGAGAAGTATAGAGAGGACCAAAAGAAGCAAGAGGCCTCCAGTTCTAAGCTTGAGAAAGCCTACTCCTATTCGGCAAAGTCACACCGAGACCTTCAAGTTGAATATGAAAAAATAGTTACAAGAGAGAAGAAAAGGTATGAGTTCTTTATCAAGTGTGGAATGGGGTGAAGGGTCTATGGAAGGTCCTAAAACCTTGAGATAGACTTTCTTCATATTGGGTGAAGAGTCATGACAAGGCCCCAACCAAGTGGACTAATCTTGAGGAAAATGGTGATGATGCAGAATTCGAGAGTGAAAGCATACCTTGATGTGGTTACAGGGAGAACCCTTATCTATTTTATCCTTGATTATTTATGCAGTGGGGACACTGCTGTCCACTCAGTTGGGGTGTCTTCTTAGTTGTTTAATTTGGGCCTGTATTATTGATATTTCTACATACTTTTCTACTCTTTTGGATAATTCTTAGTTTTACTTGGATTGTAATATTAGGGAACTTTGATGGTGTCTACATTTGCATGGATTAGTTACTTTGTTCTTAGTTTGGTATTTTAGTTTAAGTTTTAATAGACGAGCCTTTCTATCATGATTCGGTTTCCAACTATAAGTGCAAGGGAAATCTAAGTACTCGTGGCATCAAGGTCGTCAAATGCAAAGGAAGTCTGAGTACTTATAGCATTGATGATCTGGGATTACATTAATATCCATTGGTGAAATTTGAATTACCATATGGGTGGGTTGCCCATACTATGATTTGCAATGTGAGACTATAGCTTGGATGGTTGTCGTGATTAGAAAACTATATGTGGTGTGGATACAAAAGCAAACAACCCCCTCCGTCCAAAAATATTGCAAAATTTGAATGAATGGATATGAGCAACTCTATCATAAAATTTTCCCTCTTTCTATGACTCTGAAAGTTGACTTTGGAAAAATAGTGAATACTCCATCTTTGTCTCAAGAGGATAAAACAATTGAACCCCCTTGACAATATTTGCATGCCATGTGTGTGAGGTTAATTATCTTCATCTCATGTGTACTTGTACCACCTAGAACTTGCCCCATTATTCTTTCAAAGCTAAATTTTGATTGTTCTAGGTTGGTAAATTGATCATAGTCCATATTGTGATTTTGGAAGCCCACTTTAGCCTAAAAAGATTGCTTAAACATAGGAGTTACCCCTAGTCGCCCTCTTTGAGCCTTTGTACTTTTTTTGGCAAACACATTACAAGTCATGACCCTTCTATTCATTCCCTCTTAAACATATCCTCCTTTTGGAAAACACATTACAAGTCATGACCCTTCTATTCATTCCCTCTTAAACATATCCTCCTTGAACTTAAGAATACAAATTGAGGATAAACACCTAAGTTAGGGGTGGTGGAAAGAGAAAGAAATATAGTTGAGCCACAAATTCGTAAGAAGGTACCTACAAGATTAAACAAGTAAGCATTTTTCTTTGAAAAAAGAGACAATCCATTAAAAGAATGAAATGCATAGATTTTAAATGCATGCAAAAAGAGTGAAGAAAAAGAGGCGAAGAGCATATGAGTGTAGGCAAATTAGTAAAAGAAAAAAAGAAGTAGCCCAAATAGAAATGAATAAAAGGATTATAATGTAGAAGTTCAAGGAGGGTTTAGTCTTATCATCCCAAGTTAATATCCTACCCTATCCTAAACCTACATTCCAAGATCAAAAAGTCCTTTTGTAATTCCCAACCAAGTGTGGTCATTGTAGTGGTGATTAAAAATAGGGGCAATCCTATGGCAAGGTCTTGTTAACATGGAGAATTTCTTGAGAGAGTGAGTGTTTACACTTAAAATTCCTTGTTGTATGATTGCTAACTAGGTGTTTGAATTTTTTCTTTCTTGTAAGGAGGCACGTAAACTAGTTGAGTGGGTAATTTTTTCATCTTCTGTGCAATGAGATAAATGAAAGTATAGCATGATTGTAGTCAATATGTGAGTCATTTCTAGAGTGTTAATAGTTGTTACACGGTTTCCCCTCAAAGTCTATTTCATCCTTCACTATTTTATTTTATTATGAGGGGAAGTTGTTAAATGACTGTTTACCCATGTGTGAAAAGATTTTTATGGTAACAATCAAGTCTAAGTCTTCATGATCATTAGGTGATTGAATAAGGGCATACATATAAAATTTTCTCATAGAAAGGGGTGGTGGTGCTTGAGGAAAAGCAAGGTCTTAAGTTGGGGGTGTTGATGAGTGGTGATAGTCAAGATAGTCAGCATAACATGGTCATAGAACACAACCACGATTGCATAGTTGCGATCATGGACAGTCTTGTACAATCACAGTTCAGCGAGAATATACTCAGGGGAAGATTTGTAATAGCACTTAGATGAATCCTAAACCATATATAAGAAAAAATCCTTACTTCTTTGGGTATTTCTTACCTCATAACTAGTTTTGATTTAAGAAGAAGAAACCCTAATTGGGCAAGTGTGTAACTACTCTTGGAGGCTTAATTTCTTACTGATTTTGTGCAGAATGAATGTTTTGGATAATACTCATGGTATATTTCTCTTTACTCAATTCATGAGTACCTAAGTAATTTAGTCTTGGGATTATGTTGAACTAAAGTGTAATTTTATGTGGGTGTTGTTGTGTTTGTAGGATTTTTAGTTGTTGAATATGGATTCCACTATTGCTTGAGCTTATTAGTTGGAATTTGATGGGTGAAAACCCCAAATCTCCAAATGAGTTGATGGGTGAAAACCCCAAACTCTAAGAACACTTTGTCATCCTTGAAAGAGGGACTAAGGTGAACTTGAGGTAACCCATAACATCCTTGAAAGAGGGTTATATGGGGACAAAGTAATGGTAGACAATTAAATCTATGATTCACTACATTTTGAAATCTTAGAAATAAGTGTGATTGGAGTGTAATCCATGTCAAGATCTTCATCCTAGAAATAGAGATGCTTGATTGATGTTTTTGTGATTACGAATTGCACACTTGTTAGGTGCTCGAAAGAGCTAATGGGTGAAATCATTATAGTTTTATTGAAAGATTAACTACAATGACTTTCGACCTAGCCTATCATTTGATCAACAACTAAAACTTATGTCAAACCATCATTAAGCCACACTTTTTACCTTTAGGTAGTCATGATCCGAAGACCCCCTCTATTCTTAATTTTAAATCAAAAGTGTTATATCCGTGCATTGTTAGTTGACAAACTATTCCAAATCAAACCCCCGTTTTATTTTACATGTCTTGTTTTGTTATAATTCCAGGTAAACTTGTAGAAACTATGGCACCCATAAGATTTGAAGCCTATAATTCATTTTTTGTGGATTCGACCCCAACTCTAGTTGGGTTGTTTGACAATGATCGCCTCACCCCCTAATTATTGGAGTGAGTTGAGCGTTATTAATGAGTGAAAGCTCAAATTTCTAGAAAGATTAAGGCCATCATTGAAAGAAGGGTTTAGAGTGATAGACAATTATGTATGTAGTTTGCTAAATTTTCACTATCTTAGACATAAGGGTTATTGTGCATTTAACTATACCACGGGTATCATCCTATAAATAGGGATTCCTAAATTGAGGTTTGGTTACCAAATGTTGAACACATCCATTAGGTATTCAAAAGAATCAATGGGTGAAAGTTTGGTATTTTATTGAAAGACTAGCATCAAAATCAATAACCGAACCTACCCATATTTGATTAACTAAATTGATTTTGATTACTAACACCCATATGTCATTCCATTAGTAATTCATAATCCCAAGATCCGTTCCTAATTTTTAAAAGTCTAATTATTCATAGCCCCGAATTTATACTAGAAAAACCAAAAAAAAAGAAACTTTACTGTTGATACTTGTCTCCCCCATTTTTGTCTTTTTAGACTATTGGTTTGAATTTAACTTGTATCTATTATTTCAAATCAACTTGGTTTCCTCTCACATTGTTCCTCATGGATTCGACCCTAACTCCTAAGTTCAGTAAATATATTAATGACGATCACCTTGCACTTTAATTGACGTGTAAGTTAAGCGTTATCACAAAATTGGAAAAATAAATGGGGTTTTTAAGTAGAAATATCAAACAAGTAGCTAATATCAACTTTGGTTGTAATCAGCCATAGGTGAATACTAGGATTGTGTCCCCCCAGGATTCTCAACTCCGTAGGCTTATCATGCTTTATTGAAAATACTCGATACCTTGCATGTAAAATCTGATAAATTATGTACCATCAATAGTCTTTTGGATGAGTTGATGTAATGCAACCTTTACCTTTTGAGTCTCAGGATGTCGCCTTATTAACCCTTATCTTGATCTCAGTTAACTATTACCTTTTGAGTCTCTAGTTATTAGATGGCAACCAACCATTTTACTTAGATAATCCCTAGTTGTGTGGATTGATAGTTAAACTTAAAATTATAGTTGTAATTATCTTTTCCTAGTCACTACTCCTCATTTGGAGTAAGTAGTAATAATCAAGGCGGGATACTAACGTTTGCAACCTCTAAGATAACTATTAATGTGAAGATAATATAATGCATACATGGGTATCAGTTCAGAACAATAATAGCACTTCCTCTACTTTGTGAATCCATTAGGGTTTCCATAATCCTAATGAAGGGTTATTATCCACTCATACTTGTGAAAGAATAAACAACATTCATGATTGAAATCATAAGATGTAATCACAACTGAAAACCTTAAACATTAACTAAATTAATCAACTGAAATCAATACAAAAGAATTCCAAGACTAAAATAAAATCTCAAAATCAAAGTATGTTTGTAAGTATCAAGAGTGCATCACTTCTTCTAAAAACACATAAGGAGTATTTATAATACATGAGAAAAGCCTTAAATAAAAGACCGGATGAAAAAAAATAAAAAAAGGCAGTGGCCACTTATGTGTGTCCCCATACGGCCTGGCCTTGGGGGAATATATCACATGCATCCTGAGGCTGGGTGCATGTAAGCACCTACAAGTGCCAGAAAAAATTAAAGGAGCTTCTTCTTTTGGGACTTTGGGCTTCTGGCACTTATCCTAACCACATGCTGTCCACATGTTGTCATAGGTAAGTGCCAAAAGTTCTTTTTCAGCTCTTTTACTCTCTGGATCTTCTATTCCAACACTTACCTTAGTCTCATATAGACCATATGTGCTAAATATGGTCCATATGTAGACATAAGTAAGTGCCAGATCTTTTATTACTTACAACCAAACTTCAAATCTTCAACTTTAATCACATGCTTTGGTCACGTGCATTTGGAAAGTGTCATGAATACCCAAAAATGATCAAATAAGTAGCCAAAAACTCCATTTTCACAAACTTAGAATCCAAAACCTAGTTTTCTATAAAACATACCTAAAATACATCATATCTAATAAAACAACCTAGGAAACTTGCATATTTTCATCGTTTAAGCATCGAAAGTGCTATATTTCTATAGCACATCAGTTGGCAACCTTAGTATTTTACCCTTGAATTAGTTTGATACAAATCTATATATGTAGATTTATATATGGTATTACCATATATCTCTCATTTTCCTTGATCATTGATATTGTATATGTATTTTATAGTCTTATATATATATGTATATCCTCATTCCTGTATTTGTTCATATATTGGCTTGTGATATAAGGTATAATACTTCAGTTATTGTATACTTCCAGAATAGGATAGTTATCCTTATTGCCTCACTAGGCTTGTCATGTTGTCTCCCTTAATAGTTCCTTGTAGTTCATATTCTTGTTTGCATGTCATTTATATTTTTTTTTTATCTTTGGAGCTCAGTCGATAGTTGCCTACTGAGTACCATATGTTTGGTATGTATACTACACTTCTGTAGACTGCAGATCATAGAATGATTTATCAATATTTGTGTGTGCATCATGCGGAGCGGCTATGGATCAGATATTTAGGGTAAGATCCTTATGTTTGGAGCATTACTACTCTCCCACTTATTGATTAGACCTCTAGGTTGTATTTAAAGATAGGTTTTATGTTTATATTTATTTCGTATTTGACTTTTTACCTTTATCATATTAGAAGATCTTGTACTTACTTCACCAAATCTTTAGGTTGCTTTATATATATTAGTCTTTTTATGATGTTTATTTTGGTATTTATCTCCTTTACTCTTGATAGTTCATTACTATTTTTTAAAGTCTATGGGTTGGCTTACCTACTGGTGGGTCATAGTAGGTTCCATCATGACTTGGGAAATTGAGTCATGGTAAGTTGGTATTAGAGCTTAGATGTATCGTTGTGTTGGTGGAAGAGCTAAGTGTCTAGTAAAGTCTTGTGGATCACTATATCCTATCTATGGGAGGCTACTGGGCATTCTTAGAAAATTTTATTCTTGACTCCTTATCGTGTGTTTGTATTTATATGAACTTATAGTTCATTCATTAACTCTATTCTATTCTAGATGGATTGCACGAGGTTATCGGTAAATATGGGTGGGACTTCAACACATGTTACTAGAGTTTTAGATCATCTTTGGCTTGGGGAGTTAGAGATTAATATCGAAGATCTTCAGCATTAGTCGAAGGATTTGGAGCCACCCTAGGCTCCACTAGAGTATGTGACTGCTTCATCCTTTTAAGATCCAGTGTTAGGGATTCTAAAACTTTTTATGGATACCTTACAACTAGAGATAATATCTGGCACGTCAAGCAGTTCCTAGGAAAGAGTTGGGTTTGTTAGTGTTTAGCTGGGTTACTTATCTATTTTAGAGTATGAGATTAGGTTTCTTGAGTGGGACAAACATACTCCTAAGATTTATACTTTAGAGCATGATAGGGTGCATTATTTTATTATAGAATTAGCTTTTCCACTATATTTAGTGTCGTAGAATATAATAGCAATTGGGTCTTCTTTCTCTCAGGTTATTGATCACACGATTTCCATAGAGAGAGCATATATTGGGACATATAGAGGTGGTGGTTAAAGGCCATGTCCTTAGTACAATATTAATAGCATTCCATCAGATAGTAGAGATTCTCCCGGCAAGGATCAACTTTATTTACACCTTTATCAGTGCCATAAAGGTAGTATCTCATGCCATACGTGTCTCTCAGATCAACCATTGTTTTCACAACGGCAAGAGTTCTAGTTGCACCTTGTGGAGTATTTAGTATAGATCTTTAGATTATGGAATATCCTTTTTGCATTAGTGGGTGCAGTACGCCAAAGTGTTGTAGGAGATTATTTTGGTTGTGGGGGGATTGGACACTGGTCTATATAGTGCCCCAAATACGATTTTGATGTTCAAAAAGGGTTAACATAGGTTTTTCACCGTCTTTGAGATCTCAAGGTATGTTATGACTGTAGAGAGGATGGTCATTTTGTAGGAAGTGTCCTCGACGTTAGTTGGTAAACAGGTTGGGCTCAAGTTATGTTGCTTGATAGGTTAGGGCTTCTAGGGTTTGTTATAACTAAAGAGAGATTGATCATTGGTCTAGAGAGTGTTGCTAATATATAATTATTAGTGACTCAGCGCATCTTGATTAGTCTTATGATGTTATGACACTTTCAGTTAGAGTAAATGCATTTAGTACCTCAGTTGATGATTCAAACATTCATTCTGAGTTTTGACCCCTAGCCATATCAAGTTTATGACTTTGGATTTCCATTGTGATAGGTGTGCCTTTGATTTCCTATCCTTTACTTTCTATTTGAGTTGAATTGGGGTTTTCATACCCATCGATGATTACATGCCTTGGTAATTTTATATTTTTTTTGTGTTCCTTGGTGTAGAGTTTTTGATTATGTGACTACCTCCATAGATGATTTCTTTTAGTAGTGGATAGAGTATATAAGTATTTATATTTCCCTAGGGATGTAGAATTTAGGTTCAAGTCCCATTTACCATGGCATATTGGCCTTCTTATGGCCCTAGAGTGGTACTTGTTGATTTTTATTTTTGATAGTAGTGATGTTTCCTGTTATTATTATTATTATTATTATTATTATATTGACATTGATTGGTCATTGATTAATAGACAACTACATTAGCATTATTTAGTTAGAACTCTCTTCCCCACAATTCTTATTCATTGGCCATGACTACTACCTTGGTTGTATGATTTTCTCCTTTTATAAAGGTGAGGTTGGTCATTTTCCTATTCTGTTGTCAAAGTTGGATAGACTATTGACTGGTTAATAAAAGTGAAAGTAGGTTGGCCTTCCTTGTTTCTGTAATGGTTTTAGAGTTAGCATTTGGTATTATTGCCCATCTCAAATTTGGGATTCTGGGACTCTCTTCTGGTATGCTGAGATTTTGGCAGTGGTTTTCCTTTTCTATATCTTATTTATAAAGTTGATAAATTCAAGGCTTGTTTATTCCAATTTGGCTAGTTCATCACCTAACAGTGGTCTTGATGAGGTTGATGTGGAGACATTTCAGATCTACCTTTTAGGTTTGTTGGTCTAGACTCCTGGTGATTTCTTTAATTGTCATATTGGTATGGAGTTGGGTAGTTCATTCTTTCCACGATGTGGTTTATGGTTCAGTTGAGTTAAGTTGGTGTATATAGGTGACCTTTTCTATATCCATTTTTTAAGTTGACCAATTTGGGAATTTGTTATCTTGATTTGCTTGGTTTATTCTGCAGTACTAGTCTTGACCTAAACATTAGTGTCAAGATTGGCACTCTATTATCCTGATTTATTTGGGTTAAGGTTGCTCTATATGGTTGGATTCTGAAATTTCTATATTTTGTACTTATTCGACCTAAGGCGACCTTATGGAGTGCTTACTATTAGACTTAGTAAATTGGATCATAGTTTCCTGGATTATAGTATTATTTTTATGCTAGTTATATAGTTTTAGGCCTAAGGTCGTGGTCGGGATACCAACTGGACTTCAGGTGAGTAATCTGTCCTTATAAAAGATGCGGCTTTAGTCTATGCATGCTTGGAAGCTTATGGTTGTATTATTTGGATACTCGTGATGGCATGCATAAATTATGGTAAATTCATGCTCACATAGTGGTACGATTCCAACCAAATCATTTTTTACAATTTTTTTCTAGAACAAGATTTATTCCTACTTTTCAATTTTAAAATAGATTTTTTTATGAAGAGAATCATACCTCTTTAATTGATGATTTACAATCTTTTTTAGCTAAAAGTAATGTTCTGAAAATTAGATCAAGATTCATTCTTGTCTTTGGTTTACCCTCTCTTTTATCACTACTATTTTCTTTGATTGAGGGAGATTCTGACCCTCTTTATGCTATTATACTGATATAGTCCCAGAGTTAAGTCTGTAAATCTCCCAGAGTTTATCCTGGAAATGGATTTACAGACTTATACTCTATCATGATCCAAAAACAATAGTGTCATAATGGCACTTGCAATAACAAGCCTTGATAGGTAAGCCTATTACCTAAGCTGATACAAAATGAGGAATCAATATAAAAACCCAAGGCAAGACTCCTAGAATGGAGCTGAACCCTACATACATGATAATAGAAAAAATATAAAACCAATGATACCATACAATATTCCGAAACCTGGTGTCACAATGTAAGATATACTAAATACATCTAAAATGTAAAAGATACAATGACAGTCCAAAACGATCATAATTTATCTTAGAATAAAAAACAATACATGAAATAGATAAAGAGAGGTAGTAGATCAACTTTGGAAGCATAGATCGACCACAACATTGAATATACTCCAGGTACGCCTAAATCAATGTAACACCCCAAATTTTTGGGATTGAATTTGAACCATCGTTCCTATATGTATAGACCCAAACCCAATGATTCTATGTCAATATAAGTGGGATTATCAATTCTATAGTGTGGGGAACATCTTTGGAGATGAATTGAGATCATAAAAATCTCCTAACTCAATGACGAGTTGATCGCTTTTGTACCGATTAAGTTTTTAGTAGACGTACCTACTTAGGTCAACTTCCAACAACTATTACATATAGAATATAATGGGTTAGGTGGCCTACTACATACCAAATAAAAGGTCTTCGAGTTTTCTTTCTAATGCATCTGATTTAACCTTAATCCGATATCGGATAGAAAGTTATGCTCATTTTACTTGAAAGTGTTTGTCTACCAGAAGGTGACAACTAAGTTGATGAGCTATCAACTAGGTTAAGACTAAGTTGATGAACCGTCAAACCAAGTCATCAAACTTAACCACTAAATGGAAAAATCATCTAGATATTGACGACTAGGTTGATGAGTTATCACAAAATTGATGGGTTGTAAGCCTAGTCATGAACTAAAGAATCCCTGTGATTTTTGTTTGTTTCTCTAGAGGTATTTTGATCTTTTCCTCACCTCAAATCCTACCCCATGACTTAAATCACCCTTTAAAAGTTATTTACTTAGATATCAACTTTTTAAGAGCCTTTCTCCTCTCCACTCTCAAGAGAAATAAAACTAGGATTTCTTCTCAAGGTTCAACTTAAAATGCTTCAAATTCAAGTTCTTCTCAAAATCCTTCCGTTAAAAGACATGTTGATTATCCCTAACTTGTATTCTTATATTATGGCATATATTTAATCATTATTCATATGATTTTTATTATTGGGTTTGAAATTGGGCTGAGGAATTTTGATGGTTATTACTTGAATTGTATTTCCCATAATTTAAATAGGTTATTATACTCTAATTGATGGTTTTCGGGCCCGAATGGGTGCATTATTATGAGGATTTGAACGGGGAACATGGTTTTCCCCCAAGAGTATGAAAATTTAGCGTGATAATGGTATTAAACTCAGCCTACTATTATGAATTTGGTTTTGAATATAGAATTTGCATGATTTAACTTACTTTTGAAAAAAATACATTGCATTAAAGGCTAATAGATTGTAAAAATGATTATGAAATGCCGTTGGTGGCAATGTATTGGATTTAAATGGAACTTGGGAGTCAAATGATTACTTGGATTAGTTTGGCATTATTATGTAAGCTTGCAAGCATATTGACATGATGATACAAGTTGGTAAATGCCTTAATAAAGAATCATTGGTTTATGGTTGGGTTTATGTGTAAACTATTTTAATTTCGGCTTAAAGGGCATTATGTAGCTCACTGTGAAGGTTTAGGTCCCAGGTGGACCAATACTAGACACCATGTTTACTGACGTGGGGGTCTATGTGACCGTATGCATGGTTAATATATTATATTTTGAATGTCTATCACCTTGTTGTCTTTATCCTTTCCTCAATTTCCATAGTACGTGCGGCTAACACGCACTGAGGTCCTTCCGAATGATGGAGCAATACATATATAGCCTATGGGTTCCCTTATCTATTCTTCTTATGGATATTTTGGTTGAATTCCACTATTTTCATTTATGGTGCTCTTGGGGTAAGCTAAGTAGGTTTCATCCGGCCCAGGTGGGCTTCAGATTGTCCATTCTGTCCAAGCCCAAGATTGGTTCATGACAAGATTAGTGTTAGAGAACGGTTCAAGGTCTCTAGGTATCAATAAAGCCATATCGTGTAAAGTCCCTTTTATAGGTATGTAGCACACCATACTTATGAGGTAGAGTCTATGAGGCATTTAGGAAATCTTTCTCATTCTTTCATACTCTAGATTGTGTATTAGTGTTGTACATCTGAAAGATGCCCAAATTCCTCCCTTGATCTAACATTATGGGCTATGACTCGTAATCGAGGCAATACAAGTGTAAAAGTTTAGATTCCTAGCAATGTGGTCCTTTCCTTTTGAGTCATCAAAAGGTTGTGAAATGGCATGAGGACTTGAAAGGAGTCCATTAGTGTGTCAAAGTTTATGGGTTCAAGTATATACCTCTATCTTCATGAATCATGCATTTCAGCCCGAGGTAAGATGCGTGTTCAACCTCTTTAAAAAATATTTTTATAGATGTCTCACTTAAGGAGGAATAATATGTCTTCAAATGTTAGGATATTATTTCCACCCTAGAGATAGTATAATTTGGGGAATTATGACCCTATGGATAGTAAGATGATTCCAATATTAATGTTATGAAATCATAACTTTAAAAACCAGGGTGAGAGTGACTTTTGAGTGAAAAAGGTAGCGGTATTTATGTACCATTAAGTGAGTGTTGGGGGTGGTATGCTTTTATTGTAATTCACTATGGTTGCAGAAAGATGTGTAGATTTTATGCTAGTCAGCAAAGATAGTGATTAATTAAGGTTATTTAGAATTTAGTTGAACTTGGGAAGGAGATTATGATGGCTAGTTATTGTAGTAGAATAAATTGATCATATTATGTGAATTGAGAATAGATTAGCCTGTAATGTATAAGTTTAACATTTATTTAGGAAATCTTAGAAAGGGGGACATAATGGTGTTTATAGAATTTTGAAGGTTTTAAATATAGTTATGGGTAAGTAGATGTATTGTGTGAAAGAAGTATATGCTAATAGACCTTAAGGGGTTATGTTATAAGATTAAGATCGACTATCCTGATTATGTGGTCTTACTACAATGCGAGTCCCTTGATTTTTATTTAGCTGTTGTAAGCCCGTCTAGTAGGTGGGAAGATATATAGTCATTTTTAAGGCATAGTTGAAATAATGTGTAGAAGATTTGTTGGTAGGCCATAGTTAAGTGGAGTGGGAATTTAGATTGATCAATTTATCATATATTTTGATGGACTATTTAAGTATGTGGGATGTTTCATTGGCGATTCATGATTGATAATAGATGTTGATATTGAACGTTAGATGTGATTATGGTGAAATGAATTTTAGCTCAAGGATAGTGATGCAAGATTTGTGGGAGTAAATTAGTAGGCTTGATTTGATGTGTGGAAGATATTAGGTTAATAAACTACAAAAAATTTGAGTGGATAATTGTGATATTTATACACGAGGACTTGTGTTGAAGTGATGAATTATGGCTAAGTCATTAGGTGAATGAAAGCGTAGGCTTATAAGAATATGTTGAACCCTAGGTAGCATATTATTAAATAAGGTTTTAAGTGTATAAGTGCCATGTGTAACTATTTTATGTTCCTGAATGTCTTTGTATGGTGAAGTCTAAGGAGTTTTATATAGTGTTCTTTAGAGATGAATTGAGGAAAATATAGCTAAACGATGTGAGACCTTGGTATAGTTTGAAATATTTAGTTAAGCTGTGAGGTTATACGATTAGAGTTTTAATGCTGGTCTACTAAGGAGTGGGGAAGAAATTATTATGTGTTAAGAAGTATGGACGTGTATGCTCATGAGAGTGTGAGCTATCGGGAGATGATTATGGAACCTAGAAAAAGTTAAGATTAGTATCGCTGAAGGGTAGTGCCTTTATATTATAGTTTATAGGGGAAGTTTGGAGTTTATGTGTATGGTGATACACCCCCCCCCATTATGCTGAGTGTTATGATTGTAGGTTTAATGAGAGAATATATACATAAGTCTAGGATTGTGATTTTTGAACTACGGGGGGAGATTATAAACTAAGGCAGATCTTAAATTTTCCTCGTGGTAGAGAGTTTCAGGGAAGAGTCGTGATTAATCTATTCTTATTCTAGAAAATTCCACCTACTTTGATTTAAGAGGGCATTCTACCAATGTCTTATGAATTCAAATTATGCCTATGCCTAAGGTTTGAATTCTATATGCAACTTATGTCCATGCTCCAACCCTTGAACTAGGATCCATACCGATTATCAGAAATACAATTTTCCAAGTATTAAAGCTCTATGATATGAATCTCATGGTCCATAACCTCATGTCTCATTTTATCCTTAGTTTTGAGGAACTATACTATATATATGTTACCAACTCATCTTTTGTCTTGTATTAGCCCAAAGTGATGCTATCTATGTAAACTCATGACCATTGTTAGTTCTTAGAATGAGAATTAATAGCTTCAAGAAATAATCCATAGCTTGTTTCTTGAATATTTAAATCTCGGCTTTAGTTTATGTGAACCTTGATGTATGAAATCATGTTTTTCACTATGCTCAATCTGAAGAACTCATGTTATGTTATGTTCATGTCTGAACGACCCTCTATTTATGATCTAGGTGTTTTCTATGAAGTATTTCATTCCCATCATATCTTATCTCACCTCGCATGTCTCACTTTAAGTAAATGATAAATAGGATTCATAATTGAGCAGTAACACACCCATTCTTGATGCTTGTAATCTAGTCCCTCAGAGACTCTCCCAATGTTAGGATGGTATTGGCTATGGAAGCATAGTAATATTTTTGATAAGGGAGTGGATATTCTTTAATGTGAAAATTTTAGGTATGGCTACTCAGACTAAGGTTTTATATGAAGAAGAAGAGGGAGATGAACTTTGGTTGTGTGAAATATTTAATAAGGAGAGATGTTGTAAGATTCCTTGTGGTACTGATTGATGTTATATTTTGGTAGGGAGATCCATAAAGTGGGTGTAGTTAAGATTAGCTTGAATGTTGTGATTGATAAGGAGTATTTATAGAACATAAGGGAAGCCTTAATTCAAAGACTGGATAAAAAAGAATAAAAAAAGGTGGTGGACACTTATGTGTTTCCACATAAGGCCTGGCCTTGGGCGCATGTGCACATGTATCCTGAGGGTGAGTGCATGTAGGCAACCTACAAGTGCCAGAAAAAATTCTAGCAGCTTCTTTTTTTGGGACTTTGGACTTCTGGCACTTATCCTACCCACATACAGTCCACATGTTCACATAGGTAAGTGCCAAAAGTTCCTTTTTTAGCTTTTTCACTCTCTGGATCTTCAATTCCAGCACTTACCTTAGTCTCTTACAGACCATATGTGCTAAATATGGTCCACAAGTAGTAATAGGTAAGTGCCATAGCTTCTATTACTTGCAACCAAACTTCAAATCTTCAACTTTAATCACATGCTTTGGTCACATATATTTGAAAAGTGTCATGAATACCCAAAAACAATAAAATAAGTAGCCAAAAACTCCATTTTCACCTTTTTTATGAGCTTAGAATCTAAAACCTAGTTTTCTATAAAACATACCCAAAACACTTCATATCTAAGTAAACAACCAAAGAAATTTGCATATTTTAATCGTTTAAGCATCGAAAGTGCTATATTTCTATAGTACATCAGTTGGCAACCTTAGTGTTTTACCCTTGAATTAGTTTTATACAAATCTATATATGTAGATTTATATGTGGTATTACCATATATCTCTCTTTCCTTGATCATTCATATTGTATATGTATTTCTTGGTCTTATATATATATGTATTTCCTCATTCCTCTATTTGTTCATATATTGGCTAGTGATGTATGGTATAGTATTTCAGTTCATGTACACTGCTAGAATAGGATAGTTATCCTTATTGCCTCACTAGGTTTGTCATGTTGGCTCCCTTAATAGTTCCTTGTAGTTCATATTCTTGTTTGCATGTCATCTATATTTTCTTTATCTTTGGAGCTTAGTCGATAGTTACCTATTGAGTACTATATGTTTGGTATGTATACTACACATCTGTAGACTGCAGATCATAGTACGAGTTATAAATATTGGTGCATGCATCATGCGGAGCAACTATGGATCAGAGATTTAGGGTAAGATCCTGATGTTAGGAGCATTACTACTCTCCCACTTATTGATTAGACCTCTAGGTTGTATTCAAAGATAGGTTTTATATGTATATTTATTTAGTATTTGACTTTTTACCTTTATCGTATTTGAAGATCTTATACTTACTTCACCAGATCTCGAGGTTGCTTTATATATATATATTAGTCTTTATATGATTATTTTTATATTTCACTCCTTTTCTCTTGATGGTCCATTACCAGTTTTCAAGTCTATGGGTTGGCTTACCTACTGGTGGGTCATAATATGTGCCATCATAACCTGAGAAATTGAGTCATGGCATGTTAGTATTAGAGCCTAGATGTATCATTGTGTGGGTAGAAGAGCTAAGTGTTTGGTAGAGTTTTATGGAATGTTATAGAGATATGTATATCCTATCTTTGGGAGACTACTGGGCATTCTTAGAAAATTTTATTCTTGACTCCTTATTGTGTGTTTGTATTTATATGACGTCTAGTGCATTCTTTGACTCTATTGTATTCTAGATTGATTATACGAGGTTATCGATAAATATGGGTGGGACTTCGACATATGTTACTAGAGATTAATATCAAAGATCTTCAGCATCAATCAAAGGATTTGGAGCCACCCCAGGATTCACTGGAGTATGTGACTGCTTCATCCTTTTAAGATTCAGTGTTGGGGATTCTAAAACTTTTTATGGATACCTCACAACTAGAGACAATATCTGGCACGTCAAGAAGTTCTTAGGCAAGAGTTGGGTTTGTTGGTGTTTAACTGGGTTCCTTATCTATTTCAGAGTATGAGATTTGGTTTCTTGAGTGGGCCAGACATACTCCTAAGCTATATACTTTAGAGCATGATATGGTGCATTATTTTATTGTAGGATTAGCTTTTCCACAATAATTAGTGTCAGAGAATATAATAACAATTGGGTTTTCTTTCTCTCAGGTTATTGGTCATCCGATTGCCATAGAGAGAGCATATATTGGGACATATGGAGGTGGTAGTTAGAGGCCATGTCATTAGTACAATATTATTAGCATTCCTTCTGAGAGTAGAGTGCCTCCTGTCAGGGATCAACTTTATTTGTACCCTATCAGTTCCACAAAGGTAGCATCTCATGCTATAGATGGCTCTCAGATCAACCATGGTGTTCACAATGGCAAAAGTTCTAGTTGCACCCTGTGGAGTATTCAGTATAGATCTTTAGATTGTGGAATATCCTTTTTACATTAGTGGGTGCAGTATGCCAAAGTGTTGCAGGAGCTTATTTTGGTTTTGGGGGGATTGGACACTGGTCTATATAGTGCCCCAAATAAGATTTGGATGTTTAGACTGGGTTAATATAGGTTTTTCACAATCTTAGAGATCTTAAGGTATGTTATGATTGCAGAGAGGATGGCCATTTTGTAGGAAGTGTCCTCGACGTTAGCTGGTAAGCAAGTTGGGCTCAGGTTATGTTGCTTGCTAGGTTAGGGCTTCAAGGTTTTATTACGACTAAAGAAAGATTGATCATTGGTCTAGAGAGTGTTGTTGATATGGAATTATTAGTCATTCAACTCATCTTGATTAGTCTTATGATATTATGACACTTTTAGTTAGAGTAAATGCATTTAGTACCTTAGTTGGTGATTGAAACATTCAGTCTGAGTTTGGACCCCTAGACATATCAAGTTTATGACTTTGGATTTCCATTGTGACTGGTGCATCTATGATTTCCTAGCCTTTACTTTCTATTTGAGTTGAATTAGGGTTTTCATACCCATCGATGATTATATGCCTTAGTATTTTTATATTTGTTTTAGCGTTCCTTGGTGTAGAGTTTATGATTATGTGACTTCCCTCATAGATGATTTCTTTTAGTAGTGGATAGAGTGTATAAGTATTTATATTTCCCTAGGGATGTAGAATTTGGGTTCAAGTCCCATTTACCATGGCATATTGGCCTTCTCATTGCCCTAGAGTGGTACTTGTTGATTTTTATTTTTGGTACCACCTTTCCCTTGTAATGATGTTTCTATTGTTGTTGTTGTTGTTATTATTATTATTATTATCATTTTTACATTGATTGATCTTTGATTAATAGACAACTAGACTAGCATTATCTAGTTAGAACTCATTTCCTCACAATTCTTATTTGTTGGCCTTGACTACTACCTTGGTTGTATGATTTTCTCCTTTTATAAAGGTGAGGTTGGTCATTTTCCTATTCTATTGGCAAAGTTCGATAGACTATTGACTGGTTAATAAAAGTGAATGTAGGTTGGCCTTCCTTGGTTCTATTATGGTTTTAGATTTAACAGTTGGTATTATTGCCCATCTCGAACTTGGGATTCTGGGGTTGCCTTCTGGTTTGCTGAGATTTTGGCATTCGCTTTCCTTTTCTATAGCTTATTTATAAAGTTGATAAGTTCATGTCTTGTTTATTCCAATTTGGCTAGTTCATCACCCGACAATGGTCTTGAGGTTGATGTCGAGGCATTTTAGATCTTCCTTTTAGGTTTGTTTGTCTAGACTCCTAGTGATTTCTTTGATTGTCATATTTGTGTTGAGTTGGGTAGTCCATTCTTACCATAACGTGATTCATGGTTCAGTTGAGTTAAGTTGGTGTAAATAGGTGATCCTCTTCTATATCCATTTCTGAAGTCGACTAATTTGGGAATTTTGTTATCTTGATTGGCTTGGTTCATTTACAGTACTTGTCTTGACCTAAACATTATTGTCAAGATTGGCACTCTATTTTCCTTGTTCATGGTTTATTTGGGTTAAGGTTGCTCTAATAGTTGGATTCTGAGATTTCAATTTTTGGTACTTGTTCGACCTAAGGTGACCTTGTGGAGTGCTTATCCTTGGTGATATATTCCAATAGGTATTCATTGTCATAGATTGATCATGAGATTAACCAATTTTAGGATAAAGTTGTATTTCACTAAGGTACTCGAGTTTTGGTCATTACTTGTACTATTCACAACCTTGGTGAGTTCTCTATTATTCCTTGGTATATTATGCTTTCAACAGATGTGTTGTTGACTGCTTGTACCTTCAGATGGCGGTGTTCCCTAGTCGTGGTTATGTTTTTTTTCTACGTTTAGTTTTAGTTCTTATAGTGATCGTTGGGGGATACACCAGGGGATACACCTGATTTATAATTGCAAGGTCAATTTGGGTATTTGTCCTTAGTTCGGAATTGTTGGCTTTATTTTTTGGATTCTGACAGCTTGGAATAGTAGCTTGAAGGTTATGACAGATTTGAAGTATGGATTCTTACTCGTCTACCAGATTGGTTTTGATTGTTGTAATCAAGTAGTTTTACATTGGTGTTGAAGTTATAGTTTTAGATTGTGTAGCTTAGTTGTAGTCTCTATTTCCAGATTTGTGTCAGTAGAGCATTAGTCTTTTGGTTGGACAAGCCTATTCTTTAACTACCTATTTTATCTTTAATTTTGATAGATTTTGGTTGACAGATGTTTGAATGATAGATCGTTGTTACATAATTATGGTTTCTTCTGCTTTTGTCCTTGGTTCTCAGTTTTTGCCAAAAGTTTGGATTGTCTATTCAGTAGAAGTAGTGTTCTCAAGTTGGGGTTACCGTTGTTTCATCCTCATTTGGTGGGGTATTCTGGGGAGGATTATTTGGCTTCAAGAGTTTGTGCTTTGGACTCTTGACTATCAGCTTCAAGGTTCATCCGACTAGTTGTATCCTTATGATGAGAGGAAATTTTTCCACTCACTGATATCTCGTATCTTATGATTTATCATTGTTTATTGATAATATGAGGTTAATTATCTTATGAAGTGCACTAATATCTACTATTTTTAGCTTTTCAGGGAAGTCTAATAAAAAGGAATGAAGTCAAAGCAAAAAAGGGAAAAAAGAGCTAAAAAGGAAAAATCCTAAAAAAGAGTCTTAGAAACGACCCTCAAATACTACTTAAGCGGTCTGAGGGTCACATAAGCGATCAGTCAAATAGTCTAAGAGGTCACATAAGTGACATGTCAAATGGTCAAAGGTATCGTGTAAGCGTTTACATGCAACGCTTAAACAACAAGGCAAAAGGTTAATGGTGTCTCATAAGAGACCGCATGCATCACGTAAGCGACTGGCCAAGCTAGTCATTGAAGTCACATAAGCGACCAAATATATTGCTTAAGCAATCATCGATTAAATTTTAGGGGCAATAATGGAATTTTATATTTTTGGAACCCATTTCATCAACTAATCGATCCCAAACCATTCCAAGATATCATTTGAATAATCTGCTATCTTGAAGGCTATGGTTCTTGACTTAACATGCTTGGAATTGAAGATTGGAGTTTTGTATTGTTAAATTATTAAACCTTTCTTCTTTCCCTGCTTTGTTTAGACAATTTAGGTGTTATTTGACTTTGGTATTTATTGTTGTTAGGCATAATACAATACTTGGATATTAAATATGGGTTTTATTTCTATCTTATGATTTCATGTTGATTGATTACTGTTGATTTCATAATGGGTTTTGTTTATCTAAATTAATCTTGTGCTCCACCATTCCTACTCTAGATGAGCTCGAAAGAGGAGATTAGAGTAGGTGTTTCCCATCTACCTCATTTAATGCTTGACAGAGCTAATTAAGGTTGGGAAAGATTAATTTAGTACGATTTAGGTCGTATGACCTATCTTATGGAATTTGATGTAAGGTATACCCAAATCCTAGTTTAGCCCAAAACTGGTTTTGTGCTTCATGCTTCCAAGCTTTTTTAGATAGAACAAGTAAGGAGTAATTCCTCAATGATTGACGGGCATTAGTAGGTGATATTGAATCCAAGGCTAATTTACTCAATCCACAATTAAGTTGAGAGTAGTTGGTTAAATATGATGTCTCATTGATAGATTTACTTTCCCGTGTCATATGCCTTATTTTTCAGTGTTGTGATAGACATTAATCAATTGTTCATATTTTATATTGAGTTTCTTTGTGTTCACTTTTATTATCAAACCCCCCCAAAATATATGTATTTTAGGTTTGAATTTAGCAAGGTACTTTCATTTCGAGCTTACTCAATCAGCAGTCACATTGTTTCCTATGGGTTCGGCCCTGAATCTTTGTTGGGTAAATATATTGACAACGTCTACTAAATCTATTCAAGAGTTTAATCTAAGAATTATCACCTTGGTAGGAGATCACATGCTTTGACCATTTCTATTTATGAGTGCAGGTAGCGCCTTATGGGTTTATTCTTATGCTTGCCATTATGGACTTCCATTTGATCAACTTAGTTCTTCTTGGTCAGTATGATGGGATTGTATGGACAAGATTGGGATGACTTTTTGTTTGTTTTCGAATTGATAGCGGGTTTGGAAAGGCAAAAGAAAGTTATATTTGGATGTTGGAATTGGGTGCATGATTCATGCCCTGGATTGCCCTTGGCTTGGTTGAGCTTTCACTTGGTTGGGCTGGTATCGATGTGGTGTGAGTGTGTTGTGATTTTGATTTGCATGCCTCAGCCATTCTTAGTCCAGTTGGGGGCTGATTAGTCGTTAAGGTTGAGTTTTGGCTATTTGGAAAGTTAAGTAAGGAAGTTGGTTAAAAAAGGGATTCCTATAGAAAAATCCCTTGAAAACATTATCTCTTCTTATAGGTTATCTGGAGAGTCTTTCCCAGAGCATGCAGGTCTAGTACCTCATCCCTTTGAGATTTCGTGCTCTTTCTATCCATTAACTTTTGCGGATGAAAGTCCGTTTAGTAGTGGATATTGTAATGACCCTTTAAGTTATTTCCTCTATTTATGCATATTTTTTATCATTTTAAGCCTTCCCACAATATCTATAGGCCATTTATAAATTTCTTGAACTATTGGTTCAATTCGATTATCGGGTAGTTCATTTGGGCTTTAGGCTTATTTTCATGTTTTGGAGCTATCACTGTTATGGAATTTGTCTCAGACCAAACCTTCTAGTTGACTACCTCGGATGAGAATTTTGATAGTGCCACTAGCCATAAAATATTAATTTTAGGGTAAGGAGACCCTTGGTTCAGGTACAAATACATCTGGACTCATTTTGGACTATGGGTGGACTCTAAAAAAATACTCTATAGATGTGGACCCTACATTTAGTCGAAACAATCTCGTATGAAAGTTCTAATGTTTCCATTGCGTCTGGAATATCAAATTTTGTATGGTAGCATAGTTCATATGTGGAGAGGGCATTTCAATCGAATCAGGATCACACAATGCGAGTCCATTTTGGAATTAGAAAATTTGATGCCTCAAGATGCTGGTGTAACCACTTAAGTGACCATTTGACTGCTTAATCAGTAGTCACTTTAGAGATATTGGGTCACTTTAGTAGCCTTGGATATTTGGTTGAGGACCGCTTAATCGATCAATTCCACTTTAGCAGACATCCCTTTATCGGCCAAGGCACTGCTATAGTGATCCTCACATCCTCGTGCCTAACCGCAATAGCATTCAAAGAGTCATTTTAGCAGCAGTCCTTTAAGAGACTAGGTGACTACTTTAGCGACAAAGATGGATTGTTAAATCCCCTTTCTTCACCCAAAAATCCCATTCATCTTAACCAATTTCCACCATTTTTGAGAGATTTGAGTATAGAACGGGTAGGGAATATTCCATTGAAGCTAAGGTAAGTTAGCCTAACACTCCTTGGTCATTTTGTATTATTTTCCCATTAATTTCCATCCTATTTCATTGTAAATTCTTCGAACATTAAATACTTAGACCTTAGGGACTGGTTGGGCCCTGATTTATGCAACATTTGTGACTCAACTTTTGAGCACACATTCCTTATCCTTCAAGGGACCTCATGGCTGGTTAAATTTTGGATTTTGTTTGCAGGCTCCACGGGCCTACTCTTGACCTAAATTCCAACCCAATATTTTTGGTAGTAACATGGGTATTAGTTTACTCCTATTAATATGCATAATATTATTTTTATACCATCATGTCATTTCTAGATCATGGAGCAATGACAAGTGAGTTGTAGACGATTTAAGACTTACACTTTCAGCATTGAGGTTGGCTTCAGTCTATTATTTTCATGAGATAATGTATGGTATAGATTGTATGCTAGATAAGTATGATAGGACATGTTTATGACTAGCACCTTATGACTTAACCTAACTTAGAGAGTTTGGAGATAGAGGGGTGAACCGACCCTCAGGATGAGATACTTGTTATGACTATAAAATTATATCACTCTAGATTGATTATATGCATGTGATCATAGTTGATGATAAGGACCCTTTATTATAGGGCTTACTATTAGACTTAGTGAATTAGATCATAGTTTCTTGGATTATAGTGTTATTTTTGTGCCAGTTATATACTATTATGCCTAAGGTCGTGGTCAGGATACCAACTAGACTCCAGGTAAGTAATATGTCCTTATAAAAGATGTGGCTTTAGTCTATGCATGCTTGGAAGCTTATGGTTGTATTATTTGGATACTTGTGATGGCATGCATATATCATGGTAAATTCATGCTCACATAGTGGTACGATTCCAACCAAATCATTTTTTTATAATTGTTTTCTAGAACAAGATTTATTCCTACTTTTCAATTTTAAATTAGATTTTTTTATGAATAGCATCGTACCTCTTTAATTGATGATTTACAATCTTTTGGAGATAAAAGTAATGTTTTGAAAATTAGATCGAGATTGATTCCGGTCCATGGTTTACCCACTCTTTTATCACTACTATTTACTTTGATTGAGGGAGATTCTGACCCTCTTTATGCTATTATACTGATTTAATCCCAGATTTTATCCTGGGAAATGGATTTACTGACTTATACTCTATCACGATCCAAAAAAAAACACTGTCATGATGGCACTTGTTACAACAAGCCTTGATAGGTAAGCCTATTACCCAAACTGATATAAAATGAGGAATTAATATCAAAACCCAAGGCAAAAATCCTAGAAGGGAGTTGACCCACACATACATGATAATAACAAAAATATAAAACCAACGATACCATACAATATTCCAAAACCTGCTATCATAATGCAAGATATACTCAATACATCTCAAATGTCAAAGATAAATTTATAGTCCAAAAGGATCATAATCTATCTTACAATAAAAAACAATAGATGAAATAGATAAAGAGAGGTAGTAGATCAACTCTAGAAGGATAGATCAACCACAACATTGAATATACTTCAGGTACGCCTAAATCAATATAATACCCTAAATTTTTTGAGATAGAATTTGAACCATCGTTCTTACATGTATAGACCATAACCTAATTATTCTATGTAAATATAAGTGGGATGATCAATTCTATAGTGTGGGGAACATCTTTGGAGATGAATTGAGATCACAAAAATCTCCTAACTCAATGACGAGTTGAGTGCTCTTCTACCGATTGAGTTTTTAGTAGACGTACCTACTTAGGTCAACTTCCAACAACTATTACATATAGAATATAATGGGTTAGTTGGCCTACTACATACCAAATAAAAGGTCTTCGAGTTTTCTTTCTAATGCCTCTGATTTAACCTTAATCCGATATCGGATAGAAAGTTATGCTCGTTTTACTTGGAAGTTTCTTTCCACCAGAAGGTGACAACTAAGTTGACGAGCTATCAACTTGGTGAATACTAAGTTGATGAGCCGTCAAACCAAGTCACCAAACTTAACCACTTTATGGCAAAATCATCTAGATATTGACGACTAGGTTGACGAGTTATCACCAAACTGATGGGTTGTAAACCTAGTGTGAACTAAAGAATCCATGTGATTTTTTTTACTTTCTCTTGGGGTATTTTGGTCTTTTCCTCACCTTAAACCCTACCCCCATGAATTAAATCACCCTTTAAAATCTATTTACTTAGATATTAACTTTTCATATCATTTTCTCCTCTCCACTCTCAAGAGAAATAAAACTAGGATTTCTTCTCAAGGTTCAACTTAAAATTCTTCAAATTCAAGTTCTTCTCAAAATCCTTTCATCAAAAGGCATGTTGCTTATCCCTAACTTGTATTCTTACATAATGGCATATATTTAATTATTATTCATATGATTTTGATTATTGGGTTTGAAATTGGGCAGAGGGCTTTTGATGCTTATTACTTGAATTGTATTTCCCATAATTTAAATGTGTTGTTTATACTTTAATTGATGGTTTTTGGGCCCGAATGTGTGCATTATTATGAGGATTTGAATGGGGAACATGGGTTTCCCCAAAGTTGATGAAAATTTAGTGTGATAATGGTATTAAACTCAGCCCACTATTATGACTTTGGTTTTGAATATTGAATTTGCATGATTTAGCTTACTTTTGAAAAAATGCATTGCATTAAAGGATAATAGATCATAAAAGTGATTTTGGAATGCCATTGGTGGCAATGGATTAGATTTAAATGGACTTAGGAGTCAAATGATTACATGGATTAGTTTGGCATTATTGTATAAGCTTGCAAGCATATTGATATGACGATACCACGTTGGTAAATGCCTTAATAAAGTATCCTTGGTTTATGGTTGGGTTTATGTTCAAACTATTTTAATTTGGGCTTAAAGGAAATTATGTAGCTCATTATGAAGGTTTAGGTACCGGGTGGAGCAATACTAGAAACTACATTTACCGGCGTGGGGGTCTATGTGACCGTATGCTTGGTGGACATATTATATTTTGGATGTCTATCACCTTGGTGTAATTATCCTTCCCTAGGTTTCCTTAGTACGTGTGGATAACACGCACTAGGGTCCTTCAGGCCGATGGAGCAGTACCTATATAGCCCATGGGTTCCTTTATCTATTTTTCTTATTGCTATTTTAGTTGACTTCCGCTATTTGCATTTATGGTTTTCTTGGGGTAAGCTAAGTGGGTTACCTCTGGCATATGGTGGGCTTCAGACTGTCCATTATGGCCAGGCCTAAGTTTGGTTCATGACAAAATTAGTGTTAGAGAGCGGTTCAAGGTCTCTAGGTATCGATAAAGCCGTGTCGTGTAGAGTCCCTTTTATGGGTGTGTAGCATGCCACACTTATAAGGTAGAGGTATGGGCTATGACTCATAATCGAGGCAATACAAGAGTAAAAGTTTAGATTCCTAACAATGTGGTCCTTTTCTATTGAGTCATCAAAAGGTTTTGAAATCGCACAAGGACTTAAAAGGAGTCCATTAGTGTGTCAAAGTGTATGAGTTCAAGTATATACCTCTATCTTCATGAATCATGCATTTCAGCTCGAGGAAAGATATGTGTTCAACCTCTTTCAAAAACATTTTTACAGATGTCTCACTTAAGGAGGGAATAATATGTCTTGAAATATTAGGATATTATTTCCACCCTAGAGATAGTATAATTTAGGGTATTATGACCCTCTAGATAATAAGATGATCCCAATGTTAGTGTTACGAAATCATAACTTTAAAAGCCAGGGTGAGAGTGACTTTTGACTGAAAAAGGTAGTGGTATTTGTGTACCATTAAGTGAGTTTTGGGGGTGGTATGCTCTTATGGTGATTCACTATGGTTGCAGAAAGATGTGTAGATTTTAAACTAGTTAGCAGAGATAGTGATTAGTTAAGGTTATTTAGCATTTATTTGAACTTGGGAAGGAGCTTATGATGGCTAGTTATTATAGTCGAAAAAAATGATCATATTATGTTAATTGTGAATAGATTAGTCTATAATTTATAAGTTTGGCATTCAGTTGGGAAATCTTAGAAAGGGTGACATAGTGGTTTTTATAGAATTTTGAAGGTTTTAAAGGTAGTTATGGGTAAGTAGATATATTGTGTGGAAGGAGAATGTGATAATAGACCTTAAGGGATTATGTTATAAGATTAAGATCGACTATCCTGATTATGTGGTCTTACTACAATAAGAGTCCCTTGATTTTTATTTAGCTGTTGTAAGCCCGTCTAGTAGATGGGAAGATGTATAGTCAATTTTAAGGTGTAGTTGAAATAATGTGAAGAAGATGCATTTGTAGGTTGTAGTTAAGTGGAATGAGAATTTAGATTGATTAATTTGTCATATAATTTGATGGACTATTAAAGTATGTGAGATGTTTCATTGGCAATTCATGATTGATAATAGATGTTGATATTGAACTTTAGATGTAATTATGGTGAAATGAATTTTAGCTCAAGGATAGTGATGCGAGATTTGTGGGAGTAAATTAGTAGGATTGATTTGATGTGTGGAAGATCTTAGGTTAATAAACTACAAAAAATTTGAGTGGATAATTGTGATACTTATACACAAGGACTAGTGTTGAAGCGATGATTTGTGGCTAAGTTATTAGGTGGACAAGAGTATTAGTTTATAAGAATATGTTGAACCCCAGGTAGCATATTGTTAAATGAGGTTTTAAGTGTATAAGTTCCATGTGTACCTAGTTAATGTTCCTGAATGTCTTTGTATGGAGAAGTCTAGCGAGTTTTATATAGTGTTCTTTAGAGATAAATTGAGGAAAATATAGCTAGATGATGTATGCCCTTGGTATAGTTTGAAATATTTAGTTAAGTTGTGAGGTTATACGATTAGAGGTTTAATACTGGTATTCTAAGGAGTGGGGGATAAATTGTTATGTGTTATGAAGTATGGACGTGTATGCTCATGAGAGTGTGAGCTATCGGGTGATGATTATGAAACCTAGAAAAAGTTAAGATTAGTATCGCTGAAGGGTAGTGCCTTTATATTATAGTTTATAGGAGGAGTTTGGAGTTTATGTGTATGATGATACCCCCCCTATTATGCTGAGTGTTATGATTGTAGGTTTAATGAGAGGATATGTACACAAGTCAAGGATTATAATTTTTGAACTAAAGGTGGAGATTATGAACTAAGGCAGATCTTAAATTTTCCTCATGGTGGAGAGTTTCAGGGAAGAGTCATGATAAATCTATTCTTATTCTAGAAAATTCCTCCTACTTTGATTTAAGTAGGAATTCTACCAATGCATTATGTATTCAAATTATGCCTATGCCTAAGGTTTGAATTCTATATGCAACTTATGTCTATGCTCCAACCCCTAAACTAGGATCCATATCGATTCTCAGGAATACAATCTTCCAAGTATTAAAGCTCTATGATATGAAGCTCATGGTCCATAATCTCATGTCTCATTTTATTTTTAGTTCTGAGGAATTATACTATATATATGTTACCAACTCATCTTATGTCTTGTCTTAGCCCAAAGTGATGCTATTTGTGTAAAGTCATGACCATTGCCAGTTCTAAGAATGAGAATCAATAGCTTCAAGAAATAATCCATGTCTTGTTCTTTGAATATTTAACTCTCGGCTTTATGTTATGTGAACCTGGATGTATGAAATTATATTTTTCACTATGCTCAATCCGAAGAACTCATGTTGTGTTATGTTTATGTCTGAACGACCCTCTATTTATGATCTAGGTATTTCCTGTGAAGTATTTCATGCCCATCATACCGTATCTCACCTGACATGTCTCACTTTGAGTAGATGACAAATAGGATTCGTAATTGAGTAGTAACACGCCCATTCTTGATGCTTGTAATGTAGTCTCTCAGTGATCCCCCTATATTAGGATGGTAGTAGCTGTAGAGGCATAGTAATGTTTTTTGATAAGGGAGTGGTTATTCTTTAATGTGAAAATTTTTGGAGTGGCTACTCAAACTAAGGTTTTATATGAAGAAGAAGAGGGAGATGAATTTTGGTTGTGTGAAATATTTAGTAAGGAGAAATGTTGTAAGATTCCTTGTGGTAGTGATTGAAGTTGTTGGTTTTTGGAAGGGAGATCCATAAAGTGGGTGTAGTTAAGATTGGCTTGAATGTTGTGATTGATAGATACATAAACCATTGTGTTATATGGCTAGTACTCCTTAATTAAGACCTGAGGTTGTTTGATTATAGTGATAAGATGGCGTAGTATTCTTGGAGGGGTGTAGTGGATAGGGTCTCACAGTTTAAGCTAGAATTTTTTAACTTCGGTTTAGGGTTTAACATTGGAAAAATATATAGTTAGACTCAGGATCTTGTAGTTATGTGTTTTGTAGAGGAATTATAAGATTGAAGTGGTGAAGTGTGGTATTCAAGGCTCAAAGCATAGTGGAGAAGTGTCACTAAATTTAAGGGCTATTTGACGTATCATGTGAGGTGTAGAATGCTTCTATTCTTATGTCCCATAAAAATCTTATTTCGTGTCAAGTATCAATCTTAATCAGGCTAAGATTTCCTTCAAAAATTAATGCCTTACGTTGTAATGATCATATTTCATAGAACTTATGCCTAAGATCATGTCTAAGTCATGACCCATTTTCTCATGATTCAGGCTTACACAATTTACTTGGTGATGTCATAAAGCTCTTTTCTTTTTATTCCTATGTATGTTCGGCTGAGGGAGAATTCCTAATGTGAAGTTACGTGTTTTATTCTGTACTTCTAAAGCTTTAATAAGTTCTTACCCATCATCTGAGGACGAACGATTTCAAGAGGGGATAATGTAACACCTCACATTTTTGGGATAGAATTTGAAGCATCGTTCCTATATGTATAGACCCAAACCCAATGATTCTATGTCAATATAAGTGGGATGATAAATTCTATTGTGTGGGAACATCTTTGGAGATGAATTGAGATCATAAAAATCTCCTAAATCAAAGATGAGTTGTGAATATTTGTACTATTGAGTTTTTAATGGACAAACCTACTTGGGTCAACTTCAAACGATCAAACTTCTAGAATATAATATTAGGTGGCCAACTATATACCAAATGAATGTTCTTTGAGTCTTCTTTCCAACTTCTCTGATTTCACCTTAATCTGATATTGGAGTATAAGGTTATGCTAATTTTACCTGGAAGTGTCTATCTGCCAAAATGTGATGACTAAGTTAACAAGCTGTCAACTTGGTGAGGACTAAGTTGATAAGCCACCAACCTTAACCAGTAAATGGAAAAATCATCTAGATATTGATGACTAGGTTGACGAGTTGTCACCAAACTAATGTATTGTCAACCTAGTCATCAACTGAAGAATCCCTACAATTTTTTGTTTCTTCATAGGTATTTTGGTCTTTTCCTCACCTCAAATCCCACCCCCACGACCTAATCACTCTTAAAATGCTATTTACTCATTAGATATCAGTTTTTCATTGCTCTTTCTCCTCTTCATTCTAAAGAGAAATAAAACTAGGGTATCTTCTCAAGGTTCAACTTCAAAGGTTTCAAATCAAGTTCTTCTCAAAATCCTTCTATCAAAAGGCATGTTGCTTATCCCTAACTTGTATTTTTACATTATGTCATATATTTAATCATTAGTCATGTGATTTTGATTGTTGGGTTTGAAATTGGTTTAATGGCTTTTGATGGTTATTACTTCCATTGTATATCCCATGATTTAAATGTGTTGTTTATACTTTAATTGATGATTTTTGGGGATGAATGGGAGCATTGTTATAAGGATTGGAACGGGGAACATGGGTTCCCCCAAGTTGATGAAAATTTTGCTTGATAATAGCATTAACCTCAATCCACTTTTATGACTTTGATTTTGAATATGGAATTTGTATAATTTGATGTACATTTGGAATATTGCCTTGAATTAAAGGATAATGGATAGTAAAAATGTTTTTGGAATGTACTTGGTTTCAATGTTATGAATTTTTATGGAACTTGGGAGTCAAATGGTTACATGGATTGGTTTGGTATAATTATATAAGCTTGCAGGCATATTGATATGATGATACCAGATTGTTAGAGTCCTTAATAAAGGCTCCTTGGTTTGTGGTTGGGTTTTTGTCACTATGAAGATGTAGGTCCCCGAGGGACCAACACTGGAAACTATGTTTTCCGGAGTGGGTCTCTATATGACCGTATGCTTGGTGCTAACATTATATTTTGGATGTCTATCGCCTTGGTGTCTTTAGTCTTTCCCCGGTTTCCTTGGTATGTGTGGCTAACATTCAATGGCATCTTATATACATATATTAATAGTTTAAAATCTCATGTTCATAACCTTGTCCCTATCCCAACAACCTATATATGTATAATAAATATTGTGCATGTGGTTTTGAATGGTTTTTGATAAGTGTTCTACTTTATAACTTTCTTTCAAGTTACATACCAGTGCTCGCCCACTGACTAACCCTGAAGCGACATCATTTTATGATGTAGGGTCCGAGGGGTTTTCTGTTACTCCTATGTAGCGTTAGGTGGTGCAGCATGTCGGTTGAGTTATTGTGAAGTGGTTAGCCTCCATCTTTCGGAATGTCCTATTACTTCATTAGGTATCCTATCATATTTTGGGAATTATGAATTCCTTTTTGTCATAGTCAGAGGCATGTCCCAACTTAGTTTTGTATTCTTGGTTTAGAGGATTTGTAGTCAAGTATTAGGTTGGTTGTTTGTTTTGATTCTTAGAATTATCATTTGGTTTATCTATCCTTCTTATTGCTATTTTGGTTGACTTCCGCTGTTTACATTTATGGTTCTCTTACGATAAGGCTAAGGAGGTTGTCTCCAGCCCATGATGGGCTTCAGATTGACCATCACATCCAGGTCTGGGTTCGGGTCCTGACGGTCATCTACCAGCGGTAAACTCATACCTATATCTACATCGAAAGGACGTTGTACGGGTGAGTATGATCCACTTGTACTTAGTAGGTATCATAGTCCAATTAATCAAAGTAGAAAATAAGGCATATAAAATACGCACTATGGGCACGTCACCTGCAATCAGAAAATGTCCCAAACGGTTGCCCATACCATCTCCATTAACAGTTCTATAATATTCATATATACCGCAACAAATAGGATAAAAACACATAGGTAAATAGATATCCCACATATAAGTATGAAATAGAAGTACAAATACACATATATCACATCAAAGACGATAATACAACACCGAATGAGCACAAAATATATGAAATGCAATGATGATGATGATGATGATGATGATAATATTGTGATGTGATACACGAGGTTATTGCACAACCTCCGTATACATATACCAAGATGTGATCCCAAGGTAGGACCCATAGGGGAGGGGTAGATGTTCGTAAAACCATATACAATCCAATATCTAATACTAATATCCATGACTCCTCTCCGGCACATCCCTCGACAGAGGGTCTGTAAAGATGTCACAAGCCAGTGTTTCCAGTATTTCCACAATGGTACCAATGTTTCACAAGTGTATATAATATAGGGATGCAGTGCTAAGAATCAACTAGAAAGAGAATTTCCAAAGCCAGCCAATATACCAACTATGCAACCAAAATCCACTCAATATTCCAACAATCCATAAATCCAATACAATCATATGCCAATAGAGAAAAATTCACCAATAAACAACATTGATCCCACAAAATTTTTCAAATTTTGCTATCTCCTCAGAACAAATACAACCAAATATAAATACATCAGGATAATAACATCATATAAGATCCTAGACAATCGCACATAACACATTATGTGTCACGACCCGAACCAGGGCTTGGCTGTGACGAGTATCTAAATTTCACTGAGGATCGGAGACAACTCCCTTTTCCTAGTCAAATAGAAAAAAATACACTAGCCAACAGATGAATTTCAAACAAATAAAAAGATGGAATAAATAGTAACTCACAGTCTCATAATGTCAACAACCAATACCCCATCCACAGAAATCCATAAAGACTCCAAACCATAAAACAACCTACATCGGGACATGCCCCCGACCCTGGCAATGACAATAAAAATCTAAATGTGAAGTCTTCAATTCTAATTTATGTAAGGAAAATCGATGGAATGATCAAGTATTTCAGAGAATTGAAGCTCACCACTTCACCGCAAACGACTGACTCTGAGATTACATTTCACTGTCCATAAAAAGTAGAAGTGCCTTCGGACCTTGAATCGCATGGTGATATAGCATTTAGAGACAGTTAGTGGGATGAGCACTACCATGTAACTCAGGAAAGAACAAAATAATGTCAATCAAAATTTCAATTTCAAACTCACTATACATATTCACATACACGCATAGGTATATATAATAGTTGTTGGGATAGGGAACACGGTTTAGCATAAAAGTAAAATGTTATCCTAGACTATGTAGCTCAACTGTCATAAACAGGCACCCAGGGCTATATGGGTTCAGTTCCCCCTACTAAAAGGACCTAGTGAGTGTTAGTTGCACAAACTGGAGGCATTAATAAAGAAAATGGAATGCACATATATGAATAGTGTGAGCCATGCACATAGTCATCAAGACCAACCCTCATGTCGGGGAACATGAGTTTCTAGTATACGTCATTCGAGGACCACACCTTCACGGCCTAGATACATAACCCCCATTAATCCTAATTAAAAATAATTTTTATATAACCCATTCATTAAACTATAGAATTACACATTATGTCACACCACAGGTATCGTCATAACCTTACGCTTGCAAGCTTACAGTTATGCCATTTTAATTACATTCCACCATCTTGGGGGGAATGCCTCGACCCCATATTTGTTTATTAAATTAAAACATAGCCAACAAGGCCTTCAAAACCCATGTTCGTTGTTTAATCATTTATGCAATACAATAGTATAGGTGAGTATACCAAACTAAGTAATAAGTAAGTCAAACCAAGTGATAATTCCACAATTCAAAGCCATTTACACAAGTAAGTTGAGGAAATACAATTGTTCAAAACCAATTTCCAAGTTCAAAACATCAATGTGGGGGGTTACCTCGACCCTATTACAATTCACACACATATGCATCCCGTTAGTTAAAAAGAACTCAATTTAAAGCATGAACAACTCGTGAAAACTATGGGAAAACCATTCAAGGATCAACCATTACAAAACCCTCAACCCATGTCAAAACCTATATTCAAATCCATACAATTAAGCCATTTAAAACATATGTTTTTCACAAAATAAGATTTAGTAAAGAGTAACATGCATGAAAGGATCACAATTTTGGAGGGAATTTGCCCTTGGAATCTCTAGACAATCAACCTTGAGAAAAACTCTAATGCTCTTGCTTGAGAGAATTTGTGAGATGAGAGAAGTTATTCTTGTGTGTTATGGATTGGAATGGGGTCCCAATAAGGTTTTAAAGTCGTGGGTCACATTTGGGGAAAAGGGGAAATGTCTGCCCTTAATAAAATGCTGAAAAATTATTGCCCACTTGTTATGGATGACCACACGACTCATAGGGTCACCTTACGACTCGTGTCCTCCAATCATAGTCTAAACAAAATTCATGGGCACCCACACTAGTCTGGATATGACTCTTACAATAAAATTCGTACTCAGAAATTAGGATAAGTTTGGTGAAATTATATGCAAGACGGAATAATTGGGTATCACACTAGTTTTGCTACAGATGGGACTATACGACTCTTATAGAGTCTTTACGACTAGTTAGGAGTCAATCGTATTCATAGCCAAAACTTGGCCAATCCACACTGGTCAGGCTACGATTAGGTTCCTATGATCCGTAATGACACCCTATGACTCGTACGAAGAGTCTCCATCTGGGAAGTAAGTCCATAGGTCAAGAAATTTTCAAGGACCAAAATTCAAGGTTTTCATTCTACCCCCTTAGGATCATTCATCCTTGAATGATGAGTCAAGGCATCTATTAGCACGAATTAACATAGAGTACAACCACACTTACCTTTAACAAAGACAAAAAAACAAAGATGTTAGTGAATACACATACCTCAAGCATGATTATCCAAAGCAGGAAACAAAAATGGATATTTGGACTTTATGTCCTCTTCGGCTTCCCAAATAGCTTCTTCGAACTTATGGTTCCTCTATAGAACCTTCACCGAAGCCACATCCTTAGTCCTCAGATGACGAATTTTCCTATCCAAAATTTTTACTAGGACTTTCTCAGAGGATAAGGAATCCGAAAGATAAACACTTTCCAAAGAAAAAACAAAAGAAGGATTATCCACACACTTCCTCAATATCGAAACATGGAAGAACCGATGAATAGAACCCAACCTATACGGCAACTCCAACTCATAGGCCACATGGCCCACTTGCCTCAAAACACAAAAGAGTCTAACATATCGAGGACTGAGCTTCCCTTTCTTTCCAAACCACATCACTCATTTCATAGGAGATACCTTTAGAAATATCCAACCACAAATATTAAATTCCAACTCCCCTTGCCTCATATTCGCATAGGACTTTTGGCGACTTTGGGTGGTCTTAAGCCTATCCCTAATCACCTTTACCTTCTCCATTGCCTGATGAACCAAGTTAGGACCAAAAAATCTAGACTCACCAAATTCAAACTATCCAATAGGAGAATGACACCTCCTACTATACAAATCCTCGAATGGAGCTATCCCGATACAAGAGTGAAAACTATTATTATATACAAACTCTATACGAGGAAATTGATCAACCCAACTACCACCAAAGTCAAACATATAGGACCATCGCATATCCTCTAATGTCTGAATTTTTCTCTCCACTTATTGATCTGCTTGAGGGTGGAAAGCGGTCCTAAGGCTTACTTTAGTTCCCAAACCTCTCTAAAAACAAAGCCAAAAATGAGATGAGAAATGAGTACCTTGATCAAATGTGATGGAAATTGGAGCAACATGCAAATTGAAAATTTCTTGAATGACAAGGTTATTATAATCCTCTACAGAATAAGTAGTCTTTACAGGAACGAAGTAAGCAGACTTAGTAATCCTATTAATGATGATCCAAATCGAATCAAACTGATTTCGAGATCGTGGAAGACCGGTAACGAAATCCATATTAATCACCTCCCACTTCCACACAACAAACTCAATTTCTTGAAACAACCCACTAGGCCTCAAATGTCCCACCTTGACTTGGTGAAACACCGTACACTTGGCTATAAATTTTCCACATCCTGCTTTATGTTATTCCACCAATAGATCTCCTTCAAATTGTGGTACATCTTCATTGAACCTGGATGAACAATGTACCTTGACTCATGGGCCTCAACCAAAATCCTCTCTTACAACCCATCAATATCGAGAAAACACAATCTACCTTGGTACCTTAAGATACCATCACCACCACCTTCTGGTGACCCACATCATCCTTGATTATCATAAGAATAGTATCCAAAACATGCTTCTCCTTCACCCCGACACCTAGAGATGACTTCTCCACCTCTTGAATAATCACACCACCTCCTTATAGTCTGGAAGGAAAACTTCAAGATTAACCAAAGAGTGAATATACTTCACCAACCCTCGCTTCTCCTTATCAACATAAGACAAGTTCCCTATAGATAATGGAGATTCATATCATAGTCATTGAAAAACTCAAGCCATCCCCTTTGCTGAGATTCAACTGCTTTTGGGTGAACGCATACTGTAAGCTCTTGTAGTCTAAGAAGATTTCAACATAAACCCCATAAATGTAATGGCGCCAAATCTTTTAAGCGAAGAATACCACAAACAACTCCAAGTCATGAGTCGAATAATTGTTCTCATGCACCTTCAGCCGCCTAGAAGCATATGCCACAACCTTGTCCCGCTGCATTAATACACAACCTAGTCCCACACGGGACACATCACAATAAACAACAAAACCATCAGTACCCTTGGGTAGGGCCAAAATAGGAGCAGAAGTCAACTTATCCTTCAACTTCTCAAAACTAACCTTCCAAGTGTCAGACCATAGAAATTTCACCTTCTTCTAAGTCAACTTAATCAACGGAGTAGCAATCAAAAAAACTTTCCACAAACCTCCTATAATATCCATCTAAGCACAAGAAGCTCCGAGTGTTGGTTTGAGTTATAGGTCTAGGCCACTTCTAAACCACCGTAACTTACTATGGATCCACCATGATCCCTTCACTAGAAATAACATGACTTAGAAAAGTAACGGCATTCAACAAAAACTCATACTTCAAAAACTTAGCATACAAATCCTGATCTTTAAGGGTCTGCCGCACTATATAGAGGTGATTGGCATGATCCACCTCACTCTTAGAGTAAGCCAGGATGTCATCAATAAACACAATGACGAATAGTCAAGAAATTGATGGAAAACCCAATTTATAAGATCCATGAATGTCGTTCGTGCATTAGTCAAACCAAAGACATCCCCAAAAACTCGAAATGACCATATCGGGTTTGAAAAGCAGTCTTAGGGATATCCACCTCCCTAATTTTTAACTGATGATAAACCAACCAAAGGTCAATTTTGTAAAAGAACTTTGAACCCTGCAACTGGTCAAAAAGGTCATTAATCATAGGAAGAGGATACTTATTCTTCACTGTCACCTTATTCAAGTGGTGGTAATCTATACACATTCGAAGGGACCCATCCTTCTTATACACAAAGAGCACATATACACCTAATAAAGAAATACTAGAGCGAATAAAACCCTTATCAAGAAGGTATTTCAACTGCTCCTTAAATTCTTTCAACTCAGCCAGAGCCATTCTATTAGGAGTGATAGAGATAGGACGAGTGTAGGAAAGAAAATTGGTCCCAAAATCAATTTCCCTATTGGCAGGGATGCCAGGAAGATCATCAGGAAACACTTTGGGAAACTCACAGGTCAAAGGGAAAGATTACAAGGAAGGACCCTCTAAATTAGAATCTTTAACCCAAACCAGATGACACAGACATCCTTTGGAAATCAATTTCTAAGATCTTAGATAAAAGATGAACCTTTCCTTAGGCACTAGGGAACTCCCTTCCCACTTAATCACTGGTTCATCCTCGAATTGGAAATTGAACCTTTTGGTACTACAATCAAAATACGCATAAGATGAATGGAGCTAATTACATGACCTGAACTAGGGCCTAGTCATTTCGAGCGCCTAAAGCCTAACCGGGTCAAGAGATTACCCCCAATACCTGGCCATAATCTCCCTTCCTGCCATATCCAAATATATATAAAATAAAAACATGAAGAATATAAATCAAATACCATCCAATGGTGTCATCCGCTACACCAGTAACAATGCCAAGGTTGACACCCATACCGACACCACCCATACTAACCCACAGTAGTCAAACAAAGCTCTATCCGAAACTAAAATAATATCTGGCCGAGACATGCCCCTGACCATAGGCAAAACCAAAGTCTATGAAATGACCAAACTATGTAAAGAAATCCATGATATAAAATGGAACATTTCTGAGTATGGAACTCACCACTTCAATCCAACATAAGTTGATCCTGAATTAGATCACTGAGCAGGAGGTGTATGGCCGATTCCTGCATCCGTGGGGATACATTGCCCAAAGATGGGTTAGCAAATGAACTTTAGCATACACTCAGAATAAGGATAAAATTATGCCAACCTTTATAACCAAGTAAACAACCATATGCATAGGCATCCCATACAAATGTGTATATATATATATATATATAAAATCCATGCTAGGAAGAGAATCGATTTTATCATGGTTTTAAAACCATTAACTTGGGTATGTGTAGCTTAACCATCCTAGAACCACCCATGGGATAAATGGGTCCAGTGTTACACCCTTGAACGGGCCCCCGTGCATATAGCCAGACGAATCGAAGATACCATAGGGGCAGGGGATACCTGTGTACCCTTCACTATCCATGATACATATATATAAGTGTAACTTAGGGATTCTTGTGTACCCCATAAGTATATGGTATCCCTGACTAATCATCATGTCGAAAACATAAGTTTCCAGTGTCTGTCCATTGGACTTACACCTTTACGGTTAGCTATCACAACCCGCCATTATTGCCCAATTAAAAACATTAACACATAACCAAACCACTATTTCATTTACTATTAACCAAGGCTATAAGTAGTGGTATCGTCATAATAACTATAGCTTGCAAGAATTACCCTTAGCCAGCCTCTTAAGGGATTCCCATGTACCCATATATTGGGGGATTCCTATGTACCCCTGAAGTATAGTCATTACTCAGTTTGCTTGGGAGATTCCCATGTACCCCACAAGGCTTTCAATTTAACCAAACCATGGCCAACAAGGCCTTACCAATTAGCCATTTAAACCACACTAGGTTCCATTACCACTTTATACCATGCATTGTTTCCATAAAGTCCAACTATGTAACAAAAGCATTCTCATAGGTATTTTAACAAACACATTGGGGCATATAGTTTCTAAAACCAAAACTAAGTACCAATTAACCATTACCATGCAATCAAAGGTTCAAACCACCATTATAATCATGAAAACCATAAGTAAAATACATGGGAAAACCATAACCAACCATTATAACCAAAACCCCAACATATATTTCAAAACCCAAACATTATCACAATTTATGCCATGAAAACTATTCATAAAACATGCCCTTAGTTGGAACTAACAATGATGGAGGAGTAATATGCCTTAGATTATGAAGAAGATGGAGAGAAACCACCCGTAGTAGCCCCAAATTGGTTGTATTGAAGAAACCCTAGCCTTTCTTGACCCAAGAGCCTTGAGAGAGATTTGAGAGAGTTTAAAGTTTTTTCAATTAAGAATAATAGGGTAAATGAAGTCCCAATAATGTTTTAAGTCGTGGGGTCATAAGAGGTTAATTGGGGAAATGTCCAGAATACCCTTAACTTAAACTGTATTAAATTCTCGCAGAAGGGTATGATCTCCCCAAAATGTACCATACCATACGAGTGGTTCCCACCACTCATACCCTAGGCCTCACCTTAGACCCCGAAACTGTCAGACATACGACCACCAAGGACAACTCGTATCCAATCATATGACAAGTACCCTAGAACCATACCTTAGGAAGAATAGAATCACCTTGGTGAGATATAAGGCATCATATGATTGACATCATACTACTAGTACCCTAACATATGAATAGTTTGATCAATTCTTACCTTGGATAAAAAGCAACCAAACCATACTGATGAACATACGAGGTGAGGACCCTAAACCGTACCCTTTAATACAACAAGTACCCCAAGTGATATGATTTCCAAAAGACTTAAAACATAGGAAATTTCCAAGGACCAGAATGCAGGGTGTTGGTGTTTTAATTCTCCCCTACTCGGACCATTCATCCCCGAATGATGAACAAGAAAGTATAAGCATGATTTACACCCCAACATCTCTATTCCAACCTTTAACTAAGTTAGAAAAAGATGAAGTAATTAATCATTCCTTTAACCAAGTTAGAAAATAAAGATGTGATGAAGAACACATACCTTCCGTACAAATTGACAGAGCAGGAAACAGGACTGAATATTTGACGTCATGTCCTCTTCTTCTTCCTAAATAGCCTCTTCCACCTTGTGGTTCTTCCATAGAATATTTTTCAAGGCCACATCCTTGGTTCGCAACTAACAACCTGTCAATCCAAGATATCAACCGGGATAACTTCATAAGATAAGGAATCTGAGATACCCAATCCTTCCAGGGAACAACAAATGAAGGATCATCTACATATTTTCTCAACATAGATACATGGGACACTAGATGAATGGAGATCAAACTAGAAGGCAACTCCAACTCGTATGCAACTTTACCAACCCTCCTCAAAATCACTTACGGACCAACATATCGGGGATTGAGCTTCCCCTTATTCCCAAACTGCATCACTCCATTCATAGGAGATACCTTTAGGAACACCATATCCCCAACCTCAAACTCCAAGTTACACTTGACATCTACATAGGACTTTTGACGACTTTGGGAAGCCTTAAGCCTATCCTGAATCACCTTTACCTTCTCCATAGCCTGGTAAATCAAATCTAGGCCAAACATATCCACCTCACCAATCTCAAACCATCCAATGGGAGATTTACACCTCCTACTAGACAACGCCTCAAAAGAAGCCATACTAATGCTAGAATGGTAACTCTTGTTTTAAGTAAACTCTACAACAGGTAGATGCTCAACCCAACTACAACTATAGTCAATCACACACGCACAAAGCATATCCTTTAATGTCTAAATAGTCCTCCCTACTTGGCTATCCGACTGTGGGTGAAAAGTAGTACTCAGACTAACTTTTATTCCCAACCTTTTCGGAAACAACTGCTAGACTTGAGATGAAAATTGCATACCATAACCCAAGATGATCGAAGTAGGTACTCCGTGTAGCTTCACAATTACATGAAGATACAACCTTGCATAATCCTCAGCCAAAAAATTAGTCCTCACTGGCAAAAAGTGAGCCAACTTTGTCATCCAATCTATAATGACCCAAATTGATTTCAAGATGAAGAAGGACCAGTAACAAAATCTATGTTGATTACTTCCTAATTCCATACAGGAAATTAAATTTCTTGATACAATCCCCCGGGCCTTATGTGCTTAACTTTCACTTATTAAAAAAGCATATACTTGACTACAAAATTAGCTACATCTCCTTGAGGTCATGATAAATTTTTGTCAAACCAGGATGAACAACATAGTGCAATTCATGTGCCTCATCCTAGATGCTTCCTCACAAACCATCAACGTCGGGAACACATAACCTTTTTTGGTACCACAAGGTACCATCACTGCTAATCTCAAATGCCATCACCTTTTGCCCACCTATATCACTCTTGATTTTCATTAAGATAGGATCTAACATTTGCTTTTCCTTAATTTTAGCACCGAGAGATAATTGCTCCACCTTATGAATGAAAACACCACTATCCTCAGAGTCCAAGATGCAAAATCTAATGTTAGTCAAATGGTGAATATGCTTTACTAACTCCCACTTCTCCTTATCCATATGATCTTGAATCCCTATGGATAACTTGCTAAGGGAATTAGCAACTGCATTAGATTTACCTGGATAGTAGTGAAGACTCATATCATAATCCTTAAAAGCTTAAGCCATCTCCTCTACCTGAGGTTAAGCTCTTTCTAAGTGAATATTTACTGCAGGCACTTAAGATCTGAGAAGATGTCCACGTGCACCATATACAAATAGTGCATCCATATTTTCAATGCAAACATCACGGCTAACAGTTCCATGTCATGAATAGGATAGTTCCTCTTATGCACCTTCAGCTTCCTAGAAGCATAGGCTGTCACCTTTACATGATGCATCAATACACAACCCAGTCCTACCAGGGATGCATCACAATAAACCATAAACCCATCCATACCTTTGGGAAAGGTCAACACCAGAGCCGAAGTGAGCTTATCCTTCAGTTTCTCGAAAATTCCCTCACAATCATCCGACCAAGAGAACTTTACCTTTTTCTGAGCCAACTTTGTCAACGGGGCACCTATAGAAGAAAAACTCTGTAAGAACCTCCTGTAGTATCCAACTAAACCCAAAAAGCTCTGATGTTAGTTGGAGTCGTGGGTCTAGGCAACTTCTTAACCACCACAACCTTTTGAGGATTCACCATGATCTCCTCACTATAAATAATATGACCCAGAAAAGTGACATCATTCAACTAGAATTCACATTTTGAGAATTTGGCATACAACTGTCGCTCCTTCAAGTTCTACAACATAATGCAGAGGTGATTGGCATGATGCACCTCACCCTTATAGTACACCATGATGTCATCTTTAAACACAATGACAAACAGATCTAAAAACTAACCAAACACCCTATTCATCAAATCCATGAATGCTGTCAATACATTGGTCAACCCAAAAGACATGACCAGAAATAAAAGTGACCATACTGGGTACGGAAGGCAGTCTTGAAGTATCCACCTCCCTAATCTTAAGCTGATGATACCGAGACCAAAGATCAATCTTCAAAAAGAATTTAGAACCCTGCAACTGATCAAACAAGTCATAAATCATTGAAAGAGGACACTTGTTCTTAACCGTCACCTTATTCAACTGTTGATAGTCAATACACATCCAAAAAGAATTATCATTCTTACACATGAATAACAGTAGTGCGCCTCATAGGGATACACTAGGATTGATGAAACCCTTATCTAAAAGATCCTTAAGTTTCTCCTTTAGCTCCCTCAACTCAGTCGGATCCATTCTATAAGGGGAATAGAAATTGGACGAGTGTCCAAAACAAGATAAATCCCAAACTCAAATTCCTTATCAGGAGGAACACCAAGAAGGTCATCAGGAAAGACCTCAGGAAATTCATTCACCACTGTAACAGAATGCAAAGAAGGACCTTCTGAGTTAGAATCTTTAACCTAGACTATATGATAGAGAAGACCCTTAGAGATTAATCTTCGAGCTCTAAGATATGATATAAACCTCCCCATAGGATCTAGGGAACCACCCTCCCACTTAATAACCAATTCACCAGGGAATTTACAGACAACTTTATGGGTCCGACAATCTATGGACGCATAGCACAAATGCGACCAATCCATCCCTAGAATGATATCAAAATCCATTATATCTAGTTCAAACAAATCCACCAAGTTTCCTATCACAGAGTCACCTAGTGAGGTAGAAATAGAAAAAAGGTTTGAAATAACCTCGGGACCAAAACAAAAATACATAGCCATATATAGGGTCACATAAGAGAGAGTGGACCTCAAATCAAGTAAACAATACATGTTAATAGAAAAGTGTTACAACATACCAGTCACGATATCAGGTGATGCCTCAGATTCTTGCCGGGTATTTAGAGCATAAAGATATTTCTGACCAGTGCCGAAACTAGATGGTGCACCCTCTGGTGCTGGAGCTGAAGATGAAGCAACTAGAACCTTATTCTCCCCCGAAGTAACCCGACCAACATGATAGTTTCTAAGCATGTGTCTCGGTTGATCATATTTGAAACACCTATCACTCTCTCATCACAAAAACCTTGATCCAAACAACCACAAAACCTATAGGGTGGACATGATGAAGCGGATTGAGCCACACTAGCCTGATATTAAGCACTCTGTGCCCTAAAATTATTGCCACCCTGCTAATGCCTATCACCCAATGACTTCGGGTAAGGAGCACTAGCTGTGGAGTAAGAACGAGAACTCCCCCACTTCTTCTTTGTCTACTTACCACTATCTCTACCACCTTGTTGTTGCCCACCACCTTTCTCAGAAAATCTAAATTTCTTACCCTATCTTTCCCCTATCTCTACCGATTTTTTCTTCTCTACTTCTACTTGCCTTCAAGGATCAATTCATGAGACAGTCCTAAATAAAAATTTCTCATCCAAGCCCTCATATTAGACACATCTTCGGAGCATATCGAGACAACTGGTGAAACTTTAAGGCATACTCTTTGACCGACATCTTCCCCTATTTAAAATTATCAAATTCCTTTACTTCCATTTCCGTCAAATCCTGTGGAAAGAAGCGGTCCAGAAATATATTAGAGAAAGTCTCCCATAATGATGACTCATCAACATCACCTCTTTCTTAATCCCACTCCTTGTACCATTGGTATGGCACATCCTTTAGCTTATAGGTAGCAAACTCCACCCTCTCCACATTCATGATATGCATAACCCTAAAAATCTTCTCCATCTCATCTAGAAAACCCTAAGGATCATTTTCCACCTTAGCACCAGTAAAATTCAGAGGGATCATCCTCATGAACTAGCCAACCCTTATGGCCTCAAAAGATGGAGTAGAAGATGCACCATGCTCAGCTTGAGAAGCAACCAACTTAGCAATCACATCAATCGATTAAGAAAATCTGCATTCATCATGTCAGCCTGAGGAACCTGAGGAGCAGTAGGGGGAATCAGTGAAACTCTAAAACAGTCAAGTACTCGACTGCTAAACCAAGTATGGATCCTATGAGTAGAACGTGTCCCATAAATATTGTACCAAATTGGATAAAGGAGTTTCCGTATGTATCAAATCTTTAAGGCATGATCTAAAAAGCAAACAAACAAGAATTAGAGAAGAGTTCAACACCTTAGACTCTACAACTTGAAATCAGAACACAAGAAGGAGAAGCATTTCTAAATGTCTTGTAGCTTCTCTCTTATGAGTGTGGCACGCTACACACCCTCAAAAGATTCTCTACTTAACATGGCTTTGTGCACTCCCAATTGAACATGAACTTAAGGATCTTATACCAATCTGACATGATTCATACCAAGGCTTAGTCATGCCGGGTACTTAAGCCTAACCGATATTGAAGACCATCCCCAATACCCGACCATAACTGCCCTTCCGGCCATATCGAAGCAAATCCAAATATATATAATATAACAAAATTGAACAATTATAAAACAAATATAGTCCAACAGTGTCAGCCCTAATATTAATACCAATGCCAAGGCTGACATCCATACCGACACTGCCCATGTCAATAGATAGTAGTCACACAAAGCCTATATCCAAAAGTAAAATAATATGTCGTCGGGACATGCCCTCGACCATAGCTAAAACTAAAGTCTATGAAATGACAAAAGTATTCAAAGAAATTCATAACATAAAATGGAGCCTTCCAAAGAATGGAAGCTCAACATATCAATCCAATACAAGGTGATCCCAAATCCGATCACTGAGTAAGAGGAGTATGTCTGGTTCCAACATCGCATGGGGATACAGTGCCCAAAGATGGGTTAGCGGGTGAAAGCTAACATGCACTCAGGATAAGGATAAAATAATGCCAACCTTTAAAACAAAGTAAAAAAACATATGCATACACATCTATACAAATATATATAATCCATGCCGGTAAAGGGAATCGGGTTTAGCATGATTTTACAATAATTAACCTAGGTATGTGTAGCTTAACCATCCAAGAACCACCCATGGGATATATAGGTCTAGTGTTACCCCTTGAACAGACCCTGATGCATTTAGCCGTATGAACTGGAGATACCATAGGGGCTGAGGATTCCTGTATAACCTTCACCCACCATGATACATATATTTAAGTGTAAATTAGGGGATTCCCGGGTACCTCATAAGTATATGGTCGCCATGACCAATCCTCATGTTGGAAAATATGAGTTTTCAGTGTCTGTCTATTGGACTCACACCTTCACGGTTAGCTATCACAACCCACTATTATTTTCCAATTAAAACCATTAACACACAACCAAAACCACCATTTCATTTATTATTAACCAAGGCTATAAGTAGTGGTATTGCCATACCGACTATAGCTTACAAGTAATGTCCTTAGACAACCTTTTAATGGATTCCTATATACCCATAGAATACATTATTAAGTCTGCCTGGGGAATTCCTATGTACCCCACAAGTTTATTCATTACTCAGTTTGCTTGGGGGATTACCATGTACCTACTAGGCTTTCAATTTAACCAAACCATCGCCAACAAAGCTTTATCGATTAGCTATATAAACCATTTGAACCACTCTATGTTCCATACCACTTGATAACATGCAATGTTTCCATAAACGTCCAACTATGTAACACAAGCATTCTCGTAGGCATTTTAACAAACACATTGGGGGCATATAGTTTCCAAAACCAAAACCAAGTACCAATTAACCATTCCCATGAAACCAAAGTTCCAAACCCCTATTATAATTATGAAAACCATAAGTAAAAGACATGGGAAAACCATAACCAACCATTATAACCAAAACCACCAACATATATTTCAAAACCCAAACATTATCATAATTTATGCCATGAAAACTATTCATAAAACATGCCTTTAGTTGGAACTAACAATGAGAGAAGAGTAACATGCCTTAGATTACAAAGAAGACAGAGAAAAACCACCCTTGTAAGCCCCAAATTAGTTGTATTGAAAAACCCTTAGCCTTTCTTAACCTAAGATCCTTGAGAGAGATTTGAGAGAGTTTAAAGTGTTTTAAATTAATAATACTAGGTTAAATGAAGTCCCAAGAATGTTTTAAGTCATTGGGTCGTAAGAGGTTAAGGGGGAAGTGTCCAGAATACCCCCTAACTTAAACTATATAAAATTCCGATCGGAGGGTACTACCCCTCCACAAATCATACCATACTATACGAGTGGTACACACAACTCATAGCCTAGGCTTCATCTTGGACCCCAACACTATAAAATATATGACCACCAAGGCAAACACATATCAGACCATAAAACAAGTACCCTAGAATCGTACCTTAGGAAAAATAGGATCACCTAGGCTAGACATAGGGTATCATATGATGACATAATATCACTAGTACCCTAACATATGACTAGTATGATCCATTAATACCTATGACATAAACCAACCAAACTATACTAATGAACATACCAGATGAGGACCACAAACTGTACCCTATCATATGATAAGTACCCTAAGTCGTATGATGTCCACAAGGCTCAAAACATAGGAAATTTCCAAGGACCAGAACCCAGGGTGTTTTAGCTAATCAATCCCTAAGATAACATCAAAATCTAACAACTCCAACTATATGAAATCCCCTAACGTCTCTGTATCACGGATAGATACAACACAACCCCGATAGACTCTCTTAGCCATAATAGTGTAACCCACTGGGCTAGACATAGAAAATGCATCAGGAATACACTCAGGACCAGTACCAAAATTAATAGCCACATAAGAGATCACATACAAAAGATAAACCCAAGATCAAGAAGACAATACACATCATGAGAGAAAAGTTTTAGTGTACCAATAACAACATCAGGAGACACCTCAGAGTCCTGATGGGTGGCAAGAGAATACATATAATTTTGGCTAGTACCAGATCTAGAAGTAGCGCCCTTTGGTGCAGGAGCTGAACAAGCAGCAACCGAGACCTTATTAGCCTTGTAGCAACATCACCGGAGCTACAGTTCCTCTGAAAATAACCAGACTATCCATATTTAAAACACTTATTTCTCCCCTCATCATAAAAACAATAGTGTTACTGACCACAAAATCTGCAAGAAGGATTCGACAAAGCTGACTGGGGCCCACTGACCTAAGATTGGGAACTTTGTGCCTTAAACCCACTATTGTTTTGAAAATGGTGATCACTGAAAGGCTTAAGATATAAAAAAACTAGCCATAGAATAAGTGCTAAAATTTCAACACTTCTTCTTAAACCACTGCCTTCAATCTCTACCACTTTTCTGCTGGCCTCCACCATGCTCAAAATTCCTAGACCTCTTACTTTACCTTCCCCTATTTTGACTTGTTTCTTCTTTTCATCTTCAACCCACTGCATATACACCACCAGCCTAGAAATATCCATATAACTATCCAGCAAGGTGGCCTTTCACTCTAGCATGAAGTCCCGAGACAAACCTAAAGCGAACTTTCTCATCTTAGACATCATGCTTGACACTAACTTAGGAGCATAATGGGACAATTGATGAAATTTTAGGGCATACACTTTCATGGACATCCTACCATGTTTTAGATTTACAAACTCCTTAATTTTATCCTCCCTAAACTCCTGAGGAATGAAACGATCTAGGAAGGCACCCGAAAACTCATCCCATAGTGCCAACTCTACATCATCACCCCTAGATTAATCCCAATCCTTATACCACTAATATGCCATATCTTTTAACTGATATACTACAAATTCTATGCCCTTAGAGTTACAAGCATCCATAACCCTAAATATCTTTTCAATGTCATCTTTGAACCCTATAGGATACTCCTCAACCCTAGAGCCAATAAAGGTTAGAGGATTAAGCCTTACAAATTGTCTGACTTGCATAACCTCAAAAGAACTCATAGCAGTACCATCAGGACCCAACTAACTTGACTGATATTTCACCAACTAGGTCAACAGATGAATAGATTGATGAACCTTAACATTATAAATGTCTTCTTGGGGTGGTGGGGCATGATAATCATCAATATGAGGAAGACTGGTAGGGACCAATAGAAATCCACATAGGGCAGCAAAATCAGGAGCTAGGACCCTAGACCGGGTGTAAACTCCATAAGTAGGAGGAGTTCCATTCATATTATCCTCAAGTGGGACAAAAGAGGTTCAACGGGCATCAGATCTTCGAGGAGGCATGATCTAAAATGCCAACAAATGGGAATTAGAGTATATTTCAATACCCTAGACTCTATAGCTAACAAGTAGAACAATAAGAAAGTAAAACATTCCTAAATGTCTCATGGCCTCTCCCTCATATGTGTAGTGTGCAACAAACCCATGAGCGAGACTCTACTTGACACAAATTTATGGATATCAATTTACCATGAACCTAGGACTTGATACTATCTTTTTTATAAACCAGAATAGGGCTTGGCTGTGATGGGTATCTCATGTCTATTGAGGATCGGAGATCACCCCCTTTGCCTAATCAAATAGAACATATAAACTAGCCAGCGTATAAATTTCAAACATATAACAAGATAGAGTAAATAGTAACTCAAAGTCTTAGAATATCAACAACCAATACCCAGTCTACAAAAATCCATAAAACCTCTAAAATATAAAACAACTACATCAGGACATGCCCCCGACCCTGCCAATGACAAAGACAATGACAATGTAAATGTATAGTCTTCAATTCTAATTTATGGAAGGGAAACCAATGAAATGAACAAGTCTTTCAAAGAATGGAAGATCACCATTTCACTGCAATGACCGACTACGGGATCACCTATCACTGCACATGAAAAGTAGAAGTTCCTTAAACCCTGTATCACATAGGGAGACATCATTCGGAGATGGTTAGTGGGGTGAGAACTAGCATGTAACTTAGGGTAAGGATAAAATAATGTCATTCAAAAATTTAATTTCAAATTCACTAATACGTGTTTACATACATGAATACATATATATTTAATAGATGCTGGAAAAGGGAACTAGGTTTAGCATAAAAGTAAAATTTTATCCTTGAATATGTAGCTCAACCATCATAAATAGGCACCCACAGGCTATATGGGTTCATCTCCCCTGCTGAAAGGGCCCTAGTGCATGTTAGCTGCATGAACCAAAGGTATCAAGGAAGAATAAGGAATGCCCCGATCCCACGTCAATCCTAGATTCAAAATAAATCAATACTATAAACCATGCACATGGTTATCAAGACCAACCCTCATGTTGACAAATATAATTTCTACTATAAGTCATTCTAGACCCACACCTTCACGACTTAGCTATATAACCCCCATTAAGACTAATTAAAAACAATTTTCATATAACACATTCATTAAACCATGGAATTACACATTATGGAACACCATAGGTATCTTCGTACCCTTATACTTGCAAACTTACACTTATGCCATTTTAATTACATTCCATCAGCTTGGGGGAATGCCTCGACCCCACTTTTTTTTATTAAATAAAAAAATAGAAAAAAAGTCCTTCAAAACCCATGATCATTGTTTAACCATTTATACAATACAATAGTATAGGTGAGTAAGTCAAACCAAGTGATAATTCCACAATTCAAATCCATTTACACAAGTAGGTTGAGGGAATACAATTGTTCAAAACCAATTTCCAAAATCAAAACATCATTGTTGGGGATTGCCTCGATCCCAATTCCCACACCCATGCACCCCATTAGTTCAAAAATACTTAATTCAAAGCATGAAAAACTCTTGAAAACTATGGGAAAACCATTCAAGGATCAACCATTCCAAAACTCTCAACCTATGTCAAAACCCACATTCAAATCCATATAACTAAACCATTTAAAACACATGCTTTTCATAAAATAAGATTTGGGAAAGAGTATCATGCCCAAAAGGATCACAAATTTTGAGGCAATTTGCCCTTGGAAGATCTAGACAATCAACCTTGAGAAAAAACCTAATGCTCTTGATTGAGAGAATTTATGACCAGAGAGAAGTTATTCAGGTGTGTTATGGATAAGAATGGGTTCCCAATAAGGTTTTAAAGTCATGGGTCACATTTGGGAAAAGAAGAAATGTCCAAAGTTACCTTAATGAAACATTGAAAAATTATCGCCTCGTCATTACGGATGACCTTACAACTCGTAGGGTCACCTTACGACTCATGTCCACCATTCATAATCTGGAAAACATCCATGGGCACCCACACTGTTCTGGATATGATTGTACCATACAACTCATACTCAGATGTTATGACTAGTTTGGTCCAATCACAGGCAAGACAGAACATTTGGGCATCATACTGGTTTGATTACAGATGGGACTATACGACTCATCTAGATTCTTTATAACTAGTTCAGATACAATTATAGTCATAATATAAACTTGGGAAATCCATATTGTTCAATCTACGATTAGGGTCCTATGACCCATAATGACATTTTATGACTCATAGGGAGAGTCGTAATCTGGGTAGTAAGCCCGTAGGTGTAGAAATTTTCAAGGACCAATATTTGAGGTGTTTAATAATGTCACAAAACCACTAATTAACACAACATAGGCCCCAACATGGGCAAAAAACATAGTAATTCCATTTTCATGAGTAGTTCCCATATCCTTAACATGATTTTATACCAATACTAACTGCCCATCCCAATTTGAAGAAATTTAATCCATAACCTACCTTAAATACCAAAATCAATACAAAAAAGACTTTAACACCAAGCTTCCACCTCATGAATGGACTCAGAATCAACTAAAACACACAAATATATTATATAGGCATTAGAAGAAATCCAACGATACCCGTATTCCCTATTTCTAAGTTGTGGTTAAAATTGACCACCAAAATAGGTTTTTAAAAAAAAGGGTAAAATCAAAATTTTTGTCCAAAAATATATATTTTCATAATTAAAGGAACTTATCGAAGAAAACTCAAGTGAATATGAGTTGAAATTGGGGTTCAAATTAAAGATTATAAATTTTAGGCCTTCTGAGCCAAAATCACCAAATTGCAATTGTAAATCCAAGTTTAACAGGATTAAAATGATAAGAATCAAAGTAATGTAATTGAAATAGAGATTAGGAGCTAAACCAAGCTTAAGAATGAGAGAAATTGTCCAAAAACTCAAAACCCAAGCTTCAAGTCTAAAAAATGGTGAAAAATTGCAAGCATGGGGGATTACACCTACCAGGCATCACTTAAGAAACTAGCGGGTTGTTTAAGAGGCCATTGCTTAAGTGACCAGGTATCAAAATTGCGATGCCTACCTTGTCGCATAATTGATATAGCTGTCACTTCAGCGATCGACTTCTAAGGTATGGGGGTATCACTTAAGTGATAACCCCAGCTGGCTACTAGGTTTCTTAAGTGACCCACAGGTTGCATATATGGGTGCACTAGCTAAGTAGTTCATGAGTTGGAGACTTGGAGAATTCCAAGTCTCTACGGACCACCTTGATTTATCAAGAATCTCGAGAGCATAAAAAATGATGCTACTAGACTAAAATTCGATGCTCTGAACTCAATGGAGACATTTGATTTTTGAAAAAACATTTGTTTTATACTGAAATCCAATTTCATAACTTTTTGAACTGAGGATCTAAATGAGATATAAAAGCTATAAGACCACACCAACCATGTTACCAACCTAAAATTAATGTTCCAGATATGATGGAACAGTCTGCTTTGCCTTTTGGTGCATAGATCAATAAATGTTGACTAAAGACAACTGTAAAGCCTTTGTAACAACCAAAACCCACAATCTTGTACAAATAAAACTGAAATGCATTTGGAACTATGACAATCATCCCCACACCCTAAAAATACCATAAAGAAACCATGGGGATGGTTATAGTGGAAAATCATATAAAAATAAGTATTTCACAAATATCATAAAAAATTAGGTCATTACATACTCTTTTACACATGATTCAAATCCATGCATTTATTATATATATCTCTTAAGTACTGGACAAAGTAGATTTATGTGATGTTGATTGGAAATCCTATATTAGGACCAGGTAGGTGTATATAGATATTCTGAAATCTCCAAGGGAAGCTTTGTTATCATGCCAAAGAAGAGAGCTTGTTTTAGGTCTTGCCTTTGCAAGTCGTTGTGCTAGAAGAGGTGTATATACTAGGTACATTATAGCACTTTGATCAGTTATGGTACTATGGATTTACTTTGGATTTATTCATTATATGCATTGTCGATCACCCATATGATATTTAGTTCTTATATCTATCAACCTTATGGAGGGTTGCATAGGTACACGCTATGATTTCTGTGTGTTGTGTGTTGATTGAACCTTCCGAGTTTAGGTGGCCTCAATTAGGTATTTTTTTCTAGACTAGTTAGTTAATTTATTTTTGATATTATGTATATTTCATGGCAAACTTATTATGGAATAGTACTGAGGTTGGGCGTGTGATTTTGATCCCTTTACTTTATCTTGGTAAGTTGCATTATGGATAGTTTATTTGTGGTTAGAAACTAGGCTTAAATACCCTGATTAATCTAGAATTAGCTTCTTGCCTTATTAGGATCCTCTGGAGAGGTTAGGTTGATGACCTTAGGTTGTTACCCTTATGTTAGTTGTGTATATATATATATATATATATATATATATATATATATATATATATATTTATACTTGGTATTGCAATATATACCATTCTTCCCTTGATCTTTCATATTGTATATGTATTCTTTGGACATATATATATATGTATACATCCTTCATCCTTTATTTGTTCATATATTGGCTAGTGATATGCAGTATAGTACTTAGTTCTTGTATACAACTAGAATAGGATCTTTATCCTTATTGCCTCACTAGCTTTGTCATGTTAGCTCCCTTGATTGTTACATGTAGTTCATATTGTTTCTTATATGTTTATTTATTTTTGCATTATCTATGGAGCTTAGTGGACAGTTGCCTACTAAGTACCATATGTTTGGTACTCATAATACACTTTTGCAGCCTGCAGATCATAGTACGAGTTATAGTCATTGGTGTCTGCATCATGAAGAGCAACCATAGATCTAAAATTTATGTTGAGCTCGTGATGTTTGGAGATTTACTACTCTACCTCTTATGGATAATACTAATCTCTAGGTTGTATTCAAAGATGGATTGTACATGTATATTTATTCAGTAGTTCACTTTGTACCCTTATTGTATAAGAAGCTATTGTAATAACTTCACCAAGTCTTGGGGTTGATTTATCTTTATTAATCTTTTATCATGTTTATTACGCTAGTTCCTTTTATTTTTCTTGATAGTCTTTACTTGTTGTTCCTAACTATAGGTTGGCTTACCTACTGGTGGGTCATAGTAGGTGTCATCATGACCTGAGAAATTGGGTCATGATAGGTGTTGAGGGCGGAATGATTCTTGGTAGAGTAATGAAGTGGACTCACATGCAGAGGAGCACTATATGAATGATGTGATAACTAGAATAAGAGAGTCGTAATAGAATGTCATATAACTAATCACCAATTTATGAATCCATGTGGTCGTCTATTAGGTGAAGGTACCTTTTTCATTTTTGGCTTACTAGTATTAGATTTTTCTTACCCCTATCATCCGTACCTACCATCTAAATTATCTAAAGCTATGAAATAGTTTGTCAAATGTCACTTTGTTAAGATTGTGAAATTAATTAATCAATCAAGGGATAACTAAATTAAACAATACTTAAACATCAAATACCAATTCTTTTTCAAGATTAAAATTAAAAAAATACTTAAATTTTACACAAAATTTAAATAGGTAAAAGACTTTGATTCATTTATAGTAATCTTACTAAGGCTATGATAAATGAAACTTAAAAAATACATAAAAGGTAAGTCGTACAAAGTATAAAGACATTAGTAATTAAAAATAATGAACACAACTAATAAAGAGCTAATCCTTCTCTCCCAAATATTCTCCACTAAATAATTCATCCTCTTCTACCCTTTCGACCTCTTTTGCAATATTAAATTCTTCAAAAATGTGTTTCGAATTGTTCAAATTATCCACTAAGTCAGTGTCCACTAATTGGTGATTAGTTTGAAATTATTTTCATATGTAGTATCAACACTCTCAACTTCCACTCGCCCTACTAGCTTGGTTTTGATTACAACCCACCTATCAGTATTGTCCCTGCGTAATAAATATGGAGTATAGAACATTTGTTTGGAATTTTGTACAAGAATAAAAGGATCATAAACAAGATATGTTATAGAGTATTTAACTTCAATAATGTTATGCTCCTTAAGTACCTTTGTGCCTCTTGTGGTTGGATTAAATCACTTACATCGAAAGAGCACTATTTTTTAATTGGCCAACTAGCATACTTGTAATAACCCGAGACTACCCCCTAGTCATCACACGGTGCTTACAACCACGAAGGACCACAAGCTAACCCATGACTGATATCTACTTCATTACTGAACAATAATGTTGAATAAATGCAGAAAAACAGGCTGAAATGCCATAAGGTTCAAAATATGAAATAATCATAAATAACAATATCTGATAAAACACCCGTATTTGAAATACTATCTGAACTAGTCTAGTCTGAAAGCCTTTAACTGAACTATATGAATATGGAGTTTATGGGACAATCCCCCAACTAACTCCAACTACTACAATACCAAAACTACTGAAATGCTAAAATAAAAGCATATCCTCGATAGATGAGGACTCACTACTAAATCTACGACTGCTGACTGGATTTGTCTACGTACGATCGAGAAATCTGAGCATCCAAACCAATGATATGAAACATCATAGTGTAAGAAAGTATGCGCCAATACATCGGAATGTACTGGTGTGCTAGATGAGGTAAGGCTGAATGCAAGGGTTCAAATGCATAAATAGTAACTGATTGAATAATATAGAATAACTAAATATGAGTACGTGGATAACTGAAAATGTTGCAAATACTAAGTATGCAATACTGTGCATATATGTATACTGTAACTGAGCTTTTCTAAATCTAAGTACTGAGTTATGTTACTAAGTAACTGATAATCTAAAGTTACTAATAACTGAATTACTAATACTGAGTGACTTGTCTGACAATCCTAACCCTATAGAACTAAACTGAGTTCTAGACTGAAGACTCAAACTAAAACTATGAAAGGTAATCATCTAACCGATATGCCCCTCTCTGGACTGATTGGGGTCCAACCAGTAACCCCAGCTGGAAGGGTGCTAATACAATTACACGGGTACTAACACTAGAAAACTAGGATGCCAAGCCTAACTGATGGGTGACACTTGGGCGGAGCCAAGCCTAATCTGACGGGTGACCCATGGGAGGTAGTCAGGCCTAGTCTAATGGGTGACTCCTCATCCTGCACTGGTTACACAGTTTTGGAGTATAAGGACTGCTGCTAATGACTCTGTCTATATGACGTGGAAGCTGTCATCCCTGCACTGGCTATGTGCTAAATCCTACTCCCAACTTAATAGACACTAAACTATTATACTGGACTGAACTGGACTGACTTCACTGAGTTTCCTGAGTGTTACAACTGACTGAGTTCTACTAGCTGTATCTAACTGAAAGTACTATTGATCGTGACAGGACTGGCATTATTCTCTAACTAACACTGGCTCTAAATAAACATCTAAAGTTTTGGGTATTAAATACCCCCAGGACTCGATAGCATGAAAAGTAAAGCATCACATGATCTTGCAAATCATAGCAATGTATATATGTTCATATATCATCTATAGAAACTTTATCAAACACTTGAAGGGTATAAGCTTGTTCATATACTAACATGTCATGATTTCGTCACTTTATTCACATGGACATTGTATCAAACACTTGGGGAGCACAACTTCAAGCACATAATCATGGATAACATTTAAACATGGCAACTACAATGCCCAACTTGCAATTCTATGGGTTTAGCATGCAATTCATCGAATTCCCCCCAAAATACTAATCTAATTTTAATGAATCTTGTAATAATCATGGATTAAAACCCAATTAACATCATAGACAAATTAATCACTTTGTAAATTCAAGGGTTTATCAAGATAATCACATATTCATCACACATGCTATTCAATTTCATGAAACTTACACTTAAATCATGGACTGAAACCCAACTACTATCATGAACATGACTTCAAACTAATTCAAATATGAATATCATAAATTTGAGATCTTGAATATTTAAAAAGGGATTATTGGACTCTATGGGTGAAAGAAACCCATAGATGAACACCTAAAATACCTGATAAGAAGAGTTCTTGAAGGTTCTTGGAGATATTCTTGAGGATTGACCTTGATTATTGAACTAGGGTTTTTGCCTCTTGATAGAGAATGATTTAATTTGGGGGAAAACTAAATAAATAATGGTGTAACTACGTTTATTAGGGTTGAATTTTATGTTAAAGGCTGACTAGGGCCGTGGAAAAAGACTCAAATACTCCTGGAATGATTTAAAGACTCAGAATTTAAAACTGAAAATTAATTGAAAAATCTCGATCTGGGCCATTGGCACGACGCTGCTCTATCGCGTCGTGTCACTGGAAAGTAGAAAACTATTAATTGGACCATCAATGCGTACCCCTTGGATGCAACCTCAAAGTTCACTGCGATACAGAGGGATCACGTTGGTGCACTAGAAACTGACAAATATGAAAATAAGTTATGGCGTGATGCATTGGTATCGCGGTACCTCCCTAAAATCTGACCATTTCCATTTTGACATGCTACACGATGCACTACTGTCCTGAATGACAGTGTTTAATGACTGAAACTTAAAATTGCCATAACTTCTCACCCGGTTATCGGATTTAGGCAAATTTTATATCGTTGGAAAGCTAATTGAATTTCCTACGCAATGGCAGGATCTACACAGAAAAATAATTAGTGTTTCGAAAATTTTATATACGAATACTCATGTACTAGGACTTAGATTATACTAGGGAAATACGGTGTGTTACAATATCTCCCCCTTGGGATCATTTGTCCTTGAATGAAATTGGTTAAGTCAAGATACTGATAGACTGAGTTTACATACTGAACATGCCTATTTGATGCATGACTACATGACTGAGCTACTGACAAACTGAGATTTTACACTGAACACGCATGAACGGGAACATGAGAATATGACTGAGTTTGAAACATGATACATCGACTGACTATCATGAACGAGAATAGGACCTTTAGTACATGCCATTATCTAATGGTCATTTGGCTAAGGTTTGAATGAGAGGGTCAACTATGATTACCCATTACTCTAAATTGGATTTGTTACGTAAAGATAAACTGAATGTTTTAGGACCTAAAAGATCGGGGGTTATAGTGTATCTCCCCCTTGGGAAATTATGTCCCTCGAAGAATGCTGACTTGGCTAGGATACTGAGGAAAGTCTAAGACGGTGAACAAGGCACCTACGAACTAAATCATGACTAAATATCTGAGACATGATACATAAAATGGGCTGAATTTGTAACTACTGGGATTGTTCTATTTTGGGATAGAACAACTAGATGGAAAGATGGGAAACTATCCAAATTTGTCCGCCTGACTGCTAAATTGAATTGCTGGCTATACAGACTATCTCATAATGAAAATATATACTTAATAAGAGCATCTCTTCACACTCTTTCTATAAACTTCTATTGACTTTAAAGAGCAAGGAAATATTGGCATGGCCTGAACAAGACATAAGAAATCACAATGTCGCTAAAATTTAATACTATGAGGCGAGGCCTATGAAACATCACCTAAAATAGAGTGACTATGCTTTATGTACTGCCGCTACAAATATTCAAGCATAAATATATTTCTCAGATACTCTCTCAACTATACCCTCCACCTTAACATAATTGTTCACCTGAAACTACTAAAAATATTCACTTGGGCACTAAGCACGAATGCGTAAACATACTAATCTATTTGATTAACTGGATGAATAATAGCTGAATACTGGTCATGTAAGATTGAATTGTACTTAATCGGAATAACTGGACTGAAACTATAAAGTACTATTCCTATGAGGTAAGGACTTACTGGGGAGCGTGAGGTAACTGAGCATGAATTCATGGGAATGGTATTATGTAGGAATGCAAGACTAAGCACATAACATGATTCTAAAATACTGAGATACTGACAACTGAATAATTGGTAATTGTACTCTTTGGTCAAGTAAACCTGAAACTGGACTGAGTTTTGTACTTAATGCTGAGCTAAGACTGTGATTGAGTTCTGATAGCTACATGCTGGGGACTGGTATAAATTGAGGATCTAAATGAACACTCACATTCTGCATTTTCTCAACTTCTTATCTCAGGAAGAATTTTGTTTTTTTCTCTAATAACTAAATACAACCTCTTGCTAGCTATTCATCCGTACGCTAACATGACATTCAATCCTATCTTCATAACTACAGCCTCGTGTAAAATTAGCATACTACAATTTTTTCTTAACATGAACCATTTATTCTCTCCCTTCTAAGTAATTTCTCATCACTACATCATTTCATAAGGAGATTTCACTAAAAGTTAAAACATAGGGACCAGAAGCGTGAATGGACACTATACCAAACTTAACACTTAACTAAGGCCTGAGGAATAGAACGTCAACATCCTGGACTTTATCAAGAGATCTAAACTGAGGATATACATGATGAAATCTGAATTTAGCCGATCATTAGGAGTATAGCATAAGTCATGGAAACTAAGTACATTGTAAGACATGAGTACATGAGTCATGAGCTGCATGACCTAAGTTTGGAGCTTTTGTATTCATGGATCATGATTCATAATACTGAGGAAACTGAAACTCCTTATACTAGAAACTATAAATGTACATAATCTTTTATAATGTGCACGAATAGAAACTATGATCACAGAGATGACGTGTAAGGCATGAGTAGATATCGTGATAGCTGAAGTGAAAAGCTTTGTACTGAGGTAAGGACGGGTTGGTCATCAACCTCTCCTACTACTTCTCTACACATACTAACATTACCACTACAATATGAAAGTCTGACTTGGTTACTTTTTCTGCCATCTTCCCCTTAGCTTAAAGCTATTATTCTAAGTCTTTGAACCCCTTAATCAACTATAAATCGAGATGAGACAACTTTACTCTAGAATCTAAGATATGACAATGCTCATAAACACTAAACTCATTCTAAAGGACTACTCCTGATAATGTAAGGTCCACTGCTAGTACTTCCTTCTGATACATAATTCTTAGTTTTTTTTTGCCCCAACAATCATCATATAGAAACCTCAACACTGACTAACTTAGAATTCTCAACTTCTCTTTCATTCAAACTTAAATCAACTCAAACTGAGGTACTACCCCTTTATTCAAGGACTAGTTCATTAAGAAACTGAAATAGAATGACTCTATTAATGAAATTAACTGAAGGGATTTTCTAAAATACTATAATCGAGCAATTCCCGTATACTCTTCTGGCTAGAATAGATTTTTCCACTAAGGTAAGCACTAAGAAAGGTTTTGTTAAGATTTTTAGTCTTACTTTAAAGTTGTCTGCTACGCAAGGAGTTACACAAGACAGAGAAGCTCCTGGATCTAATAGGGCATGAATATGTAAATAAAAGATCTATAATGTACCAGTGACCGCATCAGGAGAACTTTCTTGATCTTGTCTAGACTGAAGTGCATAAAGTTGGTTTGGGCGTTGCCCACTGTCAGCACTGGAAGTGGAACCCTATTGATTTGGGAGACCGAACAGACATAAAGGATAGTTTACGTGACCCTGTGAACCTGACTGAGGACAATCTATGATTCTATGGCCTAACTTTCCACACCTGAAACATACGCCACTGCCAGCCCTACACACACCCTAATGATTTCTACCATATTTCTAGCAAAGTGGGTAGGTACGACCTCTTTTCATGCTACCCTGAGACTTGGAGTCTGACGTGCTATCTCAACTGATATTTCTAAACTTTGCACTAGAAAACTAGCTATAGAAAGATTTGGGGGTAAGAATTTCTGATGGATCTAGAACCGATTACCACTCTATGACCTTGGCCTAAAACCACTTGTTCTGACTCTCTTATTTTAATTCTTTCTGTCTTTCTTCCTATGTTTCTCCTTCTTTCTCTTTTGAGTATGAACCTCAAGCCTAGATAGGATAATATCCTATAAGTTAATCTGAGAAACTACTGAATTGGCTAACGTAGTAAAAGTAGCTCTGAATTATGCATGAGAGACATGATCGTCTAGGGGATCTTCCTGAACGGGTGAGGTGCTAACTAATTTTCATTACATCTTTTATTAGCTTCTCTAGAAGGCATGTTCTTGAATCATAAGGAAAAGATAAATTAGACTAAGATTTTAACTTGATCTCATGCTTACTCGCATGATGTGAATAATGAAATAAGAGGAACTTTTCCTAAGATATCTGATAGCCTCTTGTCCATAAGAGTGGCGCGCTTCACACCCATGCACAAGACTATACGTGATGTAACTTTCAGATTTCCTAGGACTCTGTTGAACCTTAGGCTATGATACCATATTTGTACTGACCCAAGACTACCTCCTAGTTATCACACGATGCTTACGACCCCGAAGGACCACAATCTAACCCATGATTGATATTTGTTGTGAGCATTGAACAATAATGCTAAATAAATATAGAAAAACAGGCTGAAATGCCATAATGTTCAAAAGATGAAATAATGATAAATAACAACATTTGATAAAACACCTGTATCTGAAATACTGTCTGAACTAGTCTAGTCTGAAAACCTCTAACTGAATTGTCTGAATATGGAGTTGATGGGACAATCCCCCAACTAACTCCAATTACTACAATACTAAAACTACTGAAATGCTGAAATAAAAGCATATCCTCAATAGATGAGGACTCACTACTAAATCTGCGACTGTTGACCGGATCTGTCTATGCGTGGTCTGGAAACCTGAGCATCCGAACCTATGATATAAAACATCATAGCATAGGAAAGTATACGTCAGTACATGTGAATGTGCTAGTATGCTAGATGAGGTAAGGCTGAATGTAAGGTTTCAAATGCATGAACCGTAACTGGCAGAATAATATAGAATAATGGAATATGAGTACGTGGATAACTGAAACTGTTGTAAATACTAAGTATGCAATACTGTGTATATATGTATACCATAACTGAGCTTTTCTGAAGCTAATTACTGAGTTTTGCTACTGAGTAACTGATAATCTGAAGTTATTGATAACTGAATTATGAATATTAAGTGACTGTGTCTGACAGTCCTAACCCTGTAGAACTAAACTGAGTTCTAGATTAAAGACTGAAACTTAAGCTGTGGGAGGTAATCATCTAACCGATATGCCCCTCTCTGAATTCATAGGGGTCCAACCTATAACCCCTATTGGAAGGGTGCTAATACCGAGCCACGGGTACTAACACTAGAAAACCAAGATGCCAAGCCTAACTGATGGGTGACACCTGGGCGGAGCTAAGTCTAATCTGATGGGTGACCCCTGAGAGGTAGTCAAGCCTAGTTTGACGGGTGACTCCTCATCCTATGCTGGCTATGTAGTTCTGGAGTATAGGGACTGCTGCTGCCGACTCTGCCTATTTGATGGGAAAGTCATCATCCCTGCACTCTCTTGGTGCTAAATCCTACGACCAACTTAATAGACACTGAACTGTTATTCTGGACTGAACTGGACTGACTTCACTGAGTTTCCTGAGTGTTACAACTGACTGATTTATACTATCTGTATCAAACTGAGAGTCCTATTGATTGTGACAAGACTGACACTATTCTATAACTAACACTGGCTCTAAATAAATAGCTAAATTTTTGGGTATTAAATACCCCCAGGACTCGATAGCATGAAAAGTAAAGCATCACATGATCTTGAAAATCATAGCAATGTATACATGTTCATATATCATCTATAGAGACACTTTATCAAACACTTGTAGGGCATAAGCTTGTCCATTTACTAATATGTCATGATTTCATCACTTTCTTCACATGGACATTGTATCAAATACTTGGGGAGCACAACTTCAAGCATATAATCATTGATAACATATAAACATGGCAACTAAAATGCCCAACTTGTAATTCCATGGGTTTAGCATGCAATTTATAGAATTCCCCACAAAATACTAATCTAATTTTAATGAATCTTATAATAACATGGATTAAAACCCAATTAACATCATAGATAAATTAATCACTTCGTAAATTCAAGGGTTTATCAAGATAATCACATGTTCATCACACATGTTATTCAATTTCATGAAACTTGCACTTAAATCATTGATTGATACCCAACTACTATCATGAATATGAATTCAAACTAATTCAAACATGAATATCATAAATCTGAGATCTTGACTATTTAAAAAGGGATTATTGGACTCTATGGGTGAAAGGAACTCATAGATAAACACCTAACATACCTGAGAAGAAGAGTTCTTGAAGGTTCTTGGAGAGATTCTTAAGGATTGGCCTTGATTCTTGAACTAGGGTTTTTGCCTCTTGAGAGAGAATAATTTAATTTAGGGGAAAACTAAATGAATTATGGTGTAACCAGGTTTATTAGGGTTGAATTTTATGTTAAAGGCTGACTAGGGCCGTGGAAAAAGACTCAAATACCCCTGGAATGATTTAAAGACTCAGAATTTAAAACTAGAAATTAACTGAAAAATCTTGATTTGGACCTTTAGCGCGACGTGGTTATATCACATTGTGTCACTGGATAGTGGACAACTGGGATTTGGACCATCAACGCAACACGGTGGAATCACGTTACCCCTTGGATGCGACCTGGAAGTTCACTGCGATGCAGTAGGATCGCGTTCGTGTACTGGATACTGAAAAAAGTGAAAATAAGTTGTGGAACGATGTGATAGTATTGTGGTACCTCACTGGAAACTTACCATTTCCATTTTGATATGCTCTGCGATGTGCTACTGTCCTGAATGACGGTGTTTAATGATTGAAACTTAAAATTGTCATACCTTCTCACCCGGTTATCGGATTTAGGCGAATTTTATATCGTTGGAAAGCTAATTGAATTTCCTACGTAGTGGCAGGCTCTACACTGAAAAATAGTGAGTGTTTTGAAAATTTTATATATGAATACTCATGCATTAGGACTTAGATTATGCTAAGGAAATATGGGGTGTTACAATACTCCATGTCTAAGATCTCTTGTATGATGCGTAAGTAATCAACACTGTCGTCATCCTTAACCTAAACACCACTATTGTTTGTTTTCCTTGTTTTGGTGTTTTCCTTGAGGGAAAATTTAAACTCATTTACTATGTAGTGGGACAATGTACGAGGTTCACCTAATCCCAATGAAATATCCTTAATAAACTAATTATATGTGGCAACATTTGGTAAATGGAATACATACATATACATATACATATACATATACATATATATATACATATACATATACATATACATATACATATACATATACATATACATATACATATACATATACATATACATATACATATACATATACATATACATATACATATACATATACATATACATATACATATACATATACATATACATATACATATACATATACATATACATATACATATACATATACATATATATTTATATATGTATATATATATATATTAGCTGAAGAATACATAAACTCTTTAAATTTCATTGTGATATTATTAAAATTGCATGCTTGATATGTATACCATGTTGTAAATGGCTCATACACATGATTTTGGTGGAATTGAGCCTTAAATGAACTAAAGATTCACATTACACGCACGATTAGTTTCCTTAGTGAAATTATTAACTAAATGCCATGACTTAAGTCACGAGTCATGATGAAACCTACTAAATCCCGCTAGTAGGTAAGCCAAACCATAACCTGGAGCTGACACAATGGGTTAATTCGGTAGGAATGTCGAACATAGGAGAATTGCAAGAACAAAATATATAAATAAACAAAGTGTTATAAATAGATAAGACAGTCAATACAAGATACCAATCCCATAAACTGGTATATCTAGTACAAGACCATCTAATAATATCAATACAACTCAAAGACTTAAATAGTTAATACATTTGTCTCGAAACAAAAGACTAAAAATAAATATAGAGGAAAATGGGCGACACAAACTCTAAAAGCTCACCCTATCTCCAAAAATCAATCATCACATGAATATCAATCAATGGAGGTAACTAGTACTTAGATCTGGACCAAAGAGGTATAGAAGTATAGAATGAGTACCAAAACAATGGGTACTCAGTAGGCATCATTGGCCGACTGAGCTATGTCATGATATAAGAATGATAAAATATGGGATAACAAAATTAAGCCAAGGTACAAAAACAAACCTGAATCATCTCCCATGTCGTTGTACATAACCATCATTCCAAAATTATCAAAAACTGGTCATTTACCAGCATTTCACTATTCCCCAATATTAAAGAATGTACTCACATTGCATAATATTGTCATCATTTGATAATCTTACCATCAGTATACACTAGTCACCATGTACTAGCTAACCATCTCTTATTACTAATCCATTTGACTACTTGTCATCATATTACCTCTAATCGTTATTCAACAACTATTTACCACAGATACTAATTATTATTAATTAGATAACCATCAGTTATCACTAACATCATTTATTATCAATCATCATTTATTACTAAGTATCATTACCACCTAAACCTCATTTAACAGCTAGTCATTATTAGCCACTTAAATAAATATCCACCGCTAGTAATAAACTATACCACTTCATAGTCATTTATCACTTGCAAGCTACAACTGAAATCCCTAATATCAACCTCATACCTAAATTACACAGAAGTATATATAAGTAATTTATTGCCAAACATAGGGCTAGACGAACTCAAACTGGTAGATGTACACATAGGACATTAATATAATTATCATCTGGTCTTGTTGGGTATCAATGCATTATCATAATCATCCTACAGCCTTGTCGGGTATATATCATCAAAATCATCCTCCCGCCTTGTCAGGTATCAATATCATCATCATAATATCCTCCAGCTTCACTAGGTATCAATATATCATTACAATATCCTCTATCATTATCGGGTATTAATATATCAACACAATATCCTCCATCCTTTTGGGTATTAATATATCATCACAAAATCCTCCGACCTTGTCGGGTTTCAATATATCATCACAATATCCTTCAGCCTTGATGAATATCATTATATATATGATCATAATCAGTGGCAAAATCAATATCATAAGCAATCATATAATGAAATATCATGATTTCAAGCATAATTTATAAAATAAGTTTCCATATAGTCAATAAGCATGCCTTCTAACATGATTAACATCATAGCTTCTAACGTCTTCAATAAGAATGATTTTTAACATGATTACTAGCATAAGTATTAAGCATGATCATAAGCATGGGAAATAGCATAGTCAATGAATTGAATAATAGCCTAATCAATGGGTTAATCAATAGCATAATCATGGGCTTATTCGATTGCATAATCAATAGCTCAACATAATATAATCTATAATCTAGTCAATTAGACCATGGGCATTACTTCTAATGTTATCACCACAGTAACCATTAAAAACCAAGGTTTCTCAATATTTCCTTAAAAGGGCATTCTCTAGGTTTTTAACCATGTATAAGGACTTTAAGAGAACTAACATTGATTTTTTATTAAGGTAGGTCAAAGAGCCCACTTCTAAATCTCATAAATACATTCTAAGTCAAACTCTACACCGGACTAGGATAAGGTATCTAAATTAACTCTTAGATGTATAACAAGCAACAATTATCCCAAAGGTAGAGATTATACTCAAGTACTTCAACTAAGCCCAATGGAAACTAAGGAAACTCCATTGGTGTAAGAAATTAAGGCAAAACATACCCTAAGCATGAGTGAAAAAGTCACTCCCATCTAACTAGATTAAATTTAAGCATTCTTATCTTAAACATGAGACAATAGGTCTAATTCTCTAAGGTTCAAGGCAACAAATTAAGCATTCCAACTCTATGATCTCAAATGACTTAAATGATCTAACTAATCTCTAATCTTGCATTTCATTAATCTATTACCTAAAACCAATCCCAATATTACAAAATATTATAAATATACTATTTCATAGCTCAATCTAACAATGGATAAACCTAGCCAACCTCGTCGTCGAAGAAAGCTCAATAAATCGCTAAGCCTTTGCTTTTTACTTCTGAGAATCCTCCTCAAGATATCGAGATATCAAAATATATTCTATCATTAATCTGAGAATATCAATACCCATATTGCACCATTGTGCTTTTAGTCCAAAAATGACATCAAAATCCTATGTAGGTCCTCAACAACAACAACAAACCCAGTATATTCTCACATAGTGGGGTCTGGGTGGGTAAGATATACGCATTCCATACCACTACCTCCGGAGAAGTAGAAAGGCTATTTCTGATAAACCCTCGGCTCAAAACACAGAATAATACACAAATCCTTAATAAAGCATGGAACAAGATGACAGTACATACCTACGCCACCCACAAGGAATAATAATCAAAGAGCAGTAAACAAACTAGTAATAAAGCATGAAACAAGGTGTCATAACAAGAATAATACCCTACTAAGTAGTGCCCTACCCCAGCGACCCAAAATAGTACTATCCTTCTATCCTAATCCGCGTCCTCCAGATCTTTCTATCTAGGGTCATGTCCTCTGTGAGCTGTAACTGCTCCATGTCCTGCCTGATAACCTCTCTCCAGTATTTCTTTAGCCTACCCCTACCCCACCTGAAACCATCCAAAGTAAGCTTCTTGCCCCTACGAACCGGGGCATTCGTGCCCCTCCTCTACACAAGTCCAAACTATCTCAAACGGGCTTCTCGTATCTTTTCCTCCACCGAACCCACTCCAACCTTTTCCCAAATATTCTCATTTCAAACTCTGTCACCCCTAGTATGCCTACACATCCAACGCAACATCTACATTTCTGCCACCTTCAATTTTTAAATGTGAGAGTTCTTGACTGACCAACATTCTATTCCATACAACATGGCCGGACGGATTGCCACCCTATAGAATTTGCCTTTAAGCTTAGGCGGTACCTTCTTATCACACAACACCCCCGAGGTAATCTTCCACTTCATCCATCCCACCACAATCCAGTGGGAGACATCCTCGTCAATCTTACCATTTCCCTAAATCATGGACCCAAGATCTTAAAACTATCCCTCTTACACACCACCTGGGAATCCAACTTTACTACCACCTCGTCTTCCTACCTCAAGTTATTAAACTTGTATTCCAAATATTTTGTCTTTCTCCTGCTCAACCTGAACCCTTTAGACTCAAGTGGTTGTCTCCACACCTCTAATTTATCATTCATACCCCCCACATCTCGTCAATCAAAACTGCATCATCTGCAAAAAGAATACACCAAGGCACCTCTCCTTGAATACGCCGCGTCAACACATCCATCACCAAAGCACATAAGAATGGGCTAAGAGTAGATCCCTGGTGCAACCCTGTCACTACAGGGAAATGCTCTGAGTCTCCTCCCGCCTTCCTCACCTGAGTCTTGGCTCCATCATACATGTCCTTGATTACTCTGATATACGCCACAGGGACCTTGCTCACCTCTAAGAATATCCAAAGAACCTACCTAGGTACTTTGTCATATGCCTTCTCTAAGTCGATAAACACCTTGTGTAGATCCTTCTTCCTTTCCCTATACTACTCCACCAGTCTCCGCACCAGGTAAATTACCTCCGTCGTCGAGTGCCCGGGCATAAATCCAAACTGGTTCTCCGAGATAGACACTATCCTTCTCAATATCAACTCGACCTCTCTCTCCCAAATCTTTATAGTATGGCTCAATAACCTAATACCTCTATAGCTATTGCAACTTTGAATGACACCCTTGTACTACTTATGGAAATCATATTTTTGGGACCAACACAACATTCATACAAGCTCAAGGAATCATTACACTAAAATATAGGTCAACACCAAGCTAAATCAAGGCTAAAATCAAATCCTAAGGGTTTTGGAATTTTTAGCAATTAATCAAGAAATTCAACCATGAATTTAGAGGATTCTTACCTTAAATCCATAGGAGAATAAAGAAATAGATGTTAATCTAGCTTCCCAAGCACCCACAAGCTTTAATTTTAAGTTCTCAAACTATTTTAGGATTTAGCTCTCAGGGGGGAAGGTGGAAATATGCAAAATCATGGAAAATGGCTCAATTTATACCTAGTCCAGGGCCTCAGTAGTCGGTATTATGACCTGCAGGTGTACGATCACCACATATTGTGGCTTCACATGTGAAGTATGATCGTGCCCTGGATTTCATAATTGCACCATCTCCTCTACATGTTGTGCCACGATTGATCCTCTTTGGACTATAATTGCAGTGGCACCAGATTGCTGATGCATTAATTTTCCAACTCCAAAATGGTCTCAATCGAGGGCTCGAGATTCGCTCGGAATCTTGTATACATAAACAAAATATGTAACCAGACTTAATTCAATGTTTTGGATATGATGAAGCACTCAAATTTTCCATTAGGGTTTGTTCCAACTAAATGTTAGTCCCATTCCCATATTTACCATTTCTCAACTTTCCAACCAATAGGTCAAAATGAGCTTGGGTGCCTCAGGACCCAAACCAAAGGTCTGTTGTCACGTCTTAATTTCTCAGGTCATGATAGTACCTACTGTAACCCACCAGCAGGCAAGCCAAAACTATAGTCCAGAACAACTAGAAATAGACTACTCAAAAAGATAAAGAAAGTACTGCAAAATATCTAAATTACATAGTATAATCCCAAGGCATGGTGGTATTAGTACAAGAGCTGCTAATATAACAATATTATGAAGTGAAGTACAAATGAACACACTAATATAACTTATATCTGAGTACAACATAGAGACTATTTAATAGATAAGAGAGAGATAAGTAATACACTGAAGGTTAGGAGAACACTCTAAGTCTCCGAACCATGGATGATATGCATGATGCACACATCAACATCGATAACTTGTACTATGATTTGTAGGCTACAGAAGTATATTATGGGTACCAAACACATAGTACTTAATAGGCAACTGCCAACTGAGCTCCAAAGATAAAACAGATATATATAACTTATAAATAGAATGGAAAACTACATCCAAATATCTAGCAACGATATAAGACATTCAATGAGATAATAAGGTTAAACTATCCCATTCATGTCCAAGAGACTAGCATTTTAAGGCTAAGGAAGTAACAAGGATGCACTAGCTTATTCCATCCATACTAAGGAATCTCAAAACTATACCAAATATCACTAGTCAATATACAAACTAAAGGCAAAAGATATAGCCTAGATCACCAAACTAGCCTTTTAAGACCACATAATCATAATGGAAGCTAGTGCTAGAATACTCAGGGTTCTAATCCATGTATCAGGTCATCAGACAGTTATGCATAGTAATGTAATCATAAGATAAAAGTGGTTGGAATCATTCCTCAAGACTTGATTATGAATAAATGAATAATCTATCATAAACAAGCCGTAATAATGATCATAACAATGATAATAACAATTTCAATAACAACGCAAGTAACCGGTTTGTCCATACAATAAAATACCTAACCGAGCCTATGTGTACCCCCACTGCCTCAGGATTAAACTATTTAATTAGCATACAAAACACAAGGCATAGTCATCACCCATATCTATGCAACCCTTCTATATGAGCTGATAGAAATAAACGCATACTATTGATAGGCGATGCATATACAAGTATGAATGCAATAGATCTAAAATATCATAATACCAACATCATAACCATCATTGTTATAACTATCATCATCATAACCATCATCATCATAACTATTTTCAACCTTACCGAATATATATATATATATATATAAATGTCATACATAGAGCTAGCCAGACTCGAACTGGTAGATGTACACATAGGCACATCAATATAATTATCCTATAACTTTAATGGGAATTAATATCATCATCAGAACCTCTTCCGACCTTGTCGGGTATCATTGTATCATCATAATATCCTCTGGTCTTTAGGGTATCATAATATCATCATAATATCTTATGACTTTGACGAGAATTATTATATTATCATAATATTCAAATTAATGTCATTAATAGTGAGTGATCCCCATGAGGGCTAAAGTAAAGTGCAATCCCAATAAGGTCTAAAGTAAAGAACAAGCACTACGAGGGCTAAAGTAAAGAACAAGCCCTACGAGGGCTAAAGTAAATAAACATAAATAGCGAAGAAAGATAGAGTATACTTTCATAATTCAGTGCTCATCATCAATATCAAATTATCAATAAGTGTGTATACACGACATGAATATTATAACTTTTATCGAGTTTTACCCAAAATTTATATTATCAATCCAACATCATCTTCTGTTCTACACCAGAGAGATGTGTATCTGGATATGATAGGTGCAAGGGATCAAGACATGGATAAAAGAGTGTAAATCCATGAGTTTATTTCTTGGAGTAAGCTTTGGGCTAAATTATTATAAAAGTGTTGAAAGGGTCAGAATCCTTCATGACTGTGCAATTAGTAATATCAAATCATAGACCAGAACTTTTCTTTATCAAGTGTTTAAAACATCATTATTATCCTTTTGTACCTAAAAATTATTCCTTAAAACTATATTTATTATTATGAAGAAATCCATTATTGAGGTAGAAAGTGGACTTTAACCCTTAGTTAGGGCCAACAATAATATTATTATAATCTAATCAAAATCATATCAATCATCAATGTAAAAATTATGAATTTACCAAATCTATGTATGCCTTCACTAGTATTCATACAATGGAACCATAAGCATTAATATATCAATAAACTATAATCACATCCTTTACAAGGATAGACACTTCTCGGATGGTCAACTCATATCATAACATGGGCTTGGGACTAATAATATGTCCAAAACAATTATAACATCATAATAACAACCTTTGTCCCACATACATATCTAAAACATAAAAGTGAAACACCCTAATCTTTGGTCCTTGCAATTTTTCATGTTTTAAGTTTTCTGATCATCATACGACTCACACCATACTAGTTGTATGGTGTGGATATGGGTATAAGACACTAGTTATATGTTGGACAGTGTGATATTATCCAAGTCTTGTTCAAGGTATGAGAAGACTCCATATGATTCATATGTTTATGATACGAGAGGTATAGTGCCCAACCGTATGTTGTCTAGTGTCTAGCCATGATGTTCTGCTTAGGGTATGACTTAAAGAGTACTAGTCGTATGGTGATGGTACGAGTTAGGCTAAGGGTCATATGTTTGATAGAATGTAGTGTCCAACTTTCTGATCAAGTTATGAGTTAAGGGTACCACTCGTATGATGTGGATATGAGTTGAGGGAAACAACCAAATACTCATGGTTCTTTTTACAACTTTAAAGATGGGGGTATTTTGAACAATTCCCACCCTAATCCCTTAAGACCCCACATCTTATAACACTTTTTTACCTTTCATTCTTCACTTTATAAGATAAAAACACTCTTAAAACTCTCTAAAAACCTCTCAAGGAGATTGGGCTAGGGTTTCATCAAAGTGGTCATCTAGAGGCTTAAGGATCGTAATATCTTTGTGAATCATTATAACATAGATATGAGACTCTTCATTTATTTTTAGTTCATAAAAATCATGTGTTTTAAACATTGTTCTTGAAAAATAAATGGTTGTTTTGAAATTCATGGTTAAGGGTTTGAATGCATATTGTTGAGTATTGTTCTCTAATGATTTAACTTGTGTTTATGTATGTTTTAATAAGGGTTTTTCACATATGGGTGCTTGGAAATTGTGATTTAAACTAAGGGGTCATGGTTAACCCCTAACTTGATGATTTATGGCTCTAATAATTATTTGATAAATGATATGCCCTCAACCTGTTTGTGAAAATGTCAATGAGAAGAATCTTGTCACATGATGAATTATTTTTTGAACTAATGCTTAGCATAATAATTTTAACGGAGGATAAATGTCTTTGTAAGGGTTTTGATGACCATAAATTGAATCAAATTGTGCTTTGAGCTAAGGCTTTGACCTAATAATGTAAATGGTTTCATAAATGTCTTATTGGTCGTAAAGTGATTTGCATTGTAACCTTAATAGTTTAATTGGTTAAATGGGTTCGAGTCCCTAAATGTTGAATTGAATTGATCTCTTTTTTTGGACAATGGGTTCGAGTCCCAAGTTGAATAATAATTGTTATGGTTTGTTATATGCTTACAAGTTGGGTTGGTATGACGATACCAACGGGATGCCTATGGTATGTAATTGGAAAAAAGTTTGTGTATGTTTAATGAATGTTTTAATTAGTATTTAAAGAGGTTTATATAGCTGAGTTGTGAAGATGAAGGTCCTTGGAGGGGTCAAAACTGGAAACCACATTTGCCAGAGGGTCAAAATGGCATGAGGTTTGAGTCCTCTCGCTTACTATGATTGGGAGATTCTAATGGTCAAAATGGCCTGAGGTTTGAGTCCTACTTCTTACTATGACTAGGAGGTTCTAATATTCGTATTATATGATGTGGGAGGTTCGAGTCCCCCATATCATACTGCATGATCGGGTGCTTAAGTCACTATAGTATATGAGTAGGAGGTTTGAGTCTCCCAAGCATATATTTAAGATCATTCTCTGGTTCATGTGGCTACATAAACTGGGGCCCGAATAGGGGTTGGGAGTTGGAGCCCATAATGCCCGGGGGTGTTATTAACATGACAGCTAAGATACAAAACTCAGGCTAAGATTTCAAAAGTTCATGCTAAACCTTGTTCCCTACCTCAGCATATTACTTACATATGTGTATGCTGATGTTCATAAGGATTTGATTGGTTTTTACTTTTCATTAATTTATACTATATCCCCAAGTTATATGTTAGCACTCCAATAACTAACCATATCTAGACGTTGTATCCCTATACAATGCAGGTCCCAAAACTTCTTCTACTTTTTTATGTAGTAATCAGGTGCTCGAGTTAGTTCGTGAGTTAACATTTAAATGGTGAGATTCCAAACATCGAAAGGCTTTATTTCATGGTCTTTTTTCCCTGTGTCTTAGACCTTGTTTAGACTATCTCCTTGGATATTGGTTTTGGCTATTGTCGGGGGCATGTCCCGACATTTTACTGACTTTGGATATATAAAGACTTTGTGGATTACTATGGACTTGGGTGTATTGGTTTAGGGAGTTCTTTGGTGGATTACTCTATCTTGTTATATGTTTGGGATTCACTCGATGCTTGAGGTTATTGAGATGACTAGGTTAGGTGAAGGGGGTTATCTATGGTCCATGCAGGACTTGAGATACCCTTCACGACCAGGCCCCAGTTTGGCTCATGACAAAAATCATATTTATAAATCATTTCATTTTAAATAAGCTATAGAGTATTTATGATACATATCATCTTTATAAGCCAAAAAGCATATCTATAATTGTCTCACACATAGGAGGCATCTCACATCTTAGTGGCATAATACATCAATCAGTGTCTCGCATCTAAGAGGCATAATGTATCAATAATGCATAACTCATAACTATGAGGAATATCATATTTATAGGCCATTAATCAAAATCTAGGGAAAATCATCACAATTTGCCAAGCCACGACGTAAACTTATTCTAAAGGCTCAATAGTCTCAACTAGGCCTAACATCCGCAACTAAGTCCACAAGGGCTAGCATAAGTCTTGACCTAAGGTGGGCTGGAAGAACCCATTTCAAATCTTTAATTTCCATACTTAGGCAATTTATACACACAAACTAGGATAAGGTATCTATTTCAACTTCTACATGTCAAGTAAGCCACAACCTATCCTAAGATAAGAACTTCATGTAGAATCATGGGAATTTATGTAAACTCTAGCCATGATTCCAACACTTAAACCAAACCTAGAAACATATCGTATCCATGCTGCAAATTAGTTCAATCTAGGAAAAAGGAAACACGATTCAAAAAAGGATATTAAGCATTTTAACTTACGGGTCAAGACCCTCATCAAAAGCCCAAACTTCAATATTCAATACTAAGTCATTCTACCCATAATCAAACATAACATTCACATTCACATACAATATATAACATGTATCATCTTATGAATAAAAGTAGATAGAAACCTACCTCAAAGCCGAACCATAAATCCTTACATAATTCACCAAAATTCCATCTTCATTTCACAATGCCTAAAATGTCATTACACTATCAGAATCATAATATACTCATCAATATGAGAATAACGATACCCATGTTGCACCATTTTGATTTGGGTCCAAAAATGACATCAAAGACCCTAAGTAGGTCCCATTTACAGAAATTACATTTCCGAGGTCAATCCAACATTCACATATGATCAAGGAATCATAACCCTCGAGAAATAGGTGAAAACCAAGCAAACTTTGGGATAAAATAAATCCCTAAGTGATTTGGTGATTTTGCTAAATAATCAAGAATTCAAGAATTAAATTGAAAGATTCTTACCATAAATCCGAAGCTATTTGCGATAAAAGATGTTTTGCAAGCTCCAAGTCACCCATAAGACTCAATTTTGAGTTGTCACACCCTTTTAGGTTTCTGATTTCAAGGATGAGTCCAAAATGGCCAAAACATGATCTAAAGGGTCATTTTATACCCATACCAGGTATGGAGGTTTCGCTATTACAATCTAGGGATTGCTATCGCGATGGGGCAATCGCCATATCCCTTGTACGATCATGATATCCCTTTTGTGCACCAAATATCAGCAAAGTCTAAAACTTATTTTTAATACTTAGAACTCATTAGGAATCCTATGAACATGATACAATAGTGAAAGTAAGTGTAAACCACATTTCAGATTAAATTGACTAATCAAAGCTTTCATCTGAAATCGCTTTGACAAAAAATATGGCCCACACCTATTGCTTCATTATTCATAAAATTCGCTCAATAGCCCAAAATAAGTATGGAATCCTTGGGACCTTAACCAAGGGTCCCCAACCTAAAATCAATTTTCCAAACGTGATGTTGAAGTTGAATTTCCCTTCTGGGGTCATTTCTGCTAAATATGGGCCCCACACTAATTTTTCCAATTTTCCAACTTCCTGACCAATAGGTTAAAATAAGCTCAGGTGCATTGAGACCTGAACCAAAGGTATACCTAGAATAAAATCGATATTCTGAATCTTTGATACAGTTAAAATTTACATTTAAGGTTGTTTTACTGAGGTTTTTGTCCGTAGCTAATTGGAACCAGTGAAGACTTCTAAATAAGGAATTGGCTCTAAAAAACAAACAAATCACCTGATAACCAAACTATCACTCCTTGCATGTCATAAATCAATTGGAGAATCTATGCAGAATCTCTTATGATGGAAATAAGTAGAAAAATGAAAATTGATAGGAAGGGTCATTATATCTATCTAGCTTAAAATTGATATTTTGGAGCTGGCAATGCAATTAGAATTTGCATACAAGATCATTTTTCTAAAGTTTTTGCCCGGTGGATGTTTGGAACCAGCAAATACTTCAAAATAGTGAATTGGATCAAAAAATCAAATGAAACTGCCCGGTAATTGAACTGTAAGTCCCAGCAAGTCATAAATAACTTGGGGTAGCTATGGAAAAGTTCTACCAGCAAAACTAAGAGGAAAAATGAAAAATTACCTAAAGGATCATCACACTAAATATATGTATTATTTAATATTCTTACTTAAAAAAGGTCTTAACTTTTTATGCAATTCAACAAAACATACAACATTGCTAATTTGTGCTACATGGTAGTGAGCTGACAAAAATTGCTCCTTTTTGACTTACTAACTGATTGATTAAAGATTTATATTGGTTGAAGATATGGCATATTCTCATTATCCTGGTGTCCTTTCAATTTATTTCTCAAACAAGAGGCTTGATCACAAAAATAGTAAAAACAAAATTGGGATGTTTCTCTAGAAAGATATGCTTTAACATTAGAGCCTTCCACCTAATATTTTTTGTTAGGATCTATTTTTTATTTTCCAATGGTCCTGCATAATTTTAAGTTAGGTGTATAATGGATAAAAATAGATATATACTTGAATAATAAAAAGATAAATTAAATGTGTTGTACTTGCTTACCTCTCTCCTGGATACATCCACCAAGTTTGAACTAGACCGCATAGTGAAAAAGATGGATGGGAAGATGTTCCATCACATTGAAGAACCCAGGTGGAAGAATATTCTCCAACTTGTTGGTGATAACAACAATATCACCTTCTATTCGAGCTAGATTTTCTTCTTTTAATTTGGTGGAACATAAATCTGAAGAAAAAACTGATCTCTTCTATTGATTTCCATATGTTATTAGGAAAACCAATATAAACAATCAGATGTATCTATTCCATGGAAACATTACAATCATGATTTCTTATTCCATGTAAGATTTCATGTTCCATATCTACCCTCATTTCCAAATTCGAGGCATACCCATCCAACATGTTTAAACTATGGACCCACTCACATATTTTCAGTGTTTGGTCCAACTTAAATGTATATCTAGCCTTGATCTTTACAAAATTTCCATTAGAACCCTCATACAAGTGTCATTCCCTATGCTTGCGATATTCTGGTAAATCAAATCTAACCTTAGGATTATCTTTTGTCTTGCTAGTCACATCCTTAACTATGTTGAGCAGGTTATCAAAATAGTTCTTTTCAATATACATGACATCAATATTATGTCTAAGTTTCTTAGTTGTACAATATTTCAACTCTAACAATATGTTGTGCTTAGCCCAATTATGTGAAACGCCATAACCATCAAACTTGTACAATGGTTCCTTACTAACATTTTGGAAATCTTGAACTCTCACAAATGTCATGAACGCTTAATCTTGGAGGTGGACCATTAGGTTTATTTCTATTTTTCTAAATGAATTCTTGAGTCTCCTAAACACATGATCAGGTGGCAATACACAACAGTGAAAATAAGACGATGAGTATTTTTTTGCCATTTTTCAATGTGATTGATTTTTTATTTTCCATGAAAGTATGGACAATCTAACTTTCTAGCTAATAGATGAACAATCTATGGAATAAAAAACTAAACTATGATACCAATGCGAAAGATAAGATAGATAAAAAACAAGTAATAGATAGATACTTGGATGAATGAATAAAAAACTAAAGGTATATTAAACTTGTAGCCCTCTATTCAATGTCAAACAAAGCACTAATCTTCTATGTAGACCTCAAGGGAATTGGATTTCCAAGAAACCCGTATTTAAAAATAAAGTTTCAACACAAGTGATTCCATGCTCATCACACTCTCACAAGGGAATAGCTTCATAATTATTCAAAAAACATCTTACTAAAATGAAATAAGGTCCTTTTTATAGTCTAGGGATTAATTATTACATCTTATGGGCACAAAAGTGGCCCATTTAGAAAAGACAACGCATAAAAGCAAATTAAGAATCCACTTGAGCATTTCTAGAGCATATAGGGGGCACATAGCATGAATCCCAAGGGCATAGTGGGTTGTTTTGACCTTCTCTAGAAGATCTAGAGTAGGTTGGGCACACCTCCAAAGCAGATGGGGTGCATGTCCTCTTCTGGGGGCCTTTTAGACCAGTCTTTCCTTCCCTTTGCTTATTTATGTCCCTTGACCCTCCTTTATCATAATAATCATCTGATTGGCACCTTTTGATAGCACAACAGAGTCATCAAGTGCCTCTTGACCCATAGGCATCCTCTCTAATGATTCAGAGGCCATTTGGATTGTATCATCCTCTCCTTCTTGATGAAAATTTGTCTTTGAATCTACTATATTTAAACACAAGAAAAGAACACACAACCAATATTTCCTTGAATCTCGAGGGTTAGCACAAGCATTAATATCAAAATATGTATGCCAAGGAGGTACACATTTGACATATAACCAAGTATCAAAATGGTGAAATAAGTTCATGTAACACCACAAAATTAGAAGTACTTGGTCACTCAAGATATTTGGACAATGGGGATGGCTAAAGGAACCATGGTAATCAATCAACCACTAATGAAGGTTTATATGGGTTCTATGTCTCAATAAGCACATAACCCCTTTAAACACTCATATTTGTTGGTGATCCTTCCCTTACACAACTTTGGTCCCTCCAGTATATTAGAAATCTTCAAGAAAGACATTTCATCATAGGGGTGAGTACCAAAAACCTCAACCAAAGTTTCCTTCTTATCTTGAACAATCACCAAGTGGTATGAATAAGGACCACCATATTCCAAATGGTCACTGAGGCTAAATGGGTAGAGTGACTATAGACATGGGTTTAGTCAACACTCTTATCCCCCAAGAGTATCACCAATAACAAGAGTTATACCCTCTACATTAGCATAAGCATCATCAAAGAAAAATAGAAGGTCACTCCTATTCGATTGACCAATATTCTCAGCATCATCACTCACTTGAGGTTCATTAACCACATTAAAAATATCCTCAACTGGTGGACTAGGTTCACATATAAGTTGGTCCGAATAATTTCCACAAGACAATGTACTATCATTTAACATAATGTCTTCAACACTAGGTTGACACAAATTAATCTTACTAGAAGATTTAATTCAATCATCATTAGGATTAACTAATGTATCCATGCTCTCAACTTGTACGTTATCATCACGAAGTAAAGATTCAATAGGTCCATCCAAATATAACCTATCGTTCACACTTAGTTGTCTACTAGCCTTACTGTAGTTAGCTTAGTTACCTCAAAGTTCATTTGCAGCATGGCCCCTCAAGGAAGTTTGAAAGTTTAGTGAATTGGAAAGGGTGTATTTAGGGAATTTTAGACGATCTATCATGTTATCCATCATTATTGAGAGAGAACTTTCCATATCAACTATCCTACCATCCATATTAGTCACACTCCTTTCAAGATATCCTCAACGGCTATCCATAATATTAAACTTCTCCGTGATGGAACTAACCCAACTAGGTATCTCACCTTCCTAAGCCGTTTTACCTAAAAAAGAAATTATAAAACAAAAAAAAAAATAACAAACAAGTTAAAGTTAATAAATCAACCTCACAATATCTGAAAGTTCACACCTTTAGTTTGTCTCTCAATTGTTAATAAATCATTTCTACTCCAATGAAAATTCTTGGTACCAATTGTGGCCTGAGGTCGGAATGGATTCTTGTTTCATTGACTCAAATAAATAAATATTGTGTATGGACTCTAACCAAGAAATAACAATAAATTGAAGAAGAAAGAAGCTTGAAAGAAATAGGATGATTATTGAAATTGGACTCAAGAACTAATCAATCATCTTAGTAGATGAATTACTAGTTGATGAGTAGTTTAAGAATCAAAAGAAGAGTTTTAGAATCAAGAGAATTAAACTAAGGAATCAAAACTTGAGCAATGGAATAATTAAACTGTTGAAATGATTTTGAAAACTTGAATGGACGTTGAGAAAGCTCAATCTACATTTGGGGTAGGGGGTTGATCTGCATTGGGACAACTTAAGGTGCATTGGGGGACCATATCTAGTAGACAGAGATCATTTATAGCGCACCTTGGAGGCCTATATACTAGTTCGAGGTTCTTCCATGGCTCAGGTGCAGCTCAAGAGCACTTCAATGGTAGATCAGTCCAAAAAACAACTTGTATTGTACCGCTTGTACTTCTAATTGGTCCCCTCCTTTGTCCTTTCATGAAATATTCTTTTGGATCATCAAATTTTTTTGTGTACTAACACTTTTGTTCACCTTTTAATTCTCCTTTTTAGATCAAACAAAAACTTTTTCTGAAAATTTCACCTTGAAGATAACAGTTTATTCAAGAACACCAAGAACACCAATTTTTTCATCTTTTATTCCTTGTCTCAGAATGAGTTGAAATTTTTAATCTAAGCACTTTTCAAAATCATAAACTCATTCCAATCATCATTCTAATTCTTCACCAATTTTTCTAGATTTTTTTGACCCACTTCAATTTTCTTCAAGTTTAAGATCTTAACAATGGTAGAACACTCAATATGACTCTGTTTTAACATAAATTTGAAATCTAGACTCCTATAGTGTTAGAGAATACAAATATAATGCTAAAAATGCTAGAAAATACAAAATCAAATACTCAAAATTTGACCAAAGGACAAAAATATGAATACTAAAATTTCTTGGGATTTTTTATTCTTCAACACAAATAAACCCAAGATTGACTTTAAAGGAAAAAAATCAAGCTCGACTCTGATGCCAAATGATAGACGAACAATCTATGTAATCGAAAACTAAACTAATGTAAGAATATAAAAGATAATGATAAATTGAAAGCTAGTAATAGATTGACATAATGGATGAATGAATATAAAACTAAAGGAATATTAAACCTCTAACCCTCTATTCAATGTCAAACAAAGCACTAATTTCCTATGTGGACCTCAAGGGAATCAGATTCCTAAGAAACCCACATTTTAAAATGAAGTTTCAACACAAGAAAATCCTTGCTTGCCTCACACTCTCACAAGAGTATACCTTCATAATTATTCAAAAAACTATCTATTAAAATGAAATAAGTTTCTATTGTAGTATAGGGATTAATTATTACATCTTATGGGCCCAAAATTGACCCATTTAGGAAAGACAAAGCATAAAATCCTATTAAGAATCTGCTTGAGCATTTATAGAGTATATGGGCATACATGGGGTGTATTCCAAGGGCATAGTGTGCTATTTTGACCTACTCTAGCATATCTAGAGTAGGATGGGCACACCTCCAAACAGGATGGGGCGTATGTCCTCTTTAGAGGGCCTTCTAGCCCTATCTTGCCTTCTCTTGGCTTCTTTAATATCCCTTGACCCTCCTTGATCATAATCATCATCTGATTGGAACCTTTTGATATCACCATAGAGTCATCAAGTGCCTTTGACTAATAAGTATCCTCTTTAATTATTTGGTGGATATTTGAATTGTATCACTAGATATTATCCACCTAGATCATATTCCAAAAGCAAAAAAATAATTAATAGTCTACATTAGATAAAAATGCAAATTGTATTTTATTTAAAGTGAATTGTCCTAAGTTTCAAACCCTTCATGACATAATAATTGCAGCTCATCAATTAAAGATTTCAAGTAAATATATATCCCATTTTTTGGATTATGCAGGCTAGGAACAACATATTTCAGAAATATATATTGACTAGTTATCATATTTTGGGAGGGATATTATATGGTGTGGTGAATATAGGACATTATGAATATGGTGCAGAACCAACAAAATAGGTGAGAAACCATCCACACACAAACCCAACCTAATATTTTGAGGTTTAGCTACAAAATTCAAACAAGTTGTATCAAAATGCTTCCAAGTCTCACCATCTGATGGATTCTACATACACTAGAGAGCCATCTATTTTAACTGTGCCATCTCATATGGAAACTGAGACTCTAACAAATATTATATATAGCTACGAAAATACTAGCTACGACACAAAATTCATCACTAATTAATCATTTTTGTGACAAAATTATATTTCATAGTCAAATATAAGAGGCATATGCCTTTAGTGACGAAATAAAATATTTCGTAGAAAAAATTGTCTCCTATTTTTTACCGCAAAAATATGAGTTGGCGCCATTTAGTAAGTAACATTTGCTATGAATTTTATGTTATCAATGACACATTACTCCATAACTAATAATGTATTCAATTCATGATAAACTAAGTTTTGTCTAAAAATTGATGAACTTTTGGACACAAAATGTAATGACCCACCCGGTCATTTGTGAAATTTTCTCATCTTCTCTATTTTAGCATTCTTCGTAGTTTGTATATATGGATTATGACTCATAGAATGAGTATCTAAAATTCTTGAGATGTTCAAAAATAAATCAAGTCATTAGTTGAATTGTCGAGTTTTAATATAGTTAAACCCGATAATGATCAACCTTTTCCTAGAAGACCTCACAGTAGTGTCGTAGTATTTTTAATAAGTATAGAATGTACTTTTAGGTCAATGTACATATCTAATTTATTTTATCGAGGTTTCAAATAAGTTTTGATAATTTATTAGAAGTTTCAAAAATTTTATATAATTAGTGATTCAGTGGGTCAAACTTATAATTTACTTATTTATGTAGCCAATATAATAAATTAAGTGAAAAAGGTTTAATGATTAATAATATTAATACCATCAAAAAGTTGAGGTTAGGAAAATATGGTAGTTGGCATATTTTCTTCTCCCATTCATTGTTTTGAAGAGGGTGAGTTCTCCAGGTCAGACTTAATTCCTAATAATTTTACATTGATTAATTAGCAGGGTAATGACAAAGGTAATGCTGCTAATCAATGGGCTAAGGGTTGATTAGTAGCATAATTAGAAAAATTATTTTGTGCGTGCACTAAAGAGTAGCACTGCTACTATTTCTCACAAGATTTTCACGACAAACTAAGCCTAATAAGGACAGACTAATCATTAAGTTATGATACAACTTGAATTTTACCAATAGTTAACTTATTTCATTTATTATTATCTTTTGTAGTTAGGTATATGTTAACAAAATTGGGGTAATGTAAACCCATCCTTAATAAGGACATTAATGATGCTAATTCAATGAAGTGACTAGGATTCTGTAGGTATTAAAATATGTTCCTGCTAGTGTCATTCGTAGAATTATCATGCCAATTTAGAATAATGATAAAGTAATAATTTGTTAGTGATTGAGATATAATGAGTAAATTGAAGTTATTAAATTTGTATTCTTATAGGGATTGTATATTGGAGCAGATGTTGATCATTCAAAGACTTTAATGAAGGGTAAGACCCTGCAAATTAGCTTGTACTTGGAATCTTTGATTGAGGTAGGTTACGGTTTAATTGGAGTTTAGACTCGACTTAATTATGTGTATGCTCCTAAATTAGATACTTGTGGATTGGTATTCGAACATACTTGAAATTATTGATGTTTGGATTATTGATTCGTGTATAAATGTTTATTGGAAATTGACTTGATGGAATTGTCTTATGACTTTAAGTGTACTTGTAAACATGGTACATTGTGTTGTATGCTGTGAGGTTCTGTATATTGATATTAACAATAATTGTTTATATTTATATTGGATCGGGTACCATGTTGGTATATTTATATTTATGTTGGATGGGATACCACGCTAGTACGTTTATATTTATGTTGGATCGGGTACCACGCCGGTACGTTTATATTTATGTTGGATTAGGTACCACGCTGGTACATTTAAATTTATGTTGGATTGGATACCACGTCGGTACATTTATATTTATGTTGGATTGGGTACAACGCTGGTATGTTTATATTTTTGTTGGATTGGGTACCACGCTGGTACGTTTATATTTATGTTGGATAGAGTACCACGCCGGTACGGTATATGAACATAGATTGTTCCCTGCAGGTCATGACTATTTGGGAAAAAATAAGTCACATAGCATGTGCGTACATATTTGTGTTATTTCTGTGGATGTTTATAGTATGGTTGATACTCTTGATGGTTATGTGGCTTATTTTTTAGCACTGTTTGACCTGTTGTTGCTGTATTGTTGATTCATTAAATATTTGTTGTGTGACGATTCTTGTCTACTTGTTATTTGATTTATGTTGTGTACATGTTATTAAATTTAGTTGGCCTATGATACCTACTAGTACATAGTGGTTTGTACTGATACTACCCTGTACTCTTCTTTTGTTGAGTGCAGAAAGTGTTCTCGACTCAGACATAACCTCCCCTATAGAGTTTGATAGCAACACTTAATCCAAGGATGAGCATTCCGTCTCCAGGCTGCCATGGGTTATCTTATTTGTTCTTGTCTATCTTCGGTCAATGAAACATTCTTCATTTACTTTAGTTTTGGATATCATTTTAGATATGATCTTTGTTAGTAGTTCATGTATGATAACTTTTGGGTATTGGGAATTTTAGTAAGTAGTTTGTTAAATTTTCACATTAATAATAATTAGTCTTGGATATTTATCATTATGTTGAAATTTATAATAATATCATCTAATATTGACTAAGTATTTGGGTTATGGTTTGGTTTAGATGGTTCTCCCACCGAAAGATTAGTGTGGGTGTCACTCATGGCTATTTGGTTCGTGACAAAGTTGGTATCACAGAACTAGGTTCGTCGATCTCATCGTACAAGAACATATCTAGTAGAGTCTTGCGAAACGTTAAAGAGACGTTTGTACTTTTCTTTGAGAGGCTATAGGACACTAGGATAATTTAAATTCTTCTTTCTTACCTGCTATTACTTGAATTCAATTGGTATCTAGCGATTTCAATTGGTATCTGTTAATAAGAGCAATGTCAAGTAGAGTTCCATAGATTGGTGTGTAGGCCCCACACCTAATCTTCTTAAGGCTATGAGGCATGTAGAAGTTATTTTTCTTTCTTTCTCTCTATCGTGTCGTCCTAACCTTGAACTACTAGATTGAATCCAATTGTCATCTAGACAATTCCAATTGATATCTTAATAATTTTGAATAAAAATCTAGGAGATTCCAATTGGTATCTGTTAATAAGGTCTAAAAGTTATTGTTAATAGGTAAAGACTTGTGAATGTTATGAACTTATTGATTGCTTGTGTTGTATATTTGGCTAAACTTATGTTTCTAGATTTTTGTCATTGTTGTGAATTATTTTTGTTAAGTGATGAAAATTGACTAAGTTATTTTTGTTGATAAATATGATGGGATTATTTGATTTGTTATTATTGTGAAACTAGAAATTCTATGGTGTTTACTTATTTTTGGTACTATTATACCGATGAGATTAATGGTATGAGAATTGAGAGGATGATATGAGAATTTAATGTCAAGAAAAGATGGTGAAACAGTGACATGAATAAAAGACTGAGGTGATGTGTTTTTCATAAAGAGAGGTTCTTGTTAATGATGTTGTGGATGGATCCTTGTGTAGTTCAATTATATGGGGACCCTTGTGTGGTCCGATCATTGAGATCGTATTTAGAATTTTTGTGCAATTCTATTATTGAAATTATAATGGGTTCCTTGTGAGAACTAGCTAAGTGACATTATCTTTGAGTTCCTAATGTGAACGAATTCTTAATGCTTGGCAAAATAATGAGTTTTAAATAAAAGTGACAAAAACTAGTAGAGGTTGTTGATACCTATAAAATTTGATCGATAACTTTTCTGGAATGCGATATTGGTGATATGACTATCAATGACCTATAATCAATTTATTTTGTTTGGCCTTGCTTATGTGCTAGTGGTGTGGGGACCACTCTTGAGGTGATTAAGAGTTAAGTAAATCCCGTAATAAAAATATTGTTAAGTAGAAATAAGAATGACTATGCATATTTTAAATTGGTGTTAGTGGTACTGGAGATATTTGGCTTGACTATGAAGTGTTTGTCATTGAAAAATAGTGACCTAGTGATTATTAGGACATAAGTTGTAGCTGTGGATTTATGCATTAGAAAAAAAAATTCAGAAGATAAATTATTATTGACTTGACCTTGTGGCTGAATTATACATTGCACGTCCCACAAAGTTGGCTGATATATGACACTTTTAGAGGATAGTAATTTCCATGATAGTGGCAATGCGAAATCAAATGGCTTAGTTACATTCATAAAATAATTAATGCTGACCCTGAATAGGAGAACAAATGAATTATTAAAAGGCATGATTGATATTTTCTTGAGAGATACTTGGTGGATATTTCTTGTTGAGTTGTTAAGATATGATGATTAGATGGCCATTAACAATATTGTGGAGGATAATATGATGTAGGCTCTAATTCTGTGGGACCCATAAAATGGCATGTTTCTACCTCTTTTGAATCCTATTACTTTTCCTCTCTAGTTTAGATTAGTTGTAGTGTGGCTATGATGTAAACCTATATTTGGGATGTCGTTTTAGTAATTGAAGCATGATTTGTATATTTAGCCTTATTGGGCTAGTGTGGTAGTCTTAAAACCGTAAGTTGGGTAGCTTGGTTCTAGTCGAAGTTGCTATCTTAGGCTTGAATATGTCTTACCTGACATTTAGAAGTTGAACTAGATACCTTAGCCTGGTTTGGGGCATAGTGTGCCTAATTATGGAAATTGAGGATTAAAAGTTGGATCGTCTGGCTCACTTAGACTTAAACTTGTGTTAAGTCTTGTGGACTTAGTTGCGGATGTTAGACATAGATGAGGCTAGTAAACCTTAGAATAAGGTTACTTTGCAACTTGGTAACTCATATTGATTTTTCCGAATTATGGGTTTTTAGTTATAGTTATGATACTTCCTGTGGAAGTGTTATTGGGCATTTAGAGATGATATTCCTCCTAGATACGTTATGTGGCCTATAGAGATGCTATTTCCTCATAGATATGCAAATTGATCTAGAGAGGTGATATTCCTCGTAGTCATGATGTATGACCTATCGATATAAGATATTCTATAGACTATTATATGTCTATCTATGTTATTCCTTCAATATGTGAGATACCTCCTATATGTGAGACGATAAGAGATATGCTACGACTTATAAATATAATTTTGATATGAGTTTTCGATATGTATATGGGCCTAAGGCCGTAAATATCATTTTTTGAGTATTTGGGATAAATTAATGGGCCAAGGGATGAGTTATGATAATGATTGAATTTCTGAGGAGTTTTTATCAATGTAAAGGATAAAATTATAATTTATGAATACATATATGTTTGTATACACATCTCTCTGGTATGGGATGGAGGTAAATAAGGTATGTTGCTTATGATTTTATTGATTGGATACTGGTGATGGCTAGGAATCTAGAGTATTAGTTAATGAATCTTGCTTAGTTTAAACATGATAGCTAGCGGTGATTAATGCATGACCTATATGGTTAGGTAGGGTCTAGCATAGGTGAAGATTAGTTGGTATTAATCACTATGTTCGTTATGTCGATTAGTCTATAAACGAGGAATTGTGTGTTAATGAGGCTAAATAATAAGAGATGTTGGTCATAAGAGGCGACTAGTTAATAACTTTTAATAGTTGCTAAATAGTTAACTAATAAATAGTTAAGAAAGGATTAGTTGGTAAATGATAGTTATATAATGAATGATGTCTATTTCTAAAAGATGATTAGGTGATAAGTAGTAATGTATTGTCTAGCAATGATTAACGGATATAGGATGATTAGTTGATAATAACAAATGGTGGATAAATAACAGTTTTGGTGTAGTGATGAACCTTGACTAGATGTTAGATTGTAACGCCCCGAGAACCTATCCCGAGACATCACATGGTGCTCAAGGCCACACGTTGCCTCAAGCTAACCCTCTAAGCCTGCCATTACCTTCAGAACTCTCTACGACATGAATCATAATAAAGTAGGGAAGAATAATCATGACATGAACATACTGAGATACGAAGTAATAGGGTTCTGTACAAACAAAATACTGAAATCTCTGTACATGTTGGCACACTAGTCTGACAAAGCCTCTACTTCATAGGACTGAGGATCCATTGGGACATATCCCCATCTGACTCGTACTGAACTGAAAGTAAATAACCATCTATTTTCGAGACAAAATCGGAGACACAGGTCCACGAACCATGAGGACTCACCAACCGCAGAAATGAAGATGAAGGTACTCAAAGATTACTGTCGCTGATAAGACTGAGCACCTGAACCTATATCATGAGGAAATATAGAGTACAAAAGAGTATGGGAGTCAGTACTTCGTAATGTACTAAGTATGTGTGGGTGGATGCAACATTTTAAATAATATCATAAATGTATAAGAAAATCATGCATGCTGACAATAACAACTCTCTTCGCTTGAATTATCTAAAACAACATTTACGAAAGTCATCAGTAATAACATATGCTTCATAAATCTCATAAATCATTTATCTCAAGTCAAACTCTTTGACTCATGATTTTGAGTGACTTGGTAACTCATGGTACTTAGATCATTATGGACGTGGGAGTTTCTTATAACCGACATAACTACACTATGTGGCCGCATGGAGTCCAACGTTTTGCCCTCCTAAGGAGAGAACCCCACATTGTCGGGGGTGTCTTACTCTTGCCAAGGATTACAACCTCAATTTCTCAATCACAATCCCATACTCGGCCTCTGACCTACAATCATCAATATCAATCCTATGGTGGCACGTAGTTTTGGGGAAATACCACATTTCCCGCTCGGTGCTAAATACTCCTCCCAGACTTAGCTCAGAACGCGTTAGGAAATCCACCTTAATCTATATCAACTCATGGGTCTATCATATGGACCAAAACATAAATATATCTCATCTGTAAATCACGAACAACTGTGGATTCCTAACTCGACTCAAAATCAAAACAATCTTTCTCAACATCAAGTACCTTTGCTTATCAAATCATTTCAAATATCAAAAGCTTCAAGGAAACATCATAGGACTCATTCTAGACTTTCAATCTCAAATATCGATATATATTCAATAGTCAAATTTCTCATGGAAAGGCATAACTCATGACACTTGCCTTAAATTGCTTAGAAATCATCAATACATAATGACAATATGCAACTCATGGAATAACTTCTCAATTTCAGAAACATGATGGTGAAATAATCATAAATATCAAACTTATTCAACTCAAATCTCATAAATCATAAATAAAGAAATTTGGGTGTAAACCCACTTGCAAAATCATGTAACTCAGTAATAAAAAGTAAATTTTTAGCACAAGAATGAAAGGAGTGTTCTTGTTCAAACCCCACATACCTTAGATTATAATTTTGGAGATGTATCTACTTGATATAAACTTCTTATAGAATTCTTGAGCTAGATTTCTTGATGCCTTTAATTAGGAAAGCTTGATTCGTGGATCACTTTGAATCTCTATAGAAGATTCTTGAACTTCTTGGAAGAAGATTGAATTTTTGGGTTTTGGAAGAAACCCTAATTTCTAGATGTTTCTTGGTAGAGGAAAGGAGAAAATAAAGGTCTTTTCTCTACTAGGATATATATATAATACCTTATGGGGAGGAAATGACCAAAATTCCCTTTTGAAAAAGCTGAAATTCGTTGATCAGGGCCTGTGACGGTCTATCTGACGGTCCATCAAGTCTCCTGACGGTCCACCAGATCTTCCGTCACTCGAGTGCCAAAACTGGAACATTCTACCTCAATATGACAGTCAAAGTGACGGTCCATTAGAAAACTGATGGACCACCAAGTTTTCCGTCACTCGAGGGCCAGAAATGAGATATTTTGTCTCGACCTAACAGACACCTTGACGGTCCGTCAACTTTTTGACGGCCCACCAACTTGGCCGTCGCATAATGGCCTGAAAAAGAATTCACTGCCTTAGCTTGACGTGGTACTTGACGGTCCACCAGGAACCTGACGGTCCGCCAGGTCGACCGTCAAACCTGGGCGATCCGACACCGTTCAGTAAAATGGCCATAACTCCCTTGTCCGATGTCAGCTCTTAATGAAATTGGTATCGATGGAAAGCTTATTCAATTCTCAAAAGATGGATTTAGTCTTTAGAAGTCATACATATCCACTCAAAAGATGGATTTAGGCTTTGGAAGTCATATATATACATGGTTTAAACATCAATCACTTTGGAAGTCATACATATCCACTCAAAAGACGAATTTAGGATTAAGAAACAATTGGGGTAGTACATAGATGTTGTTTATAAATAGTGGTTAGTTTCTATTCTGGAAATAAGGATTATGTTTAAGCTAATAACTAGAGGTTATGTGATGACTAGTGAACTACTGATATTATAATACGTGTTAGTTAGCTAATAATGAGTAATTGGGAAGTGTTGACTAGATAGATATTCTGTGGTGAATGACTATTTTTTTTGTATGAATATTTTAGTGTATGTTATTCGGTAAGAACTTTTACGATGATATGTTTATACCCGGCAAGGCCGGAGAATACTATTATGATGATGTTGATACTCGACAAGGTCGCATGATATATTTATAATATGTTGATACCCAGCAAGGCCGGAGGATACTACTGATGATGTATTGATATCCGGTAAGGTCGAAGGTTGATTACGATGATGATGGTACTAATGGGCGAAGAATATGCCTTGTGTTATTGTATACTAATTGAACCTTCCCTTTCTGGGGCGGTAGGGGTACGAATAGGCGCGACTAGGTATTTGGTTATCCGTAAGTTGAGGACTAAGGAGATTGAGCCTATGAAGGTCCAGTGGAAGAATCATCCTATTGAGGAGGCCACTTGGGAGACCGAAGCAGACATGCATAGCAAGTATTCACCTCTTTTTGTGGATTTAGGTAATTCCTTATTTTCCCTTCTTATCTTGAGTTTGCCCGTTCGGGGAAGAACGGTTGTTTAATTGGTATCGAATGTAATAACCCTCCCGATCTTTTGTAAAATTTTCTCATCTTGTCTATTTTAGCATTCTCCATATTTTGTATATGTGGATTATGACTCACAGAATGAGTAGCTACAATTCTTGAGATGTTCAGAAATAAATTAAGTCATTAGTTGAATTATTGAGTTTTAATATACTTAAACCAAATAATGGTCAATCTTTGTCGAGAAGACTTCAGATTTGTGTCATGGTATTTTTAATAAGTCTGGAATGTACTTTTAGTTCAATGTACATATCTAATTTATTTTCTCGAGGTTCCGAATAAATTTTGATAATTTATTAGAAGTTTCAAAAATTTTATATAATTAGTGGTTTAGTGGGTCAAAATTATAATTTACTTATTTATGTAGCCAGTATAATAAATTAAATGAAAAGGGTTTAATGATTAATAATATTAATACCATCAGAAAGTTGGGGTTAGGGAAATATGACAGTTATCATATTTTCTTCTCCCATTCACTGTTTCGAAGAGGGCTACTTCTCCAGGTTAGAGTTAATTCCTAATAATTTTACATTGATTAATTAGCAGGGTAATGACAAAGGTAATGCTTCTAATCAATGGGCTAAGGATTGATTAGCAGCATAATTAGAAAAATTATTTTGTGCGTGAACTAAAGAGTAGCACTGCTACTATTTCTCACAAGATTTCTACGACAAACTAAGCCTAATAAGGACGGACTAATGATTTAATAATGATACAACTTGACTGTTACCAGTAGTTAACTTATTTCCTTTATTGTTATCTTCTAGTAGTTAGGTATATGTTAATAAAATTGGGGTAATGTAAATCCATCCTTAATAAGGACAAAAATTCATTAATGACGCTAATTCAATAGAGTGATTAGGATTCTATAGGTATTATAACGTGTTACTGATAGTGTCGTTCGTAGAATTATCATGCCAATTTAGAACAATGATAAAGTAATAATTTGATAGTGATTGAGATATAATGAGTAAATTGATGTTATTAGATTTGTATTCTTATAGGGATTGTATATTGGAGCAGATGTTGATCATTCAAAGACTTTAAGGAAGGGTAAGACCCTGTAAATTAGCTTTCACTTGGGTTCTTCAGTTGAGGTAGGTTACGGTTTAATTGGAATTTAGACTTGACTTAATTGTGTGTATGCTCTTATATTGTATGCTTGTGGATTGGTATTCGGACATGCTTTAAATTGTTGATAGTTGGATTGTTGATTCGTGTATAAATGTTTATTGGAAATGGATTTGATGAAATTGTCTTATGACTTTAAGTGTACTTGTAAACATGGTACATTGTGTTGTATGCTATGAGGTTGTGTAAATTGATATTGATAATACTTGTTTATATTAATGTTGGATCGGGTACCACACCGATACGTTTATATTTATGTTGGATCGGGTACCATGCCGGAACATTTATATTTATGTTGGATCGGGTACCACACCGGTACGTTTATTTTTATGTTGGATCGGGTACCACGCCGGTACGTTTATATTTATGTTGGATTGGGTACCACGTCTGTATTTTTATATTTATGTTGGATTGGGTACCATGCTGGTACGTTTATATTTATGTTGGATCAGGTACCATACCGGTACAATACATGAACATAGATTGTTCCCTGCAGGTCATGACTATTTGGGGAAAAATAAGTCCCATAGCATGTGCGTACATATTTGTGTTATTTCTATGGATGTTTATAGCATGATTTATACTCTTGATGGTTATGTGGCTTATTTTTAGCACTGTTTGACCTGTTGTTGCTGTATTGTTGATTCATTGAATATTTGTTGTGTGATGATGCCTATCTACTTATTATTTAATTTATGTTGTGTATATGCTATTAAATTGAGTTGGCCTATGATACTTACCAGTACATAGTGGTTTGTACTGGTACTACCCTGTACTCTTCTTTTGTTGAGTGCAGAAAGTGTTCTAGACTCAGACATGACCTCACCTCTAGAGTTTGATAGAAGATCTTGATCCAAGGGTGAGCACTCCGTCTCCAGGCTGCCATGGGTCATCTTATTTGTTCTTGTCCATCTTCGGTCAATGAAACATTCTTTAGTTACTTTATTTTTGGATATCATTTTAGATATGATCTGTGTTAGTAGTTCTTGTACGATGACTTCGGGTCTTGAAAATTTTAGTAAGTAGTTTGTTGAATTTTTGCATTAATAATAATTAGTCCTGAATATTTGTTATTATGTTGAATTTTATAATAATATCATCTAATATTGACTAGGTGTTTGGGTAATGGTTCGGTTTAGATGATTTTTCCATAGGAAGATTAGTGTGGGTGCCACTCATGGCCATTTGGGTCGTGACACAAAAAAGTGCATCATTATAATAACGACAAATTAGAATTTGTCATTAATTGTTGTATGCTTTAGCCACAAAAATATATGTTTAATTGGGACCTTTATTTTTTGTCACTAATAATGTAAGCAATTAGTGACGTTCACTTTATTGTCTTGAATCGATTTGTGAGTAGTAATATTAAAAATTTGTCACCAAATATGAAAAGTTTTAAATAACGACTTAAAATTTATTGTTAAATAATTCAACAATTTACTTCAAAAAATAGTTCATATCTAAATATAATAGAAAATGATTATTGTGTTTAATGATTTTTGAATTAAGGGTATGGTCAGTGACCCTATTATTAAAAAACATAGAACAGATTATAAATGATTATAAGTGATGAATGACAAAAAAAAAAAATCAAATACTTCATAAGAAATCAACTGCATTAATTGGCGAGGGAAATTTTGTAAAAAAAAAAACTATAATTTTGTTTGATTTTCTAAATAAGATGAAATTCACAATTTTTTCATATTACACAATTATAGAATTCACCATTCAAAAGTAAAATTGAGGTTTATTACTGATTGCATTTTCCAAATGATGAACAATTGCATTTTGTTGTGGAAGTTGGGCAAGATCCAAATTTCAATTACATACAACTTATAATCTTTTAACTTTTATTTTAAAATTATGAAATAATATAGTCACACCTTTCTATAATAATAGTTGTTCTAATAACAAGACTTTATTATAACAATCAAGTTTTATTTGTAACCAATTTTTCATATAATGCTATACTTTTTTGTAATAGTATTTTACAATAATAACCAAAAAAAAAAGTATTTAGACACATGACATTGTTACAAAAAGGTTTGATTACATTTTCTTGCATGACTCATTGTTCATATTTTTATTTTATTTTTTAATTTCAACATTTTTCAATCTTAAAGAAAATTTTAGATAATGGTAGTATTCAAGAAATTTGCAATTATCTAAATAAATATAGACTATAAAATACGTCTTAGAATATAATAAGTAGGTGTTTGGGCATATGACTTCATCTTGAGATTAAAAATCATGAGATGAAATCAGCGTTCAAGATTTCAAATCATGATACTCTAAATTCTCCAAACACCTTGATTTGAAAATTTCATATCATGATTTCACCTTTTTTTTTAATATAAAAAATTGATCCTCAAGATTATATTTTTTTTTAAAAGCCTCATTATTTAATTTTTCAAAATCACTCATGTTCAACGTGAAGAAGTTGTGTGATAATTGCAACCCATACATTCCATGGTAACAAACAGAAGGCAAATTTCTCATTGTTTTTTACCACATGCATATTTTTGTTCCTAATAATCTCCTTGAAATGACAATCATGATTTCTAAACGAACTGAGGAAGATAAAGAATAACTAGTTATTATTACTGTTGATTAGTTTATCTTTATAAAATTATGTATACATCATAGTTTGTAATTGCAAATACTTTTTATAAAAGGACTATACAAATATACAATTTATTAATGCAGTATCTTAGCATATTACGATATCCTATAAACTATTTGTTGCTTATTTGATAACAATATATAAGTATTGAGGAGAGTCTAATGTTTTTTACAACTTGTGGGTTTTTTATGTTTATGAGAAAATTTGTAATTAAAGAAAGTTCAAATTACATGTTCAAATAAATTTTAACTTCATCTAAAATAATTTCATATCATGATTTATTTTATATTATAAACTATGGCAACCAGAATTAAGAATTACACTTATAATTTAATTAAATATAGAGGGGAAAATAAAGGGTCTAATTTTTTCCCTTGTTTTCAATTTGGGACACCGATATTTTCCCTCTCTTAAGTTGTATGTGAAACCCGTAATCTATTCTATTCATACAATAATTCTAAGGCTTCTTGACTTCAAAACTGGAGAAGATCTAGCTCTAATAGAGTTTTGGTGGTTTGCTCAGCTCAAAGGTCGGCAAGACTTTAGGAAGATAAAGTGATTTCTAAATTAGAGTCTTAATTGTGTTTTTTTTTTCTGTTTGTTTGTTTTTTCCTTTTCTTTGGATTGACTCTTTTGTGTTGCTACTTTTATTGTATTGGGTGTTTATCCTGACTTATTTGTTCATAATTTTAGGGTTCTGAAGGACTCTCCAAGATCCAATTTGATCCAAGCTCTTGTCTATAGTGGATAATCCTCAACAAGCTGTGAAAATGTAACTCGTAGACCATAAGTAAGTAATAAACATAATGTTTGTCTCAAGATTTTCATATATATTCTTGCTTCTTTTAGACAATCCCTAACTTGTTTTTGTCTATAATTTTGGATGTTTTGCGAACTTTATTAAAGTTGAGGATCTAGATTAGGCATTGGCATATTATGGCCATTACTTCTGTCGTGTAATTGTAGTCACCAATTTTTTTTGATTTCTAAGTGACGCTCATTGTTGATATATATGAAAAACTTTCTATTAGAGGAAGGTAACAGGAACAATATACAATTCTATAGATTCTATGTTAGATGAAATTAAGTATAAGAATGTCTATACTCTTGTAATTGATAGTGGGGTTTTGGCACAACATATGGATGCCTTATATTTATGTTTAGGACTACAACATTAGTTTGACAATGTAGCATTATATAGTAATAACTTTGAAGTAAGATTAGTCACTGTATATGCAAAAATAGATCTTCATTCTTTCACTTGGTTCAATTGTTGGTGTGGCGTCATACTTGTACTGATAATCTCAAAATTTAGGTATTGTAGTTTTCATGTAGATTTTATGATGGTAAATAGAATATTTGGAATTGATACGAGTACCTTGGATGGTCTGCCTACATTCTATCATCCCTAGACCCCACTTTGCAGACTACATTGGATATGTTTTTGTTAGTATATAATAGTATGCCATTAGTTTATGCTTTGTATATATTAATAGCATTTAATAGAGATAAAATAATCACATCTTGATGGTATCTTAAGGATCAATTGTTCCTCATTGAAAGACGCCGATGATGGAAAAGATGAGTACAATTGAGAAGAATGATGATTGTGTATAAAAGTGTATTATGATTTAGGTTAGTGCTAAGTGGAAATCCTGCCCTATGAAAGGAAGGTATCGAATGATATAGAAGGCTGATATGGAAGGTGTATGGAGTAGTTTCTCAACTCATTGTCAAGGTGGATATAAAAGGTATAATTGATGTAGTAATTGATAGTTGACGAGAAATATCTGTGAATGCTTCAATTTTTTAGATAAAACATGCATATGAATTATGTAATTTTATATAACTTAGTATCCTATTCCTTTAATTAACATCGGTCCTTTTTTCCTCAAGGTGCATCAAATGAGGTGTTTATAGTAACTGATTCAATATGTATTTCTTCATGCTTCACTTACTTTTTGTTGGTTCACCACACTATAAATTTTGGGATTTAAGAATGATGTTATATTTGCAATAAAGTGATTACATCACTATATTTTCATGTATGACTATCAATGCGACTATCCAATGGCAAGTATGTAGAGCCTAGTATTTTTCCAGATGATCGTCGTTATGGAGAAAATTCAAGTCACCATCAAAGAAAAATGTAATATGAGATTAGTTTGCCTTCAATATATTGTCTTAAACTCTTAACTTCAGTTGATTTCTTTGTATTGTTGAAGCACTATACGCGATTATGTACTTTCGACTTAATTCTTCTAGGTGTCTTACTTGTTTGAACTGAAACTCAGGTGATTTTGAGGCCTGGTACAGGAAATTTGCATGACATATTCATCCATAGCTTGTAAGTGTTAAGTTTGTAGCCAATATCTACTTTGATTTTTTTTCTTTTGTTTTTCCACGTTATGTCATTTATAATAACTTATGCAGTAACTCCAGCAATAACTTGTTGCATTTGGTACTTCTGTGATGTAAAAAGACTGCATGACTTACTAATAACAAAAACTTGCAAATTCTTTTCATATTTATGTTGATGCCTGGGTGTAGGACCATGCTTTCTAGATTTTGGTTTGTGCATTGTGATCACAATGCCATGATCACTGAATTTGATTATGTGTATGATATGCTTGCTAAAAGGCATGCATGGCAACTTCCTCTTAGAGATGGAGCATATCTAGAGAACTAGTACTACAACATAATGTAAATTTTTTTAAATAACATGTTGATGGAATATGTAATTAGGTAGAATTGCAACTATGAACTAAAGGAAACATGTTCAATATAGATAATTGATCATTCTTGCTGGAATAGGTTAAGAAAAGTATGGTTTCTATCTATTTGTTAATCACATAATATAACGTTGTATCTGGGAAAGAAAGAAACTTTATTTTGAAAAGAGACAGAGGGAAAAGCCTTGAGAGAAGCTAATTTAGGAACTCAAGATTTAAAAGAAATGCATACTTATGATCAAGAGGTTTTTTGTTTCTTTTTCTCTAGTTAATATTTAGTACACTCGTGATTCCTACTTTACTATAGATGCTTGGATTATTTTGTTTGTAGAGAACCGTTATCATTGAGTAGGTCCTTGTAATATCCCAAAAATCCAAACTACTATTACAGACATGTTTTAAACTTATGAAAAGTACACTATACTTATTTGGTAGTTTATGAGTGAGTTTGATGTATCTTAAGGCCTCAATTAACTCCCAGCTATTAGACGAATCAAAATATTCCTTTACGATTGAGTTTTCGAGAAGAATGTTGATGAGAATATCCTTTATTATATTGAGAATTTTTCATATCAAGACCCACCAAATTATAGGAAATAGAATTAGCTTTCCAAAGATACCAATTTCGTCTTAATCCGATACACTGGTGAGAACTTATGGCACTTTTAGTGAAAGACAGTAGCCCAACCGCGATTAGGCCGTAGTGTAGTGATGGAAAAAATCATGTTTGTCCTTTTTCAGTGAAGCATCATGATTGGCACTGCATCGCGCGCACCATAATGGCACCGTGTCGCGCCAACGTGCCAAATCAGGATTGTCCATTTATAGTGGCCCAATGCGATAGCACCGCATCGCACCGTTGGACAAAATAGGGATTGTCCTTTTCTAGTGGCGCAACGCGATAAGCACAACATAGCACTGGAATGTAAAATTGGGATTATCAGTCCACATTTTAAATTTCCAGGTACCGTTTAGTCTTGTTCCATAGACCCAAATCCGTTCAAAACATGTAATTACAATCCAATAGGGGCATTATATGCCCCATTACTCATAATTTCTCTCCAAAAAACTAATCTTCTCTCAAGAACAAACCCTAGCCTTCAAGATTCAAGATCAATTCTCAAGAAAAAACCCAAGAAATCTTATGAATTCATCAAACTAGGTATGTTAAATGTTCATCCATGGGTCCCTTCCATATATGGAGTCCAAGAATCTAATTTCAAATTCAAATTTATGATCATTACAAGTTATTGTGATTTTAATTGTGATTTAAACCATGAAACCCTATGAATTTTGATTCAATACCGTGTTTACGTGAAATTGTTGTTATTATTAAACCCCACTTGTTTTAATGTTGTTATTCGCTGATTTAATTTATAATTAGTAATGTTGGTGTTGAAATCATGCTATTACTACAAGCTTTAAATGACTCCCATACTTAGCTTAAACTATGAATATCAAGTGTTTGATGAAATGACTACATGAATGAATTTTGCATAAATGCTTTCACATTATGACCACAAAGTATTAGTACTATTTTGCTATTATTGTTATCGACTCCTAGGGGTTATGAATACCCAAAAACATAGTTGTTGATTTAGTCTCAGTATCTTTAAAATAGTCTTAAATAAATCATGGTTGTTATCAGTTTAGTCAGTTATCATAATAAGTTAAACTTAGAACAGTTCAGTATTCTGAGTCAGTTCAGTTGAGAGTAGGATTTAGCACCGAGCAGTTGAGGGTGTGACCTTTAGTAGTAGTTCGTGCATTCCATAAATATATAGCCAACATAGGTTGAGATGTTAACCTTCCAGTTAAGGGTTGATCTCATACGGGTACCTGCCAATTGAGGGTAACCCTTAGTCCTTTGGGACAACACTTTAGTGGATATAGACAGCCAGTATTAGTACATATGGCATGGTACTGACACCCTTCCAACTGGGGTTACAGGTTGGACTCCAAATTTCTCATTGGGGCATATCGATTAGATGATAGCTCCCACAGTCTCAGTCCAGTAATCAACTTAGTAATTCAGTTTCAGTTTTGCTTAACCATAACATACAAATATCAGTTATTCAGTTATCAGTACTCAGTATTTTTATATAAAGATTATATTCAGAACGTGTTTTATGCTTGGTTATGTCTTCTTAGTATTTACAGATTTTATACATTCTATTCAGTACTTCATGCCATTCACTCAGTTAGTTATTACTCTTGTACATGAAACCATGCATATCAGCCTACCTTATTTAGAATACCAGTACATTCGAAATACTGATCACATACTCATTTCTTGCGCTATGATGTATCATATCATAGGTTCAGACGCTTAGTTCCTGGATCACGCATAGACTTTTTAGATTACCAAATGTAGCACTGGTGAGTCCTCATACTTTGAGGACATGGTTTATTTGTATCAGTTATTTCATCAGTTCTAGTATTTTTTCCATTCAGTCGGAGTTAGGTGGGGGATTGTCCCATCAGCTCCATAGTCTGTCAGTAGAGGCTTTTCAGACTAGTACATACAGTCTGTCAGTCTTTAGTTTTCAATTGTCATTGTCAAACATTTTATCAGTATTATCAGTTTTGTGTTACAAATTTTATCAGAACTATGATTTAAAACCTTATGGTATTCCTAAGCTAAGATTCACATATGATCTTTTATTATCAGTTTTATCCAATGCTCACAGCAGGTACCAGCTCATGGGTTAGCTTGTGGTCTGTCGGGACTGTAAGCACCGTGTGACACACAGGGTGTACTCTCAAGGTGTTACAAATTCTGAAAGCTGCATCAAGTAGATTCTTGTTCATGGGTGTGAAGCGTGCCACCCTTATGTGACACCCCAACTTAGGAAAAGGAGTCCCATATCGGCAAAACATAGGAGGGATGTTGGGTATATAAGTAAGCAAGCCTTTCTCCCTAGTGATGCATTTTAAAGATGTGCAGGCATGGGCCCATAGCGGACAATATCACTAGTGGGCTAGGCTAAGGGGTCTCTCGGGACTTCGTGGTTTGGGATGCCTATCACGGCTAGGGCCTCGAATCAGGTCATGATAAGAATGGTATTAGAGTCGCTCCTGTGTCAGCCCTGTTGATGTGGGCTAGAGTTCAAACTGAGTTAAGGAAAATCCCAGTAAGGCGGGGCAAACCTCAGTCCTGAGTCTAGGCAAATCTCATTCGGTAGGGCAAACTTCAGCTAGGACGCTGAGTGTAACGCCCTAAAATTTCCATCCCAGACATCACACGGTGCTTAGGGCTACACGTAGCCCCAAGATAACCCTCGGAGCCAGACACTACCTCAAGGAACTCTATTCAACAATAGTCATGCATAATAAAGAGATATATCACATCGGGTTCAAGAGAGATATTAGAGAATACTAAACTGTACAACCAAAATATATACTAAATGTTTGTACATACCATCCCTCTAGTCTGACAAAGCCTCTATACATCAAAATCAAGGATCCTTTGGGACAAACCCCCAACTAAATCAACAGTACTGAAAGCCATAACAACAAAACGATATCACAAAAATATAGACACGGTCCTCAAACCATGAGGACTCACCACTGAGGAAACGTAGTGAGGCACCCGAATATCGCTAACACTACTGCAGCTGAGTAGCTGAACCTACATTATGAGAAAATGTAGCCCATAGGAAAATATGTGAGTTAGAACTTTGGAATGTACTGAGTATGTGGGGGTGCATGCAACAATGTAAATATCATCATCAATTTCATGAAAATATACATATGTTGGCTTGAGTTAGATTGAAACAAACTTTTCATGATCTCATAGTAAATAAATCATATGATAAAACCTCATAAATCATCATAAACAACTCAACTCTTCAACTCAAGACTCAGAGTGACTTGGTAATTCAAGAAACTCAACTCTTATGGACATGGGAGGTTCTTATAACCAACATAAACCATGTGAGCTACATGGATTCCAATATTTTGCCCTCCTAAGGAAAGAACCCCACATTGGTGGGACCATCATACTCTTGTTAGGGAGTACAACCTTAATTTAGTGATCACAATCTCATACCCGAACTCTGGCCCACAAATATCAATACCAATCCTACGGTGGCACGTAGTTTCGGGGAAATTCCATATTTCTCACTCGGTGCTAAATACTACTCCCAGACACAAGCTCAGAACGCGTTAGAAAATCCACCACAAATATCACAAGGGTCTATCATGAAGATCAAATTAAATCGCTTTCTCATTTATCAAATCATAATCAATTTGTGGATTCCTAACTTGACTTAAATCAAATCAATCTTTCTCAATATCAAAATGTATCAATTCATTAAGTCATGGAAACATCAATAACTTTGAGAAAATATCAAGACTCATTGTAACAACTCAATCTCATGAATCAATATACTCAATAATTCAATTTTTCATAAGGAAGCGTAAAGCTTGACACATATCTTGAAAACACTTAAAATATCAACTCATGGTAGAAATATGAAATTCACAATATTAAATATCAAGTCATAACTTGGGAATAGTAAAATAATCATGTATAACAAAGCTTGAACAATTTATATTCTCATAGTCTCATGATGAAGTAATTTGGGTATAAACCCACTTGCAAAATCATATAAATCCATAATAGAAATCAAAGCTTTGGGCACAAGAACGAAAGGATTGCTCTTGTTCAAAATCCCACATACCTTAATCTTTGAAATTGGATAATTCTAGTGCTTGAGACTCTATCCGCACTTGTAATAAATGATTCTCGAATCCCACACTATGAGAAACTTGGTTCTTTAAGAAATCCTGAAGATTTATGGATGATTTTTGGAAGATTAATGCTCTTGAATAAAACCCTAGATATATTTTCTTAAGAGAATTGGAAGAGAATATGAAGAAATTAAGGTTTGGATGGGGATTCTCATATATATAGAGGCCTCCAAAAGATTGAAAAAGACCCAAAATACCCTTGCAAAAACGTCCTTTAATTGCTGAAAAAAAATAGCTGACGACATTTGTGACTAGTCGTCAGACTTGTGAAAATTCATCATGAAATATCGTCACAAAAGGGTGGAATTTATGACTTTCATCTTAAGGTTGACGACATTTTCTAACAAGCCATCAAACTTGTGACAAGTTGTCATAAAATGTCGTCACAAAATATTGGAATTTATGACTTTCTACTTAAGGTGACGACATTTTGTGACAAGCCGTCAGACTTGTGACAAGTCGTCACAAAATGTCGTCACTCAGTTTCCAAGATGACACGCTGGAGTAAAATAGGCATAACTTTTCGCTCCGATACCGGATTTGGGTAAAATTGGTACCGTTGGAAAGATAATTCAATTATATATATGTAGGTAGGTCATGATATCAAAATTTCTTAGTGTAACAAGATATATGCTTATTTGAAGTTAACTATGCCAAAATCCTTCTCAAGAATTCAATCGGTATGGGATGTTTTGATTCACCTAATCGCTAGGACATCTTTAAGGCCTTAATACACATAACCCTTGATCAGAAAACAACCAAATAACTATAATTTATTTCTCATGATCTTGAGTCATAGTGGCACTATTGGATAGAGTTCTCGGGGTATTACACTGAGTCTATAAGGTGGGTGTATGTGACACTCCAACTTAGGAGAAGGAGTCCCACATCGGCAAAATAGAAGAAGGATGTTGGGTATATAAGTAAGCAAGTTTTACTCCCTAGTGACGCATTTTAAAGTCGTATGGCTTGGGCCCAGAGCGGATAGTATCACTAATGGGCTAGGCTAAGGAGTCTCTCGGGCCTTGGCTTAGGTCATGACAGTCCTTTACTTTTCTAAAAGACTTACATCCCATGGTTTTCCTTCCAAATTAACTAAATAAAACTTTACAAAAAGAAAAGAAATGGTTGTATGTTGTTTTCCCTCTTCTTGTTCTTATCTTAATAATATAGCATTGTGCCACTTTACGCTTAGGCAGTAGGCATACTTTACAAAATAGGAATACATTTCATTATTGGTTTTTTCTACTTTTTGGTTGTTAGAAGTGTTTGGCAAGCTTTATTTATGCTAAGGGTCTATCAAGAACAACCTCAGTCTCTATCTCTTATGAGGTTGAGGAAAAGTATTTTTTTGAAATTCCAAAGGTGTAATAAATGTGAATCTTTGTAGCATGGGATGATAGATGCATCAGAAACTTCTTTATTTTATTAGGAAAAAGGAATTGTACATAAAACTATTATTGGAAATTAAAAGGGTTTACTGCTTTGGTTTTGATTGTTATAGCTTTAGGCATTACTTGAAACTTGAGGTTGGTCTTACTCTATTTCTTTCTCCATCCATATTGTGTAGGTAGTTATGAATATTTTGGATAAAACTAATTATGACTTGGGTGTTTGATAAACTTATTGAAACAAATTGATTGTTTACCTTCTCCTTTTTCAAAGCTTGAGTTTGTTTGATCGTGGCCTACCACCTACATAGTTTATGCGAATGAACTTTGCTTTTTAGAGAACTTTCATTCTTATGTTCTCTCCGCATCAAGGAATTACAAGTAACGCATTATCATTCATCGTATATTTAGAATAAGTTCTTTGGGAATTATCATAACAAATCAAACATTCATAACAAGTATTGTGGGAATCCTCTTTAAAAATAGATTGCATCTCATTTTTTTGATCAAATATACTTGTGTTAATCTTAATTTTCACTGTTGCAACTATTGTTTAGCAAAAGAGGCTATATCATGGGACATATATCTCTTTTAGTGTGTTAGGAAAGAGGCTTCAGGCTTCTTTATCAATTTTGTTATTGATCGAAATACATTATTTTGGTTAGCTTGTGTGTGCATATCATTTGGTTAGCCTTGATATGGTTGAGTTCATTCGAGCATATTGTACCTTTTTGTGAATCTTTGTCATGCCTAACTTAGCTTAGTAGACAGCTGGAGTTATATTTCATGGTCGGTTCAATGTGAATAAAAAATTAGAAAGATAGTGACACAGTACGTGCAGTTGATTGGCTTGTAACAACAAAGGAGACTAGAACATTTTTAGAGTTATTTCTAGTTTGTATTCTTTTCCCCAATTAGATTGCCATTGTTTATCATTTATTCAGTTGTGTTAATCATTTATTCACTTTTCCTATTATAGTGAATCATGTTCTTTAACGTTCTTAAAATTACATTTTGACATGTAGATGTTTATTCTATCCTATTATAGTGATGTATTTTAACTACTTTACATTTCATAGAGAAACTTGTAAGTGTACTAACACACATGGACCAGTCCTTCCTAGTATATATATACACCCCTATTATTCCTTGCATTTTAGATAGTATTTTGATAATTTTTTGAAAGATTCATATTCAATTAGAATTAAGAAAGTTCATGGAAAGTTGAAAGAAGGTATACCAAAATAAAGTAGTCCATGGAAATATAAGATAAGAGAGGTCTGTTAAGGCAATCCCATCAGCAAAATCATAGAGTTGGGAATAACATTTCAAATTTTTCTTTTGCTCTAAACAAGTGGAGGGGGGGGGGGGTGACGTAATGACTACATTATATTGTATTTTTAAAGATAATTACATCTTTTTCATATATTGGCTACATTTGTGACAAAATATAGTTATCTTAGAATTTTCTCTGATCAATAATATATTTATTCTTTTACAAATTAAATTTGATTTCTATCACAATTTTTATTGTCAATAGTCAATGCAATTTATAGTAACGGTTTTGTTGGGTCATTAAAACTAAAATTTTTAGTGACAAAATAATTGATTTTAACCACAAAAATATACGTGATTTTTTGTAAAAGCAAAATTGTCAATATATATATTTGGGGACAACATATTTTTGTATATAAAATATTGTCTTTAGTGACGAAGTTACTTTTGTTTAACTACGAAACATTTATAACTTTAGGGACACTTGATGTTGTCACTAATTAAAGTGAAACCAATTAATGACAAATTAATGTTGTTGATATAAATAGCCTTTTTAGTAACAAAATGCATTATTGACTATGAAATATTATACTTTTTTGACAAATGAGTTCATCCTAAATACTATGCATTTGGGGACAAAAAGTAAGTTTTGTAGTTAATACAACTTTATTTAGCGAAGAAACGCTAATTTGTCTTTGTATACTTTTAGTGATCCATGGTTTAGGGACCAACAATCAATGATTTTTTTCATCACAAAAGATTTCTTGTGATGAAATATGAGTTTTAAGGGACAAATTAATTCATCATTGATAATGGAATTTGTTGTAGTGATATACAAGCTCTTCAACGTTAGTATAAGAGGTGAATAATGCATCATCACGATAGCAATTTTATTTCCTCTACAACCACACTTTTGGAGAGGGGTTTGACAAAACATACAAGACTCTAGTTCAGTATCCTTCTTAAAGTATAACATTCAACCATTTTCACAACAATCAATTCTAATTAAGGAGAGACCTAACTTTGACACCATTCTTTTTTCCTTACAGAAAGACTCACGAACCTCTAAAGTGGGGTCAACTAACTCTTTAATAAGGTTTATTATAGATTCCATTCCTCTTTCAACATTATTTCAATCAAATTTAATACTTAATAATATAACAGAAATAGAAAAATTGAGAGTACAAACTCCCGTCAAACAAAGGATGACTAGAAGTACACAATTCTTCATAAAAATGACGTGAATTTACATTGCGAACATCTTTTGCATTTTCTTAAATTAAATCCCTTGTTTAATTCCAAAAGAATCATGCACCATATCTGTCATCCTACTATCTTGATAGTTATTATGCCCAGTATACCTACTATTTTCACCACCAACAAAGTTATTTTTCCCTACTCTCCATGACTAGTATTCAATCTTAAATTGTCCTGATGAAATCCCTTTTTGTAATGATGGTTCCTCATAACTTCTTCTTTTAGAATTCTTGTACCATTAAATTTTACACATGGACAACAAAAAAATTGACCAATCATCAAGTGTCTTGACATGTTCAATAAATTGATTAACACTTCTGCATATTTTTCACTCATACCCACCCTATTATCATTATTTCTTTGATATATTTATCTATAATATGACTCAATCTACACAAGAAATCACAATCTTAATTAGTTCAAGTCACTAATTCACATTTCATGCCACTGGGCTTAATCATTTTCAAGTAACTAATTCACATTTCAATAAACTACACATAACCCTTTTCAAGACATAAATTCACATTTCAAGAAACTACCTTAACCATTTCAAGTCATTATTTCGCATTTCAACTAACTATACCTAACAATTTTATAGTCATTAGTTTACATTCTTAAGTCACTACCCTAACCTTTTTCAAGTCATTAGTACATATTTCAAGTAACAATGCTAACCATTTTCAAGTTACTACCTCACATTTCAAGTCACTACACTTTACCATTTTGAAGTCACTTATTCACATTTCTAGTTACTACACTTAACCATTTTCAAGTCACAAATTCACATTTAAAGTCACTACATTAAACCCTTTCAAGTCATTAATTCATATTTTATGTCACTACACATAACAATTTTTAAGTCACTAATTCACACTTCAAGTAACTACACAACCATTTTCAAGTCACTATTCAACATTTCAAGTGACTAGACTTAATCATTTTCAAGTCATTAGTACACGTTTTAAGTAACTGCACATAACCATTTTCAAGTCATTAGTTTAAATTTTCAAGTTACTACTTTAACCATTTTCAAGTCACTAGTACACATTTCAAGTAACTACACTAACCATTTTCAAGTCACCAATTCACATTTTAAGTCACTACACTTAACCATTTTCAAGTTACTAATTCACATTTAAAGTCACAACACTAAACCATTTTTAAGACACTAATTCACATTTCAAGTTACTACAACTAACCATTTTCACATCACTACACTTAACCATTTTCAAGTCACTAATCAATATTTCAAGTCACCGGACTTAATCATTTTCAAGTCACTAATTCACATTTTCAAGTCACTAACCATACCATTTTCAAGTTACCACACTTAACCATTTCCAAGTCACTAGTCCACATTTTCAAGTCACTAGACTTAATCATTTTCAAGTCACTAGTTCACAGTTTCAAGTGACTACACTCAATCATTTTCAATTTATTAGATTACAATTTCAAGTCACTGCACTTAACCATTTTCAAATCACTAGTTCACATTTAAAGGTTACTATACTTAACCATTTTTAAGTTATTAATTTATATTTTCAAGTGACTATACTTAACCATTTTCAAGTCATAAGTTCATAATCAAGTGACTACTCTTGACCCTTTTCAAGTTAATAATTCAAAGTTTCAAGTGACTACACTCAATATTTTCAAGTTATTAGATTACAATTTCAAGTCTCTATACTTAACATTTTCAAGTTGTTGCACTTAACTATTTTCAATTCATTAATTTATACTTTCATGTCACTACGCTTAACCATTTTCAAGTCACTAGTTCACATTTTCAAGTGACTTCACTTAACTATTTTCAAGTCACTACTTCACATTTTCAAGTAACTACCTTAACCATTTTCAATTCATTGGTTTACATTTTCAAGTCAGTACACTTAACTATGTGTAATTCACTAGTTCACATTTTTAAGTGACTTCACTTAACCATTTTCCAGTCACTAGTTCACATTTTCAAGTCTCTACACTTAACCATTTTTAATTCACTAGTTAATACTTTCAAGTAACTATAATTAACATTTTAAATTCACAAGCTTACAAATTCAAGTCACTAGATTTAACCATTTTCAAGTCACAAATTCACAATTTAGAGTCACTATATTTAACCATTTTCATGCCACAAATTCACATTTTCATGTCACTACATTTAACTATATTGAAGTCACTAATTTATATTTTCCAATCAATTATTATTCAAATAATTTAACAAATTTAATAAATCAAATAAGCAGAGGCTCATATGTCCCTCTCGTACCATATAATCATCTCATAGCCTATAGATTTCTAGTGTGATCCCCATATTAAAATTTAGAATTTCCTATGTTTTAACCATTTTAACCTTCCTTGTAGTTGCTAAATATTGATTTGAAGTGTGGGGATAGTTGGAACAACTCACAAGGACTTTGAGAAGGTTTTGGGAGAGTTTCAAATTATTTTAAGGCTTTACGAGCCAATAGTTGACTCCGGTCAACATTTCTTTGTCTGAATGTTGGATGAAAATTCAGACTATGCCATCAGATCTAGTATGTTGAATTTGGATTAGTAGCAGGGTTGATTTGATTTCACAACTTTTATATCTCATTTTGACCTCTATTTTGAAAAAAGTTAGAGGAGGTCCCGGGGGTTAATTTTATGAAAACAATCCTTTTTAAAAGTCAAAAGTTTTCATTAGGTTTGGAACATAGGAATTAGCCTAGTACCATTATTTTTTTATTTTTGTAGGGTCATAAATGAATCCCGAGGGTCTATTCAGAGAAATTTTAAAATAAGTGTCTTGCTCTTCTCAACTATTTTGGCATTCGTAAAGGAGGAATAAATCCTTTATCACAATCGCAATGGAGGGTACCGTGATAGATGATACAAGTGTCAAGTCAAGGCCGTTCACCTGAAGTAAAGCTAAGGAACTTCAATAATTTCAATTATTGTTTATGCACTTGAAGGAGTGTGAGAGTGTGATGCATCCGACTAAGGGAGGGTACTTGATGGTTTGTGAAGAAGAACTTTGAAAGAACTACTTTCTTGAATCTTATGGGTGCCTAAAAGGAGGGGTATTGTGGACTTTTGTCACTCTTAAGTTACACTCAAGAGGCGTCTATTTTGAGGCTTCATTAAGGGCATTAGAGTCTTTTATTATGTAATAGTATAAATAGACATTTTAGCCACTATTTTCATTATACTTATGGTGAAATTGAATATTACTCTTAGTTTGTAACTTAGTCTTCTAGTCGGTAGCTTTAGAATCCAAAATTAAAACCCTAGTAGCAATTGAAATTGGTTTTCACTTGTTTTAGGGAATTTGGCAAGAAAGGTGTGCTTGAGGATGTGTGAGTCCTTTGGATTACCTAAAAGAGTGGTTTGAACTTCCATTTGTAAGGTGTGATTAGAGGTTTGATACATCTTCTTTTGTTAATCATCTAGTGGAAGTAAGGGTCACTTTACTATCTTCACATTTTTGCATTCTTCTTCATTTCCTTTCTTCGTAGTGTGTTGTTTTCTCTTTATGTGCTTGCTTGTTTTTGTGTTTTGTTTCTCCATATTTATGAGTTCATATACTTTAGGCTATCATTTGGTATCAAATCCAGGTTTAGGGTTGTTCCAACATCCCTAAATCTTAGTTTTAGTGTTCTTATTTAGAAAATCTCAATAAAAAAGAGTCAAAAAATTAGAAAATACAAAAAAAAAATGGTGTCTAGTGTTGTCTTGTGTTAGATCCGAATTTAGAACTTAGATCTAAAAATTTTTACTCTGTCTTTGAAGTTTCTTGCACTGGATTCTAGGGAGTCTAGATCTACTTTTAGAGTGAAGTTTTGTTGGTTTTGAGCTAGATCCACCACTATAGTGGCTTGTTTGAAGCTTATTGGAGAAGGTGACGTTTTGGGATTGTGTTGAAGAGTTGATTGGTGGCTGATTTTTAGTGGGTTGAGTTTGTTTTAGCATAAGGAACCTATATCTACACAAAAAATCAGATTTGGAGTCCATTTGCTTGTTGGTCAAACTTGGTCAACACTTGAATATTCATCTTGTTCATCCTTGATCTTCATATCTTAGTGAAGAAGAATATTCAAAGGTGTTGTTTGACCCAAAATAGGTAATAAAGAGAGTGAAAAGTTGTTGGTCCAAAAGCATATTCAAAGAATATTCCATTCTTCCAAAAGAAAGGGCGGGACCAAAGAGCAAACCAAGAACAATTGCATTTATTAGGGTGGGACCATTGCATTTCATTTCACTTTGAGACTTGAAGGGACTCTAAATTGCCTTCTTACCCCCTCCAAATTAGAAAACTCTTCTTCCCCAAAGTGGTGTTTGGCCGAAACAAGTTTTTGGGAAATTTGAAATTTCAAAAAGTGACAACCAACCCCGTAGTGTCACATCATCACTTGTGATCAATCAAAATTCGCCTCTAGAATTAGGTTTCCTAGTTTATACCTTTTGATTCTAGTTTCTTTTAAGTTAATTCTACCACTAATTAGCAAACTAGTAAGTACCTACTAGGTTGGTAATTAGTCTAGAGTTCGTTTATTTCGTGTATTCATTTTTTTTGTGAGCTTTTCTCATTTTTAAGTCATACTATTTTGTTGGTTCAAGTCCGTGCATCACTTTATTTGAGTCATTTCAAACAAAGAACGAGTCTGGACTAAAGCTTTTCACCTCTCAAGTAACTTACCAAGTATTGCCGATTCTCCAACACTTGTTAGGCCAGGTGTGAGGTGAGGTTGAGTGGGAGTGAAGTGAGGCTTTTGAACTAACTTATTTGCTCATTTTGTAGGTTGTTTTGTTTTCTGTTTTTTTCTCTTTTTAGGTACATTTGACCATGGAAGCCGAGGATTATTCACCCCAACCCTTGGGAAATGATATTATGGAGGCCTTGAAGGCTCACTTTAAGGCCTTTGCCCGGGATCTGAAGGGTGAAATAGATACTATGAGGAGAGAGTTGAAGAATGATAATGATGCCTTAAGGAGTGAAATGGTGACTATGAAGGGTGAAATTTTCACTTTTAGTTGAAGACTTGATTGTGTTGAAAGTAGGAGGAACTCACGACCTTCTACTCCTAATCCCTACCATGCATCCTCTAGTGTCCAAGCCAATAACTCTTCCATGACTATAACACCCGAAACCCTCCACCAAATGCTTAACCCTCCAAGAGTTCCACAAAACCAGCCACTAAACCAATCCCAAACCTCTCCTAACCAGAACTTACAAAGGCCACTACATCACCAAATGAACCAAGTCTAACAAGAGGAACTTGGAACTCAAAATTCACCACTAAATCCGAACCAAATACCTCCACAAAATACCACTTACCAAATGCCAAATCCCATGGACCAAAGACCTTACCATCCACCACCTCCAATACCACAAGTTCAAGTACCACATAATAAAAGACCAAACCCACTTCCCCAAAGGACTCAAATCCGAAACCCACCCATCCAAATTGAGGATTATAGTAGAGGAGAGAAAGAAGGCTATGAAGTTTCTCATGATGATTATTGGTTTGATGAGGGAGAGAGGGGAAGATATAAACATAGGGGACCTTATGGTAGATTCCGAGGGCAAGATACAAGGCATGGGCATGGTGATTAACCAAGAATCCGAGACATTGGCATTAATTCAATCAAGGTTGGTATTCCGATCTTCAAGGGAGAAAGTGATCCCGAGGTGTACTTAGCTTGGGAATCTTCTTGTGAAATTTTTTTCCAAGTGAATGACTTAACCGAGGAAAAGAAAAGTTGTTATGCCATTGCACACATTGAAGGATATGCCAACACTTGGTGGGATTACACTAAGAGGTTCGGGAATGTCTTGATTGGTGTCTAACTACCTCCTTGGGAAGACTTGAAAAGAGTAATTAGAGAGTGGTATGTACCGAAACAATATAGACATGAGCTCCTTGACAAGATCTACAACTTGAGAAAAGGAAGCAAGAGTGTCATGGCGTACTATGATGAATTTCAGCAACTCATTTTGAAGCTTGATCATAGAGGTGAAGAAGTCATGCATGACATCATTCATTTCAAAGTTGAGTTGAACAAAGACATCTCTTATAGAATCACTCTTATTAAGTTTGAAACCGTGGTTTAGGTCTTTCAAGAGGCCTTGGAAATTGAAAAGGAGAACAAAGAAAGGTACAAGCCAAGACCTCAAATACCCAATTCGGGTTGGGTCCATTCCAAAGGTACAACTCAGCAAGCTTAGGGTTTAGGTAAAGGAAAGGAAACTTCAACTTTTTTCAAGCAATTCGAGGTCAAACAAGTGCCAAGATACCACACAAGAACCGAAGGTAACAAACTTCCTACTCCTAATCCGAAACGTCTTCAATGTTTCAAGTATCAAGGATGGGGTCATCGGGCAAGTGAGTGTGCTACTCGTAGAAATGTGATACTAAGGAAAGGTATGTTGTATTATCTAGGTGAGGAAGTTGAGATTTAACCCAAGGGTGAAGAGGTTGGTTTACAAGATAGAGAGCTTTGTGATGTTGAACTCGAGGTCACTTGTGATGATTGTAAGAAAGAAGACACTTGGCCACAAGGTAGAGAGTGTCAAATTCCTAATTATGTAGTGAGAAGGGATATGGTGAGTAAAGAACTTAAAGATCTGAGCCAAAGAGAGAATTTGTTCCACACTAAGTGGTTGATTAAGGGAGGAGTATTTACTATGGTGATTGATGGTGGAAGTTGCACAAACGTTGCTAGTTCTACCATGGTGGATTTCTTGAAACTCCCAACCACCCCTCATCCTAATCCATACAAACTAAAATGTATTAATGAATGTGGTGAGTTAAAAGTGACACGACAATGCATGATCAAGTTCAAGGTAGAAAACTACCAAGATGAGATTTGTTGTGATGTCATTCCAATGCAAGCATGCCATTTGTTACTTGGTAGACCATGGCAATATGAAAAATCTACCAAGCATGATGGAAGTTTGAACACTTATTCACTTGTGCATGGTGGGAATAAGTTTACATTGCACCCACTTTCACCCTCTCAAGTGAATAAATTGCATCAAAGGTTAAGAGAGTCAAAAGAAAAGGGAAGCAAAAGGCTAAAACCCGAAAAGAGGCAAAAAGGGGAGGTCTAGGGTTCTAATTCTTATAAAGGAGAACTTGCTGATTCTAAGGGTCAAAAAGGTCAAGGACCCATGGTTATCTTTTCTAGGAGGAAGGATTTGTTCAAGGATCAAGACATGGACACTCCTATGCTCCTCCTAGCTCATGCTCTTAATACTAACTTTTCTCCTTCTTATTATTATTTTTCTTCTTTTTATTCTTATTTTTACCCTTCCATTTTACTTTTTTATCTAGAGTTGGATGATGTATTTCCTCAAGGGTTTCCCCCAATATGGGGAATTGAGCACCAAATTTATTTGGTGCCGGGTTCACAACTTCCAAACAAACCAGCCTATAGGAGCAATCCCATGGACACTAAGGAGCTTGAAAGACAAGTTGAGGAGCTTCTCAACAAAGTCTAAATCAAAGAAAGATTAAGTCCGTGTGTTGTCCCAGTGCTTTTGGTACCAAAGAAGGATGGAACTTGGCGCATATGCATTGATTGTAGAGATATTAACAAAATCACAATAAGGTATCGTCATCCTATCCCTAGGCTAAATGATATGTTATATGAGCTCCATAGTGCTTGTGTGTTTTCTAAAGTCGATCTTAGGAGTGGCTACCACCAAATTCGTATGCAACTCAGTGATGAGTGGAAGACTGCATTCAAGACCAAATTTGGTCTATATGAGTGGTTGGTCATGCCCTTTGGCCTTAACAGTGCTCCTAGCACCTTTATGAGGCTAATGAATCATATGATGAAGCCATATATTAGAAATTTTGTGGTTGTCTACTTTGATGATATGTTGGTATATAGTAGGTGTATTGATGAACATATGAATAATTTGAGATGTGTGTTTGATGTTCTCCGAAGGGAGAAGTTTTATGCCAACATGGAGAAGTATTCTTTTGGAGTTGATGAAGTGGTCTTCTTGGGTTTTGTTGTGAGTTAAAGGGGTGTTGAAGTGAACGAATCTAAGATAGACTCTATACGAAGTTGGATGACCCCTAAGACTATTGGAGAAATCCAAAGTTTTAATGGGTTGGCAAGATTTTATAGGAGGTTTGCCTAGGGTTTTATGTCCATAGCATCCCCCTTAACTGAAGTTATTATAAAGGACCAACCTTTTAAGTGGGGTGAAGAGCAATCAAAGGCTTTTAAGGCCTTGAAAGCTTTGCTCATTTTGGATCCCTTGTTGCAATTGCCCAATTTTGATAAAACATTTGAGGTTGAATGTGATTCGAGTAAGGTTGGTCTTGGGGCTATTTTTATGCAAGAAGGCAAGCTCGTTGCTTATTTCAGTGAAAAGCTCAAAGGGTCAACTCTTAATTATTCGACTTATGATTTGGAGTTGTATGCCCTTGTTAGAGCCTTGGGTAATTGCAACATTATTTATGGACTAAGGAGTTTGTGATATGAACTGATCATGAATCATTGAAACACCTTAAGATCCAAGACAAGTTGAATAGGCGTCATGCTAAGTGGATTGAATTCATCAAGACTTTCCCCTATGTAATCCATTACAAAAGGGGGAAGGTCTAGAAAATATGTGTTTGTTGCTACTTTGTCTTCGAAGTTGATGGGGTTTGAGAGCTTGAGTATGTTGTATCCCGAGGATCCTATCTTTGCTCCTATTTATAGGGAATGTGAAGAGTGGGGAAGGGACCGATGGCTTAAAGAGAATGGAAATTCCTCCTACTCTTGGTTTGATGGTTATTTGTTCAAATAGAGGAGATTGTGTGTTCCTTCTAGTTCATGAAGGGAATTATTTGTGAGGGAGGCACATGATGGTGGCCTCATGGGGAATTTTGGGGTTGATAAAACCCTCGGTATCTTACAGGAGCAATTCTATTAGCCAAAAATACGCAAAGATGTTGCTAAGATTTGTGGCTAATGTATGGATTGCCGGAGTATGAAATCTCACCTCCTACCTCAAGGATTGTACACCCCACTTCCCACTCTCTTTAGACCTTGGTTAGATATCTCCATGGACTTTATTTTGTGGCTGCCAAGGACTATAAAGGGTCGAGATAGCATTTTTATTGTCGTTGATAGATTCTCCAAAATGGCTCACTTCATTCCTTGTGCCAAAACCGAGGATGCCCCTAGTGTAGCTTCTTTATTTATTGAACATGTTGTAAAGCTTCACGAGATCCCAAAGACTATAGTGAGTGATAGGGACTCAAAGTTCCTAAGTCTTTTTTGGAAGTCAATATGGTGTAGGCTTGGTACGAAGTTGCTTTTCTCAACCTCTTTCCACCCACAAACCGATGTCCAAACGGAATTAGTAAATAGGACCTTGGGTTCTATACTACGGACTATAGTTAAAGGTAAAATGACTTCATGGGAGGTCCACCTACCTTTGGTGGAATTTTCATACAATAGGGTGGTTCACTCAAGTACGGGAATGACTCCCTTTGAGTGTGTCTATGGCATGAACCCCCTTACCCCTTTGGATTTAACTCTTTTGCCTAGTGAACTTGTGAATAGCTTAGATGGCAACATAAGAACTGAGGCAATGAAGAAAATGCATGAGAAGGTGCGTCTAAAGCTTGAAAAAAAGAACCAAGAGGTTTCAAGAAGGGTGAACAAAGGTCGAAGAAGGCTTGTGCTTGAACCCAGAAATTGGGTATGGGTACACTTGAGGAAGGAGCGGTTTCCGAATCAAAAGAAGGCCAAGCTTATTCCTCAAGGAGACGGACCCTTCCAAGTGCTTAAAAGGATCAACGACAATGCCTACCAAATTGATTTACCCTTGGATTATCAAGTACATTCCACTTTTAATATTTGTTATCTTTCACCCATGGACATTCTTGATGTTGATGAAGCCACAAGTTTGAGGACAAAATCTCTTCAATATGGAGAGTATGATACAAGTGTCAAGTCAAGGACTTTCACCCGAAGTCAAGCTAAGGAACTTCAACAATTTCAATCATTGCTTATGCACTTGAAGGCGTGTGAGAGTGTGATGCATCCGGCTAAGGGAGGGTACTTTATGGTTTGTGAAGAAGAGTTTTGAAAGAACTACTTTCTTGCATCTCATGGGCACCTAAAAGGAGGGGTATTGTGGACTTTTGTCACTCTTAAGTTACACTCAAGAGGCATCTCTTTTGAGGCTTCATTAAGGGCATTAGAGTCTTTTATTATGTAATAATATAAATAGACATTTTATCCACTATTTTCATTAGAATTTTGATGACATTGAATATTACTCATAGTTTGTAACTTAGTCTTCTCGTTGGTAGCTTTAGAATCCAAAATTGAAACCCTAGTAGCAATTGAAATTTATTTTCTCTTGTTTTGGGGAATTTGGCAAGAAAGGTGTGCTTGAGGAAGTGTGAGTCCTTTGGGTCACCTAAGAGAGTGGTTTGAACTTTCATTTGTAAGGTGTGATTGGAGATTTGATACATCTACTTTTGTTAATCATCTTGTGAAAGTAAGGGCCACCTTACTATCTTTACATTTTTGCATTCTTCTTCTCTCCTTCCTTCTTAGTGTGTTGTTTTCTCTTTATGTGCTTGCTGGTTTTTGTGTTTTGTGTCTCTATTTTTGTGAGTTCATAGACTTTAGGCTATCAATATAGAAGGTTAAGGTTGGGAAACCTTGCAATCGTGGCCAAGGGCCTGTGTTCACGAAGGCCAATGACACGAATGCAGGCCATGGACAGATTAATAATCCCTATTTTTATCCCAAATCATATTTTTTCCATTTTTGGGCTAGATCTTGGGTTAAGGTGATTTAAAGGGACTTTCACAATTTCTCTTGTGGGTATGTTTCCAAATTCGTATTTTATTATTTCCAAATGAGTTTATAGTCAAAGGAACTTCAAATTTGTAATTTTAAATGTGTTTTTGGGTCTTGGCCTAGTAAATTATTAAATGAGTTTTTCTTCAATTCAATGTCTGATTTCTACTCATTTTTATTTGGTTTTCAACATAGACTCTTCTTGATATGGAAAACATTATTCTATACTTTTTTTCAATTTATCACTTTTATTTTTAGACTCATTTTTTAACCGTCATAAATGGGGTCAATATAGGTATCATTAGCTCTTTTTTATTTGTAGATGTTATTTTTGAGTTGATTTGATGTGTTTGGTATTGATTCAGGGAGTTGAACTTCTAATTGAGGCTTTAGATGATGTTGAAGCTTGCGGATCTTTACTTAAGGCAAGTTAGACATACCTTTACTATTCCAAAGTGTTTATGTGTAGTATGCTTGTTTGTATGTATTTTTGTGTTTTATTTAGTATTGAAGTTCCCGCTAGGTGATATGGTGAGCGTCCCTGCGGGTACCTAAGTCTTTGATGGATTGTATTTAGATAAATGCCTATTTTAGTTAGTTTTACTACTTGAAAGTATATCTAGGATGGATTGTAAATGGATAACTTGGTCTTCTTGAATATCTTATACAAATTATGAGCATGTATTACACTTGGTTACTTTCTAAATGATAGTTAAGTTATTCTTATCTAGTTATGGAATGGTAGAGGTTTAGTAAACCCTTAGAGTATAAATGGATCTCTATTAGTTTATGAGACTTAACATATGGATCAAACTAGGTTTTGATAGTTTTGCGATATATCATTTTTTAGATTATTGGTTCTTTTGTATTGCCCATGTAGGGCTTATGTGAATGTAATTATAGACTTTAGTAACTAGTTGTGATTTTGTGCCTGAGTGATGGCTTATATGCATAGTTTTATTGATTTGAGAGGATATATTATTTTGATTCCTAAGTGATGGCCTGACATGATGTTATTGGTTATGTTTGTGCATTAAATTCCTTATTTATTATTATTTTTCCTAAGTAGAGTCTTGAGTTTTCACCACAGGCCTTATATCTACCTTGAATTGCCTTATCTATCATTGTGCTGCTTGAGTAGGGGCTTGAATGAACATTATAGGCCTTATTTTAACCGTTAATTACATTATCATTATAGTAATGCCCAAATGAGGGAATGGAAATGATATTATTGGTAACTACAAGACTATTTAATCTAGTGGTGCCAAGTGAAACTAACAATATGAATTATTGATACATTGAGTTGATTTTGTGATCACTTATATATGCATTGAATTGATTTTGATCTTCACACCGATTGATTGTGAGCATTACATCCTCATATCATGCATGTATATTTATAACACATTGGTATCACTAGGAATAACCATTTATAATAGATAATGTGACACTTTTATGAAAATCCTCTCTGGGAACATAAGTCAGAGAGGAGATTTGAGATTGAGATTGAGATATGAGCTATAGTATATGGGTTGTGACCCCCCACAGGTCCTACCTAGTAGCTGTGAGCTTGGTGAATCTATACAAAAGGTCATGCGATGACTTTCACCATTTATCATCATCACTCCACAGCATTGCATCATTTATATTGCATTACATTCCATGGTTTGATTTCATACTACATTCATATTTACTTTTGTATAGTGTTTTCATCATAGAACCTTATTTGTGATATTGTGTTTGAGCATTCATTTCATTCTATTATATTATCTTAAACCATCCAATACTGATTTAGAGGTTAGAATATTATGAGACATGGGATATAGTTGAGGATTAATAAGAGAGATAGATGTGTAACCCCTCCTAGTTGTATGAGATTCACTCATATATATAGGCACTTTTTCCCTATTTTCATCTCATATTACTTAGTTGATTGTATCTGATTAAGCCTAATATCCTATTAGTGAGTCTACTTCATAAATGACCTCCCTTATAGATTAACTATGGAATGATTAGTGTTGACTAACCTAGGTTAGTATGCCTACCCTAAATTTTGTTAAGTTTTTAAATATTGTGTTGGGTTACTTGGACTTGGATGAAATGGTGTAATGGTTGAATTTTGGATATAAGTAGTAGGGATGGTGGTTCTTTCCATCACGTTTGATTAGGATCGATTATCGATGATGCTTTTAAGTACACGTGGTTTCATACTTATTTTTTCCTTTTTTCCTTTTTCTTGTTTTTTTACCCCGTGTAGGTTCTGGTTTTAGTAGTAGATGGTATACAACGTTCCATCAAAGCTGACATTGCAGAGATAGAGGTAGTCATAAATCTCTCCATTTATGTCTTATATTTTTATTTATATTTAAGGCATTTTAGACTCTTATTATTATTATTATTTGTTGAAACTTTATGAAGGCTTATACTGTTACAACTCTTCTTAGGATGTATTTTTCAGACTTATGTCTCTTCTATATATATATATGTTTGCGATTCTTTTTGTCCTGTTCTTGAACTTTCTTTAACTTTGGTTCTTTGGGTTAGGTTATGATTACTTGTTGAAGGGTCTGACAAGTGCATGACATGCCCATTTTGGGCCATGACAAATTGGTATAAGATCCTAGGTTCATTGATCTCATCAGTACAAGTCGAGCTCTAGTAAAGTCTGATAGATTAGTACTGATACGTTCTTTATCTATCTTCTAGAGGCTACATGACCTTAGGAGATTATCATTCCTCGATCTATTTTAGGCATTTGGAGTTTTGTATAACTCTAAAACTTCTTATTCACTCTCTCATAAATAGTGAGCACATATTTTTCTACGATAAATGACATAGAGCCAATGCCTTTGGTGTGTGGAAGGAGCAGGGTTTGACGTAGAGGTTGAATAATATTTCCAGACTAGCTAGAGGTCCGATTAGAGTTGCCTCTTTAGGTTTTAAGGTTACTAGTGGTGGTAGGTCTAGTGAGTTAGAGGGTTTACGACTATTTTAGACACCACCTATGACCATAACTATGATTGATGAATGTTTGGTTCTAGTGTGGAATTTTCTTCAGAGGGTGGCTCCTATTTTAGTTTAGTGTGCTCCTTCAGGTCTTCAGACTCTTAATGCACATATGACTACTAGGCGCTCTATTAGTGTTGATAAGGTATTATCGGGGATTACTCAACATCAGTGACTTTACCTTTCATGTCCATGGAAAGATAAAGTGAATATATAGGGTTCATGAGGACATTTCCTCTTTGTTTTAATGGAGATCCTAGGTTTAAAGGTTATATGTTTTTTCTTGGTTTCCATGAGAGATTGTATAGGTTGAGTTCTTGGATTTCAATGGAGTAGACTTCACTTTCTTTCAATTCTTTAGGCCAACTAGATAGTGGTGGTGGACCTTTCTTGAGGGTAGATCCATCGGATCACCTCTTTTATAGGATCCATTTGCTCGACTGTTCTTAGAGGAGTTTCTATAGATATATAAGAGGCTTTCAGGTCAGAGAAACTATGGAGTACATGATCACAGTGATATACATTATGAAGGTCAGGATCTTCGTGTTTATTCTTAGAGAGGGTTAGATCGAGGTGGTCCATTTGGTCCTTTAGGTTTGGTTTAGCAGGATCTGACTTCTTTAATTTAATTTTGCTATATTGGTTTCAATCACAATTGAAGGGATTGGCCCAAGCTTAGATAGAGAAATAATTCATATGTTTTAGATTAGACAATAGGTCTCTATAACATGTTACACGTTATAGAGACGAGGATGGAGTTTTTTTTTGTATAGTAGCCACATATATGTTTTTGTTCTATTTTTTTATGTATCTTGATAGAAGTTGATTATGTTTTTTCATTGTTCTACAAGTTTACTTTTTTCATTAGGTTTTGATGTTATTTGTGAGTTTCGTTAGGTTTGTTGATATTGTTGGCCCATAGATGATTTCTTAGGATTAGATTAGGTGTATCTATCTTATGTTGTGACTCACTTGAGTTGGGTGAATTTTGGTGTATTTAGGTATGATCTCTTTGTTGGTTATGTTGTAGACTAATGGTGGATCGATGGTGGGTTTTGGTGCATTTAGATTATAGAAGACGATCTAGAGGTTCTCTAGAGAGTCGTGGGTCTATTAGAGTTCTGAAAGCATTTTGATTATTAGGATGGCGAGTGTTGAGTAAAGAAAATTACACCTGGAAGAGTTGTGTAGAATTGCCTACAAGTGTTATTGACAGTGTGTGTGCATGATTTAGCCCTTTTATGATGGTTTCCTTGATGTATTTGTGGTTTGGGTTAAAATCGAATTGATAATATCAACTTTGTGGGATGACGAGTGGTGCTTGATTGATTGTACAAGAATACCTTGTAGTGGGTCGGACTTGGTACAACCAAGTTGGAAGGATTGCCTAAGGAAGATTTTAGTTTGATAAGGGAAGATTTTTAGGCTTTAATGCCTTGCGCATTGATTACTTCCTTAGTTATTGTCCTTTGTTGCATGATGTGATTTGATTGTATTTAGACACTCCTAAGATAGGTTTGAAGGATTCAACTTTTGATGTATTCATTCTTTTCTTCGAAAAGAGTTTCAAATAGTAAGGAAAAACTCACTTACAGCAAATGTTACTTGTATAGCTAAGTGTCCTAATGGGATATTTTTTCTCATAAGTTTTTATTTGATATTTGGTCCTATTCCATAGTTCTTGTGTTGAAGAAATACTGAATGGAAAATTAAGATAAGGAAACTTAAGGAAATTGTTCAAAAAGAGTTTTGATATATTTTGAGTTTAGCTATGGGTTTGGATTGAGAATTTTTGGTCTTGATAGTATAGTGTATCAGTAGCTTATGCAGAGTTTAGCAGTAATTTATCGAGTTTGATCCGTGATTTGGTCGCCTACCAGTGAGGTATAGTGACTGTTGCACCTCTCCTATGAGCTGATTGTTTCTTGTTATGACGATTGTATATATTTTTCGGGTCAGAAAGAATCTTTATTATACCAGGTTAACAAGGACTTCAGGTTGATTCATGGCTTTTGCATATTGAGGACTAAACATGTTATTTCAATGATTATCTTTATTTTTGTGTCATTTAGAAGATTGCATGTCTATGATTTTTAGAGTGTTATGGTGACCTTTAGATGCCTTAAAAGGATTAAGTTATAGATTTTAGCTATCGAGTGGTGACCTAGTGTGTGGCGTGTGACTTTTAAGGTTTTATGAAGATTTGATATCAGTTTCGAGCCTAATAGTTATAGCCTAGGGTTTTGGTGTTGTTTGACTTGAGAGTGATAGTGTCAACCTTAGGAGGGTTTATTCAGTGTTTTGGTGGATAGATATGTGTGATTTATGGATTCCTTGGCTTTTGCTGGGTGTGAGGATGATTTTTGGTCTTATAGTTGTAGCTAGTGTCTTGTGGTGTCTCGGTCAGGTTTAATTTAGCCGAGTGAATTCATGCCTTCTGTTGTGTTTGACTCATGTTTTTGGTCTATAGGAAACTCATAAACATAGAAATTTGACATTATTGATGATTAGGCCTTAAAGGCTTCTGTTGTGACCTAATAAGTCCTTATGTAATGAATTTACAGTTCTATGGTGAGACCGATAATTCTCTTATTGTGACTTCGCATTGGAGTGCTTGCTTGATATTTTCTCATGGGTATTCTTGTCCTATACCGATTTTGGGCATTTGCTTTATTGTACATTTGAGGTCGACCATGAGTTTTTGTGGTTGATATGCAATGACCCTCACATTAAACTTCAAAATTTTCCATGTTTTAAAAATTCTACCCTTCCTCTTAATTGTTAAATGTTGATTTTAAGGTGTGGGGATGGTTAGAATGGCTCCTAAGGCCTTCATGAAGGTTTTGGAAGAGTTTGAGATTATTTTGAGGCTTTAAGAGTCAATAGTTGACTTTGGTCAACATTTCTTGATCTGTCACGGCCTAATTTCTTAAGTCGTGATGGCGCCTACTATAACCTGCCAGAAGGCAAGCCAAACCAATAGTACGAAACAACTAGTAATGGACTACTCAGATAGATAAAAGAAAGAATGTGGAATAGAGGTAATAAAAGATCAAATACATAATATTCTCCAAAAACCTAGTGGTATCTGTATAAGAGCTTCTAATATATTAAGAGTACAAAAATGAATTACCTAGGGAATTACACTCTTACAACTTGTCTCCGAATACAACATAGAGACTAGTCTAGTACACACGAGGGAGGAAAGTAATACTTTGAACGTTAGGATCTCACTTTATGTATCTAAATTATGGTTGCTCTTCACGACGTACAGATCAACGACGATAACCCGTACTATGATTTACAAGCTGCAAATGTGTAGTATGAGTACCAAAAATGTGGTGATGAGTAGGCAACTGCCAAATGAGCTCCAAAGATAATGTAAATATATATAACATATAAACTGAATTGAAAACTACACACAAATGTCCAACAACCACATAAGCAAGCCAATGAGATATTAAGGAAAACTATCTTATTCATGTCCAAGAGACAAACCTAATAAGGCTAAGAAAGTATCAAGGATAAGCTATCCTATTCCATACATACATAGGAATCTCAACATTATACCATATATCACCAACCAATATATGAATAAAGCGCGGTGGAAAGTTAAATATGTGTGTGTGTAAGTATACAAGGCCAATCTGAATAAATGAAGGAAGAAAGGGCTATGCGGTTATACCATATATATAGATATATATGTGTGTGTGTGTGTGTGTGTGTAAAAAGGTCAACTCAAAGTACAACCTAAATCATCTAACCAGTATTTTTGATACCTCAACAAGAACTAGTGCTAGTACACATCAGGGTTTCTAATCCATACATATATCAAGAACTAATCATGCATAATAAAAAAATCATAAGATACAAAGATAGAATCATACCTTGAATCTCGACATCAAATCATTAACCAATCTTTCACAAAGTAGCCATAACAATGATAATAACATTAATAATAACGTATCAATGATAACGCAAGTAACTTACTAGTTCGAAAAAACTAATACCTAGATGATCCTTTCACGTACCCCCACTTCCCCCAGATCAGAAGGTTCGATCAACATACAACACACCACAAGACATAATCATCACCCACACCTATGCACCCCACCAAATAGGCTGATAGATATAGGCGCATACTGGTGATAGGCAATGTACATGCAATGATGAACACAACAGAATCTATATTGTCATAACTAATCTAAATATCATACTATAATCATCATAACCATCACAATCATAACCACCACCATCATAACCATCATATTATAATCACCCTTCATCCTTATCGGGTATATAATTGCAATACATAGGGCTAGTCGAACTCGAAATGATAAATGTACACATAGGCACATTAATATAATCATCCTTCGAACTTGCCAGGTTGTAATACCCTAGGTCTTAGACTCTAAAATTTTTTAGTGTTGATGACACTGCCCAGACTATAACTTAGGTGATGAGTCGTTATCACTCATCATGAGTTATAGGGTGAGACTCATAGTCTCGCCAGTAAAGTATGCCCAGCTTACTGTCTTGATCACGACTTAGTCCTCATGAGTTATTAGGTAAGGTCACGAGTTATGGTGCGGGACTCATGACCAAAATAGTATGATGGCCCAAAGTTTCTACTCAGGCCATGAGTCCAGGCAATGACTCATGACTAGTCACCATGAGTCATTACCCAACCCGTAGCGACTGGGAGCTATTTCTCCTGCATGCTTTAATTAAGGGTAATTTTATTTTTTTCCTTTCTTAACACTTTACCCATGACCTTAAAATAGCTAAGGGACCCTATTAACATGAATTAATTAAATCAAACACTACTCTCATCATCTTAAACTCCCAAAAGCGAGAGAAAACTAGGGTTTTCATGGAATTGAATCTTCACGCTCTCAAATTTGGATTCTCTTCCTATTCTTGTGTATTTTAGGAATGTTTCTCCTCCCTAAAATTCAATTATATATCATGTCATATGTTAATCCTTATTCATGTGGTTTCAATGGTTGTGTTTGAAATTGGGTTGAGGATTCTTGATGATTATTACTTGAATTATGTTTCCCATGGTATAAGTGTTTTAGTATGCTTTAATTGATAATTTTATGGATGAATGGTTAAAATGGTTGGAATGGGAGATGTGGGTTTCCCCAATTGATGGATTTTTATTTGGAATTAGCATTAACCTCAACTCATTTTGTAATTTGGTTTTGGAACATCGACATATGCAAGATTTAACTTGTTATTCGGAATATTGCATTACATATAAAGGTTAAATGGATAAAATAGATTTAAAAGGCCTTGGTGGCCATGGTTTTGGTGTTCTTAACGGAACCTTGGGAGTCAAATTGGTTAATTGGTTTGGAATTGCATAATTGAATTTATCTTGCAAGTAAAATTGGTATGACAATACCAAATGGTAAATTCCATAATAAATGACTCATGGGTTAATGGTTGGGATTTTTTGCAAATATTTTAATGAGATCTTAAAGTTGGTTGTGTTGCTCTTCTTAAAGGTTGAGGTCCCAAGGGAATAATATTGGAAACCTCTTTTATCGTCGTGGGGGTCTTTATGAATGCATGTGTAGTTCATACATTATATATTTTGGGATTATTGGAGCCTTGGTGTCTCTGTCCCTTCTATGGATTTCCTTTGTTCGTGTGGCTAACATGTATGGGGTCCCTTTTAGTAGGGAGAGTTTAACCCATATAGATCATGGGTGCTGTTAGGACGGATAGAGCTACACAGTTCATGTTAATATTTTAAAATATCATGTCCATGACCCTTTATCGTATCCCAATATCTTACATATATATATAAATGTATGCCTGTAGTTTTAATTGATATTGGACATGTATTCATGCTTAGTATATTTGTATATTCAGATCCTAAAGTTATGTCGGTTAATATTTTAGTTCCTATATGCATGATTTTATGTCAGTTTCCATAACATCGTTTCATACCCAGTACTCATACATAATCCTTAATACAGTTTTACAATATGTTCATCTTTACATAAGAATTTCATACAGTATTCATGTTTCTAACATTTTCCTAGATTACATAATTATTTCATATCATGATTTATAAATCTCGCTATGACTTACAGTTTTCACGTATAGCCAGGTTTTAAATGCATATTTCAGTGAATAACTTATATCCTTAGTTTTAATGCATTTTAAAAATATTTTCATGATTTAGTGCATGTCTCTATATACTCAAAACATTCCAAAGTACTGACCACCTATATGCAATTATGGTTATATTCCTTCGTGATGTAAGTACTAGATGTAGCCCACACTCTAGGGTCAAATAGTTCGTAGCTCTCAGCCAGTAGGTGATAAGTCCTCTAATTTTGGTGCTCCAGTCCATTGTATTTCATGTGTTATATTTTGATTATCCTTACGTATTGATTAGTTGTAGTTGGAGGCATATCCCAGCTACTTATAGTCAATATAGTATAGGCTTCATAGATAATCAATTAGAGTCACGATACATAATTCTAGTTCTCTCTTAAGTTGTATCATGTTTAAACTTTATCAGTATTATAATTATTCTGATTTTCTCATGATTATGTTACCACCAAGCAAATTTAGCTTGTATATACATTATTAATTAGTTGATCAAGTAGTATGTCAGTACATGGGTTAGCTTGGAATCACTTGTTGTTTAACGCACTATGTTACAACTAGGGGGTAGTCTCGGGTCATGAAAAACTTGGTATCAGAGCACAAAGTTCAGGTTTCCTATGGTGTTTATTAAGTCGTGTCGAGTAGAGTCTTGCGAAATAGTACAAAGATGTTTGTACTTTTCTTTGAGAGGCTACCGGGTATTTAAAAAATATTCCCCTTCTTTTATGCCTCAGATCATGCAGTAGAAGTGTTCTCTAAGGTACTTATGAAGATTCATACATTAATCCATTTGTGCCAACTCTTCCTTATTCTTGAGGCAACAAAAATAGCCAAGCTTATTTCCATATAGATATAGTTTTCTGAAACAGTCCCCACAGATAGTTATGGGATTGCACACAGGCTTGAAAGTATCCTATCAGTGCTTCTAAGTTCTAAAGTTCAAAAGATTGCATTCTTGTTCATGAAAATAGTGCACTAAGCTAAAGTCAAATGTGCTTTTGGATCTCTTCTAAAATCCTATGATAATATATGACCTAGAGTTAGAAGCATAGATTTAGAAGTTTTAATAGTAGTAAAGTGGGGATAGTGTTTATATGGATACAACAGATTATGTATCCATGGGGCTAGTTGTATGAAAGGTGAGTCAGCAGGCTTTAAGCAGTGTAAGGAAGAATTTAAGTTTATTGCTTGAAAATTAAGTATAATGATGTGGGTATGATCTTAAGGTGTACCAAAGGCGATATGGGACTGTATTATTCTATATTTTAATGTGTGTGCTTAGATAGTATCAGTTGCTAAGTACGAATAACGCCAGTAAAATAGTATATGATGTTATTCCCATCTAAGTTATGGTCTATTCAAAGCTAAGAGTTATATCTCATAAGAAAGTATTAGCAGTGGGTTTTGTACTTTCAGATGTAGTCTTTCAGGGTGAGTTTATAATCTATGTGTATTGTTATATATTAGACTCTAGAGTAAATTGGTTGCAGTATAGTTTAGAGTTTATTAAAAGGGTCCATAGACTTTGAATTATGGGTTAAAGCTAAGGGAGAGATGATAGAACAAGGAACTAAGTTAGGCTCTTAAATTTTAGTAGTGATGCCAAAGTATTGTAGAACATCAGTAGTGGAGAAAGATGCCCGACCCATTCTTATCTTAGTGCAAATTTTGTACTTCAGTCATCACAGTATCTACTTTTGCGTTACATATTAGCTCCATGATCATAGCTCAAATTCATGCACTTTTCATAGAATTATGTACGCTTCTAGTTCCTAGTATAACAAGTTCTATTTCACTCAGCAGTATGAATCGTAATCCATGAATTTATGAAATCCAAACTAAGGTCATGCAGCTCATGGCTCATATACTCATGCTTTACAGTATACTCAGTTCCCATAACTCATGGTACAATCTTAATGACTAGTGAATTTTAGATTATGTCATGTATGCCCTTAGCTTAGACATCATGACTCCGCAATCTCAATAATTGAGGGCAGTGTCTGCAGGAAAAAAAAATTTGCACATCTATTTCTACCCCCAAAACCTTCTATAATACTTTCGCATGCATTTATTTGTTTGATTCAGCATGTTTTTGGTACAATAATACTAATGTTGATCTGAGTTACATGACTTACAGGTTCTTATCCGCAAGGATGGGAGATTTCAATGACACCAAATTCATGGCCACACAATGCCTACACCTCTACTATTAGGATTTCCATAGCACAAAGCTATTCCCTGAAAAGAGTATAAACTTAGACAAGGTGGAGGAAAGATCCCATATTTCCATTCCAGACTCACTACGACCAGGTGGATGTGCTTTTCCCCAGAACCCTCCTATGCTAATAAGAAGTGGGTACGTGAGTTCTACCAAAACTCAACATAGTTTCTCTCACAAACCTAGTGATGATAATTTGGGGTAAGCAAGTGAACTTCAGAGCAGAAAAGATTAATGCGGTGTATGGCTCCCAAATGCTGACATGGGATAGTTCCAGGTAAGTGCATGTGAGCCAAGGACCTGGCTGGCAAATATTTTATGTCATGGAAAAATAGTTCCCTGGCCAATCACTAAGAGAGATATTTTGATGAAGGACTTCACAGCAGAAGCCAGGCTTTGGATAAACATCATATGCAGTCGAGTATCTCCATACACCCATATGACCATTATCACCTATTTACAAGCTCGAATGGTGGCTAGAATCCTATATGTCATCCCTCTCAATATGGGCGAGATTTTTCTTTTGGAGTGAATGTATTTCCAAAATCATGGAGTTACGCATCTTTTTTTCCTTTCCCTTATCACTGATCTTTAGAAGAGGGTAGAAGTGGAAGAGTATGCTATAGATACTTAGGTGCGTCCAGGCTCCCTTAAATTCCCACTCAAATTTAGAGGTGAGGGTGCCCTAGGTTAGAGTAAGAAGAGAAATATGGAAATGGGAAAATTAGTCCAAGAGGACACAGACTCTTGCAGACCCTCACCAGCCACTGCTTTCGATGACATCTATGTTCAGATACAGGTGGTGAGAGAACTATTATCCACACTACCATAGGGACTAGGAGAGCCCTCCACTTCTCGTCATTCACATATATCACAGTCAGATTATGAGAAGTACGTGGAGGAGGGGGAGAAGTAGGGTGCCATAAAATCTAGTCTAGAGAGGGCCTATTCAGCCTTAGCCACCTCTCACAAGGACCTCAAGGATTCATATGGTATATGGTGAAGAGAGAGAAGAAGATAGATAAATTTTTAGAAAGATGTAGAATAGGGTGAAAGGCATATTCAAGGTGCTCAAAGCCAACCATCGACTACATTCCCCAAGGATAAATAGTGAGGATGAGGCCCCTGCAGATTGGTTAGCTGATGATATTAGTAGTTGTGATGCCAAGTCAACAGGAGAAGATAGAGCTTGATGCAGATACAGGGAGACCCTTTTACTCTTGCTTTCTTGCACATGTAGTGAGGACACTGCATTCCTTTTAGTTGGGGGTGCCCCTGGATCTGTATTATTTTGGTGATGCGCTGCTGGATATTTCTTTTTATGTTGTTTTGGGATGACACTCTGGATACTATTTTTTATTTGTTTTTGAGATGCTGCATCTTTGGGTACTCTGATGGTGCCCATGTTTTATGGATTATCATGTGGATTTTAGTTTTTCTTTTACTTTTATTTTAATTTTTATAATACACGACTAGCTTTGTGCTATGATAGATTAAGTGACGACATTCTTAAGGGTAAAGCATCATTTTTGGGTTTTGAGGTATAGGTGTAGGGAATGTCTGAGTACCCATAGAATAAATAAATATCAAAAATGCATGAAAAGTCTTAGTACCTGTGGCATTGTATGTTGTAAAGTTGGGATCACTTTGTACACCATTGGTGAAGTCTAAATAGCTATATGGGTAGTTTGCCCGTTTTGAGACTAAATATGAGACTAAGGCTTTGGTTGTAGCTCTAGTTTATAAAATTGTGCGAGAGGCTAATGCAAAATGAAAAACCCCCTTCAACAAAAAAATTTGAAAAATCAAGGGCATGGACGTGAGCAATGTTGTAACAAAACTTTTTCTCTTTTTGTGGCTTCATAAATTTTGACTTATGAATAGAAATAGATACTCCTATTTTGTCTTTTGTGGGAGGGACATTTGATCCCCCTTGGCAAATTTTGCATGCCATGTGTGGTGAGATTTTTGTATTCATCTCTTGTACACTTGTGTTATCTAGAACTTGCCTCGTAAGTCTTTCAAAACTAATGGTTATTGTATATGGTTGGAGAAATTATCTTAGGCCACCGTTGTAATTTTGGTACCTACTCTAGCCTAAAAAACCTACCCATGCATAATTATAATCCCTAGTACCCACTTTGAGCCTTTGGACCTTACTTTGGCAAACTTATTACAACCCGTGATCCATTTTTTATACCTCTTTTAAACCAAACTCTCCTTGAACTTAAAAATGTAACTTGAGTTTAAAAGCCTGAGTTGGGGGTTGTAAAGGTTGATGGAAGAAAGTGTGAGGCCACAAAATTGTTAGTGAAATGCCTTATGATCCTAAACCATGAAAATAAATAAATAAAAATGAATGAGTCTATCAAAGGAATGAATTGCACATAAGTTGCAAGAAAAATAAATGAAAGAATAGTGGTGAACAAAGGAAGTTAAAAGTAGGCATAAGACAAGAATGAAAATAAAGAAGAATGGCCCTTAGTCAAAAAAGGAGGATTGAAAAAGTGTGATGTAGATGTTCAAGGAAGGGTGTAGGCATGTTATTCCCAAATGATATCCTATCTAACCCGAACCTATATTTTAATCTTAGAAAGTCCTTTCATATCTTCAACCATGTATTTTCTTCATAGTGACAATCAAAAATAGGGGCAAGCTTATGGTATGACACTTGTTGCATCGAGATTTCTTTTGTGTGAGAGAGAGTGTTCTTGCACTTAAAACTCCTTATTGTATTTTAGGTAGCTTGGTGTATAGAATTTTCTTTCTTGTGAGGATTGGCATGCGACACAAGTTGGGGTGGGTGATTTTATCACCTTTTGAAGAATGAGGCAAATATAGTATAGCTAAGATGTGGTCAGGAGGAAGCCACCTCTAGAGTATTGGTTGTTGTTGCATGGTATCTCTTTAAATTCCTATGTATCCTTGAATATTGCATCTTATGATGAGGGTGTAGTGGAAATTATCTTAGCCCTATGCAATGAGCTACTTGTGGTTGCAACTAAAGTTGAAGTCATTGTGAGCTTTAAGGTATAAAGTTTTAGCATAGAGAATTGTTGTCTCATGGTAAGAAGTAGTGTTGCTTGAGGACAAGCAAATTCTTTAAGTGGGGGGTGTTGATGAGTGATGATTTTACCACTCATTCTCACTAAAAATTTGTGCACATTACCTTATTTTGAAAGAATGAATGAGACATATTGATGATAAAATGCACTAATATCTACTCTTCGTAGGCATAGAGTTGAGAAGATCAAAAGATATTGAGCGGAGCTAAAAATAATCAAATGAAAGAAAGAAAAGTGCAACTAAAGACTTGGAACAAAAGGCCTCAGGTACCGCGGTCGCGTTCTGCTGACCGAGATCACAAAATTCAAGTGAAAGTCATTCAACCGCAATCCCAGAAGTTACCCGCAGTCACATAACCGCAGTCGCAACCAGACCCGCGCGATTGCAGTTTCGCTGAAGAAATCAGCCTAAGGGCAAAACTGGAAATGCACGTGGTTGATCCCATTTGAAAAAAAAGACTCAAAACCTAGCATCATGGATCATATTCTATTTTCCCCAATTCTTAGGTTTATCTCTTGAGTTCATAGCCTCCATTTTTAGAGAAGAAAATATTATATAACTTTTGGGTAAAGAATACATTGGAAACTTTCTATGTGGAAGATTAGCTCACTTTCATTGTTGATTTGTGGGCGTGTCAAGTTTGAAGTAAAATTCACTTAAGCTTCAATAAATCACTTCAATGGAGATTATGTGTATATCTATGCTTATTTATCTTATATGTAGCTAGATCTCCCTCTTGGGGTTATGTGTGAATAGGGATTATAGTGTGTGTGGGTTGTTATTGTTAGCCTTTATTTGGTAGTTCATACTTATGGTTTTTATCATTGCTATGCTAACTTGGTTAGGATTTATGGGTGAAAGACCCAAACACCGACATGAGTATGATGAGTGAGAGCATTATTCTCTAGAAAACATGAAGCCATCTTCGAAAGAAGTGTTTTGGGTGATGTTTAGGAATCCATATCATCCTTAAAAGAGGGATGTGGAGAACAAAGCAATGATAGATAAATTGTGAGTGTAGTTTGCTAAATTTTTACCATCTTAGATATAAGGGTGAATGTGAGGTTGACTATACTTGGGTATCATCCTAGAAATAGGGATGCCTAGATTGAGGTTGTGGTTACCAGTTGTTGAACACACCTATTAGGTATTCAAAATTATCCATGGGTGAAAGTTTGGTGTTTTGTTGAAAGACTAGTATCAAAATATATAACCAAACCTACCCATATTTGACTTACTAAATTTATGTTGATTGCTAACACTCACATATCACTCCCTTAGTAATGCATAATCCCAAGATTCGTGCTTACCTGTTAAAATTCTAATTATTCATAGCCCTAAATTTATAATAGAAAAAAACAAAAAGAAACATTATTGTAGATACCTATCTCCCCCATTTTTACCTTTTTGTAACATTGGTTTGGATTTAACTTGTATCTATTATATCGAAGTAACTTGATTGCCACTCAAATTGTGCCTCGTGGATTCGACCCCGACTTCAAAGTTGGGTAAGTATATTGACGATGACCTCCTTACACTTAAATTGACATGTAAGTTGAACGTTATCAGAGGCTTACCTGCTAGTAGAGGGTTTAGTAGCAATCCCTAAGTTCTAGAACTATGTAGCTAGCATAGGTTTAATAGTCTTTTGCTAGTTTAGGGTTGACACATATCTCATAGGAGCACCTGCCAGTAGAGGGTGACTCCCTAGTTCTTTGGGATATCCGCTCAGCCTTATGGATCCACTCTGTCATCCAATGTTAGTATCCGTGGCATAGTATTGACACCCTTTAAACTGGGGTTATAGGTTTGACCCCGATTAGCTCAAATTGGGTTATGTCGGTTACATAATACTTCCCATAATTTTAATCCAGCTATTCAGACTATGTACAAATGCTAGTTAATCAGTATTCAATTTTCAATTATTCAGTACTCATATATCAATTAATCAGTATTTAGATGTCAGTTATTCAATATTCAGTTACTAGTTATTCAATACTCTGATATCAGTTAGTCAGTATTCAAATATCAACTACTCAGTATACAAACATTAGTTATCCATTTATTTGGATTTAAGTCGTTCAGTCACACATGCATAAGTAATTCAGTTATTCAGACCAGCTTAGTACTTTTTATGTTTTGTTTTGTATGTTTATGCATTCATGCTCAGTATATTTGTATATTCAAGTCCTCGAGTTATGTCAGTCTACATCTCAGTTTCTATATGCATGATTTTATGTCAGTTTCCATCACAAACTTTCAAACCCAATATTCATACATAATTCTCAGTATAGTTTTACAGCATGTTTAGCTTTACATGAGAATTTCATACGGTATTCATGATTTTAACATTTTCCTAGCTTACCTAATTAATTTCATCTCATGATTTATAAATCTCACTATGACTTACAACTTTCACGTATAGCCAGGTTTTAAATGCATGTTTCAATTTTAGCCCATGTTTTAAAGTTTTTTTATGATTTAGTGCATGTCTCCATATACTCAGTAAATTTCAAAGAACTGACCTCATATACGCGTTTGTGGCTACATTCCTTCATGATGTAGGTACCAGATAGAGTCAACACACCAGGGTCAGACAGTTCTCAGCTCTCATCTAGCAGGGGATAAGTCCTTTTATTTTAGGGACTTTAGTCCATTGTAGCTCATATGTTTTATTTTGATTATCCCTATGTATTGATTAGTTGTAGTTGGAGGCAAGTTCCAGCTACCTACAGTCAATATAGTAGAGGATTCATAGATAGTCAGTCAGAGTAATGATATGTAATTCCAGTTCTCTCTTAAGTTTTATCATGTTGTAAACTTTATCAGTATTATAATTATTCAGATTTTCTCATGATTATGTTACCACTCAACAAATTTAGCTTGTATATACATTATTAATCAGTTGCTCAAGTAGTATGCCAGTACATGGGTTAACTTGGGATCGCTTATGGTTCTAAACACCGTGTTATGACTAGGGGTAGCCTCGAGTCATGACACTTGACTTTTGATCAGAAAAGGAGATGATATTTTCCTGAATATCAAAGAACATAATTCCCAAACATTTGATGATTTCTATATTAAGCTTGCTGGTCTGACTAATGTGACTAAGAATTACATCGAGAATTTAGTTAGAGCAATTGAGAATGGTCTTGAAGATGTAGATTCGCAAAAAGCTCTTGGCAACATAGCAACGATCTCCAAAAATATAGTTGTGACCTTTAATTATAAGCTTAATGGTTCAAACATACTGAAGCTTTAACGTTAGAACTTATTGAGACCTTATACCTTTAGTTACAAATATATGCTTTAAACATAAAAGATGTATTCTTTAAAGTCAAAATGTTATATCCACTTTAGTAAAATATCTAGGAATAGGTAATTTTATTAAGTTTTTTATCTCTGAGTTTCAGTCATTAGTATCTGGTCTTGGCATTATACATCAAATCACTGCGTATAAATACCACAGCAGAATGGCAATGTTGAAAAGAAGCACAGAACTATTTTAGAGATGGATAGAGCTCTTATATTTCAAGTTGTTGCTCCTTCAAAGTTTTAGGGTGAGTTTATTTCTACTGTTGTCTACGTTATTAATAGGCTAACTTCTGGGGTTATCAAGTTTAAAACTCCCTTTGAAATGATTTATTTGTATCCTCCATATTTGTGACATCTTAAGGTATTTAGTTGTCTGCGTTATGTTGCACCTCCTAGAATTATTGATAAATTCTTTTCCAGCATTGTACCTTCTATCTTTATGGGGTACTCTTTAACAAAAAAAGGCTAGGTATTGTATGATCTTCATTTTGGGAAATTTCTTCTGAATAGATAAATGAAATTTGATGAAGATTTGTTTCTATTTAAGCACATGCTGACTTCTCATGATCCTATCTTTCTAGATTCCAGAACTAGATTTCCTGTCAACTGGTGATATTGAAAACAACACACCCTCAGAGGGTCTACTCCTTTACCCCACACAAGACTTAGATCTCTCTCTTGAAGAAACTTCTCCTTTAGTAGTTCCCATCAATCGGAGAAGTCCATACTTCTTATTCTGGTCAGATTATTCCTGAGAACTTGTGCCTGAGCAGTCTTGGGCCTCTTCTAATAACAATGAACCCTCCAAAAGATTTTGTAGACCTATAAAGTCTCCTATATGGTTGCAAGATTATGTAACTCATCTAAAGGGGAATACATGTACTTGTCCTATGCCTGGTCATCTGATGTACTCTTATTTGTTTCTCTCCTAGAGGCAGAACTTAACAGCATATCTATCTAGCTATCTCTAAACCAACATCCTTTGAAGAAGCTGCCTCTGATCCTAGGTGGGGTCAAAAAGCTAGTCAAGATAAGAACAGATAGAATAATGACCCTTAGGAGAATTTGAATAGCAAAACCACCTAGCACTAACAACACTGCAAGCTCGAGATGTGTCTTAGTTGCTAGTGGAGGAAATTCGAATGGCTCCAAAAACCATGTTATAAGTGGAGACAACACTTTGAGAACATCAAAAAATCCACTTGAAGCTTGGTGCGGCATATATATTGGATCTAAAGATGCACCTGTAGCTGCAAGGAATTTTTCTATGGGCTCTCAATTTTTACCACTAGCTGGGATGAGAAGTACAACTGACTCAAGTAATTTACATCTAGATGGGGGAAAATTTATTGGATCAAACGATGCACCTATAGTAGCAAGGAGTTACACTACAGGTTCACAATTGTTAATCTAGTTGGGGTGAGCAGCACACCTGCCTCGAGTAATTTACAGCTAGCTGAGGGCAACAAGGTAATGAACATTGAAGGAGGCATTGTGAAAAACTTGTCAAATTTACATGTCTATTAATAAGGAGCCTGTTTGGGTTCTTAAGGTAGTAATGAGGGGGTGGATAATGTGCTGAACTTGATGAATTAACAAATAGTTTACGAGAGTAGAATTTTTTGTCACAATGTCTTCATCCAAGAACTGACTTAAAGAATAGATAACAAACCCCAATCTAAGAGATTTTGAAATCGTACAAATAACTAGCAAACAGAGCTAAATAGAAATTTTGAAATTCAAGGAGCTATATTATCTCATAAAGAAAAGAGTGAGAGAACAGATTCTGAAACTGAACAAATAACTAGAAAATTGAATAAATGAACACTTACATAAGTAGCGTAAGCTTTCTTATTTACCCAACTTTTACCGTTTTTCTTATAATGAGTTCGAAAATAAAATTTTGAAACTAAAAGTTTTTTTCCAATAGCTTCTTTCTATATTCAAAAAAGATATGTGTGTTGTCAATTTTGAATATGATATTATTTTCATGAAAGAAATATATTTTAAAAGATTTACAATTACCATTCTCTTATACATCACTCGATGAGGTACACATCCACCTGTATGAAGTGATGCACCGATATTTGAATTACGATTTATTTAATTTTGTTCAGACTTTGTTTTGAACTCATCAGACTCTCAATGCACCTTCATCTCCTTGAATACTGCATCTCCAATCCAATGTGGTTTCAGAGGTAATTTTTTTTCTAATATCTTGAAAAAGTTGAATCATTTTTAAAGCTTCTCTTTTATTATAATTCGACCATATAGCTTTATTATAGTGAGGAAGCCATTTAAATTTCTTCTGCAAATATCAAATGAATACCATATTAGCCATATAGTCCCACAATTATATTTATACATGAATAAAAATGTATAAATTTTTTACCTTGAATTCCTCAAACCACGCCTCGCGAGTAGACTCTGGAAACTTCTTCCATGAACGTCTGCAAATTCAAATTTACTCTGAATGTAATTAGTAATACCATCAATAACAACCTTATGTGGATCAAACCTACATTACATAAAGTAGTTATCAAAGATGTGCATATATAAATAGTCCACCTAAATATATGTATTATTTAATATTAGTCGTATTACCCATCCTCTTCAGGCACAATCCATATTTGATTATCATCATCTACATTATTAATTATATTAGGTGAGGTGGCTTTATTCCATTGGGTTGTTTGGGGCTGATTAGATTGAGGTTAAGGTTCAATGATAGCAGGCTGGGGTTGGTTAATCCATGGACCAGGTTGAGACTCATTTAAATAATGTAGACTAGTATAGGAATAGAGGGGTTGTGATGATATTATAGGAGTCACAACATTGGTATAAGTCTGGGATTAATGGAATTCAAGATTATGTTGATATGAGGAAGAGTTATTGACTTGAAGTGAACCAGTATGAGATAGAAGGAATCCTGACAGAATAATAGGAGGCAATTGAACTATTTGTCGCTCGATTGTCTGCTTTTTTTTTACTTGACTTCCCTCTTTTTCCAATAGATTGTCCAGCTCTTTTAGATCCTACACCTATCATCTGCAATAAATAAAAAACACAAAAAATAATATATTAGTGATGTAATTGATGAACAACACATGAATAAAAGAAGTGATAATCATTTTGGCTAACTTATAATTATACTCACTGGTAGAGAATAATACTTTTCACCAATTTATTCACTTATCTATACATGCTCAATCAAATCTTTGAAGAAGGTAAATAAAGCAACATTAAGAAAATGAAACAATAGGCACAAAAGTTGAAAGTACTTTTAGTTGTTCCTTTTACTAGTTAAGGGAAAGAGAAAACATAAGTAGGGGGGAAGGTAGGACAAAAAATTTCATGTCATTTTTACCAATGATGTTAAGGCAAATTAAAATAACAATAACTTTGTAAAAAAAATCACCGTAGCTTTAATCAAACATAGTATTGTACATTGACAAAAGAAATCGACAAGATACTATTCTCAATCCTCCTCATATTCATCTTCATCTTCTTCTTGAGTATGAAAGTGACTTGCTGAATCAACACTTGAAAAAAAGTGTTCCTCTTCACTTGATTCCTCTTCTTCATCATTAGCTCATTTACTTTATATCTCCATAAGACCTTCCTCTTCTTAATTTGATATATCCTTACGTACCTCTTCTATTAAATCACATCCATTTTCATTGACACTAGCTTGAAAACTATTTCCATCAACCTCCTCACAATAAGCTTGGTCATCATGTAAGCAATTAATTGGGTCATTCTCTATACTTGCGCTAACACGTGATTGTTCATCTTGGTAAGCAAGTTTCAAATTTTATCTTGTATCTACAGCCCCTCTTGGCTTTGTCATTATAAATACCCACCAATTATCCTTAATTCCTTTCAGGATGATTAGCATAATAAACTTGAGTTACAGTTTGGGGAAAGATAAATGGGTCAAATTTAGAATATCTTCCCCATTTTCGAACCTTGACAATACCAAATTAACTATCAACTTTCATGCCATGTATTGAGGAATTAAACCAGTCATACAAAAATAAAATCAACTTTATAAATGAAGTCATTGAGCATTCAAATTCGACAATCTCCTTAAGAACACCATAATATTCACTTATAGTTCCACCTTATCCAATGCAACTAACACACACCCCACTGTTATATGTATATTTTCCTTTTCCCTAAGAATAAGTACGAAACTTGTATCCATTCATAAAATAAAAATGCCAAGACTTTGCCTTTCTTAATGGTCCTATTGCTAAGATTTGAAAATTTGGATTCTGCAATATCTCTTGTGGATCACTATTCACCTATCAAATAATGAAAGCATAATAGATATCCATTTTAAGTAATATATCCTTTACTAAAATAATCAATTCATACATAATATTTGAACCATCATTAAAAGTCTTCATTAATTTGTTTATCAATGACATCATCAGTGAAATCATTGTAAGTATGTCTCGGGGTTTGCTTATATAAACCGTATGTACTTACTTTAGCATATTGTTTTAATCGAAATATAATAATTAAATGAACACCATGGATGATACATACTTGGTACAAGGCTTAACCTCATCACAATTTATAAGAACATGCAATTATGTTGCTGCAACTTCTTTATCATCTAGCCATTGGATATCACCATCCATCTTACCATAACTTCTGGCAGAATAATTACAGACTGATAGAGTTGAGTGAGTTATATTTTTTTAAATGAAACCATCAATACCCCTAACTCTTTTATTTCTGCCTAGGACATGAGATTCAAAATAATAGGAAGCAAAGTATGAAATTTCTTGAGCCAAATATGCTTGACAAATAGATCCTTCAAATCCAACTTTTTTTTATAGTCTTTATAATTTTTCTTAGGAACCTATCCATCAGACATATTTAGTTAATCAACCCATTCACATACATCTTTCATTTGACCACCATTTAAGTTAAACTTTGCTTTCAGTTTAATCCATCACCCATTATCATTAAATTGCAAGTGTAAATCATTTCACTGACAATATTTTTTCAAAACCATTCTTTCCTTCTCATTATCCTTTGTCCTGTCCTTGTTGTCTATGATAGTATGAAAAATATTGTCAACGAAGTTCTTATCTGCATGTTTTACATCAATATTGTTGCACACTAGATGTTTCTTCCAATATGGTAAATCCCAAAAAGTGCTTTTTTGGTCCAATTATGTGTTTTTCTATAGCCATAAAATTTGTCTGGACCAGATTCAATGATCTTAGGAAATCCTCTCACTTTTTTCCATACTTGATCTCAAGTTAACATTGAAGGAGGCCTAGGCTTTTCCTTTTTTTCTTAATAAAAAAAATTCTTGTTTTTTCTTAATTCATGATTGAGAGGCAAAAATTGACGGTTACAATCAAACCAAGTAATTTTTCTTTCATTTTTCAAACTATAATTTTTTTATTGTTCCATGCAAATTGGACATTCTAATTTATCTGTTGTACTCTATCTGAATAACATGCCATAAGCAGGAAACTTGTTAATTGTCCACATCAATTTTGCTCGCATGAGAAAAATTTACTTCTTCAACACGTCATAAGTTAGTGCACGATCTGTCCATAACTGTAACAACTCATCTATTAGTGGTTGAAGATACACATCAATATTATTCTTTGAATTGTGAGGACCTGGAATGATCAATATTAAGAACATATATGGGGTAGTCATAAAACAATCAGGAGCAATATTATAAGGAGTAATAATCATGGGTCAACAAGAGTATGGTGATGCTAACTGGCTATAAGGAGTAAAACCATCAAATCAAAGACCGAGCCTAACATTCCTATGCTCTGAAGCAAAGTCTGAATAAGTTAGATCAAAATATTTCCATGTTTCTCCATCTGAAGGGTGACACAAAACACCTTCTTCCCTGTGCTTTTCAGAGTGCCACCTCATGTGCTCTATAGTTTGAGTTGAAATATATAACTATTAAAGCGTATGAATAAAGGACAGGTATTACATAGTCTAGTGTGGAACCTTTTATCTACTCTTCTTTCCATGCATTCTTTATAGTTAGGTTTTTCTAAAAAACTTATATTCTATCATGTCTTGATCAGTCTCGCAATATAGCATACATCCGTTAACACAAATATCAATCTTTTGGCTAGTTAAACCAAGCCTCACCACTAACTTTTTTGACCGATAGTAATAGAAGGTATCTTATTATCTGGATATTTTGTATCCTTCATCAATTGTGTCATTACTTTAAAAAAACCATGAAATATATTGTATTCAGATTTAATACTCATCATTCTAAAAGCTGTAGACAACTCTGAATATTTACATCTAGGCCATAAAGGTTCTTGAGCTGAATTCAACATTTCAAGAAAATTTGTAGCACCCATATTTGGAGACTCTTCTACAGTAGGCTCAACATGATGATCAAGTTCTATTCTAGCAGCATCATAAACCATACCTTGATACCTGTTTACGTGTTTAGATTCTTCCTCTATAATGTTACTTTGATTGCTTGAGCGCATGTCAAAGCTACATCCTTGATGACTACTTGAAGCACTTGAATGGACCTGTTCATTCAAATAAATTAAAGGAGCTTCCTCTCCATGTGATGTCCAATACCAATATCTTAGAGTGAAACCTTTTTTCAAAATGTTCACATTACATTCATCGCATGTCAAGTGCTTTATGTTTTTACAAATTTTATAAGGACATCTTATGACTTTCTCGGACAAGTACTTCGGTTGACTACACGCAAATTTAATTAACTCTTCCATGCTTTTTATAAATTAATCTATATATTTCACTTTACCAGGAAGAAGTCTATTTACCATCTATTTTCCATGATGGAGAATATTATTTTCTAAACCAAAAGATAGAATATATATTTAAACACATAACAATAAAATTTAGACACTGAATAATTTCCTATTTATTCAAAATTCACTCTTCCAAAACAAATATATTTGAAGTAATTTCTCATTTAATTAAAATATACCTGTTATTTGACTAAAGAATGTTAAAAGAAAAGATGAATTCTATAACAAAACATCACAAAGCTAATCTAGACCATGTTCGACCAACAATTTTAATTTTGTATTAAAACATCACAAAGTTATTCTTAAAAATCATGTTTGGCCAACATATTTAAACTTTAAAGATAAGATATAACCAATACAATAGATGAATGATCTTATAAAACATGTAAATTATATTGATGTAAGGTTGTTATGAGTCTGAAATGGTTGAACGCCCCGAAACTACACCCTGGACATTACACAGTGCTCAAGACTATAATAGTCCCAAGATAACCCTTTAAGCCTTCTAATAACTTTGGAACTCATAACAAAAGTAAACTTTACATAAAAAATCTTAACTGAAACTGAATTAATATCTTAACTGAAAGTCTTAAACTTGGAAATCTTGAAAAAATAAACACTTTTAAATCTAAAACAGAAATCAGTCGGACAAGCCTCTACTTCTAACTAGAGAACCACTGGGACAAGCCCCAACCGACCCAACTCAAACTAAAATCAAATGACTATAATACTTCATCAATATCATAGTCTGATAAAAAGGGTCCTCAAACGATAAGGACTCACCAGGCGTCTGGATATAGGTGGAGATGTTCGTAGTCAATCATGCTACTGGAACTGAGCACCAGAACCTACATTATGAAATAATATAGCACATAGACATATATGTGGATCAGTACTTATTGAATATAGTGAGCATGTGAGGGAGAATGCATAAGTAAAATAATATCTCAATGTGCACGTAGGCTTTCAAATAATGCATGCTAAGTGTAAATGACTCACCTTGGGCTTGAATAAAACAAAAGCTATAAAATCATAACCATGAGTAATGAAGCATAAAAATAACTTTGTGATCCATAATATTTAGTTTCTAAAAGCTTTGCTTTTACTCTTTCTTTAGGGAGGTTCTTCTAACCGACATAAACCATGTAAGCTATCATGAAGTCTAACGTCTTACCCACGTTAGGGAGAATATTCTACCCTTGACATTAGAACAGAAACTTAACTTAAGTGATCACTATACTTATCCCACTATGGGCACTTAAACCTACGGTGGTACATAGTTCTGAGGCATGTAACCTTGGACTCATACCCAACTCGGTGCTAAATGCTACTCCCATCTTACTTATATGCTCATACTTTTAGTAAATCCCCCTTAAAATAGCATAAGAGTTTAAATAATAAAAACTAATTATGCTTCTCTTTGCTTTAATTCAAACTCAAGATGAACATATGTGGATTCCATATCTTAGATTAGGATCGAAAGATCACTTCTTTCTTTAAATCTTAGTATAAATGTATAAAAAGAACTTAAGTGGATGCTCTTCTTGAAATCTTAACACTTAAGCTTAGGGCTTAAAATTCATGCTTTAAACTCATGACAATTTGCAACAAAACTTCATGCTCAATACAAATATTGAAATACTTCAACAATATCAAATCAAGATAGTGGAATCTCATACATAATATAAATTATATAAGTTAAAACATAAACATAAGCAATTCTTGATATACTCAATGATTTAAATCTCATGATAATCACATGCTTCAAGAATATAGAAACTTGCATATGAACCCTAATTTAAAACAAGTAACTTGAATCTTAAAATCATGAAATTTGGACACACGGGTGAAAGGATACCCATGTTCATAACACCACATACCTTGATAGGCTTTACTTGGTGTAAAAAGCTTGACTTTGAAAGCCTTGGAGATGATCTTGAAAGCTTTCTTGAACTTCTTGGATTAGGAATATTAAATTCTTGTTTATCTTGAAGAGAAAGTAATGGATTTTTGGAGTTCTTGGGAGGAGGTTAGGGTTTTCTTTGGGAGAAAATTTAAGGAGAATGCATAAATAATGCCTTAATCGATGTTTAATCTTGTGTTTTTACGACTTGGGCTAATGGGAAAAGACCTAACTACCCCTCAGGAGATGAATTTCATAACTGGAATGCCTTTTGGAGGCCTAGCACTACACAATAATGTTACCATCGCTATACATGGCATGATGTGATGCAATCGCATTGAACTACTTGAATCGAAATCAAAACACAACCCAAACCTCATCCAAAAATTCTGAAACTTCCCCAAGACATCCTCCTTAAACCCAAGATCAGGAATTATCTCAAGAACCATCATGTTGGAGTTCGAAAGGTCAACTTAAAATCCTCAAGGTTAAGAGGTCAAAAATAAGACTAAGTCCTCAATACTTAGTTAATTTTGTAGGATTTAAGACTCTTATACTTGTACTAGAAACTAAACTAAGCTACGTTTTAATACGGGGTATTACAATATCTCCCCCTTGGGAATATTCATCCTCGAATGAGACTGATTAAATTGAGAATATTGCAGAACTGAGATTTTGTACTTAACTTGCATAACCGAGGACATGATTACAAGACAGAACTGATTTGTGAATGCATGAAATGACATGAAAATGATTATATAAAGCTGGAACTGAGAATGGAAGAGAGCTAATCTAAGGAAAACTTATTATCTTAAGCTGAGACTGAAATTGTTGAGAAGAGATGAGGGTACTTGGTTTGCATATCTACTTCTCTTCAACAGATTGATTTCGCCAAAGAAATTTGACCAAGGGAACTTCTTTGTTCCTTAGTCGACGAGTCTGACAATCAAGGATATCAACTGGGATTTCTTTGTAAGAAAGGCTATCCTGAACATATGTGCTTTCTAAAGGAACTACAATAGCTGGTTCATCACTACACTTCTTTAACATTGAGACATGAAACACTGGATCCACTGATGCCAAATTCACAGGCAACTCAAGCTCATACGTTGCCTTCCCAAAATGACTCAAAATTTTGTAAGGACTAATATATCGGGGACTAAGCTTCCCCTTCTTGCCAAATCTCTTCACTCCCTTCGTGGGAGAGATTTTAAAATAAACCTAGTCACCAACCTCAAACTCTAGATCTCTCTTCTTACATTTGCATAGGATTTATGTTGGCTTTGTACTGTCTTAAGCCTCTTCCTAATTAGCTCAACTTTTTCTATCTCATCAAATACTGAATCAGGCCTTATCAATGTAGTCTTATCTACCTCAAACCAACCAATAGGTGGTATACATCTCCTCCCATAGAGAGCCTTAAATAGAGGCATCTGAATACTAGAGTGGTAACCGTCATTATAGGCAAACTAAATCAATGGCAAGTGATCATCCCAACTACCCTTAAAATCAATGACACATGATCTCAACATGTCCTCTAAGGTCTTTAATGGTCCTCTCTGCTTGACCATCTTTCTGAGGATGAAAAGCATTACTGAGGTGAACTTGGGTACCAAGACCCTTCTAAAAATCTTTCCAAAAGTGAGAGGTAAACTGAGTACCTCTATCTGAAATGATTTAAAACGGGACTCCATGCAACCTAACCAACTCTCTAATATAGATCTTGGCATAATCCTCGGCTGAATAATAAGTATGGACTTGCAAGAAATGGGCTGATTTGGTCATTTTGTCTACAATAACCCAAATCCAATCATGCTGATGACGCAAATGGGGAAACCATGTCACAAAATCCATGTTCACCTTTTCCCACTTCCAAGTAGGAATATTGAACTCCTATATAGCGCCACTAGGCCTTTGGTGCTCAACCTTAACCCATTGACAATTATCACACTTAGCTATAAACTCTGCAATATCCCTCTTCATGCCACTCCACTAATAGATTTCCCACAAATTACGGTTCATCTTGGTAGCTCTTGGATGAAAAGAGTAACGCGCACCATGAAGTTTGGCCAAAATCCATTGTCTTAGACCATCAACACACGGCATACACATTCTACCCTATCATCGTAACACACCATCTCCCCCTTAGGAAAAAACCTCTACTTTCTGATCTCTAATTTACTCTTTCAACTTAAGAAAACTGGAATCCCTATCTTGTTCCTCCTTCACTTCGGCAACCAAAAAAGATTCGAAACTATTCTGAACCCAAACACTACCTTTAGCAACATCAACCAACCAAACACCTAATATAGCCAACTGATGAAACTCCTAAACTAACTTCTTCTTATCATTCTTAACATAAGCAACACTACGCATAGATAGTCTACTAGGGACATCTGCCACTACATTGCCCTTGCCTGGATGATACCAAACACTCATGTCATAATCTTTCAACAACTCCAACAACCTTATCTGATAGAGATTTAAATCTATCTACAAGAACACATATTGTAAACTTTTATGATCCGTGAATACATCAATATGCACCCCATAAAGATAATACCTCTAAATTTTCAAGGCAAAAACAACAACGACTAACTCAAGATCATGGGTAGGATGATTTTTCTCATGAAGTTAATCTATATAGTTGCATAGGATATGAATTTACCTCTCTGCATCAAAACACAGCCCAAACTAACCCTAGAAGCATCACAGTAAACAACAAATCTATCTGAACCGTTTGGTAGCATCAAAACTGGGGCTGAAGTGAGTCGAGTCTTCAATAACTGAAAACTCTTCTCACAAGAATATGACCACTGAAACTTGACTTTCTTATGAGTCAATATAGACATGGGGGATGCAATAGAAGAAAATCCTTCAACAAATCGTCGGTAATAGACAACCAAAACCAATAAACTCCTACTATTTGATGGAGAGATAGGTCTGGGCTAGTTTCTCACTTCTTTAATCATTTGAGGGTCAACACTAATGCCATCACCAAAAATAATATGGCCAAGGAAATCTACTGATCTTAGCCAAAACTCACATTTACTAAATTTGGCAAACAACTGATGGTCTCTAAGATCTGCAACACAATTTTGAGATGGTCTGCATGATCATCTTTTCTACAGGAATAGAAAAAAATGTCATCAATGAAGACTATGATGAATATGTCCAAGTATTTCTTTAACACTCTATTCATCAAGTCCATGAATGCTGCTGGGGCATTCGTTAGTCCAAAGGACATGACTGAAAATTCAAAGTGACTATACCGAGTTCTGAAAGTTGTCTTTAGAATGTCACATTATCTGACTCTAAGCTGATGATAGCTAGATCTGAGGTCTATCTTAGAAAAATAACTTTCACCCTGAAGCTGGTCGAATAAGTCATTAATCCTAGGAAGAGGATATTTGTTCTTGATTGTTACTTTATTTAGCTGGTGGTAATGAATGTACATTCGGAGAGAGCCATCTTTCTTACGTACGAACAGGATTGGAACGCCCTAAAGAGAAACACTAGGCCTTATGAAACCTTTATTTAGGAGGTCTTTAAGCTGCTCTTTTAACTCTTTGAGCTCGGCCGGATCCATATGATATGGAGCAATGGAGATGGGTTGAGTATCAGGAAGAAGATCAATACCAAATTCTATTTCTCTATTGGGAGGTACCCCTGGCACATCTTCGAGAAAACCTCAGGAAACTCATTGAATACAAGCACTGACTAAATTGTTGGATCTTTAGACTTAGTATATTTGACTTAAACTAATTGATAAATGCACTCTTTTGATATTAAATTTTTGGCCTTAAGATAAGATATGAAATGACTCTTGGGAGATTAAGTATAGACTCTCCTGGCGACAACTGACTAACCCACTTGGGTGGAGACTAATACGGGCTAGGAGAGCTTTTTGGGCCCTATCCAAAATTTACCGCAACCAATGTTTAGAGTTTGTAGTTGACTCTAGGTCTAGTACAAGTAAGTTTATTTTATAAGGCGTGTGAGATGATCTTTGGAAGGCTTAGTCTGGGGAATCAACATAAGTTTATTCACGGTGCTCATAATTTTGAAGGACCACAAGCTAACCCATGAATGGTACCTACTGCAATAACTGAGTAATAATACTGTGATAATGCAGAAATTTGGCAAAAACTTGCCATAAGGTTCAAAAATAAAAATAAATACTAAATACTAAAATATCTGTCTAAAATACTCTAGTCTGAAAGCCTCTAACTGACTGATTATAGATTTGATGGGACAAGTCCTCAACTAACTCCAACTACTGAACTACTGATAACTAGAAATAATACTCAATCCTCGAACTATGAGGACTCACCCCTAAATCTTCTGCTGATAATCTGGGCTGCTAAGTACGTTTTGGAGCTCGTACATCTAAACCTATGATATAAGATATCATAGAATAAAAGAAAAGTATGTGTTACTACTTTGAATGTACTGGTATGCTAAGTGAGGTAGGCAAATATGCATGGGTTCATATGCATAAAAATAACTGACTGGGTAACATTAACATAACTAAATGAGAGTACATGCATGAATATATAAACTGTAACTGAGGTCCTAATAACACTGGATATGAGTTCTAAATACTGATTTACTGATATCTAAGTTTACTAATATTGTATTACTGATAACCGAGTGATTGTATCTGACAGTCCTAATTTTGTAGAATAATTTGAGTTCTATACTGAGCTGAGTGACTATATCTGACAGTCATAAGTCTGTAGAACTAAACTGAGTTCTATACTGAAACTAAAATTGAAACTGAAACTGTGACTGTGGGAGGTAATCATCTAACCGACATACCCTTCTCTGAATAGATTGGGGTCCAACCTATAACCCTATACGGAAGGGTGATAATATCGTGCCACAGGTACTAACATCTATTGCGGAGTCAGTCCTATCTAATGGGTGACCCTGAGATCAATCCTAAACTAGTGGGTGATCCCTGAGTATGTCAGTTTTATCTAATGGGTGACATCTCATAACCTATGCTGGATATGTATTTCTGGAACATAGGGATTACTTCTAGGAACCCAGTCCAAGATAACGGGTGAGCACCCATCCCTAGGCTCACTCAATGCTGAATTATACACCCAAATGAAAGACACTGAACTGATTTCTAAATTGTTCTAGGCCTGACTAAATTGTTACTGATCATGCTTTCGTACTGAACTGGACTGAGGTCACTGAGTATTGAACTAAATACTGACTGAATTCTATGAACTGACTAAGTCTACTGAGTTCTAAACTGAATACTACTGAGTTTTGAACTAAATACTACTAAGTTCTGAACTGAATACTGAACTGAGACTAATTACTGAGTACTATTGAAACTATTCTGTAACTACTATAGCTCTAGTAAACAACTAGGTTTTTTAGGTATTAAATACCCTAGGACTCGATAGTATGAAAAGTAAAACACTGCGTGAATTTAGTTGCACACAATACTTGCTCACTAACGATGCATTCATCTAGACATTTTACCAAACACTTAATACACATGAGCTTATGCATGAGTGATATCACATAATAGCATGATATGCTTACACTAGTCAAGTCATATTAGCATATTTACAAGCACTTGGATCACATAACCCATGCACATGACACTAACCACATATAGGCACCATAATTCAAATCCCCATTTATAATTTTAAGGTTCTAGCATGGATTTACATAATTCTAGACATATATCAAATAATTCCACATGAAACTTGTAACAAAACATGGATTAGAAACCCAATTAATCATTATAATCATGAATATAATCAAACCAACATGAAATTCATGAAATCAATACACTTGAAGTTTTAAAAATAGATTCATGAACTCCAAGGATAGAAGGGACCCTTGGATGAACACTTGACATACCTTGGTGCTTGAATTCATGAAGATTAATGGTGAATTTCTGAGATCTTGATCTTGATTTTGATGGGTTAGGGTTTGTGTCTTGAGAGAATTTAACAAAAAATGGGTGTATTTTGCTTATTGAGGGCTGAATTTCGTGTTTTAGGGGATGATTAGTCCTGGGAAAAAGACCCAAATACCCTTGAGGATGCGAAATCTTAATGACTTAAAACTGACTTAGTGACATGCAAATTGATGCGTCGTGTCGATAGGGTCGATGCATTATCCGACGCGCTGTGTCAAGTCTAAATCGGTTCATTGGAAATTGTAATGGGAGCTGGGGAAAAATATTCATCGACGTAATAGGCGACGCGGTGCATCAAGATCGCATTGATACACTAGTTTGGACTCCCAAATGTGCCTCAAACAATGTTCGAAAAATCTAAAACTCATTCGAGAACACCTATTGACATTCTTGATCATGAAGCAACTTAAAGATCGACATTTAATGGTCGTATGGATCATGAAATAAGTTTGCCAACTTATGAAGGCTAAAATAATTCTAAGTGTAAGCACTTAGCTGAAATTTCTAAGTCTGGGACCTTTTTTAAAGATTTAACAGACTTAGTTAAGCTTAGAATTTTGCAGGGTCTTACAATATCTCCCCTTGGGAATATTCGTCCTCAAAAGAGGCTGACTAAGCTGAGAAATACTGATAGACTAATCTTACATACTGAACATGCATATCTGATGTATGGAACACCTGACTAAAACTACTGATAGGCTGAGTTTTCAAACTGAACATGCATATCTGATGCCTGAGTACATGACTGAACTAATTCGTGAATGCACTATTGGATATGCAATGGTAATAGATACCTAGTTTATAACTGTAATTGAATATGGACTAAGCCAATCTATGGAAGACTATTACCTTAAGTTGAGAATACTGATGAACCTGAGATCATTTACTAAACATGCATGAACGGGAACATGAGAACATAACTGAAACTAAAACGTGATACATGAACTGAATATCATGAACTAAAATGAGCCCCTGAATACATGACTTACGGATGAGATCAAAACTTGAGGGTCCACCTATGAGTACCCACTACTCCAAACTGGATTTGTTAAGTGAAGAGAAGATGGAAGGTTTAGGTCATGAAAGCTCAGGGGATTATAGTGCATCTCTCCCTTGGGACATTATGTCCTCTGAAGAATGCTGACTTAGCTGAGATATTGAGAAAAACTGAGACGATGCATAGGGCACCTAAGAACTAAATTGTGACTGCATATCGGGGATCTAAAATTGAGGCATGATACATGAACTGAGCTAAAATTGCAACCTCATGGTTGCTCGATCTTGGAATAGTTACATTTATGAGACTTCAGATAGTGCGACTAGATGAAAGGATGGGAAACCCAACCATACAAACATTATACGCCTAACTGCTAAGCTGAATTACTGGTTTTATGGACTAACTTATGCTTAAAACTTATATTTGACTGGAGTCTTTCTTTAACACTTTTTCTATAGAGTTTTAGTGGCTCTAGGGGGCAAGGAGTCTTGGCATGGCTGAATAAAATAGTTGAATAAGAAAATCGCATCCTGGCTAAAATTCTATAATATGAGTTGGGGCCTACGAAACATCATCTAAGATGAAGTGACTAAGCCTTATGCACTGCAACTAAAAAATTTCAAGCTTATACATATCCCTTGAATACTTTCTCAACTATACTGTCCACCTTAGTACAATACATCACCTGGGACTACTAAAAATATTCACATGGGTGTTGAGCATGAATTGATAAATATACTAACTTATCTAATTAACTGAATGTCTAATAGCAGAACACTTGGCATATAAGACTGAACTGTCCTTAGTCTGAATAATTGGACTAAAATTATAAAGTATTATGCATATAAGGAAGGGACTGACTAAGTAGCATGAGATAACTAAGCATGAATTCGTGAAAACTGTATTATCTGAGAATGCAAGACCACGTGTATAACAAGATTCTAAATTAGTCTATAAACTGAGGTACTGAATTACTGAAAACTGATTAACTGATAAATTTAAGCTATGGTCAAGCAAACCTAAAACTGAACTGAGTTACTGATCTGATTACTGGGATGAGACTGTAAGTGATACTTAACTGAGACTGAATACTGAACTGAGCATACTGTAAAGCATGAGTACATGAGGCATGAGTTGCATGACCTGAGTTTGGAGTTTTTATTTTCATGGAACATGATTCGTAACAATGAGCGAATTGGAACTCCTTATACTAGGAGATATAAGTGTACATGATTTTTGATAATGTGTATGAATAGGATCTATGATCGAGCTGACATGTAAGGCATGAGTAGATATCGTAATAGATGAAGAGTAAAACTTTGCACTGAGGTAAGGATGGGTTGTATCAACCTCTCCCACTGATTTTCTATCCAAACTTTGCACTGAGGTAAGGATGGGTTGTATCTACCTCTCCCACTGATTTTCTACCCGTACTGACATTATTACTAAAATTTAAAGGCCTAAATTTTGGAGATATCACAACCGAACAGTTCTTGTATACCCTTCGGGCTATGATAGACTGACCCACTGGGTGGAGACTGAGAAAGGTTCTATTAAGGTTTTTAGTCTGACTTTGAAATCGACTGCTATTTAAGGAGTTACAAAAGACAGAGAAGCTCCTGGATCTAATAAGACAAAATATGTAAATGGAGGATCTGTAACATACCAGTTACCACATCAGGAGAATTTTCCTAATCTTGTCTGGACTAAAGTACATAGAGCCTATTTGGGCGTTGCCCACTGGCGGCATTGGAAGTGGCACCCGGCTGATTTAGCCAATCGGACTGGGCTGAAGGACGATTGTACTGACCCTATTGGCGCAAATCTTTTCCCCTCTGAGCCATTACTCTACACTCCTACATCCTGTGCCCTGTCTTAGCACATCCATAACACACATCGTTGTCTACTCTACACATACCTAAGTGATTTCTACCATATTCTTCGCATAGCGGATGGGTACGACCACTGCTCACACTACCCTGGGGTTTGGAGCTTGGCACCCCATCATGACTGCTATTTTTTAACTTTGGTACTGGCGTACTAGCTGAGGATGGAGCTGGAACTGAAGATTTTAGATGAAACTTGGAACGGTTAGCACCTTCTGACTTAAGCTGAGTGAAATTGAAACTACTTGTTCTAAATTATTATTCTCTCTCTCTTTCTTCTTAAGTTTTTGCTTCTCAATCTATTGAGCATGGACCATAAGCCTAGATATGCCCATTCCTTAATCAACATCACAGTTTTGCACTCTTTCACCATACTATCTGACACCCCAGATACGAACTTGCTTATTCTAGACCTACTATCTGCTACTACATGGGGAGCATACCTTTCTAATTGAGTAAACTTAAGGGAATACTTTTTCACCCTCATACTGACTTTCCTGATATTGATAAACTCTAACACCTTGGCTTTTCTAGAAAACTCTTCCTATTCTATGGGCTCTGTATTTGTGCCCCTGTCTACTTTCCACTATTTAAACCTTGTATGAGTTGTATCTTTTAGCTGTTAGGTCGCTAACTCAGCACTCTCACTATAAGTTACTCCCATAATATTTTTGACTTTCTGAACCTAGTCGTGGAATTTTTGTGGATCCAATTCTGACTTAGATCCCGTGAAGGAAGGAGGGTTTATTCGGGTGAAGTCCCGATTCCTGCTGCATCAGTATTGGGCACTGGGTTGGCCTGAATAGCAGCTGGCCATTCATTCAGAGCTGCTACTAAATTGGCTAGAGTAGAGAATGCAACCCTGAATTTTGCATGAGAGACATGCTTGTCCAGGGGATCTGCCTGAACTGGCTGAGGTGTTGACTGGTTTTCTGTTCTTCTTCCGTTGTTACTTTTAGGAGGGCATGTTTTGTAAATGGAAGGAAGAAGTGGATTAGACTGAGAGTTTAACTTGAGCTCATTCTCACTTGCATGAAATGAATTCTAAAAGAAGGGGAACTTTTCCTAAAACATCTCGTAGCCTCTTGTCCATAAGTGTGATGCGCTAGACACCCATGCACAAGACTCTACTTGATGTGGTTTTCAAACTTCCTAGGACTCTGTTGAACCTTAGGCTTTGATACCAAGTTTGTAATGCCCCGAGTCTGTACCCCGAATGCTACACGGTGCTCATAATCCCGAAGGACCACAAGCTAACCCATGACCGGTACCTACTGTAATAACTGAGTAATAACACTGTGATAATTCAAAAATTTGGTGAAAACTTTCCATAAGGTTCAAAACTGAAAATAAATACTGAATAATAAAATAATTTTCTAAAATACTCTAGTCTGAAAGCCTCTAACTGTCTGAACATGGAGTTAATAAGACAAGTCCCCAACTAACTCTGACTACTGAACCACTAATAACTAAAAGTAATACTCTATCCTCAAACTATGAGGACTCACCCCTAAATCTGTTGCTGATAATCTGGGCTGCTAAGTACGGTTAAGATCCCATGCATCTAAACCTATGATATAAGACATCATAGAGCAAAACAAAAGTATGTGTCAGTACTTTGAATTACTGGTATGCTAAGTGAGGTAGGCTGATATGCATGGGTTCATATGCATGAACAATAACTGACTGGGTAACATGAACATAAATTAATGAGAGTACATGCATGAATACATAAACTGTAGCTGAGGTCCTGATAACACTGGATATTGAGCTATGAATACTGATTTACTGATATCTTAGTTTACTGATACTGTATTATTAAAAACTGAGTGACTTTATTTGATGATCATGATTCTGTAGAAGTAATTTGAGTTCTATACTCACTTGAGTGACTATCTCTAATAGTATGAGTCTGTAGAACTGAACTGAGTTCTATACTGAAACTAAAACTGAAACTGTGACTGTGGGAGGTAATCATCTAATCGGCATGCCCCCCTCTGAATGGATTAGGGTCAAACCTATAACCCCAGTTGGAAGGGTGCTAATATCGTACCATGGGTACTATCATCTATTATGGAGTCAGTCCTATCTAACGGATGACCCCTAAGATCAGTCCTAAACTAGTGCGTCATCCCTGGGTATGTCAGTCCTATCTAATGGGTGACATCTCATAACCTAGGTTGGCTATGTAGTTCTGGAACATAGGGATTGCTTCTAGGAACCCAGTCCTAGCTAATGGGTGATCCCCCAAGCCCAGGCTCGCTCAGTGCTGAATCCTACTCCCAACTGAAATACACTGAAGTGATTTTTAAACTGTTCTAGGCCTAATTAAACTGTTACTAATCGTGCTGTCGGAATGAACTGGACTGAGGTCACTGAGTATTGAACTGATTACTGACTGAATTCTGTGAACTGACTGAGTCTACTTAGTTCTGAACTGAATACTACTGAGTTCTGAACTGAATACTGTACTAAGACTGATTACTAAGTACTACTGAAACTATTCTGTAACTACTATAGCTCTAGTAAATAGCTAGGTTTTTCTTGTATTAAATACCCTAGGACCTGATAGCATAAAGAGTAAAACACTGTGTAAATTTAGTAGTACACAAAACTTGCTCACTAACGATGCATTCATCTAAACATTACACTTAATACACATAAGCTTGTGCATGAGTGAGATCACATAATAGCATGATATGCTTACACTAGTCAAGTCATATTAGCATATTTACAAGCACTTAGAGCACATAACCCATGCACATGACACTAACCACATATAGGCACCATAATTCAAATCCCCATTTATAATTTTAAGGGTTTAGCATGGATTCACATAATTCTAGACATATATCAAATAACTCCACATGAAACTTGTAACAAAACATGGATTAGAAACCCAATTAATCATTATAATCATAAATATAATCAAACCCAACATGAGATTCATGAAATCAATACACTTGAAGTTTTAAAAATAGATTCGTGAACTCCAAGAGTGGAAGGGACCCTTAGATGAACACTTGACATACCTTGGTGCTTGAATTTGTAAAGATTAATGGTGAATTTCTTAGATCTTGATCTTGATTTTGATGGGTTAGGGTTTGTGTCTTGAGAGAATTTGATAGAAAGTGGGTGTATTTTGCTTATTGAGGGCTGAATTTTGTGTCTTAGGGGCTGATTAGTCCTGGGAAAAAGACCCAAATACCCTTGAGGATGCGGAATCTTAATGACTTAAAACTGACTTAGTGACACGCAAATCGATGCATCGCGTTGATGGGGTCGATGCATTAGCCAATGCGCCGCGTCGAGTCCGCATCGATTCATTGGAAATTGCAATGGTATCTGGAGAAAAATATTCATTGACGTGATAGGCGATGTGGCGCATCGAGATCTCATTGATACACTAGTTTGGACTCCCAAACATGCCTCTAACGATGTTCGAAAAATCCGAAACTCGTTCGAGAACACCTACTGACATTCCTAATCATGAAGAAACTTAAAGATCGACATTTAATGGTTGTATGGATCATGAAATAAGATTGGAAACTTATGAAGGCTAAAATAATTCTAAGTGTAAACACTTAGTTGAAATTTAAGTCTGGGACCTCTTTTCAAGTTTTAATGGACTGAGTTAAGCTTAGAATTTTACGGGGTCTTACCACTACGAACCTCAGTTAGAGATGTAGGCCTAGCCTAACCACAACTAACCTTAACCATAGTCAGGTCTACCATAATACCATACTTAGACACCACATGTCCAAGGAATGTCACGACTCAAGATAAAACTCAAACTTAGAAAATTTGGCAAAAAGCACATGATCTCTCAAAGTCTGGAGCACGATCTTCAAATGCTACGCATGCTCCTCTATACTCCTCAAATACACTAGTATGTCATTGGTGAACACAATCACAAAGGAATCTAAATAGGTCCTGAATACTCGGTTCATCAAATCTATGAACGTGGTTGGGGCATTAGTCAACCCAAATGACATCATTAAGATCTCATAATGACCATAACGGGTCTTGAACGCTGCCTTCCAAATATACTCTGCCCAAATTCTCAATTGATGGTAACCAGATCTTAAAGCAATCATAGAACATTGTCGCACCCTAAAACTGGTCAAACAAATCATCAATACGGGGAATAGGATAATGGTTCTTCACTGTCACCTTATTAAGATACCTATAATAAATACACATACACATGGAGCTATCTTTACTCTTTACAAAAAACACAAGAGATATCCAAGAAGACACACTTGGTCTAATAAAACCCTTACAAAGAAGATCCTGAAGTTGAGAATTCAACTCCTTAAGCTCCGCAGGAGCCATACAGTAAGGTTCAAGGTTCGAGGACAATAGCAAACTTAATCTCAAGGACAGAGGGAATATCAACAAGTCGGTAGGGAACATATCAAGAAACTCACAAACTACAAGAACAGAGTCAAGCAGCAGACACTCCATATTAGTATAAGAAATATAAGTGAGATTAGACTTGCAACCCATCGAAATAATCCTCCTAGCATAAACATAAGAAATAATTCCCTTCAGCTTTTAGGTAAATGATACCTACCGCAGGACTGGGGGTACACTCGTCAAAGCTAAGGTAATAGTCTTGGATAAAGAATCCATGAGCGCATGATAGTGGGATAACCAGTCTAAGACCAAAATCATATCAAAATCCACCATATAAAAAATAATAAGAATAGTATAATTATCAACATCTCTAACTGTCACAACACATGATCTGAAAACTTGATCCACTACTAAAGAATCACCCATAGGAGTAAATACACCCAATGGCAAAGATAATAAGTTACAAAACAACTCCAACTATTATATATAATAATTAGATACATAAGAATAAGTGGATACTGGATAAACTAAAGTAAGGGACGAATAAAGGCACACAAAAATCATACCTGTACCAACATCATAGAAAGTATCATCCTCAGGTCTAGCAGGTACTGCATACAACTGACCATGCCTACCACCTGGATGAGCACCTGACTGACATCCTCTCATGCCTACTTGAGAAACTTCTTGAGTCTCTTGGAAGTCACCCCTATGACTACGAGAACCATCTATAGCTAAGGGATGAACTGCTCTAATAGGAGGAACACTTTGAGATGAAGAAACAATCATCCCACGACTAGGGCAATCTTACCCATAGTGACAGCTCCACAACTATAGCATGACACCAAAACTAACAGATCCAGCAGACCTAAAATAACCAACATATCTAGATTCACCAGATAATGAACCTTTCAAAGACTGACCACTAACTTTACTAGGGTATAACTAGCACTAGACTGACCTCCGCCAGTAATATGAAGCACTACTTGAACAGGTCGACTAGGCTGACTCTGAGGCTGATAGGATGGACGTGGAGGACACTTACTCTGAGAACTACTATCTTTAGGTCGGGAACTATGATATCTCTTATTGAATCTTTCTTAAAACCTAGGCATCTTATCACCGCCCTCACGACCCTCACAATGTATCTCTTTATCACCCAAGCTTGATCTGACACCCTAGAAAAAGACCTATCCATAACAACTAAATGTATAGTAGAAATATGAATAAGGAGTCTCCACCCACTACTAAAATATCAAACTCTCTCATATTTAGTATCAAGAATAGAAGTAGCATGCCTAGCCAACTTGTGTAAATGATCCTCATACTCTGTAACTATCATAGAGCCCTTCTCCAATCAGAGAACTAAGCCCTCAAATGATCTCTAAGGTTGCAAGGCATGTACTTCTCTAAGAAAATGTCAAAGAACTGAGTCCATGACAAAAGAGAAGATCTAGTTGGCCTAGAATCCATATAACCTCACCACAAATGTCAAGTAGCAAAGTCTAACAAAAATATGATTTAATCCACACCACGAGTCTCAATAAGGCCTAAGTTATGAAGCATCCTCGCCTAGAGCACCAAAAAACATAGGCGGAACCAATCTCAAGAATCTACCCAACATCTTTTGCACCTCATAAGACATAGAAGGATGAGCAACCACTGGCTAAACAACTATCGGCTGAGAAACTACCGGAGCTACAACTATAGACTAGGCCCATGTATCAGTACCACTCTGATTTGTAGACTCTACACCATCAGACGGTGCACCACCAACTAAAACCAAAAAATTAGACAATGTATCTCTAAGTATTAAAGAAGAAATAAACCCTGGAAGATCTTGGGTTGGTCCCTAGCCCACAACTAGCTGGGGTGGAAGAATATCTAACTTAGGAGGGGTAATAGGAAATGGGAAAGGCGACCTATCATGGCCCCAAGATTGGGACACATCACACGACTTTTCATAACCTCTAGGTCATCCATAATCATGAGTAGAATCCTAGGCTTAATCTTGGGACCCTTATCTCATGTAATGGTAGCATGTTTCCTAGCCATCTATGAAAGAGCAAAGTTAATAGAATACTCCACTAACCAAATTAGACTCTTAGCATTATATGAGTGAAAGAAGTAAATAACTCTTAAGAATGTCCAAAAACCTCCCGAAGATAGGAAATGAATGTCATTTTTCCTATCCCCAGGACTCTATTAGACACTTTCTCTTGAACCAACTATACTGTTGAAACATATGCTCCGATAATAATTTGTCATGCCTAATATATGAGTCACGATGGAACCTACTCTATCCCTCCAGTAGGTATGAGAAACCTACCATGACTAGAGACTAGCCCTTTATTATAACACAATTCTAAGAATCACAAGTGATCCCAAGCTAACCCATGTACTGGCATGATACTTGACCAACTTATTTAATATATATTAAAATAATAATTGATAAAGTGGAAGCATATTCAATGAGATTGGGTGTTTCAATACATAACTGGTCAAAGTTTACAATAATAGAATCTGAGAGAGATAAACTTAAATTACAAATACTGACTCTGACTGACCATCTATGAAGCCTTTACTATACTGACTATAAATAGCTGCAAATGCCTCCAACTATCCCAAATAAATACGTATTGATAAGAAAAATGCAATGCAATACAAGAACTATATCTGTCTTAAGTACTCAAAATAAGAGAACTCATTACTTGTTGGTGGAAAGCTATAATCTGTCTGAACCTAGTATGTGGGTTACATCTGGTACCTACATTATGAAGGAATGTAGCCACAAACACATATATTTGGTCAGTACATTGGAATGTATTGAGTATGTGAGACATGCATTAAATCATAGAAATACATAATATATGCTTTAAAATTGTGGACATATGCTATTTACTGAATTATTCATTTAAATCATGGTTGTATGTAAAATATGTAAGACAGTGAAATTTCTAAAGGATGATCTGAAAATGCTTCTGTAAGTAGGGAAGCGGTAGAAAAATTAATGTTACATGTAAATCTCAAATTAAAGCTAAATATGATGGAAAACCATGCCGAGGATCATGTATGAATACTGAGCATGACTACAAGAACTTGTAAAACAAATGTATGATCAAGTAAAGCATGTACTGAAATGATATGTAAAACTGAATGACTGATAAACTGAATACTTGGTCATGAAAACCTAAGTTGATGTGGTCTAAATACTTAACTGAGACTGTGGGAGATAATATTTAACAAACATGCCTTAATTTGAGCTAATTGGGGTCTAACCTATAACCCCAATTGGAAGAGTGTCAATACCTTTTCACAGGTATTGACATTGAAAGTGTGGATCCACAAAGTTGATGTCCCGAATGACCATAGTGTCTAGAATAAATTGATGTGTGACCCCTGAGAGGGTGTCAATCCTAAATTGATGGGTGATCCCTCATAACCTATGTTGGCTACATACTTCTAGAACATAGAGACTACTAATAACGACACTGCCTAACTATGGGGGAGCCACCAACCCTACATTCACTCGGTGCTAAGCTATACGCCCAACTAAACTAACATAAAAGAATAAACTAGTGCATACACTAATAACTAATATGCTCAAATATGGTATATTGAAAAATTATAGTGCATTTATAATCTGAATGTAATAAAATAAACATGGTCTTAATAACTCATAACTTAAAGTCCAAAATATGTACAAATATGGGTATTAGGTGTTCATATCCCTCTAGAAACAAATAATTACTTCAAATACAGTAACATCATTTAAAACACTATAAGGAAATTCATGATTTAGAGACCTAAAGCATAAAATATATCTTTAACTAATGGAATCCATGATTATGAGTATGGGAATATGTTAAACTTATGAGGACAATATGCTTACATGGTTTAATTCATGAATTGGTAAGTTAACATGGTTTCAACTGAACATGATATGGTTAATTGGAATTCAAAGCACGTACTGACATATTTATCATGGAAAAACATGTTGGCATGGCTTGAATTCAAAACTATTAAGGGAATATTGAGTAAATTCATGCTTAACATTGGAATATCATTAAAAAAAAAGAAAATGAGTTTATAGATGAATTACGAAGGATTCTTGGGACACAATGTGTAGAAGGAACCCATTAATGAATACCCCACATACTAGAATTTCTTGAATTCTTGAATAAACTTGTAATTGGGACTTTGAGAGAGTGAATTCCTTGATGAAAAATCCTTGATATTGTTCTTGAGATCTTGGAAGAAAAACGGATCGTGAATTGATGTATTTGGGGTTATGGGATGTTAAAATCATGTTTATACTAGTCATAGGATAGTTTAGGACGATTTAGGTTGTAGATGACTTGTACAGTCTTGAAAATCTATAGTGGAACGTGGGTTTTAACATTCCTAAATAAGGTTCGTGCCAAAGGGATTATCGTAGAATGTAAAGTCCATGACATGCTGAAAAACATGGAGCATAAGGTTCGTGACATGCTGCAAAACGTGGAGCATAAGGTCCCTTCCTCGCTGAAATCACGGACCCTCTTTGGTTCCTCATGAAAATGCTCATAACTTTACGCTCGGGTATCAGATTAAGGCCAAATCGGATGTGTTGGAAAGAGGACTCAATTATATATAATTTGGTGGGTATTGAGATCCAAAATTTTACATATTATAGAAGTTATACACATTCAAAGTTGACCCTTGTAGGGTCAAATACCAAAATTTGGTCGAATCAAAAGCGATTAACTCAACATTGCTCTAAGTGTTTTCTTTGAACATATTTCATCTCAATAGCACTTTACACTCTAGGATAATGAACATCAAATATATATTCTTAAAAATATCATGGGATTAGAGTTTATACACATAAGAAAGATGGTCCAAATTCTAGCCCAAAAATGCAGGGTGTTATATTATCTCCCCCTTGGGATCATTCGTCCTCGAATGATGGGTAAGAACTTATTGAAGTGTTACAAGTATGGAATACCATATGTAACTTCACATTAGGTATTCTCCCTCAAGAAAACACATATAGGAATCACAATAAAAAGTCTTCATGGCATCACCAAGTAGATTATGTAAGCACGAATCATGAGACAATGAGACTAAGGTCGTAAAAGGGGTACTACAATGTCTGAGCTAGAATACTTTGAAAACTGAGATGATTCATAGAACACTTATGAACAAAATCAAAACTAAATATCTGCTTCGGGGACATGATGTATAGACTGAACTTAATTCACAGCTTACATGGACGTGAATGAATTACCTTATAGAATAGACATATTCATGAAACTTCGAATGGTAAAACTAGGTGGAAAGAAGGAAAACTATAGGAGCTTATCCATCTGATTTGTAAACTAAGTTGTTGGATATATAGACTGAATCATCCTCAAAGTTTATACTCAACTGGAGTATTTCATCAACACCACTTCTAAGATGTTCTAATAAAATTAAGGAGAAATAAATTTTGGGCATGATCTTAATAAGATATCTGAATAGTGGATTACAACATGGCTACAACTCTGCAACATGAAATATAGGTCTATAAAACATAAGGTAGGATATGATTACTATGTCTTAGGTAATGCAACCGCTAACTTTTAAGCTTAGCCGTACTTCTCAAATGCTACATCAACTATGCTTTTCCTATTAAATACTATGCTTATTTGATGCAACTTATCATTCTCACATGGCATTGATAACTCCATTTACTAAAGTCTAAGCTGGACTATTCTCTCACCATGTTCAAGCCTACTCAAAGTCATAAGGTACCGCACATAACACCATAATACTAGTGTAAACCACGAATTCAATATTCTATGTGTTTTCATAACTCTGCTATAAAACATAATACGCCTTACCACTTCAACCTCTTACTAGGAATTTACTAACGCATAACACAATCAACCACTTTTATACGAACATGGCATTCAAGCCTAAAATTATAACTGCATATAAATTTCTAGGCAACAAACCCACCTAGAATGTTTTCCATATTCTTTGATACCTCTATAAATAACAACTTTCTTGCATTATCCCCAAAAAGACACATAGAATTCTCAACTAACTATGACATATATCAAAATCTTTACCTCAATATTCCTTCACACTTATAGCTTTAGGTAAAGCATGCATACAATAATCCTTCCCCAATAAAAAATATTTACTCTCTCCCATCTAAACCATTGTTCATTTATTTCCATCACCACTATATTTACAAAAGGAGAGGTCACTGAAAGGTTAGAACATGAGGTCCTGAACCCTAAAAGAATACCTTACATAACCTTTACACTTAACTGAGTCTGAAGGAATAGAGTATTAATGGAATGGATCTATTAAAGAGATCTAAACTGAGGTCATACATGCCATAATTTGAATTTTTCTTGTCATTAAGGGTGCACCAAGAGTTATGGGAAATGAGCATACTATAAAACATAACTACATCAGTCATAAGTTAGATGACCTGAGTTTTGGGTTTCATAAATTCATGGAATATGAGTCGTGCTTCTGAGTGAATTAGCACTCCTAATTCTAGGAACTGGGAGCGTACATGATTCTATGGAAAATGAATGAATATGAGATATGATCATAGAGCTAACTTGTAAGGCATGAGTAGATGTTATGATGACTGAAGTACATAAATTTGCACTGAGATAAAAATGGTTCGGCCATCTTTCTCCCTTACTGATGTTCCATAATGCACTGGCGTCACTACTAGAATCTGAGAGCCTGACTTGGTTCGTTGTTCTATAATCACCCCATTAGATTTAAGCCATTATTCTAAACTTGTGGACCCCTTTAATAAACTTTAAACTAAATTGCAACCACTCTACTCTAGAGTCAGAGATATAACAATACACATAAATATAAAACTCACCCTGAAAGACTATATCTTAAAGTGTAAAGCCCGTTGCTAGTACTTTCTTTTAGATACAAATTTTAACTTTCTATATCCCCAATAGTCCTCATATAATAACTTAAAGCTTACTAACTTAGAATATTTAGGAGTATCATATACCCTGAGTTTACACCATCTAAAATTTCAACTCTTCTTTCTATTATCTTAATCCTAAAAGATTCAAACTTACATTCTAGCACTTAACATGGATATTCCAAAACTTTTACTGTAATATACTAACTTCATTCTTTAATAATCCCTTAATATCTACTATCCTTAACTTTCTTTAACTTCAGAATTCATCATCACATATTTACACCTTTCTCGACAACATACTTGCCTCACTAAACACATAATCTGCCTCTTTTTCTTCATAGCCTACTAATATCACATCTCTAAAATTATATTTTTTTCTTAAACCATGGAATTACCATTACACTAAAATACCTGACATCAACAACCTACAACCCATAAATTAGTTGGTAAGAACATCATATACTACATTACTAGCATTATTCACACTTAACAACTCAAGGGTACTATCTAAGCACAAACATTAAAAACTTAGAAATAATATAATCCTATATCACCTTGGGTATACCTCTAGAACATAACCACATCATCATACTCAATTTTAAATCGATAAACTTAAATTCTTACATACATTATTTCAAGCTTATTCGTTCACCTTTCATACAATGAGCCCCATGGATACACAATATACTAAATCCAGATAAACACTATTCCCACTTTACTACTATTAAACTTCTAGGTTCATGCTTCTAAATCTAGGTCATATGCTATCATAGGATTCTGAGAATGGATCAGAGGGCACATCTGATTTGGCTCAATGCACAATTTTCATAAATAAGAATGAACACTTTTAAAGTTTGGAACTTAAGGTAACTAATGGGATCCTTTTAAGCCCGTATGCAATCTCATAACTGTGTGTTGGGACTGTTTGATCAAAATCTATCAGTAGAAATTTAAGCTTGACTATTTCTATTACCTCAAGAATAAGGCAAAGTTTGCATGAATAGAGCAAGTCAAGAATCTGTATAAGTTTCTTAAAGAATATATCTACAATATGATCTTCGATATGAAAGAAGGGAAATATATCTTAAATGCCCTTTAGCTTCTCTAAGAAAAGTATAGACATCTCTGTACCATTCCGCAAGACTCTACTAGACATATTTCATAGACACCCTAAGACACTTGAACCTTGTACTCTGATACCAAGTTTGTCATGATCTGAGACTACCCCCTGGTCATAATTGGTGCTTAGAACCACAAGTGATCCTGATAGAACCCATGTATTGCATAATACATGAACAACTAATTTAAAATATATATAAATACTAATTAACTTAGAAAATACATAATCAATATGAGACAGGTTGTTTCAATACATAACTGATCGAAGTTTACAATACTAAAATTTGAGAGAGCGAGCTACTTAAATTATAAATACTGACTCTGACTGACCATCTATGAAGCCAATACTGACTATAGATAGTTGGGACATGCTCTAACTATCCCAAATAAATATATAAGGATAAGAAAAATACAATACAAGAATTGTAACTAACTTGAGTCCTTAAAATAAGAAAGTCATCTACTGTTTGTTGAAAGCTACAATCTGCCTGACCCTGGTTGTGGGCTATATTTGGTACCTACATCATAAAGGAATGTAGCCACAAATGCATATATGTTGTCAGTACTTTGCAATATACTAAGTATGTGAGATATGAAGTAAATCATTGAAATACTAAATATATGAACAATGAGCATGAATTAAGAACTTGTAAAATGAATGCAAGACCAAGTAAAGCATGTATTGAAATAATCTGGAAATCTAAATAATTGAATAACTAATAAAATGAATACTTGTTCATGTAAACCTGATTTATGTGGCCTGAATACTGAACTGAGACTATGGGACCTAATAAATAACTGACATTCCCCAATCTTAGCTTATTGGGGACCAACATGTAACCCTAGTTGGAAGATGTCAATACTTTACCATAGGTACTGACACTGATAGTGTGGATCCATAAAATTAATGTCCTAAAGGGCCAAAGTGTCAAGCCTAAACTGACGGGTGACCCCTGAGAGATTGTCAAGCCTAAACTGATGGGTAACCTCTAAGAGTATATCAAGCCTAAACTTATGGGTGACCTCTCATAACCTATGTTGGCTATGTAGTTTTGGAACTTAGGGACTATGACTAATGACTCTGCCTAACTAATGGGGGAGTCGTCATCCCTGTATACACTCTGTGCTAAGCTTTTCTCTTAATTGAAATGACACATAAGCATAAACTATTGCATGCAGTGATAACTGACATGCTCAAATATGGTATTCAAAAAACTAACAGTGCATTTATAATCTTAATGTAATGAAATAAACATGGTTTGAATAACTCATAACTTGAAATTTGAAATATGCATGAATATATAGGTATCAGGTGTTCATAACCCTCCAGTACTAAATAATTACTGTGAATACATTAACATCATTTAAAACACTATAAGGAAATTTATGATTCGAAGACCCAAAGCATATAATATATCTTTAACTGATGGAATCCATGATTATAACTATGGAAATATGTTAAACTTATGAGGACAACATGCTTACATGGTTTAATTCATGAATTTGTAAGATAACATGGTATCAATAGAACATGATATGGTTTATTGGAATTTAAAGCATGTAATAACGAAATTCTCATGGGAAACATGTTGTCATGACTCGAATTAAAAACTATTTAGAGAATATAGTGTAAATTCATACTTAACATTGGAATATCATAAAAAAAGGGAAACAGGTTTATACATGAATTACAAAGGATTCTTGGGACTCAATGGGTGGAAGAAACCCATTGATGAATACCCACATAGTTGAATTTCTTGAAATCTTCAAGAAACTTGGAATTGGGACTTTGGGAGAGTGAATTCCTTGAAGAAAACCCTTTGCTATTTTTCTTGAGAATTTGAGAGGAAAAAGGATAGTGAATTGATTTATTTGGGGTTATGGGATGTTAAAATCGTATTTATACTAGTCATAGGATAGTTTAGGATGACTTAGGATGTAAATGACTTTTTTACCCTTGAAAAACTTAAGAGAAATGTAGGTTTTAACATTCCTGGCAAGGTCCGTGCCGCGAGGCTTATCGCAAAGCGGAAGGTCCATAACATGCTGCAAAATGCAGAGTATAAGTTTCATGACATGTTGCAAAGTGCAGCATAAGGTCCATTACACATAGCAAAACGCAGAGTGTAAGGGCTGTGCCACGCTAAAATTGCGGACCCTCACTAGTTCTACACAGAAATGCTCATAAATTTTTTCTCAGGTATCAGATTAAAGAAAAATTAGATGCATTGGAAAGAGGACTAAATTATCTATAATTTCATGGGTTTTTAGATAAAAAATAACACATTTTTAAGAAGTTATACATGTTTAAAGTTGACCATTGTAGGATTGAGTATCAAAATTGGGTCGAGTCAAAAGCTCTTAACTTAAATTTGCTCTAAGTGTTTCCTATGAATATTTTTCACCTCAATAGAACTTTACAAACTAGGCTAATGATCCTGACATATATATTCATTTAAAAATTATGGGATTAGAATTTATATGCGTAGGAACGACGGTTGGAATTCTAGCACGAAAATACAAGGTGTCACAAAACCATAACCTTGAGCTAAATGCAATGGGTTAACTTTGTGGAAAATGCCCAATTATTGGTAAAAATGAACAACACACTTATAAATGAAGAGTTCTGAATAGATAAAACAGTCAATACGAGATACCATCACATGACCTAGTAGAGCTAGTACAAGAGCATATAATAGTATTACAACTTAAAGACTTAGAATAGTCACAACATCTATCACGATAACAAAAAACTAAATATCTAAAGATAGAGGGTAATAAGTGACTCCAACTCCATAAGCTAACTCTATCTCCAAGAAATCAACACAGCACAATCAATAATCAACGACGACAACTAGTACTTGGATCTTCCCCAAAAGATATAAGTATAGTATGAGTACCAAAACAACGGGTACTCAGTAGGCATCATCAACCAACTGAGATAAAACATGATATAAGTATGATAAAATGCAAGATAACATAACTAAGTCAAGTTATAGAAACAAACTTTAATCATCACCAATACTTCTTTACATAATATGTAATTTACACAAAATAACAATATAATACAAGACAACAACACATACCAATATCACTGCGCATATAAGTAAATAAATCAGAATAATAATGCATCACAAGGGATCAGACGAGTAATCACAAACTATAAAATTTGCTCCTATATGCCACCAATGTATTTGGATTTACCACACTAAAGTTGATACTTGTATCTTCGATTTTATGCATGCCCCTTGTCAGTAATCCCTTTCCAAGAGCCATGGGTGCCGAACCTCTTATTGATTTTTCTGTACAATAAATTAGCCATCAAATGACACCAAATAGCAATATTCCACATAGTCATTGAGAAGTTTCATTCTCGGGTGTAAATTGAAGAATTAAATCCACCTCCAAATCATAAATTTTAGGCTCTTAGTCTATAACCTCTGTGGTCTCATTGTATAAGTAGTGCTTCGAAGTCTTTTGACCAAATATCAATACAACCAATCACATGATCTGTCTACATGAGAACACATCCTATTGCCACCCTTAAAGTATCATAAAGTACCTGACTCCTCCAGAACATATGACTAACACTACTATGGTTGTCAAACATTTCTTGAGCTTCAGAAAGCTCTATTCATATTCCATCATCTATTGAAACTTTGAATTATTTCCTTTTGTTAAATTGGTCATTACATTGCTATTGTAGAGAAATCCTCTAAAAATTATTTTTGCAATTTTCCTTGCACAAACAAAAATTATGAATCATATACGATTAGTGGGTATTGGTAATTTTAAGTTGCTTGTGTCTTCTTCACATCCACCATAATTCCATTCTAAGATATAGTATGAAGTAGAATTCCACAGAGTCTAGTAAAAATTCACACTTGAAGGGCTTGGCCTAAAGCTGATAATTCTGACAACGTGTGAAACACCATCTTGAAGTAATCCTTGTAGGCTTCCAGGAAACACGTATATACCGGAATATACTCAATAATTACTGGAAAATCTATGAAGGCGTGTCTTGAATACCTCCTTCATTGAATCCAGGAATGTAACTGGAGCATTGGCCAGTCCAAAAATAATCACCATAAAATATAATTACATGTATCAGGTTTTTAAAGGCTATCATAGAATATCTTCTCTAATTCTACACTTGTGATAATCAACCAAACCAATATGCAAAAACAAAAAGTATGGCTCTCTATAAATAATAGTAAAACAACTAGCAAAACAATGGTTACTTATTGCATATCTTTATCTGGTTCAGATATATGCAGTAAATGCACAATCCCAAAGACCTGAATTTGTTTTCCACAATAATATGGTTTTAAAAAGGAGTTTCTGCTCAGTTAGGTAAAACTCTTTATCACTAGATCGTATTGTCCTATTAGTTACTTCAAAATTTTATTGGCACCTGGATAATGGGGCATGGATATTTGCTGCATGTAAAGTGTCAGGTCGATGCCAAAATTTATTTATTGTATAAGAAACAATCTTGGTAAATTCTCAAAAAATTCAATCACTATCAACACTGTTCTAAAGTAGGTATATAATCTCTCTAACTCCACTATCATTGTTAAGAAACTCCAAATGCTTCTTTCAAATCTGTTCATATAGCTGAACTAACCTCATTGAGTATCCATGATTTAACTGTCTCTGCATAATAATCAAGGGTAGTATATCAAGAAGATAATTAACTGATATCCATTAGTATGTTAGAGTGGCTCATATCAAGTACAATCGTCTCAATTTAGGTAGCCTTAGCCAAAACTCAATGACAAGATTGTTACATATTTCAACTAACAGAGATTCTCCATACAAAGCACTAGTAGAGAAAATCACTCAATACTTCATGTTGTCCTCGATTTCTAACTCCTTGACCTGAACTAAAGTCTCCATAAAAGGTCTTCCTTTTTTCTCATCATAATTTCACTGCCCAATCTATCCCTATATATCCATACTTTTACAAGATCTTAATTGTCATTTGCAGAGAGTTAAGTGTTGCAACAACAACACCCTACTGTGGTGAGATAGATCAGTATTCCTTTCAAAGTGGGCTTCCTTCACCCCTTATTGTAACAAACAACATTTTATTTGTCCTTGTCCACTGCCTCTATCTCGTCTTTTTAGCTAGGAGAGACTACTTTTTGCTAGACATAAAATTATGCTATTGAACCTCTAACTTGTTCAAATTATAAAAATATTAAGGTCGAGTCATCTGGAAATCAAATAAAATGCTAGATTCACTTATTTGGCCATAATCATCACACACTTAAAGAAGAATGAGAAAGAAAAATGAGATAGCATCCTATCACGCTCTCGCAGAATCACGATTATAGAAATGGTCGGCAACATAACCATAATTGAGATTCTACTACTACCATGTGCTCCATAGTCACAGAATTAACCTGTCTCTGATATCAACTTTGTCACGACCTAGAATAGCATCATGACCGGCGCTAAGGAGGCTATGACTCCAAAGCAAGCCTCATCAAAATTCTACAGAAAATTGGGCAAATTTCCCCTGTTTTGGGCCTAACAAGAAAATTTATTATATCAAATCCACAACATAACAACCCAATATCACAACCATTACGCAAACACCAAAACCATTCACCAAAATCAATAACAATGTACCAATACCACCAATAACCATACGAAATCCATCTCCTAAAATGAGAGGAAGTCAAATACTTCTCAAGTTTAAAATAATAAAAGAATACTCAACACTCTAAAGACGTGACTATGGAGCAACTCTAAGAGTTTTTAAGAAAAAGAACATAACAAACAAATAAATGGTAGCCCACGCAAACAATTCCAGGGCTCACCAAGAATATGCTACTTCGAGATTTCTAGCTAACAAAATCTTCACCGTCACCTGCATTTTTTGAAAAATAATTGCGAGGAGTAAGACGCTATCTCAGTGAGTAACAACACTTAACCACAACCATTTTAATGTGGACAAATCATAAAACATCATGAAATAAATGCTCTTTCAAAAAAACATTAACAATAAACATTATTATTTATTTCATGTAAGCAAAGTGAATCAATATGAAAAGACCCAAAATCACCTCCTGAGATGTCACACGGTGCTTAGGGCTATAAGTAGCCCCATGCTAACCCTTTGGGCCTATCACTTCTCATAATAACTCATTCAAGAAGGAATATACAAAACACTGGCACTGTTATATCAAATAAAAGGAAATACAAAGATAATACTCGGTCCAAACAACCACAATACTGGAAATCTCAACACAACCACAATCTGATAACTAGTCTGACAAAGCCTCTACAACTCCATAAACTAGAGAGTCGTTGGGACAGATCTACAACTGACTCAAACTGTACTGAAAGTAATAACATAACCACTTAAATACTAAAATATCTGAAAATAGTCCCTCGAACCATGAGGACTCACCACTGAAGAAATATAGATAAAGGTACTCGAGAATCACTTACGAGACTGGGACTGAGCACCTGAACCTACATTATAAGACAATGTAGCACATAGACGTATATGTGGATCAATACTTGGGAATGTACTGAGTATATGGGGGTGTACGCATTTACATAAAACAATATCAATACTCTTTAATCAAATCATGCATGCAAATAGGAATGACTCACATGGCTTGAATAAGTCTAAAATGTAAAGCTCATAAATCATGTAGAATGAAGCATGTAACACAAATCTCATGAGTCATTATACTTTGGATTTAAAATATGTGCTCTCCTCTTATTTTTTTTACTCATAGCATGAAGGAAGCTTTAAACAATACTCTCAACTCATGCATATATCTCATGGAGAGTAAAACTTCTTTATTGCTCAAAAAATTATAACTCTTTTGAACTCAAACACTTGGAACTCAGAATCATATAACTTTGGTTTAAAAACTGATGATCAACTCGTATTAGTAGAGAAAACTACTTCCTTCTTTGGAAAATACTCAAAAGCAATTCGTTCACTCTAGAAAATATCTCATCTCAAAGCTTTAGGGAAAATATTCTATCTCAATGGAAAATACTTTAGTTTAGGGAGGTTCTCTTAACCGACATAAACCATCCAAGATACATGGAGTCCACCGTCTTTTCCTCCTAAGGAAGAAACCTCACGTTGGGGAGAGATGTCATACTCTTGCCAAGGAGTACAACCTCAACTGAGTGATCACTTATCTCAGTCTCGGGCCCAATCATCTAGGCCTCAAGCCCAAAATCTCAAACCTACAATGGCATATAGTTCTGTGGTAAGAAACTGTGGTAACTTACCCAACTCGATGCTAAATACTACTCCATTTAGTTTATCTCACTCATCTCATGGAAATCTACTTTCAAAATAATCTCATGGTTCATAAGAACCTAATAATCAAATCTGTAATCTCATGTGGTAGAGTGGATTTCAAAACTCTATGACCATTAGGTCAAAATATTTCTCAATAATCTCAAAATACTCAAATCATGGGTTCTTATAGCACAAAAGTTCATAAAATTGCAAGTCTCAAGTAGGGCTTAATGACCCATAATTCAATCTCAAGTTAAAACTCATCAAAATGTGTATTAGATAGCATATGGATTCATAAATCATATAGAAATCTGGAATTTACAGCAATTTAGCTTATAATCTCAACATACTCATATACTTCAATTTCTTAAGAAAACATGTAAAATCATGCTATTTGACTTTCAATTCATGGGAAACATCAAGATATTGCAATCAATAACAATGGGTGAAAAATCCTAATTTAATATCATGTAAAATCTCATAGATTGCAGAATATTATAGTTTAAATAAGCCTTTGGGCACAAGGGTGAAAGGATTACCATTGTTCAAAATCCCACATACCTTAGATTATGAAATTGGATGAATAAGTTTGCTTCAACTCTTCTTCTTACTCTTGAGATAGGGTTCTTATAAACCCTTGAACTTGGGAAACTTAAATCTCAACTCAATTTGTAGAATCTATGGTTAGTTCTTGGATTTCTTGGAGAAGGGTTTTAGATTTGATCTTGAGGGAGAAACCCTAGCTCTCTTGTGTTTTGGATGATGAATGAAGCCATTTGGTTTGTTTGGAATATATCATGGTATAAAAAAGTGGAAATACCGAAAAGCCCTTTTTAAAATGAGTTAAAAATACTGAACGGGGGCTATGATGGTCGGAGCGATGGTTCGTCTCTAGTCTGACGGTACATCGCATGTCGGTCAGAAAAAGAACACACTACCTTGATTTGATGGTATCAGCAATGGTCCATCACAAACTCGACAGTTCGTCGAATCGCCCGTCGTACGTTGGCCAAGATGAGGCCATACTGCCTCAGCAGCTATGGTCTCAGCGACGGTCCATCGCAGTCTTGACAGTCTGTCGTCCTAGCCGTCACACTTGGAACATAAAAGGGAGTTACTTCCTTGGTTGCGATGGGCCAAGCGATGGTCCGTTGCAGACTCGACGGTCCTTCGGATCGTCCGTCGTACCTGGGCAGTTCCAACAACTCTCAGTAAAATGCCCATAACTTCTCACCCCGATGCTAGATTTGGATAAAATTGGTATCGTTGGAAAGATAATTTAATTCTCTACATGACAAAAAGTTAAATTTAAAAAAATTCTACATGGTTTAAATATCAATCACGTGGGAAGTCTCTTCTCAATTTTTTAAGGCCAAAATTACTTCACTTGACACGCTCTAAGGCTCGGACTATGAGGGAACTTTGCGAGGTCTTACATAATAGTTCGGTAATAAACTCAAAAAGCATCGTATCATATCAAATATTACATCTTTGGGAGGTTTCCAAGAATGAATCATGTAATCAGTATGGCATTCTTCTTCATAAAGAATAGCCCATAATAGTGGACCCCTTATAAAGGAGTCAAATATCATATCAGTAATAGTATGCTAGTTCTACCTTCCCACTGACGTGGGTTGTAATAGTCATCAGTAAATACAAAGTGCACCAGGTCTAACGATCCCGCCATTAGCTACGAGATTCAAATCAAGGTCTACTCTTATTTATAAATTCTTTATGAACAATAAGATATTCATATGAAAGCATTTTTTAGAATAATACCATATCAAATCATCTTACATGTAAACTTGAATAAAAATACATATTTCTCATGTGAGTGAAGAATATTCACAGTAATAATATCATATCTCAATTAACCATTTCAATATCATATCAAGTAAAAGACTTGCCCCACATGCAATTTCAAAGCATTTCATAACTCATTGTTTCATCAAAATCAAGTATAAAATAAGCAAGTTAATAAATAAAATTATGGTAAGATTACTACTCATAGTACACGTGTCAGAATATCAAGCTTGTCACCTTGAACGATTCATTTTACTTTCTTGGATCAAATATTCTTGTTCTACTTCTCTTTAGTTATTTTATCAATAATTGGGTCCTCTTCGTGCTTCTCCAAAGGAACGTAAAAAAATATAAATTTTGAAACCTTCACTGTTGTCTTCGTTTAAAACATTGTTGGTTGAAATAAATTTTTTTGTTAGCTGCCTTACCTATGAGGTTGGTTGATGACACATATAAACTTTTCATCCTAATCCCTTTAAAAATTGGTTAAGGCGTGAAGATGGGCTTTAATCCCATTATTTTTCCTTCTTATTTGTTTTGGTTTGAAAGATGGGCAGCCCACTACTCTTTTTTTATTTTTCATTTCCCTTTTCTTTTTACAACTAGGAGTATAATAGTATGGAACATTACAACATGGCTGGATAGACTGCCACTCTGTAGAATTTTCCTTTAAGTTTGGGCGGCATCTTCTTATCACACAACACTCTTGAGGTGAGCCTCTACTTCATCCAACCTGCCCCAATACGGTGGGAGATATCCTCATCAATCTCTTCATTCCCCTGAATAAAGGACCTGAGATACTTTAAACTATACCTCTTACAAACAACCTGGGAATACAACCTAACTACCACCTTTTCTTTCTACCTCAAGTCATTAAACTTGCATTCCATATACTCTGTCTTGTTCCGACTCAACCTGAACCCTTTAGACTCAAGGGTTTGTCTCCAAACCTCTAATTTATCATTCACACCTCCCTGCGTCTCATCAATTAATACTATATTATCTGCAAAAAGCATACACCAAGTCACCTCTCCTTGAATACGCTGTCAACACATCCATCACCAATACAAACAAAAATGAGCTAAGAGTCGATCCCTGATGCAACCCAGTCAAGATAGGGAAATGCTCTAAATCTTCTCCCACCATCCTCACTTGAGTCATAGCTCCATCATACATGTCCTTAATCGATCTGATGTACACCACCGGAACCCTACTCACCTCCAAGTATCTCTAAATAACATCACTAGGGACTTTGTTATAAGCCTTCTCCAAGTCGATAAACACCATGTGAAGATCCTTTTTTCTTTCCCTATACTTCTCCATCAGTCTCCGTACCAGGGTAATTTCCTCCGTCATCGAGAGACCGAGCACAAATCCAAGCTAATTCTTCGAAATAGACACTATTCTCTTCAACCTCCGCTAGACCACTCTCTCCCAAATCTTCATAGTATGACTCAACAACTTAATAGCCCTATAGTTATTGCAACTCTAACTATCACCATTGTTCTTACATAAAGGAATCATGGTACTCCACCTCTAAGTCACGGGAATTTTTGCAGTCTTGAAAATGTCATTAAGTAATTCGATCAACCACCTTAAACCAACCCCGCCAGTAAACTTCTAAAAATCTACAAGAATCTCGTCTGGCCCCGTCGCCCTACCCCTTCGCATCCTATGAATAGCCTCACTACTCCACAAAAACTACGATAGCTGAAATAATGACACTCCTCTAAGTGATCCAACTCCCCTAACATAATGTCTCTGTCCCCCTCATTATTCAAGAGTCTATGAAAATACGACTGCCATCTTCTCTTAATATGAACGTCCTCCACCAGCACACTACTATCCTCCCCCTTAATGCACTTCACTTGATCAAGGTCATGACTCTTCCTCTTCCTAGCCTTAGCAAGCCTATACAATCTTTTTTCCCTGCCTCTCTCCTCTAAACCTGCATACAAACTCTCAAATGCTACCATCTTAGCAGTCGTAACTACTAACTTAGCCTCTTTCCTATCTAACTTGTACTCTTCCCTATATACTTGATTATCCTCTTCATCCTTACTCTTACCATCTTATTATACGCCCCCTTTTTTGTCTCCACTTTCTTGTTTACTACTTCATTCCATCCTAATCCCACTGACGCTGATCAACCCGGCCCCTCGAGACATCCAACACCTCTCTAGCAGTCTCCTTGATGCACTAGTATCCCTATCCTATATACCATCCATGTCCCCCTACACTTTCATACCTCTATCTTTTCTACCTTCTCCTCTATCTCCAGTGCACTCATCAGCGTCAAGCCACCCCACTTTATTCTAGGTCGACCCTCTCTGCCCCTTCTCTTCTTATCCTTCTTGAAGAATATTGTCAATGGAGAATTTTAGTATGTTGGAAGATGATGAACAATTTTATCCAAACACGATTGTAAAATTTAAACTTGGTAACCTCTTGAATGTGTCTCCCCGTGATCGCCATAACTGAGGACTAGATCCTGACCTTGCTTCAGCTTGTTTAGCTCTTGCACTTCACTTCCCTTTTTGATCCTTTTCTGCTCAAGTTTACTCCTTTTCTTCTCAGCACTTGTACACCTGCAAAATCTGGGAATTAGTACATTTAAACCCAAATATATCTCACTTTTACATTCAAATCATAGTAGTGTGCACGAATATTTAGTGAAAATAAATGGTTAATTCACCCATCATCAATGTATATATAATAGATATATGTGCGTATGTTTATATATCTTTTTTCTATAAGTTACAAGTATTTAACCAAATCAATTTTTTGATATGTGTATATATACAAATAACTTTCTTATATAATTAGATAGTTGCCATGTGCTGGTAAATACAAATATATACATATATATATATATCAGTTGTATAATCAGTTTTTGATTTGTATAAAGTATGTTGGTTCATATTTTATACATTACATATAGGTATACAATTATCATGCATTTGTATATTACTCAAATGTATTTTGTAAAAATTATATCTAGTCACAAAGTGAATTTATTTAAATTTTGTTATTAGAGTGTTTGTATTTTTATATTTATTTTGACACATTTCTTTCATATACATTTGAATTTATATACATTTATACATTTAAGTTTGTATTTTTTTTATATATTTAATCTTAATTAATAATATATTTAATACATTTGAAGTTGTATCAATTCAGATCTAGAAGATATGAATTCTAAACATTTATATTTTGTATTTGAATGTTAAATTCAGAGTTAATTTTCATTTGTATCAATTCTACATTTGTATTTGTATTCATAGCTAATTTTCATGGATAGATACAATGAATGTATAAATACATTGAAGTTATATTTTAAATTCTGAAGTCATATAAAGAAATCAGAGGCATATTTATTTGATTATGTAAAACTCTCTTTATTTAGTGCAGAATAAAATTGAAACAACATCATTAATGAAGTGTTGATTATTTAAAAGATCACTTATTTAGAAATGTAGGGGATACTAAACATATTATTGATGGTGATGTGATAAAATAAATATGTCAGTTATTGTTTTCTTAATAGACATGTTAAATGAAAATGAAACAAATAAAAATAAACGAATAACTTAACATAATGTTCGGCCAACTTTAATCACACACCTTAATTGTTTCACTTAGTATCTAATATTTGTCACTAACAAAGGTTATATGAATAATGAAATATAATAGTCTAAACTTCAAAGGATAGTTTCTGCAAAATTGTGTGTAATTTTTGTTGTTTTTTTGAATTTAATAAAATCAGTATTTTTCAATAATAATTTTAAATACATGTTAAAACTAACATATGAAAAATCAAATGAAATTGTAACTCTGTATTCACAATAGTAAACATCAACAGTAAGTTCAATCCAACTTATGAACATCTACAAAATAAAGTTCAAACTATTTTATGAAAAATAGAAAAAATCTAATGTTTCGAAAGAGACGAAGATTTGAAGATTCAAGTCCACTGAATTCACGGTGTGTCCTTAACGAAATTATTTTCCTCAAGTATTTGAGGTTATGGAATATATTCTCTCATAATAAAATGAATCACTTCAACCGAATAGCGGTACCTCAAACTCTATCGAACAACAAACACACTCAATGGTAGAAAATCACACTATAATTTTTCAAGAAAAAAAGTATTTTTTACTTCAAAATTTCATGTATGTCTGATAAAAAAATCAAGTATTTATAACAATCAAGGTGTTTCTTCATAAAGAGAAACAATGGTTCAGAAAGTTGTACCTCTTCATAAAGGAGCAACTCTTTAGAAAAGTCATAACCCATTGAAAATTTCATAACTATCCAAACTAAAAAGGTACCTATTCAAATGGTATCATTTCTCTTGTTTTTTAAAAGATACTTATTTATTTTTATTCACTGATAAGTCATCAATTTGACAACCTGCTATCACCTTTTAGGCCTAAATTATCATGTTTTTCTATTGATTTGATGGTAATTTCTTACTGAATGCTCATTTGTGTAGGTAAGAGTTAAAAAGAAAGATGAGCATGTCATTCAAGTAAACAAGAGGCCAAATGTAAAGAAAATGAGCCATCCGTCTTGCATTCGCTTTGCATCTGCTTTGGAGCTGCTTTCCATTTGCTCTCTATCTGCTCTCCATCCGCTTTGGATCCGCTCAAGTAGATCAAGAGCAAGGAGGTAATTTTGTAATTTTGTCAAATATGCAAGTGGGGCTTAAATAAGGGTTTCTAGCTCATTTTCCAAGACCAAGCTTCTATCTTTTCATCTTATGACCTATCTTTTCATCTTAGAAGAATAATATACTAGTCTTGAGTGAAAACTATGTGTGAGTGATTCCCAAAAAGAAGAATTAGTGATTCTCCATTGAAAATTTATTGGAACTACATTCTCTTTATTTCTCATGGATGAAGTAAATGATAACTTTGGTATATTTCTTTCTTTTTTAACTATGAGTAGTTAATTCTAAATCTTGGGGTTATGTTTGCTTAGGTTGTGGTAGTGTATGGGTGTTATCTATTTATTCTCCTAATTAGTTATTTGTGGTGGGTGTTGCATTTATTCCATGATTTAATTAAGATTTTGGGGTTTCAAACTCCAACCACCTTTGAACCCATGTCATCCTTGAAAGAGGGGATATGGGTGAGGAATAAATACAACCAATAACTTGAATCATTTCATTGAATGACATTTCTTAGACATAAGGATGTCAATTGAGGAAATAGATGTGCAAAATTGTCACACTTGTGAGGTGTTAAAAAGAACCCATTTGTGAAATTTGATGACATAATTAAAAGATTACCATTAATACATTGACATCTAGCCTACCCATGAATTTTAGCTAAAGTTGGACAAATTGTCAAGTACCCATGCATGAACCCACACCTAAAATTGCATAACCCCAAGGCCTATTCCCAATTGAATTCACTCTTACAATTTTTTAACGTCAAGATAGTGCTCTAAAATTCACATAGTTGGCATTATAAACACATTCAAACTAATTCCCTAATTTCATATTTATGCTTATTTCATTCACATTACGGGTCACCTTTTAGTAGACTATCAACACTCTTGAGTTTTGAATTTTATGCTTTCACTCCTTATGGATTTACCCCAACCTAAGTTGGGTTATTTTATTGACAATGATCGCTTACACCCATTCAACAGTTTAATTTGCGCGTTATAAGAAATGGCGTTGTTGCCAGGGAGTGAAACATATTTTTCACTCTAGTAGTGTTTATTGTTACTTTGGGTTAGTCGTAGTGTTTTATTTTATATTGTTTGGTATTTTTGTTCTTTATTAGGTGTGTATAATAGTATTCACGATACAATGAGCCAACACAATAGTAATGTCAGAATGGTTGATGGATATCTTGAGGATACGGATCACCTCGGTAATATAGGTCGAGATAGTGCTATTTGTATTCCACCAACAAAAGGAAATAGAATTTTTATGTTACTATCTTGATGCTTTATTTGCTTTAAATGAAAGTGTTATTTGGAGGCCAAGCTCATGAGGATGCTAATCTATACTTAAAGAATTTCATTAATGTGTGTTCTCCATTTGACATAGCCCACATATCTCAAGAGTCAATCTAGTTATGTTTTTTCCCATTCTCTTTGATATGAGAAGTGGTCTTATGGATACGGTCTTTTCCCGCGGGATCTATCACTTCATGGAGTGAGCTCATGGAGGTATTCTTGGAAAGATATTTCTCTCCTTCTCGGATGTTGCAACAAAGGGATAAAATCACTAACTTTTGCCAACTTAATGGCGAACCGTTATATGAGGCTTGGCAATGATTCAACAATAAGTTAATGAAATGCCCAAATTATGAGGTTCCAGATAAAATGATTCTCCAAATTTTCTATAGGGCATTGGATCAATTGAACAATATGGTAGTCGATAATGCGGCTGGGGATTCTCTTGTCAAACTATCATATGGTGTTGCATCAACTTAGTTAGATCAAGAAACCAAGAAAAGTTAAGGGTGGCACACAAAACATACCGAGGTGGATGTGGGGGCTCCCTCAGCATCTTTTGTGAACCAAGTGGAAAAGAAAAAAGATGAAGAAAGAGATGCAAAAATATCCAAAGTGATGACACAACTTGATCTTCTCACCAGGCATGTTATTGGTGATCCTCCATAGGTGTTCAATGTTGTTGATTCTAATAATGCTAGAGCTTATAATGATGAGAAAATAGAGGCCCTTAATGAAGAGATTCGGTTATTGTAGAACAAATCAGAGGGTTCTCCCCTACCTATCAAAGGCAAGGGGGGAATCAAGGTTGGAAGGAAAGAGATCATGATAGAGACTGGTGTGATAGAGATCATAATAGTGATTGAGATTGGAGAGATAAGGAAAGATATTATGATTGGTATGTGCCTCCATATGATCGGGCATAGGGTAAAGAGTCAACTTTTTTTTACCTAGATAAGCTTAAAAATAAAGATATCCTTGCTCGAATTTTAATAGGTGTTGAGGGGACCAACAAGATGGTGAGAGAGATGAAAGATGACTTCTCACAACTCAATCAAATGGTGAAATATCACTCAGCCTCTATCAAGTAACTTGAAACTCAATTGGAAAAAATCTCGGCATAACTTAATGCAAGACTAAAGGGTGGATTTCCTAGTGACACAGATGTCAATCCTCAAAATGATGCTCACAACATGGCTATAGTCAATAGGAGTGGTCAGACTCTTAGTAAGGATGTTGTTGATCTTGGTAAAGACCCCAATGAAAAGGGAAATGAAGAACAAGACAATGTAAAGATAAAGCGGCCAAAAGAGCCAAATGATGATGATCCAAAGCCTAATGAGACAAGTGTTAAATGGCCGAAGGTCCTTGAAGAAAATATTGAAAGTAAGAAAGCTCCTAAGGTAGTTGATGATGATACTCCAAAACCGAATGAAACTCCAATTGTTCCATTGCCACAAATCAAAATTCCTCTCCCATTCCCATAAAGGCTCAAGAAGACGAATGATGATACCATGTTCAAGAAGTTTTATGCAAAATTTAGCAATTTATCAGTGAATATTCCTTTGCTAGAAGCCTTACAAAAAATTCCCGGCTATGCTAAGTTTATGAAGGACTTGGTTACAAAGAAGCGAGTCATGAATTTTGAAATAATTAAGGTAACCCACAATTATAGTGCTATAATGTCTAGCACAATGGTGGTGAAGAAAAAAGACCCGAGTACATTTACTATTCCTTGCACTATCGGGGTGTACAAATTTGGAAAAACATTGTGTGATCTTAGGGCAAGTATTAATTTGATGCCATTTGTCGTGTTTTGAAAGTTAGGATTGGGTGCTCCTAAGCCTACCACTATAAGAATGATAATGGCTGATCGTTCAATCAAAAACCCTTTTGGTGTGTTATATGATGTTTTAGTGAAAGTTAACCATTTTATCTTTCCGGCCGACTTCATTATTCTTGATTATGAGATTGATCATGAGGTCCCAATCATTCCTGGGAAACCATTCTTGGCTACCGGAAGGGATTTAGTGGATGTGGGGTATGGGAAGATAAAATTTTGGGTGATCAATGAAGAAGTATCCTTCAATGTGTGCAAGTCCATGAAGCAACCGATGGACTAGCAAGTGGTGTTGGTAATTGATGTGATAGATGATGAAGTGACTAACACCATAGAAGCAAAACTTATGTATGACCCCTTGGTGGGTATATTGTGGAACCTTGGGTGTAAGGTGGTTGAAGAATTTGATGAGTTGGTAGATTCATTGAGGGTCTTGGATCTTACACCAAGAACCCAATCAAATTAGATCTTTATTTGAAAAACCATAAGAGTCCACCCATCAAGCCATCTATTATTAAACCACCTCAACTCAAACTTAAGCCATTACCATCCCATCTCCAATATATATTCTTGGGTGAGGATAATACACTTCCAATCATTGTAGCGGGTGATCTTGAACCATGTCAAGTTGATGCCTTCAAATCAATTGTGAAAAAGTTCATTCGTGTTATCGGGTGAACTATCGCGGACATTATAGGAATTCCTCCCTGAATTTTTTCTCATAAAATCAAGTTAAATGTTGATCATATTCCTAGCATGAAACACCAAAGGAGACTCAATTAACAAATACAATAGGTTCTCAAGAAGTAAATCATTAAGTGGCTTGATGTGGGAGTTGTCTACCCAATTTCCATTAGTATGTGGGTGAGTACGGTCTAATGTGTTCCGAAGAAATGAATCATGATGTTTGTCCTGAATAAAAATTATGATCTTGTACCTATGCGTGCAGTTGTGGGTTGGAAAGTGTGTATGGCCTACTATAAATTGAACTCGTAGATCGAGAAAGACCACTTCCCCATGTCCTTTTATGGATCAAATGTTAGATAGACTAGCCATTTGGGGTTAGAAATGCTTCCTTGATGGTTACTCGAGGTGTAATCAAATTTGCATCATCCCAGAAGACCAAGAAAAGACCACATTCACTTTTCCTTATGGCACATTTTCTTTCAAGCGCATGCCCTTTGGGTTATGCAATGCACCAACCACGTTTTAATGATGCATGCTATCCATATTTTTACGGATATAGTGGAGGATACAATGGAGGTCTTCATGGATGACTTTTCCGTGGTTGGGGATTCATTTGATTCTTGCCTTGCTCACTTAAGTAAAGTCCTTGAATAATATGTGGAGACTAATCTTGTTTTGAATTGGGAAAAATGTCACTTCATAGTCAAGGAAGGCATTATTCGAGGACACAAAATCTCAGGAAAGGGCATCCAAGTGGATCAAGCAAAAGTTGAGGTAATTTCTAAGTTACCCCCACCTATCTCTGTGAAGGGTGTTAGAAGTTTTCTTAGTCATGCCGAATGCTATTGGCATTTCATCAAGGATTTCTCAAAGATTGCTCACCCTTTGTGCAAGTTCCTTGAAAAAAAGGCAAAATTTGAATTTGATGGTGATAGTGTAAAGGCTTTCAATTGTCTCAAGGAACTCCTTGTGTTGGCTGTTGTCATAGTAGCTCTGAATTGGTAATTACCCTTTTTAATTAATGTGTGATGCAAGTGGTTTTGCTCTAGGTGCGGTATTAGGCCAAAGAAAAGAGAATTTGTTTCACCCAATTTACTATGCAAGCAAGACGTTGGATGATGCTCAACGTAATTATACGATTATGGAACAAGAATTACTAGGTGATGTATGCTTTTGAAAAGTTTTGAGCCTATCTGTTGGGCAAGAAAATAGTTGTGCACACAGACCATACCGCTCTTAGATATCTCATGGCAAAGAATGAGGCAAAACCTAAATTGATTAGGTAGATATTGCTCTTGCAATAGTTTGATTTTGAAGTGAAAGATCAAAATAGGTGTGAAAATCAAGTATCCAACCATCTTTCCCACCTTAAACCAATCATGAGAAGTTGGGTGAGATTACTATTGATGACACCTTTCCCAATGATATTGTCATGTCACTTTCGGAAAGCATTACACCTTGGTATGTAGATTATGCTAATTATATTGTGAGTGGTGTGCTTCCCGATGAGCACAATCATTATAAAAAAAAGTGATTCCTATTTTATGTGAAAAAGTATTTTTGGGATAAATTGTTCTTGTTTAGGGATTGTGTGGATGGTGCGATCTTTTGGTGTGTCATGAAGGCAAAAATGAGAGATATTTCTTAGGCTTTTTACTCCTCTCCATTTGGTGGTCTTCATGGTAGGATCCGAGCAGCCACTAAGGTTCTTTAAAGTAGATACTATTGGCCTACCTTTCATAGATATGCTTATGAGTTGGCCAAAATATGCCCTCAATGCCAAATGCAAGGTGGTGTTTCGAAGAGGCATGAGATACCTTTTAAGCTCAATCTCGAGATTGAACTATTTGATGTGTGGGGGATCGACTTCATGGGTACCTTTCTAAGCTCATATGGTAATAAATATATTTTGGTAGCCATTGATTATGTCTTGAAGTAGGTGGTAGCCATTGCTTTACCGAACATCGAAGGTAAGAGTATTACTTTTTTCTTGAATAAGTACATCCTTACAAGGTTCGGGACTCCAAGGTAAATTATTAGTGATGACGGCTCTTATTTTTTTAATTGGATCTTCGGTCCTCCTTATCATCCCCAAACTAGTGGCCAAGTTGAAGTTTTGAACCGTGAAATCAAGTCCATCCTTGAAAAAAACATGAATGTTGAACATATGAATTGGGAAAGACAACTCGATGATGCTCTTTGGGCATATAAAACGGCGTATAAAACTCCTATTTGTATGTCCCCCTACAAATTGGTGTTTGGGAAGGCTTATCACTTACCCATTGAGTTAGAGCATAAGGCTTTATGGGCTTTGAGAAAGTTGAATATGGATTGTTAGGACTCTTAAAAATCAAGGGTAAATCAACTTCATAAGTTGGAAGAGTTTTGGCTCAAGGCATATAAAAGCTCCATGTTGTACAAAAAGAAGATGAAGAGGTGGCATGAGTCCAAAATCCTAAAGTGAGAGTTTCATATGGGTGATGATGTCCTCCTCTTCAATTAAAGATTGAAACTCTTTGCGGGGAAGCTTAGATCAAAGTGGTCGGGCCCATTCGTGATCTCAAATGTTTATCCTAGTGGAGCTATTGAGTTGAAAGATCACGAGAAGAAGAAATTTATGGTGAATGGGAAACAATTGAAGCACTATCATACAGATAGACCCAGAGCGACTAAGGTTGAGTTATTTCGATTCAAAGATCCAAAATAATGAGTAAATAGTATCGTACCACGACTTTAACTAAGGCGCTTCTTGGGAGGCAACCGAAGAATCTTTTCTTAATATTATCTAACATTTTTATTCACATTTTAGTTTAGTTTTGGTGGTTGCAAGTAATTTCATGAAATTAGGATGCGAGAAGGTTGGCTCAGAGGCTTGAAACTAAGATCCAAACCAACAATTTTGTTCCAAAAAATCATGTACCAAGTTGTTGACAACCTGCTCTGGTCCTACTTCAACAGGCCAGCCATAGGTGCTTAGCACTTTGAGCACAGATGGCCAAAAGTTGAAGTAAAATCACTAAAGGTTACTGGCTTCACCTACACTGGACTTGCTCAAGCAGTCCAGAGGAAGGCCAAGAGAATCTGGACTGGAACACAGGCTATTTTCATTAAAGTTTACTACTTGGACCAGCACTGGACTTGCTACAGTAGTCTAGGCATAGGACAAATGCATGTTGGATGCAGGGTAAGTTGTTGCATACTGTCTCGATCTGTACTGAAACTGCTTAAGCAGTCCAGCCGCAGATGCAAGGTAAATGGGATGTAGGTGAGTTTAAAAAATGTTTAAACTTCATAATGGGTCAAACTTGTTGGGCTGACCCGACTCGGTCAGCCCAAAATCTCTTTAAACACTTGAAAAAATACAAAGCACCAAAAGCAATAACACACGAGAAATTTTATTTACAACTCTTTTCCATGGCTTCTTTTCTCTCACAGTTAACTTTCTCTCTTTCCTTACCAACAATTGAGCTAACAAGTAGTGAGATAATTTTTTTGGACCCGTGCTTCAATTTTTTCCCTCTCTTACATCAAGAAAGGTATGCTTTTTTATGGTTTTACTTTTAAATTCTCTAAAAAATGGACATTGTACTTCATACCTCATGATGATTGATCACTTGAATTTGGTTTGTGTGAGTTTATTGGGATGATTTTTACTTGTTGGATTCTTTATGTTGTCATTGGTGCCTTGTTTCACTTGTTTGACTAATATACTCTCTTAAATGAAACTAGTGCACCATATGTTTGACAAAATGCCCATTAAACTTTTCTTGCTTAGTTTGTGTAGTGGTTGTCTCAAGTATGGTAATATGAGCACTTTGAATGTGTTTGGAGATGATTTGGTGAGATGAGCTTGCTCTCTTGTGCTTCTATTCTCTTTCTCCAAATTCTTAGTTGGCATACTCATGATGTGATTGTTGAAATGACAATAATAGAGGATGTCTTGTATGCTTGTAATTCCCAGTGTGATTTTTCTTAGGTAATAATGTGTCATTTTTTATGCATAATTTTGAGTCCAATTGATCCTAAAAATTAAATTATCGATAGTCATTGGTTGAGGGAGTTTGTTGAGAAATATGGCATCCATGGTTCTTGTTGGTCACAATGCCTAACCGGGAGACATGAATGCTTGCCTTGCCTTATGATAGATTAGATGACATCATTCTTAAGGGTATTGGTCATTCTTGTTTTCGTTGGAGGTTATGGATTTCCTATGAACTAGTTTTGTGAAATGTTAAGAATATGAGATAATTTAGAGCCCAAATGAGTAAGTGTTGTAATGAATGAATCCCATGGATTCTAATGATGAAATTACCTTGCTTCTATCAAGAAAAAATTCTCGTTTCTTATCTTTAATTTTCTTTCTTAACATACAAAATTCCAAATGCATATTTTACTTTTTCTCTTTTGTTTTGGTTTTTTTATGTTTCTTTCTCATAGGTATGTCTCCCAGGAAGAACTTTTCACGAGAAGCTAGAAAGGGTAATGCCCCGGATAAAGGCAAAGAAAAATCTACTTCCGCAAGGGGAAAAGAACCGGTCTCCAAAGATATTCCAAAAGTCCCAGATGTCCAAGCTACCATTGCTTGTACACGGGAGGCTGGAAAGGAAGTTGATTAAATTTGGTTTAGTGTGGATGGTGTAAAGGAGTTATATGATAATTGGGTAACTACTCAGGGCTTTAATCCCGAGAAGGTCTTTAGAATGAAGGAATTTAACACCCATTTATCCAAAATCCTCGTTGAGGTTAAAGAACAGGTATAGAAACTCTTCATGGATACGACGCCTTCCACTCACCCACTATGCTACTTCCCAAAAATTGTTCGGAAATTCCATGCTTCCTATGTTGTTTGGCACAATGAACAAAAATATAAAATGGCAATTGTCGAACAACGTATCTCGAGAGTATATTATTTCGAGGTTGGAAGTCCCTTGCATGACCTCGGAGATAAATGAGCTCTACTTTGCTTATGACTTAGATTCTATGATGAACTGCAAGAAGGGTATATTTGGGGGACGTCAAATTTTTTTATGGCTTGATAGGGTGAATTCTAAGGTTCTTCCTCCATGGGCTAATGGTGAAGGTCAAATCAACAGAAGAGATATTTTGGTTCAAGACAAACATTGGCTTGAATTTGTTGGTAACCATCTACTTCCCTCAAGAAATAACCAAGATGTCACGATTGATAAGGCTACCATAGTCAGATGCATCATGGATAAAATCTCTATTAATCTGGAAGAGTTGATAGAGGAGATGATGAAGTTAAGGTCAAAGCAATCGGGCACTTTATTGCCCTTTCCGACACTCATATATATGCTTAAAGTCCCGCTACTCTCTAAGATTGATAGATGGGTTATATGAACTAGAGTCATTTACATCACACATTGCAAGGATGAGGATAACCCTTCGGGCATAAAGATAAAAGCTTTGGTTTTGGTAAATTCGGGTACGTGAAGATCCCTCCGAATTCTACACTTGATGTTGAGACTCATCATGATTCCACCAATACTCTTCCATCATCAAGCACCGCATCACCACCTCAGTCCATACAACCGGCTTGATCTTCTACGGTGTCGTTTGCTAAGGTTGCTTCCATGACTTTGGCAAACAATTCTACTCTTACGCGATTGGAAATTCCCCAGTTTATTCAGGCTGCTATAGCACCTCTACGTGCCCGCATAGAAAAGTTAGATCAATGAGTGGCCACGCTTAAAGCAAGGGGATATTGTGAAGGGGTGGCATTTATAAGGGCAGACCTTAATAGTTTACGGGGGGAGTTTCACTCTGGACAGCCCTCCTTTGGTCTTGATGAGGCGGAGATGTATTTCCCATCGGAGACTTCTGTCCCAGTACTTCCATTTGATGATTTGTTTGGAGAGGGTCATGAGGACATTGATGATGAGGCTAAGGTTTATCTTATAGAGGGGCTACCTGAGGCCCGACAGGTTGAGTTTTCTTTGGGATTATCCAGGGATGAGGAGCATACACGGATGGTTGGGGATAGATATGATGATGAGTCGCCCTTCATAGAAGACTCGATGAGAGGAGCCCAATCTAATGAGGTTTCTATTGAGGCAATGCGATCATTCACCGATAAGGATCTGAGCGCCTAGTGTTCCATAGGGAGTCTTTACCCTCTTGTACTCTATTTTAATTTTCCATTGGGTACAATGCAATGTCTTTAGTTGGAGGTGGGGCATTTTAGCATTTTGATTATTCGTTCGATGATTGGTACCTATTGTTTCACTTTATGGAATTTGGTTGGACAAATTGTGGGGACATACTCTATGTTATCACTTTGATGTTTGTGTGTACACATTACATTTTTTCATGTTTATTTACTTTAGCCCTTGTGGGGCATGTTTTTTTATTTTTATTGACATTACTTTGGATGGGCCCTTGTCGAGCATTTTGATAATAATGTCAAATATTGTCTTTTTGTTGTTGAATTTGTGTCATGCGCTTAACTAAAATGTGTTATCCGACTATGCACATTTATCTTGTCGTCTTTTGTATATACGTGTCTAATAAACTCCAAGGGTTTTCTTTGAAACTCGGTTCTTTCCTAAGGAGCAAAATTTTGTTTTCTCTTTCTTTTGATCTTTTGTTTTTATTTTAGTTTAGTTTCTTTGTCGAACCGATTGATAATTAACCCATGATGGATGACATGGTGACATCCTTAGGTGAAGTATCTAGTCATTTTAGTTAACTAGGAAGAAGCAAAAATTCAAAAATACTTTCAAAATGTCATTAACAACGAATGAAATGTTTTTGAGAAAAACTGAAAATATAGTTGTAAGATCAAGGAAGTTTTGAGCTTTCTTTTGAGTGAGATCATTAAACTCAATTTTTGGCTCTCTCTTTACAAGAATGAGTCTTTGACTCGAAGTAACTTATGAAGCTCAAATTGCTCAAATTAATTAGGAGAATATCTTTTTACCCAATGAGTACGATGCCATGTGTGATGAGATTTTTGATTAATTCTTGTAGATATGTGTAGTCTAGAACTTGTCCCAAGTGTATTCAAAGTAAAATTCTAGGCAAGCTTAGTTTGGAGGATGACCCGAGGCCCTTTTTGACCCATTACATAGCCAAATTCCCACTTTAACATTATTGCCTAGTTAACCTATCTGAGCCTTTTTTCCCATATTTATTTCTTATTGCAAAGATAACCATGCTAAAACACCTAAACCCTTTTGAAAACCTCTCTTTTGGCACTTAAACTCATTTGATACGTTGCAATATTTTGAATAAAAGATTATAGCCAAAATCCTAAGTTTGGGGGGTTGTGTATTTGGGAGAAGATGATCAAAGAAAAGAAAAGAAAGGTGTATGTAAGGTTGTCAACACATGTGCTTAAAAGATAAGAGATGTTCTTGATGATAAAGTTGAATAGCCTAGCCCATAGAACTTGAAAAAAAAGAAAATTTTGGATGAGTGAGCGGCTAACAAGGGCATATAGGTGGAAAATCTCTTGAAAAAAGTCAAAGAAGTAAAGAAAGAAAATGGTGGATTTGACTTGTTTAGTAAATGTTAAACAAAAAGTTAGGAAAATATGGGAAATGATTTGAAGAAGAATAAGGTGGTTCTTTAAGATACTTGATCCATATATATTCCTTCCCGCACCTTAAACCTTCATCTTGACCCATAAGACCTTAGTGATACTAAACTAAGTAAATCTACACTAGTGGTGAAAACACAAAGGGAATTACTATGGTTCTATTCAATGTACTTGAATTTCTCTGTGAGAGTGAGTGTGAATTTTTCCTTTATTTGAACTCCTTTATAAAGTAAAATGCCTTTAGTGTGTGGAGCTAACTCTTACATGTGATCAGCATCGGTACTTTTGAGTAGAGGGTAAAGTTTTTCTATTGTTTTGGGTAAATGAGTGAAGTAAGTTGCATTGTGAAGATTGAGACAATCTTCGAATATTTTAAGTCTTATCTTAAGAGGCTTTGTGATGTGGAAAGTTCATTTGATACAAACTTACATCTTTGCTACATAAAAATGTACTTATTGAAAATTTTTGGTTTACTTGTTTCCATGACATGCTTGGAAAGTGTTTGTAGATCTTTGTTAGCTTTTTCCTTTAGTATAGCCTTCTTTTGAGTGAATTTCAATTAAATACCCTATCTTATTGAATTATTCTTAGTTTCTTGAGGACAAGCATTAGTTTAAGTTTGGGGGTTCGATAAGTCGTCAATTTGACAAGTTACTAGCACCTTTTAGGCCTAAATTATCATGCTTTTCTGTTGATTTGATGGTAATCTCTTACTTAATGCTCATTTGTGTAGGTAAAAATTAAAAAGAAAGATGAGCAAGTCATCCAAGTAAACAAGAGGCCAAATGTGAAAGAATGAAGCCATCCGCTTTGCATCTGCCTTATATCTGCTTTGGAGTTGTTTTCCATCTGTTCTCTATCTGTTCTCCACCTACTTTGGATCCTCTCAAGCAGATCAAGAGCAAGGTGACAATTTTGTAATGTTGTCAAATGTTTAAGTGGGGCATATAGAAGGGTTTCTAGCTCATTTTCCAAGACCAAGTTTCTATCTTTTCATCTTATGACCTATTTTTTCATCTTAGAAGAAGAATATATTAGTCTTGAGTGAAAACTATGTGTGAGTGATTCCCAAAAAGAAGAATTAGTAATTCTCCATTGAAAATTTGTTAGAACTACGTTCTCTTTATTTCTCATGGATGAAGTCAATGATAACTTTGGTATATTTCTACCTTTTTTATCTATGAGTAGCTAATTCTAAATCTTGGGGTTATGCTTGTTTAGGTTGTGGAAGTGCATGAGTGTTAGCTATTTATTCTCCTAATAGTTATTTGTGGTGGGTGTTTCATTTATTCCATGATTTAACTAAGAGTTGGGGGTTGCAAACTCCAACCACCCTTGAACTCATGTCATCCTTGAAAGAGGGGATATAGGTGAAATAAATGCAACCAATAACTTGAATGATTTCATTTAATGACATCTCTTAGACATAAGGATGTCAATTGAGGCAATAGATGTGCAAAATTGTCATACTTGTGAGGTGTTCAAAAGAACCTATTTGTGAAATTTGATGTCATAATTGAAAGATTACCATCCATACATTGACATCTAGCCTACCCATGACTTTTAGCTAAAGTTGGAAAAATTGTCAAGTCTCCATGCATGAACCCACATCTAAAATTGCATAACCCCAAGGCCTATTTCCAATTGAATTCACTCTTCGCATTTTTCAACGTCAAGATAGTGCTTTAAAATTCAAATAGTTGGCATTATAAACACATTCAAACTAATTTCCTTATTTCATATTTATGCTTGTTTCATTCACATTATGGGTCACCTTTTAGTAGACTATTAACACTTTTGAGTTTTGTATTTTATGCTTTCACTCCTTGTGGATTCAACCCCAACCTAAGTTGGGTTATTATATTGACAATAATAGCTTACACCCATTCAAGAGTGTAATTTGAGCGTTATCATTCATACCTCTTAAAAGGATAACAATCCCCTACATGAATGGAGATTGACTATTTTATCAATAAATATACAGTCAAGTGTGTGATCCAAAAATAAAGACTATTTGCATCTGAATAAGTAGGTTTACCTTTGATCTTTCCATAGTGAACTTGTATTGGATGAACTCGATCAACCGGTAGATATGATATCTTGGAACCATCAAACTTTAATGTACACCTAGACAACACAAGTCACACAATCAGTGTTTTACCATTTACGGTTTTCATGATTTTATTTATTTCAGTCATGAACACTATTTGATTTCATGTGAGCTTAGAAAATAGACCTTAATGTCATTCTCCTAGAAGTGGCTTCCGCTTCACCCTTATATAGGTGATTCCTTAATGTTTAAGACTATAAATTAAACTATTTGATTAAACCTATCAAACTTAGAAATCATTTAAAACCTTCAAACCATAAGCCTTATCCTTATTATTTTAACATTGTCTTCAACATGAAAATGGATTAAGTATATTAACAATGTTGAACCGCCAGTCACAACTTTGTTTGATCTCTTTGAACCTAGCTCTTGGGACCTCCAATATTCTAGGTAGAGTTACCGTTGTGATGAGTTGTCCTAGACCATAAATTCATTTCCTTCAATGATCTCTCAAATCCCTCTTCAAATAGGCTTTTTAAAAATAAATCAGACACATTATCCTTTGACCTCATACAGTCAATTGTAATAATTCCACTAGAAAGAAGTTCTCTAACGGTATTATGTCTCCATCTTTATGATGAGATTTACCATTATACACCATACTCCTTGAACTACCTATTGGAGCTTGGCTATCACAGTATATGTATATTGGTACCAAAGGTTTAAGCCAATAAGAAAAAACTTTCAAGAATTATGGAGACATTCATCTTCTTCATCGGCTTTATCTCTAATGCGATAAATTCATATTTCATTATAGAGCGGGCAATACATGTCTATTGGATGATTTCTAGGAGACTTATTCACCAACTAGAATAAATATATATCCACTAGTGAATTTTATTATATTTGATTTGGTGATTCGATTTGCATCATTTTATCCTACAATCACTGCAGGATATTTGTTATAACGCAAAGCATAGCCTAGAGTATGTTTAGATACCCCATAACTCCTTTTATTTTTATGTTTAGATACCCCATAACTCCTTTTATTTTTATATAATGAGATTGATTGGTTACTCATGTACCAACTTAATTTATGAATAATACATGTTATGTCTGAATGTGTACTGATAACGCTCAACTCACTCTCATAATTAAGGGGTGAGGCAGTCGTTGTCAAGTAATCCAATTTGAATTAGGGTCAAATCTCAAGGAGTGAATTATAGACTTCAAACCCTATGGCTACTCAAATTACTACGAGGTTACATGTACTGCTAAGAAAAACAAAATGTAAAATAAATGGGGGGATTTTTTTGGAAACTTGTTTTATAATCTTTATCAAATGATCAAGAGATGACACTTTCATTTTATGCAATAATATTGGGGGAAATCTTGGGATTATGTCTACCTAAAGGTAAAAGTATATGGGTTAATGATGGTTTAGAATGAAATTTAGTTGTTAAGTAAAGGATAGTCTAGGTTTAAGGTCATTCAAGTTAATCTTTCGATAAAACCACAACGGTTTCACCCATTGGCTCTTTCAAGCACCTAACAAGTGTGAAATTTGTAATCACCCAAAACCTTAATCAAGCATCCCTATTTCTAGGATTATGCTCTTGACATGATTTACAATCCTAATACACTTATTTCTAAGATTGCAAAAGGGAGCAAACCAGAGGCTTAATTGTCCACCGTTGTCTTGTCCCCCTATAACCCTCTTTCAAGGATGTTATGAGTTACCTCATATTTACCTTCATCACTCTTTTGAGGATGATAAAAGGTTTCTAGAGTTTGGGCTTTTCACTCATCAAACCCATTAGGAGATTTGGGGCTTTCACCCATCAAATAACTCATAAGCTCATGAAATGGTGAAATCCTCACTCAACAACTTACAATTATGCAAACACAACAATACCTACACACAAATTACACTCTAGTTCAAAATAATCCCAAGACTAAATTACTTAGATACTCATGAAGTAAAGAGAGATAAACCATATGGATTATCCAAAGCATTCATTCTTCATAAAAATGCTAAGAAATCAAGACTTAAAAATTAGTTACACACTTTCCCAATTAGGTTTTCAAGATTTCGATTCAAAAAATCTTATGAGGTAAGCAATACTCAAAGAAAAAAGGGTTTGTGCTTATATATTATTTAGAATTCATCTATACGATATTACAAAACTGTCCTTGGGGATATTCTCGCATAACTGCAATCGTACAGGTCTGACCGCCATCGCAATTATGCGGTCGTGGTTCTATTCTGCGACCATATTTTGCTGACCATCTTGACTGACTACGACGGCAGCATGACGAGCACGATCGCGGTAACTCAGGCTGAACAGTATCAGGTCTCCAACTGCACTCTTTTTTATCCATTTGACTTCTTTTTTAGCTCCAATCCATATCTTTCCTCCTCAATTTTAGACCTACAAAATGTGGAGATCAGTGTATTAAATAAAAATTTTGTCTTATTTAACTTTACAAACATGGTTGTGAACAAAAATAGTTAGAGCGTATGAGTAGTAAAATCACCACTCGTCAACACCCCTAACTTAGAAGATTCTTTGTCCTCAAGCAGCACCACCTTTTACTATGAGACAACTCCCCATGTATGCCCACATGTTAGTTCCCAATGGTCATGAAGGCTCGAACTTGATTACAACCACAAAAAGCTATTCATGCATGGGTAAGAGGATTTTAACAATTCCCCTCATAATAAAATAGAATAGCAAAGGATATAATAGACTTCGAGGAGAAACCGCACAACACTACTAGCACTCTATAAATGACTCACTTGTTAACCATGCTATGTTAAATCTCTTTTTATCTCATCATGTGGAAGATGACAGCTTCACCCACCTCAAGTTGTTCATATGCCTCCTCCCAAGAAAAAAGATTTCACATGCCTATCTACCAATCATGCAACAAAGAATTTTAAGTGAAAACACTCACTCTCTCAATAAATTCTCAATGTTAACAAGTACCATGCCATAGGCTTTCCCCTATTTTCAATCACCACAAACATGACCACACTTGGTTGAGAATCACAAAGGGCTTCTTTGATCTAGTAATGTAGGTTAAGGGTAGGGTAGGATATCAACTTAGGACAATAAGTATAAACCCTCCTTGAACTTCTACATCACTTTTTTTATGTTTTATTATTAGGCCACTTCTTTTCACTTTACTATTTTGCCTATTTTCTTCCCCCCCCCCCTGCCCCCTTTTTTTACCAAAGTTCTTTCCACCTCTTTTTATTCACTCTTTTTGCTTGCATCAAGCTTTATGCGACTCAATCTTTTGATGGACTATCTCTTCCTTCAAAGAAAAATTCTTATTTGCTTAAGCTTGTAGGCACTTTCTAATGACTTTGTGGCTCAACTATACTTTTTTTCTCTTTTTACCACCCCTAACTTAGTTTTTTAGATTCAATTAGTATTCATAAGTTCAAAGAGTATAGGATTCAAGAGAGGACAAATAGAAGGGTTACGGCTTATAATGCATTTTTCAAAGAAAGGTCCAAAGGCTCAAAGAGGGTGACTAGGGGTAACTCTTATGTATTGGTAGGATTTTTAGGCTAAAGTGGGCTTCCAAAACCACAAGATGGACTTTGATCATTTTACCAACCAAAAACAATCAATAATTAGCTTTGAAAGACTAATGGGGCAAGTTCTAGATGGTACAAGTACACATGAGATGTAGACAATTAAGCTCTCACACATGGCATGCGAATGTTGTCAAGGAGGTTCAATTGATCTACCCACTTGTGACAAAGATGGAGTATTCACTATTTTTCCAAAGTCAGTTTCTATTATTTTGGAGTCATAAAAAGAGGGAAAGTTTTCTCACAAGGTTGCTCACGTCCATGCCTTTGAATTTTTCCAAATTTTCAGATAGAGGAGGTGTTTTATTTTGTATCCGCACCACACATAATTTTCTAATCATGGAAACAAATCAAGTTATAGTCTCACATTACAAACTATCGTATGAGAGAACCACCCACATGGTTACTCAATTTTCACCAATTGGTATGAATGTGATTCCAAAACATCAATGTTATAGGTACTCAAACCTCCCTTGCATTTTTGGCTTCGATGCCTCGGGTACTCAGACTTTCCCTATGTCTATGGTTAGAAACCCAATCATTAAGACTAAAATATAAAGACACACTAAAACAAAGTAAATAATACATGCATATGTAGGCCCTATTAGAGTTCTCGAATATTACAGCCCAAATAAAATAAGAATTATCCAAAGGAGCAGAAAAGTATGCATAAATATCAATAATACAAGCCCATATTAAAGGAATAAGGAGGCACCCACAAATGAAAAGGTAGAAGTATCCCCACTGCACAAATAATCAAGGATAAAATAGAGATAAAGGTGCTCCCTAAAACCGTATCATGGGTTTCTATCACTTTCAGACTCTACATCACCACCATCCTCCTCAAGATCGGACCACTAGAATGGGGCCTCATCGTCACTGTCCACCCAAGAATAAGGAAGTCTATCCTTGGGTCTTAGGACATTCCATAGGCTCTTCACACCCTTTGATATTCTAATGAAAACCTCATCCCTCTTCTTCTCCCTTGTAACTATTTTTTCATGTGCGATTCAGAGGTCTCGATGTGACTCTACCAAAGAGGAATTGGCCTTATCAAGCTTATCAATGGTGGATTATTTCTCTTTTTGGTCCTCCTTGTACATAAAATAATTGGTATATGACATGTAAGAATGATGAGTGGTGGAAGGCTCTCCCAGTCCTTGGGGTAATTTAGACACAAGCTCTTTGATGGTGGCAATATTTACTCTACTATCCTCAATAGGTCCCATGGTGGATGGCCTATGAGACTTGGTCTCAATGCATACCTATTTTTCCAAATCAATCTTTGTTTTCTTTCTTTTGCCGGGTGAGCCTTCACCTCAAATTTTCAAGGGGTAGATGGGGGCAGTAGGTCAGACCTATGTATCACTAGCATACTCTTCCACCCCTGCTCTTTTGCAAAGCTCTGTAATCAAGGAGGGGAAGAATAGATATGTACCACCTTGCTTCTTGAAATAAAATATTTCATTAACCATGAGTTGACAACCATCTAGAGAGATATTGTCTAGAATGCATGTAACCATCCTAGAATGTAATTCTGGGACTGCTGTCATATGGGTGCAAGGAGAAACTCAGCTACAAATTATGTTCAACCATATCCGAGCCTTGGAAGTGAAGTCGTTCATGGAAATATTGTTTTTAGTTTTTGTCTATGTGACTTCCTTTCCGGGGCATAGCCGTTGTGCCAACCAATTCCCCGATTTACACCCCTTCACTTTGAATTCATCTATGTCTGCCTGCTTGATCCTATAAACATCATTGATTTGTTTAGTCCCAATTTTCACCAGTTTTCCCCAAATCTTGACAATCACATTAAGTGGGTTCAAAAAAGATACTTCATTGATGTTTACAAAAAATTCACAGGCCCATTGTCATTTACAATGCATGGATCTGGGGAAAAGCACTACCACCCTATGTCTTCAAGTTTGTCATGAAATGCTGGTAGTTTCTTAGGCATATTCTCTAAGCAAATTTCTCGCTCCGAGAGCAGCTTTGTCATCAAAACATCACTATAGTAACGAGTGTGGCACTCGCGTGCCATGAATCGGATGTGATCATACTTATCCATGAAGTCGTACTGAAAGAACTAAGCACATATTATATCTTTTGATGTCATTTTATTTATGCACACTGTGCTATATTGATCAGTAAAGTTCATTAGACTAGGCTCTTGGTGTTGCTTGACTAAAAATTAGAAGTGCAGGATTTTTGGCAGGGTAGGAAACTGTCCTCAGTTACCGCGATCGCAAGTCAGGACCGCGATCGCGGTCTATGACCGTGGTTGTGCTACCTGAGGTTGGTTCCATGTCAGTTCTGCATGTTCAGATTTCTTTCAAATTTAAGCTACTAGTATGTTCTATACTATGAATGTATATAAAGAACATTAGAACAATGCTAACAAGTGTGTGAATGTGCCTTTTAGAAAGAAAATATTAATATTGAAAGTTTATTTGAGCATTTTATCAAACACTTAGTGTACATATCTCATTTGTCTACCTATTTCACACATCATTGGGTACTCATGATTTCCCCACTTGTGTGAACACCTTAATCATAGCTAATATCACACCAGTACCAAGTATGACAACATGGAAAGCATAAAAATCAAAATTTTAGTTCCTTTCTTAATCATGCATTCTATGGCCTATTTTCAAAAGTAAAGGCATGGATTCATGTCACCTACTAGAGTTGTTATGCAAAGGAATGCAAGGATGCTTTTTGAGAGCTCACAAACTTGGCCAGAAATTAGGCCAAATTAGAGAGTACAATCTTAAAAGGGAGTGTGAGGGAAATGAGGGAAACTAGGGGTTAAATTACTGAAGTAGTTGTGACCGTGATCGTGGTAACTAAGAGCAATTATACTCCCTTGTTTTCCCCTATTCAGCATTTTACATCAATTTTGACATATTTCTCCCCTGTTCAGTTCTTAATTTAGATTTACACACTTTTCCATTTTTAATCTCATCCAATGCACTCCATAGTGCCATAAATGGATGGATTATTCATATGCAAAGGATAACATCTACCATACAGAAATATAAAAAAAAGGATCTAAGCCACTCTCGTGGTATTTGTGGGTTGCCTCCCACCTAGCGCCTTAGTTATCATCATGGCACGATGTCTTCCTTCCTTCATTCTCAAGGTGGGTCTTCAGACCCTTCCTCAATCACCTTTTCATTTTCCACGTCCACCATGGATACTGCTTGCAACTCCAGGGTTTGATTCTTTGATTTGCAAATTTTGAAAGAGACCTCATCCTCTTGCACTCTAAATTTTATCTCCCCCAGCTCTAGATCGATAATGGCTCTCCCGGTGGATAATAAAGGATGACCAAGAATGATAGGCACCTCATGGTATATTTCACAATCTAATACCATAAAATCTACTGGGAGAATGAACTTGTCCACTTTCACAAGGACATCAAACAATATACCCACCGGCCTTTTTATAGACTGGTCCGACATCAAGAGCCGCATAGAGGTCGGCGTCGGGGTATCCAAACCAAGTTTCTTGTATATGACAAAAGATATTAATTTGATGCTTGCACCAAGGTCACATAGAGATTTTGCAAATTCATGCATCCAAATTGTGAAAGGAATAGTGAATTCTCTGTGGTCATCTTTATTTTCTGCAACCTTGTTATCCATGATAGCGCTACACCCATGAGTGACCTCAATAGTGTCTTCTTCAATAAGTTTCTTCTTGGATATCAACTTTTTCATCAACTTAGCATATCTCGGGATCTCTTGGATCGCCTAAAGCAATGGGATATTTATTGATAAGTTACTAAGTTTGGCCATGAACTTCCTCAATTTGTCATTTTCCTTTTTTTATGCAAACGTTGAAGAAATAGGGGAGGAACTTAGATGGTTGGTCTTGCTTCAACTTGTAGCCTTTCAACTTCCACCACCTCCTCATCACTTTCATTGATCTCTTTCTCATCATTTGTCTCTCTTCTTTGAGGTGTCACCTACTTTGCTTTGTCCTTGGGCATATTCTCACTCACGTCTTCTCTAAAAGGTTTATCAAGTGCTTTTCCACTCCTTATGACAATTGCTAGGACTTGAGTGTCGTTCTTTGGGTTAGAAATTATGTCACTCAAAAGTCCACCTCTAGGTCTAGCATTTAATTGCATGGATATTTGCCCCACTTGGGTCTCCAATTACTTGATAGAGGCAGAGTGAGACACCACCATTTGAGAGAGTTTAGAGAAATTACCCTTCAATTCACGACCCATATTTTCCGTGCCTTCTACTTTATTCAAGATCCTTGTTAACATATCCTTGATCTTGAATATTTCAGGGTCAATGGTACTAAATTCTTGGGCTTTAGATTGATCATAAGGAGGGATATAACGGTTATAATCACATTCACGGTCTTTCCAATCACGATCCATCCAACCTTGGTTCCCATCTTGCCTTTGATAGCGGGGCGGGAACCCCCCGAGTAGTTTTCCAAGTTCCGAATTTCTTCATCCAACTTCTTTGACTCTTCATCATCTTTATAAGATTTTGATGCTACGATGTTTACCTTTTTCACGGGTACACCCATAACATGCTTCGTCAAGAGATCAAGTTGAGTCATCATTTTGGCCATGTTCTTCTCCTTTTCTTCTTCTCATTTTCTTTGTTCATTAGCCACCACGGAGGTAGTAAAAGAGGTTTTGGAAGCTTTGGTCTCTCAGGTATGCCAACCTCAATTTTGTTTTTATACTTCTCCTATCAATTGAAAGGCCACAAGATGATGCAATCTCACTATAGAGTCACCTACTGCATTATCCACCACCATTTTGTTTAATATATCAAGAGCCTTATAGAAAATTTCGAGGATCAACTTTTCCAGGACCTCATGATTTTGGCATTGGTCTAACTTTCCATTAAACCTCTCCCAAGCTTCAAACAACGGTTCTCCATTCATTTGTCGAAAAATCACAATCTCATCCCGCTTTTGAAGTATTTCTTATGGTGGGAAGTATCTATCAAAACACACTATGGTAAGCTCTTACCATGATGTAATTGAGCGAGGTGGAAGTGAGAGAAACCATAAAACTACCTTATCTATAAGTGAGAATGATAAAAGTCAAGGACGGATATATTCTTGTGTAATATGTGCTATGTTAAATGGCAAACAAACTTCCACAAAGTTCTTCAAATGGAAATTCGGCTCCTCGTATACTTGACCCCCATACAACCCTTTCATTTGCAACATGTGAAACATAACTCTAGTTACATGAAACATTCTATTTCGGTTGGTTGGCAGGATGCGAATTGCACTTGTTTGTCCCACTTCATTTAATTGGCCTTCATCATCAAGAGAGGCATCGAGGGGGCTCATATTGCTTGTATTATCGCTCATTGCTCCGTTTACACTTTAATGACCTACAAAAGATTCAAAAACAATATATAAAATAAATTACACCATTCCGGGTATTCCCAAGTAAGAATTACACCATACAAGGAAAATCTATATTTTATTCCCCGGCAACGACGCCATTTTGATAATGCTTAACTCAATCCCATAATTGAGGGGTGAGGCGCTCGTTGTCAAGTAACCCAATTTGAATTGGGTGCTCAAATTACTATAAGGTTACCAAAAATGCTACCAAAAATGACATATAATATAAAATGGGGTGATTTGTTTGGAAACTTGTTGTACAATCTTTAGCAAATGATCAAGAGATGACACTTTTATTTTAAGTAACAATATTAGGGGAAATCTTGGGATTATGTCTACCTAAAGGTAAAAGTATGTGGGTTAATGATAGTTCAGCATGAAATTTAGTTGTTAACTAAAAGATAGTCTAGGTCGAAGGTCATTGTGGTTAACCTTTCGATAAAACCACAACAATTTCACTCATTGGCTCTTTTGAGCACCTAACAAGTGTGAAATTCGTAATCATGCAAAACCTCAATCAAGCATCCCTATTTGTAGGATAATGCTCTTGACAAAATTTACATTCCTTATACACTTATTTCTAAGATTGCAAAAGTGAGAAAACCATAGGCTTAATTGTCCACCATTGCCTTGTCCCTCTATAACCCTCTTTTAAGGATGTTATAGGTTACCTCATATTCACCTTCATCCCTCTTTCGAGGATGATAAAGAGTTTCTAGAGTTTGGGGTTTTCACCATCAAACCCATTTGGAGATTTGGAACTTTCACCCATCAAATTTCAACTCATAAGCTCAAGAAATGGTGAAATCCTTACTCAACAACTAACAATTATGCAAACACAACAATACCCACACACAAATTATACTCTAGTTCAACATAATCCCAAAACTGAATTACTTATCTACTCATGAAGAAAGTAAAGAGAGATATACCATAAGCATTCATTCTTCACAAAAATGCTAAGAAATCAAGCCTCAAAAATTAGTTTCATACTTACCCAATTAGGGTTTCAAGCTTTCAATTCAAAAAATCTTATGAGGTAAGCAATACCTAAAGAAGAAAGAATTTTTACTTATATATTATTTGGAATTTGTCTATGCGATCTTACAAATTTGCCATTGGGGATATTCCCGCATAACCACGATCGTGCAGGTCTGACCGCGATCGTAATTCTATTATGTGACCTCATTGTACTGACCATCTTGATAACCGTGACCACGACTTGACGACCACAGTCGCAGTAACTATGGCTGAACAACATCAGGTCTCCAGTTGCACTCTTTTTTTATCCATTTGATCTCTTTTTGAGCTCCAATCCACATCTTTCCTCCTCAATTTTAAACCTGAAAAATGTGGAGATTAGTGCATTAAATAACAATTTTGTCTTATTTAAATTTACAAACATGGTTGTGCACATAAATAGTTAGTGCATATGAGTGGTAAAATCACCACTCATCACGTACAATTCATGATATACATCAAAACTTTCCAACTGTCTTGTATACTCCAATTATAAGTCTTGTATACCATTCTTTTGAAGTGCAAAGCTCACATCCAATGGTGTCTTGGTAATATTGAACTTCAAATACCTGAACTTGTCATGTACCTTTTAAATGCAATGAGACTGTGATAATGACAATCCTTATGGAGTTCCATGAATTCTTATCCCTAAGATCGCATCAGCAACTCCAAGATCTTTCATGTCAAAATTGATCTCAAGCATTCATTTTGTAGCATTTATGTTAGAAATATCTCTATTGATGATGAACATGTCATCCGCATACAACCAAATAATGACTTTGTGATTTGGAGTGTCTTTAATGTAAACACATTTATCACACTCATTTATCTTAAATTCATTTGTCAACATGGTTTAGTCAAATTTTTCATGCCATTGTTTGGGTACTTGCTTTAGTCCATATAGTGACTTAACAAGTTTGCTCAGTTTTCTTTTCTTGTCAGAAACCATAAAACCCTCGGGTTTTTTCATATAAATTTCTTCCTCCAACTCTTTATTTTAAAAAACTATCACATTCATTTGATGAATTCTAAGATCATATACCACAGCTAATGCAACCAATATTTGAATAGACGTTATTTTTGTTACTGGCGTGTATGTGTATAAATAATCAAGATTTTGTTTTTGTCTAAAGTCTTTCACAACAAGTCTTGTCTTGTATTTGTCAATAGTACCATAAACTTTTGTTTTCCTTTTGAAGATCTATTTAGAATCTAAAGGTTTATTTCCTGGAGGAAGATCAACTAACTCTAAAATATGATTTCTCGTGATTGAATCAACTTTACTATTAACTGTCTCTTTTCAAAAGGATGAGTTCAGAGATCATATCGCTTCTTTAAATGTTTGAGAATCATTTTCAAAAATAAATGCTATAGAATTTCATCCTAAGGAGGTCGACGTCCTTTGTGTCTTACTATGCCTTAAATTCTCTTTATTAAGTGCATTCTCTTTTGGATTATTTCTTGGTCATTTAAATCTTTCACTAGATAGCTCATGTCTCGTATTATACAGATAAATGTATTCAAAGAGCTCAATGTTATCTGATTTAATTACCGTATTATCATGGATATTAGGATGTTCAGATTTATGAAAAAAAATCGATATGTTTTATTGTTTGTAGCATATCCGGTGAAATCACAATCCACAGTCTTTAGCCCAATTTTCATCCTTTTGGAAATAGAAACTTGGACTTTGGTGTAACGCCTCAAATCCTATGGGAGAGGACAGGCACCCGTAGCTGTGAAGGCCCAGGAGAACCAATCCATAACCTTGTACTTCTAATGCTTGTAACTATGACAACCAAAGGTTATGACAAATATGATATAATACATTGATGAGAATAACTACGTAGGCAAACACAAAACTATCTATACAAGACTTTGCCTTGGGACCACACCATCTAAAAGACAAGACACTACCATGTTTAACTTTACATTAGTCTACAAAGCCTCTAAAAGATACATACACATAGTTAGGGTCGGGACAAACCCCCGCCCTACTCTTGACTACATCATAATACCAAAATATATGGAATAGACTCGAAAAGCTCTGAATCAACCTGGAGCTCACCAATAGTCACTGAATAGCCTATGCTCCTACTAGCGAGGTGTATTAGCTGAAGCACCTATGCCTGCAGCATGAAATACAGGTCCCCTGTGAGGGACATCAGTACTGAATATGTAAGGGTGAAGGTAACAACACATGGTACAAGAGTTCAATAAAAATCAGATACAAGTTTATAAGTAGTACTAGTAGACCACCTTTATATATACTCATAGGACTGCGTACATTACATTCTTTTCTTCATTTTTACCTTTCTTACATCAAAATCATTGTAAGTCATATAATGCAAATGACCAGATGATCAGTGGTAAATAGATAAATCGAGATTGCCTTATGCTAGGCTTACACCCCAGAGCTACCACCCACATATAAAGGTATCGAGATCGGCCCATGATAGGCTTATGCCCCTGAGCTGCCACTCATTTTACAGGTTGTGTTACTTAATTTACTAAACCTTTAAGATTGTTACTTAGTGGTCATAACATTATGGTACCTTGAAATAATAATCTACAAATAAGAGGCATATAAATGGACACTTAATGCAACAAAAATGAGGTATGGAGCTATTGGTACACAAATGAAGTGTTTAGGAGCAGAAAATAACACATGGATCTTATTTGAGTAAATGGAGAACTACTAAAATTTTCTAGTGAAAATAGATGTGCAGGTTTTATAATAAGCATGTATTGAGGTATTTTAACACGTTAGAGAGTGGGAACAAGGTTATTCGCTACAAGGTATATAATATGCTGCTACTATGTATCACTTGTTATAGGATAACCATGGAAGCTTACTTGATGGAACAAATGTCTAATTTTATGCCAAAGAGTGCAAAATAGAGTATGCCTTACATACCTGGTTGTACAACTCCGATACTAATCCAACTTGACTTCCCACCTTTTGGATTACTTATCTATGATAAAATATATGGTAAGCTAATATTAGCAACCAACCAACACATTTGGGCTATTTAACTAAACCCGATAGTGGCCGGGCAGTAAGCCCTTAATTTATCAATCAAGGGTGTTATTTGAACCCTTTTCTTCTCCAATTACATCCACATACCATACATATTCTTATAAGATCCCCCTACACAACTTTGGTTTCATTACACCCTCTAAACAATACACGAACAGAATAGGCAGTAGACATATACAACCATTAGTTCGGTGGTGTACCACCATACCCTTCTTCTATATTTTAATACAAACTAATTACACCTTTCCCCAACATCAACCTGCCATCCCCAACATATACACATAAAACAGTCCACAAAATAGCCCAAATCCCTTTTGTTGTAGCAATCAATTACTGAACTCATCATCTATTGAGTTATCAATAACAACACATCCATAATTCTTTCCCAAATTCGTATATGAGGAGAAGAAAATGGGGCAATTAACTTACCTCAATTCTGCAACTTATCCTTTAAGTTGAACTCATCAAGAACTTCAACTTTCACTTTCCTTCACACTTTAAACTATGAAATAAAAGAGATCTCTTAATAATAAAGAAAAAGGTGAACAAGTAGGTTGTTCTATATTCTGCCATGAATTAAAAATTAAGAAATTATAGAATGTTTTCCTAATCCTCCATCAGATTATTAAGCTAAACCATAATTGTTTTCACTTACCTTGGCTTGGAAAGGTTGAGGTTTCTTTAAGAACCCTAGAAAGAAAAATGGGCTGCTTATTATTATTTTACAGAGAGTGGAGAGAATTTGTGAAATATACTTTTTTTTGTGACTTAGAAATGAAGTAAAATGACCACCAACTTGGCCTTATAAAGGCCCTATTTTGGATACCTCCATAGCTGCAGTTTGAACCTTAAAATTGATCAAATTGGACCAACTAGGTGATGCACCTACTTAAGGGTTCAAGCTGCTCAAAATTTCAAAGTAGGTGATATACCTACTTACTTAATTCTTAGTTGGGCTCAATTAAATTAGGCCTTGGAAGATTTGACCATTGGGCCTTTTCTCCATTTTCCTTCTTCTTTTACTTAATTTAGGCCCAAATAAGTATATTAATAAAGACCCAAATCTGATCCATGGACTTTGTCCATTAACTTGGCTCATATAACTCAAGTAGGTGACTCACCTACTAGGTAATTAAGTCAAGCAAGCACCTCAAAAAATTAATCTATTTTCAGTTCTTAATCCTTTTAATCTAATATAAAACTTGTATACACTCGGACACTTCAAACTTTAGATTCAAATACTAGCTTACAATCCCAAGTTTTTCTAGTTTTTTCGACGTTAACTTGGTCATATCTCATTAAAACATATGAGCAACAACTTTAATTCCATCTACACCATTAATACTTGCATAACAAATTTCATTCGTTACCTATACCACAAAGCTATACCAAGTTCCATATAATTATAACAAGTACAAGCAAAATATGGGATGTTACATCTTCCCCCCCCCCCTTAGGAACATTCTACCTCGAATGTTAGCATAATTGAAATACCCAAAACAAGTTCAAGCCTAAGTTTAATACTCATTCTATCACGTAGTATCTATATATTACACATGCTTATTATTTACCCAATTTAGCATCTTGAACTCTCTCATCGTATTTTAACAAAAGGGGGTACTTGGATTTCATTGCTTCTTCAGCTTCCCATGTTACTTCTTCTACTTGTTGGTTTCTTCAAAGCACTTTTACAGAAGATATTTCTTTATTCCTTAACTTCTTAACTTGTCGATCTAGGATAGAAATAGATATTTATTCATAAGTGAGATCTACCGTAACTTGTACATCTTCAGTAGGAGTAATATGAGATAAATCTCTAATGCACTTTTGAAGCATTGAGATGAGGAACACTGGATAAACTGTTGAGAGCTCTTGGGGTAGTTCTAGATAATAAGAGACTTTTCCAAACCTTTGAGTAATCTTATATGGGCCTATATAACGTGGACTTAGTTTTCCTTTCTTACCAAATCTCATAACCTTTTTTATTGGTGATACCTTTAAGAATAACCAATAACCTATAGAAAACTTTAGCCCCCTTCTTCTAACATCTGTATATGACTTGTGTTGACTTTTTCCTATTTCTAGCCGTTGATGGATTACTTTAACCTTTTCCATAGCTCGATGAACAAGATCTGGCCCTAACAAGGCAGTTTCACCAACCTCAAACCATCCAATTAGCGATCTACACTTTCTTCCATACAAAGTTTCATATGGTGCTATTTTGATGCTTGAGTGATAGCTATTATTATAGGCAAACTTGATGATAGGTAAATGATCATCCCAACCACCTATAAAGTCCAATACTAAAGCTCGTAGCATATATTCAAGTGTTTGAATGATACATTCCGCTTGTCCATCTGTTTGAGGGTGGAAAGTTGTACTTAAATTAACTTGTGTTCCCAAATTTCTCAGAAAAGACTTCCAAGAATTTGCAGTAAATTGAGCTCCCCCATCTAATATACTAGAGACTGGTACTCCGTGTAGTCGAACTATCTCTTTGATATATAATTTTTCATACTCTTCAACTGTGTAAGTGGTCTTAACCGGCAAGAAGTGTGCTAATTTGGTAATCCTATCAACTATTATCCATATGGAATCAAACTTCTAAGATGTGCGAGGCAAACCAGTGACAACGTCCATGTTGATCAAGTCCGACTTCCAGATTGGAAGATCTATACATTGCATATAACCCCTGGGCTTTTGGTGCTCTACTTTAACTCTTTGACAATTTGGTCATTCAGATATAAATTCTGCAATGTTCTTCTTCATGTCACCCCCCACCAATCTATTCCTTTCAAATCATAATACATTTTAGTTGATACTGGATGGATGGAATACCTTGAATGATGTGCCTCTATCATAATCCTCTTTCTTATCCCATCCACATTCGGTACAGATAATCTATTTTGGCACCGAAGTGCTCTCTCTTGCGTAAGCTCAAATGCCTTTGTCATACCACATTGTATATTCTCCTTAAGTTGTAAAGTATAGGATCTGTATATTTCTTCTCCTTCACTTCAGCTGCTAATGAAGATTTTATTGTATTATGCACAATATTCCCTTCATCTAGAGTTTCAAGAAGGTCAACCCCCAAATTGGCTAGTTGATACAGATCTTTAGTCATCCCTTGTCTTTCTATAGACGGTTCAATATTCTTACAACTTAACGTATCTGCTACCACATTTTCTCTTCCCAGATGATACAAGATATCAAAATTATAGACTTTTAATAGTTCTAGCCACCATTGTTGCCTCAAGTTTAGATCCTTTTGGCTAATGATACATTGCAAACTCTTATGGTCAGTATATACATCAACATGAATCTCATACAAGTAGTGGCACCATATCTTTAAGGAAAATATAACCACTGCTAGCTCAAGATCATGTGTTGGATAATTTTTCTCATGTGGATGCAATTGTCTTGAGACATATGCTATAACTTTACCATGATACATCAACACATGTCCTAAGCTAATTCTTGAAGCATCACAGTACACTGCATACCTTTTTGTGCCTTCTGGAAGTACCAATATGGGTGTAGAAATCAACCTATTCTTCAGATCTTGGAAACTCCTTTCACATGCATAATTCTATTAAAAATTGGATGCTTTGTGTGTTAGCTTTGTTAAAGGTTCTGAAATTAAAGAAAACCCTTCAACAAACCTCCTATAATAACCTACCAACCCAAGGAAACTACGAACCTCCGTAGGCATTATAGGTCTTGGCCAGTTCGTCACAGCTTTTATCTTTTGAGAATCAACATTTATTCCTTCATCAGATAAAATATGACCCAAACATTCATAGATTTTAACCAAAACTCATATTTAGAGAACTTTTCATATAGCTTATGATCATGAAGAATCTGTTACACCTATCATAAGTGATTGACATGGTCTTTCTTTGATCTCGAATAAACCAGATTATCATCTATAAAATCTATCGCGAACAATCAAAGAATGGCTTGAACACCCTATTCATAAAATCCATAAAAGTTGCAGGTGCAATAGTTAGCTCATAGGACATGACTAGAAACTCATAATGACCAAACCATGTTCAAAAGGCTGTCTTGGGTATGTCTATCTCTTTGACCCTCACTTTGTGGTAACCTAACCTCAAATCAATCTTTGAAAATCACTTGGCGCTTTGCAACTGGATAAATAAGTCATCAATTTTCGTAAGGGGATATTTGTTCTTAATAGTCACCTTATTCAGTTGTCGGTAGTCAATACACATTCTCAATGAGCCATCTTTCTTATGCACAAATAACACTGGTACACCCCAAGGGGACATACTAGGCATTATGAATCCTTTTTCTAGTAAGTCTTTTAATTGCTCTTTCAACTCCGGTAATTCTGTCAAGGCCATTCTATACGGAGGAATTTAGATTAGTTGAGTACCTGGAATCACATCAATTCCAAACTCCACTTCTCATTCTAGAGGCAAACCCAGAAGATCTTCAGGAAATTCATTTACCACTGGAATAGTTTGAAGAGTTAGTGGCTCTGCATCTATATCTTTTACTCTAACTAGATGATATATGTAACCCTTGGAAATCATCCTTTCGCCTTAAAATAAGAAATAAACTTACCTCTTGGCGCACCAATGTTACCCTTCTCTTAAAGGGTTGCCGCTCTTGAAAAGTGGAAATACACTCTTAGTTTGGTAATCTACTGTGGAATAACAAGAAGCCAACCAATCTATACCCATTATAGCATCAAAATCTACCATTTCTAACTCAACCAGGCCAGCCATTGTATCGCGACCACAAATAGTTATTAGACAATTTTGATACACTCTTCTAGCTATAATAGTTTACCAACCGGCATAGACACTTCAAATGTCTTAACTAGCAATTCTGGTATTCTTTTGAATTTTCCAGCAACCAAAGGAGTGACATATGATAATGTAGAACCCAGATCAATTAATGCATATACATTATGTAAAAATATGGACAATGTACCTATAACCATATTTGGAGAATCCTCTAAATTTTGTCGATCCGCTAAAGCATATGTACGATTCTGAACTCCACTAGAGCTAGCTGCTCCTTTAGCACCTATACCATGACTCATAGGCTATACACCACTACCTAAATAAGGCACCGATGATGATGATGCAACGTCTGATCCAGTAGGTCATTCCATACCACCCATGCCCCTTTGTGAGCATTCTCTCATAATATGCCATGATGTACTACACCAAAAGCAAGCATTTGTTCCAAATCGATATGCACCCAAATGAAGTTTTTCACATTTTCTATATGGTTTCTGGTGAGGTCTTAATTGGATCATACTCTCTTACTCTAGATACCCCACTACTCATAAACTCTGACTGTCACTTCTCTGCACAAACTGATTCCCTTTGGACCCATGAAACTGTGGTGGAGCACTAGTTGTAGGATAAGAAGATAATGGCCTAGCTGCTCTATTAGAAATTAGAGGCCAAAACTAACCTTGGGATGCCACAAACTGCCCCGTAGATATGGCCCTCTTGGAATACCTTCTTTCTAATTCTAGTGATCTTCTTTTTTGCCTCTGATCCTCTATTTTTTGTGTAAAAGCGTGTATCCTTGCTGTGTCTATATCTTTATTCAAAACATCAATAGTATAATCTCTAACCAGATTTGGATCAAATCTATCCACATATCGATAAACCCTATCATCCATAGTAGTTACTACATCAGGAGCATACCTAGCCAAAGAGTTAAATCAAAGGTTGTACTCCCTCAAGCTCATATTCCCTTGGAGAAGATTTAGCAATTGATCCACATAGGCTTATCAAATATCAAATGGAAGGTAGTGATCAAGAAATACCTCTTTGAACTCTTTCATAGTAGATAAAGATGTATTAATGCCCCTAGATTATTTTCGGTCTTCATACCAAAATATAACCTGTCCTTTGAATCTATATGTTTCTAGCTCAACTGTCTTCTTACCCAATACATACATGACATCTAGAGCCCTTTGGATTTGATTAATAAAGTCCTGTGGGTATTCATCATTAACTATTTTGGTGAATGTGGGAGGATCTAGCTTAAGAAAATCCTATGTCTGTAGGCTAGCTGCCCTATCTGCACCACTAGAACCTGTGGTTGGAATAGTTTGTCCTTGAGTTTGTCCAGCAGCTATACGAGCCGAAAATTTCACCTCATTCCTTAGATCTTGCTCAGTAGCATTAATAGGTGGTTCTGAGGATGCGTTTATTCTTCTCCTTAGCTCTTCTGGAGATGGATGAGTAGATGAAGTTTGTGATGCAAACTCGGCTTGAGCCTTACTTTGATTAGCTTGTCTAGGTGGTGACTTGCTGGTCCGTTCTACTGCAGACACGTCTACTCACTTACCTATACTCTTACTCCTTCTTGTAATCATCATCCTTACTATAATAAGAATTAAAAAATAGATTCAATGGTTAAATATGACTTCACCTACAATATGGGCTCTATTACACGATCTAAGATTTTAAGAAAAAGAAAAAAACCCTAAAGGTCCTATAGTATCATGTTTATAAATGTGGTGCACAACACACTCATAAGAAAGACTCTACGTAGACACAGCTTTGTAGACTCCCTAGGACGACCTGCTCTGATACCACTTTTGTCACGCCTCAAATCCTATTGGGGCGGAAAAGCACCCATAGCTGTGAAGGCCCGGTTGAACCAATACATAACCTTGTACTTATCATGCATGTAACTACGACAACCAAAGGTTCTGACAAATATAATATAATACATTGATGAGAATAACTACGTAGTCAAGCACAAAACTATATATATAAGACTTGGTCATTGGGCCCACAACATCTAAAAGACAAGAAACTGCCATGTTTAACTTTACATTAGTCTACAATGCCTCTAAAAGAGGCATAGACATAGTTAGGGTCGGGACAAACCCCCGCCCTACTCTTGACTACAACGTAATACCAAAATATATGGAACAAACTCCGAAAGCTCCAAAATAACCAGGAGCTCACCAATAGTCACTGAATAGCCTATGCTCCTACTATCAAGGTGTATCAGCTGAAGCACTTGTGACTGCAGCATGAAATACAGGTCCTCCGTGAGGGACGTCAGTACTGAATATGTAAGGCTGAAGGTAACAACACATGGTACAAGAGTTTAATAAAATTTAGATACAAGTGTATAAGTAGTACTAAACCACCTTTATATATACTTGTTGGACAATGTACATTACATTATTTTCATCATTTTTACCTTTATTACTTCAAAATCTTTGTAAGTCATACAATGCAAATGACCAGCTGATCAATGATAAATAGATAAATCGGGATTGGCCCATGCTAGGCTTACGTCCCTAAGTTGCCAACCACATATGAACATTGGGATCTTCTCATTCTAGGCTTATGCCCCTGAGATTCCACCCACATATAAAGGTATCGATATCAACCCATGCTAGGCTTATTCCCCTGAGCTGCCACTCATTTTACAAATTGCGTTACTTAATTTACTTAACCTTTAAAATTGTTACTTTGGTGGTCATAACATTATGGTACCTAAAAATAATAATCTACCAATAATAGATATGTTAATGGGTACTTAATGCAACAACAATGAGGTGGGGAGCTGTTGACACAAAAATGAAGTGTTTAGGAGCTAAAAATAACACATGGATCTTATTTGAATAAACGGAGAACTCCTGAAATTTTCTAGTGAAAATAAATGTGCAGGTTTGATAATAAGCATGTATTGAGATGTTTTGACATGTTAGAGAGTGGGAACAAGGTTATTGTCTACATGGGATATAATATGCTATTATGTGTCACTTGTTATAGGATAACCTTGGAAGCTTACTTGATGGAACAAATGTTCAATTTCATGACAAAGAGTGCAAAATAGAATATGCCTTACATACCTAGTTGTACAACTCTGATACTATACCAACTTGACTTCCCACCTTTTGGATTACTTATCTATAATAAAATATATAGTTAACTAATATTAGAAAACAACCGACACATTTGGGCTATTTAACTTCATCAAAATAGTGACCGGGCAGTATGCCCTTAATTTATCAATCAAGGGTGTTATTTTAACCCTTTTATTATCCAATTACATCCACATACCATACATATTCTTATAAGATCCCCTGACATAACTTTGGGTTCATTATACCCTCCAAACAATACATGAAACATAATGGGTAGTAGACGTATACAACCATTAGTTCGGTGGTATACCACCACACCCTTCTTTTATATTTCAATACAAACAAATTACATCTTTCCCCAATATCAACCTGGCATCCCCAACATATATACAGAAAATAGTCCACAAAATAGCCCAAAATCCCAATTGTTGTAGCAATCAAATATTGAACTCATCATCTATTGAGTTCTCAATAAAAACACATCCATAATTCTTTTCCAAATTCATATATAAGGAGAAAAAATGGGGCAGTCACCTTACCTCAATTATGCAACTTATCCTTTAAATTGAACTCATCAAGAACTTTAACTTTCACTTTCCTTCAGACTTTAAACCAAGGAAGAAAAGTGATCTCTTAATAACAAAGAAAAAAATGAGCAAGTAGCTTGTTCTATATTCTGATATGAATTAGTAATTAAGCACTTATAGAATGTTTTCCTAATCTTCCATGAGATAATTAAGTAAAACCATAGGTGTTTTCACTTACCTTGGCTTGCAAAGGTTGGGGGTTCTTCAATAACCCTAGAAAGAAAAATTGGTTGCTTATTGTTGTTTTAGAGAGAATGGATAGAATTTGTGAAATATACTCTCTTTTTTTACTTAGAAATGATGTAATATCACTAGCAACTTGGCCTTACAAAGGCCCTATTTTCGACACCTCCATAGCTGTAGTTTGGACCTTAAAATTGGTCAAATTGGTCCAAGTAAGTTATGCACCTACTTAAGGGTTCAAGTTTCTCAAAATTTCAAAGTAGGTGATTCACATACTTACTTAATTCTTAGTTGGTCTCAATTAAATTGGGCCTTGGCATATTTGACCATTAGTCTTTTTCTCCATTTTCCTTCTTATTTTACTTAATTTGGGCCTAAATAAGTATACTAATGAAGGCCAAAATATGATCCATGGACTTGGTCAATTAACTTGGCTCATATAACTCAAGTAGGTGACTCACCTACTAGGTAATTAAGGCAAGCAAGCACCTCAACAAATTACTCCATTTTCAGTTCTTAATCCCTTTAATCTAATTTGAAACTTGTATACAAAACTTTAGATTCAAATACTAGCTTACGATCCCAAGTTTTATTAGTTGTGTCAAAGTTAACTTGGTCTCATCTTAGTAAAACATATGGGCAACATCTATAATTCCATCTACACCATAAATACTCGCATAACAAATTTCATTCGTTACCTATACCACAAAGCTATACCAAGTTCCATATAATTAGAACAAGTACAAGCAAAATACGTGATGTTACATCTTACCCCCCCTCCCGCCTTAGGAGCATTCATCCCCGAATGTTAGCATAATTGTCCAACCCAAAACAAATTCAAGCCTAAGTTTAATACTCATGATATCACGTAGTATCTATATATTACACTTAATTGTTATTGCTCAAATTCAGCATCTTGAACTTTCTCATCGTATTTGAACAAATGGGGGTACTTGGATTTCACCGCTTCTTCAACTTCCCATGTTATCTCTTCAACTTGTTGGTTTCTCCAAAGCACTTTTATAGAATCTATTTCTTTATTCCTTAACTTCTTAACTTATTGATCTAGGATAGCAATAGGTATTTTTTCATAGGTGAGATCTTCCATAACTTGTATATCTTCAGTAGAAGTAATATGAGATGGATCTCCAATGCACTTTCGAAGCATTAAGATGTGGAACACTGGATGGACTGTTGAAAGCTCTTGGGATAGTTCTAACTCATAAGAGACTTGACCAAACATCAAAGAAATCTTATATGGGCCTATATAATGTGAACTTAGTTTTTCTTCCTTATTAAATCTCATAACCCCCTTTATTGGTAACACCTTCAAGAATTCCCAATCACTTATAACAAACTCTATCCCCCTTCTTCTAATATTTGTTTATGACTTGTGTCGACTTTGGGTTGTTTCTAGCCACTGTTGGATTACATTAACCTTCTCCATAGATTGATGAAATAGATCTGGCCCGAATAAGGCAGTTTCACTCACTTTAAACCATCCAATTGGCTATCTACACTATCTTTCATACAAAGCTTCATATTGTACCATTTTGATGCTTGATAATAGCTATTGTTGTCGGCGAACTCTATGGGAGGTAAATGATAATCCCAACCATCTTTAAAGTCTAATACATAAGCTCATAGCATATCTTCAAGTTTTTGAATGGTACGTTCTCCTTGTCTATCTGTTTGAGAGTGGAAAGTTGTACTTAAGATAACTTGTGTTCCTAAATTTCTCTGAAAAGACTTCCAAAAATTTGCAGTAAATTGAGCTTCCCTATCTGATATAATAGAGATTGTCCTTCATGTAATCAAACTATCTCTTTGATATACAATTTTGCATAATCTTCAACAATGTAAGTGGTCTTAACTGGCAGGAAGTGTGCTAATTTGGTAAACCTATCAACTATTACCATATGGAATCAAACTTTCAAGATGTAAGAGGAAAACCAATGAAAAAATCCATGTTGATCATTTCCAACTCCTAGATTGGAAGATCTATACATTGCATATAACCCCCAGGCTTTTGGTGCTCTACTTTAACTCTTTGATAATTTGGACATCCGGCTACAAATTATGCAATGTTCTTCTTCATGTCACACCACCAATATATTCCTTTCAAATCATGATACATTTTAGTTGATACTAGATGGATGGAATACCATGAATGATGTGTCTCTATCATAATCCTCCTTCTTAGCCCATCTACATTCGGCACACACAATCTATTTTGGCACCGAAGTACTCCCTCTTGCGTAAGCTCAAATGCCTTTGTCATACCACATTGTACATTCTCCTTAAGTTGTAATAGTATGGGATCTACATATTTCTTCTCCTTCACTTCAGCTACTAATAAAGATTTTTCCGTATTATGCACTATAAGCCCTTTATCTGGAGTTTCAAGAAGGCGAACCCCCACATTGGGTAGTTGGTACAGATCTTTAGTCATCCTATGTCTTTCTATAGATGGTGCCATATTCTTACGACTTAACGCATCTGCTACCATATTTGCTTTCCACGGATGATACTAGATATCAATATCATAGTCTTTTAATAGTTCAAGACACCTTCGCTACCTCATGTTTAGATTCTTTTGGCTAAAGATATATTACAAACTCTTGTGGTCAGTATATATGTCAACATGAATCCTATACAGGTAGTGGCACTATATCTTTAAGGAAAATATAATCACTGCTAGCTCAAGATCATATGTTGGATAATTTTTTTCATGTGGCTGCAATTGTCTTGAGGCATATGCTATCATTTTACCATGCTGCATCAACACACATCCTAAGACAATTCTTGAAGTATCACAATACACTGCATACCCTTTTGTGCCTTCTTGAAGTACCAATACGGGTGTAAAAGTCAACCTATTCTTCAGATCTTGGAAACTCCTTTCACATGCATCATTCCATTGAAACTTGGACGTTTTGTGTGTTAGCTTTGTTAAAAGTGCAGAAATTGAAGAAAACCCTTCAACAAACCTCTTATAATAACCTGCCAACCCAAGGAAACTATGAACCTCCATAGGCATTATAGGTCTTGGCCAATTCTTCACAGCTTTTATCTTATGAGTATCAATCTTTATTCCTTCATCGGATACAATATCACCCAAGAATGCAACTGCTTTTAACCAAAACTCATATTTAGAGAACTTTGCATATAGCTTACGATCATGAAGAATCTGTAACACCTGTCGTAAGTGATTAACATGGTCTTCCTTTGATCTATAATAAACTAGAATATCATATATAAAAACTATCATGAACATATTTAAGAATGGCTTGAACACCCTATTTATTAAATCCATAAAAGTTGCAGGTACATTAGTTATCCCAAAGGACATGACTAGAAACTCGTAATGACCATACAATGTTTGAAAGGCTGTCTTGGGTATGTCCTACTCATTGACCCTCACTTGGTGGTAACCTGACCTCAAATCAATCGTTGAAAAACACTTGGTGCCTTACAACTGGTCGAATAAGTCATCAATTCTCAGAAGGTGATATTTGTTCTTAATAGTCACCTTATTCAGTTGTCGGTAGTCAATACACATTCTCAATGAGCCATCTTTCTTACGCACAAATAACACTGGTGCACCCCAAGGGGACATACTAGGCCTTATGAATCCTTTGTCTAGCAAGTATTTCAATAGCTCTTTCAACTCCTGTAATTCTGCTGGGGCCATTCTAGATAGAGGAATTGAGATTGGTTGAGTACCTAAAATCACATTAATACCAAACTCCACTTCTCGTTCTGGAGGCAAACCTGGAAGATATTCAGGAAATACATTAGGAAATTCATTTACCACTGGAATAGTTTGAAGAGTTAGTAGCTCCATATCTGTATCCTTCACTCCAACTAGATGATATATATAACCCTGGGAAATCATCCTTTTTTGCCTTGAAATAAGAAATAAATTTACCTCTTGGCGTACTAATGTTACCCCTCCATTAAAGGGTTGCCTCTCTTGGAAAATGGAAATACACCCTCTTAGTTAGGCAATCTACTGTGGCATAACAAAAAGCCAACCAATCTATACCCATTATAACATCAAAATCTACCATTTCTAACTCAACCAGGTCAGACATTGTATCGTGACCATAAATATTTATTACACAATTTTAATACACTCTCCTAGCTATAATAGATTTTTCAACCAACGTAGACACTTCAAATGGCTTAACTAGCAATTCTGGTGTTCTTTTAAATTTTCCAGCAACCAATGGAGTGACATATGTTAATGTAGAATTCGGATCAATTAATGCATATACATTATAAGAAAATATGAATAATGTACCTATAACCACATCCAGTGAAGCCTTTAAATTTTATCGATCCACTAAAGCATATGTACGATTCCAACTCTACTAGATCTAGCTGCTCCTTTAGCACCTCTACTATTAACCATATATTGTACACCTCTACCTAAAGAAGGCACCGATGATGATAATACAATGGTTGACCCAGTAGGTCGGACCATAGCACCCATGCTCCTTTTTGGGTATTCTCCCATCATATGCCCTGAGGTACCACACCAAAAACAAGCATTTGTCCCAAACAGACATACACCCAAATAAAGTTTTTCACAATGTCTATATGGTTTCTGGGGAGGTATTAATTGGATCATACTCCCTTGATCTTGATACTCCACTGCTCGTGAACTCTGACTCTCACTTTTCTTCCCAAACTGATTGCCTTTGGACCCTTGAAACTGTGGTAGAGCACTAGTTGTACGATAAGAAGATAATGTCCTAGGCTCTCTATTAGAAAATTGAGGCCTAAAATCACCTTGGGATGCCACAAACTACCCCGTAGATCTATCCCTCTTGGAATACCCTCTTTCCAATTCTTGTGTTCTTCTTTGCCTATGATTCTCTATTTTTTGTGCAAAACTTTGTATCCTTGATATGTCAATGTCTTTGTTCAAAGCATTAATAGTACAATCTCTAACCAGATATGGATCCAATCTATCCACATATCTATGAACCCTATCATCCATAGTAGCTACTATATTAGGAGCATACCTAGACAACAAGTTAAATCGGAGATTGAACTCTCTCATGCTTATATTCCCTTGATGAAGATTTAGAACTAATCTGCATGGGCTTCTCGAATCTCAAATGGAAGGTAATGATCAAGAAATACCTCTTTGAACTCTTTCCAAGTAGTTGAAGGTGCATCAATACCCCTAGATCATTTCTAATCTTCATACCAAATATAGCCTCTCATTTGAATCTATATGCCGCTAGCTCAACTGTCTCCTTACCCGATACATGCATGACATCTAGAGCCCTTTGGATTTAATTAATAAAGTCCTGTGGGTCTTCATTCATATATGATCTGGTGAATGTGGGAACATCCAGCTTAAGGAAATCCTGTGTTCGTAGGCTAACTACCCTATTTGCACCACTAGAACCTATGGTTGGAATTGTCTGTCCTTGGGCTTGTCCAGAAACTATACGATCCAACAATTTCTCTGCTTTCCTTATATCTTTCTAAGTAGCATTAATAGGTGGTTCTGAGGATGTGGTTCTTCTCTTCCTTAGCTCTTCTGGAGATGGAGGAGTAGAAGAAGTTTGTGATGCAAACTCAGATTGAGCCTCACTTTGATTAGCTTATCTAGGTGGTGACTTACTGGTCCCTTCTCTGGCATCCACGTCTACTCCCTTACCTGTATTCTTACTCCTTCTTATAATCGTCATCTTTTCTATAATAAGAGAAAAAAATAGATTCAATGGTTAAATATGACTTCACCTACAACATGGGATCTATTACACAATCTAAGAGTTGAAGAAAAAAAAACAACCCCTAAATGTCCCATAGCCTCCTGTTTATAGATGTGGTGCTCAACACACCCATAAGTAAGACTCTACGTAGACACGACTTTGTAGACTCCCTAGGACGACCTGCTATGATACCACTTTTGTCATGCCTTAAATCCTATTAGGGCGGACAGGCACCCATATACGTGAAGGTCCGGGAGAACCAATCCATAACCTTATACTTCTCATGCATGTAATTATGACAACCAAAGGTTCTAACAAATATGATATAATGCATTGATGAGAATAACTACGTAGGCAAGTACAAAACTATATATACAAGACTCGGTCGTTGGGCCCACAACATCTAAAAGACAAGACACTACCATGTTTAACTTTACATTAGTCTATAAAGCCTCTAAAATATACATAGACATAGTTAGTGTCAGGACAAACCACCCTACTCTTGACAACAGCACAATACCAAAATATATGGAACAGAATTGGAAAGCTCTGAATCAACCTGGATCTTACCAATAGTCACTGAATAGCCTGTGCTTCTACTAGCGAGATGTATAAGCTGAAGCACCTGTTCCTGCAACATGAAATACAAGTCCCCCGTGAGGGACGTTAGTACTGAATATGTAAGGTTGGTACAAGAGTTCAATAAAAATCAGTTACAAAATATATATAATACTAGTAGACCACCTTTATATATACTTGTGGGACTATGTACATTTCATTCTTTTCTTTATTTTTACCTTTCTTACTTCAAAATCTTTATAAGCCATATAATGCAAATGATCAGCTGATCAGTGGTAAATATACAAATCGGGATTGACCCATGCTAGTCTTATGCCCCTAACCTGCCACTCATATATGAACATTGGGATCGGCTTATGCTAGGCTTACGCCCCTGAGATGCCACCCACATATAAAGGTATCGAGATCGTCCTATGCTAGGCTTATGCCCCTGAGCTGCCACTCATTTTACAAATTGTGTTACTTCACTTACTTAATCTTTTAAATTGTTACTTTGGTGGTCATAATATTATGGTACCTTGAAACAATAATCTACCAATAAGATACATGTAAATGGGCACTTAATGCAACAACAATGAGTAAGGGAGTTTTTGGCACACAAATAAAGTGTTTAGGAGCTGAAAATAACACATGGGTCTTATTTGAGTAAACAGAGAACTGCTAAAATTTTTTAGTGAAAATAGATGTGAAGGTTTGATAATAAGCATTTATTGAGGTATTTTACCACGTTAGAGAGTCGGAACAAGGTCATTGTTTACATGAAATATAATACGCTGCTATTATGTATCACTTGTTATAGGATAACCTTAGAAGCTTACTTGATGGAACAAATGTCTAATTTCATAGCAAAGAGTGCAAATAGAGTATCCCTTACATACCTGGTTGTACAACTCCGATACTAACCCAAGTTGACTTCCCGCCTTTCGGAATACTTATATACAATAAAATATATGGTAAACTAATATTAACAACCAACTGACACATTTGGGCTATTTAACTTCACCAAAATAGTGGTTGGGCAGTAAGCCCTTAATTTATCAATTAAGGGTGTTATTTTAACCCTTTTATTTTCCAAGTACATCCACATACCATACATATTTTTATAAGATCCCCCGACACAACTTTAGGTTCATTACACCCTCCAAATAATACACGAAACTAAATGGGTAGTAGACATATATAACCTTTAGTTCGGTGGTGTACCACCACACTCTTCTTCTATATTTGAATACAAATTAATTACACCTTTTCCCAACATCAACCTGGCCTCCCCAACATATACACATAAAATAGTCCACAAAATAGCCTAAATCCTTTTTTTGTAGCAATCAATTATTGAACTCATCATCTATTGAGTTCTCAATAACAACACATTCATAATTCTTTCCCAAATTCATATATAAGGAGAAAAAAATAAGGCAGTAACCTTACCTTAATTATGCAACTTATCCTTTAAATTGAACTCATCAAGAACTTTAACTTTCACTTTCCTTCACACTTTAAATAAAAGAAGAAAAGAGATCTCTTAATAACAAAGAAAAAAGTGAGCAAGTAGCTTGTTTTATATTCTGCCAGGAATTAATAATTAAGAACTTATAGCATGTTTTCCTAATCTTCCATGAGATAATTAAGCTAAACCGTAAGTGTTTTCACCTACCTTGGCTTGCAAAGGTTGGGGGTTCTTCAAGAACCCAAGAAAGAAAAATGGGTTGCTCCTTGTTGTTTTAGAGAGAGTGGAGAGAATTTATGAAATATAATATTTTTGTAACTTAGAAATGAAGAAAAATGACCAGCAACTTGGCCTTAAAAGGTCCTATTTTGGACACCTCCTTAGCTACATTTTAGACCTTGAAATTAGTCAAATTGGTCCAAGTAGGTGATGCACCTACTTAAGGGTTCAAGCTGCTCAAAATTTCTAAGTAGATGATGCACCTACTTACTTAATTCTTAGTTGGGCTCAATTAAATTGGGGTTTAGCAGATTTGACCATTGGGCATTTTCTCCATTTTTCTTCTGCTTTTACTTAATTTGGGCCCAAATAAGTATACTAATAAGGGCCCAAATCTGATCCATGGACTTGGTCCATTATCTTGGCTCATATAACTCAAGTAGGTGACTCACCTACTAGCTTAATTTAATCAAGCAAGCACCTCAATAAATTACTCCATTTTCAGTTCTTAATCCCTTTATTCTAATTTAAAACTTGTATACACTTGGTTACTTCAAACTTTAGATTCAAATACTAGCTTACAATTCTAAGTTTATATAGTTGTGTCGGCAAGTTTAAATAGTTGTGTCAGCTTTAACTTGGTCGCATCTCATTAAAATATATGTGCAACGTCTATAATTCCATCTACACCATTAATACTCGCATAACAAATTTCATTCTTTACCTATACCACAAGGCTATACCAAGTTCCGTATAATTAGAACAAGTACAAGCAAAATACGGGATGTTACATTTGGCTAGACACCCTAATACTTTGAAATATTTCAAGTTAAGTTTACTTTCTTTTCATTTCTCATATGGAATTGATTGTATCTTACTATGGGCTACTCAATTGAGTATTCGATAAGCTACAACGATAATTTTCCCCCATAAATTTTGTGGTAAACCTAAACTTATAAATAAGACATTCATCATTTTATTCAACGTTCGATTTTCTTTTTTTGCAATTTTATTTAATTAAGGTGAATATGAAATTATAGTTTAATAGACAATTCTAATTTTCAAACATACCTCTGCAAAAGGAGATTCATACTCTGCACCTCTGTCACTTCTTATCATTTTTATTTTTTTATCCAATTGGTTTTCTACTTCAGTTTTATATTTGCCTAAATGCTTCTATTACTTCATCCTTACTATTTAGCAAATAAACATAACAATATCTAGTGCAATTGTCAATAAAAGTTATGAAATATTTTTTTCACTTCAATATGGTGTTGAATTCATATCATAAATGCGTGTATGAATTAAGTCTTAAGGGACTGAAATTCCTTTCAACAGATTTATATGAATGCTTAGCATACTCTGATTCAATACATATTTGACATTTAAATTTATTGTACTCAAAGTTAGGCAACAATTTTAAACTAATTAATTTTTATAATATTTTATAATTGACATATCCTAAACGACTATGCCACAAATCATTTGACTTAAACAAGTACGAAGAAGTTTCAGTTTTATTCATTTCAACAGTCATTACATCAAGTTTGAAAAGGTCCTCATTGAGGTAGCCCTTTCCTACAAATATTTCATTCTTGCTTATTATAATTTTCTTCGAAATAAACACACACTAAAATTTATTTTTGATGAGAAGTGTTGTTGATACTAAGTTCTTCCTAGTAATAGAAACATGGAGAACATTGTTGAGAGTCAAATCTTGCTGGAATTCATTTTTAGGAATATCTTTCCACTTTCTTCAACCTTGGTTGTTTCAGTATTTTTCATGAAGATCATTTCTTTGGTATATACGGTATCATAAGTAGCGATGTCTTTGGTACCAGTGGTATCATAAGTAGTGATAGCTTCTTTCTCTGCACAAATATGTCGATGGCTCCTGAATCAAACCACCATTCATTTGGATTTTCAATTAGATTGCATTCAATGATTATATCACACATGTTTTCAATTTTTTCAGTTACTTCCACCATGTTTATCTGATTTTTTTCTTGTTCTTCTACAAAATATAACAATTGAGATCTTTGTGATCAAACTCACTATAATTGTAGCACTTGCCTTTGGACATTTTCTTGTTTTGCTCTTTTTCTTGTCCAAAAGACTTCTTCATCGTCTTATTATGTGTAGCATTATCTTTAACTAGATTTGCACCTATAATTATTGATTTCTACGCAACTTATTGTCCTCTTATATCTTGAGATGAATCACAAGATCTTTCAAATCAGATAATTAATTTTCAAATATTTCTTTTTCAGGAATATAAGGATCTCTACTTATGAATCTTGCATTTCAAATTTGGTCTATCATTTTTTGAAGTTAACACTAGAAAAAAATTTTGATGTCTCTGTTATTGCCGTTGCTAGAACAACATCTGAATATTTTGATGACTCAATATTGATTGTTGTTGAAAAAGCACGATTATAATAGAATTAATTGTTGCTCAGTTTCATTCGTCATTTTTCTGTAAATCTTTGACAAACACTCTAGTATTTTAGAATATTAACAATAAAGATTTAATCTGTAAATAATTTATTTCTAGTCAATAATGAAGTTTTTATGTCTTCACATCGTTAACTGAACGAATTTAGAGACCTGACAAAGTTTCTGTACTCTTCAAATTAGAATCAAATTCAAATAGAGTATAAAATCATATGTTATAATTTCCAAAAATTAATACAAAGTGTTTGACAAATCGGTAAATTTTTTATATTCTTCGAATCGATCTCCCAATTCAATTTCTCAGTGAAGTTTGTATATTCTTCAAACCGAATTTTCAATCTAATTTTTCGGTGAAGTTTTTATATTCTTCTAACCGAGAGAGTAGAAATCATAAAATTTTAGTCTCCATAAAATCAGTTCCAATACAGATTAACCAAGTACTTGATTTATAAATGATGATATTTTTATTTCACAAAACAAGCACAAAAAATAAGTATTTTTATAACTTCTTTAAGATTGTTATTTTTTCGGGCTAGTAAAATCAGTATTTTCCTACAAGTATTTTAAATACATGTTCAAAATAACATATGAACAATCAAATAAACTTGTAACTTTGCATTCATAACAGTGAACTTCAATAATTAGTTCAATACAACTTATGACCATCTACAAAATGAAGTTCAATATTTTCTGAAAAATAGCAAAAATCAAACGTTTAGAAAGAGACGAACATTTGAGATTCAAGTTCATTGAATTCATGGTGTGTCCTTAACGAAATTATTTTCCTCAAGTATTCGAGTTTATGGAATATAACCTCTCAGAATAAAGTGAATCACTTCGACCAAATAGCGGTACCTCAAACTCTGTAGAACAACGAACGCACTCAATGGTAGCAAATCACACTAGAGTTTTTCAAGAAAAAGAGTATTTTTACTTCAAAATTTCATGTATGTACTTGAGAAAAAAATCAAGTATTTATAGAGATCAAGTTGTTGCTTTTATTCATAAAGGTACAACTCTTCAGAAAAAAAGGTGCAACTCTTCAAAAAAATTATAATCCATTGGAAAGGTCATAATCATTCAAACTGAGAAGATGTCTATTTAAATTGCATTATTTCTCTTAGGGAAAATGTATCATTTCCACCCCATACTATACAAGAAAATTTTAAGCCACACCTAAATTATATAAGTGACCTATTACACACCTTAACTATATAAAAGTGATATTATTACCTCCCCGCGACCCCCATTCTAAGGCGCGTGTGTTACACTTATTTTAGGTGCGTCCAGCCTATTAAATAACAAAAGTAAACGGCTAAAAACATTAAGGGAAAAGGCATCGTTTCCACTCCAAACTATAGTCGAAAAATCAAATCCACACCTAAACTATATAAGTGACCTATTACACACCTTAACTATAAAAAAAATGATACTTTTTACTGACGTGGCAGCGCGTGTAAAACACTACACCACATGCAAGTGGTGGTAGCCTGACAGGGTGTAAATAGTTTCACTTTTTAATAGTTTAGGTGTGTAATAGGTCACTAGTATAGTTTAGGTATGGCTTCGACTTTTCGGGTATAGTTTGGGGTGGAAACGATGCCTTTTCCCTTTCTCTTAATGTCTTTTCGAAAAAACACATTCATTTTTCGTTCACACCTCTTAAAAACCTAACAATTTTATTAAAAGCTTTTTTTTAATGTGAATTCTTTTATGTTTTCAAAAACCGTAAAACTACATTTTTTCCGCTTAGATCGACTATTCTCATGCTTTTTTAACATCAAATGTGAATGCTTGGACCTTTTTTGTTACTCCCTTGATTCGTTTTTACTTGTCGTGTTCTGATTTGACATATCAATCACAAAAATAATTATTAATATAATTATTTTATCATAGTATCCTTATTAAATGATGTTTACTATTGTGTCAGGAAATTAATTTGGAGAAAAGACTACTAATACTAAGGATAAAATTAGAAAATAAAATTTATCTTTTTTTTTAATATGTCAAAAGTGATAAGTAAAAATAAAAATTTAATTAATAATAAATAACAAGTAAAAGAGAACGCAAGAAGTTATTTTCCTTCCATCCAATTTAGGAGTCGCTCTAAAAAGGAATTTCTCAAAATAATTACGACTTCACAAATTTAAAATTAAAATTGGTTGTATTAATAAATTAATAAAGAGCTAAAGAAGGTAAAATGAATATTGTATTATAATAATTAATAAAGAACTAAGAAGAAGGCAGAACACGTAACTACATTTCAAAAACGGCAAGTGCATTTTTGTCTGATATTATTTTTATTATTGAGTATATGAAATACTACTTTCTAAATTTAAATTTTAAAATGAATTTAATAAATTTAATTTAGTAAAATAAACTTTTAATATATAAATTTTTAAGATTTGTATCAAGTCAATATATACCACATAAAAGGTGTCAATAAAACACGTAATGAGATTTTACTTTTGAGAGAGGTAAAGATAATTTATTATCAAATAATGTGTGTAATAAGATATTATTGTATATACAAAATATTTTTAAGTATTTGATTAAAGCATAATACTCTTATGAGTTGTTTTGCAATTGAAACTTGAGTGTTAGTTATTCGTTAGCTTGTAGTCATTTTCACATCCTCAAATTCAAACAAAAAATTTAGTATTTCATTACTTAAACTTAATATATAAAACACATTGAATTCATATAAATTTATTCGATCGATTCAATATTTTTCAATCATTTTTTTCTAAAATTAAAGACCTACTAAATCTATGATTTATGAAACAATTTTCAATTTTCACAATATTGGGGGTTGACACCGACCGTTTCCCTCTAGTTTTATCAAACAAGAATAACTTAATTTCTCCGTTCCTAAATACTAAGTGACGTTTTAATTTTTCTCCAAAATGGATGACATTTTAGATAATCAAAATGACCCTAGTGAAGTTCTTCAAATTTTATCCTCCTTTAAATATATAAATTGTTACTCCCTCCGTTACTCGATCCTTGATGACTTGACAGTCCTCATAAAAAAAATTAATTAGGAATTGATTTTACTCCCTTCGACCATCTTTACTTGTCCACTATAAAAATAAATATCTAAGATTACTTGTCCAGTTTGAAAAATCAATGAATAATGTGTCATATTTTGTCCATTTTACTCTTACTATTAAATACTATTCATTACTTAATGTAGTTTTTAAAGCATGAAATTGATTATATTCAAAGGGTGATATAGTAAATTACATCTATTATTTATTATTTCTTAAGGTGTGTGCCAAGTCATAGTGAACAACTATTGTTGAATGGAGGGAGTACTAAATTAGCTTTATTAATTATACTTTAAAAATATACATTTGAGTTTTATACACTTTATATAATCATTTAATGATAGGAATAGAACTGAAAGAACATGATAAACTTCTCTTGATTTCATAAATTGGGCAAGTTAATTAAAACAATTATTTTTACTAATAGGGTTAAACAAAATAAAATGGAGAGAGTACATAACTAAGAAATTACTAAAGAGTTATATTTTTTTTGAAAAAAAATATTTATTAACGTATGTTACTAAAAACACTTCTTAATTTTTAAAAAATAAGTAATTTGTTACATGACGTGTCCAAACTAAAAACACAAATTATTTAAGATAAAAAAGAATAGCAAATTATCTTTTATTTTTATTGTTTTATTTGTGAGGTTGAAATGAGTTAAAATGGGACGAAAGGAGTAGATATCATACCATGCTTAAATAGTACTCCCCATTCCTAAATATTTATCATATTTTTTGTTTACATGTCTCTTAAGAAATTATGTATTTTACCATCATATTTTTATTAAGTTTAGGAAAAAGGGTTAAATTTACCCATCCATTTTAAAAAATTGATTAAATATATCCTTGGTCATACTTTGCAGTTAAATTTACCTTTGATGTCATATTTTGGGGTCAAATACTTTTAAAAATTGACTAAATATATCCTTCGTCATACTTTAGGGTTAAATTTATCCTTGATTTCATACTTTGATGTCATATGTATCCTTATTATTAAGAAACTTTTCATCAGAAAAGCACAAATCAATGTTAAAGTACCCATTTTTTAAAAAAAAAAATCACACCCTAATTTAATTCGCCTGATTCGACCCACAAAAAATACACACACAAATATACCCCTCCCTCAGTTCTGTTGGTCGAATTTCTCCAATGGTTAAAAGTACTTGTCTTTCAACGTGTAACGCTGGTAGGTTGTTTACAAATGAACAAAAGGTAAAACAAAATAGGATAATGTAGAAGCATGAAACTAGAGAAAATTTTGATTATAAACTCTGCTCCTATTCAGTTATGTTCAAATTTTAAATTTTTGGTATGTAATTCTATGTGCGTCTAGATCCAAAATTAGTGAATAAGTTTTCTAAGAAAATACAAGATGAAAAAATTGTGTAGATCTAAATTGCATATAAAGACATATGAATGCAAAGATGTCACGATTGACACATAGGAGACCTCTTAACTCAATCATCTAGAGATATATTGAGTGAGCCTAATCTATTGTATTTGATCGTCAGGTGTCATTTTTCACGATCTCTACACTAATGCAGATCCATGAACTGATAGAGGGGCATATTTCTTTGTGTTTGTACTGATGTAGATTAAATTTACATAAGCTATGCACTGATAAATATCCAGTGACTTAATCTAGTTGAAAAAAATTGACCAACAAAACTGAAGGAGGTGTATTTAGATGTGTCTTTCTTGTGGCTCAAATTGGTCGGGCGAATTAGACTAGAGTGTGTTTTATTTTTAAGAATGGTACATTTAGTGTTGATTTGAGCTTTTCTATTAAAAAAAGGTACATGTGAAAGTTTCTTAGCAACGAGGGTAAATTTAACCCCAATATATGACATCGAGGGTAACTTTGACCTCAAAGTATGACGAAGGATATATTTAGCCAATTTTTCAAAATAGAGGGATAAAATTTGGTCCCAAAGACAGAGAAGGCAAATTTGACTACAAACTATAACGAAGGATATATTTCGTCAATTTTTCAAATGGAGAAGTAAATTTGACCCTTTTTCCTTTAATTTATTTAGTTATCTCTTTAATTTCTCCTTAATTAATGGAAAATGTAATTTCTCTTTAATAAATGAAAAGTGTTTTAAAGATAAAAGGGAAAGAATATGTCAATTATTGACTTGATTTTCTAGAATGACAATTAGATGTCGTACAATATCTATTTTTACTAAGGATAACAATTATTTTATTTTTTTAATAATATTTATTTATGTTATTAAAAATATTAGTTTAGGATACGTGTGTTTCACATGTATCAAATGTTAGTTAAGAATAAATGTATATACTTTTTCCACCCATCCTTACTTGTCTATTTTTTTATTTTGAGATGTCCAACAATACTTGTCCAGTTTATAAAATCAATGTGATAATTTACCTATTTCTATCAATTTTACCCTTAGCATTAAATACAATTCACTATTTAATGCATTTTTTAAAGTACTAAATTTATTTTATTCAAAAGGCTAATATGGTAAAATCATTCTTATCATTGATTGTTTTATAATCACTGTGTCAATATAAAAGTAGACAAGTAAAGATAGACGGAAGGCGTATAAAATAAATTATTGTGTGTACTTTATTTTATTAATTACAAAAACCTTAAAAGTCAATAAATTTTAATCAACCTTTCGAATTAGTATCTGTTCCAATTGAACTATTAAACACATGATAAAGTAATGAGGGAAGGATGGAACTAACCATTCGGCCAAAACAAGTTCCATTAGATAGCCCCAAAATATTCATTCACACATTTTAGCCATTCTAGATTCGAGGGCCTTTGTTCTTTTTTTTTTTAACTTTGTTACCTTTTCGTTGTTTATTTTTTTCTCATTCTTTTTCCTGCACATTATCTCTATCTGAGAGATGAGATAGATACACAATTTTGAATGACCCCGACTCTAATCACAAGCTTGTAATTCTTTCATTATTAATTTCGTCCACAATATTATTGCTTTGTCCTTCTTTGATAAGGTACACAACAAACACTAAAATAAAATGCATCATCATTTTGACTTTTTCATTTTTCAATTAGATAAAACACGAGTAACATTTTTTTTTCATTTCAATACTGTAATGAAGTGAAAACTGAGGCACTTGCTAGTACTAACATTTTTTTGCTCCTTCATGAGAAAGATGCAAGTACCATCAGATGAACTATTGTTTCTTACATGTCTTCTAGAAACAAACTATGAAATAATACAAAAGATGATATACAGTAGGACAAAAGGTCAAATTCATAGCGCAATAACATACAAGATTCTTCCCAATGCTCTGACAAGAATAGATCCTTCAGGAAAAAATGGTTTAACGTGGCACAAAAAAATTCTTTCTCCAGCGTTTTTATATAAAATGATTCAGGATTTCCTCAATACTTTTATAGTTGAGCATATATAAACACGGTATCTACATAGATGGCCTTTGAATTGAAATTATTGCACATGCATTGAACTTATACCTCTATTTTATCATTAGTAACTTCAAGATCTCTTGAATCCCCCATGTCTCCCTGAACCCCTCATTCTGTAACAATATATGTGAGGATGTGATACAAGTATGATCGTGATTGTGGATCAATACGTAAAGACTCGAGCTCGGGTAGCTGCCCAACTAATGGAACAAGCTTTGAAGTGTAGATAACAAGTCCCAACACTCCAAAGCCATCCAATATGCACACTCCAAGGCCGCCCTTTTGCCATGGCTCATTAGGGGCATTTTAGTCATTTTGTAATAAGTTGTAACCTAGGCTATAAATAGAACATATTAGGTCATTTTCTCATAACTTTGATGATATTTTGAGAGCACTAGAGAGGGAGTCTTTCAAGGTGGATTCCTTGTAAACAAGTGTGAATCACTTGTGTTGGTAGCTAGTTTGAGACGTTGATTGCTTGGGGATCTCGTTCCCTTGAGGTCATGTAAGAGATAGGTTTATGTTGTGTGTGGTATTAAAGGTACAAGAGTGGAATAAGCTCTTGGGTTGTTAATATTATACCATTCATTTGTCTATCTTCCTATCTTTATCTTGTTGTAATCTTGTAACTGATTCTATGTTATTATTGTGAAGCCTTGTATGTTTTTTGTTCTTCACATTGTTATTTTTTATTTTGCTCTTCATAAATTATTGTTTACATTAGTTTGGGTTGTTGTTTTGGTACCAAAGACACCACTAATTCTTGTATTCTTGTTGTTGGTAGCAAATCTGAGAGTGGTCTCCATCTTGGTCCTCGAATCCTTAAGATTGTGGACTGATTTGGTGTATGTTTTTGTGTCTTTCTTATTGATCTTGTATCATTTTGTATCAAATAATGTCTTGATTTTATTCCCACAAGATCAATCTTGGGCTAGCTTGCTTGAAAATACAAAAAAAAAGTAATGTTCTTGAGTTTGGATCTTGGCTGAAAGTTTATTGTATTCTTGTTGTGTTTGGTCGAAACTTGAACATTAGATCTAGGAGTCATTTTTTTTGTCTTGGTGTTTCAAGTGTTAGTTTTCTTCATCACTAACACTCTTGAGTCAAGATCTCAGCTTGCATTTGTTGAAGTGTTGTTGTGAACTTAAAGCCTTAGCCGATTGTGTTGTCATCTTGGTGGACTTGGCCATAATTTGTTGGCCTTGTTGTTGTTGAAATTGGTTGTTGGGATTTTTGTGTTCTTGGTGATCGTTGAAGTTGTTCTTGATGTTCTTCATCCCTTTCAAGACTTGTTAAAATAAAGTGAATACTAGATCTATAAAGTTGAAGAGAAAAAGGTGAAAGCTTGTTAGCCTTGAAAGACTTACCATCACCCATCAACTAGTCAATCACTTCCCAACAACTTTCCTTGTTTTAAGAGGGATGGTACACAAAAGTCAAGCTTTCCACTTTTGAATTTTACAATAGGATTTCAAGACTTGTTTCTCTCCAAAATCAATTTCCACCAATTCCAAATCACAAATTGTTCAAAACTTCCAATTTTGAAAAATAAAATTTGTTAAGACCGCAACCAATACATGGCTTCCATGTCCTGTTTTACTGTTCACACGACAAATTTAGGCTCAAAATTTTTATTTCTTAGTTTCTAATCTTTGATTCTTAGTTGCATTTTGTTGATTCTATTGCTAATTAACAAACTAGTAATTGTCTACTAGGCTGTAAATTAGTTTTTGGGTTTGTTTATTCGTGTCTACGTTTCTTTGTGTGCTTTTATCTTTTTGAAATTTGTTGTAGTTTCTTGGTTCAAGTCCGTACGTATTTTTTTGAGTTATTTCAAAAGAGAATCTATTCCGACCTCGAGCCCCAATTGGTACCAAGTAATCTTCTTGGAGTATAAACAAGTTACCAACACTTGCGAGGCCAATTGAGAGGCATTTCAAAGTGTGAGATCTTGAGAGCTTGTGAGGATGTTTTCTTTTATAACACTAACTAGTTTGTTATTTTTTGTGTTTTTGTTTTAAAATTTCTTTTGTTAGGAACTATGGCATTGGAAAAGGTGACCATGAATGATTTGATGGTTTCTATAATTGGTATGAAACATGACCTTAGTAGCCAAATGGACAGAATGGAAAAAATAATAGACCGAGTGAAAGAAAGAATGGAAGGAATCGAAAGCTCTCTTTGCAAGGAGTTGGATAACTTGATAGAGAATACAAGCCTTCCTAATCAAGTTCCTGTGAGTGGACATGCTACACATGAGCTACAAGGTAATCAAACTAACTCTTACACTCTAGTGAATGAGGCCAGTAGCCAACTAAATATGAATGGTAGTTTGTCTTTAGGTAAGCCGAATGTGCCTTCATTTGGTGATGATAATGTACAACTTGAGTTTGTGAATAGACTACTTTATCAATCTAGTATTAAGGTCATTGTGGCAAGTGATAGTACATTGTCTTATGGAAGTCATAAAGATCAACTTGTGTGTGAAAATTATGATGTTGAATATGTTGGCCAATTGACTATAGATGACCCTCTAGTTGTTTTTGTTGTAGAACATGCTAGTATAGAGTGGATATATGATTTTACTAGTGGTAGTATTGGGAAAATAAAATTCATCCTAAACCCTTGTCCAGGGACACTCCACCCATTTGATCCTGGTGATCATTTGAAGTATGGTGATGAGGATATCTTTTGGAATGACTTGCATTTACATGGAATTTATGGCCTTCCTATCTCGGCTTTCAATCCTATTTGTTGTTCCAGGAAGAGTTTATATTTTCCACTTGATGAACAACTCTTGTTCATTGTCACACTTATGTGGATAGACTAGTTGACTCTTTCTTGGGAGGGTATTCAGGTAAGAGGGATGTTTGGGTGTATGTGAAGTTTGATCCACCTTGACAAGATGATATGATTGATTACACTAATCCTAACCCTCATACCTTAAGAAACTTGTGTTTGCTTGTCCTTCATATTGTTTTGCAAGGTTCGGATTTGAGGTTGAATTCTTTTTCAAGAAGGGGAGGATGATACAAGTACGATCGTGACTGTGGACCAATACGTAAAGACTCGAGCTCGGGTGGCTACCCAACCAATGGAACAAGCTTTGAAGTATAGATAACAATTCCCAACATTTCAAAGCCCTCCAATATGCACAGTCCAAGGCCGCCCCTTTGCCATGGTTCATTAAAGTCATTTTAGTCATTTTGTAATAAGTTGTAACCTAGGCTATAAATAGAACATATTAAGTCATTTTCTCATAACATTGATGATATTTTGAGAGATCTAGAGAGAGAGTCTTAAAAGGTGGATTTCTTATAAACAAGTGTGGAATCACTTGTGTTGGTAACTAGTTTTAGACATTGACTGCTTGGGGATCCTGTTCCCTTGAGGTCACGTAAGAGATAGGCTTATGTTGTGTGTGGTATTAAAGGTCCAAGAGTGGAATAAGCTCTTGGTTTATTAATATTATACCATTCATTTGTCTATATTCCTATCTTTGTCTTGTTGTAATCTTGTAACTGATTATATGTTGCTATTGTGAAGTTGTGTATGTGTTGTTGTTCTTCACATTGTTATTGTTTATTTTTCTCTTTATAAATTATTGTTAATGTTAGTTTAGGTTGTTGTTTTGGTGACAAAGACACCACTAATTCTTGTATTCTTGTTATTGGTAGCAAATCCAAGAGTGGTCTCCATCTTGGTCCTCGGATCCTTAAGATTGTGGACTGATTTGGTGTATGTTTTTGTGTCTTTCTTGTTGATCTTGTATCAGGATGGGTCTATTGGCGTAAATTTGGGTTATACCTAAACAATTATACATCAACACTATCTAATTTTGGAACTTCAAAAATATTTCTTTAGCATACAATTAAGTGAGTTGTAACTCATAAGAGTACTTTGTTCTCAAGACGAGGCTAAATTCTCTCGACTCAAGATCACAAAAAATAACCTTCTGATGCATTTTTCAGTACAAATTATATTTATCAAAAGATTCTCTCATTTGTTTATTTGTGCACATATCCATTACAGAAGGGGTACAAGAACTCACCATGTTGATCAACAACAACATACCCAGTGTATTCCCACAAAGTGGGGAACTCACCATGCTGATCATCAATAGATATTCCAGCCAAAATGTATATTTTATATAAATCAAGGCTCATCATTCTTGATCCTCATACAAAATTTGAAGCCATCCGTAGCCTCTATATCCAAATTACTGAGCTATCCCCTCCCATACATCTTTAAATTAGACAACCTTAAGAGAGCTATACACCGTATTATATAGTACCTCATCGAATACTTCTACTTGCCCACTTCCCCTAGTGTATTGACAATATTGTCCAAAATAATTGACAAATTAAGCATATGATGAGCCCGGGGAAAAACCTTAAATACTCATTTTACAAGGCCCTACAATGATCTATGATGATAGTTTATGGAGGATTCCTAACATACATGATAACGATGCTTTAGTAACCAAGTATGTTTTAAAAATTTTACCACCAGACAAACTATAGCCCAACAAATAAGGCTACTTATAGTGGTTTGATCCAAAGAATGCTAGAAGCGAGATGTCATTTTTTTACAAGCATGTGTTGACCACAAACACATCTCCAAAATAAGTATATGTCGTTCTGGATGTGGAATCAATCCAAAATACATTTTTCAGATATACTTCATCATTTAAATTCATAATTTAGAAAATTTTGGGCCATGTAAGTTGCACCTGAGAAGAAGTTGTATATGACTTGACTATTACCTTCTTTAAGTTCTAAACGCGTGGCTCCATCAATCTGGATACTGGATAATTTTTCATCTGGACTTCCATATCATGGTGTCTCAATAGAAGGAGTTCTGTACAGCTTAATTATACTCACTTTACATCAACTGCTAGCTCTAACTTTGTTTTAACCCATGCATCCATGTTTTTGTGCAACTTGGATAAGCGATTTTTTTGGATAAATCCTCGGCTCAAGAAATATTAATAATGATAAAAATAAAAAAATAATCGAACAAAAAAATTATCGTAAAATCATACTCATTTGAGATGGAAGATGCTGGAAAATAAAATAAAAAATTAATTGGATTTGATGGGACACAAAAATAGGAGCTAAGAATTCTACCATGCAATAATAAAAAGAAGTTTACAATTTGAATGAAAGAGAGGAATTAATAGGCCTTGGATCAATTTCCTCTGTTACACCCTTCATATTCTGATGAATCTCCTCTTTACTCATCAATTATTTACTTTAAATACAAGTCATGTATGTGATGGCTCTAATGAAACTAATTGTATATCTGTTCACGCATACAAAAACATTCTATCATTTTGCAAAACTTGTCTCTTTCTTTTTCCCTCAGACTCTCCAAAGATAATGTTACACTCATGCCGAACCCTCAAAAAACTCATACTTTTGGAGGATCTGATGCACCCTGTGGCAATTTGGAAGAGTCCGAGCAACATAATTCTTTATGACATGTGTGCACGATAATTAACAGAACTTTTGTGATTTATGTGAAGTCCTTTTTAGTTTATTATGGAATTTTCATATTTATCCAAATAAAGATAACAATAATTAATTTTGTGTTGGCATCATTTCTAATTTATTTGTGAACCACAGACTGTTCTAATTATTTACATCAAATGAATGAAAGAAACAAACTATTTCACATCAGCAATAGTTCTAGTACATGCTTTGACCTAACTATTTGCCAATGATAACTTAACACTTGATAATTTCACTTTTTTTTACATTTGACCTATTTGCTCGAACACTTCAAAAATCCCAAATGGTTGGGTGGCGGATCTTCCCAATGTAGTATATTTTTTTAGGATCTGACACGAATGCGTTAAAATATTTGAAAAGTCCAGGCAATGTAATATTTGAATCTATTTGAACTAAATAAAAGATAAGCCTTGAAGAAAGTTTACCAGAGGAGCCTTGTTAAGGTAGCTGAGAATAGTAGCCATAGGGTGAAAGGAGTGGAAATTTCCTTGGAAAATAGAATCACTTCTCATCAGAATAATCACACAACATTAAAGTGTACACCCACATGACGAAATGTGAATTTAAAGATATTGAGAAAGAAACTAACCTGTCCTTCAGCTTTGAGCTGAATGTGAGTGCTGAGCGAGAAGGACCAAGTCCAAAATAATTAAAGCTTCCAAAAAAGAGTCCTCACAAGTGTTGTGCATAACTATGGTGCTCTTTTCTCCCATGAAAATCTCAGATGTTTACTCACCTATTGCCCTCTTATTGCCTCTAACTTATGAAACTTACTGGAATCCCAAATCAAATATTAGTTTTGAGTAATTAATTAATATGCCTGCTTATGTACATTAGTTGAAACATCTTGGATTTTGGCCCTTGAAAAATTTTTGAGCTTTGAACTCGTTGTCCTTGTAACAACTCATCATACGAGTCATATGGTGTAGGTATGAGTTAAGTGACCCTAGTCGTTAGGTGTCCAGTGATCGGTGGTTGGGTTTTCGATCTTGGTAACAACTTGGTAGTACAAGTTGGTAGGGGTGGTGATGAGTCATTAGGACGATCCTTAATCAAATCAATAACTTAGTGGCTTATCTTGGCTCTGAGTACGAGTGGCTCACTAAGAGCTGTGAGGATAGGTTACGAGTGGTAAGGTTTAGTCATATGTTTTCTAGTGTTTGATCTCTTGGGTTCGGTCTTGGATATGACTAGATCATACGAATCGTATGGTCAGGTCATGAGTGGGTTCATGGAGTCGTATGGTGGACAGTGTAAGAGTGTCCAACTCACTATCTTGGTGACGACTCAAGGGTACGAGTCATATGTTATGGTCACGAGTCAAAGGGTCGACTCATAACCACATGCGACCTTTGTACAACTTTTAAGTTGGGGCATTATGGACATTTCCCACTTTAGGTTCCTTTGATACAATGACTTAAAATATCCTTTGGGACTTCATTAACACATCATTCCCAATAAAACACTCTCAAATTCTCTCTCAAACTCTTTATTCAAGAAAAAGTTAGGGTTTCATCAAGTTTAACTTTAAGGCTCTTAAGGGTGATTTCTCTCCATACTTCTTGGTGTCTAAGGCATTTTACTCCTCCCTCATTGTTATTTTACTCAAGGCATATGTTTTAGTGTATGATTTTCATGGTATTTTTATGGTTTTGAAATAAAGGTTGGGGGTTTTAGTTGTTCATGGATGAATATTGTTTCTCATAATTTAACTGTGGTTTTCCTTGTTTTAATTATGGTTTTTAACATCTGGTTTCATGGGTACGGTGGTTCAACTTGATAATGGTAAATTTGTTTAAACTTATTACTCTTTAAGTGGTTATAACCCCAACCTTGTTTTGTGAAACTGGTTAGTAGCTATGAGAAAGGTGGGAATTTGAACTAGGGGTACTATGGAATCCCTTAAGTGTTTGGTTTGACTATTTCTTGAAACTAATGTATGGAACAAAATAGTTAAGGCTGGTTTTGAAAACCTTATGGGGTACGAAGAAATCCCCAAGTGATTTTTAATAATGGAGTCTGCGGGGTACGAAGAACTCCCCTAAGCATTGGCTGGTGACATTGCATGCAAGTTATAGTCATTACGACGATACCACTTTTAATGCCTTAGTAATTGACTCCTGAAATTGGTGATTTGGTTATGTACTAAATATTTTAATTGGGCAATAATGGAGGTTGTGACAGCTAGCCATGAAGGTATGGGTTCAAAGGACGGACACTGGAAACTCCTGATTGTTATCATGAGGTTTGGTCTTGATGACCTGTGTGCATGGTTCACACTATTGATATGTCTAATAGCCCGCGCCTAAATGTCATTACACTATATATGACTCATGTTTTTAAGTCGTTCATAACATTCGAGTCATATGTCGTAGTCGTATCCAAGATAATATAAATCGGTTGATATTGTATTCTAGGTATGACTCCTTCCCTTGAGTCGTTCAAATAACATACGAGTCATTTAAAGTGAAGTCGTGAGTTCAGCAATGTAGGCTCCTTAATATTCTATCCAAGTTATGAGTGGGGGGCTACAAGTCATATGGATATGTTACTAGTTGTAGTTTAGACTCATATGTTGACCAGTGTGTACTCTCTTAGATCCTACCAAGCTTACGAGTTAGGAGGCCTAGTCGTACCTTCACCATACGAGTCGTATGGTTGACTCGTATAGACTGGCGACTAATTTTTGCAATGTTTAGTTAAAGGGACTTTTGGTATTTCCCCTCTATTATCTCCCAACCCACGACTTACAACCCAAAAAGGAGCATTATTTTCCTCCACTTTTAGTCCATTAACAACACTTTCCTCCTCCCATCTACAAGATCATCAAGATTAGGGTTTCTCTCACCAAGTCATCTTTCAAGTCTCAAAATTCAAGCTCTCTTCACAAGTCAACAAATTCCAGGTATGTGGGATATTCATCAATGGGTTCCTTCTGCCCATTGAGTCCCAAAAATCCCCCTTTTATTCAAGTATGGATTTTTAAGCTTCTTTATGAAATTATCCACATAAAACATGAATTTAATCCATGTCATCGTAGAAATTTGAATTCAAGCCATGTCAACATGTTTTCTCTATGAAAATTAGATTACTTCAAGCTTTGCAATTCAACTACTCATGTCATATTCAATTGCTCCCATGTCAAATTATATGTGAAATTGTTATCCTCCAAATTTAATACATTTATATATTCAAATTCATGGACTTTATCAGTTTGGTGACACGTATTATGTTTTGGGTCTTTGATTTGGGACTTTATGTCACTGTTTTAAGTGTTGTTATCGAATTTTGTAATCATTTAGTGTTGGCGGGTTATGAACACCTGATACCTATGTGATTGATTACTTACATTTCAGACTTTTCAAGTAATGATTCAGTTCATTCATGATTTTATTATCATACTCAGTTTGTTATGATTGTGTTGAGCACACTATCAGTTGAGATGTTCAGTTGACCTTAGTCAGCAACAGTGTCAATTCAGTTGGGGAAGGATTTTGCATCGAGTGAACCCAGGGATGGGGTCTCACCTGCTAGTAAAGGGTGTGACTTTAGTAGCAATCCCTATGTACCAAAACTATGAAACCCGCGTAGGTTTTGAGAGGTCTTCCTACCAGTAAGAGTTGACATTCTCTTAGGGGCATCATCCAGTAGAGGGTGACTCCCTAGTCATTCGAGACACTAGTTTAGTGGATCCACATAACCTGTGTTGGTACTCGTGGCAAAGTATTGACACCCTTTCAACTGGGGTTATAGGTTGGATCCCAATTAACTCATATTGCGGTATTTCGTTCATATAATAGCTTCCACAATTTTAGTTAGTACTCAGTCTATGTCAGTTCAGGTTTACGTGACCAAGTAATTAGACTTTTAGTCATTCAGTCAGTTATACAGATTAAATTCAATTCATGCTTTACTTGGTCTTGTATTCTCAGTTTTACGTGTTCATGCATCCATGCTAAGTTTCCATATGTATTTCAGTTAGTCCTTATCTCACGTACTAGTACATTCAAAGTACTGACCGCATACTTTTCTTTTGCGCTATGTTGTCTTATAACATAGGTTCGGACGCTCAGTTCCCCGACCATTCTTAGAAAGTTCAACATTACCCAACAACAATAGTGGTGAGTCCTCATCCTTCGAGGACATGGCATATTATTACCATTATTTCATTATCTCTTTATGTTTAGTCACTCGGAGTTAGTTGGGGGGTTTGTCCCATCAACTCCTTATGATTTCTAGAGCTTTTTAAACAGATAGACAATCAGTTGATTTTTTTCAATCTATTCAGTTGTTTCAGAAATGTTGAATTATATTTTAGTATTACATTGTACCAATATTTTATTAGATTATCTTTCATGCAGTTATCGCATTACTATTTTATTCAGTGCTCACAGCAGGTATCAGATCATGGGTTATCTTAGGGTCACTTATGGCCTTAAGAACCGTGTTACAACTAGAGGGCAGCTCTGGGTCGTGACAATATAATTGTATCTTAGTTTGACATGGGGTTAGGTTATTTCTTGGTCTTCCTTGATACCTCTAGTTCATGTGGCTAAACACACCAGGGCCTTTTCAGTAGGGAGAGTTGAACCCATATAGACCGTGGGTGGATTTTCTGATGGTTAAGTGGCACAATCCAGGTTAAGACTTTAAATGCACGCTAAAAATTATTCCCTATCCCGACATGATATATATATATATATATGTATATATGTGATTGCATATGGTTATTTGATTTGGTTTGGAATAATGGCATTAGTTTTTCTTTATCCCTGGGTTATATGGTAGCATTCAGTCTGCTAACTGTCTCCGAGCATTGTATACCCACGTGATGCAGGAACTGGCCATACTACTATTCCTTCTGCTCAGTGACTTAGATTTGGGGATAGCTTTGGGTCAGATTGAAGTGATGAGCTTCCATACTCAGAAAGACCCCATTTCATGCTATGGACTTTTTTTCATTATTGTTACTTCTTTGGTTTTGGTTTTGGATATGAACAGGGGCATGTCCCGACTTGATATTCTTTAATTCTGGTTATAGGAAAACTTATCTACTTACCAGTTTCAGGGGGTAGCTTACACCTGGTTCAAGTAGTGGAAGAAGGACAGAGGTGTTGAGGTGGGGCCAATAGAGTGGAGGAGTTTTCCATGACTTTCTTAGACAGGTTTTTTCCACTAGATTTGAGGGAAGCTAAGGTCCAGGAGTTCATAAATTTAAAGTAGGTCAACCTGAGTGGGAGGGAGTACTCGCTCAAGTTCACTCAATGGACGGGTATGCTCCGACTATGGTGGCTAAATCTAGGTCCAGGATGAGTAAGTTTGTGTCTGGTGTATTTGATAGTATAGTCAAGGAGTGTAGGACTGCTATGCTTATCAAAGAGATGGACTTTTCTAGACTGATGGTTCACACTCAACAAATTGAAGAGGAGAAGAACAAAGAGAAGGAAAGAGAGAATAAGAGGGCCATAATAGGAAATTTCAACTTTTCTCAGCCAAGGCCATAAGATGATAAACGTTCTCAATTTTGCCTAAAATTTTTGGCCCCAACTCCATCTTCAGCCAGTGCCTTTGTTCAGGTAGAATAGTTGGGATAGAGCGCCAGACTCTAAGTCTCAGAGTAGTATGAATAGTGGTCATACCAATCCGCTCTACATGAAGTGTGGTTAAAATCATCAGGGAGAATGCAGAGTAGGCAGTGATGTGTGTTTTGGATATGGTAAGACAGACCACGGGATCGGGGATTTCTTATGGGTTGGCTAAAAGGGTAAGGATGTTCGTCAGCAGGGTCAATCCAACTTTTTATCACCTCCAGCTAGTCACCCAACTCAGTAAGGTGCCACTTCTAGTGCCATCAGTGGTTAATGCTAGAATATACTGTATGCTCTCTAGAATCAGCATTTCAGGAAAGTTCTCCTAATGTGGTTATGGGTATGATGTAAGTCTTCCATCTTCATATTTATGCAATGTTATATCCCGGAGCCTCACTTTTTTGTGACTCCTTATATCACTGTAGACTTTGTTGTCAGTCTCAAAATATTAGTAGAGCCTTTCTGAGTGTTTACCTTAGTAGGTAAGTCTATTATATCCAGACGGGTATGCAGAAATTGCCCGGTCACAGTGTCCCAGAAAGTTATTTCAGTTGACCTTGTGGAGTTAGAGATAACTGATTTTGATGTCATTCTCAGCATGGATTGTCTTCACTCGTGCTATGCCTCAGTTGATTATAGAAATTGAATCATCTAGTTCCAGTTTCCTAATAAACCAGTTATTGAATGGAAGGGTAGTACCTTAGTGCTTAAGGGTCAGGTTGTTCCATATCTTAAGGCATGAAAAATGATATCCAAGGGGTGTATTTACCATCTCGTCTGAGTTAAGGACTAAAATTTTGAAACCTCAAGTCTTGAGTCAATTTTTGTAGTGAAAGGATTTCCAAATGTGTTTCTCAAAGATCTTTCCCAGGTTCCTCCCAAAAGGGAAATTGACTTTGAAATAGATCTTCTTCCAGATACCCAACCTATCTCTATTCCACCTTAAGTAATGGTTCCAGCTGATCTTAAGGAATTAAAAGAATAGTTGAAGGATCTCTTAGATAAGGGTTTCATCAGGCTGAGTATTTCCCCAAGGAGTGCTCTAGTTCTATTCATAATCAAGAAATATGGTTCTCTCAGAATGTGTATCGACTACCGTCAGTTGAACAAAGTCACAATCAAGAAAAAATATCCTCTACCTACGAATGATGACTTATTCAACTAGCTTCAGGGTGCAAGTTATTTCTCTAAGATAGACCTCACATCTGGCTATCATCAGCTTAGAGTCACAGAATATGACATCCTGAAAATAGCTTTCAAAACTCGGTATGGTCACTTTGAATTCCTAGTTATGTATTTTGGACTAACGAATGCCTTTGCAGCTTTCATGGACTTGATGAACGGGGTGTTAAAGAAATACTTGGACATGTTTGTCATAGTTTTCATTGATAACATCCTTGTCTATTTTTGTAGTGGGAATGATCAAGCAGACCATCTGTGTAATGCCCCGCGTCTGTACCCCAGATGCTATAAGGTTCTTACGACCCCGAAGGACCACAAGCTAAACCATGACTGATATCTTCTGTGAGCACTGAATAATAATACTAAAATAAATGCGAAATTAGACTAAATTTCCATAAGGTTCAAAATCTAAATACTGATAAATAATAATATCTGGTAAAAATATTTGAAAACTAAACACTGTCTGAAATGGTCTAGTCTGAAAGCCTCTAACTGAACTGTCTGAATATGGAGTTGATGGGACAATCCCCCAACTAACTCCAACTAATTCAATACTAGAACTACTGAATTGTTGAAATAAAAGCATATCTTCGATAGATGAGGACTCACTACTAAATCTGCGACTGCTGACTGGATTTGTCTAAGCGCGGTCGGGAACCTGAGCATCCAAAAATATGATATGATACATCATAGTGCAAAGAAAAACTATGCGTCAGTACATGGAATATACTGGTATGCTAGATGAGGTCCCTGAATGCAAGGGTTCATATGCATGAACAGTAACTGACTGAATGATATAGAGTTACCGAATATAAGAGTACATGGATAACTAAAACTGTTGTAAATACTGAATATGTAATACTGTACACATACATATATAATGTATCTGAGCTTTTCTAAAGCTAAGTACTGAGTTTTGATAACTGAGTAACTGATAGTTGAAGTTACTGATAACTGAATTAGTGATACTGAGTGACTGTATCAGACAGTCCTGATTCTGTAGAACTTAACTGAGTTCTAAACAGAGACTGAAACTGAGACTGTGGGAGGTAATCATCTAACTGATATGCCCCAAATCTTAGTTGATAGGGTTCCAACCTATGACCCCAGTTGGAAAGGTGCTAATATCGTGCCATGGGTACTAACACTGTAAAACCAGGATGCCAAGCCTAACTGATGGGTGACACCTGGGCAGAGTCAAGCCTAATCTAACGGGTGACCCGTGGGAGTTAGTCAAGCCTAGTCTGACGAGTGACTTCTCATCCTGCGCTGGCTATGCAGTTCTGGGGAATAGAGACTGCTACTAACAACTCTGCCACTCTGACAGGGAATCCATCATCCCTACACTCGCTCGATGCTAAATCTTACTCTCAACTTAAAGACACTGATTATTAAACTGAACTAAACTGGACTGATACTAAGCTTTACTGAGTTCAAAAACTGACTGATTTTACTAAATTTGCTAATAGACTGAGTACTACTGATCGTGACATGACTAATACTATTCTGTAACTACTATAGCTCTAGATAAACAACTAGGTTTTCGGGTATTAAATACCCCCAGGACTCAATAGCATGAAAAGTAAAACATAACATGATCTTGAAAAGCATAACAATATCCATAATTCATCCATAGAGACATTTTATCAAATACTTGCAAAGCATAAGCTTGTTCATAATTGGGACCACATAATGACATGTCATGATTCCACTATTTACTTCACATAGGCAATTTTGCAAACACTTGGGGAGCATGCATTATTTACATGATAATGGCCAATACATGAACATCATGATACATTAATCAATTTGTAAATTCAAGGGTTTATCAAGATAATCACATATTCATCACACATGCTATTCAATTTTTATGAAATTTGCAATTAAATTATGAATTGAAACCTAACTAATATCATGAACATGAATTCAATCTAATTCAAACATGAAAATTATGAATCTGAGATCTTGTATGCTTAAAAAGGGTTATTGGACTTCATGGGTGAAAGGAGCCCACGAATGAACACCTAACATACCTTGGTGTTTGAATTCCTGAATATTGATGATAAATTTCTTGGCTCTTGATCTTGATTTTGATAGGTTAGGGTTTGTTCTTGAGAGGATTTTAGAGAGAATAAGTGATTTTTCCCTTTGGAATGATTGATTTTGTGTTTTTTAGGACTGAATAGAAGTGGGATAAAGACCCATTTACCCCTATGGACGCAAAATTAAAAGATCAAAAACCATGCCCAGTGACGCGCAAACCACCACACCGCGTCGAAGGTATCAACGCAATGACCAACGCGCCGCATCGAGTTTGCGTTGGTTCACTGGAATTGTACTAAAAATTAGGGAAAAATTATTTATCGATGCGATGGGCGATTCAACGCGTTGAGATCACATCGACCCACTAATTTGTTCACCTGAACATGGTTCACACGAGGTCCAAAAAATTTGAAACTCACCCGAAGTGACCTACCGATATTTTTGTTCGTGAATAAACCTAAAAATTGGTATTTTAAGGTCATAAGGATCGTGGAATAGGATCGTCAACTTACAAAGGCTAAAATACTTTTAAGTATAAGCACTTGGCTGAAATTTCTAAGTATAAGACCTCTTTTCAAACTTTAACGGATTGAGTTAAGCTTAGAATTTTGCGGGGTCTTACAATATCTCCCTCTTGGGAATATTCATCCTCGAATGAAACTGATAATGCTGAGAAATACTGATGGACTGAGTTTATACACTGAACATGCATATCTAATGCATGAGTACATGACAGAACTGATTCATGAATGCATGATTGAATATGCAACGGTAAAGAATACCAAGTTTACAATGTAACTGAATCATAGAACTGCATAAATCTAAGAAAGACTGTCACCTTAAGCTGAGAATACTGATGAACCTGAGATCATTTACTGAACATGCATGAATGGGAGCATGAGAATATGAATGAGTCTGAAACATGATATATGAATTAAATACCATGAACTGGACTAATTTCTTGAATACATGCCATGACATGGGAATGGTCATAAGACTGAGATTTGGAATGAGAGAGTCAACTTATGAGTACTCACTACTCTAAATTGGGTCTTGTTATGTGAAGAGAAACTAGAAGGTTTAGGACATGAAAGCTCAGGGGTTATAGTGTATCTCCCCCTTGAGACATTATGTCCCCCGAAGAATACCGACTTGGCTGGGATTCTAAGGAAAAACTAAGACGATGCATAAAGCACCTATGAACTGATTCGTGACTGATTATCTGGGATCTGAAACTGAGGCATGATATATGAGCTGAGCTGAACTCACAAATACCTGGTTGCTCTATCTTGGAATGGGCATATTCGTAAAACTTTGAATAGTACGACTAGGTAGAAAGATAGGGAAATCGTACGAGCTTATCTGCCTGACTGCTAAACTAAATTTCTAGCTTTACGGACTAACTCATACTGAAAACTTATACTCAACTGAAGCATTTCTTGACACTCTTTCTATAAAGTTCTACTGACTTTAGGGAGTAAGGAAATCTTAGCATGGTCTGAATAAGATATCTAAATAAGAAATCACAATATGGCTCCAATTCTGTAATATGAAGCAAGGCCTATGAAAAGTCATCTAAGACAGAGTTACTAACCCTCATGCACTAAAACTACTAACTTGCCATCCTAGCCACATTTCTCAACTATTCCCTCAACTGTGATTTCTACTTCAACACCACATTTCACTTGGGGCTACTGAAAATATTTACATAGGCACTGACAACTCTACCTACTGAGGTCTGATCTGGACTGAATTCTCCCACTATGTTCAAGCCTACTCAAATCTCTGAAATGCATTTAGCCACTTACACATCAACAAGACATTCAAGCCTATCTTCGTAACTAAAGCCTCATGTAAAACTATCATGCAATAATATTTTATTAACATGAAACATTTACTCTCTCTCTTCTAAGAAACTGCTCATCACTACATCATTTCATAAGGAGAGTTTACTTAAGGTTAAAACATGAGGACCTGAAGTATGAATAGCACTATACCAAACTTGACACTTAACTGAGGCCTGAGGAATAGGACATCAACATCCTAGATTTTATCAAGAGATCTATACTGAGGATATACATGACGAAAATTGAATTTAATTGATCATTAAGAGTATAGCATAAGTCATAGGAACTGAGCATACTGTAAAGCACGACATGAGTACATGAGTCATAAGTTGTATGACCTGAGTCTGGAGTTTCTGTATTCATGGAGCATAATTCGTAACACTGAGGGAACTAGAACTCCTTATACTAGGAACTATAAGCGTACATGATTTTCGTTAATGTGCAAGAATATGAGCTACGATCATAAAGTTGACATGTAAGGCATAGGTAGTTATCAGGATAGCTGAAGTACAAAACTTTGCACTGAGGTAAGGACGGGTTGGGATCAACCTCTCCAACTATTTTTCTACATATACTAACATTACTACTAAAATCTAAAGGCCTGACTTTCTAAGATATCATAATCGAATAGTTTCTGTATACCTGTTGGGCTATGATAAACTGACCCACTGGGGTATAGACTGAGAAAGGTTCTGTTAAGGTTTTTGGTCTAACTTTAAAATCAACTGTTATGTAAGAAGTTACCAAAGACAAAGAAGCTCCTGGATCTAATAAGACAAAATATGTAAATGGAAGATCTGTAATGTACTAGTAACCATATCAGGAGAACTTTCCTGATCTTGTCGGGACTGAAGGGCATAAATCCGGTTTAGGTGTTGCCCACTGGCGGCACTAGAAGTGGCACCCTGCTAGTTCGGGTGATCGGACTAAGCTGTAGGACGGTTGGACTGATCTTGTTGGTGCAAATCCCTTCCCCTCTGAGCCATTACTCTACACTCCCATATCTTGTGGCCTGGCTTACCATATCCAAAACATACATCACTGCCAGCTCTACATGCACCTAGGTGATTTCTACCACATTCTTCGTAAAGTGGATGGGTACGACCACTACTTACTCTACCTTAGGTTTTGGAGCTTGGTACCCTATCTCAACTGTCATTCCTGAACTTTGGTACTGGAACACTAGCTGAGGATGGAGCTGGAACTGAAGATTTTGGATAAAATTAAGACCGGTTACCACCTTCTAACTTAAGTTGAGTGAAATTGAAACTACCTGTTCTAGCTTTCTTGTTCACTCTCTCTTTTTTCTTAAGCTTCTGTTCCTCAATCTGGTGAGCAAGGACCATAAGTCTAGATATGTTCATCTCCTTAATCAACATCATTGTTCTTCACTCCTTAACCATACTATCTGACACCCCAGACACAAACTTACTCATTCTGGACCTACTATCTACTACAACAAGGGGAGCATACCTGGATAACTGAATAATCTTAAGGGAATAATCTTTCATACTCATATTGCCTTGACTGAGATTTATGAACTCTAACACCTTGGATTCTTCTCTTAGCTCTAAGGAAAAGAATCTATCTAGAAAGTTGGTAGCAAACACTTCCCACTTGATGGGCTCTACATCTGTGCCCTTATCTACCTTCCTCTGTTTAAACCACGTATGAGATACATCTTATAACTGATAGGTAATTAACTCATCACTCTCACTGGAAGTCACCGCCATGATATCTATGACATTTTGAACCTGATCGAGAAACTCATATGGATTCTCTTCTGACTTAGATCCTGAGAATACGGGAGGAATCATTCGGGTGAAATCCCTAATCCTGGATACAGTAGTATTGGCCACTGGATTGTCCTGAACAATAGATGGTCATTCATTCTGTGCTACGATGGAATTAGAGAGTAGTGAATGCAGCTCTGAATTCTACATGAGAGATATGCTCGTCCAGAGGATCTGCCTAAACGGGCTGAGGTGCTGACTGATTTCTAGTTCTTCTTCCGTTAGTCTTTTTGGGAGGCATGTTCTGTTACCGAAAGGAAAAAAAGGATTAGACTGAGAATTTAGCTTGAGCACATGCTCACTCGCAAGACATGAATACTGAAAGAATAGAAACTTATCCAAAAAATATCTCATAGCCTCCTGTCCATAAGTGTGGCGTGCTACACACCCATGCACAAGACTATACTTGATGCGGCTTTCAGACTCCCTAGGACTCTATTGAACCTTAGACTCTGATAGTAAGTTTGTATCTCCCCGAGTTTGTACCCCGGATGCTACACGGTGCTTACGACCCCGAAGGACCACAAGCTAACCCATGACTGATATCTTCTGTGAGCACTGAATAATAATACTAAAATAAATATGGAATTAGACTGAATTTCCATAAGGTTCAGAATCTAAATACTGATAAATAATAACATCTGGTAAAAATATTTAAAAATTAAACATTGTCTGAACTGGTCTAGTCTGAAAGCCTCTAACTGAACTGTCTGAATATGGAGTTGATGGGACAAGCCCCCAACTAAATCCAACTAATGCAATACTTGAACTAATGAATTGCTGAAATAAGAGCATATCCTCGATAGATGATGACTCACTACTAAATCTGAGACTACTGACTGGATCTGTCTAAGCACGGTCGGGAACCTGAGCATCCAAACCTATGATATGATACATCATAGTGCAAAGAAAAACTATGCGTCAGTACATGGAATATACTGGTATGCTAGATGAGGTAAGGCTGAATGCAAGGGTTCATATGCATAAACTGTAACTAACTGAATGATATAGAGTAACCAAATATGATAGTACATACATAACTGAAACTACTATAAATATTGAGTATGTAATACTGTGCACATACACACATATATATACTGTATCTGAGCTTTTTTGAAGCTAAGTACTAAGTTTTGATAACTGAGTAACTGATAGATAAAGTTACTGATAACTAAATTAGTGATACTGAGTAATTGTGTATGACAGTCTAATTCTGTAGAACTGAACTGAGTTCTAAACAGAGAATGAAACTGAAACTGTAGGAGGTAATTATCTAACCAATATGCCCCAAATTTGGGTTGATAGGTGATACACTACTAACTTGGAGCGTATCAAATCTGCCACAAAATCAGTCCAAACACACTATAATTCCGAGAGCTTGAAGATAACAACTCCAATATGTGAAGACAACAACAATCACGAAATTTTGAAGAAATACCAACACCAAAACAGTAGCTACACAAGGAGAACAAGAAGATAACAATAACATTAAACAATGGTTCAACAACACAAGATGATAGATTACAAGAGTACAATGTTAACAACAAGAACAACAAATGGTAGTAACTATAGTGAATCGAAAATCAGCCCCACACGGCTTCACTAAGTTACTACAAAGTTTCAAGAGTACAAAATGAAAGATAGTAACTTGACACAAAGATATCTTAGAATCTATGAACCCTAACTTGAAGATAGGACCCTAAGACCAAAAGATTTCAGTACCAAGTTCTTACTTAGACCAAGAGGAACTCATGAACCTCAAGATCTCAAGTTTCTAGCCAAGAAACAACACAAGTGTAACTACACTTGTTGGACAGATTTCAGGTTCTACTCTCAAGGACAAGAGAGAGAGAAATATTCAATGTTACAAGACTTGTTGTTGTGAAATATGAAGAATGAACTAAGTGCTGAAAATAACCCTAATAGCATCTATTTATATTACACACAAAATGAAGGAAAAATGACCTTCCTACCCTTCAGTCATGGGGTGCCCTTAGAGTGTAGTTTATTATACTTCAAGGTTCATTTTCACACTTAAAAACGTTGAAGCTCTTTGGAGGATCAAGTACCAACTCACACGCAGCCATTTGCATGAATATGGCTTGTAGTTTTTGTAACTCCCGAGCTTGGCTTCGTGTGAATGGTCGAGAACGTATTGGACAGCTTTGTACACCCGTATCATCCTCTCCATCTTGAGAGGAATTTGACCTCAAATTCAGCATTTGGTCATCCTCAACCGCATCCACTAAAGAAAGATCACACACGTTGAAAGTGTTGTGCACTTGGTATTCCGGGGGAAGGTCAATCTTGTAGGCATTATCATTGATCCGCTCAAGTACTTGGAATGGACCATCGCCTCTTGGCATCAATTTGGACTTTCTTTGAGACGGAAACCTATCCTTTCTAAGGTGAACCCACACCCAATCTCCCGGTTCAAGAATGAGTTTCTTTCTCCCCTTGTTGACTCTCCTTGCAATGTCTTGATTTTTCTTCTCAAGTCGAAGCCGCACCTTCTCATGTAACTTTTTCATCGAATCAGCCCGCTTGCTTCCATCTAAGCTAATCATAACATCACTAGGCAAAGGAGTTAAATCCAAAGGGGTAAGGGGGTTGAGGCCATATATGCACTCAAAGGGAGTCATTCCCGTACTTGAGTGTATGACACGGTTATATGCAAACTCAATCAATGGTAAGTGTTCCTCCCAAGAAGTCAATTTTCCTTTTACCATGGAACGTAGCATAGCACCCAAAGTCCTATTTACTACTTCCGTTTGACCATCAGTTTGTGGGTGGCAAGATGTAGAGAATAACAACTTGGTTCCAAGCCTACCCCACATGGATTTCCAAAAGTGACTTAGGAACTTAGAGTCCCTATCACTCACAATGGTCCTCGGAACACCATGCAACTTGACAACATTATCAACAAACAAAGAGGCCACACTAGGTGCATCATCACATTTAAAGCAAGGAATAAAGTGTGCCATCTTAGAAAACCGATCGACCACAACAAAGATACTGTCCCGACCTCGTCTAGTCCTAGGCAACCCTAACACGAAATCCATAGATATGTCAAGACAAGGGCGTAAAGGAGTGGGCAGCGGGGTGTACAACCCATGAGGTAGGAGCCGCGATTTGGCTCCTTTGCAATCTATGCATTGGCCACAAATCTTGGCCACATCCTTGTGCATTTTTGGCCAATAGAATTGCTCCTCCAATATTCCAAGTGTCTTTTCGATCCCAAAGTGACCCATTAGACCGCCATTGTGTGCTTCCCTCACAAATAACTCTCTCCAAGAACTGGAGGGTACACACAATCGTCTACCTTTAAACAAGTATCCATCAAACTTGGCATAAGGATTTGAACCCCTAGACGAATCCCACTTGTCCCTACCCATTTCTTCGCATTCCCTAAAGATAGGAGCAAAGTGAGGGTCCTCGGGATACAATTCTTTCAAACTCTCAAAACCAATTAATTTAGAAGATAATGTTGACACAAGAATATGTTTTCTAGACAAAGCATCGGCTACTACGTTGTCCTTACCCTTTTTGTATTGAATAACATAAGGGAAGGTTTCAAGAAACTCAATCCATTTTGCATGCCGCTTGTTAAGCTTGTCTTGTGCCCGAAGATGCTTCAAGGATTCATGGTCCGTTCAGATCACGAACTCCTTGGGCCACAAATAGTGCTGCCAAGTGGCCAAAGCTCGAATCAAGGCATACAACTCTAGATCATACGTGGAGTAGTTTAGAGTTTCTCCTTTGAGCTTTTCACTAAAATAAGCAATGGGTTTTAAATCTTGCATCAAAACAGCCCCTATGCCCACTTTACTAGCATCGCACTCAACTTCGAATATCTTATCAAAGTTGGGCAATTGTAATAAAGGCGCGGAAACGAGCATAGCTTTCAAGGTTTCAAAAGCCTTAGCTTGCTCTTCACCCCACTTGAAGGGTTGGTCTTTTCGAATGACCGCGGTTAAAGGAGCGGCTATGGTGCTGAATCCTTTGACAAACCTTCTATAAAAACTAGCTAACCCGTGGAAGCTTCTTACTTCACTAATGGTTTGTGGGGTTGGCCAATTTTTGATAGCATCTATCTTGGATTCATCAACTTCAACCCCTCTTGAACTAACAACAAAACCCAAGAAAACAACTTCATTAACACCAAAAGAGCACTTCTCCAGATTTGCATACAACCTTTCCTTTCTAAGGACATCAAACACACATTGTAAATGCATCACATGCTCATCAATTGACTTACTATAGACCAAGACATCATCAAAGTAAACAACAACAAACTTTCCAATAAATGGCTTCATCACATGATTCATTAGCCTCATGAAAGTACTTGGAGCATTTGTTAGGCCGAATGGCATAACCATCCATTCATAGAGACCAAATTTAGTCTTGAAGGCGGTTTTCCATTCATCACCGGGTTGCATTCTTATTTGGTGATAGCCACTCCTTAAATCAATCTTGGAAAATAAACACGAACCATTCAATTCATCAAGCATATCATCTAACCTAGGGATAGGGTGACGATATTTTACCGTAATCTTATTGATGGCTCGACAGTCCACACACATACGCCATGTTCCGTCTTTCTTAGGCACCAGTAGCACAGGAACCGCGCACGGACTCATGCTCTCCTTGATATACCCTTTGTTGAGGAGTTCCTCAACTTGACGCTGAAATTCTTTGGTGTCCGTAGGGTTGCTTCTGTAAGCCGGCTTATTTGGCAATTGTGAGCCCGGCACAAAGTCAATTTGATGCTCAATTCCCCGAAGCGGGGGCAATCCTTGCGGGAGTTCTTTGGGAAATACATCTTCATAATCCTACAACACACAAGAAATCAAAGGAGAAATAGAAGAATTAGTGGGGTTAGTATTAAAACAATGAGCCAAAAGAAGCATCGGCATGTCCACATCATAATCCAAGAAGATTTCCTTCTTTCTAGCCAACATCACCATGTTTTCTTGCCCATTTGATGTTGAGGCAGTCCCGGAAATCCCTACTGCCCCACCCACGGTTTTCCCCTCCTTTTCACCACTTTCGGGTTTCTTTCCCTTCTCCTTCAACTCCCTCATCTTTTGATGTAATTCATTCACTTGTGATGGCAAAAGAGGATAAAGAGTGACCTTTCGACCATCCTTCTCAAGTGAATATCGGTTGGTCCTCCCATCATGTTTGGTAGACCTATCATATTGCCAAGGTCTACCTAACAACAAATGACATGCTTGCATTGGTATCACATCACAAAGCACTTCGTCTTGGTAGTTCCCTACCTTAAACCGTATCACACATTGCCTCATGACCTTCAATTCACCGCATTCGTTCAACCATTGCAACTTGTAAGGGCTAGTATGAAGTGTAGTTGGTAATTTCAGAAAGTTCACCATAGCGACACTAACGACATTCGCACAACTACCACTATCAATCACCAAAGTGCACACATTCCCCTTTACAAGGCATTTAGTATGGAATAGATTTTCCCTTTGGCTAGGGTCGTCTATTGCCTTACTAATCATAGCGCGTCTAACTACAAAGTTTGGAATAACACACTCCCCTTCTTGTGGGTAAATAACTTCACCATCATCATCATCATCATCATCAAGTGGCCTATTTCCAGTTTCCTCTCCATCTTGAGGCTCGGCCTCATCCTCCTCTTTTTCAAGACCCACCTCCTCACCAAGGTAATACAATTTCCCTTCCCGTAGTATCACGTTGCGTCGATTTGGACATTCATTGGATTTATGTCCCCAACCTTGGCACTTGAAACATTGGAATCCTTTTGGGTTTGGATACTTGTGAACTTCTTGTTTTAGAGGAATTTTGTGGACTATTTTGGGCTCGGGCAGCCTTGTAGTCGCGGGTTGGTCCTTGTTTTTGGGCCAACCAGAAGAGGATTGAACCACGTCCTTGCTTCTAGGCCAACCCGAGATGGATTGTCCCCTTGCCTTGAGCGACGACCTCTCTTTAAGCTCCCTTTCAATCTCAAGAGCCGCTTGGAAAATACCTTCAACGGTATCAAATTTGTGAAGCATCAAATGAGTGGAGATCTCTTTGTTCAACCCACACTTGAACCGGATGATGTCATGACTGATTTGTTCCCCACGATGATCAAGCTTCAACATGAGTTGTTGAAACTCATCATAATATGCCATCACACTTTTATTGCCTTGACGTAAGTTGTATAATCTAGCAAGTAATTCATGGCGATAACTCTCGGGAAGGTACCGTTGCCTCATCAAGTACCTTAACCGAAACCAAGGTGGTGGCTGCCCATCAACTAATTCATCACCAAAACGCTTGACGTACTCCCACCAAGTGTTGGCATAACCCTCAAAATGAGCTATGGCATAACAACTTTTCTTTTCTTCCGAGATATCATTAACTTGAAAAACTTTGTTACAAGCTGATTCCCATGCTAAGTAGGCCTCGGGGTCACTTTCACCTTTAAAGATAGGTAAGCTCAATTTGATGGTATTTATGCCTACGTCTCTTTCTTGGTGTCGATTTCCCCTTTCTCCATACCCTCGGTACCTCCTTGGATCAACACGGACCCTTCTTAGCTCCTCCTCTCTCATGTAAGCATCATCAAAGGCTCCATATCCATCATACTCCTCTCTACCATGTTCCTCAAAGTGAGCTGGTCGGTTTTGGTGATTTGGAATCTGATTTGGAGGCATTGGGAGTTGTGGAGGTGGTGGTCTTTGATTTGGTGGAGTTTGGTAAGGTACATTCAGATTTTGTGGAGGTAATGGATGGCTACATCCTTCTTGTCGAATTAGAGGAGTTTGGGAATGGCGTGGTCTATTCACTTCTTGGTTTGGAGGGAAAGTAGTGGTATGATTTGTGGCATTTAGTGGGGCTAGAGGTGGATTCATTATTTGGTGCAATGTTTCTGGTGAGATAGTTGTGGATGAAGTTCTTTCATGCCCACTTGAAGGAATATGATGAGGAGTGGATGGACGAGAGTTCCTTTGACTCTCCACTTGCTCCAATCTCCCACTTATCGTAGTCAAATCTCCCCTCATTGCCCCAACTTCCGTGTTCAACCTCTCTAAACTTCTGGTAATGGCCTCAAGTGTGGCCTTCATAGTGTCTTGTTCAGTAGTACCCCCACTTTCGGATGTTCTTCCTTCCATGTCAAGGTGTTACCTACACAATCAGCAAACAAGTTAGCGTTAAACCTCTCCTCACTCACACTTGAGCTCCACAAATGTTGTAGATTGGCTAGTAACCGTGAATCCTTAAGATATGAGTAAAGCTCTTGTCCGGAGTGGATTCTTGTTTGAAACTCAAAGAATTCTCGACGGACTGGAGTTAAGAAGTTACAACGTATTCAAACGAATAAAAGCACCCAACTAAACGTGGACACGAACAAGAGAATTCAAAAGGACTAATTGACAACCTAGTAGGAGTGTACTAGCATGTTAATTAGTTCTAGAACCAAGTAATGAAACTAAGAATCAACAATTAGAAACTAGAAAACCTAAATTTGAGCTTATTAATGACGTGAACAGTAGCCAATGGGTGACGTGAACAGTAGCAAATGGGTGATGTGGCAGCATGCAATTGGTCTTGGTCCCACACAATTTAAGCACCAATTCTGAAATTTAAATCTTTACACAATTTGGAAAGGATGACAATTGGTCTTGGAGGGAAAACATAAATCTTGAAATAAGAAAAGTACCTTGTCCCACAACACTAGGTTCTTGAAATAAGAAAAAGGTAACACTAGGTTCTTGAAATAAGAAAAAAAAGTTGCTGAAAAGTAGAAGCCTAGTCTAAGAAATGATGGGTTCAAGGCTTCTCACAATATGCTTTACAATTTTCAGCTTCAACTCTTGAATTTATATCACACTTTTTGGTTGTCTAAAGTTGTAAGAAAAGATGAAGAACTTGATGAACACCACAACAACCTTCAAGAACTCAACAACAACTTCTTCAAAACACAACACAACACCACCAATTGTCAACAACAAGTAACAACAAACAGCCAGCCACAAGGCACCACAACTATGGTCAATATTATAAGCTCAATCTTTAGATCTTGACACCTTTAGTGTTGGTGAGAAAGAAACCAACACTAGAAACACTCTATACAAGAAAAATACTACAAAATCTAGCCAAAAAAAACAAGAAAATCTCGGCCCATACAACAACATATCACAATTTTTGGCCAAGAACACAAAGGTAGCAGATTTGACTATTTCTGAAATTTTCAGATTTCAGTTTTTTTTTTTTGTAGTTTTCAAGTCTCAAGCCCAAGATTGATCTTGTTAGAACAAAATCAAAGATGCTTTGATACCAAATGATACACTACTAACTTGGAGCATATCAAATCTGCCACAAAATCAGTCCAAACACACTACAATTCTGAGAGCTTGAAGATAACAACTCCAATATGTGAAGACAACAACAATCACGAAATTTTGAAGAAATACCAACACCAAAACAGTAGCTACACAAGGAGAACAAGAAGATAACAATAACATTAAACAATGGTTCAACAACACAAGATGATAGATTACAAGAGTACAATGTTAACAACAAGAACAACAAATGGTAGTAACTATAGTGAATCGAAAATCAGCCCCACACGGCTTCACTAAGTTACTACAAAGTTTCAAGAGTACAAAATGAAAGATAGTAACTTGACACAAAGATATCTTAGAATCTATGAACCCTAACTTGAAGATAGGACCCTAAGACCAAAAGATTTCAGTACCAAGTTCTTACTTAGACCAAGAGGAACTCATGAACCTCAAGATCTCAAGTTTCTAGCCAAGAAACAACACAAGTGTAACTACACTTGTTGGACAGATTTCAGGTTCTACTCTCAAGGACAAGAGAGAGAGAAATATTCAATGTTACAAGACTTGTTGTTGTGAAATATGAAGAATGAACTAAGTGCTGAAAATAACCCTAATAGCATCTATTTATATTACACACAAAATGAAGGAAAAATGACCTTCCTACCCTTCAGTCATGGGGTGCCCTTAGAGTGTAGTTTATTATACTTCAAGGTTCATTTTCACACTTAAAAACGTTGAAGCTCTTTGGAGGATCAAGTACCAACTCACACGCAGCCATTTGCATGAATATGGCTTGTAGTTTTTGTAACTCCCGAGCTTGGCTTCGTGTGAATGGTCGAGAACGTATTGGACAGCTTTGTACACCCGTATCAATAGGGGTCCAACCTGTGACCCAGTTAGAAGGGTGCTAATACCTTGCTACGGGTGCTAATCTAGAAAACCAGAATGTCAAGCCTAACTGATGGGTGACACATGGGAGGAGTCAAGCCTAATATAACGGGTGACCCCTGGGAGGTAATCAAGCCTAGTCTGACGGGTGACTCCCCATCCTATGTTGGCTACTCAATTCTGGAGTACAGTGATTGCTACTAATGACTCTGCCTCTCTGACGGGGAAGCCATCATCCCTACACTCACTCAGTGCTAAATCCTACTCCTAACTTAAAGACACTGATTATTAAACTGAACTGAACTGGACTGATACTGAGCTTTACTGAGTTCAAAAACTGACTGAGTTTATTAAATTCTGCTCATGGACTGAGTACTACTGATCGTGACATGACAGATACTATTCTATAACTACTGTAACTCTAGATAAACAACTAGATTTTTGGGTATTAAATACCTCCAGGACTCGATAACATGAAAAGTAAAACATATTATGATCTTGAAAAGCATAACAATGTTTATAATTCGTCCATAGAGATATTTTATCAAACACTTGTAAGGCATAATCTTGTACATGATTGGGACCACATAATGACATGTCATGATTCCAGTATTTACTTCACATAGGTAATTTAGAAAACACTTGGTGAGCATGGATTATTTATATGATAATGGCCAACACATGAATATCATGATACATTAATCAATTTGTAATTTCAAGGTTTTATCAAGATAATCACATATTCATCACACATGTTATTCAATTTTCATGAAACTTACAATTAAATCATAGATTGAAACCTAACTAATATCATGAACATGAATTCAATCTAATTCAAACATGGAAATCATGAATCTGAGATCTTGTATGCTTAAAAATGATTCTTGGACTTCATGGGTGAAAAGAGCCCATGAATGAATACCTAACATACTTGGTGCTTGAATTCCTGAAGATTGATAGTGAATTTCTTGGATCTTGATCTTGACTTTAATAGGTTAAGGTTTGTTCTTGATAGGATTTTAGATAGAATAAGTGATTTTGCCTTATGGAATGATTAATTTCATGTTTTTTTGGGGCTGAATAGAAGTGGGATAAAGGCCCATTTACCCCCTGATGCAGAATTAAAAGAGAGAAAATTGTGCCCAGTGATGCGTAGACCAAGCACGCGTCGATGGCATCAATGCTATGACCAATAAGCCGTGTTGAGTTCGCATTGGTTCACTGGAATTGCATTAAAAATTGGGGGGAAATTATTTGTCGATGTGATGGGCGATGCGATGAATCGAGATCGCATTGACCCACTATTTTGGTCACCTGACATGGCTCACACGAGGTTCAAAAAATTCAAAACTCACCCAAAGTGACCTACTGACATTCCTGATCATGAATCAACCTAAAAATCAATATTTTAAGGTCAAAAGGGTCATGGAATAGGATCTCCAACTTACGAAGGCTAAAATACTTCTAAGTATAAACACTTAGCTGAAATTTATAAGTCTGGGACCTCTTTTCAAGCTTGAAAAGACTGAGTTAAGCTTAGAATTTTGCGGCGTCTTACAATCTAAGAGTTGTGTTACAGACCTATAGAGATCATCAGTTATTCGCTAAGTTTAGTAAGTGTGACTTTTTGTTGAGATCGATAGCTTTCCTCAGTCACATAGTTTTCGATGATGGAATTCGAGTTGATCCTCAAAAGACTGAAGTAGTGAGAAATTGTCCTAGACCCATCTCTCCATCCAACATCAGGAGTTTCTTGGGTTTAGCAGTCTATTACAAATGGTTTGTCAAAGGGTTTTCTTCTATTGCTTCTCCCATGTCTAGACTAACCCAAAAGAAAATTAAATTTCAGTGGTCAGATTCCTGCAAGAAGAGCTTTCAGTAATTGAAGGCTCGACTCACTTCCGCTCTAGTCTTAACCTTGCTAGATGGCACAGATAGGTTCATAGTGTATTATGATGCTTCTAGAGAAGCTACTCATAAGTTGAATTCTCATAATAGATATGCATAGTTGATGCATGGATGCGTGACGGAGTTTCTCTCGTGAATGCATGACTGTATACGCTGAAAAGCTAATATTTTTCTACTGAACATGTATATCTAATGCATGAATATAACTGATTCTTGAATGCATGACTGAGTATGCAATGATAACTGGTGTTAACTTCGTAAGGAGAGTTTGAACATGCAACTAAATGAGTCTAATGACATGAAAGCTGCGGAATATTATAGGGTATATCCTCCTTGGGACTCTATGTCCCTCTAAGAATACTTCGATGAAATACTGGGGTGGTGCATGGGGCACCTATGAACTGGGTCATGATTGATCGTCTGAGATCTGAAACTAATGCATGACTCATGAACTAAGTTATACTCACAACTACTAGAATACTCTATCTTGGAATAGTTACATTTCGGGAATTTCTGATAGTATGATCAGGTAAAGAGATGAGATAACAAACTATACGAATCTGACTGTTCGACTGCTAATCTAACTTGTTGGCTCTACTAACTAACTCATGCTAAAAACTTAAGCTCAAAATGGGAGCAAAGGATTAAAATCATAAAGATGAAGGACTCATAACATACCCGAATCTATACCAAGGAACCTTTCCTGATCATGGTGAGTCTGAAGTGCATAGAGTTTGTTCTGACGCTGACCACTATTGGCACCGAAAGTGGCACCCTACTGATGCAATTCTCTACCCCTCTCAGCTAGCACTCTACATTCTCACATTTTATGGCCTGGCTTACCACATCCAAAACATACCTAACTGTTAGCTTTGCACACTCTTAGGTAATTCTTGCCACACTCTTCACAAAGCGGATAGGTACGAACACCACTAGCACTACCCTGGGCTTTGGAGCCTGGTGCCCCATCATGACTGACATCCCCAAACTTTAGTATGGGTACAATAGCTGAGGATGGAGCTGGAACTGAAAAGTTTTGACTATGATGAGAACAGTTATCACCCAGTGACCCTACTTGAGAGAAATTATGACTACCTATTTTGTCCTTCTTTCTCACTCTCTCTCTTTCTTTTGTCTTATTGGCCTAAATCTGTTGCGCATGCATCATCAGTCTAGCAAGGTCCATGTCTCTATTGAGCATAGCAGTCCTACACTCTTTCAACACTAACCCGGATACACCAGTCACAAATTTACTCATACTCTCTCTAGGGTAAGCTATCAAATTGGAAACATACTTAGCTAACTGATTGAACTTCAGGCAATACATTCTTTCTATCATTGAGCCTTGTCTCAGGTTCATAAACTCTTCTACCTTATCTTCTCTTATCTCTAGCGGGAAAAACTTATCTAGAAAGGTATCCTAAAACTCCTGCTAAGTCATGGGAGTTTCATCCCCCCCTCTACTCTTCTTCCACATCACTACCCAATTGTGAGCAATATCCTTCAGCCTATAGGATGCTAACTCTACATTCTCTTCCTCAGAAACATGCATAGTCTGTGTGATCTTCTTTACCTCCTCTAAATAAAGTTGTGGGTCCTCACCTGCTACTGACCCAAAGAATTCTGGCAGGTTCATTTACATGAAATCTCTGATTTTGGCTATGGATAAACCCATATCTTACTGAGGTAGGACTTTATCCTGATGGTTTCCCTGAACACTAGTGGTCATAGCTTGGGCTAGCACCTGAAAAGCTACCCAAAACTTTGCATGTGACACATTCTCATTCGGAGGATCTATGGGCTGAGGAGGCTGGTTATCAACCCTATAGACATTATCTCAGTGAGGAGGCATACTCTGTAAATGAAAGAGAGAATGGATCAGACTAAGAATCAACTGGAACTTATACATACTCGCACGACATGAACACAGAAAAAAGGAAAATTGTTCCTAAAAACATCTTATAGCCTCTTGTACATAAATGTGGCGTGCAACAAACCCATGAACAAGACTTTACTAGATGCAGATTTTCAGACTTCCTAGGACACTATTGAACCTTAGGCTCTGATACCAAGTTTGTAACGCCTCGATTTTATAAAATTGAAATGCCACACGGTGCTAATAATCCTGAAGGATAACAAGCTAACTCTCTACCGATATTTGTACCTAAGCACTGCATAATATAATATAATAAATGTGGAAAACTAGTAAAAACTTTCCATAATGTTCAAAACATCTAAAATACTCAAAATTGAACACTGAATACTGATACATCTGTCTGAAAAGCCTCTAACTGTCTGAACTGTGGAGTTGATGGGATATGACCCCAACTAACTCCATCTACTGAAAATAAACTATGTCTAATGTCGTAATAAAATAAGGATCATCCTCAAATAAAGAGGACTCACTGCTACGTCTACTGATGCTGACTGAGTCTAGACTGCTAAAGGTGCTCTGGATCTCGCACTTCTGAACTTATGGTATAAAATACCATAGCGCAATAGGAAAGTATGCGTCAGTACTTTGAATGTACTGGTATGATAGATGAGGTAAGGCTAAATACAAGGGCTTATGCATGAACATAGCTTAACTGAATAACATAAGAGTACTAAATAAGAACATATGCATGAATGCACAAACCATAATTGAAATCATCGTGACTTTGAATACTGATACTCGGATACTTCTTTACTGACATTTGAACTCACTACTAATACTGAGATACTGAATAACTGAATCTTCTAATATTGATAACTGAGTACTGAAGTTGAGATCAGTCCTCTCTATCAAAAGATCTCTGAATCTTTTAATAATAGAAATGATGGACTGAGTTTGAGATCAGGACTATCTAACGGGTGATCTCCATCTCAATTAGTACTGATACTGATTAACGTTATGTGAGACCAGGCCTATCTAGCGGGCAGTCCATGAATCTACAGAACTATCTAAGTTCCTTACTAAGATGGGTGACTGTATCTGATATGATTCAAATGGCCACCTTAGCTTTCAATGACATTATTAGAAGTTAGTACATGGGGCATCAAACTTTGGTCGCATTAAGGAAATGGGATCCTATATGGAGGGGCCGATTTGAGTACACCAAAGAGCAATCCCACGTGTGAAAAATTGCTTGGAGCATTGAAGATTGAGGACTCATGGTTTTGGTCCTTAATTATGGACATTTTGGTTACTTAGACCTGTCCAAGTAACACTCCATGATCACCCCTTTTCATTAAGGGTATTGTGGTCATTTTGTTAGGTAATAAGTTAGACTATAAATAGATTTTATTAGTTCATTTGCTAGTTAGTTTATGAAAGATGAAAGATTGAAACACTTGAAATCCTCTCTCTTGAGAGTAGACCACCTTAGTATAGTCTTAGTTAGAACTTGGAAAAGTCATCCTTAGTATAGGGCTTGGAAAAGCCAATATTGTTCTTTGCTTGGAAACGGTGGATCTTGAAGTGAGTCGATTACCTTGGCGGTCACCGTAAGAGTGTGGTTTTGATTATTACATTCATTAGGGGCTAATATTGAAATATACTTGGTTATTAATCTTGTAATAATCTTGTCTCACTATCTATCCTTTCATTATTTTGCAAATCCGTGTGTTTTTGTGTTTGTCATCTTGTATCCCTTTGTGTTGCTTGTTCTTCTCATATTTTGTAGACTGTTTTGGCATCTTGGTGGACTGATTTGTATCATTTGGTATCAAATCAAGGCTGGTTGTGTTCCTACACTACCAATCTTGGGTTCTCTTGGACGAAAATTCAAAAAAAAAAACTGAAAACTGAAAAAAAAATCTAGAAAAGTGCAAATCTGTCCATTTTATGTTCTTGGCCGAAAATTATGTTGTTGTTATCTTGGCTAACATTTGTTTGTTGTGTGTCTAGAACTTGTAGTCTTTTGTTTGTTTAGAGTATTTCTATCTTGAAAAATCATAAAAATAGTGTTGGAAAAACTGAAAAACGCAAAAAAAAAAAGTAATTTATCCTATTTTTGTGTTTGGGCAGAGATTTGAGGCTTGGTTTTCTTGTGTTTTTTGTGTGGTGTTTTATTTCTAGTGTTAGTCCCTTCTTCACTAACACTAATAGAGTCTACATCTAAATTTTGAGCTAAATCCAAGTGGTTCTTGAATGCTGGAAAGTTGTTGATATTGTTGTTGAAGATTGGTGGCTGGAAAAATATTTTGTTGATGTTGTTGTTGAAGATTGGTGGCTGGAAAAATGTTTTGTTGATGTTGTTGTTGAATATTGGAGCTTTAATATATGTTGTTGATGTTTGGGAGGTCCAACGTTAACCTTAGAACTCCAAGATTCATAGTTGTGTTCTTTGTGTTCTTGGTGTTCTTCAACATCTTCATATCTTGTTGAAGAGAAAGTGGTTTTTTTGATCTAAAATCAAAGAAGAAAGAAGATGTGGTCTTGTTAGTCTTGAAACACATTCCAAGACTATTATAAAAGAAGAAAGAGGGCCAAAAAACTTTCAAAAGGTCTTATTACCAAAAGAGAGAAAGGGGTCTTCCCAAGACCTACAAAAGAGGAAAGGGGGACAAAGTCTTCAAAAGGTGTTTTGCCAAAAGGGTGAAAGAAAAGTCAAACCCTTTTTTGGAACATTGAAAGCCTCTAAGTCTTGTTGTTTCCCTCCCAAAACCGAAAATACACTCTTCCAATTGAACATTGATCAATACAAATTGAAAACAAGAAAAAAATTTCTCAAAACTTTCCACAATTTTCAACAACCAATGAGAGGCTGCCACATCATCACCGAAAGTGCTTAAGCTCAAAAATTTTAGATTCTTAGTTTCATTTTATTGTTTCATTAGTTTTAGGTCTTGATTCTAGAATTAATTAACAACTACTAATCACCTACTTAGTTGTAGATTAATTGTTGAATCCATTTCTTTTATGTCTTCATTATTTGTGTATTTTTCTCATTTTTAACTCGTAGTAACTTCTTTGTTTCAAGTTCGTAAGTAAATTTTGTTTTTGTGTCTTGAGTCGATCAAACAACAATCCATTTCGACTGCCAAGTAGAATTGACATCCTATTGACTACTGGAGTATAAGAAACTTTCAATATGCGCTGCTCCAATTGTGAGAATCACAAAGGTGGGTGTATACGAGTGTTGGTGAGGAGCTTTTACTACTAATCTTGTTTGTTCATTGTGTAGGTACAAAGGTGATATAAGGGGAACATGTCTTTGATAGACGGGGATTATTCTGACTATAACATGGGAGACTATGATTGTAGTGAGAGGTTTTATGGCTACGGAGTTGAGGGAGATTGCGGAGGCTATGAAAATAGCCATGATCAAAACTTGCGCAGATCTGAGAGTTATGGTTTTGAGGGAGAAAATGAGGTGAATGAAGTGCCTAGTGCTTATGGTGAACTTGTATATGATGTAAGACCTCGTGATGGATCTTATGATGACATTGAGTGGATCTTATGATGACATTGAGGCATGTGAGAAGTCTTACACTTCGCACTCCGAACCTAGATTTGGTGTTAGGTATAACCCTTTCATTCGTAAAGCTTATGAGAGCTATTATGAGAGTACACGTGAGGAGTGTGAAAATTCATATCCTTCACCTCGTAGTACTTTTTATCAAGATCGATATAGTGTGAATGGTTATATTAGCTCTAGTAGAGGTTATCCAACAAGAAGAAAAGGGTATGCATCTCCAAAACCAAGAAGTATTCATGTGCCTTACAATATTGATCTGAGAAGAAATGTACACTCCGGAAAGGTAACCATTTGTGGGATACCAGGCTGCGTCCCTATGTTAAATGATAGGTACTATAGAAACTACATCCTTCTTTCCATGGTTGACTACTTGGGGTTATTTCGCGATCCTTTACTTGTTCCATATTTCTTGGATGGGTTTAAGGTTATCGAAAGGGTCAAAGTTGTCTTCTCCCAATTTGAATACCATGAGGAGGTGTGGTACAATATTCTTTCATTGACATACAGTCATGTATGCTTAGGTGCCAATTGGTTTGCATAACATAGAGTTCCAAATGTGCAAAATTGGCCTAATGTTGTAAGAGACCGGTGGGGAAATTACCTCGTGACATACATGCTACCCGAGCCGCAAAGAGAAGTTAATACTTACTCCAATCCAAATGCTTATGAGATAAAAAAGATTGAGAGGAGTAAGGGTGTGCAAAGTGGTAATCCAAGAGTAGAAAAAGGAGAGGTTGTGTGGATCGAAGTGAGGGGATTGCCACCAAACTAAGCTAACATTGTTTGTCCTTCTATTTCTAAGGACATTTGTGTAGATACCAACATGGCAAGTGAATAAGAGGAATGCCAAAGTGAAGTTTCTACCCAAGCTTGTAGAGGACCTTCACAACACAGCAAAGGAGAGTCGACTCAAGAACTTCAAGGTAAAATAGCTCATCCTTACACTTTTGTGCATATGAATGATAATTGTGTGGATAGTAGCCCATTGAGTATGAATAGTAGCTTACTTACTTGTGAGTCTAATGATCTTTGCCTTTTGTTGAATATGTACATGTTGTGAGTGTGGATACACTAGTTGATCCTATTGATGACCAAATTGACTCTTCTTGTAAGATCAATTTATGTCCACCTAGTGTTGAAGCCTATATGTTGAACGAAAGTACATCATCTTGTGTAATTGGTGTTGATCAACCTATTTGTGAAAATTGTCCACCACTTGAGTATGTGTGTGATGTGATTAATCAAACTCAAGTGAGTGAAGTATTTGAAAAAGTTGGTCAACAAAAGGGGAGTGAACCCGAGAGCTATTCTTGGGATAATCTTTTGCTTGAAACCACTTTGAAACTTGATATTGATCTCTTAGAGAGTGAGGAACTTGTTTGTTCCAAATCTGCCTGTGGGTTGGATCATGCACACTTTAGGTATAATGACTTGTTTGAAAATGATATAAACACTTTGAATGAGCCTAGTGGTGAAAAAGATGGTATAGCTTACCATGGAGGCTATAGCCTATATGTTAACCCACTATGGTGTGACAACATTCCTCCTAAAAATGGAAATCTCTTTTTGAAAGATGAGAGTACTCTTAAGGGTAAGGAATGTGTAGTCTTGGAAGTTACTCCTTCTACTTTATGTGACTTTATTGTTGAGACTACTCATGGTGATGATTGGGAAACTAGTAGTGAGTACACACATGAGGGAACCTTAGTAGAAGTTGACTTGAGCGATACTTTTCTCTACTCTCTATTTTCTTTTGATGATATGTATGCTATTGTAGAGAGTATGTCATTTAGTTTGGGTGGAGACCACGGGAAAGGGTAGTGTTGTCTAGACCCGCTTCTATGGCCACTCTTCCCATTTGACACCAATGCAAAATATGGAAATGGTGAGGTTGGTGCACCCAACTTGTTTCTTGGTTTACATGACAAGCAAAGTATCATTTTTGGTGAATTCTATAGCCAAATCCTTTGTGCATTTTTCATTAATTATGTAATATTTAGTTCAAACGATCCTTGGTTATATTCTAAATATGTGCAACCTTGGTATATTGAGATGATTTTTCGTGCTTACCCTAACCCTCATGCCATAAGGAGTTTGTATTTGTGTATCCTTTCTTTGGTTTTTCAAGGTTTGGATTCGAGGTCGAATCCTTTTCAAGAAGGGGAGGATGATACGATTCAAATGGCCGCCTTAGCTTTCAATGACATCATTCAAAGTCAGTACATGGGGCATCAAGCTTTGGTCGTATTAAGGAAATGGGATCCTACATGGAGGGGCCGATTTGAGTACACCAAAGAGCAATCCCACGTGTGAAAGATTGCTTGGAGCATTGAAAATTGAGGACTCATGGTTTTGGGCCTTCATTAAGGACATTTTGGTTACTTAGTCCTGTCTAAGTAACACTCCAAGACCACCCCTTTTCATTAAGGGTATTATGGTCATTTTGTTAGGTAATAAGTTAGACTATAAATAGGTTATATTAGTTCATTTGCTAGTTAGTTTATGAAAGATGAAAGATTGAAACACTTGAAATCCTATCTCTTGAGAGTAGACCACCTTAGTATAGTCTTAGTTAGGACTTGGAAAAGTCATCCTTAGTATAGGGCTTGGAAAAGCCAATATTGTACTTTGGTTGGAAATAGTGGATCTTGAGGTGAGTCGATTACCTTGGCGGTCACCGTAAGAGTGTGATTTTTATTATTACATTCATTAGGGGTTAATTTTGAAATATACTTGGTTCTTAATTGATAGGAGAATAATGGCCACCTTAGCTTTCGCTGACATCATTCAAAGTTACTATGTGAAGAATCAAGTTTTGGTCGCATGGAGGTCATGGGATTATACTTGGAGGGGATATTTTGAGCCTACCATTGATCAAACCCGAGTGTGGAAGATTGCTTAGAGAATTGAAGACTTAAGGACTCTCGGGTTTGGACCACTTTTGTTGGTTCACGGTTTTGGTTCCCTTAATTAAGGGCATTTTGCTCACTTATCTTTGTCCAAGTGACACTCCATGACCATCCCTCCTCATTAAGGGCATTGGAGTCATTTTTTGTTCATTTTGTAATAGATTATAAATAGGCTCCTTTAGTCTTATTTTCATTAGTTTATGAAAGATGAAATATTGAAACACGCAAAATCCTCTCTCTTGAGAGTAGACCAACTTAGTGTAGATCTAATATAGGGCTTGAAAAAACTAACATTGTTCTTTGCTTGGAAACGGTGGATCTTGAGGTGAGTTGATTCCCTCGACGGTCACCGTAAGAGTGTGGTTTTGATTATTACATTCATTAGGGGTTTTTGAGTTTAATACACTCTTTATTTCTTAATCTTGTAATAATCTTGGTCTCGCTATCTATCCTTTACTTTTGTTGTTGTTATCTTGTGTAGTGGAACGTTTTGGGTCATTTATTGAATCCGAAACTTGTGTTATTGTTGTTGATATTGTTCATCACGTTTTATAGCTGTTTTGGTGTTGAAATACACCCTTGTATCTTGTATTCTTGTTGTTGGTAGCAAATCCGAGTGTGGTCTCCATCTTGGTCCTCGAATCCATAAGATTAGTGGACTGATTTGGAGTGTGATTTCGTGTTTCCATTTTCATTCTCATATCATTTGGTATCAAAGCATGGCTTGATATTGTTCCCACAAGATCAATCTTGGACTTGTTAGTTGAAAAAAAAATGTTAAAAAAAAAAAAAATCTGAAAATTTTCAGAAAAATAGCAATCTGTCCATTTTGTGTTCTTGGCAGAAAATTGTGTTCTTGTTGTGTATTGGCCAATATTTTTACTTGTTTTTTTTGTCTCTAAGTGTTAGTTTTGTTCCCCACTAACACGTTGAGTCTATATATTAGATTTGAGTTTGAAATGTTGATGTTGTTAATGTGAACAAAGTGTGGCCAATTATTGTTGGTATTGTTGTTGCGGGTTCAAGACTTGAACGTGTGATGTGTTGTTGGTTCAAGTTTTGAACGTGTATTGTGGAGATTGTGTTGTGGAATTTAAGCTTTGGAAGTTGTTGTTGTTGTTTGGGAGGTCCAACTTGAACCTTAGAACTTCAAGACTCAAAAGTTTGTGTTCTTGGTGTTCTTGGTGTTCTTCACCATCTCCATATATTGTTGACGAAAAAAGTGGTTGTTGATCTTAGAAATTGAAGAAAAAGAGTGTGTATTGTGTTAGTCTTGCAAGACATAGATCCAAGTTTCAAGGTGTAGTACTTGTAACTCAAAGACTTTTTCTACACACTAAAGACTTTACATCACTTCTCAACCACTTTCCCATGAAACAAGGGTCCATGTTTTAATGAAAAGTACTACAAAAGTCAAGTCTTGAAATTTGAAACTTGAAAAAAAGGCTTCAAGACTTATTTTCCCTCCTAAAACAAATTCCACCAATCTAAATTAATTTTTGAGCAAGACTTGAACCTTTGAGAATAACCACTTGATAAAACCGAACCAATACATGGCTGCCACGTCATCACTGCTACTGTTCACGTAATATTTTTGAGCTCAAATTTTAGATTCTTAGTTTCATTTTATTGCTTCATTAGTTTCATGTCTTGATTCTAGAATTAATTAACAACTAGTAATCACCTACTTAGTTGTAGATTAATTATTGAATCCGTTTCTTCGTGTCTTCGTTATTTGTGTGCTTTTCTCATATTTAACTTTTAGTAACTTCTTTGTTTCAAGTTCGTAAGTAAATTTTGTTTTGTTTCTTGAGTCAATCAAGCAAGAATCCATTCCGGCCGCCAAGTAGAATTGACATCTTATTGACTACCGGAGTATAAGCAACTTTCAACATTCACCGCTCCAATTGTGAGGATCACAAAAGTGAGTGAATACGAGTGTTGGTGAGGAGCTTTTACTACTAATCTTGTTTGCTCATTTTGTAGGTTCAAAAGGTGATATAAGGGGAATATGTCTTCGATATCCAGGGATTATTATGACTACAACATGGGAGACTATGATTGTAGCGAGGGGTTTAATGGCTACGAAGTTGAGGAAAATTGCGGAGGCTATGAAAAATGCCATGAACAAAACTTGGGCAGATTTGAAAGTTACTGTTTTGAGGGAGAAAATGAGGTGAATGAAGTGCCTAGTGCTTATGGTAACTTTGGAGATGATGTAGGACCTCGTGATGGATCTTATGATGATGTTTGGGCATGTGAGGAGTCTTACACTTCTTACTCCGAACCTAGATTTGGTGTTAGGTATAACCCTTTCATTCGCAAAGCTTATGAGAGCTATGATGAGATTACACGTGAGGAGTATGAAGATTCATATTCTCCACCTTGTAGTACTTCTTATCAAAGTCGATATAGTATGAATGGTTATACTAGCTATAGTGGAGGTTGTCCAACGAGAAGAAGAGGGTATGTATCTCCAAAATTGAGGGGTACTAGTATGCTTTATAATGTTGATCCGAGAAGAAGTGTACACTCCGAAAAGGTGACCATCTGTGGGATACCGGACTACCTCGTTGTGTTAAATGATAGGTACTATAGAAACTACATCGTTCCATCCATGGTTGACTACTTGGGGTTGTTTTGCGAGCCTTTACTTGTTCCATACTTCTTGGATGGGTTCAAGGTTACCGAGAGGGTAAAAGTTGTCTTCTCCTAATATGAATACCATGAGGAGGTGTGGTGCGATATTCTTCCCTTGGCCTAAGGTCATGTATAGTTAGGTACCGATTGGTTTGCACGACATCAAGTTCCTAACATGCAAACATGGCCTAATGTTGTAAGAGACTAATGGGAGAATCGCCTCATGACTTACTTGTTGCCCAAGCCGCGAAGAGTGCCTACCTACTCCAATCCAAATTATTATTAGAGACAAAAGATTGAGAGGTGTAAGGGAGTGCAAGGTGGTAATCCAAGAGTGGAAAAAGAACAGGTTGTATGGAGCGAAGTGAGGGGATTACCACCAAACCATGCTAACATTGGTTGTCCTTCTATTTTTAAGGACATTTTTATAGGTACCAACATGGAAAGTGAAGGCAAAAATGCCGAAAGAAAGTTTCTATCCAAGCCTTTGGAGAACCTTCACACCATGACAAAGAAGAATGTACTTAAGGACTTCAAGGTAAAATAGCTAACTCTTACACTTTTATGCATGTGAATGATAATTGTGTGGCTAGTAGCCCATTGAGTGTGAGTTGTAGCTTGCCTATATATGAGTCTATTATTTCTTTTCCACTTGATGATGATGTACATGTTGTGAGTGTGGATACACTAGTTGATCCTATTGATGACCGAATTGACTCTTCTTGTAAGATTGATTTATGTCCACCTAGTGTTGAAACCATTATGTTGAATGAAAGTAAATTATCTTGTGAAATTTGTGTTGATCAACTTATGTGTGAAAATTGTCCACCACTTGAGGATGTGTATGATGTAATTAATGAACCTCAAGTGTGTGATGATGTTAAAAATGTTGATCAAAGGAATAGGAGTGAACCTGTGAGCTTACCCTTTGACTCTAATATTTGCTTGGATCATAGGGATAATCATGTGCTTAAGACATCTTTAAAACTTGATAATGAACTTTTAGAGAGTGAACTTACTTGTTCCAAATCTTCCCATGGGATAGATCATTCTCTCTTTAGGTATAATGTCTTGTTTGAAGATAATATAAACACTCCTAATGAACCTAGTGGTGAAAATGATGGTATAGCTTGCTTTGGAAGCTGTAGATGATATGCTAACCCACTATGGTGTGACAATATTCCTCCTAAAGATGGAAATCTCTTTTTGAAAGATTAGAGTACTCTTAAGGGTAAGGAATATGTAGTCCTTGAAAACCCGAGGGCAAAGGTGTCATTGACTCCTTGGGGTAACGTTCCTAAATGTGCATCCTTGTTTGACACACTTGTGCCTAAATTACATGAATTCCAACTTGTGGATGCCAAGTTGTCTAGTTGTTTGAAGGAAAAAATGAGTATGTGTTTAAATGCCTATTCTTCACCTGTGAATTCCTTTGCACGTGATTCTTTCCTATACTACCTCTTTTCCTATGATGATGTCCATGCTAGTTTTGGATTTGTTTTATGTCAAGGTAGGAAGTTTGTTGGTCTGTCCATGTGTGTGTGTGATAATGCTATATGGATTTTATGGACTTTATAAACAATCGAAACACCCCCCTTGGTGTTGTCTTTTGACGAGATAAAGAAGCAATGGTGTCTTATGGCTCATAAGATGAAGGAAGTTCTACCTTGTGGATTATTTGATGCCATTGGCACCTATGTAGTTTCTTTATCTCTTGGTAATTCCCATAACCAAATCCTTTGTGCACCTTTTATTGGGATTTTAATATTTAATTCAAAGGATCCTTGGTTATATTACAAATATGTGCAACCTTGGCATGTTGAGATGATTTATTGTGCTAACCCTAACCCTCATGCCATGAGGAGTTTGTATTTGTTTTCCCTCTCTTTATTTTTGCAAGATTTGGATTCGAGGTCGAATCTTTTTCAAGAAAGGGAGGATGATACGAGAATAATGGCCACCTTAGCTTTTGCCGACATTATTCAAAGTTACTATGTGAAGAATCAAGCTTTGGTCGCATGGAGGGCACGGGATTATACTCGGAGGGGACGTTTTGAGCCTACCATTGATCAAACCCGAGTGTGGAAAATTGCTTGGAGAATTGAAGACTTAAGGACTCTCGGGTTTGGACCACCTTTGTTGGTTCACGGTTTTGGTTCCCTTTATTAAGGGCATTTTGTTCACTTATCTTTGTCCAAGTGACACTCCATGACCATCCCTCCTCATTAAGGGCATTGGAGTCATTTTGTGTTTATTTTGTAATAGATTATAAATAGGCTCCTTTAGTCTTATTTTCATTAGTTTATGAAAGATGAAATATTGAAACACTTAAAATCCTCTCTCTTGAGAGTAGACCAACTTAGTGCAGTTCTAATATAGGGCTTGGAAAAGCTAACATTGTTCTTTACTTGGAAACGGTGGATCTTGAGGTGAGTTGATTCCCTTGGCGGTCACCGTAAGAGTGTGGTTTTGATTATTACATTCATTAGGGGTTTTTGAGTCTAGTACACTCTTTAGTTCTTAATCTTGTAATAATCTTGGTCTCACTATCTATCCTTTACTTTTGTTGTTGTTATCTTGTGTAGTGGAACATTTTGGGTCATTTATTGAATCCGAAACTTGTGTTATTGTTGTTGATATTGTTCATCACGTTTTATAGCTGTTTTGGTGTTGAAATACACCCTTGTATCTTGTATTCTTGTTGTTGGTAGCGAATCCGAGTGTGGTCTCCATCTTGGTCCTCGAATCCTTAAGATTAGTGGACTGATTTGGAGTGTGATTTCGTGTTTTCATTGTCATTCCCATATCATTTTAACTTGTAATAATCTTGGTCTCACTATCTATCCTTTCATTATTTTATAAATCCGTGTGTTTTTGTGTTTGTCATCTTGTATCCCTTTGTGTTGCTTGTTCTTCTCACATTTTGTAGATTGTTTTGGCATCTTGGTGGACTGATTTGTATCAGTATCTGACAGTCCTGATTTCTGAGTTCTACTCTGAAGACTGATACTAAAACTGCAACTGTGGGAGTTCTCACTTAACCGACATGCCCTGAATCTGATCTAGTGGGGTCCAACCTGTAACCCCAGCTGAAAGGGTGTTAATACCGTGCCACGGGTAAAGACCTCTGCGTCAAGCCTCTCTAACGGGTGACCCTGAATAGGAAGTCAAGACTAAGGCAATATGATACTCAAGCCTTAATCTAACGGGTGACTCCTGGTCCTGCGCTGGCTATGCAGTTCTGTAGTTTAGGGACTATTACTAACGACTCTGCCTCTCTAACGGGGAAGCCATCATCCCTATACTCGCTTGGTGCTAGTTTCTACTCCCAACTGAAAGACACTAAATTGATTATTGGACTGTACTAGACTGAGATGAATCTATTACTGATTGTCTTACTTGACTGATCTGACTGAGTTTACTTGATTCCGTTATCTGACGGAATACTTCTGAATCTCGTTATCTGACTGGATAATACTAAGTTTTGACTTGATTACTTGAATTCTACTGAGGTCTGAAATTGAATTCTTGAATACTATTAAGATCTGAGCTGAGTGCTGAACGGAAGTTAGAATACTAATGATACTTAGATTACTGAGATTTCTTAAGTTTTGTAATTGTGTGAGAGTACTAAATTCTGTAACTGACTAAGTTCTAAGGATCATGGCTTGACTAAGATTATCGTGAAAACTGACACTGGCTCTAGACAACATCTAATTTGTCGGGTATAAATACCCCCAGGACTCGAGAACATAAAATTAAAACATAACTATTTTTGAATAATCATGACCATGGACTTTCATTCACAACACAATTAATACGATATCTCATCAATCACTTGAATTTCATACACATGTAAATGTATAGGGAATGCATACTAATATCTCATAGTTGTTCAATAAAGAATACACATGGATAATAATACATGCAACTTATCATAATACATTCACTAAGGCATTTCAACAAACGCTTGGCATGCACTAGTTATCACAAAATTGGGGATTTCATGCTTAACATACTAAATAGGCACTATTATCTTTACTTAAGCATTCTATCAAACATATGGGAAACATGCTTTGGACATACCACAGACTCTATACTTAATCATCATGAATACATCAATATCATGCAACTTGAAGAGGGTTTATCATGAACATCATACAATTCATCACATGCTAAAATCAACTCTTGAAATTGGTAGTCTAAATCATGAATTAAAACCCAACAATACAAAATCATGATCTCTAATACACATAAATCATGAAATCTCATAAATATGTAAACCTCAAAATTTTGAAAAGGATTCTTGAGCTTCTTGGGTGGAAGGAACCCAAGAATCAACATCTAACATACCTTAGAAGACTCTTTCTTGAAGGTTCTTAAAGAAAATCGTTAGTTTTGTTCTTGATTTCTTGGCTAGGGTTCTTGCCCCTTTGAGAGAAAATATAATGTTCTTGAAAGAAAAGTGAGGAAAATAATAGAATAAGGGCTTATTGGGCATTTTATTTCATGTTTAGGGCTAATAGGGGTCATGGAAAAAGTCTAAGATGCCCTTGGAATTAAATAACAGAATCTAAAAATCCCGATTTTTCAGTTGGCGCGACGCGCCATAATCAGGCCAGCTTGCTGGAAATTGGATAATTGGAAAACTTCTTGATGGCGCGATGCGGTGGAAATTGTGTTGCCACCTTGGTTGCGAACTAGAAATACACCGCGACGCAGTGGAATCGTGGAAACTCACTGGATTTTGACGATTGCTATTTTAGCTGACTCCGCGATGCGCCAAAGTACCAGGTGGTACACTGTCTCACTAAAATAGCTCTAACTCTTCGCCCGAGTGTCGAATTTGGGCGAATTTAGTATCGACGGAAATCTTATTCAATTATCCACATGGAAAAAGTTGATATTAGGGAAATTCTACGCAGTTTAAAAATATTTCTCACTTGGAAAGTCAGCCCTTACTCTTCTTAAGAATGAAACTTGACTTGAAGAAAGTTCGGGGTATTACACCCCCAAAGAGACTTTTGATTTGAAGCATGTGCAAATAACACTCATGACGTGGAATACCCCATTCCCTTAATTAGGTGGGATGCATATAGCATTCGCACGTCTAACATCATGGAGTTGCTCCTCATCATCAAGGGGTGCATCAAAGGTTAGAATTACTTTCATGGTCACTCATTGTGTCGTGGACACTATTGAAATCACCTAAAAAGAAACAAAAACAACAAACAAAATAAATAACAACCATTATGGGTAAACCCAAAGCTACTATCAACACTGCACAAGTGAAAACTATATTTCACTCCCCGACAACGGTGTTATTTTGATCACGCTCAACTTACTCCATAATAAATGGGTAAGGCGATCGTGTCAAGTATACTAACCCAACGTGAGTTGGGGTCGAATCCTCGAGGGGTAAATATAGTATTCAAATCCTATGGGTGTTGAGAGTATCTAAGTATATACTCGTACGGTAAACATAATGAAATGCATGAATTAAAATAAGGAGGGATTGGTTTGGAAAGTTATTTTTGCCAAAATCTAATCAAACCACCAATTTAAGGCAACAAATGTTGCTAAAATTTCAATATGAGAAAAGTCTTGGGATTATATCTTTCTAAGGACAAATAATGCATGGGTTCATGACAATCGAATGCAAATTCTAGTTCATGACTACATGGGTAGGTTAAGTTAGGGGTTCATGATGCTATTTTTTTAACCAAACCTCAAAATTATTACCTATGGATCCTTTCAGATACCTCATGGATGTGACAAGCAAAACCACCCAATACCTCAATTGGGTATCCCTATTTATAGGAAGATACCCAAGATCTAGCTAAGTCTCAATACACCCTTATTTCTAAGATAATGAAAAATGAATCAACTACATCTAACAAATGTTCACTAATACCTTGTCAATTATATCCCTCATGAAAGGATGATAGAGGATCCATAAGCATATAACTTATCCCTCATATTCCTATTTCAAGGATGATATAGGATCCAAAAGTACACTCATTCCCTCTTTCAAAGATGATGTGTTATTTTGGGAATTTTGGATTTTCACCCACAAATTCCATCCCAATCAAGCAACCATTAATGAAATCCATCATCATTAACCAAGAATCTACACTAATAAATACAACCCACATATATTTTCACCCTATTTCAACATAATCCCAAGATATATGTTTAGCTACTCATGAAGTTAAGGGAAAGAAATATACCAAAAGGATCATTTAATGCTTCCATGGAAATTGAAATTAAGAGTAATCCAATATCCAACTTCAATTACAACTAAAACTAATTGAGAAATTAGCCACAATAAGCTTGCCAATTTGGTAGGGTTTCAAAATGTTCTAAGTTCAATTCTAGTTGGGAAGATTCCCAAAAATGAAAGGGTTTTTGCTCTATAAGGGATTTGGGGTTGGTTCTATAAAATTACAAATTTTCCCTTAGCATAAACCCACATTGCAATGATCGCAACTCCCGTGATCGTCGTGAGTCCTTCGCGATCGCTGGCTTAGACTAATCTTGACTGGTCGTGATTGTGTCCCTCAAACCGCGATTGTGATAAGTGAGTTCAGATCCTACTCCTGATTTTTTAGATTTTCCACTTCTTTTCTTTTTTGATCCTTTTTTAGCTCACTTCACTTCTTTTTATCCTATCACATGTATTCCTGCAAAATATGGGAATTAGTGCATTCAAATGACAAAGTTGTCTTATTCACGCTATTAAATCATATAGTGTGCATGTATTTGGACGTAAATGAGTGATAAATTTACCAATCATCATTGGTCTTGGTTGTATTTTGATGCAGCAAGGCAAGGTGATAGCCTATGCCTCTAGACAACTTAAGCCCCATAAGAAGAATTACCCGACTCGTGATCTTGAGTTGGCAGCAGTTGTTTTTGCCTTAAAGATATGGAGGCATTACCTATATGGGGTTCATTTTGATGTGTTCACGATAACAAGAGCTTACAGTATGTGTTCACGCAGAAAGACCTTAATCTTTGTTAGAGAAGGTGGCTCAAATTGTTAAAAAATTATGATATGAGTGTGTTGTATCACCCGAGTAAGGTAAATATTGTGGCTGATGCTATTAGTAGACTGTCTATGGAAAGTATTGCTCATGTTGAGGATGATAAGAATGAGTTAGTTTGCGAGGTTCATCAGCTGTCTAGATTAGTTGTTTCGTTGGTTGATTTGGCTGAAGGTAGTATTTGGGTTCAGAATGGTTCAGAATATTTTTTGGTTTCCGAAGTAAATAAAAAGAAATATAGGGATCCTATTTGGTTAAGTTAATGAAGGTAGTTCGGGAGCAGAAAGTTAAGGTTTTCTCTCAAGGGAGAGATGGTGTGCTTCGTTGCTAGGACAGGTTATGTGTTTTGAATGTGGATGATTTGAGGCAGCGAATGTTTGCAGAAGTGCATGGTTCACGATATTTTATTCATCCAGGAGCCACTAAGATGTACCGAGACTTGCGGGAAGTTTATTGGTGGAATGGTATGAAGAAGGATATTGTCAAATTCATTGCTAAATATTCAAATTATCAGTAGGTTAAGGTTGAGCACCAAAGGCCTAGTGGCTCACTTTAGGAGTTCAGCATTCCCACTTGGAAGTGAAAAGTGGTAAAAATAGATTTTGTTATAGGGTTACGTCGTACGCGTCGTCAACATGATTCTATTTAGGTTATTGTGGATAGAATGACCAAGTTAACCAATTTTTGCCAGTCCATATATCATATTTCGCCAAGGATTATACTTGACTTTATATCAGGGAGTTGCTAAAGCTACATGGAGTTTCGTTGACCATCATATCAGATAGAGGTACTTAATTTACCTCTCATTTTTGGAAGGCTTTTCAGAAGGGCCCTGGTACACAAGTTCACCTCAGTTCAGCTTTTCACCCTCAAACAGATTGCCAGGCAGATAGGACCATTAAGATCTTAGAGAATATGTTGAGGTCTTGTGTCATTGATTTCAAGGGTAGTTGGGATGATCACTTACCTTTTATTGAGTTTCCCTATAATAAAAGCTATTAGTCCAGTATCTAGATGGCTTCATTTGAGGCTCTCTATAGAAAGAGGTGTAGATCTCTTACTGGTTGGTTTGAGGTTGAAAAATTTGCTCTGATGGGGCTAGAGTCAGTATATGAGGCGATCGAGAAAGTTTAGTTGATCTAAAAATGCTAAAAAGAGCCTAAAGCCGATAGAAATCCTACTGTGAGTTGAGGATAAGGGAGCTTGAATTTGATGTTGGTGATTTGGTTTATCTAAAATATTTGCCCAAGGGAAAGCTCAGTCCCCGCTACATTGGCCCCTATAGGATTTTGAGTCTTTTTAGGAAGGTAGCCTACGAGTTAGAGTTGCCGACGGAGTTAGCATTAGTGCACTCAGTGTTTCATGTCTCTTTGTTAAAGAAATGCATTAGTGATCCAACTTCTGTCGCTCCTTTAGAAAGTGTGGGCGTGGAAGATAGCCTCTCTTATGAAGAAGTCCCAATTGAGATCCTTGACCGTCAGATTCATAGATTAAGGAATAAAGAAGTTACCATACATCCTGATTTTCCACCACCCATAGTACTGCCCATTAAATCTAGGTGGTTTAGTGGTAGTTTCCCTTATTCCATATTGGGTGGAGCAGTCATGATAACTAAAACACTCTATTGTGAGCCTTTTAGAGTGAACTGGTTCTGATACTAATTGTTGAAACCTTGGGGTTTGCACCACACAATGAGGGACCAGGTCCCTCAAAGTTAGTCAGAGGCAATAAAATAGTAAATTAACCAGGAACACAAAACAGTGCAGGAAACTTAAAGAACACAAGATTTAATGTGAAAACCTCTTTGATCAAGGGAGGAAAAAATATGACTTACCCTCACAAGCTCTTCAAATGTTTACTATAATCAACCTCTTGATTACAGACTCAAACTTAAACCTAACTCTAGGCACCTCCTGCTTGTAGTAACTCTACTACAACTTCACCTTGGCAACTTTTCCAAGACTCCCTCAACACTGATTAACTCTAACCATTTTCAAGCTCATGCAACTCTACCTAAGCACTCTCAAAGCAAGAAGAAAAGAACATTACTCTTATAAAATAAGTAACAGACTCAAGCTGACTCAAGAACACTTTATATTTCAGCACATACAAGAAATAAGAACTTGAACAATGTTTAAAGTTGGGTTTTTGCCTCTTTCACTCTTCAGTTTTTTCGATTTGCAAAAACTATCAATTGGGAAGCATCATTTACCTTTTATAGAATAATAATGATCAGGGTTAAAATGTAATTAGATCAGGTGTCCTAAATAGTACAAGCAGCACCTGCGCAGTTTGTTACACTAGATAACAAAACTGTGCAAGCGCGTGTCAACTGTACTTTAGCCTTGAAAATCTAGGTACATGGTCCCTTGTTGTAAGTTGTTCATCATTAAAACAAGATATAGCATAAGAGTTGACACTAACACATTGTGTATTGATTTATGAAATGTTTTATAAATCAAGAAATTTCAAACAAGTTATGTTTCATGGGCAAGAGTTGATGCTACAAGATCGTGTCTTGATTTTATGAAATGTACGACTTAGTCTAAGGACTTCCAAACAGCAAGCTACACTCTATAGGCAAGATTTGACACTATCACACCATGTATCGACTTATAAGATGTTCTATAACTCTTGCCTTAGAGGCAATACTTAGCCTACAAGTTACGCCTCATGGGTAAGAGTTGACACTACCATATTGTGTCTTGATTTATGAGATGCTCTATTAGTGTTGCCTTTAAGACAAAACTGAGCCCAAGAACCTTCCAAAAATATAAGTTATGCCCAATGGCCAAGTGTTGACACCATTGCATTGTTTCTCGATTTATGAAATGTTCTATAACTTTTATTTTAAATGCAAGACTAGACTCAAGAATTTTCAAACAACATTACAAGCAAGATTTAACATTAACACATTGTGTCATCATTTATGAGATGTTCTATAACTCTTTTTTAGAGGCAAGACTTATCACAAAACACTTCAAAACAACAAGTCATGCATATAAATTTACTTTGATGTTTAAAAAAGATCTCTTCGCAGATTATCCAACTTTCTATTTATTAGTAAAATATAATAGAAGTTGAGGGGAAAAAAAAAGAGAAGAAAAAAATTAAAATAAGAAAAAAATAAAGATTGAGAAAAATTAAATGAGAAGAAAATATAAAAATAAAGTTTGATAAAAATGAAAAAAAATGGGAAAAATGAGAAATGATAAAAACAAAAAGTAAAAGAAAAATAAAGGTTAGACAAAATGAATTAAAAAGAGAAATGAAGAAATAAATAATGTTAGAGAAAAAAAAAGTAAAAGAAAAATAAATGTTGACATGAATAAATTAAAATTAAAAATAAAAATTACGAAAAAATAAAAAAGTTAAAAAAAAATAAAAATGAAAATTGAGAGATAAATAAACATAAAAAGTTTTAAAATATTTGAAATGTAGAAAAACAAAAAAAACGTACTTGACTGTACATAAAAAGAAGAAAAGACTAATTTTAAAAACTTTTCTCACGAGAGACAAAAGCCTAAAATGACTTTTCTTATGGAAAATAAAAGCCCAAAATCATTCAAGGGTCATCCATTAATAATGAGGGGAAAGGACAGAAACGACACTTCAAATTAAACTATTTTCATGAAAATGGTCATAGAATTTAAATTTCACTTTCTAGCCATTTCAATTTACTGATTTGTTTTATACCGTTTCTACACACCTTCTATACAGTTTCTATACATATCTTATAAAATTATACAGTTTTGATACACAATTTATACAATAACTGTACATTTTTTTTTATACGTTTTATATAACAATTATATAATTTTCACACTTTCTATGTATTTTTTATATATATTTATACATATACATATTTGATAGAACTATACAATTGATATACATATATCTCATATAGATACATATTCTATTTAACAATTATATCGTTTTTATATAATTTAATTATTATTTCGAAGTAATAAAAAAAAATGGAATATTTGATCAGTTAAAAAATTTATAGCAAAAAAAAATTGAAATATTTTTAAAAAAATAAATTACCCAAGTTGAATACTGTATCAGTATTGTATATAGACTGTATCAGTATTGTATATGAACTACGTAGGTCAAAATGACCCAAATTAGGAAATGACTATAAAGCAAAAATAGTATATCCAACTGACCACTTTTTAAAAAAAAATTAAACTTGAGCTATTTATTTTAAAAAGTATTATAGAGTGTTATTTTCCCTAATGATTAATCCATGCATACATCCCGCTACCGCATTTCCACTTTACAACTATTTTCTATTGATGTCGCGATTAGCTAACCTTTTTTCTTTAACCATACAGATAATACAGATGAACACTTCAAGAAAAAAAAGAAAAGTTTGGCCAAACAGGCTATAACTTCCCAACCGCAAATATCGACAATCCTTTCCAACAAAAATAAGTCAAAGTATAGGGCTACGATGAAGCACAAGTCCCTCAATTTTAGTCCCCTGATTATCTGTCTCTGCATCGGTAGATGATAGAAGAAATGTCCCAACTATAACAAAAATATTCACTTGAACATACTTTCTCCGTTTCAAAAAGAATAACTTACTTTTCGTTTTAGGCCGTTTCAAAAAGAATAACCCCTTTTTTTTTAACAATATTTTAATTTCAATTTTTCACATAACATGTTTATAACCACAAAATTAAAAGACATTTTGGTACATTTGACACTACTTTAATTTAAGACCACAAGATTCAAAAGTATTCATTATTTTCTTAAACTTTGTGTCAAGTCAAAGTAGGTCATTCTTTTTAAAACGAAGGGAGTAATACATTCGTTGACCAAGTCCAACAACCAACAATCACGCTTTATGCTGCCAGTTTACAACTTGGCATGCGAAGAGAGAACACCAACTCAAAAAAAAAAACATGAAACCTGATTAGTTCTACCGCCCAAACTATCATAAAGCTCGAGATATAAAGGAACAAACCAGATAACCTATGCTGCTAAAAAGAATTATAAAAGGATACAAACAAGAATCTGCTGGATAACAGCAACTGCATATAACATACCATTAAGACCCGTCCACACAGGAACCACAGAAAAAGGGCCTAAAAGCATTTACATATACCCTCGGGAAAATGAACCTAGAAACAACTACAAAACTGGAGAAGAAATACCTTGACCGACCCCAGCAAATCAACGCAAGATGCATAATTAATACATCTCTTTGGTCCTGAAAAATAGAAACATCCCCCTTTCTGCCTAACTACAAAAAAAATGCCTCTTCTAAAAGAATATTACAAAGGAGATATCAACACCCTATGACACACAACAGAGAACAATAATTTTATCTAGCCTCCACTAGTGTTCATGAGTGGTCAACAACTGCAAGGTAAGTGAAAGATACAAGGGCAACAACCCTAAACACAAAGCAAAAGAACCCCAGATCATCTGCCTGCCCATTTGTAGTGTCTGTTTACACCAGCATGTTTTAACACCATATTAATAAGGACCCATGGGTGGCATGCCAAATGGAGGCATGGGAGGCATTCCCATCCCACCCATTGGAGGTGGGGGTGCAGCAAAACCTCCTCCCATGCCTGGGATTGGTGGAGCAGGCAAAGCCAATGGCAGCAGTTGTGCATACATATTCTGCAATCAACCAGTGAATATGATTAGCAAAGCCTCAATGGACATTAACACATTGAAGAGATGGGTCAATTTTGCCAAAAGAAGTGTGAATGTGTGTGCTAATTGTCAAAATATAACAAAGATTTCCAGGTCATAAAAAAGAAAAAAATGCATTTAGTTGTAACCGAAGTAAGGTTCGCTATGTACCTGCTGCTTAATAACATCCTTCTCTTCATTCTCTTTGGCTTTTGCTTCACTTTGAGCTTCAATCTTATCTTTTATTAGCTCATCAACCTTGCCACTGTATTCACGGATAAACTGAGAGAGAGAGAGAGAGACAGAGACAGAGAGAGAGAAGTTAAATAGTGACTGCTGATGACAGTATGGAAAGATAATTGAGACGCATCCCAATGGACAAAACCAAAAATGACAGGCTTAAAAGAGAAGAAAGTAGAAGAGAGAAGAATATGATGAAAAGCATGAGCCAAGAGCTCGAAGCAGGATACACAAAAAAAAATCTTAATGCAGAGTATTTTAATTTTATTGGACTTCTTAGAGCAACAGAACAACGGAAAAAAGAAATAAGAGTGTCTTGTCACAGACAAGCAAATCTTCAAAACAGCAGCAGACCCTCAAAATTGGGGGTGTACTGGGGTTTAAGATTTTTCTAATTTGGTCTAACAATTGTTTTTGGAAAAACTTTCTAGCCAAACAAATACAAAGATAGACCAAAATGTTTTGCCTCATCAGAACCTTGCGGAGAATTTTTTCTTTAAAGAGCACAGTGAATATTATTAAGCAGTATTAATTGCCTATGGAAGACGCAATATTTCTTTAACCACACTGCCTAAACAAAAAAAAAAAAAAACTTTGTGAGAAGTTGATCTGTAAAAAATTAAGGCTGGCAACACCAGAGGAAAAGACGCAACAAATCCAACTGAGAAGGAAGTCTTTTTTATAGCTGATATGCATAAGTGCACACATATCAAATAAGGGTGGAGGGTCAGAGAGTTACCTGTAACAGATACGGAAATGCAAAATCAATCATACTATTCATCCAGGCAAGTTCAAGAGCAACATCTGGCCGAATCAAATCATAACAAACAAACAGGCATGATGCAAAGCATTCTTTCTTCCCCTGCAAAAACAAGCATCAACGGTTAGGAGCTCAATTCCATTTCTCCCCAAAGCTTTTCTATACAAGGATGAGAAGTAAAAAAACAAATAAAAAGTTAAAAGTAAAGACTTCAGAAAATTCTAGATGTCATTATAATAAAAATTCACTAGCATTTACCAATGCAAGATAACGGCAATCCAAGATATAGAGCCTTGGACATTTTCAGACCAACAAATATCATTTCCAGCCAAATTATTTTTTAGCTTCCTTAACAATTCCCATCCATAAATTTCCTTCTGTTTTCTTTTAATAGGTCTTGTGGGATTAGACTGGGTATGTTGTTTCTTTCAATAAGATAGCATGACAGTCATATATGCATATAGATTTAAAAAAAAAAAAAAACAATTATGCTTATAGCAACAAAAACTGCCATAAATGCTAATGCTTTAAAGTGTACATACTCTTTTTCATCTTTCTTGGGTATAGTTGCATTTAATCTTAGGGAGTGGGGATTCTCTGACACACAGATCCTCAGGAAACCAAGACAGCCCGTTCTATTCGCATGTCGCAATAACTTAATTATGAGGCCGATATAGGACACAGTAAGTATTTAACTTATTTTCAGCAATCACTTGAGTTTTACCTCTTTTAGGGGCTTTGGGAGAAAGGAAGAACACAGATGATGCTTAAAAATAAAGTCATATACCTGTTCAATGAAGTAAACAAGCAACTCCTCTGCAAGTTCGCGATCTCCAGATTGTGAGGCTGTCTCCATGGCATCTTTGTAGAGATTATCTTTCTTTGACAGAGTAATAGATTGCTTCCACCTACCAGCTTTCTTATAGATAGAAGCAGCAACACGCCTCATCTCAAGAAGCTCGTGTTTCTCTATCTGCTCGGGAAACAAGAAAAGCGGAAATATTTGTGAGATATTATAAACACGGAGAGAGAATTTTAGAAGAATAGCCTCCACCTTCTGAGCAAGGCCAATCTGATCGAAGTTATCATGCAAATCAATTGATTCACGTAGTCTATCATAGTCTTCTTCCTCGACATAAATTTCGTGAAGCGCCTCATTCACTGCAGAAACATTGTTGCTCTGGACAGCAATCATGTAAGGCTTGACTAGGCGAAGGTGACCAGCCTGATGTCAGTCCAACAAAAGAAACCACATGATTTAGAAAGAAGAATATATATCACAACATATAATCCAAACAATTCTTGCGAGCCAAGAGTTTTGATCATAAGTGAAGACCTTTCTAATTATTTCCACAACGCGTGTGTGATCTACTCTAAGTGCAAGAACATTTAGAAGGTCATTAATGAGATCAGGATGCTCTTGCAAATAAAAGTGGACGGCCTTGTAATAAAGCTCCACATTAGCAACTTTAACAACAATGTCTTTGAACTGCATATGATCCCAGGCATCTGGAGAATGATTCATGACAGTGGTGGCAGCATTATCAAATTCATCATATTGGATGTACAAATACGTGAGTTCCTTCCAGTGTTGCTGCTCATCGCAGGCACGAATAAGCTTGGGAATGTTGAGTCTAGTGGAGAACAATTTAATGTGTTCCATGAGCTTCTCATGACGGTATCTGGCATATAAAACACCAAGTTCTGTGAAGATACCCATATGCGCACGCTCCAAACCCAGCCCACTCTCCATAAGAGAGATTAATTCATTAAAACATCCTCTATTTTGGTAAAATTCACTAACTTCCTCTAAGTCATCCACCTGCAAATGTAAAAAGAGATCATACAAATCAAGAGTGGCCCATAAGATAGACTTAGATGCTAATGAAGACAACAGAAGTACCAACATTATCTGCTCAATAATAATTTGAAAAACACAAAGCTAGATACCTGCACTATAATGTTAAGCCCACAAATTTGAGCCAAACGGAACTCCTCAGCATCGACACAAGCAAAGCAGACTTCTTTCCATGTCTTAGCACTATTTGCCTTGCGTGCTGCATCAACAGCACCTTGAAATTGATTTAACTTCACTAGAGTGCTGGCCAACTTGGCCCAGTTAGAAATGAAAGCAAATATAATCTTTGCAGCCTCATATAAGCCTTCATCAAACAACTTATCACCAACATTCGGCAGATTAGCAACATTTGGCATGAGAATAAACTCTTCAATGTCACCCAATCGATCAATTTTAGCATATGCATAAATGAGTTCACTGTCAACTTTGGGCTCCTTTGTCTTCTGCCTTACCATCAGCAGATACTTAACCAAGTCATGGTAAACATCCGCATCCTCTGCAGCACGAATTACATCCAAAAAGTGGGTGGCGTCATCTGCACGAATAAATGACTCAATAGCATCACTCACTAATCCTTCTCTCAGTTGAGCTTTAGCAACCTGACTCCAAACAGCATCTTCTTCAACTCGGAATGCAAACTCCACAGCCCGATTAATATCGTGAATGTTGTCAAGCAGAACGTTGACAGCCTGGACATTCAAGTTGAACTTCTTGAAGATTGCAAAAGCTTCTTCATAAAGTTGCGCTTCAACAGCAACCTCCCCTACTGCAGGCCCATCAAAATTATCAAGTCTATTGATATAGTCCATTACTCTGGATGGATCGGCTTTGATGGCTGTCAGGATAAGCAAATTCTGCAGATTAAAGTTCCCACTGAATGCAGAATTCTGGAGCACAATCTTTTCAAGAAGTTCAATCAGTTCATGGGGAAGATCAGCAGTCATGAAAGCTTTAACAGCGGCAGAAACTTGCTCAGGGCTCTTGCTTTCAGGCAGAGCAGTGGAAACAACTTGATCAATAAGCTGTCTTCTAAACTCATTTTCGGGGTTAAGAACTTTCTCCCAAAGATCACCATCCATCCTCTCAACCACATACCTAAGAACAATTTTAACATGATAGTTTACTCCACTGAGACATTTGATAAACCAGTTATTATCACAAACCTCATGAATAACTAACCTTGCTTGAAGTTTAAACAAAGAGTTCTTGTTTGTCACATTAATAAGTTCATCATCACATTGCCCTCTCCTATATGCAACAACAGCAAGGGTAGGATCCCGCTTTTCACAATATTTACCAACAATGCGCGAGTCATAGTATGGATTGGTGGTGAGGAAGTGCTCTGGGTTGTTATTGCTATCTATGATGATCTTTCCCAGAGCATTGTGTACATGTACATCTTGACTTCCTTCACTTACAAGATGCTCCAAAAACTGTGTCAGCAAACGGAGTCGATTCCTGACAACCAATAGGGTAAAAGGTTTAACACACTAAAAGTTGATAACGAACACAAGCAACTCTACAGGGATAAACAAAGACCTTTTTTCACATTCCTCCACTAGGGGCTCAACCGGAAGCAGAGAACGCACAGACAGGATCAATCCCTTTATAAAATCCTCAGGACACTCATCATCTAAAAGCTGCCCTACGACTAAAGGTGCATTTCCTGGATTGACCTGTTCCATAAATGATAAAAGGCATGTCACTTCCCACTTGCAAATACTTCAATAAAACAAGTATTACACAGAAACCGTGCAAACCTTTTGGACATAACCTTCAATATAACGTAGCATATTGCTGGTGTAGAGGTAGTGTGTGAGGTCAGGAACAAAACCAAAGCGGTCACAAACATTAATCAGAGGCCTAGCATCAGGAAGTTTAGCTTCCATCAAGAAGTTCTTTGTCTTTTCTGCATCATAGAAGTTTGATTCTCTTGTGACACGCTCAACCTCCTTGATTTGACCAGTTCTGGCAGCCGACTCAATATATTTGAAGTGGATATCAGGATCCTCACTACATGAGACCCAAAAAACAAAGATTAACTAACAATTAAAATTACCCTGCCAAAATGGCTAAAGAGTATATCCTGCAGTATGCACCTGGAACTCAAATATGATCCCAGGAAGAAATATAACCCCTCATAGGACTTAAATTGCTCAAAAAGCTTTATGCAAGCATCAACACCCAACTGCTCACAGTACTCTTTAGCAACCTGCAAAACTCACAATCAGCCAAGCTGCCATTATTATGGAGTACTGCCAAGAAATGCCGCTGCTTGAGTTTATGCATATATTAAGGGTGCAGGTACATGATAAATTCCAGCAAATGGTCGCTTTGGCAATATGACAACATAACCAGTACCTGAACAATTATTTGAAGGTTTCCTTTGATATTGATAACAAGGAGGTCCTTCATGCACTCAAGTGCCCATTCAAGTGAAAGGGTCCCAAAAAACTCAACCAAGGCCTAAGAGGAACAGCACCAATCAGTATGATTCGGACAGACTCCTATAGAAAAGGTATATACGAACTGTGTATTATTCCAACCTGAGGCTCAATTGCATGTGTATTAACAATGACACGCTTGATATCAGGCAGTTCAGAATAGTGCTGCAGAAACAAAACATGATTATTCTGACTTAGCAGTGGTTACTTGAGGAAAGTTAAGTCAGAACATTGACAAGGATTCAACCTGCAGAGCTCGCACGTAAAGACCAGCTTTCTCACAAAGTTGAGCAATCCGAGGTCGATCATAATGACTGAACATTCCATTTGCTAATATGGCATCAGCAACATTCGGGAAAGTCACGAGATTGATTTCCAAGACCTGTATAGAAGAGAGAAGTTACGATTCAGAAGCAGAATGTAGTAACAGAATGTTTTCTAATGGAAAGTGTAAAGAAACCTTAGTCTGCAGAAAGCCATGCTCTGGAAGGTTAGGTTTCAGAACATCCAACAAAAATGCTGTTGCCTCACGGATCATGTTCCTCTATTAACAAAAGCAGAAAGAAAGAAAATACTTTGTCAGCTGTGCACTGCATCCCATAGAAAAAGACAAACATTGTAATGCACTTAAGACTGCATTTGTTTTTTTTTCAGATTCAGACGTCTGAATCTGAATGCACATCTGAATTATTAAGATGTCTCTAAATCTAAATTTGAAAACTGAATGATTAAGGCTGTTTGTTTTTCAACATTTGAATGTGCAAAATAATTTTATTTGTATATATAATAAAATAAAAATACAATTCAAATAAAAAATTAATTATATATTATAAAAGTATGTAATTTAATACAACAAAATTATTATTTGATTGATAAAAAACATTTATGTTTGTTAGTGATAGTGGAGATGGTTTATAATGGTGGTTACGGTGACAATGATTGATGTTAGTGATAAATAATGTTGGTGGTGATAGTTGTGATGGTTGGTATTGTAGTGACTGTTATGATGGTAACAATTGATGGTGGTGGTGGTGGCGGCGGTTGCGATGTGACGTTGCTTGATGTTAGTAGTTTGAGGTGTTGACTGTGTTGGCTGAAACATGAATGTATGATGGTTGATGATGTGTCGGTCCTAGTTGGAGATTTTGTTTGTTGGGATGGTGGAGATGGTTGTTAGTAAAGATAAATTGTAGCGATGGTAGTGGTTGAAGTGGTGGTAGAGGTGGCGTTACTAGTGACAATGGTGGTGGCGGCCAAAGAATGTGTGGAGGTTGTGATGTATTAGTGGTAGTTCTAGTTGTAATAGATGAGTTGGCCGGTAGTAGGGATTGGTCGGTAATGGTTGATGATGGTGGTGCTGTCGACGGTGGTGGTGGCAGAGGTAGAAGTTGTGGTAGCGGTTGACAATTGTGGTTGGTAGCGATATTTGTTGTCGATGGTGGAGGTGGTTGGTGGTGGTGGGTGGTGGTTGACAACGGTAGCGGTGGCAGAGGTGGTTAGTGGTGGTGACTGCTGATTATGAATAGAGTGGTGAATATTATCAAACACCAGAATATCTCTTCAGACCTATTAAGACTTGGTTCTAGATCTGAATGATTAAGACCTATTCAGACCTATTAAGAGCTAAAATCTTAATTAAAAACAAATACACTTAATGGTCTGAAGTCTGAATCATTCAGATTCAGACCTTCATTAAGTGCAAACAAATGAGGCCAGAAAGGGATCAAATTGTAATAATTGTGTCTGTTTGACAGTCTACAGGGAATTTGACATCATTGTGAGATTATTAACCTGCAGAAACAGATCAGTGATAGTGTTGTAATCAACAGGACAACCGCCCTCCATTTGGGACATCATGAGCGCAAAGTTAACAGCTCCCTGCATAATCAGAGAAATTGTTCAACTTCATCCAAACGAGCATTGTGACAGATTACAAGTGCTCAGTTTCTCTTCATCACAGAAAAGGTAACTTTCCAAACAGTACAATTAACAATATCTTAAAGTGACATAATTAAATACACAATTTTTGTTGCAATTGTCTCCTCAAAAAATGAAAACAAAACTTGAGCAGTACCGTATGGTCAAAAATATTAACATCCAAATATCACGGAGTAAATCTGGTAAAATCTACCAAATGAAGCTAGCAGATAAGGATGGGAAATAGATAACATTATGACTTATGTAACTATTCTCAACATACCTGAGGATCAGATCGAAGAATTGTTTGAAGAAGGAACAAATAGTCAGGTGTATAGCCAACCTGTACCATCCAAAAAATCATTTTAGATATCCAACCCCGAATTAGTTTATATAAGAGAGGGTTGAACCATCTAGATATAGCAGCTCAGACAAGCACCAAAAAAGAAGAAACCAAACTAATCAAAAAACAGAAAGAGGGGAAAAAAGACAACCAAAAGCAGTCAGCCAGATGACCAAAAATAGGTATCACTCACCTGCTTGGAATATATCAGAATCTTGTCAAACTCCCGGCGCTCAGCAAAAGCAGCAACAACTTTCGGAGTTGCTCTAGCTTTGATATATATCTTTAGGGCAAGGTCATTATCAACAGTCTACAAAAGAATTGACTACAATCAGTAACTAGAACGACTACTTGCAAAAACAAATTCAAATAAAGTGGTGAGCAATGGAAATAATGAATTTCAACTTCAAAATTTGACCTTCACAAGATCCCCGAGTTCCTCACTGCACTCCAGCTTATCCTCAGCCAACCAGTTCTCCAATAGGTTTTTCTTGTTCTGGTTGACAACAAGGCGTGACAGTTCCAATGATTCAAAAGCATTTAGCTTTCCTTTCGTCAAAAGTGTCCCAAAGTACTGCAATAAGGGAGGTGTTTGCCCAGCTTGAACAGGAACACTCTGCAAAGAAGACCAATTACAAAACCAAATAAATAAATATATGTTTCAAGACCAGCAAGGCTATAAAATCCTGAAAGAAAAACATATTTTCCATATCATAACCAATACCTGAAATTTTGCAACAGTGTCAGGCGTACGGAGTATGCCTTGTGGTGATTCCGCTGCAAGCTCCGCAGCTTCTTTGTACTTTGTCTGGGCAAACAACTCTTGGAACCGCTGGACAACCTGACGACATATAACAATAATACACTAAGATCATTGTAGACATCCTCAGATTATCAACATGTTGAATCAATAAAATCAAAAGCTTTCAGTAAGACTGCCAACTGCTGATGATATCTACAACAATCAATGATTCATTTTACTATCTTGTTCTCAGAGAAGGAAATGCTGATAGGATAGCCCAAAAAAAAAAAGGTGCACCATATAATGAGTAAAGATCCCTCAGTTTTCCAATAAAAGTTGACAATATTACATCAACTTACCAAATTCTCAGCCCCAGGAAGGTTTCCTCTTTTGGCAAGATTCACAGCAAGCTCCAGATTATTCAACTGCAACATGATGTGTACAAAATTCATATCTGGGCTAAATAAAATGCTAGTATATAATAGAACAAAATGAAAATTGACATACTTGGCCACTGACGAAAGGTACGAGTGTCGCTTCATTTACTGTGGCAAGCAACACTTGGCCTCGCCTGTTAATGGCATAGAAACCACCAACAGATGAAGCTTCTGCTGTCAGAAAAATAGGATCTGGACTAATCCTATTTCTGTACACTGCAGTAGCTGTTTCGAGGTCATAGACAAAGAGAAGCCCAAGCTTTGTGATGACATAAATTAAACTGTATCTATGAGATATCTGCCAGAATAACAGAGAACCATGTTACAGGAAACTGAATTCTTTCAAATTGAAGAAAGACAAGTAAAGTGACAACAGCTCCACATATGGAAGGCAAGAGATACCTGCATTGCAACTGGAAAATCATCAGCAAAATCTGGAGGAAAGAAGAGATCGGCCTGTTTCTTCGTAAAAGACGGCTTCCCTGCAAAGATTTAACGAATTAAGAAAACTGATCGCAATCATATCAGGGAGTTTTGCCACAATAATTTTACTCAATAACTTCACGATTAAACTACAGGTGAAAGGAAGTAGAGAGCAGTGTTTTGACCTGGCTGGGCTCCAAGCTCAATGACATGAAACTTTGATGTGACTTGTCCAGCATTTGAGGATTTCGTGGCAAAAGAAATGAGTATGGAATCCCTTTCATTTCCAGGAACCTGAATAAAGCAACAGTCAGGCAGGAAAACATAAAATCAAGAACAGTTGAACACATTAAAAGAATTATGAAGGAGCCTTTCTCACCCTGAATGAGGCAAATGCTGCAGCATGTGCCTCGAGAGCTTGACTGCGTTGCTGATCCACTGAATATAACTGCATGTTTCCTTTGACCAGTTGAGGTCTCTATTGACAGAAGTCACAGCAGCATAGTCAAATAAGGAAGAGTATATTCCTTCTATATTCGATATATATGGGAATCTTAACAACTACAAACATGTTTCGACCAGTCCTTTGAGCTTAAAGTTATCATCTGATAGCATCAAACATCCAATGGCAAAAGTAATTGCAGTATACTGTCATTTCGATGCAATTAACCACTGTAATAGCATGTTACAGAAATCAAATACAGAAAACTACTCCCTCTATTTCAAATTGACTGACCTGTTTTGACTTGGCACGAAGTTAAGAAAATAAAGACACCTTTGAATCTTCTGGTTTTAAATTAAAGATATGTCAATATACCAAAATGTACTTTAATCTTGTGGTCTGTAGTCTTAAACATGCCATGTGGAAAGTTGAAACTAAAGAGTTAATAAAAAGGGAAAGGGCCATTCTTTTTGAAACGGATTAAAAAGGAAAATAGTTCAAACAAATTGAAACGGAGGGAGTACATGCAAAAGCATGTTACAATGATGGAGCGTAGACAGAGCAATCACGGAGACAAGAAAATCAGATGATTGAGAAAAGCTGACAAGCCCTGCACAAACTTTTTAGTATCTGCATCCCCATGACATTGAAAAGGCTGCTTGGGAAGTTAAGTAGGTCTGCTTTCAGAAATAGGACATCAAGATTATGTTTTCCATAAGCATATAAGCACTACACACCTCTGCTGAACCTGGGGCAATACCAATCAAAACCAACCATTTCTCAGAAGGATCACATCGGTAGTTAATTATTTGGTTGTTGGCTAAATTGGCTGTTCTATCGAACATTTTTATAGGCTCAGAATCCCCTGCATAAAGACAAGCGGGAATTATTAAGGACACACAACCATCCACCATTTTCAAAAAGTGTAAAGCAAACCATTAACAACTGAAAAAAGAGCTTCACCAGGTAAACAGGAGGAAAAAAAGTTTTAATGTGAAAAGAAAATCTGTCGTACCTTCAGTTGGCCAATGATAGACTGACGTTTGAGTAACAAGACCTAACATCTTCGGTGTGATCCATTTCCAGAAAACAACCTGTAGTACACATTTGGTCGTTATATGGCAGAGCAAAACATCACATGATTGATGGCCATGGGCACTAAATAATGCATAAACCAAATCAAATAAATACATAAAGAAAGAACCTGCTCAGGCATCTGATATGATTTCATTTTCTGCTTTGCCTCAATATTGAAAATCTGCAAGTGATCTTGACTGGTTCCGGGAACTTGAGCTTCAAGAGATAAGAAATGATTGCATCGTGTCATCATCAAGAAGCAGAGGAGGAGTGGTCTTTCCATTTAAAAAAAAATAATAATAATAATAAGGTGTGGAAGGGCAGTTTTACAAGATTAAAATTTTTCTAACCCACTTAAAACAAATTTCCCCTGTATCCACTGCAACTCATAAATTAACAAATTGTTTGATGAAAATAATAATCCATCAATTCGTGCTAGAAATTGAATAGACAAGTTAAATTGACTAAGCCAAACTACAAAGTGCTGGTTCAAATCAGAATTCCAAAAACATAGACCAGGATGTCAGTGGGAGGGAGAATTCAGCAAGCAATATAATAGCTGACATGTAGCAGCGACACTAATAAGTTCCACTATTGTGAAAATATAATGAAGATAGTAGAAACTACACGTCCTAGATAAGATAAAACATGCATCAACCATTAGCATCAGGTTAACAACACTCGAGTAAAAAAAAAGGGTTATGAGAAAAAGGAACTAAAATGCAACATCTGATAACTTCTTCAATAGCAAACTTCCTCTGTAAAATTAAGAATGGACACCATTTAGCTCCTAACGTTTCCCTCACTCCAATCAAATAGTGTGTGATCCACAAGGAGGAGATCACGACACATAGCAAAGTCAAACCTAATCAAACTCCTTAATCCATGTCATAATTATTATTACTTATCTTGCTAAAAGCTTCATATGTGCAGTTTGAACTACCATTGCTATCTCTTTTTCCTTTCTAGTTTCAAAGTTGTTTTGCTATCTCTCTTTATTACAGAAACGTTCACAAGTCAGTAACTTGAACCAGTACAAGAACCATCCATAACACTTGCAGCAAATATTTCATACCTTTTAGAGACAAAATTCTAGAATTAGGATTCATAAGCGCAGAGTCGGCCGTAATTGGACGCCTCAAAGGTTGCATTGGCATGTTCATATCAATAATCACCACACTATTCTGAGGGGTCGTCTCTCTTACACATATATATTTATCCGATTCCATGGTAACATTTGTGAATGTGATGAACTGCGGGTTGACCCCAATACTTTGCAACTGCAACAGCCACCAACATAATATGAAATTCAATCCAGTATTCAGAGCAAAATCAAAAATAATAAATCATACTCTTAAACATAGATCTGGCAACAGAACTACTTATCACAGATCTAACAAACAGTCCAAACATGCTAAGCTACAAATTTACTAACAATAGTAGAAAAATCAATGACACTCAAATCAATTAATTTACCGTGAGGGCCTCTTTCATGGTAATCGGAGCATTAGCAGCCGCCATGATGGCGAGCGAGATCAAAGATAATGGATCAGAGCTCCGGATCAAATGAGAAATTGAATTGCCAACAGTAATGTCGAAAGACAATCAAATGGGCGATTTGGTGTGCAAGTCCAAACGTCAGAGACTCAGACGAAGAAGAAACCCTCCAATACGAATATTCACGTACAGAGAGGAAACGAAGTGGGAGGAGGAGATCAACTCTAGTCTAGTCTTAGACAGACAAGGGGGAAGAGAGAAGATTAGGACTGATGCTTGAAATGAATTTTGTAAGCACTGGGCAAGGAGGAGAGTATAATAAAGTCCCAAAAATGCCACGGAAGTCATCAATATATATATGTATGTTATGATATTGATAACGCTCGACTTACACGTCAATTTAGTGCAAGGCGATCGTCGTTAATATATTTACCCAACTTTGGAGTCGGGGTCGAATCCACAGGAAACAATGTGAGTGGCGATTAAACTAGTTTGAAACTAAAGCTACAAGTTAAATTCAAACAAATGATACGAAAAGATAAAATGGGGGTTTTTGATGATCAACAAATAATTGTTGGTCACTTTAGTTTCAGTGTTTGTAATCAAAAGTTTATGGAAAACCAGAATTATGTTCACTATGGGTTTTGGTACTTGACAGATGCTAATAGTGATTCAAGATTCTCACGATAGGTAGGAACAACAGATTGTCTTTATCGAAGTTATGCCTAAATGTCTCTCGACCTACTTAAGCATTTAATTACCTAATCCTCTCGGACTTAGGGAATTTATATTCACTAACCAGACTTCACCTCAGGTTAATTAACCTTGTTACAGCGTCAATTATTAAACGGAAGGTTGGTAGCTTCCAAGTCCCTGTCAATAATTCGCTTCCTACTATAGTTAATTTCTTGTCTCAAGCAAATCAAAGCAGGTGTTATCTATCGTTTGCAACCAATAGACAATAATTAAAACCTCGGAATTATCAAGGAGTCCTGTTACCTTTAGAATCTTGAACACTTAGCAACTTACCAAGACCTAACCCATAGATCCCATAATTCGGGTTAAAGGGATTTAGCCACGCATAATGTAATAATCGATACATCAAGTTGAATTCATAATTTAAAAGATGAACTTACAGCAAGATGAATAGCAACGAGTGTTTCTCAGATTAGATCAAAGAAGAAATCCCAGAGTAATGATTAAAATCTCTTCAAAGTAATTGCTTTTTTCAAGCCAAGAAACTAGAGAGAGAAAATAACAAAAATGTGTGTCTCAAAACTCAGGTTCGGAACTCCTAAGAAAACCCTAAACAATGCTTTAAATAGTTCACCCTAATTATGGAAACAAAATAATAAAATTCAGAAATTCCTCGGATTAGGTGACGCCATTTGTGATAGCCTATCAAGAGGCTGACGACTTATCACAAATGTCGTCAGCTTCCTTTACGCTTTTGGTACTCTCTGCCTAACGCTGACGACAAACGGTGACGCCTTATCAGCTCCTTGACGACCTATCACAAATGTCGTCAAGGCTTTTCCTCAGCTGTCATGTTCTGCCTTAGGCTAACGGTAATCTTGACGACTTATCAGCTCCTTGACGTCCTATCACAAAATGTCGTCACAACTTTCAACTTAGGCCAGTTCTTTGTCTACTGCCGACGATGAAGCTGATAGCTTATCACAGGGCTGACGACTTATCACAAATGTCGTCAGACACACTTCGCCTTTATTTATTTCAGATTTTAGCTCATTTGCTTCCATTTTTGTTGGTTCTCTAGCATCTTAGCTTTTACTGCAAAATCAAACATAAAGCAATAAAAAACGACAAAAGTTGCTTAAGACTTCGTAATTATTCTTAGTTAAAAGCCTCAAATGTGTTAGCATTAGCTCACACATCAACACCCTCAACTTAAAACAATTGTTTGTCCTCAAGCAACTCAGCACAACTAAGAGAATACAAAGCACATTTGGCAGTCAATCATCCATATCATCTCAAAACACTTTCACCATCTCCAAAGTCAGTCAATTTAAGTACAATGAAGAACACCAATGCAACACACAGGAATCAAGATATGGCATCAATTCAGCTATAACAACCATGCATAGACCAGTATTACACTACCCGAACAAGTTAGTAACTAACAATGTAACCAGTGTGCCCTCACAGCAAAGAAATCACCCTCATCTCATATCAAGAATTATATATGTAACCATGGGAACAATCAAAACACTCACTCTCAGAACGAAGTTCCAATCAGTGTATGCCAAGTACCATAGGCTTGCCCTTATTTTCATTACCCAGATCTTCAGATAGGTCAGCTAGGATCACTATAGGACTTCTCTTAGTCTTGTAATGTAAGCTAGGGGCTGGTATGATACTCGATGGTATTTAAAGTGACTAAGCCTCCTTGACACTACACTAGCTTTTGGGGGTTCACTCATTAGCCTTTTCCGCTCTTCTCTTTTTTATCACAATTATTTAAGATGGGTGCAGTCTTTTCTCAATTACTTTTTTTCACAACTTTTCTTTTTCTTGCTCTTTTCTACCGCACTCAACTTTTTATTCTTTTCTTTTACTCTACCTTTCTTCCTACTCATTTTATATCGCGCATCCCTATGATAGCCACCCTCAACTTAGGCCATTTGCCTAAGTCAAGGTGCACAGTGTCCAAGGAGGATCAGGGCCAAAACAGGTTCATTATGATATAAACTGGAAAAGTTACAGGTGTCATAAAAAGAAATAGACTAATCAGGCTCAAAGCAGGGATCAAGGGATATTCTACATACAGGGAAGGTTATTTAGGCTAAAAGTGAGCTAATATCAAAACGGCCTATGATCCTTTCCTAACCCCTATCCTTCAACCAAGGTAAGACTAACCGGGCAAGTTCTGGATTTCAACATACAACGGGAACTGAGTAAGATTTCACACGCACTTGGCATACAAGTATATCATAAGCTACTACTCATTCAGTTCATGCAGCCGTTTAGCAATGATTACTGCGTCACTAAAACTAATGCCATACAAAGATGCACAGTGGTCATAATCAAATGCAATTCACACAGTTAAATACTCAGTCCATTGGAGAGGTGCTCAAAAATCACAAAAACATGTTAACTGCCTAAGGTATTTGTATTTCTCCTAGTCAACTATAATATTTTACAACAAATCACAATACGCCTAAACATGCCGGCTCTACTAGGAACAAGACTCCGGGGAAAAAAGGCACGACAACAAAAACCCCAAGAGGACATCAACACCCACAAGTAGTCCCACCCTCAACTTATAATCATACATTGTCCCCAATGCGTCAAACCAAAATAAGAGAGTCAGAAACATACCTGTGGAACCATGGGTGCAAAGATCTGATGTCAATCACATAATACGAATACAAACAACAAAATACCTTGGGTTGCCTCCCAAAAAGCACCTAATTTAGTGTCGCGGCACGACATCATTCAGTCATCCTTTATCCCTCCCCTTAAAAGATTTGAATTGTCGGCCCATCTTTCGATCTTTACTCCTTTTAGGTCCGTTGGGCAAAGGTAGGGGCATGATAAGGAATGTTCTATCATGCCACTTCGAAGACTTGAACCGCTTGCCCAATTTCGCATCAAACTTTCGTGTGGGCTCATTGGGAAGCAGTGCGGATCTTAAAAAGCCACTAAATGGACATCGATCTTTAGGCTTCTTGGCTTTTGCGATTGGGGTTAGGGCTGTGCAAAAACCGAACCGATCGATAAACCAAATCGATAAAAATGATATTGGGTTATTGGTATTGGGTTATCGGGTTAATGATTTTTTATTAGTTTTATAAAAAAATTTATTAGGTAAACGGTTTGGTATTGGTTTTAGCTTATTGGGTTATCGGTTTAAATAAGGATGCACTAAGTTATTGTTTTATCCTTATTTATGTTATATATTTAAATCTCTCTCTCTCTTTATCTCTCTCTCTCTCTATATATGTATGTGTGTGTACGTATATATATTTATGTGTATGTATATATATTATATGCACTACTAATTCATAATTCAATGATTCACAAAGTATTAACCTATTTAGGGAAATAAAGGCACAATATAAAGTTCGGTTATTATCGTAATAAAAAGCTTGAAGCATTTATAGCTTCCAACAATTAGGATTCAATTTTTTTCTAACTAACATTCAGTTCAAGTTTGAAGATTCTTGTAAACTAAAATGCATTACGTAGGTTTTGGCGGTAATTAAGATTTCATTTTTTTTATGTTAGTTGTTACTATTTTTATTTTATAAGTATTTTCTTATTGGTTAAACCAAAAACCAAACCGTTACGGACCAAAAATCGATAAACCGAAACCGATAAGAAAATATCGTATTGGTTGGTTATTGGTTGGTTATTGATTTTACATATTTAAAAACTGAAAACCGATAAACTGAACCAATAACACATAAAATCGAACCGAACCGACCGATGCACACCCCTAATTGGGGATACCCTTTTGGAAAGATAAACTCCAAAATGTAAAAAATTTCCTCCTCATTTTCAAAATTCATCATTTGCTTGGGTGATTCAACTTTCATCACATCCACCAGGCATAATGTTGAAAAGTGGTTCGAATGAGGACTAACTCTTACTTCCGGAATAGCATCCTTATTAGTACTTTACTCCAAAATGGACTAGAGTCTTCACAAGGATTGTGCTTGATTTCTTCTTTGGCCTCTAGCACCATTTCCCCAATCTTGGCATCATCCCTCATGGTTGGTTCGGTTGGTTGGGAAATCTCCAAGGGTTGGTCAAAATCAAGCCCATCATCAGTATAGGATTTTTTCTCCTCATATTCACACTCTTCGATTAGTCTAAATGATTCCACAGATAAGATATCATCTAAACATAATGTAGAAGACTGTCTTAGATGATTGACCTCGATATCCATCTCCTCTATCATTTCTCTTTCCTTGTTAATACCCTAATATCTTGACGTATATCACATATGATATCATTAGTTGTGTCTATACGATCCAACATTAGTTGAAGCATAGCTTCAATGCCACTCTTTCTGGTACTTCGTTCTTCCTTTTCTTGACCAAAAGACCTATCAAAATCATAAGAAGAACTAGAATTTGGGTTAGCACAATGGGGGGAGGGGGCATTTGGGCAATCACTCTAATGTCCATCTTGACCACCACATACAGAATAATCATACTCCAAATAGAATGGAGATGGTGCACACATCTCTCTCCGGGGAGCATATCTATAGTCTTACCAAAAGTGAGGTCCATCACAATATGGACATGGATCATCAAGATAAGATTTCCAACCACCAAGATCATGTTCATTCCATGATGCCATAGTAATAAGTAAACTAAAATAAAAAACTACCTAACACAAGAAATAAAAGTAAACTAAAAACAAATATTTACAAGTTTAAATTCAAGCAAGTAGGCTAAAATTCCAAACCAACTCAATTCGTCAAATTGTTCTCCGGCAACGGTGCCATTTTTGATAACGCTCAACTTACACGTCAATTTAGTACAAGACGGTCATCGTCAATATATTTACCCAACTTTGGAGTCGGGGTCGAATCCATAGGGAATAATGTGAGTGGCGATTAAACTAGTTTGAAACTAAAGCTACAAGTTAAATTCAAACAAATGATATGAAAAAGATAAAATGGGGGTTTTTGATGATCAACAAATAATTGTTGGTCACTTTAGTTTCAGTGTTTGTAATCAAAAGTTTATGGAAAACCAGAATTATGTTCACTATGGGTTTTGGTACTTGACAGATGCTAATAGTGATTCAAGATTCTCACGATAGGTAGGAACAACAGATTGTCTTTATCGAAGTTATGCCTAAATGTCTCTCGACCTACTTAAGCATTTAATTACATAATCCTCTCGGACTTAGGGAATTTATATTCACTGACCAAACTTTACCTCAGGTTAATTAACCTTGTTACAACGTCAATTATTAAATGGAAGGTTGGTAGCTTCCAAGCTCCTGTCTATAATTTGCTTCCTACTATAGTTGATTTCTTATCTCAAGCAAATCAAAGCAGGTGCTATCTATCGTTTGCAACCAATAGACAATAATTAAAACCTCGGAATTATAAAGGAGTCCTGTTACCTTTAGAATCTTGAACACTTAGCAACTTACCAAGACCTAACCCATAGATCCCATAATTCGGGTTAAAGGGATTTAGCCACGCATAATGTAATAATCAATACAACAAGTTGAATTCATAATTTGAAAGATGAACTTACAGCAAAATGAATAGCAACGAGTGTTTCTCAGATTAGATCAAAGTAGAAATCCCAAAGTAATGATTAAAATCTCTTCAAAGTAATTGCTTTTTTCAAGCTAAGAAACTAGAGAGAGAAAATAACAAAAATGTGTGTCTCAAAACTCAGGTTCGAAACTCCTAAGAAAACCCTAAACAAGGTTTTAAATAGTTCACCCTAATTATGGAAACAAAATAATAAAATTCAGAAATTCCTCGGATTAGGTGACACCATTTGTGATAGCCTATCAGGAGGCTGACAACTTATCACAAATGTCGTCAGCTTCCTTTATGCTTTTGGTACTCGGTGCTTAATGCTGACGAAAAATGGTGACACCCTATTAGCTCCTTGACGACCTATCACAAGTGTCGTCAAGGCTTTTCCTCAACTCTCATGTTCTGCCTTAGGCTGACGACAATCTTGACGACTTATCAGCTCCTTGACGTCTTATCACAAAATATCGTTACAACTTTCAACTTAGGCCAATTCCCTGTCTACTGCTGATGATGAAGCTGATAGCTTATCATAGGGTTGACGACTTATCGCAAATGTCGTCAGCCACACTTCGCCTTTATTTACTTCAGATTTCAGCTCATTTGCTTCCATTCTTGTTGGTTCTCTAGCATCTTAGCTTCTACTGCAAAATCAAACATAAAGCAATCCAAAACGACCAAAGTTGATTAAGACTTCGCAATTATTCTTAGTTAAAAGCCTCAAATGTGTTAGCATTAGCTCACACATCAGATATATATCAATTATAGTAAATGTTTATCAAAATCTATTTGTCTTTTAGTGTGAAACTAGGGGCAAATTCCCAAGGGTTTCCTTTATTGTAAATCATTTCTTCTTCTTGTTCTTTATTATTTTATAACACGTTATCTGTACGAGACTCTACCATCTCAAATTTGAAGGCTAAGGCTAAGGTATTATTATTTTTCTTCCTTTTTTATGGCTAATAATCTTACGAAGTGTGAGTTTGTTGCCCTTCAAAGTTCGGGCAAGAACTATATTTCATGGGTGTTGGATGCTGAAATCTACCTAGATGCTATGGGTCTTGGAGACGCCATAAAGAAAGAAAATACAGCATCTATTCAAAATCGTGCTAAGGCTATGATTTTCTTGCATCATCATCTTGACGAAGTTCTAAAAATTGAGTACCTTACTACTAAGGATCCACTCATATTGTGGAATAGCCTAAAAGAAAGATTTGACCACTTAAAGATGGTCAACCTCTCGAAAGCACGATATGAGTGGATGCATCTAAGATTTCAAGACTATAAGTTTGTTCATGAATACAATTCTGCCATGTTCGGAATTTCTTCTCAATTAAAACTATGTGGAGAGATGGTCAATGATGACGATATGATGGAAAAGACACTCTCCACTTTTTATACCTCGAATGTGCTATTACAACAACAATATCGAGTAAAAGGTTTCAAGAAGTATACTGAACTGGGTTCTCATTTTCTTGTGGCTGAACAAATTAATGATTTGTTGATGAAAAATCACAAGAACTGACCAACTGGATCCGCACCAGTCCCTGAGGTGAATGATGTGCACGCTCACCGTGCTAGGCATGGAAAAGGTCGCGGCTTTGGTTATGGACTTGATCGTGGACGTGATCGTGATGACCAAGAAAAAAACCCTGTTCCGAGTGTTAATCATTCATCTAACAAAAAGAAAAAAATGAGAAACGTGAAATAATTACTTGTTTCCGATGTGGTGGAAAAGGTCACTATTCACATGACTATCGTGCTCTCAAGCACTTAGTGGATCTTTATCAAGCATCACTAAAGAAGAAAGAGAGAAATCCCGAGGCTAACTTTCTCTTTGAAAATAATGTTGACATCACATGCTTGGATGTAGCAGACTTTTACAAGCACCCTGAAGAAAAGATTGATCACTTGATTGGTGATGGTTCCGTAAACATGGAAGAATGAATGCTTTTATTTTTTTTTATTGTTGATAAGAGTTAGAGAATAAAAATCATGTAAAAGTAGTTGTTTGCATGATTATTAGTTTTCAATTAGAATTGATTAGTTTAATTATATTATTGTTGTTTATTATTGAATTGAATTGAATTAAATTTTAATTTTATCATTATTTATTGAAAAAAAAAAAGAACAATACGTGCAAGAAATAAATCAAATCTTATATGCACAATGAACATGTAATATTTTTTACACCAACACTTGTGCTATAGTGACTTGGATTAGTGATAAAATTGAAACATGACGTTTGATAGTAATTATATAAAATCTTATTTCAACATAAGTGTATAAGATGTGATAGGTCATGTATTTATGCATTGTAACTATATTTTGATATTAATGGTATTTTGTAGGCAATTTATATGAATATACTTAATCTAGACCTCTTGGAATACCCCCTTTCTAACTCTTGTGTTCTTCTTCTTTGCCTCTGATCCTCCATTTTTTGTGCGAATGCTTGTATCCTTGCTATGTCCATGTCCTTTTTCAAAGCAGTAATGGTACAATCTCTAACCAGATATAGATCCAATCTATCCACATATCAATGAACTCTATCATCCATTGTAGCCATAACATTAGGAGCATACCTAGCCAAAGAGTTAAACCGAAGGCTGTACTCCCTCAGACTCATATTTCCTTGGCGAAGATTCAGGAACTGATCTGCACGGGCTTCTCGAATCTCATATGGAAGGTAATGATCAAGAAATGCCTCTTTGAACTCTTTCCAAGTAGCTGGAGATGCATCGATACCCCTAGATCGTTTCCAGTCTTCATACCACAATATAGCCTCCCCCTTGAATCTATATGCTGCTAGCTCAACTGTCTCTTTACCCGACACATGCATAACATCTAGATCCCTTTGGATTTGATCAATAAAGTCCTGTGGGTCTTTATTAAGATCTGATCCGGTGAAGGTGGGAGGATCCAATTTGAGAAAATCCTGCGTTCGTAGGCTAGCTGCCCTATCTGTACCACTAGAACCTGTAGTTGTAATGGCTTGTCCTTGAGCTTGTCCAGAAACTATACGAGCCAACAATTGTACTGCACTCCTTAAATCTTGATCTTCAGCATTGGTAGGTAGTTCTGAGGATGCGGTTCTTCTCCTTCTTAGCTCTTCTGGAGATGGAAGGGTAGGAGAAGTTTGGGACACAAACTCAGCTTGAGCCTCACTTTGATTAGCTCGTCTAGGTGGAGATTTGCTGGTCCCCTCCCCAGCAGCCTCGTCTATCCGCCTACCTATATTCTTACTCCTTCTTGTAACCGACATCTTTACTATAATAAGAGGAAAAAAATAGGTTTAATGTTTAAATATGACTTAACCTACAACATAGGCTCTATTGCACGATCTAAGATATGAAGAAAAAGAGAAAACCCCTAAATGTCACATAGCCTCCTATTTATAGATGTGGTGCACAACACGCCTATAAACAGGACTCTATATAGACACGGCTTTGTAGACACCCTAGGACGACCGCTCTGATACCACTTTTGTCACGCCTCAAATCCTATTGGGGAAGACAGGCACCCGTAGCCGTAAAGGCCCGAGAGAACCAATTCATGACCTTATACTTCCCATGCATGTAACTGTAACAACCAAATGTTCTAACAACATAATATTATGCATCGATGAAATTAACTACACATACAGTCCCAAAACTGATATGTACAACACTTGGCCGGTGGGGCCACCGTGTCTAAAATCAGGACACTACCATAACTTTACATTAGTCTACAAAGCCTCTAGAAGATACATAGACTTAGTCAGGGTCGGGACAAACCCCCGCCCTACTCTTGACTTACTGTACAATACCAAAATATATGGAGCAGACTCGAAAAGCCTCGAATCAACCTGGAGCTCACCAATAGTCCTTGAACAACCTGCGCTCCTACTAGTGAGTTGTATGAGCTGAAGTGCCTCTGCCTGCAGCATGAAATGCAGGTCCCCCGTGAGGGACGTCAGTACGAAAATATGTACTAAATATGTAAGGCAGAAAGTAGCAACACACTTGATACAAAAGCTCAATAGAAATCCAATACAAGTGTATAAGGAGTACTAGTAGACCACCTCTATAAATACTTGTGGGACAATGTACATTACATTCGTTCTTCATTTTACCTTCTTACATCATAATCTTTGTAATCCATATAATGCAAATGACCAGCTGATCAGTGGTAGAAAGATAAATTAGGATCGGCCCATGCTAGGCTTACGCCCCTGAGCTGCCACCTATATAAAGATTGGGATCGGCCCATGCTAGGCTTATGCCCCTGAAATGCCACCCACAAATAAAGGTATCGAGATCGGCCCATGCTAGGCAAGTGCCCCTGAGCTGCCACTCATCATTTTACAGATTTGCATTACTTAGTTTATTTAGCCTTTGAGATTGTTACTTTGGTGGTCATCACATTATAGTACCTTGAACCAGTAATACGCTAATAAGAGACATGTAAATAGACACTTAATGCAACAACAATGAGGTAGGGAGCTGTTGGCACACAAATAAAGTGTTTAGGAGCTGAAATAACACATGGGTCTTATTTGAACAAATGGAGAACTCCTGAAATTTTCTAGTGAAGATAGATGCGCAATTTAATAATAAGCACGTATTGAGGTGTTCTAATGTGTTAGAGAATGGGAACAAGGTCATTGGATACATGGAGTTTAATATGCTACCATTATGTTTCACTTTGTTATAGGATAACCTCAGAAACTTGCTTGAGGGAACAATGGTACGACTTCATGCCAAAGAGTGTGAAATAAGTATGCCTTACATACTTGGTTATTTGACTCCGAAACTAGACCGACTTGACTTCTCGCCTCTTTGATTACTTATCTACAATAGAATATATGGTAAACTAGTATTAGTTACCAATAAAAACATTTGAGGTACTTAATTTCACCCAAAACAGTAACCGGGCAGCAATTATTACTCTATCAAACAAGGGTGTTATTTTAACCCTTTTTCTTTCCTCCAATTACACCCACATATCATATAGGTTCTTATAAGGTTCACCAAAACCACCTCGACTTCATTACACATTCCAAACAATACGCAAAATAGATTGGACAACAAGCATTAGTTCGGTGCTGTATCACCACACCTTTCTTCTATAATTCATTACAAACTCATCACACCTTTATCCAACTTCAACCTGGCAGCCCATAACATACACATACAAAACAGTCCACAAAATAGTCCCAAACCACTTTTATTGTAGCAATCAATTATTGAACTCTTCATCTCTTGAGTTCTCAATAACAAGACATCCATAATCCCCTCTCAAATTCACATATAAGAAAAATAAAATGGGGCTGTCACCTTACCTCAATTCAGCAACTTATTCTTTTAATTGAACTCTTCAAGATCTTGAACTTTCCTTCACACTTAAACCAAAGAAGAAGAAAAAAAAGTTCCTTAATAACAAGGAAACATGAACAAACAACTTGTTCTATAATCAGCCATATACTTATAGTCAAACACTTATAAATTGTTTCCCTAACCTCCCATGAGATAATTAAACAAAACCTTAAGTGTTTTTTACTTACCTTGGTCTGCAAAGGGGAGGGTTTCTTCAAGAACCCTAGAAGGAAAAATAGGGCTGCTGCTCTTGTTGTTTTTGAGAGAGTAGAGAGATTTGCTGAAATATACTCCTTTTTTGTGACTTAAAAGTGAAGTAAAATGACCAGCAACTTGGCCTTTTAAAGGCACTATCTTGTCCACCTCCTTAGCTGCATTTTGGACCATAAAATTGGTCAAATTGGTCCAAGTAGGTGATGCACCTACTTAAGGGTCCAAGCTGCTGAAACTTCAAAGTAGGTGATGCACCTACTTGCATAATTTCTTGTTGGGCTCAATTATATTTGGGCCTTGGCAGATTGGTGTGTTGGGTCACTTATCCATTTTCTTTCTTTTTTTGTTCACTTTGGCCCAAATGAGTATATTAGCATATACCCAAATATGATCCATAGCCATGGGTCCATTAATTTGGTTCAAACAACTTAAGTAGGTGAATAACCTACTAGCTTAAATAAGTCAAGCAAGCACCTCAATATTTTGCTCCATTTTCAGCTTCTAATCCCTTTAGTCTAACCTTCAACTTATACACACTTGGTCACTTTAAACTTTAGATTCAAATACTAGCTTACGATTCCAAGTTTAAATAGTTATCTTAACGTTAACTTAGTCGCATCACACTAAACTATACGGGAAGCCTCTATAATTCCATCTACACTATTAATAATTGCATAACAAATCTCATCCGTTACCTATACCATATGACCATACCAGGTTCCATATAATTAGAATAAGTACAAGCAAGATACAGGATGTTACAATTCCCTTGTACCCCACAAGGATTTCAATTAGACCAACCATAACTACCAAGACCTTACCATTTAACCATTCCAAACTATTTATACCATTAACGATTCCATTACTAAGTTATACCATGCATAGTTCAACTAAAGTCTAACCATTTAACCAACAACATTCTCATAGACATTTTATCAAACATGTTGGGGGCATAGTATTTCCAAAGACAAAACCAAGTAACAATTAACCATTCCCCTGCAACCAAATGTTCAAACCATTATAATAATATCAAAACCACAAGTAAATGGCATGGGAAAACCATAACCAACCATTTATAACTAAAATCCCCAACATATATTTGAAAACCCAAAACCATGCCACAATTTTCCCTAAAATCAATTCATAAAACATGCTTTTAGTTGGAACAAACAATGATGGAGGAGTAACATGCTTTAGATTATAAAGAGGACGAAGAGAAATCACCCTTCTGAGCCATAAATTGATCATATTGATGAAACCCTAACCTTTCTTAACCCAAGATCCTTGATAAAATTTGAGAGTCTTTTAATAGAGTTTGAGTTCTTGAAAATAGGTTCAATGATGTCCTAAGAGTGTTATAAGTCATGGGGTCTGAAGATGTTAAGAGGGGAAATGTCCAAATTAACCCCAACTTAAACTGCATAAAATTCCCATAGATTGGTACGACCACCCCACCCCAATCATACCCTAGGGAATGAGTGGTACCCTTAACTCATACCCTAGGTCTCCCCTTGGACCCCAACACTTTCAAACATATGACCTCCCAAGCTAAACTATACCTATCCATACGATTAGTACCATGGAATCGTACCCTTGGATATATTAGGAGGAGTCGAACACTGTCTAACATACGAATTGGATAATACAACTTGTCCCATATCCTCACGACTCATGGTGAGACAATCGTACTCAGATCTAATTTAAGTTACTAAGTCTTAGATTAAGTAAAAGAAAAACCAAACTAGCGACCCGTCAACAACCATACAACTCATATTGACCTAGTCATACCCATTCTAGAAAAATAACCACCCAACACTGGACAATATATGACTGGGTCACCTGACTCATACCTTATTATATGACTAGTACCCCTTAGTTGTATGATGTCCAAAAGCCAAAAACAGAGAATTTTTCTAAGGGTAAAACCCAAGGTGTTTAAGTCTCCCGCACTAGGATCATTCATCCCCTAATGACGGACAAGGTAGTACAAGCACGAGGTACACCCCAACATAACCATTCTAACCTTTAACTAAGTTAGAAAATAAATATGCAAGGAAATCAACCTTACTTTAACTAAGTTTAGAAAACAAAGATGCGATCAAGCACACATAACTTCCGCATAAATATTCAGAGAAGAATACAAATGCGGATACTTGGACTTTATGTCCTCTTCTTCTTTCCAAGTAGATTTTTCCACCTTGTAGATCCACTATAGATCCTTAATTGAAGCTACATACTTGTTCTGCAAACAACGAACCTGCCAATCAAAGATCTCAATTGGGATTTGTTCATAAGATGGAGAATCTGAGATACCAAATACTTAAGAGAAATAATCGATGAAGGATCATCTATACACTTTCTCAACATAGAAACATGGAATATCGGATGAATGGAGATAAAACTAGAAGGAAACAACAATTAATAAGCAACATTACCAACCTTCATAAAAACCACTTAAGGACTAACATAACAGGGATTGATCTTCCCTTTTTTTCCAAACTATATTACTCCCTTCATGGAAAAAACTTATAGGAATACCCTATCCCCAACCTCAAGATACAAGTCCATATGTCTTACATCTGCATTGGACTTTTGGCGACTTTGGGAAGCTTTAAGCCTATCCTGAATCACCTTTACCTTCTTCAAAGCCTGGTAAACCAAATTTAGGCCAAGCATATTGGCCTCACAAAGCTTGAATCATCCAATAGGAGATCTACATCTCCTACCATGTAATGCCTCAAAAGAAGCCATCCTAATGCTAGAATTATAACTATTGTTGTAAGAAAACTCTACAAGAGGTAGATTATAATACCCCAAACTTTCTTTAAGTCCAATCTTGTCTACAAAAGATTTATTGATGACTTCCTAAATGATTAATGTTTAAACTAGATAGAATTTCCTGAATTTCAACTTTTTATCATGTGGTAATTGAATTAGATTTCCAACGATACCAATTTTATCCAAAATCTACTATTGGAGTAGAAAGTTATAGACGTTTTATTGAAAGCTGTCAGAACCGCTCTGGTGCGATGGGCAGGTTGATGGACCATTAAGCTAGTGATGGACTGTCTCCTAAACCGTCGCAACTAAGGTAGTAAGTTAATCTTCTGGCTAAGGTGCGATGGATAGGTTGACGAACCGTCGAGCTAGCGATGGACCATCGCCCAAGCCATCCCTACTAAGGCAGTGAGTCCCTATTCTGGTCCAAATGCGATGGTCAAAATAATGGATTATCGAGCCAGCGACAGACCATTGTATGAGCTATCACAGATCCCGTTCAACAATTTAAAGCCATTCTAAAAAGGGTATTTGGGTCCTTTTCCACCTGTTTTAACCCCTAATTATACCAGAAAGTAGCTCATAACTTCATTATTCATTCACAATATCCAATTAGGGTTTCTCTCAAAGATCAATCCCCAAGAACAAAAAACCCTAGGTTCTTAATTCCAAGTCAAGAATTCAAGCTTTGCTTCATAAATCTTCAAGAAATCATTCACCCAGGCATGTCAAGTGTTAATTCATGGATTCCTTTCATCCATGAAGCCCAAGAATCAAATTTTAAATTCTTAATTGTGATGTTTATGTTGTGGATTGATTACAATCATGTTGATGTTGTGTATGATACCCATGATGGAATCATTAAATGTGTTTTCATTAATTTATGCTAGCATGTGGATTGAAATCTACTAAATTATGTTGATTTATGCAACCATGATGAATTAATTTAATATCCAAGCCTAAGCTTATAATTATGCATGCAAGTTGTTTGATAAAATGCCCAAGAGAATAGGAAACATGCCTTATGACTCAATTATGACCAAAATAATGAACCTATGTTTCACCCTTAAGTTAAAATGACTCCCATGTTATTGTTATGCTTTGTGATGGATTGATGCAATGCTCATGAGATTAGGCTTTTGAAATTATGACATATTTACATGCACTTCTATTCATGTGTGAGATTATGGCATGCAAATACTTCATGAATATCCCTGAAGATTGTACTATGAATTGTTGACTATGGTTATGTGTCAAGAAGTGTCAAGTCTTGTCAGCTTCATGCTATTGAGTCTTGGGGGTACTTGTACCCGACAATTTAGTTGTATTCCTAGAGCCAGTGCCATGTTTTCAAGATACTCTCAGTCAATCCATGTTTAATAGAATTCAGCCAGTCTCATAACTCAGGAAAACTCAGTAATATCAGTAATCTCAGTAAGTTATCAGATCTTAGTGATACTTCATCAGTCAACGAAGCTCATTAAACTCAGTCCAGCCAGTTCAATATAACTAATTAGTGTCTAATCAAATGGGAGTAGGATTCAACACAGAGTGAGCCTAGGGATGGAAACTTACCTGCGAGTATAGAGTGTGATTCTTAGAAGCAATCCCTGTACTCCAGAACTATGTAGCTAGCGTAGGTTGAGAAATATAACCTATTAGATGAGGGTTGATGAGGTGGCTTAGCTTGTTAGATGAGAGTCCCACCATTCTCCATAGAGTACCTGTTAGATGAGGGGTCACTCATAGCTTGTCCTTACTAGTGGCACAGTATTGACACCCTTCTAATTGGGGTTACAGATTGGACCACAACTCAGCTATAATAGCTTATTAGTGGCTTGTTGGTTAAAGGAATACTTCCCACAGTCTGAGTCTCAGGTCTTAGTAATAGTACTCAGATAGTTCTACAAAATTCAGGACGGTCACATATAGTCATCTAGTATAGTACGGAACTCATCTAGTTCCATCAGAATCTAAACTGTCAGATATAGTCACTCAGTATCAGTTATATTAGTTATCAGTAACTCCTGATATCAGTATTTAGACTCAGTAGTTAGCATTATCATGAATTCAGTTACAATTACTTATTCATGCATATATTCTCACGTTCATGTTATACAATCAGTTAGTATTGTTCATGCATAAGAACCCTTTTCATTTAGACTACCTCACTAGCATACTAGTACTTTCAATCATAATGATGTATTTTCACTATGGTGTTTTATACCATAGGTTCAGAAGTACGAGTTCCAGAATATCAGCAGTATTCCAGTTTCAGCAGTCATAGTCAGCAGTGAGTCCTCATCATTTGAGGATGTTATGATTTGATTACTTCACTTTTATAGTACTTAGTTTATTTTAGTAGTTGGAGTTAGTTTGGGACATACCCCATCAACTCCTTATTCAAGCAGTACAGTGTTAGATGCTTTCAGACTATAATATGTTCCGATAGTTATTTTAGTTGTTTTAGTATTGATATACCATATTTTTAGATATTGTGTTTTACCAGATATTTGAACCTTATGGCCTTTTGCCTTTTATTCTGCATTTATATAGTATATTATGCAGTGTTTAGGTGCAGATATCAGTCATGGGTTAGCTTGTGGTCCTTCAGGGTCACAAGCACCGTATAGCATTTTGGGTACCATATTCGGGGTGTTACAAACTTGATATCAGAGCCTAAGTTTTACCAGTATCCTAGGAAGTCTGAAAAGCATCATCTAGTAGAGTCTTGTGTATGGGTGTGTTATGCACCACACTTATGGACAGGAGGCTATAAGATGTTTTAGGAACAGTTTCCCTTCTTTTAGTATTTATGTCATGCCAGTGAGCATAAGCTCAAATGTAGACTCCTAGTCTAAATCTATTTTTCTATTTCATTTACTGAATATGTCTCCCAAAAGGGCTAACATAAGGAGAACTAGAAATCAGTCAGTACCTTTGCCCGTTTAGGCAGATTCCCTGGACGAGCATACCTTTCATGGAAAATTCAGAACTGACTCCCTCACTTTATCTTACTCAGTAGTAGCTTAGAGAAATCAGCAGGCTGTAGTCCCAGCCCATTCTTCAGCCAGTGCTCTAGTGCCAAAATTTAGAGACGACAAAAGGGATAGGGCACCAGGCCCTAAACCTCAGGGCAGTGTTAGCAGGGCCTAAACCCATCCCCTTTGTAAGACTTGTGGTAAGAACCATCAGGGTATTTCCAGATCTGGAAACGACGTCTGTTTCAGATGTGGCAAGCCAGGCCACAGAGTCAGATATTATCCCCAGTCAGGTTTTCAGGGTCAGCGTAACCGTTCCTCAGCTCAGTACGATCATCCGAATTAGCAGGGTGCTACCTCTAGTGCTACCGGTGGACAACACCAGAATAAACTCTATGCTCTCCAGTCCTGACAGGATTAGGAAAATTCTCCTGATATGGTTACTGGTATGTTACAGATCTTTTACTTACATGTTTACGCTTTCCTAGATCTAGGAACTTCCTTGTCTTTTGTTACTCCTTATATAGCAGTTGATTTCAGAGTCAGTACCGAAATTCTATCAGAGTCCTTTTCAATCTCTACCACAATAGGTAAAACCATCATAGCTCGACGGGTATACAAGAACTGTCCGATCATGGTAACTGAGAAAGTCACTTTAACAAACTTAGTCGAATTAGAGATTATAGATTTTGATGTCATTCTCGGCATGGATTGGCTTCATTCCTTCTATGCCACAATCGAATATAGTCCAGTTTTAGTTTTTGAAAAAATCCATCCTAGAATGGAGGGTAGTATTTTAGCATTCAGAGGTCCACTTGTTTCCTACCTACATACCTAGAAAATGATATCTAAGAGATGTGTCTATCATTTTATTCGAGTTAAGGATTCTAGTTCTAAAACTCCCAATATTGAATCAGTCTCAGTAGTGAATGAATATTCAGATGTGTTTCCCAAAAATTTTCTCGGAGTTCCTCCTAAAAGGGAAATAGACTTTGGCATTGATCTTTTTTCAAATACTCAGCCTTTATCTATTCCGCCATATAAAATAGCACCAGTGAAACTTAAAGAACTAAAATAACAGTTGAAGGATCTCTTAGATAAGGGATTTATTAGGCCCAGTGTTTCCCCATGGGGTACACCAGTTTTGTTCATGTGAAAGAGAGATGGCTCTCTCAGAATGTGTATAGACTACCACCAGCTTAATAAAGTCACGGTTACAAATAATTATGCACTTCCCAAAATCAATGACTTGTTTGGCCAACTTTAGGGTGCCAGCTATTTCTCTAAGATAGACATCAAATCAGGCTATCATCAACCTAGAGTTAGAGAATATGACATTCTAAGGATAGCTATTCAAACTTGGTACGGTCACTTCGAATTCTTAGTTATGTCCTTTGGTCTTACCAATGCCCCAGCAGCTTTCATGGACTTAATGAACCATGTGTTCAAGAAGTACTTGGACATGTTCGTTATAGTCTTCATAGATGACATCCTCATCTATTCCCGCAGTGAACATAATCATGCAGACCATCTTATAATAGTATTACAGATCCTTAAAATCTATCAAGTATCATGATATCTATTTATGTCCTACCTGTCAGCTCCATGATCATCGCACATATTTGTGCACATTAGTGAAAATTATGTACGTTTCCAGTTCCTTGTATAAGGAATTCTAGTTTACTCAATAGTACAGATCATGTACCATGAATACAAAACCTGCAGACTTAGGTCATGCAGCTCATGACTCATGTACTCATGTCGTGCTTTACAGTATACTCAACCCACATGACTCATGTTCCACTCCTCGTGATCAGCCAAACTCAGGTTATGTGACATATGCCCTCAGTTTAGATCTCTCAGTGAATGCGTGGTATCGATGTTCTATCCCTTAGGCCTCAGTTACAACGTCAGTTTAGTAATCAGTATTCAGTAAGGGACTCAGATAGTCCTACAGGACCATGGCTTTCAGTTATCAATTACTTAGCCATCAGAATTCAGTACTTCAGTACCTATCTAAACTTCAATTATCAGAAACTAGCATTCAGTCCCAGTATACGTCTTAATTACAAATTTAGTTGCAGTCTCTACTACAGTCTTAGATATAGTGTCAGCCTCAACCTAAGTTCAAAAGTCAGATAAGTACCACAGTCCAATTTAAGGTTTGCTTGACCATAGCATGTAGTTATCAGTTATGCATGTTCTCAGTGTTTCAGTACCTCAGCTTACAGAATGTTTCCAAAACATGTTATACGCCTGGTCTTCCATTCTTAGAAAATATAAGTATTTCATGAATTCATGCTCAACTATCTCATGTTACTCAATTAGTCCTTTTCTCATGTTTATAAAAACTCCATATTCTCAGTCTAGTAATTAAGACTAAGTATAGTTCAGTCTTACATACCCAGTACTCAACCTTCAGTCAGTCAGTAGATCAGATAAATCAGTCAGTAGGAATTAGTTTGAATAATCAGTACTTCAGTACAACAGTCAGACAAACAAGTTCACATATTTTCCCATTATGTCCACCTAGTTGCACTATTCGAAGTCTCGTGAATGTAACCATTCTAAGATGGACCAATCAAGTAGTTGTGGGTTCATCTCAGTTTATGTTTCATGACTCAGTCTCTGATCTCGGATATTTAGTCGTGATCCCATTTGTAGGTTCCCTATGCATCAATTCAGTCTCTCTTCAGTATCTTGGCCAAGTCAGCATTCTTCGAGGGACGTAGTGTCCCAAGGGAGAGATACACTATAATCCCCTGAACTTTCATTACCTAAACATGTCATTCCCTCTTCATATAAGGAACCTATCTTGGAGTAGTGGGTATTCATAGGTGGACCTTCAAGCTCCAATATCAATCGTAATCCACATAAGCAATGGCTCAGTTCAGTTCATGATACTCAGTCCATGTTACATATTATAGACTCAGACATGTTCACATATTCCCGTTCATGCATGTTCAATAAATGATATCGAGTTCGAGATTAATGACTTTATCTATCTACAAATCTCTCCCATGAAGGGACTGAAGAGATTCGACATAAAGGAAAATCTCAGTTCCTGATATATCGGTCCCTTCAAAATTCTCAGTCATTTTGGGAAGGTAGCTTATGATCTAGGGTTGCCTTCAGATCTAGCCTTAGTTCATCCAATCTTCTATGTCTCTTTGCTCAAGAAGTGCATAGGTGACCCGACAGTCGTAGTCCCTATTCAAAGCATAGATGTTCAGAACAACCTCTCTTAGGAAGAGATTTTAATCGAAATCCTAGACCATCAAACTCGCAGACTGAGAAACAAAGAAGTCCCTCTTGTCAAAGTTCTTTGGTGAAATCAGTCTGTTGATGGAGCTACTTGGGAAGCAGCAGCAGATATGCGAACCAAGTACTCTCACCTCTTCTCTACTAACTCAGATCTAGCTTAAGGTAATAGTTCTCCTTAAGCTTTTCAGTTTCATGTTCAGGTTTCAGTTACAATATTGGTATCTATTTCATGTTCAGAATTACATTATAAACTTGGTATCAAATACCATTGCATATTCAGTCATTTATTCATGTATTAGTTCAGTCAAGTAATCATGAATCAAATATGCATTATCATTGTGAGAAACTTAGTTCCTCAGAACACTCAGTCATGTATTCATGAATTAGTTACTCATGTATCAAATATACATGTTCAGTATGATATATATTCAGTTTATCAGTCATGTTAGTCATGGAGTCATATTTCAGTCATTCATGTTCAATATGTAATTTAGTCTACAATTTCTCCCCTCTCAGTCAGTTTCATTTGAGGATGAATATTTCTAAGGGGGAGAGATTATAATACCCTGAACTTTCTTTAAGTCCAATCTAGTCTCTAGAAGAGTTATTGATGACTTCCTAAATGATTAATATTTAAACCAGAAAGAATTTCCCCAATTTTGACTTTTTATCATGTGGGAAATTAAATTAGCTTTCCAACGATACCAATTTCATCCAAAATCCGCTATCGGAGTAGAAAGTTATGGATGTTTTACTGAGAGTTGTCAGAACCGCCCAGGTGCGACGGGCAGGTTGACGGACTATCGAGCTATTGATGGACCGTCGCCTAAACTATCGCAGCTAAGGTAGTAAGTCAATCTTCTGGCTAAGGTGTGATGGATAGGTTGACGGACCGTTGAGCTAGCAATGGACCATCGCGTAAATTGTCTCTACTAAGGCAGTGAGTTCCTATTGCTGCCCAAGTGCGACGGTCAGAACGATGGACCGTCGCAAGAGCCATCGCAGATCCCGCTAAATAATTTAAAGCCATTTATAAAAGGGTATTTGGGTCCTTTTCCACCAATTTTAACCCCTAATTATACCAGACAATAGCTCATAACTTCATTATTCATTCACAATATCCAATTAGGGTTTTTCTCAAAGATCAATCCCCAAGAACAAGAAACCCTAGGTGCTTAATTCCAAGTTAAGAATTCAAGCTTTCTGTAACGCCCCTATTTTCTGAACCGAAATGCTACACGATGCTCATGACTCCGAGGGCCCACAACCTAACCCATGACTGATATTTGTACCTATACACTGCATAATATATAAATATAAATGCGGAAACATAAACTAAAGGCCATGAGGTTCACTACTGAACATAATCTGAGTAATAAAAATGTCTGAATAAAGATGTATAACAATACCAAAATAGAACTGAAATACTGAAGTCTGAATCTAGTCTATAATCTATTCTGCGTCTACTCTGAAAGCCTCTACTGTCTGAATAATCTAAATAAGGAGCTGATTGGATATGTCCCCAACTAACTCAGACTAATGATCTAATCGATGAGAAGATAGAGAAATAATCATGTTCTCGAAGGATGAGGACTCACTTCTAACTCTGACTACTGAAATTTGCAATGCTACTGCTGCTTGGGAACTCATGCCTCTGAACTGATGGAATAAAATAAAATACCATAGCACAAATGCTTCAGTAAGTCTAAATGTACTGAGTATACGAGTGAGGTAGGCTAAATACAAAGGGTTTATATGCATGAACAATGCTGACTGATATAAACGTGAGAATACATACATGCAAAAGTAAATATAACTAAACTCGTGGTGATACTGACTACTGAGTTGGAATGTTGACAACATGATTTTACTGATACTGAGATACTGAAAAGATGAAAGGCTATTTCTGATAGTTCAAATTATGAAGAACTAGTCTGATTAACTGTGTGTAACAGTCCTGAAACTGAATACTGATAACGTAAGCTATGAGGACTGATCTAACTGATATAACTGTGATGATCGTCCTAACCGATGTAACTGATACTGAGCAACTGTATCTGACAGTCTGACTCTTTTAATAATGATTAAGAGTGACTAAGTTTAAGATCAGGCCTAACTAACGGGTGATCTATGGAACGGGTATTGAGAATACTCAACTGAATCTGAGATGAAGATCAAGCCTATCTGATGGGTGACCTCTGTAAGTACTGATACTGAATAAATTTATGTTAGACCAAGCCTATCTAACGGGTGGTCTATGAATCTGTGGAACTATCTGAGTTCCTTACTGAGATTAATGATTGTATCTGACAGTCTTGATTTGTTAGTTCTACTCTGAACAATGATACTAAAACTGTAACTGTGGGAGTTCCCACTTAATCGACATTCCCCGAGTCTGAACTAGTGGGGTCCAACCTGTAACCCCAGTTGAAAGGGTGTCAATACTGTGCAACGGGTAAAGACCTCTCTGGTCAAGCCTATCTGATGGGTGACCCTCATAGGAAGTCAAGCCTAAGATAGTATAATAGTCAATCCTCTCTGATGGATGACAAGCCTTTTTCTAATGGATGGCTCCTACATCCTGCACTGGCTACACAATTTTGGAGTTCAGGGATTGCTTCGAACGACTCTGCCTCTCCAACGGAGAGCCGCCACCCCTTCACTCGTCGGTGCTAGCTCTTACTCCCAACTGAAAGACTCTGAACTGATTCTTAGAACATGTATTTGAACTGAACTGAAGATGTTACTGAGTTTCTTTTTTGACTGAGATAACTGATTTCACTTGGTTCCATTATCTTCCTGAATACTACTGAATCTATTATTTGACTGAATGATACTAAGTTCTGAATTGTTTTCTTGAATGCTACTGAGATCTGAGTTGAGTACTGAACTGAAGCTGGAATGATAATGATACTTAGATTACTGAATTTTCTTAAGTTCTATATCTGTCTGAGAGTTCTGAATTCTGTAACTGACTGAGTTCTACTGAACATAGCATGACTGAGATTGTCTTGAGACTGACTCGACTCTAGGCACACAGTTATATTTTTCGGGTACAAGTACCCCTAGGACTCGATGGAAGGAAACTGACACACATGATACTTCTTGATGATAGAAATAACATCCACAATTCATAATACCATAAGTAGGGGATTTCATACTACACATGGTTCTCAACACCTTGTACATGAAAGGGAATACATATAACATGGGTATACTTACATACCTCAATATCATGGGCATTCCATATCACAACAACAACTCATAACAACAACACATATCAATAACATGGAATTCATATGGAAACATAAGGAATAGAACATGGACTTGTCATTTAAGCACTATTAAGTCATAAAAACATGGATTCTATCAGTATTTGGCATTTTATCAAACACCTTACATGCACAACTTTGGGCATTGGTGTGCTAATCAATTTGACAATCTTAATCTATCCAAAATTCATAGGTTTCAACTAACTTACTCACATGCTTCATGAAAAACACATCAAGATACAACCTTGAATCCAAACAACAATCATCAACATGAATATTGTCATAACACAATAAGAAAATCACAATTTATAATTTAAAACATGATTCTTGATCTCCATGGATGAAAGGGATCCATGGATAAACACTACGTATACCTTAGTGATTGAATATTGAAAGATATATAATGTTTCTTTAAGGTTCTTGAAGAAATATTTAGGCTTATTCTTGATTTTTCTTGACTAGGGTTTAACCTTTTTGGGAGAGAATATTCTTGTTCTTGAGGAGATGATCTTGAGAGAAAACCCTAATCTTGTGGTTGAGAGTGTATGAGAGAATTTTTGATATGTTTAACTGAAGAAAAATAGGAGAAAGTTACATCCCTTGAGGTTTATAAGTCGTGGGAGGTGAAGGAAAATACCAAAATACCCTTTCAAAAATACTTCCCAATTGCTGAAAATCTTAGCTGACGACCAAGGCTGAAATATCGTCAAATTTGTGATAAGTCGTCGCAAATGTCATCACTTGGGAGATGATTTCTGCCTAAGGCTGAGGACATTTATGATAAGTCATCACACTTGTGATAAATTATCACAAAATTTCGTCACTGGGGGTGGATTTCTGCCTAAGGCTGACGGCATTTGTGATAAGTCGTCACACTTGTGATAACTTATCACAAAATGTCATCAGTCAGTTTTTCAGGCTGACATGCTGGAGTAAAATGGTCATAACTCTTTGCTCCAATATTGGATTTGGGAGAAATTTGTATCGTTGGAGAGGTAATTCAAAGATATTTAATTTTATATATAGTAGGTTCTATAATTCTATATATACAAAGAGTTATGGTTGATTGAAGTTGCCCTAAGTTTTGATGCTCACTAAAACTTGGACGATAGGAAATCTTTCAACTTGTCCTTGAGTTACGGGACCTCTATAATCTAAATTCTTTCTCAAATAGATTCCCACACTACATAATTGATTAACACACTCAATTTACATAGGATTCGAGGCTTTTGGAATATCTATGCATATGAATGATGGATTTTTATTCTAGTCCAAAATGTGGGGTATTACATTATCTCCCCCTTGGAATCATTCATCCTCGAATGTCGATTGATATGTTAAGAGTACTGATCAACTAAACTTATTAAGGGATGTGAATATCTAAAATATGACTATATGACAGAAATTACTGACACAAAATTTTCCACTAGAGTATGCATGCATAGCTGATGCATAGAATATCTGGATGAGACTATTGATAAGCTAAATCCTCATGACGGATATACATATCTGATGCATAAATACTTGACTAAGTTGTTCTCATGAATGTATGACTAAATACACTGATAAGCTGAACTTTCTCTACTGAACATGCATATCTAATGCATGGAGGTCTGACTGAACTTACTCTTGAAAGCATGAATGACTGTGCAATGATAATTAATGCTAACTCGTAATAGAAATCTGTGCATGAAACTGAATGGGTTTATAGAATTGATAACTTTGGGGAGTTATAGAGCATCTCCCCCTTGGGACACTATGTCCCTCTAAAAACACTTACATAACTGGAATACTTGAGGACTACTGAGGCGGTGCACAAGGAATCTATGAATAGGATCATATCTAAACATCTGAGAGCTGAAGATAATGCATGATGCATGAACTGAGTTACACTCGCAACTACTAATATACTCTGTCTTGGAATAGTTACCTTACTAAGATTTTTGATAGTATGACTAGATGGAAAGATGTGAAAACAAACTATACGAATCTGATTGCCTGACTACAAAACTGAACTACAGGCTTTACTGACTAACTCATGCTGAAAACTTAAGCTTAACTAAAGCACTGCTTTTGGATTTTTTCAACTAAAACTTCCACCTTAGCCTTAAGTCATCATCATAAGTCTGGGAACACTTCACTAAACTTTGAATTGAACTACAATCGATCTACTCTAGGGTCTACGATACAATAATGTACCTAAATGATAACTCATCCTGCAAGACTGCACCTGAAAGTATAAAGCTCACTGCTAATATTATCCTTTGGGGTACAACTCTTAACTTTCTTTAGTCTTCGCAATCATCAAACTTAAATTCTTGCATGCACTGTTCAAGCCTACTAAAATCTCTAGAACATGTCTAGGCACTTATACATAAACATAACACCCACTACTGTCATGGGATGCTAATATCACATATTTTAACTTACATCCACACCTTCATACTTAGTCTAAAATCCACCAACTTAAATTTTTCAAAGATTCAACCTTAGTCTCTAAAGCATAATGTGAATATCCATAATTCTTTAATAAACATGCTACTCTCATCCTAGCCTTCAAATGTTACCTCTCTAAAACATATATTTTATCCACACCATAAGAATTACCACTATGTCTCCATCAATAATACATATAACTCTGGATCACTAAACTTATAATCTTGTATACATTGTTTCAAGCCTACTGATTCACCTTTTATACAACTAACCCCTATGAAACATACACTGCCCAACTTTAGATAACACTATCCCAAACTATTTATGGGGATGATCTGAGAAAGCTTTATCTGTAGGACTCTGGGCCTCACTACTTCTGCTACCTTAAGAGTAAGGTAAAGCTGACATGAATGGAACATGATTAGAATCCACATAAGTTTTTAGAGAACCTTTCTATAGCATGATCTGAGACATGATAGAAGGGAAACTATTCCTAAAACATCTTATAGCCTCCTACACATAAATGTGGCATGTAACACACCCATTTACAAGACTCTACTTGAACCTTAGGCTCTGATACAAAGTTTGTAATGCCCAATTATCTGAACTGAAATGCTACACGGTGCTCATGACCTCGAGGGACCACAAGATAACCCATGATTGATATCTGTACTTGTACATTGCATAATATATAAATATAAATATGGAAACATAAACTGAAGGCTATGAGGTTCAATACTGAACATAATCTGAGTAATAAAAATGTCTGAATAAAGTGGTATCACAATACCAAAACAAAACTGAAATACTAAAGTCTAAATCTAGTCTGTAATCTAGTCTGTGTCTAGTCTGAAAGCCTCTACTGTATGAATAATCTGAATAAGAAGATGGTGGGACATGTCCCTAACTAACTCTAACTAATGAACTAATCAATAAGAAGATAGAGAAAAAATCATGCCCTCAAAGGATGAGGACTTACTTCTAACTCTGACTGCTGAAATCTGCAATGCTACTGCTGCTCTAGAACTCGTGCCTCTGAACCTATGGTGTAAATTAAAAAACCATAGTGTGAATGCATCAGTACATCAGAATGTCTGAGTATACGAGTGAGGTAGGCTAAATGCAAAGGGTTTATATGCATGAACAATGCTGACTAATATGAATGTGAGAATACATACATGAATAAGTAACTATAACTGAACTCGTAGTGATACTGACTACTGATTCGGAATGCTGAAAACATAAGTTTATTAATACTGAGATACTGAATAGATGAACGGCTATTTCTGACAGTTCAAATTATTAAGAACTGGTCTGATTAACTATGTCTAACAGTCCTAAAATTGAATACTGATAACGTAAGCTATGACGACTGATCTAATTGATATAACTATGATGATCGGCCTAACCGATGTAACTGATATTGAGCGACTGTATCTGATAGTATAAATATTCTAATAATAATTAAGAGTGAATAAGCTTGAGGCCTAACTAACGGGTGACCTCTGGAACTGATATTGATAATACTCAACTGAATCTAAGTTAGAGATCAAGCCTATCTGATGGGTGACCTCTGTAAGTACTGATACTGAATAACTTTATATTAGACCAAGCCTATCTAGAAGGTGGTCTATGAATCTGTGGAACTATCTGAGTTCCTTACTGAGATTAATGACTGTATCTGACAGTGCTGATTTCTTAGTTCTATTCTGAAGATTGATACTAAAACTTTAACTGTGGGAGTTCTTACTTAACCGACATGCCCCGAGTCTGAACTAGTGGGGTTTAACCTGTAATCCCAGATGGAAGGGTATCAATACCGTGCCACGAGTAAAGACCTCACTGGTCAAGCCTATCTGATGGGTGACCCTCGTAGGAAGTCAAGCCTAAGGCAGTATAATAGTCAAGCCTCTCTGACGGATGACAAGCCTTTTTCTGACGGGTGACTCCTACATCCTGCATTGGATACACAGTTCTGGAGTTTAGGAATTTCTCCTCATGACTCTTCCTGTCTGACAGTGAGCCGCCATCCCTGTACTCGCTCGGTGCTAGCTCCTACTTCCAACTGAAAGACTCTGAACTGATTCTTAGAACTTGTATTTGAACTGAACTAAAGCTGTTACTGAGTTTCTTACTTGACTGAGCTGACTGAGTTTCCTTGTTTCCATTATCTAACAGAATACTACTGAATCTATTATCTGACTGAATGATACTAAGTTCTTAATTGATTTCTTGAATGCTACTAAGATCTGAGTTGAGTACTGAACTGAAGCTGGAATGATAACGATACTTAGATTACTGAGATTTCTTAAGTTCTATAATTGTCTGAGAGTTCTGAATTCTATAACTGACAGAGTTCTACTGATCATAGCACGACTAAGATTATCTTGAGACTGACTCGACTCTAGGCACAGTTATATTTTTCGGGTACAAGTACCCCCAGGACTAGATGGAAGGAAACTGACACATAGGATACTTCTTGATCATAGGAATAACATCCACAATTCATAATACCATAAGTAGGGTATTTCATACTTCACATGGTTCTCAACACCTTATACATGAAAGGGAATACATATAACATGGGTATACTTGCATACCTCAATGTCATGGACATTCCATATCACAACAACTCATAACAACAACACATATCAATAACATGGAATTCATGTAGAAACATAAGGAATAGAATATGGACTTGTCATTTAAGCACTATTAATTCATAAAAACCTGGATTCTATCATTCTCGGCATTTTATCAAACACCTTACATGCACAACTTTGGGCATAGGTGTACTTATCACTTTGACAATCTTAATCCATCCAAAATTCTTGGGTTTCAATTAACCTACTCACATGCTTCATGAAAAACACATCAAGATACAACCTTGAATCCAAACAACAATCATCAACATGAATATAGTCATAACACAGCAAGAAAATCACAATTTATAATTTAAAACATGATTCTTGAGCTCCATGGATGAAAGGGGTCCATGGATGAACACTACGCATACCTTAGTGATTGAATCTTGAAAGTGATCTAATGTTTCTTTAAGGTTCTTGAAGAAATCCTTAGGCTTGTTCTTGATTATTTTTAGTAGGGTTTAACCCCTTTAGGAGAGAATGTTCTTGTTCTTGAGGAGATAATCTTGTGGTTGAGAGTGTATGAGAGAATTTTTGAGATGTTTAACTGAAGAAAAATAGGAAAAAGTTACGTCCATTGAGGTTTATAAGTCATGGGAGGTGAAGGAAAAGACCAAAATACCCTTACGAAAATACTTCCCAATTGCTGAAAATCTTAGCTGACGACCAAGGCTGAAATGTCGTCAAATTTTTGATAAGTCGTCATAAATGTCGTCACTTGGGAGCTAGTTTCTGCCTAAGGCTGACGACATTTGTGATAAATCGTCACACTTGTGATAACTTATCACAAAATGTCATCACTGGTGGTGGATTTCTTCCTAAGGCTATCGACATTTATGATAAGTCGTCACACTTGTGATAACTTATCACAAAATGTCGTCAGTCAGTTTTCCAGGCTGACATACTGGAGTAAAATGGTCATAACTCTTTGCTCCACTATCGGATTTAGGAGAAATTGGTATCATTGGAAAGATAATTCAATGATATTTAATTTGATATTTATTAGGTCCTATAATTCAATAGCCTAACATACATAATATTATACCAGGTTGACTTATAGTCATACTAGTTACATGTCTGAGGTAGGTGAGGTATTGATAGAAGAATGTCTATGCGTAAATGATCTCTATACCATTGAAAAGGGATTAATATCCTTTTGGTTGCAAACCTTTAATATTGAATACTATTGGGATCACACATATATGCTAATTTATGCTCAATTTGCATTTAATCAGTATCTGTTAAAATATACATGTAATACATTTTGGTTTTGAGGGGATCATCCAACTCAATAATCTAAATTTATATAGAAAACTTTTAATAATCTCGGTACTCAGAAACATTCATATTTTTTATCAAGTGCCGTTATTTTTAGTACCTGTAAAACCATTATCTCAAATTGGTTTTGATCAGGAATATTCTATTCCTCCTGCTTTGGTGGGGGATCATGAGCATGTCTCTAGTGTATTCATAGCATGACTTTCTTTTGCTAAAGTTGAAATATTTTTATTGGTTGATGACGAGGAATTTTCTTTAAATTTTTTTAAGTGATTGCAATTTGGGTAGGATCGTTATGAATTCTTTTAATGTTAAGGGAATGCTAGGTTTTTGTAGAGATGGAAATTCTTCCATGACTGAATATCTATTTTTTGATTTTTTATCTTCTTTATTTAGGGGTCTTTTCATTTTCTCTTTCAGTAAAAAAGGATAAAATAGAGGCCGCATCCTTATTCCTAGCGTTTCGAGTCTCGTTATTCCCTGTAGAAAAATTTTGTTAAAAATCTGAGAGAGAATTATTTTCTCCCTTTATAAAATTCTATTTAATCAAATTTTTAAACATCTTTTTAAAAATAGTTTTGGCTATTTTACAGTATATATTCCTTATAAATATTGTGTGAAGATTTAAATATTTTAAAATTTGATAACCTATAATACCATAGTAAAATTTGCTTTTAATAGTACCTTAATTAGTTTTTATAATCCCCACACGATTTGATTCTTCTTATTGTGTTGATAATGAAGCCTACAAACCTGTCTAATATTACGAATAAGAAATCTACTACAAAGTTGGGATTTCATAAAATCTTTAGGGATTAAGTGTGATTGGAACAAACCTATTATTGTTCTTCAATTCCATATGCTTAGGAGTCCACATACACTATTATCGTACCAACTGCTCAAGCCATCAAGATATGGCGTATGATAGACATGTATAGCATCTATTATTGGAACAATTCTAGTATTAATTAGGGTAGACCACAGAGGAGTATAGTTAAGGACCTCGTATTGGGTTCAACACTTTTTCAGGGGCTCCAGACCTGAACGCTCCCTTTGATAGATATGGTATTTATTTAATGGGAGAGTACTCGGGATCGTACTACTTCAGGTAGTTTGAGAGTTTTATATGTCCTATACTGCATCTATGGATTTGATCATACCATCTGGATATGGAGAATATGACTAGACCCCGTTGACTCATACACTGGTTGCAGGGGTCAGAGTTGATATTTATGGAGAATATTTATGGATTTTTGTTTTGGTCAGAGTTTGTAGGACAAGCTACCCCAACGATTTTTGATTTTAGATTACGGGTTGTAAGGAGTAGGAGGACTGTGAGAGATACTAGCTAGAGGGATAAAAAGAGAGATTTTATAAGATGGGTAGCTCAATAAATCACTATATTTGGTATTGATACCTCTTTTATCGAGGGGAGGCAGAGATAAAAAAGTCCTCGCGATGCTTTACAATGAAGTTTTTATGGACCATTATGAGTCACTAGTTATGTATAACATTTGTTGATAATTTGGCCACATGGTATTGGGCTATATTTGTTGCCAGCCTTATAGCTGAATATGACATAGAGATTGCTAGGTGGTTCCGAGATGAGATTCACAAGAGTTCTTTGTGAGTTCACCACTATTCCTTTCCCTGCTTGATATAGAGACTATGATATGAAAGGATTGCTGGCATTTACATATTCTAATCTTAGGGTTGAGGCTACCTACATGGTTGATATTGGGTTTATTTAAGATGAAGCCAACCCTTTTCCATAATATAAGGCACAACTTTCTACATTTTCAAATTCGACCAACTTTGAGGGGCTTTCTATATCTTCTAAGAATTTTAACTGTCTAATATTGGGTGGTGATATTGATATAGGTAGCTAGCGGTTAGAGCCTTCTTCTATGGTAAGCAGTGAGGGGGCTACAAGAACTTTAGCTCCTACTTCTACTTATGTAGTGCGCTTTCTCCCACCAGTTCTAGGTATGGTGACAGTGTCACAAGAGTTTTTACAATAGTTAGATGTAATATCACTTAAAATTTAATCATTTTGTTTTTACCCTCCCGTATGCGCAATTTTGAATTTTGACTTGAATTATGTTTAAGGATGTTAAACAGGTATTTTGGGAAAGTTTTAGATTTTTTTGAAGGGGTTCGGGATCATTTTGGGACCCCTAGGCAGTGAGGATCCATGATAACGTCATGTCACGACGGATAACCTATGCGATATTGGAGTGGCACAGAGGCTAACCTCAAGGATATTGGCGTACCATGCCACTATTTTAATTTCATCCAGTTTTTAATTTTTTCACTTGGTTTGAGGGACTTTTGGCCCTTTTACCCCTTGTACGACCTTAAACACTTAAATAACTCCTTTTCCTTCAGTTCTTAAAGATTAAATCAATCTTTTTCTCTATCAAATTCAAAACCCAAGAATATTCAAGGGTTTTACAGAGAATTCATCATCCAGACTACAAAGTTTTATTGAATTTCTTTTGTATTTTGGCATGTTTCACTTTCCTAAACATAACTTTTACATTGTGGCAATAATTGAATTGATTTTCATGTGATATAAATTGTGGATTTTGACATTGGGTTGAGTGGTTTTGGTTGTTATTTATTGAATTATATGTACCGTGTTTCGAATTGATTATTCATGTTTTAAATTGATGTTTTTTGTACTAAATTGGTACATTTCTTAAATGGTTGGAATGGGAGACATATGTTTCCCCATATTGGATTAAATTTGGCTTGATAATTGCACTAACCCTAACCCAACTTGTAAACTTATTTTAAATTGCATGGTTTAATTTGCTCAATGCATTGCATTAATAGACAAATGGATATAAAAATGGATTTGGATGGGCTTGGTATGGATTTTAAATGGAATTTAGGAGTCAATTTGATTTTGTGAATTGGTTTGGCATATTTAATTTAGCTTGCAAGCATAATGGTATGACTATACCAAGGGGTAAATGCCTTAATGAATGACTCTTGGCTTACTCAGCCGGTTTTATGGGCAAATTGTTTTAATTTGGGCTTAAAAGGGAATTGTGTAACTCATCGTATAGGTGTAAGTCCGAGGTAATAAACATTTGAAACCTAGTGTGCTTGAGTTAGGGTTCTATATGACTGTCTTCTTAATACACACTTGATATATATATATATATATATTTATTAGGACCACATTTGCCTTGGTGGTTGTAGTTTTCCCTTGACTTTTCCTCAATTTGTGTGGATAACACGCATTATGCCCTTTTAGTAGGGAGGGCTGAATTTATATAGCCCATGGGTGCCTTTAAGATGGATAGAGCAACCCAATTCAGGTTAAATCTATAAATTTTCATGTTCATGACCCTTTTCCCTATCCCAACATCCCATATATATATATAGATAGATAGATAGATAGATATGAATGTGTGCATATGGTTTTGACTGATATTGGACATGTCATTACTTTATCACTTTCACTGAGTTTGATGTTAGTGCTTATCCCACTAACTGTCCTAGGAAGCTACATCATTTAATGATGTAGGGTCTAAAGACCTTTTTGTTTCTCCTGTACAGCGTTAGGTGGTTTTGCATGTCTATTGAGTTATTGTGAAATAGTGAGCCTTCATCCTTCAGAAGGCCTTATTGTTTCATTATTCTTTCTTTATTAACTTCGTACTATTGTATTCTTTTTTTTTCATTGTTAGGGGAAAGTCTTGACTTAGTTGCCATTCTGGTGTTTAGAGACTATTATGGACAAGTGTGGGTTGTTTGTTATTTTGACTCTTAGTTTTCTTGTGAGTTACTTTTCATCTTTAATTACTATCTTGATTGTCTTCCTCTTTATTATTATTATTATTATTATTCTCTTGAGGCTTGGTTATGGGGGTGGTCTTTGACCTATGGTGGGCTTGCGATACCTGTCATAGCCAACTCCTGGTTTAGGTCGTGACAAGTTTGGTATTTGAGCTAAGTTTAGGGTTGTTGGTTGTCCATAAAGAGTAAAGTTTAATTTTATGGGTGTGAAGCATGCCACACTTATAAGGAGGAGGCTACAAGGCATTTATGAATGTTTCCCTTTCTTGTGTTCTATTTTTGGGCTATAGAGTCTACTATTATGAAATTTTTCTAAGTCTTGGCTCTCTCACATTTCAGATCATGCCTCCGAAAAGATCAGGTTTTCATAGAAACTCTACTGGAACCTTTTTTCCACCTGAGGAGAAAGTGGAGGGTACTCACCATTTTTATGAAGTGCAAACCTGGTCTTGGGTCCTGCTTTTAATTGTGCCGCTCCACCTGTAGTTCCACCAGTCCTTATTAGTCCACCTCGAGATTCCTAGGATAGTGACATTTATGCTCAGTCGCCTAAAGGAGATATATCTAATGTGGAGTTCTGTTATTCTATTCATATGATTACTCAGTTGGTGGCCTTACAGTCTTATCAAATGGATCATGTTGTTTCTATTGATCATTTATATGCTATCACTCGGGTTGGCTAATTTATGAGGTTAAACCCCCTAACCTTTATAGGCTATAAGGTATAGAAGGATCCACATAGGTTCATTGATGAGATGGTGAAAATCATTACAACGATTCATGCTACTGATCGTGAGGGTGTAGACTTCACTGCCTATCTGTTGAAAGATGTTTCTTACCAGTGGTATAACAAATGGGAAGTAATGAGAGGTGATGATACTGAGAAGACGGTACAGGATGAGTTTTTGGGTGTTTTTCTTAATCACTTCTTTACTCAGGAGTTGAGAAAATCTATGAATGAGGAGTTTGTTAATCTAAAGTAGGGTAAGAAGAGTGTCAAGGAGTATGCCCTAAAATTTCAGCGATTGTCTCGTTGTTCTCCAAAGTTGGTATCTAGCATGAGATCCAAGATTATGAATTTGCTTTTGGGTTGTTTCATGATTTGGTGTTGGAGTGTAAGGATACGATGTTTAACAGTGATATGGACATTTCCAGGCTAGTGTCTTATTTACAGCAGGGAGAGGATGAGAAAAAAACTAGGAAAAGATGGAAGAGAGGCAGAATGAGAAGTTTAGGTATTTAGAGTAGGATGTAGGTCATCAAAATAGTGGGAGAGATTGTAGACAGTGGACAAAGAAGTTGAATTGGGGGAATTGGTATTCATCTGCCAGTTCTCCTTAACCAAAGCCTTCAGGTGATCATCATTTCCAGGATAGCAGTGGTCCTAAGACATAGAGTGCCCAATCTCAGGATAGTGGAGCTTAGTCAAACCTACCTTATCCTCCATGTCATTCTTGTAGACAGCTTCATCGTGGGTATTTTGAGGAGGGGAAAAGTTGGTAGTTCTATAATTATGGTCATCTTAGTTATATGTAGCGAGATTGTCCTTCATCCAGGGTTGACACTAGGGCTAATAAAGATTTGGTTACCACTTCTTCAACTCCTACACCAAAGGGAGATATTTCTGGAGCCAGCACTGGTCGGAATCATCTTTATGCACTTGCTACTCATTAGGAATCTGAAGTATCTCCAGATGTTCTTACTATTATATTATTGCTCTTTTACCATGATGTTTACTATTTGATTGATTTAGGTTCTACCCTATCTTATGTGACCCTTTATGTGGATATATATTTTGGTTTTGTTCCTGAAAAATATTTCCAACCCCTTTTGTACTTCTACATCGGTGGGTTATTCTATGTTTCTAGAAAAATCAATAAGGGTTGTGTGGTATCTATATTTCATAGAAAAATATTAGTGGACTAGATAGAATTTGATATGGTGGATTTCAATGTTATTTTAGGGATGGATTGACTTCATTCATGCTATGCTTCTCTATATTGTCGGACCCAAAGGGTTAGTTTTCACTTTCCTAATGAGATGGTATTAGAATAGGAAGGAAGTACCTTAGTACCTAAATGGAGGTTTTTTTCATATCTTAGAGTTCAAAAAATAATTTCAAAAGGGTGTCTATATCATCTAGTTTGGGTTAAGGATTCTTACACTGAAAGTCCTTCTTTGTAATCTGTCCTTGTAGTTAATGAATTTCCTGAAGTGTTTCCTAATGATTTTCCTGGAATTCCTCCCAAAAGGGAAATAAATTTTGGGATTGATCTTCTACTGAATACTCGTCCTATTTATATTCCTCCTTATAGGATTGCTCTAGCTAATTTAAAGGAGCTAAAGGAGCAATTGACAAATCATCTTGATAAAGGGTTTATTCACCCTAGTGCCACTCTATGGAGTACTCTTGTGCTTTTCATGAGAAAGAAAGAAGGGTCCCTTCAGATATGTATAGACTATTGTCAGCTGAATAAGGTGACTGTGAATAATAAGTATCCTCTTCTTAAGATTGATAATCTTTTCAACCTGCTTCATGGTTCTACGTGTTTCTCTATGTTTTATCCTTGTTTGGTTTATCATTGGTTGAAAATTATATGGTTGATATTCCCAAGATTGCTTTTCAAAACTGGTATAGTCTCTATGAGGTTTTGGTTATGTCATTGGTTTTGACTAGTTCTCTAGCTGTTTTCATAGATCTTATGAATCTGGCGTTAAAGCAATTTTTGGATTTGTTTATTATAGTCTTCATTGATGACATCTTGGTGTATTCTAAAACTGAGAAGGATCATGACAATCAACTCCAAAGGACCAGAAATTGTATGCAAAGTTTTCTAAGTGTAATTTTAGCTCAGTGTTGTGACTTTTATAGGGCATGTTATTTCTAGTAAAGGGATCAAGGTGGATCTATAGAAAGTTGAGGTAGTTAAAAGATTTCCTAGACCATGACTCCAATTGACATTCGGAGCTTCTTGTTCTTGGCTGGGTATTATAGGATATTTGTAGAGAGTTTCATATCTATTGCTGCTCCATTCACAAATTTACTCAGAAAAAGGTTAAGTTTCTATGGTACGATTCTTGTGAAGGTAGGTTTGAAAGTTTGAAGGATAAATGTTTACCCCTGCCCGAGGGTACTGATGGTTTTTGTGTTTTGTGATGCGTCCCAGGTGGGACTGGGTTGTACTTTAATGCAACATTGCATGGTCATAGCCTATTCTTATAGGCAGCTTAAGGTTCATGAGAGAAATTGTTGAATTTTTGATCATGAGTTGGTGGCAGTGAGTTTTGCGTTGAAAATAAGGCACCATTATCTATATGGGTGCATTTATACATCTATTTAGATCATAAGATATTGTAGTATGTGTTTACACAGAAGAAGTTAAATCTCAGGCTGATGAGGTGGCTCGAATTACTCAAGGATTACGACAAGAGCCTTACTACCATCAAAGTAAAGCTAATGATGTTGCTGATAGTCTTAGAAGGTTGTATATAGGGAGCTTACATTATGTTGATAAAGAGAAATGAGGATTAGTGAAGGACATTCATAGATTAGCTAACTTGGGAGTTCATGTTTTGGACTTTGAAGATGGGAGAGTCATTATTCAAAAAGTGGTTAAATCTTCTCTTGGTGTTGAGGTGAAGGAGAAGATGGATTTAGATCCCATCCTTATTTAGATTAAGGATGATGTGGGTTAGAAAAAGGTTATGCCTTTCAAGATTAGGGGAGATGGCATCTTGAGGTATCAAAGAAGATTATGTGTTCCAGATGTTGATTAACTGCCGAAAGAATTTTGACTAAGGCTCATGAGTCCAAATATATAGTTCATCCAAGTTTGACTAAGACATATCATGACTTAAAGGAAATTTACTAGTGGAACAATATGCAGAGAGATGCAAAATTTTTTGTTGTGAAATGTATAGTTTGTCAGCAAGTTACTATTGAGAATTTGTGGCATTATGGCATGTCTCAAGATATAAAGTTGACCATGTGGAAGTGGGAGATGATTAATATGGACTTCATTATAGGTTTTCCGCGGTCTCAAAATCAGTATGATTCTATTTGGGTAATTATGGATAGAATGACTAAGTATGCTTATTTCATTCCTATGAGGAATAAATCTGCAGGAGAGGATTATGCTAAGTTGTTCATTCAGGAGATTTTAAAGTTAAATGGTGTACTTGAATCCATCATCTTAGATCGAGATACATAAGTTTCTTACACTTTTAGCGTTCATTCCAGAAAGGTTTGGGTACTCAAGTTAACCTTAGCCCCTCTTTCCACCACCAAATGGATGGACAAGAAGAATGTACTATTCAGAATTTAGAAGATATGGTAAGGACTGTGTTATTAATTTCAAAGGCAGTCAGGTTGATCACTTAATTCATATTGAGTGTTCGTATAACAACAATTATCATTTTAGCATTTAGATGGCTCCTTTTAAGGCTCTTTATGGTATGAAGTGTAGGTCCCTTTTTGGATGGTTTGAGGTTGGTAAGACTAGGGTGTTCGTCCCTGACATGGTTCACCAAGCCACGGAGAAGTAAACGTGACTGGAGAATGACTTAAGACTACTCATAGTCACCAAAAGTCTTATACGAATGTGATATGATGGGAATTGGAGTTTGAATTTAATGATTGGGTGTTCTTGAAGGTTTCTCCTATGAAAGGATTCATGAGGGTTGGGAATAAGCAAAAGATCAGTCACCATTATGTTGGTCCATATCAGATTTTTTGGAGAATTTGGAATGTTACATATGAATTTGATTTTCCTGCGATTTTGAGCTCTATTTATCCTATTTTTCACGTGTCAATGCTAAAAAAATGTATAGGTGATCCTTTCTGGATAGTTCCTATTGATGATGTTGGTGTTATGGATTCCTTACCTTATGAGGATGTCTCTATTGAGATATTAGATAGGCAAGTTTGTAGGTTGAGGATAAAGGATTTAGCTTCGGTGAAAGTCCTTTGGAGAAATCAAAAGGTAGAAGAGGCTACACGTGAAGCTAAGGAAGATATGAAGGCTAAGTACCTGTTCTAGAAATTAGGTTGAGGGGATTTGGTTGTTACTGATTGAATCACATGTCCCATGTTTAAATTGATTATTCATGCTTTAAATTGATGTTTTGGAACTGAATTAGTATATTATTTAAATGGTTGGAATGGGGGACATCGGTTTCCCCGAATTGGATAGAATATTGTTTGATAATTGCATTAAGTCAAGCCCACCTAGTAAACTTGTTTAGAATATAGAAAAATTGCATGATTTAACATGCTTTTGAATACAATGCACAACATTAATGGACAAATGGATATTAAAATGGATTTGGATGGCCTTGGTGGCCATGATTTGGATTTTAAATGGAACTGGGGATTTAATGTATTTATGTTGATTAGTTTGGCATTATTAATTCATCTTTCAAGAATAATGGTATGATGATACCAAGTTGTAAATGCCTTAATGAATGACTCCAGGGTTACTGGATTGGATTTATGTTTATTTTTTTTAATCTAGCTTAAAATCGAATTGCGTAGCTTACAGTGAAGGTGTAAGTCTCGGAAGGAAGAACACTAGAAACCACATTTTCCGGCATTGGGGGTTTATATGATCGTATTCTTGATGCACACTTGATATATCAAATTTTGAATGGCTATTTCATTGGTATCTTTAGTTTTCCCTTTTTTTTTCCACAGTTCATGCGGCTAACACGCACTGGGCCCTTTCAATAGGGGGATTTGAACCCTTATAGTCTATGGGAGCCTTTAGGACATATTGAGTGACACAATTTTGTTTGTCTTTAAACTCTCACGTTCATGACACTTTCCCCTATCCTGGTACCCTATATATGTAACGACCCGAGACTACCCCTAGTCGTTACATGGTGCTTATGGTCTCGAGGGACCACAAGCTAACACATGAGTTGTACCTACTGTGAGAACTGAATAATATAATCATGAAAGAAGAAGAATAACTGAAATGCCGTAAGGTTTTAATAATGAAATAACTACAGAATTATGAATATGATAAAAATACTAAAATCTGAATATTCTGAATAGCTAACTGTAGTGTCTGAAAAGACTCTAAACTGAATACTGTGAGTTAATGGGACAGGCCCCAACTAACTCTACTAATTGTTGAGATAAAGACATAAAGTAATATAATATGTCCTCGAATGATGAGGCTTCACCACTGCTACTGTACTGCGGATAATCTGAGAATCTTGGTGCAATCCGGGAACTGAGCGTCATCACCTATGATATGAGACATCATAGTGCAAAATAAAAGGTATGTGATCAGTACTTTGAATGTACTGGTATACTAAATGAGGTAGGATAATATTCATAGTCTCATGAATTTGAATAATAATAATTAACTGGATATACATGTAAAGCATGGAGTACTGAAAAAAGAACATGGAATCTGTATCTACTGAAAATGTACGAAAATCTATAAATATTGTGGATGCATGACCAAGTATATAACATGAACTGAGTAAAATCTATAAACTAAAATACTGAGATAACTGAAATTTGTATGCTTTGGTCAAACACACTAAGACTGAATAACTGGCCTGGGACTGTAACTGAGACTATATCTGAGACCGTGGGAGGTATCATCTTACCGACATTACCTAATTTGAGCTTATTAGGGTCTAACCTATAACCCCAGTTGGAAGGGTGTTAATACCTTGCCACGGGTACAAACAATGACTGTGAGGATCCATAAAACTGATATAATGTCAAAAGGACTAAGGGTGTCAAGCCTGAACTGACGGGTGACCCCTGCGAGATAGTCAAGCCTATTTTGATGGGTGACTACTCATATCCTACATTGTCTACGTAGTTTTAGAGTATAGGGACTACTAATAATGAATCTACCTATCTTACGGGGAAGCCGCCATCCCTACACTTGCTCGGTGCTAAATCCTACTCTCAACTGAAAGACACTGAGATACTAGATTATTCTGAGTTGAATAACAGATATCTGACTATTTTGATAATGCTCATAATATAACCTAAAGACTATTCTATAATGTACTGAAGCTAGACTAAATAAACAACTATAGTTTTGGGGTATTCAGTACTCTCAGGACTCAAAACAACAATACTGAAAAGACACTAAAGCTTAAAGACCAAATCATGAAGGCTCTTATTAAATAAATCACTCTTGTAGGCATTTTATCAAACACTTGTAGTTCATGGTTTAAAACAACCATAGGAATGTCATGGAATTTGTAGAAATATCATGAATTCATCATAAATCATTAAATCATGATTTAATTCAATAAATAATAATATTAAACATGGAGGATTAAATAATAACAATAATTTCATGGTAACATCGTATAGAATCATAGTTCATGGAGATTCATGGGTGAAATCACAATTCAAGACATAATAACTTGAAAAGATCACAATTTTATAATTTAAAAGGGTTTCTTGGACTCCGTGGAAGAAAGGGATCCATGGTTGAACATCTAACATTCCTGGGTTGATGAATTTAGAAGGATTGATGGAGAATTCTTGAGATTTGACTTTGATTCTTGAGAGCTAGGGTTTCTTGTTCTTGAAAGGGGGGATTTTTAATTTGAGATAAAGTGAATAATGAAAAGTAGTTAGGTCAATTAGGGGTTAAATTTCATGTTCAGGACGAGTTTTGGGCTTAGGAAAAAGACCCAAATACCCTTAAACAAATTTAAAAACACAAGCTGAAAACTGAAATCCTGATTTTTGGCCTTGGCGTGATGCGCCACTATCACGCCAAGCCACTGTAAAGGGACAACTGGGACCCGGAAAATCGCCGCGATGTGCCACCATTGTGGTAAGCCAGTAGATGCTAATTTGTCCATCTTTACGATGCGCCATGATCGTGGAGGCCCACTAGAAATTAGCCAACAAAAAATTAGCCTGCTTTGCGATACGCCATGATCGTGGAGTCACACTGGAAATCAACAATTGTTATTTGGACTACCTATGCGACCTGCTAAGGGTTAAAATAACTGTGTTTTGTGACTGAAACTTAAAATTGCCATAACTTATTGCCCGGTTATCTGATTTAGGTAATTTTTCTATCGTTGGAAAGGTAATTGAATTTCCTATACAATGGAAGGCTTAAAAATAATAAGTGTTTAAAAAATTTCATATATGGATACTCATGTATTGAGACTTAGATTATTCTTGGAAAATTTGGGGTGTTACAATATCTCCCCCTTGGGCTCATTCGTCCCTGAGTGAAACTGGTTAAGCTGAGGGAACTGATGGACTGATCTTAGATATTGAATATCCATGTATGATGCATAGAATACATGAATAAACTGATTCTTGAATTCACGACTGACATGAACATAATATGCGGTTGAAACTGAGCATGATAGAGAAAAGAAAATCTTAAGATAATTGGTACCTTTTACTGAATCTGGATTTGTGGAGAAAAGATGAGGGTACTTGGTCAACATATCTGCTTCTTCTTCCCAAGTGTCTCCCTCAACGGACTGATTTCGCCAAAAAACCTTGACTAGTGGAACTTCTTTGTTCCTTAGTCTACGAACTTGATGATCAAAAATTTCGACTGGAACTTTCTCAAAGGAAATACTGTTCTGAATATCTATACTTTCTAAGGGAACAACTACATCTAGATCACCAATACACTTTTTCAACAATGATACATAGAACACTGGGTGTACTAAGGCTAAATCTGAAGGAAACTCAAGCTCATAAGCTACCTTTCTGAAATGACTGAGGATTCTGAAGGGACTGACATATCGGGGACTGAGTTTCCCTTTATTGCCGAATATCCTCACTCCCTTCAAGGTTGAGATTTTCAAGTACACCAAATCACCGACCTAAATCTCCTCCTCATATTGGCGTACTATTTCTGTCGGCTCTAGGCAGCCCTAAGCCTTTCTCTAATCAACTGAACCTTCTCTAAAGTAACAAACACAAAGTAAGGCCCTACTACTGCAACCTCTCCTACTTCAAACCAACCAATTAGAGATCTACATCTCCCACCATAGAGAGACTCAAATGGAGCCATACAGATACTAGAATGATAGTTGTTATTGTATGTGAATTCAATCAAAGGCAAATGGTCATCTCAACTACCCTTGAAATCAACAACGCATGCTCTCAGCATATTCTCAAGAGTCTAAATAGTCCTTTCTGCTTGGTCATCTATTTGAGAGTGGAAAGCTGTACTGAGGTGGACTTGGGTACCAAGACCCTTTTGGAATGCTTTCCTGAAGTAAGAGGTAAACTAGGTATCTCTATCTGAAATGATAGATAAGGGAACACCGTGCAACCTAACCAACTCTCTGAAATAGAGATTGTCATAGTACTGGGCTGAATAAGATGTATAGACTAGCAAGAAATTAGCTAATTTGGTCATCCTGTCTATGATAACCTAAATAGAGTCATGCTGATGACGAGTACGAGGCAAACCTATCACAAAATCCATGTTCACTTCCTCCTATTTCCAGATGGGAATACTGAACTCCCGCATGGACCCATTAGGCTTCTGGTGCTTAACCTTGACTTGTTGAAAAGTAGATCACTTAACTACTAACTCTGTAATATCTCTTTTCATCCCACTCCACCAATAGATCTACCGTAAATCGCGGTACATCTTAGTGGCACCTGGATGAATTGAGTAACACATACTATGCGCTTATGCAAGAATTCATTGTCTTAATTCATCTACACCAGGCACTCACAAACTCTCTGACAGTGCAACACACCATCTTACCCTTGGGAGAAGACCTCTACTTTCTTATCTCTGACCGATTCTTTCAACTTAACTAGACTGGGATCCCTATCCTTGTTTTCCTTCACCTCGGAAACTAGAGATGACTCTGTACTCAGAATTAAGTAAAGGGACACCTAGTTGGGCAAGATGATGGACTTTCTGAGATAACTTCTTCTTACCATCCTCAACATGAGCTACACTATCCATAGACATTCTACTGAGAGCATCAACCACTATATTGTCCTGCCCGGATGATACAGAATACTCATGTCATAATCTTTCAATAACTCTATCCATCTTCCCTAATGTAAATTCAAATCTTTCTGAGAGAACATATATTGAAGGCTTTTGTGATTTGTGAACACATCGACATGCACCCTATATAAGTAATGCCTCCAAATCTTTAAGAAGAATACTACTGCTGCTAGCTCAAGATCATGAGTCAGATAATTCTTCTCATGAGGCTTAAGATGTCTGGAGGAGTAGGCTATGACCTTACCTCTCTTCATGGGGACATAACCTAAACCTACTCTGGATGCATCACAGTACACAAAAAAACCATTTTAACCGTCTAGTAGAGTCAAGACTGGGGATAAGGTGAGTCGAGTCTTCCACTCCAAAAAACTCCTCTCGCAGGAATCTGACCACTGAAACTTAATTTTCTTCTAAGTCAATCTGGACATAGGGGATGCAATAGATGAATAAATTTCAACAAATTAACGGTAAAAGCTAGTTAAACCCAAGAAACTCCTGATATCTGATGGATCAACTCTAATGCCATCACCAAAAATAATATTACCAAGAAATGCTACCGATCTTAGCCAAAATTCACACTTACTGGATTTAGAAAACAACTGGTGAGCTCTATGAGTCTGAACCACTATGTTGAGATGGTCTGTATGATCACTTTCGCTATGAAAATAGACAAGAATGTTATCAATGAAGACTATGACGAACATGTCTAAGTACTGCTTGAACACTTGGTTCATCAAGTCCATGAAGGCTGCTGGGGTAGTGGTAAGACCAAAGGACATGACTAGAAATTTGAAGTGACCATACCGAGTTCGAAAAGTGGTTTTCAAAGTATCACATTCTCTTACTCTAAGATGATGATAACCTGATCTGTGGTCTATCTTTGAAAAGTAACTGGCACCCTGAAGTGAGTCAAACAAGCCATCTATTCTAGGTGGTGGATATTTATTCTTAACGGTGACCTTGTTCAACTGATGGTAGTCTATACATATTCTGAGAGAACTATCTTTCATACATATGAATAGAATAGGTGCGCCCCATGGGGAGATGTTGGGCCTGATGAATACCTTATCTAAGAGATCCTTCAACTTTTCTTTGAGTTCTTTGAGTTCAGATGGAGGCATTCTGTATGGTAGAATTGATATAGGATGAGTATCAGAGAGAAGGTCTATTCAGAAGTGGATTTCCCTTTTGAGAGGAACTCTGGGAAGATCTTCGGGAAATACATCTGAGAATTCATTTACTACTGGGACTGACTCAAGAGTAGGAGTTTCTGAGTTAGAGTCTTTGACTCGTACAAAATGGTAGACACACCCCTTGGATATCATCTTTCTCGCTCTAAGGTACAAAATTAACTGACCCCTAAAAGTTGTAGTACTACCCCTCAATTCAAGGACTGGTTCATTTGGGAACTGAAAATGAACTATTCCATTTGTACAATCAAATGAGGCATAGCATGAGTGGAGCCAATCCATGTTGAGAATGACGTTAAAATTCATCATCTCTAACTCCACGAGATCAACTGATGTAACTTTTTAAAGATATTATGACCGAACAGTTCCTGTATACCTACCTGGCTACATTGTAAATACCTACTAAGGTAGACACCGAAAAGGTCTCTACTAAAGCTTTGGGATTGACTCCGAAATTGATAGCTATATATGAAGTTACAAAAGAAAAAGAATCTCCAGGGTCTAGTAAAGCATAAATATTTAAGTAAAAGATCTGGAATGTACCAGTAACAATGTCAGGAGAATTTTCCTGTTCTTGGTGGGACTGAAGACCATATAATCTCTTTGTCCGTTGACCATTGGTAGCACTAGAAGCGGTACCCTGCTGAGTTGGGAGACCGAATGGAACTGACGACTAATGGGACTAACCATGATGGTGTGCATCCCTACCCTTCTAAGAAACTATCGACACTCCCAAATCCGATGGACTGGCTTGCCAAACCTGAAGCATATATTACTACCTGCTCTACACTCTCCATGATGATGTCTTCCATATTTTTGACAAAGAGGATTTGTACGAGCACTACCAATACTGACTTAGGACTTAGAGCCTGGTTTCCTAACCCTATTGTCATTTCTAAATTTGGGTACTGGAGCACTGGCTGAAGAAGGTACTGGGGATGAAGACCTCTGATGAAACTGAGGACGGTTACCACCTTCTGACTTTGGCTGATTGAAATTAAAACTACCTATCCTAGATCTCTTGTTTCTTTTCTCCCCCTCCTTAATGAAGACTACTCCTCTATCTGATGAGCATGGACCATCAGTCTAGACAAGTCCATCTTACTAATCAGCATTATGGTTTTATAATCCTTGACCACACTATCAGATACACCAGACACAAACCTACTCATCTTGGACCTACTATCAGCTACCACATGAGGAGCATATCTAGCTTACTGAGTGAACTTGAGAGAATACTCCCACACAGTCATGCTGCATTGCCTCAAATTAATAAATTCTAACACCTTGGCCTTCCTCAATTATAATGGAAAGAATCTGTCCAAGAAAGTCATAGAAAACTCTTCCCATTCTATAGGCCCTCCATCAACACCTCTATCCACTTTCCACGACTTAAACCAAGTATGGGTTACATCCTGCAATTGATGTGTAGCCAACTCGGTACTCTGACTAAATGTCACTCCCATAGCATCCATGACCTTCTAAACCATATCTAAGAATTCCTATGGATCTTCTTCAAACATAGATCCTGTTAAAGAAAGAGTATTCATCTAGTTGAAATCCAACAGCTGGCCGTTCATTCTGTGCTGCTATCAGAGTTTACTAGAGTAGTGAACGTAGACCTAAGTTCTATGTGAGAGACATACTCATCCAAAGGATATTCCTAGATAGGATTAGGGGTTGGATGAGTTCATGTTCTTCTACTATTCTTCTTGGGAGGCATGTTCTACAAACGGAAGGAGGAAACGGATTAGAATGAGAGTTTAACTTGAGCTCATGCTCAATCGTATGACATGAATACTGAAAGAAGGCAATTTTTTCCTAAACACCTTCTATCCTCTTATCCATAAGTATGGTGCACTACACACCCATGCACAAAATTCTACTTGATGCGTATTTCAGACTTCCTAGGACACTTTAAAACCTTAGGCTCTAATACCAAGTTTTTAATGACCCAAGACTACCCCTAGTCGTTACACGACGCTTATAGTCCCAAAGGACCACATGCTAACCTATGAGCTGGTACCTGCTGTGAGCACTGAATAATATAATCATGAATGTAGAAGAATAATTAAAATGCCAAAATATTTTATTAATGAAATAACTACTGAATTATGAATATGATAAAAATACTAAAATATGAATAGTCTGAATAGATAACTGTAGTGTCTGAAAAGCCTCTAAATAGAATACTGTGAGTTGATGGGAAAGGCCCCAAATAACTCTACTAACTATTGAGATAAATACATGAAGAAATATAATTTTTCCTCAGATAATAAGGACTTACCACTGCTACTGTACTGCTGATAATGTGAGACTCTAGGTGTGATCTGGGAACTGAGCATCAACACCTATGATATAAGACATCATAGTGAAAAAGAAAAGGTATGTGATTAGTACTTTGAATGTACTGGTATGCTAAATGAGGTAGGCTGATATACATAGTCTCATGAATAGGAAAAATAATAACTAACTGGACATGCATGTAAAGCATGGAGTACTGAATAAAGAGCATGGAATCTGTAGATACTAAAAATGCATGAAAATCTATAAATATTGTGGATGCATGACCAAGCATATAACATGAACTGAGTAAAATATATTAACTAAAATACTGAGATAACTGAAATTTGGATGCTTTGGTCAAACAACACTAAGACTGAATAACTGGGATGGGACTGTAACTGAGACTATATCTGAGACTGTGGGAGGTATTATCTAACCGACATTCCCTATTTTGAGCTAATCGGGGTCCAACTTGTAACCCCAGTTAGAAGAGTGTTAATAATATTCCATGGGTACTAACAATTGTTGTGTGGATCCACTAAACTGATATAATGTCCAAAGGACTAAGGGTGTCAAGCCTTAACTGACGGGTGACCCCTGCGAGATAGTCAAGCCTAATATGATGGGTGACTACTCATATCCTATGTTAGCTACGTAGTTATGGAGTATAGGGAATGCTACTAATGACTCTACCTATCTGATAGGGAAGCCATCATCCCTACACTTGCTCGGTGCTAAATCCTACTCTCAATTAAAAGACTCTGAGATACTAGATTGTTCTGAGTTAAATAACAAATATCTAACTATTCTGATAATGCTCATAATATAATCTGAAGACTATTCTATAATGTACTAAGGCTAGGCTAAATAAACACCTATGGTTTTCAAAAATTCAATACCCCCAGGACTCAAAACAGCAATACTAAAAAGACACTAAATCTTAAAGACCAAAACATGAATGCTCTTATTAAATAAATAAATCTTGTTGGGATTTTATCAAACATTTGTAGTTCATGGTTTAAAACAACCATAGGAATGTCATGGAATTTGTTGAAATAGCATGAATTCATCATAAAAGCCTTAAATCATGGTTTAATTCAATAAATAATAATATTAAAACATGGGGGATTAAATAATAACAATAATTTCATGGTAACATGGTATAGAATCATAGTTCATGGAGATTCATGGGTGAAATCATAATTCAAGACATAATAACTTAAAAAGATCACAATTTTATAATTTAAAAGAGTTGCTTGGACTCCATGGAGGATAGGCATCCATGGATGAACATCTAACATACGTGGAATGATGAATTTGGAAGGATTGATGGAGATTTCATGAGATTTGACCTTGATTCTTGAGAGATAGGGTTTTTTTTTCTTGAAAGATGGGATTTTTAATTTGAGAGAAACTGAATAATGATGAGTATTTAGGTCAATTAGGGGTTAAATTTCATGTTTAGGATGAGTTAAAGGCTTAGGGAAAAGACTCAAATACCCTTAAATGAATTTAAAAACACAAGATGGAACTGAAATCCTAATTTTTGGCCTTGGCACGATGCGCCACTATTGCACCAAGCCACTGGAAAAGGGACAACTAGGACCTGGACAAACGCCATGATGCAGAACCATCACGGTAAGAATATGGATGACAATTTGTCCATCTCCACGATGCACCATGATCACGGAGGCCCACTGGAAATTAAGAGATGGAAAATTGGTCTGCTTTGCGATGCGCCATGATCATGGAGTCACACTGAAAATTGACAATTGTTATTTGGGCTGCCTACGCGATGCGCTAAGGGCTAAAATAATAGTGTTTTGTGACTGAAACTTAAAATCTCCATAACTTCTTACTCGGTTATCGAACTTGGGTGAATTTTATATTGTTGGAAAGCTAATTAAAATTTCCTAAGCATTGGCTGGCTCTAAACTAAAAAATAATGAGTGTTTCAAAACTTTTATATGCGGATACTTATGTATTGGGACTTAGATTATGCTAAAGAAATACGGGATGTTAATATATATATATAATATGTGCTTGTGGTTTTGACTAATTTTGGACATGGCATTACCTTAACACTCTGTTTCTGGTACATGCTAGTTCTTATCTCACTTACCGTCCTAAGAAGCTACATTATTTCATGATGTAGGGTCTGAATACTTTTGTGTTGCTCTTGTCCAACGTTAGGTGGTTGAGCACGTCTATTGAGTTATTGTGAAGTTGTGAGCCTCCATCTTCGAAAGGCCTCCATTTCATTATTCTTTTCTTATTGACTTAGTACTATTGGATTCTATTCATTGGCCATATCGGGGGCATGTCCTGACTTAGTTGTTATTCAAGTTTTTCGAGGCTATTGTTGACAAGTGTGGGATGGTTGTTGTCTTAACTCTTAGTCTTATTTTAAGTTATCTATTCATCTTTTATTACTATCTTGATTGGCTTCAGCTTTATTATTATTATTGTGGTCTTTAGGTTAGGTTATGGGGGTGGTCTCCAATTTATTCTAAGCTTAAGATACCCATCACAGCCAGGACCTAGTTTAGGTTATGACATTAGTGGATAGGCTGTAGGAGTTGATTGAGCCCCAGGCATATACCGATGCCTAGTTGTCTAAATTATTTGGTCAGATCAATCCATGGGTGTACACTAAATTTAAGGTATAAGTGATGCAAGTAAAGTAGATATTGTTAGTCCAGATAGTGTGTTTTACTAGAGAACTACATGAGCGAATTGATAAATTTGAGGTTTGGTGGGGAACTGACTCAATGAGGCTCAGGTGCCCGACTTATCACTCTTACGCAAGGTTCTGGCTACTTTGAGATAGGAGGGAAAACTTTAGCTAAGAGCCACCACTGCTGATAATTGATCTGTCTGCTGAGAAAGTTAAGGCCAATACTATTGGGACAAAGCAAATCCAAGAGTATGTCGAGCTGTGTGATAACTCAGATGAGTTTAGGCATGCCTTCAATAAGGCCACTATGGAGTCTGTTGTTCAATTGGATAATGATGAGTATAGGCGTGCAAAACTTGTATTGAGTACCTCTTTTAGTCAAAGATAACCATCACCTCCCGGTGATATACTTGGCATTCCACATAGTGCCCCAACTGTGGGCGAGCCCGCATTTGATACCTAGAGAATCCAAGGTATATCCTGCACCCATATTTTCTTTAATTTTTACTATGCACTAAGGACAGTGCTTCATCTTTAACTTGGTGGTAGGGTTGTATCAACCACCTGGGGTTTTATTGCCATGTCTCTTTTCCCCATGGTGTGCTATCATAGTAGAGCTGGTATGCTTAGGTATTGTGTTGGGTTTGTAATATGGTTATGTATTTTTTGTTTTATTAGAAGAAAAAAAAGGAACCTAAGTGTAGTTAAAATGTTTTGTATTTTTATATATTTGACAAAAAAAAGGTGATACCCCTTCCATAATTTTTGTGAATTGTATGTTGTGAATATATTTGTTACCATTGTTGAATTTTTTATGGCATTTGTATTAGGGACAAAATAAATACAGCATAGCATAGAGTGAACCAGATTGGTATGAGTTCATGATATAACCCTGTACCATGTGTGTGTGAGTTATTTACCTAGTTTACTTTGTGTATTTAATCCATAAATTGGACGGTTAGTCTTTTCTAGGTTGTACGATAGTTGGTTGATACATGATCATAGGCCATAAATATATAAGTCCACTTAGCCTAAAAGACCGACCAAATGAGAATATGTATCACATGATACCTAATTTGACCCTAAAGTTACCTAGCTTCTTGTTTTAACCTTTTCACCTTCCTTTTTTAATTACAATGAACCTATTTTTGCCATGGTCCCTCCTTTGATAATGTGTACCTAAACTTAAGAAAATTTCCTAGTTATGGGTGGCTATCATAGGGGTGTGTGGTTGAACATGGGTATGAAGAAAGGTGTTGAATAAAAAAAAGAAAGTATGGTTTGGTGTGGTAGTAAAGTTTGAAGAAAAATTAATTAAAAAAGAAATAAATGCAAAGAATGAAGAAAGCCACAACGAATCCTGATAGCGGTAAAGGAAAAAAGAAGAAAAAAATGAAAAATTATTTAGTAGTGGAGCCAATAATGTTAATTTAGTGACAAAGAGGGTAGGTCACTATTTCTAATATGTACCATATCTTCCCCCAAGCCTACATTGCAAGCCGATAAAAGCCCAATAGTGATCCCAGTCCAACTATCCAAAAACCTAATGTATAGAAATAAGGGCAAGCCTATGGTTTTTTTAATATTGTTTGAACTTATTTGTGAGCGTGACTATGTGACATTGTCCCTCTATTTATCTGCATAGGTTGTATTGTTAACTACTTATTTGTTCAGGTAATATCGCATGGATGCTTGGTTGTTTTTTGCTAATTTGATGTCATCACTTGATTCTTTTGGTGTCATGTTAATGTTATAAATGGATACATATAATTTTTTTAAAAATTTAGAATACGAGGGGATTAGAAAATTGGAGCTAAAATGAGTTGACTGCCATAGTTGCCTTAGATTTCTCTTAGTTAAGCATCATGTTTGTTAAGTTTTGTATCAGTTGATGAGGACATGCAAATGTTCTAAGTTAAGGTATTGATGGTCCATGGTTTCATGGAACTTTTGATGCTTGAAACAATTTTAGTATGCATAAACTTACGTATTCTTGTTAGATATGATATGCTTATGTGTTGATTTTATAGGAAACAAGAGTTCAAACTATAGAATGATAAAACGGAATGGAGGTAGTACCTACGCCCTGTAGGTTGTCACATAGATTGAATTTTAGAAGATGGCACATTATTCCTTATTCCTATGAGCCTACCTATAAGGCATAGGTACAACCTACGACACGTAGTTGCTTCGTAGGTAGAAGTTCAACAAAATGTTGATTTATCTAATTTCCAAGAGCCTACTTATGTCCCGTCCCGTAGGTAAACCTTATGGCCTGGAGTTGCATCGGGGGTTAGTGCCAACTTAAGTATCCTACATTATTTCGGATATGTTTTTAAATGTATCTATAAATACCCTTTCGATAGTTATTATCAGTTTATGCACTTTATACACTTTTTACATTGTTTTGAGTTCTAAGCTACATTATTGATCGTAGAATATTATTCTTAGTTTTTAAGGTTTACAATTAATTTGAGATTTTGGGTTTTCATTCTTATTCTTTGTAAGTTCATTATCATGATTTTATCTATGGAATCTATGTCTGTTCTTACAACTATGAGTAGCTAAACCCCACAACTACTACTGTGCGAACCTTAATGCATTAACAAAGCAGTTTTAATGTAGTCATTCTAAATTTGTGTTCCTGTATCTATTGGGACTTCCTTCATTTTGATTGCTATATTAACAGCTGCAACTGTTGGGAACTTGAATATATTCGATACTTTCTTGATAAGTGATAGAGAGATAAGGCAAAAGAAATCAAAATAGTAATTTGAAGCTACCAAACTTCATCTAATTAACCTAAGACTAAGAGGAGATAGTTAATCTAGGCTCATAAAATAAGGGTTAGTAATGCGACACTCTGAGATCGAGACGACATAAGCGAATTTCACCCAAACCAAGGTCAAAAGTTGGTTAGGTGATACATAACTTGTTAGATTTTACATGCAAGGCAGTAAGATAGTTTGATGAGCACAAGTAGTTTATGGAGTTATCACTAACCCAAACTACATTGGGTACTTGATTTTATCCAAATAAACCTAAATGACATTAAAACTAATCCAAATGGCATTGAGTACTTCATTTCATACCATTTTAGGAAAAATGTATCACAAATTTCCAACTCATCAAAATCCCATCTTAAATCTTTACATGACCTTGATTAAATCTATGCTCACACAACATCATCAACAATGACTACAAACAGTACTACTCGGGAGATTTCACACATGCTTATTTTTTAAAAAACATTATGCCCTTATGGTTTTGAAAACATTGGAACAAGCCTCAAATGTTGACTAAATGTTACAAAACCATGAACATGCTCATAGACTCCAACAAAAATTAAAGGATGTTCAAGCATTTCAATTAATTGACCTCACACAAACAAGACCTTTCCCTAAATAAATGATCAACATTAACATTAGGGACTACCAAGAATCAAGCATACTCTCAAAGATGAATCTGGACATGAGTACCACAACATAGGATTTCTCCTGTGCTCCATTTCAGCACATTTAAGCATGCTAATTTCGAGATCACAAAGTTCTTGCATTAGATTTAGGCAAGGGGTAAGGTAGGTAAAGTTGAGGTTATAGTGAATCTACCCCCTCGATGTGTCTAAAGACACCTCAAACATAAAACTACTTCAAATATTTACAAACGAGCACCACAACTACACCTCTTGTTTTAATTTCTTTTAAATTTTTTTCTTTCTTTTTTCTTATATCTACATAGGATACGTAGATAATTATTAGAAGAAGTGAATGGTAACCAAATTATGAATTTCTGAAAAAAACTAACCCCAAACGCCGCCTCCACCCACAACTAAGGTTTTTGGCCCTAGTTTGTTCACAATCTCACCTAAATGCTTTAACAAGGGTTGCCTTAAAAAAGTAAATTATGGAAAAAGGATTTTTTCTTGTAATGAAGTTTTTCAAGACAAAAAAGTTCTAAAGCTCAAATTAGGGATAAAGTTGGCCACTCAAATTATAATAGGATGGCTATTTTTGTCAAATTAGAGGTTCACTCTCAATCAATGGCCTTAGATATCTTCTCTATCATCACACACTCTTTATTTAAGATATAAAGCTACCGGGAAAGTTTTACGTTGACTCGGTGAGCACGATCTAGTCAAATACTCACCCACACATTGCACTTTACTGTACACTGTAAGCACCCTTCCTTAATTCATATACCACTTTCACAACACATACCAAAGAAGGTACTCTAGTAGTCTGAGACCCCATAAAAGTTTGATAATTTTATTTTTGACCCTCCCACATGCATAATATAAATTTTTTAAATAGAATTATATTTAGGGATGTTAAAAGGGTATTGGAGGAAAGTTTTTTATTTTTCAAAATGGGTTCGCGGCCATTTTGGGATCCCGAGGCAATGAGGGTCCACATTATGGTCAACTCATGGATGTTAACCTCCACAGTATTTGCATGACATGCGGCTAAACTCTACAATATTGTAGTGATACGCTAGTGTTTTAATTTCATCTAGTTTTGGATTTTTTCACTTTGGATGAGGGTCTTTTGGTCCTTTTACCCCTTGTACTATCATTAAACATAACATAACCCCATTTAATTATGTTTTTAAGGATCAAATTATTTTCTTACTCTCTAAAACTAAAAATGAAAGAACATTCTAGGGTTTTACAATGAATTCATCATCCAAACTCTAAACATTTAATTGACTTTGATTGCTTGTGTATTTCATGCATGTTTCTCTTCCCTAAGCTTTAATTTTACATTATGGCATTAATTGAATGGATTTTTATATGATTTAACTATGGATTTTAAAATTAGGTTGAGGATTTTGGTTGTTACTAATTGAATTACTTGTCCCATGCCTTGAACTGATTATTCATGTTTTAAATAGATATTTTTATGATTGAATTGGTACATTGTTTAAATAATTGAAATACGGGACATGGATTTCTCCTAATTGGATGAATTTTTGCTTGGAATTGTATTAACTTCAATCCACTCTATAAATTTGAATTTAATTATGGATAATTGCACGGTATAACATGTTTTTGAACTCAATGTATTTCATTAATTAATAGATATAAATCTAGATTTGGATGTCCTCGGTGCGCATGGTTTGTATTTTAAATAGAACTTGGGAGTCAATGTGGTTGTGTGGATTGTTTTGGCCTATTTAATTTAGCTTGCACACATAATGGTATGATGATACAAGGTGGTCAATGTGTTAATGAATGACTCCAGGGTTACTGGTTGGTTTTATGTTCAAATTATTTTAATTTGTGCTTAAAGGGGATTGTGTAGCTCACTGTGAAGATGTAAGTCTTATGGGAACAAATAGTGCAAACAATATTTTTTAGTGGTGGGGGTATATATGATCGTGTTCTTGAGGCACACTTGATATATATATTAAGGATGACTATTTCCCTTATGAATTTAGTTTTTCCTTAATTTTTTTTTAGTTATTCCAGCTAACACGCACTGGGGACCTTTTAGTAGAAGAAGTGAACCGATATAGTCCATGGGTGCCTTTAGGATTAATCAAGCTGCCTAGTTCAGGTTAAATATTTAAATTCTCATATTCATGACCTTTTATCCTATTAAGGCATCCTATATATGTATATATAACAATGTGTGCATGCGGTTTTGATTATTTTTGGGCATGGCATTATGTTATCCTTTTCCCCGAGTTACATGTGAGTGCTTATCCCACTGACCATCCTAGGATGCTACATAATTTTATGATGTGGTTTCTGAATAACTTTTTATTGCTTCAGTGCAGCGTTAGGGGGTTTAGCATGCTATTGAGTTGTAGTGATGTGGTGAGCCCTCATCATTCAAAAGGCCTTATCAATTTATTACTTTGTTATCAACTTAGTGCCTTTGGATTCTTTTTTTTGGTCATAGTAGAAGGCATATCCTGACTTAGTTGCTATTTTGGTTTGGGAGGCTATTGTGGAAGTGTGGGTTTGTTATTATTATGACTTATTTTTTAGTTGATTTATCTATTCATCTTTTTATTACTATTATATTAGCTTCTGCTTTATTATTCTTATTGTGATTTTGAGGTTAGGTTTAGGGGGTGGTCTGTCGACCATCATAGGCTTGAGATATCTATCATGTCCAGACCTTGGTTTGGATCATGATAATCTTTGTGTCGGATCATGATTTAGGATCATTGGGTATCCACAACGAAGTGTTGAGTAGATTTTTTGTATGGGTGTATAGCATGCCACACGTATAAGGAAAAGGCTATAAGAAATTTAGGAATATTTCCCTTTCTTGTGTTCTATTTTTTGCTATAGAGTCTAGTGTTATGAAAATTTTCTAACTCCTAACTTCCTCGCATTTAACATTATTCCTCTACAAAGATTTGATGTTCGTAGAAAATTTGTAGGATCTTTGTTTCATCTAATGAGAATATGGAGGGGACTCATCCTATTTATAGAGTGCAGACCAGGTTAGGGTCCCTACTCCTAATTTTGTTGCTTCACGTAGAGTTCCACCAATACCTACCAGTCCTCCTCGGGCTTCTTGAGCTAGTAAGATTTATGCTCAATCGCATCTTGGAGATATCTCTAATGTAGATTTCTGTTAGTCTATTCATATTCTTACTCAGTTGGTGTCATCACAATCTCGTCAGTCTGATTGTATTAGCTCTATTGATCATTCATTTAAAGTCATTCGGGTTAAACAGTTAATGAGGTTGAATCCCCTAACCATTATATGCTCTATGGTTGAGGAGGATCTGCAGGGGTTTATTATGAGATGGAGAATATTTTTAGGGTAATCCCTGCTACTGATTTTGAGGCTGTAGAGTTTGTTGCATATCTAATAAAGGTTGTACCTTACAAGTTCTATGAGGAGTGCAAAGCTATGAGGTGTGATGATGTTTTGCAGGCTGTGTGGGATAACTTTTTAAGACCCTTTCTTGATCACTTCTTTCCTTAGGATTTAAGGAAAGCTAAGGATGATGTGTTTGTATACTTGAAAAGGAAAGATAAGTCTGAAAGAGTATGCTCTAAAATTTCAGCAATTGTCTCATTATGATCCAGGGTTAGTATCTAATATGAGGTCATAAATGAGAAAGTTTTCTTCTAGTTTGTCCCATCATTTGATATTGGAGTATAAGGTTGCGATGTTGAACAATAATATGGATATCTCCAAGCTGGTAGTTTATGTGCAGCATATTGAGGATGAAAAAGAAACAACCAAAGATAGGATCGAATAGAACAAGAAGTTTAGGAATTAAAAGTAGGGTGCAGGTCTGAGAATAGTGGGAGAGATGGTAGTCAGTGGATGGAGAAGAAGAATTAGGGAAATTCGTATTTGTCTACCAGTGCCCCTAAACATAAGACTTCAGGTGATTGTCGTTTTTAATATAGTAATAGTTCTAAGTCATAGGGTGCCCAATCTCAGGCTAGTGGAGCTCATCTATCACCAAATCTGCGAAAGTTTCTCTAACAATGGATACTATCCTAGTATAATATTCTCCCTCCTGAGCGAATGAGAACACAAACACCATCTCTTCCTCAGACTTGGGAGGTTGTACCTTGGTAGCTTCTTTTCTCTAACGGAAGGCATAGTCTCGAAAACACTTATTATTCTTCTTCATAATCCGGTCCAATGAGTATTGGTGAGGGACTATTTTAATGTTAAATGAAAACCTAATCAGGAAACCCTTAGCCAATGCCCTCCAATTAGTCCATCTTTTTAGTTCTTGAGACGTGAACCAATCTAAGGCTTCAACGCTTAAGCTTCGGCTGAATAAGTGCATTAATAATGCCTTATTTTTTCCTACCCCCACCATTTGATCATAATACCTTCTTAGACGAGCCATCGGATTTCTAGTAGCATTGAACACCTTAAATTTAGGGACCTTGTATCCTTCTGGTAGATCTAATCCAGGGTGGACACATAGATTATCGTAATTTAGGCCATTATTGTCCCCCACCCCATGAGATTCCTTGATCCTCATAATCTCTTCATTCAGAGCCAATAACTTTATTTCATGCTCGGTCTTCCACTCTTCCTTCTTCTCCTCGTAATGGCCTATCTTAGGATTAGGAAGGGAATTATAGATGTCAGTGGATATAATGACATGGGGAGGATTTGGAAGGATAGCTCGATTTTGAGGATGAAAGAAAGTTGGTTGGTAGTTGGGGAGGACGTTTTGAAAATTGGAAAAATTTTACGGAATTTGAGAGTAGTTTGGTGGTATCTGAGAAGGATTTTGTGGGTTTTGAAATGAATTTTGTGGGTTCGAAGATAGATTTTGGGGATTTGGGGATGAATTTATAAATTTGGGAGAAAATTTTGTGGATTTAAAAACGGGTTTTGTGGGTTTGAGAGTGGGTTCTTGGGATTTGGGAATGAATTTTATGGATTTAGAGATGGATTTTGTGGGGTTAGGGATGTATTTTATGGATGGTAAGTATTTGAGTTATTTTCTCAATTGGTGTTTTGGACTAGTTGAAGAGCGGAGATGGATGATATATTAATTGGCTAATCCTCGAGAATAGGCATACTGAGGAGAGGGATATAGAGTGGAGTCCCGTGACCTCCTGGAGCGGGAACATTAATAGTGATGGTCAGGTTAGCCAAATCTTGAGTACAATTCATCTCCTCCTGAAGCATTTCTAAATTTTTTGTGAGTTCAACAATCATTTCGCTCTGTTCAGCTATTACATTATGCCTGATGGTCAATGCATTCTCTTCATCATTTCCAATTATTTTTGAATGGCGGTCAGAGTATGAGATTTTATGCGCTTTTAATCGGGTGAAGTAAGGATGCTCTGCAAGCTTATTTCAACACGGAGTATTTTTCTATTATCTGTAAAGTAAAATAACTCAAAGGTAGATGTGTTAGATCCCGTATGTGATAATTAATACTAGATACTTGACAAGAAGTAACCACATAAAGTTGTTTGTGCCATAGCCAAATTGTTCCACATAAGCATAGTGGATAAATTTGCCTTTGACTTCAAACGAACACATATAAGCACATAAGGCATTTATATCACATAAACATTATAATAGCGTGTACCCTAACTGGGGTGACCCTTTTTGAGTCAAGGGTTTGGGCCTAATAGATTTCAAAGAAAATATATGATTTTTAAAAGTCAATCCACTATACCCCCAAACTTTCATAGCTATGAAAGAGGGAATAAATGCCTACAAATTATAAAAAAAGAGGGATACAATCTTTAGGGGAAAAGGAAGTAACATGAAAAAAGATACGTTCCCACGCAAGGGAATAGAAAAGCTAGCTACTGGATGCTCCTTCGTTTGCCTTTGCCTTCTTATCCTTGTTTACCTCCTGTGATATTTGATACTTATTGATGATCAGATGACTCCTGCACAATTGTGCCTTGTTTTTGTAGGTCATCCTCTCTATACTATCAATATGAGAAGCCATGCTATTATCCAAATTGATTAGACACTGCCTCACATCATCAACTTCTTGCCTAGCCCGCTTCAAATCATTCCTCAACATACGTATAGTAAAAGTATCCTCTATATGCATTTGTCGGTGCATGATTTCACTTATGTAAAATTCATCTCGAAGCCTGTGGAGTCAGATCTGATGCTCTGATTCTACATCAACAACCCAAGTGGGCACATTTGGCCCCAGAATCAATGCTCCAATGAGACTCTTCTTTAACCACTCCTTGTAAGTGTTGCTGACTTCAGGTTCATACTCTATATGAAAAGAGTCTTTTATCCACCCTCTTCTTCTCCATCCGTTTACCATGTAGTCTTTGAGCGGAGACTCGCCTTCATCGTACTCAGTGAAAAATCTAAGCAAAGACTCGATTTGAGGTATCTCCTGCTTGATTTTGAATTGCTTAAGAACTCTGCCAGGATAGTAGGGACGTGTTCCCCTAAGATTTTGAAGAACTAGGAAAGGCCACTCACCAATTAGAATAGAGTATCTCCCGGAATGAAAATATTTGATGGACCATTGGACATCGTCCTCCTATAATTCTCCAAAAGTCTTAAACCAAAATTTCGGAGATGCTTCCTTTTTGAACTTGTGCAGGAACAACCACATGTCATGCGATGATAAAAGATCCTGCCTCATTTTGTGATCAGGCTGTACTTTTCTAGGATTTTTCACCAAATGCATCATCATCCACCACTGCAAGATGAGGTTTCAACCTTGAAAATAACGATCCTCGGCTTGAGACCTACCCAAAGCTCGATATATCTCGGCTACAATCATGGGATCTAAGTTATGTAATACCTTTTTAGAACCATACTTCATTCCGTAGAAGAGTGCGTAGGTATCTATGACAACCCTTGGATGAATTGTTCCATTTTCCCCTTGCGGAAACACCATAGTTCCAAGTAGGCCTACTGCGAATGCAAATACTCTTGTCTCCTTCCATTTTGCTTCTGACTCAAATTTGTGTTTGAATTTATGAAAAGCATTAAATCTCCTAAACCGATGATACAACTCTTGAAAAGAAATATTTGCTCCATCACATGCCCCTAGCCAGGTGTCATCATCAGTTAAAAATACCTCCTTGATCATTTGACGATCCCACACAACCGAGACTAGAATGTTCTTACCAGGTATCTCTCTTCTCTTGAAGCACATTTCACTACTCTTGTATTAAATCAAGACCTCTTCAATAGTGGGAGTCAATTCAATATCACCAAAGCGAAACACCATATTCTGATCATCCCAAAAGGTCATCACTTAATGGATTATTTTGGGCCAAGCGTCCATCTAGATTAATGAAGGAAAATTCCCGATGTGTGTTCTAATAATATTTCTCTCTTTTGCGCTCATGTAATCCTACCATATTTTTAGGAAGTGGTCAGGTTCGATAACCATCTTGAACTTTTCGCGGGAATGTAGTTGAGCCATATCCTACACGAAAGCAGACAAAGATGAGCCTACCCCTGACCCTAATGGATTTAATTAGACAAGCATATGTTTTCTTCAACATATAGGCATGGTTCGTTGTAATTGACTCAGGGTCAATACACGCAGGGCAGTTTTTCTAATGGGCCCAATACCCCGCTCGGGTATTGGGTCATCCTAGGCTCATGCCTAAAATAGGGTTTTGGTTTCGCTCTATTATAGGTGTCTAGAGTGGATTTGAACACAGGTTCCCAAGCGGACTACTTGGTTTTGAAAATATGAAAAACCACCAGACGACTCACATGCTAATAAAGAGTCATATTTTAAACACATTTATTTTGGAATTGAACAACAGGGGCCGAGACATCCATGAAACCCCAAAATAGTTTAAATAATGCAGGAATATGCCATGAAATGTGATAATTAAACTTTGCAGAATCAAAACATATAAACACATAAACAGTTAACAAAATATAAAATCAAACATTTGGTTAGAACCTAGTTAAAAATTCCCCAGTGGAGTTGCCATTTCTGTTTTGATAAAAAAATTTGACTTTTAAAGAGTCTCCGCTTAATTTTGAAAAGGATTTAAGAAACCTTTAAAAATACTTTAAACGATCTAAAAAGAAAAATCATTTAAGTTTCGAAGATTCTGAGTAAGTGTTTCCTATTAACATTTTAGGAAGGTGTTAGGCACCTAAAACGTCCACTAACTTGCGGTTATCTGGATTATTTGAAAACGTCTTTTGACCAACTTGAAAAGTGATTGATTATAAAAATATTTTAAAAGCTTGCAAAATCAATTTTTTAGCGACTTAGTTAGGGGGTTTAACTAGGTTCGAAAAACATAAAACAGATAAGTATAAAAAGAGGAAAATGGGAGAAATAGAGGGACTTAGGCCATTGGGCCCAAATCAATAAACCCTATCCTAATCTAGTTGAGCTTTTGACCCGTCATCACCTGTCCTAAGTCTATATTTTCGAGCATTTAGCTCGGGTCTCGCTCCACCTGTATTAGTTTACAATTTTTGGCTTCGAGACCCAAAATAGATAACCAAAGAAATAAATAACTAAAGAAATAATAAAATAATGAATAGTACAACAATAGATAAATAAAAGAATGAGACTCTCGAGTCTCATCGCCTTCTCCAATGATGGGACTTTAATCCATTTTCCTTCTTCCAAATTTTTTATCCACGTACTATGAAATTGCCTCCTTAGGACCTTCGAAATCAACTCATGAGGGATTGGCTTCAATGGCCTACATTGATAATGCAACAATGAGAATATAGACCGTTTGGACTCAAAGGCAGGTTCATGCAAAGAAAAGCTGAAGGAAGATAAGGATTAGGAAATAATTCCACTAGAAATAATTTAGAAAGAAATAGTAATCAATACATGAACATTAGAACATGGGAACAATAGTTCAATCCATATCAACATAGTAGCAATTTTATTCAACATGCAAGAAGCCATCCAGATGTAATGCTTGACAGAACATTAAAATGCATTTGGTATTCATCTGTATAGTAACAATGCTATGAAACCAACAAAGAGCAAATTAAGACAAAGTGGACCAAAATTTGACAAAAGAAATCTCATTAAGCAAACACAGATTTAATTGTACCAAGCTTATGGAAAAAGAAAACAACACATAATCCAAACATTACATGCTTTTCTAATAAACAGTAAAAGAAAGATTTAGCCGATTTATCCTAAGTTATATCCTTACTCTACTCCCAAAAGAAAAACAACTTTAGTGATATGGAAGACAATATATTGCAATAATACTCAACCTCACGTCAGACTAATGACGCTAACAAGACGACGTCAAATAGAAGCAACGAACAAGACGACGTCAAATAGAAGCAACGAACAAGACGACGTCAAATAGAAGCAACGAACAAGACACCATCAGTCCGAAATTAGAAACATGAGACTTAGAGCCATGAAATCATCCATAACTAGATACCATTAGTCCGAAACTAATCAAACACAAAACATTAACAAAACATCAGCTACAACGGGGCACCATTCACCCGAAATTGTTAAAAAAAATTAAAGTACGAAGCTTTAATCATGAAATCGGGTATAACAAGATACCAGTAGGCCTAAAACTACTAATCAAAAATCATCGTATAAAACTTTAATGACGAAACCAGCCTTAGCATGATACTAGCAGCCCGAGACAAAATCAAAGCAAGCATTTGACTTTACTACAAAAATCAGCTTATTCAACTTTACCATCATACAGAGTGGGAGTATTAGATCAAAACTCAATCTACAATGCTGTTTCAACCACACAACATGCTATGAATTAAAATAAAGAACCATTCATAGATAAAAATAGTGGATTCAGGGCACTTTTAATGAAGAACATGTCTTTAACAATACTAGGCAGCGACATCAAACACTTTGACTCAAATATCAACATAGTGATAGCCATCATGAATGAAACCTACGGCTATTGAAGTCATCTAGCAGCAAATAATTCCCAGCACGCTCAACAACTAACAACTACTAGCGAAGGATTTATGAATCTAAGACGCTAACATATTGATGAAAATAAAATATCAAAATGAAGTGGGGAAATAAAGTATTACCTGTTTTGAAGCAGCAAAATAGGACAACGAGTTGATGACAGGATTCCGACCACCATAAAACCTCACAGATGCTTCGACAATTCAGACGCACTATCCCAAAATATATTTTTTTTTTGGTGTGAAGTGTGTTTTCTTGAGTTCCCTTTTTTCTCTCTCCGAAATTTTTCTCTCCCTCAGTTTTTCAAAACCCCCTTTTTTCGGACCCAAAATCTCATTTTTACTTTTTTTCCCCTCAAAACAGTGACCCACTCATTTCTTATATAGAAGACGAATTTGGGGTATTTTTGGGACTTGAAAAATAAGATATTTTGGAATTTAAAATTTGAATTCCCTTCTCCAGCTTGAGGGTTCATCAACAAATGTACCAATTTTAAAATCAGTGGACCAATAAGATTTAGGGAAAATGAATTTTCACCAAGATCCAATGAAATTATGACATATATGTACGAAATCGTACCCCTCATACCCGATATTCATAGAATTGATCCGTTGAGGGGACACCTGGACCTATTCTGGAAGGTTTTTAGTGTTTTTACACATAGAGAGGGGTCGGGTTTTGGAGTTGGACGTTGGTGGTTTTGTTGTTTTGGGCGCTGGTGTATTGTTGTCATTATTTTGGTATTATTGAGGGTTTTTTTCGTTTTTCTTGTTGAGAAGAAATAGGTGAGTTGGGCCGGGTCATGGTGAATTTGGGCCGCTGGAGCATGTGGGGTTCGTATTGGGATGAAGCTTATTTTTGTTAATGACGAGAAGAAAACCAAATGGGCCTGGGGCGGGTGGTTTTGTAATTGGGTCATGGTTGTTGGGAATTAAGATTTGTGCTTAGGTGAAAGTGCGGCACAATTTTAAAATAAATAGGGGTAGAAATTTGGTAATTTTTAAAAATGGCCAAATGAAATTAATTTTTAGCCAATTTTACTTAAATGTTAGCCAGATTGGATATCAATTTGATCAATTGCATTGCAATTGTGATCAACTCGATTTCAATTATGGTAAAATTTAATAAATTTATTAAATTTAATTGAGAGTCGATACAAATTAATACCTTGTTTAATCTTGAGCTTCTTAATTCAATAAAATTAAACAAACATTTATCCAAGTACATTATTTTTGAGAAAAAAATAAATTTACATTGAATACGATAATATATAATCAAGATTTTAATCATTTAAATTTATTTTCAAGATAAGCCTTGATTAAAATTTGACATTTTATAGAAAGTCAGTATTTAAGTAACAAAACTATATAATTTCTATAATTGAATACACTAATATATAATTGTTTTTTAAAATGACAAATTCACCCAAATGATTATTTTGAAAAGATTTAATTCAAATAAAATAAATATTGTAATTTTATTAAAAATCAAAGAAACTCGAGATTAAACTTGGTTGTGGAGGGAAAAATTAGGTGTCAATAGTGTAGGGCGTGGAAAAGACAATAATGGATATTGCTTAGAAATGGTGGTTGTAAGAGGAGTTGATTCCCTTAGCGATCACCATAAGAGTTTGGTGTTATTATTGCGGGTCTTAGGGGTCTTATCGTTTGATACACGGTTTGGTTCCTATTTCTTGTAATCTCGTATGTCAAACTATATATCTTTACTTAATTCCATTTGTTTGTTATCTTGTTTCTCTTAGTCTTTATCTCTTTAGGTTATTCTTCTATCATTTGGTATCAAGAGCAAGGTTTGATTTTGTTTCAACAAAATTAATCTTGGGATTGTTATCTTGAAAATAAAAAAAAAGTGAAAAAAAAGAAAAAAGAAAAAAGTTACTGTTCACGCTTTTTAGGGTTTTTTAATTTTTGAGACTTGATTTTTGTGTGGTTTGTGTGTTTTTAATGTTAGATACTTATTCCTAACACTAGAATAAGTGACCAAAAATCTTTTAAAAAAAGAGGTGTATCACGTTTTTCTGTTTGGGCAGAATTTTAGATCTTAGATCTACTTTCTTTTTGGGTGTTTTGTGAGTTCTAGTTCTATATCCTTGTTCTCTAGCACTAATAGAGTCTAGATCTAAGATTTGAGCTAAATTGGAGGTGTTTTGAACCATCCACCATTATTGAGCTTGTGTTTGAAGCGATTTGAGGGTGGGTCACATTTTGGGCTATTATGGTTGTGACATATTTGGACTGATTTTATGATATTTGTGTTTGGGTTGGAAAAGGGACCTTAGATCTTCAAGAAAATTTAAATTTGGAGGTCATTTGCCTTGTGGTCAACATTGGTCAACACTTGAATATTCTTGTTGTTCTTCCTCATCTTTATAACTTGTTGAGGAAGAATATTCAAAAGTCGGTGTTTGATCTTGAAAATGAAGGAAAGAGAGTGTAGTACTTGTTTAAGGAAATATCCAAGCACCTTCCTAGTCATCCAAAAGAAAGAAAACAACAAAAGGGAAGGAATACTCAAGTACAAGTGCAAGTACCAAGGGGGTCCAATTAAATTCAAATTTATTTGAAGCTTGAAAAGGCTCCAAAAACATTGTAATTTACCCCCAAAACCAAATATACACTCTTGGAATTGAAGATTGGTCGAAATACAAAGTGAAGAGCATAAAAAAAATTGAAATTATCGTCCAATCTCAAGCTACCACGTTATCACTTTGAACACCCATATTTTTAGCTCAAATTTTTGGATTCTTATTTTCTATTCTTGTCTCTTAGTTGTATTTTTGTTGATTCCATCACTAATTGGTAAACTAGTAACTATCAACTAGGTTGTGAATTACTTTTGAGTCCTTTCTTCAGGTTTTCGTTCCTTGTGTTCTTTTCTCGTTTTTAATTTGTTGTAACTTTTTATTTCAAGTTCGTAAGTAGAATTTTCTGTTGTGTCTTGAGTCCATCAAACAAGAATCTATTCCATACGCTAAGTAGTTATTGACAACTGGAGTATAAGCAACTTTCAATATTCGCCGCTCCAATTGTGAGGATCACAAAGGTGAGTGTATACGAGTGTTGGTGAGGAGATTTTACTGCTAACATTATTTGTTTTCTTTTGTTTGTTGTTGTCTTTTTTTGTTAGGTACCATGGCTGCCCATAATTTCAATTCCACGTGTGATCGGATCAATGACCATCTTAAAGATATGAAATGGTACATTAAAATTATACGCCAATTATTACCCAAACTCTTCCATCAAAATCCAATTGTCCAAATAACTTACGAAAAGAGCTTCCCAAAGGAAGTTTCTACCCAAGCTTGTGACAGACTTTCACACCAAGGTAAAGACGAACATACTCATGAACGTCAAGGTAAAATAGCTAACTCTTACACTTTTATGCATATGAACGATGATTATGTGGCTAGTAGCCCACTGAGTGTGAGTGGTATCTTATCTATTTGTGAGTACATTGTTTCTTTTCCTATTGATGATGATGTACATGTTATTAGTGTAGTACACTAGTTGATGACCAAACTGACTCTTCTTGTAAGATCAATTTAAGTCCACCTAGTGTTAAATCCTACATGTTTAATGAAAGTACATCGTTTTTTGTAATTGGTGTTCATCAACTTATTTGTAAGAATTTCCCACCACTTGATTATGTATGTGATGTTCTTAATAGAACTCAAGTGAGTTAAATAATCAAAGATGTTTGTCAACAAAATGGGAGTAAACCCGAGAGCTATTCTTGGGATAATCTTGTACTTGAAATCTCTTTGAAACTTGATATTGATCTTTTAGAGAGTGATGAACGTGTTTGTTTCAAATCTGCCCGAGAAATAGATCCTACTCTCTTTAGGTATAATATCTTGTTTGAAGATGACATAGTCACTCCTAATGAACCTAGCGGTGAGAATAAAGTTGAAGGTGAAACTTTTCTTAAAAGCTATAACCTATATGCTAACCCACTATGGTGTGACAACATTTCTCCTAAAGATGGAAATCTCTTCTTGGAAGATGAGAGTACTCTAAAGGGAATGGAATGATCAATTGGGTGATGATAATTTTAACTTGCTTGAATTCATAAGAAACCCAATAAGTGATTGTTCCTTGAAAATGGATTGTGGTTGTGATCCTTTGTATGACACCAACCCATGTTTGATGAGTATAAGGATGAATTGTTTGCTTCTTGTGAAGACTTAAGTAATAATCCCTTTGATTTTGGTGGTGGTATGTGTCTACTTGAGGGTTCTTCCATAAAAAGAGAAAGTGTCCATTGCTTGGAAATTACTTCTTCTTCTACTATGTGTGACTTTATTGCTGAGGGAACTCATGGTGATAATGTTGAAACTGATAGTGAGTACATACATGAGGACACCTTAGTTGAAGTTGACATCAGTAATAACTTTCTCTACTCTCTATTTACTTTTGTGATGTGTATGCTATTATAGAGAGTATGTCTTTTAGATTGGGTAAAGCCTATGGAGAAAAAGAGTGTTGTCTAGACCCATGTCTATGTCCACTCTTTTAATTTGACCCTGGTGCCAAATGTGGATACGATGATGTTGGCGCACCCAACTTGCTTGGTCTACATGAAAAAAAGGTGACATTCGTAAAAACCCAAGAGCAAAAGTGTCATTGTCTCCTTGGGGTAATGCTTCTAAATGTGCATCCTTTCCTGACACACTTGTTCTTAAGTTGCATGAATCCCAACTTGTGGATGCCAAGTTTTCTATTTGTTTTAAGAAAAGAGTGTGTACGTTCTTAAATGCTTTGTCTTCACCCACGCACATCTTAATACTTGATTCTTTCCTATACTACCTCTTTTCTTATGATGACATCCATGCTAGTTTTGAGTTTGCATTAAGTAGAGGTAGGGGTCTTTTTGGTTGGTCCACTTTTGTGAATGATAATGCTATGTGGGATTGGTGGACTTTGAGACCAATAGTGCCACCACGTTTGATTAGGACACTTGAAGATGTAATGAAACAATTGTGCTTTATGGTTCATAAGACAAGGGTAGCCTTACCTTTTGGACTTAGTGATACCATTAAGACCTTTGTAGTTTCTTTATCTCTTGATACTTTTCATATCCATTTCCTTTGTAACAATCTTACTAAGCTTTTCATGACTAAGATAAAAGATTCGTGGTTATATCTAAAGTATGTACCACCTTGGCATGATAATGTTATTTGTGGTACTAACCTTAAACCTCATGCCCTGAGAAAGTCGTGCTTGCTGGTCCTTTCTTTATTTTTGCAAGGTAAGGATTCAAGGTCGAATCCTTTTCAAGAAGGGGAGGATGATACACCCCAAATGGCCATCTATGCCAATGCAAAAAGACTCAAGACTTGGTTTTGGATCATTGAAGAAACACCCTTCATTAAGGGTATTTTGGGGATTACACTTGTTGGAAAGACACTTCATGACCACCCCTTGCATTAAGGGCATTTTCATCATTTTACTATTTTATAAGATAGCCTATAAATAGTCTTCTATTAGGTCATTTTCTCTTTAGTTGATTATGAATATTTGGAAAGACATTGAAAGTTTTCTTCTCTCTTTGAGAGTGTAGTGTAGGGCTTGGAAAACCAAGTAGTGTAGGAATTGGAAAAGCCAATATTGGATATTGCTTAGAAATGGTAGTTGTAAGAGGAGTTGATTCCCTTAGTGGTCACCGTAAGAGTTTGGTGTTGTTATTGCGTGTCTTAGGGGTCTTATCATTTAATACACAATTTGGTTCCTATTTCTTGTAATCTCGTATGTCAAACTATCTATCTTTACTTAATTCCATTTGTTTGTTATCTTGTTTCTCTTAGTTTTCATCTCTTTAGGTTATTCTTCTGTTAGAGGGTTGGATTTCTTACTGGAGGGTTATAGTAGGCTCTATCATTACATGGAATATTGCATCATGACAAAGAATAAATTAATGGTCTAACAAAAGTCATAGAACGAGAAGTCTACTCAGATTTCCCTAATGCCTATTCAAAAATAAAAAGACATATTGTTGAATTACCCTATATTGAGGGATTTGACAAAAAGGTAATCCCTACCAAAGCAAGACTCATTCAAATGCATCATGAATTAATGGAATTCTATAAATTTGAAATAAAAGACTTTCTAGATAAAAAATATATTAGACCTTCCAAATCGCTTGGATTTGCTTAGCCTTTTATGTCAATAATAGTACCAAAAAAGAAAAAGGTGTCCAGAGACTAGTTATCAACTATAAGCCTTTTAAAAAAGTATTAAAACAGATTAGGTACCCGATACCAAACAAACGTGACCTTTTTAAACAAACTTATAAAGATAATATTTATAGAATGTTTGATATGAAATCAGTATTTTGGCAGATACAAATCATAGAAAAAGATAACTATAAAATATCCTTCAATTTCCCATTTGGACAATATGAATGAAATTTATTGTCATTTGGGATAAAATATGCTCTGTCTGAATGTTAAAATATAACGAAAAATATATTCAATCAATATAGCTATATTTCTATAGTCTATATAGATGATGTTTTAATATATTCATAAGATATTGACCAACACTTTAAACATCCCCAAACCTTTTTAAAAGTAATTGATCAAAATGTATTAGTAGACATGCTAAAAACATTAAATCACTCAAAACCACTATTAGGTTTCTTGGTTATGATTTATATCAAGGAACCTATAAACCCATTTGTAGAGCTATAGAGTTCACATCTAAGTTTTAAGATTAACTAACTAATAAAACACAGCTTCAAAGATTTTTTGGAAGTTTCAACTATGTTATGGATTTTATTTTGAATATTAGACAAATTTTTAGCCTCTTAATGGGTCAATGAAGTTTTGATGATTGACATATAAATGAAACATGTTACTCAATCTGGTACAAACAAATGAAGACAGAAGTTAATCTCACTTGATGACACAGACAAATTTTCTTAAAGTCTAGAACGGATAAGCCTTATTAATGTAATCATAATCACGTGTTATAAAGAAGAATTTGTAGTTTAATACAACACCTTATTGATAATTGGAAGAGAAAGAGTTTGACTTAAATGAGGAGTTCAAGTTGAAGAAGGATCTTTATTAATGAAAGGAGTTGTACTCGAAGAAGGACTTTTAGTTGACAACAAACTCAGTTGAATTAAAGAGTTCAAAGAAAAGTAGAATACCAAATACGTTGAAGGAATCTTTGAAGAGTTTTTATATATCAAGGGAGTAACTTATTTCGTAACTCATGCACTTACAAAGACAGAAACACAACAAGGAATTATCAATGAAGTTCCAATGCTGGAAGCATCGAAGTTGAATTTGTTCCTAGTACTTAGAGTTAAGGAGTTTTAGAACTTATGTATTAGGTCAGTTATTGAGTTGTATAATTTTCTACTTACAGTAAAGTATAAACTGAGTTAGGAGCATTGTCTTCATGTTTGGGAACTTAAAGACTTGAGAACACTCACCTTGGGAAGGTTTGTGTTTTTGTAGAAATAGGAGTTAGAGTTTAATTCCTAGATTATGAGTTTTGTAATTTATTGATTTTTGAGTCTTAATTGTTTGTGGAGTTGGGGTTAAATCCTGTAGAGGTACAATTCATTATTTTCTACACCTCTTTGAGTCGTGTGTTTTCTACGTAAAAATCATTGTGTAATTTACTATTTTAGCTAGAGAGGAACACTTAGTTAACCCGTTCTATTGATAGGCAATTGCTAGGCTAAAATGAGTAATCAGTAGGGCACACATTCTAATAAGTGGTATAAGAGATAGGTTACATAAGGTTAACACCTAATAAAAGATCACTATGATGAATTCCATACCTCCTACTGGTCACAGTGAAGGTCAATCCACTACGAGACTTTTTTTTTATGGAACTCACTTCTGTTGGAGGTAAGCAAGGATGGAAATGTTCATCCAATGTGAGGACTATGAATTAAGGGATAGAGTTACTGATGTTCAACTATGGAAGACAAGAATGCATGATACCATTATGTTAGAAGGCTATGAGATATGGGACATCATCTATGATAGTCCTTACATTTCTATAAAGACCATAAAAATGGCGATATCACCATATATATGCCTAAGTCATGAAAAAAATACAACAGTATGGATAAAAAGGTAGTTAAAACAATTTCAAAGCTAAAAGACTTCTTGGAAGCAACATGGGTCCTGATATAAATAAAATTTATTCTCTTCTTGCAAGACTGCCAAGGAAAACTAGAAAAACATATAGATTATTCTTGGAAGATAACATAGAGTAAAATTTACTCATATATAGAAATACTATGGTACATCTCAAAAAAGGGACAACAATCCAGGTTCCAAACAAGGATAACAAGAAAAAAATAGATAAAGTCAAAAGGATGGTTCAGGCTGTGTGGGAAGATTATTAAAATGTCACAGAATAATAAAGTTCAAAGAACTTCTCTATGAAAGTAATTGGAGATAATCAGTTTGGGGTTGTAGCTAAAACAGAATAAGACAATTAAGAGGTAACCCTCTTATATATCAGAAAATCTTAAGGATTATTCTGCAAAGTGTAAAACCCTCAACATTCATGTATTTTTGTAGTGAGTTTTCTCTGTGTTTGTTATTAGAAAATAAGGTCATTTTTCCCTTAAGAAAGTTGGAAAATGTTTACGGTAAGTCTTGAGTCGAAAAAAGGACATCATGGACCTAAATAGGAGGTCATGCACTACACATGGGGGACTCAGCATTGGGCCTCACAACAAATCAGTTTTTAGTTTTTTAGTGGAAGGGCCATGCGATAGCCATAATAAAGCATGGCTAGGTGCCAAGCAATGGTCCATGTGGGGAACGACTGGGTACTATGTGATGGGATATACAATGTATATCCCCAAGGATTAAAAGTTCCACTTACCTTTTAAATTAAGGGAAATTAGTCTATATGCCCACATGTAACCTTTCCAAACCCATATTCATCATAAAATCCATCCATAACACTTAGAAAAGAATATTTCAAAAACGTTTATTCTTCTCTCAACACTCAAGAAAACAAAAGCAAGGTCTTTTTATTAGAAATTCAATCTCAAAGGCTCCAAAATCAAACTTTCCTCCAAGAAATTGTTAAGTGGAGGTATCTGGGATTTTATTAAGGATCCTCTTTTATCCCTATGCATAAAAATATCATTTTCTTTAACGAATATAAAGTTAATATCTAGGGTTCTATAAGATCCTTAAAAATTTTGATCATTTTATTTTTCACCTTCCTATGATTGTATTATTGATATTTGGAAATGGTTCGGCACTATTTTATAACTCTGAGGCAGTATGCCTCCATGATATCACCGTGTCACAGAGGTTACCCTCAAAGGTATTGGCATGGTATGAAGGATAACCTCCACGATAATGGCGTGCCATAACAAGGGTTACAATTCATCTTGTCTTATTTTTTTCACTTAGGGTGAGGGGCTTTTGGACTTTTAACCCTTTTCACGACTTATAAATATAAAATGTACCCTTTTCCTTCAGTTTCAAAGATCAAACTGTACTTTATTAATCTTTAACTCTCTTACCAAGAAAGCTTAAGGGTTTTATTGTGCATTCATCATCCGGGTTCCATACTTCAAATTAACTTTAAATTCTTGTGTGTTTCAGACATGTTTTTCTTCCCCAAACATTAAATCTATATTGTGGCATTGATATAATGAATTTTCATGGGATTTAAATTGTGGTTTTTCAAATTTGGTTGAGTGGTTTTTCAAATTTGGTTGAGGGGTTTTTGATGTTAATGGTTAAATTAATTTTCCCATGTTTTGATTTGATTATTCATGCTTTAGATTAATGTTTTGGGGACTAACTAGGGACATTATTTCAATGGTTGGAATGGGGGACACGGGTTTCCATAAATTAGTTGAATTTTTCTTGCAATTGCATAAACCTTAACCGACTTTATGAATTTATTTTAAATTATGGAAAAATTGTATGGTTTAACTTGCTTCTGAGCTAAATGTATTTCATTAATGGATAAATGGTTATCTAAATGTATTTTGATTGCCCGTGTTGCCAAGGTTTGGATTTTAATAGAACTTGGGAGTCAATGTAGATTGTGTGTATTATTTGGCATGTGTAATTTATCTTGCAAGCATATTGGTAAGACGATATCAAATGGTAAATGCCTAGATGAATGACTTTTGGGTTAATGGTTTATTATACAAGCAAATTATTTTAATTTGGGCTTAAAGGAAGTTTTGTAGATCACCGTGAAGGTGGAGTTCTCGAGGGAATCAATACTGGAAACCACATTTGCCAGTGTGGAGGTCTTTATGACTGTGTCCATAGTTTTCTTAGATTTTACCTGATATGTGTGACTAACATGCACTAGGACCCTTTCAGTCAGGGAAGATAAACCTATATAGCTCGTGGGTTCCCTTAGGACTAATAGAGCTACATGGTCTAGGATAATTTTTTCAAAACTCTCATGTTCATGACTTTTTCCCTATCATGGCATCCTATATCTATATATATAAATATGTGCATTGTGGTTTTGATTGATTTCTGTACATAGGATTATATTATCAATTTCCCTGAGTTACATGTCAGTGCTTAACCCACATGCTGTCCTAGGAGGTTACATCATTTATAATGTAGAGTTCGAAGGCACTTCTGTTGCTCCTATGCAGCGCTAGGTGTATTAGCACCTTCATTGAGTTATTGTGAAGTATTGTGCTTCTATTCTTCGTAAGACCTTACCATTTCATTATTCTTTGATTAGTATTTTTGTATTCTTTTTGGTCACAATTTAGGGCATGCCCCGACTTATTATAATTCTGGTTTTAGAGACTATTATGGACAACAATGTGGTTTTTTGGTTATTGTTTTGACTCCTAGTGTCATTGAGTAATTCATCATCTTCTTAATACTATTTAATTATTTTTCACATTTTTATTGTGCTTTTGAGGTTAGGTTAAGGGGGTGTCCTTTTGTCCATGGTGAACTTGAGTTACCTGTCACGGCCAGGCCCTGGTATGGGTCGTGATAGGTTCAAACCAATTTCCATAATCTTGAATTTCATGTCCTAAATAAGTTTATTTATGAATTATTACTAATCTAGTGACTTTGTTAGCTTATTTATCATATTGTTCATATGTTTAATCATATAACACATTTTTACCACCATTAATAGCATAAAATCCAAGTGTTTAATAAACATTACATGATTTTTGATACGACATGAATTACACAACATAAACTTAGTACTGTGAACTTAGGTTCATCACAAAACTTATGGATTTGACTTATGGCTATGAAACAAACGCAAAAAGATGAATGGTTTGCAAACATATAATTTAGTTTTGCTTACTTTATGTTAAACTTGTATAGTTCAAGCATTAATATAATTTGTAGGAGTAATATTAAGCACAAAGAAAATATGGGTTCCGCATTAGGTCCTAGAACTACGTGCCATCATAGATATTATACTTTCCCACATAGGCTCAATTATAAGAGTAGACTTGTCATGGATTTGTACACCTGGCAAGGTATATCGAGGCCTTCGAATAAGTTATATGTTGTACTCCATGTTTCACACATGGTTTATGTTGGTAAAAAAATCACCCATAGTAAAATTGTTTTAGAACCTAAGTGTACACGATTCACTAGATTTATTAAATTATGTCTTGTCACTCTGCGCTTTATGACATATCAGTTTCCAACTTTATTCATGAACAATAGTGAGTCTTATATACTTAACATGGATGACTTTATTTCATGACTTATTGCATTTTTATATGTGGCATGCACCCCCATATACTCAATAAATTTCATAAGTACTGACCATATATATGTGCTGTTCATCCTAATAAGAAGTAGGTTCTAATAATTAGTCGTGATCACCGTAGCTTACTCTCATTAGTTGGTGAGTTCTTATGTTCTAGGTACTTGGATATGATTCTTTTTTTTTCCCGTAGTTCACTTCTATGTTAAGTTTAGATATCACGATTTTGGGTCAGCTGGGAGTTTATCCGAGCGACTCTTTAGTATGTTATAGGCTTGCTCAGACTTAATAGTTTTATAGTTGTTTCTCATGTTGGGACATTCTTAGTTTATTTTGATAGACCTAATACTTCATAATCTTGTCTTTATGAATAAATATTATCCCCCGTTCATGGTTTTTCTAAGAATTATATATGATTTAGAGCTGAGATAGATACCACAAGTAAGCTTCAAGCTATTTGTAGTCCTAAGCACCGTGTGATGTCCAGTAGTCTTGAGGTATTAAATGAAGAAATTGAGATCCCTAGAAAATGTGTTAATAGAATCTTTCTATGACCTTTCTAAGGAAAGGGAATCGCTGGACAATAATTTGACTAAATATGAAACTAAGAAAATAACTATTCTAAGCATGTTGATTTAGAAGAAAAGAATGTTGTTGGGTCATCAAAAAGTGTTTTTTTGCATGAAAAACTGATGGTTGTATCTCAACATAAGTTTAATGAACAAAATGAAATTTGTGACCTAATACTTGGGATCAATGAAAAATTGAAAAAGTCTCATCTAGGCCTCACAACCTCTCTTGAGGAAAATAGGGAGCTAGAGAAGGACCTGGTCAGAATCAAGGTAGATCTGGATAAGTCTCTCAAGTAAACTAACTGTTCATGAGTCATAGATATGTTAATTAATCACATATCAACCAATGGTGATGGTTTTGATTATCAAAAAAGGAATGTCCCTTACTCCTCAAATAAAAATAACTTGTTATGTACTCTTCATAGTACGAATGGGATCTTTAAAGACACATGAAAAACTAAGTTATCTGCAAAAAATCTACAATGTAGGTCATTCCCATGCTTATAATGGTCAAGCTGCCAACCTGTACAAAGAAGAGTAGGATCTTTCTCTACCTTCTTTTTGGGAACCTAAGAAATAATTACAATCCCATCAAATAACCTGATAAGGAAAGGTAAGGTGAGTGAGAGAAAGTAGAAAATGGATGTTCCTAGATAGGGGATGCTTGAGGTATAGATCAAAATACTTTCTCTCACTTAAGGAATATTAAGGTGGAAAGTGTCTCTCTTGAGAATGGAAAATTGAAAAAACATAGTTCATCAATTAAATAAAAAATGCGTGTCATTGAAATGTGACAATTTAAATAATTGCTGAAGTAGAACCAATATCTAAAATCCAGAAGCCAATACAAATCAAGGTCTCTTCCATAATCATCACATAGCTAAGAATTAAGTGCAACACATAAGATCAAAATTGTTGATGAGATTTATTGAACCACTTAGCAGGGACCTATTTAAAAAGAATCGTCTTAAGTTTAATGATGACCAACTAATCCCCCATTACTTGGATATATCTTGTTTTTTGTAGAAAAGTGCTTTTAGGTATCAAGGAAAAAGAATATTTGATTAGGGATGACTCAGTCTCATACCCTTGTAGGTATACACAAGTGGTGGAGAAGGATTGGCACTTACCCCTATAGGTATACACAAGTGGTGGAGAAGTATTCGCCCTAAGTGATGGAAGGATAAGATAAAAATTGTCTATAAACTAACACTTTATGGAAAGACTTGGTTCCTCTAAGGTTAGTCAAACTTTCATTATTTTAGAAATTTTTGAATTCCAAAACTAGCACTGCCAGGTCAGCCTTCTTTGTTACCATCGATTAGTAACGTCGGCATGTGGAAACGATATCAATCCCCATCTCCTTTCTCAATATATCACGTTACTTCAATTTTCCCTTTTTATTAAATCACAAACCCCCATTTTCTTATCAAACCCCTAAATTGCATTTAAATTTTTTCTTCAAACATTCATGACCCCCTCCTAAACTATTCTTGCATCTCTTTAAATTTAAACATGCATAAAAAGTATCAATATTAAGATATTATTGTACCTATGGTGTCAAATAAAACACCATAGCGCAAATACGTCAGTACAAAAATATACCGAGTATGTAGACGAGGTAGGATAATACAAGGGCTCATACATGCACAATATCTAAACTGAATAATCATGAGGATGCTGCATGAGAACACATACATGAATGCATAGAACAGAACACAATCATTGCAACTCTAGATACTGAAACTCGCATACAACTTTACTGCAGACTAAACTCACTATTGACACTGAGATACTGAACATTGACTCATCTAATACTGATAACTGAGGATCTGGATATGCTTACATCAAGGAATGAACTCTGAGATTACTTCTTTCGACTGATAGAATTAGAGATCAACTTTGCTAACAGATTATTCTGGAAGTGATTATCAATGATAAGAAGTATGATTATATCTGAATCTGATGATAAGAATATTCAATAGGAATCTAATACTGTGATCAATCCTGTCTGGTGGCATATCTCTTAATATGATATCAATCAACTGTATATGTGACCAAGCTTATCTACTGGGATGGTCCATGAATCTATGAAACTATCTGAGTTCCTCATAAAGATAGTTGACTGTATCTGACGTTCTTAATTTTTGAAGTCAGATTTTGAAACTGAGGCTGAATCTGAAACTAAAACTGTGAGAAGTAGTCACTTAACCGACATACCCCAACCTACCACAGGTGGGGTCCAACTTGTGCCCCAATTAGAAGGGTGTCATTACCGTGCCACTGGTAAAGACAACTCTATGTGACCCTCAACTAACAGGTCCTCAAACGAGAACAGTAGAGCCCTCATCTAGCAGGTCAAACCACCTCATCTACCCTCATCTAGCAGGTATGATATCTCTTATCCACCCTCAACTAATAGGTGTTATGTCTCAACCTACGCGGGCTACGTAGTTCTGGAGCACAAGGATTGCTTCTAAGAATCACACCCTTTACTAGTAGGTGAGCTCCCATCCTTGAGCTCGCTCGGTGCTAGTTTTTACTCCCAAATGAAAGAATTAGAACTGAATTCTCAACTGAACACTGTCTTAATTGAATCTGACACTGATCATATTACTCAAAAGGTCTGACTGAGTTATGCCGAGAATCACTTGTTTCCATATCTATAAGAAAAGATATCGAATAATGATATCTGACTGATGATACAGATCTTGAATGGATTACTCGAATTGCTTCTGAGATTAGGATTAAATCACTTGAATATTATTAGAACTGAGATGATTACAGGTGTGAGGCTAGGTTACTAGCAATACAGAGATTACAGAGATAACTGAGATTACCGAGCTTTATTAAGCTTCGCACTTGTCTGAGGAAACAGAGTTCTATAGTTCACTGGATCTATTGGAATTATTGAGAAACTGACACAGGCTCTAGACAACAGCTCTATTATCGGGTATAAATACCCCCAGGACTCGATAGCATAAAAGTAAGACATAATCATTCTTTATCACAAATCATTCATGCATCATCACGGTCATCCATTCATTACTACCATCATATATTCATCATTACAAGCATGCATTCATAATTATAATCATTCATGTATTATCACAATCGTTAAAGAATCACTTCAAGTAGTTGGGCATCACAACATATTTTCCCTCTCAAGATCCTTAGGACATCGCCTTAAGCATTTAGGAAACATAGATCTCTATTCATCATCATATTAGTCTAGGGGAGATATTCTATTAGATTATACCCCATTCAATGAGATCTTACATCAAGTACTTCATACCTATATTGGTCTTGTCATGTATTTGGATATCACTTGATTTGGGGGTAACTTCATACTAACACGTCACTATTTACTTGCTAACCACTTGACATGTATTAAAAGCTTAGCATATATCAAAGAGCACAAAATCGAGGAATTTACAACCATCATATCTTGACTTTTTCCTTTGTTCCCTAGGGTCTTTCAACAACCACTAGACACGACCGATTTTACACCTACTTGGGAATTTCATGCTATCTTGACATATTCCACTCACTAAGGCATTTTATCAAACACTAGGCTTGCATGGACTAGCTCACAGTTTGGAATTTCCTATTCAACATACTATAGCGGACCTTATGCTTCACCTAAGATCTTTATCAGACCTATGGGGAACGTTCTTCACTTATTCAACCATTTCTACACCCAAAAGTCATGAACACATCACATGGATAAACAACTTCAAGAGGGTCTATCACAAACATCACATGAATTCCACATACTAGGGTCAAAGCTCATAAATTTTATAGGCAAACATAAATCAAAACTCAACACCACATTAAACATCCATTTCAACTCATACAAATCATTAACAACTCATAAACATAAAAAATCTTTTAGTTTTAAAAAGGGTTCTTGAGCTTCTTGGATGAAAGGGATCCAAGAATCAACATCTACATACCTTAACCTTTGAAATTGGATGAACTTTAGTTCTTGAAACTTTATCCACACTTGAAATAAATAAATTCTTGAAGCCCACACTATGAGGAACTTGATTCTTGAAGAAACCTTGAAGATTTATGGATGATTTTTGGAAGATTAGGGTTCTTAATTGAAACCCTAGTTATACTATCTTAAGAGAGTTGAAAAAGAAAATGATTGAATTAGGGTTTCAATGAGGGTTCCTCATATTTATAGAGGCTCAAAAAGGGTGGGAAATGACCAAAATACCCTTGCACAAACTCCCTTGAATTACTGGAAAAATATACTTGACGCCATCCGTGACAGGTCATCAGGTTCGTGATAGGCCGTCACGAATGGTCATCACAAAAGGGGTCAAAATTCTTGATTTTCTTCCCAGGGCTGATGACATAATCAGAAATGTCGTCAGAATGTGACTACGTTGTCAAAAAGGGCGTGAGGAACGTGATAGCCCGTCAGAAACGTCGTAACCGTTTTCCAGCTTGATATACTGGAGTAAAATGGGCATAACTCTTTGTTCCGTTATTGGATTTAGGAGAAATTAGTATCGTTGGAAAGCTAATTCAATGATCTTTCATTTAATATATATAAAACCACCCAGTTCTTAATATACAACGAGTTATGGTTGATTGAAGCTTATCCAAATTTAAACAGTCATTAAAACTTGAACGATAGGAATGTTTTCAACTGGTTCATGAGTTAGGGGACCTCTATGATCTTAATTCATGCTAAAATAGATTACCACATGATTTTAAATTATTTCATACTTGGGAAGATATTTCTTAAATATTTTGACTCGGATTTTCGCTTTACCAAATACGCTCTAAGGCTCAGACTGGAATAGGATTTTGCGGGGCATTACATTATCTCCCCCTTTAGAACATTCGTCCTCGAATGTAGTTTGATAGACTGAGAATACGGATCAACAAAACTTACTCAAGAAATGGAAACATCTCAAATCAGGACTACACAACTGGAATGACTGACATATAGAGTTCTCACACTGGATATGCATATATGATGCATGGAATACTCTATTGATGATACTCATAGCTGAATTTTCATAATACATGTGCATATCTGATGAATGGACTCATAACTGGGATGATCTCATGAATACACGAATGAACACACGCTGACAGGCTGAACTTTTTCTACTGAATATGCATATCTAATGCATGAGTGTCTAGCTAAGATGACTTTTGAAAGCACGACTTGACAATGCAACAATGATTGATACTAAATTTATAAGGAAAATTTGAACATGCATCGAGATGAATCTAATGGACTGCAACATTATAATACCATAGGGTATCTCCCCCTTGGGACTCTATGTCCCTCTAAACACACTTTGCTAAAATACTGGAGCGGTGCGCGAGGCACCTACAGACTGGGTCATAATTGATCGATCAAGATCTGAAACTTATGCATGACTCATTCTAACATATAAGATCAAAATGAGAGCAAAGGATATATCAATGCATAACATAAAGATGAAGGGATCATAAAATACCCGGGTTAAATTTAGGGGATCTTTCCCGATCAAGGCAAGTCTAAAGTGCATACAATCTATTATGAGCTGAAGAATGACTATGCTAACTTCGGGGACCTGGCTTAGGACAGTCTCAAACTTTGTCACCGATCTCGTCACATCCACAGCACACATCACTACCATCTCTACACACACCCTTATGATTCTTACCATATTCTTCACACAACGGGTAGGTACGAACACCACGAGTACTACTCTGGTCTTTGGAGCTTGGCGCTCCCTCAAATCTGACACCACCACATACAGGTGTGAGTACACTAGCTGAAGATGGAGTTGGAACTAAAAATCTTTAACCATACTGAGAACTACTACCACCTTGAGACCCTGATTGCGAGAAACCACGACTACCTGTCTTGGCTCTCTTACTCACTCTGCCTCTCTCCTTCATCTTATCTGCCTCAATCTGTTGCAGATGAATAATTAGCCTAGAAATATCCATATCTCTATTGAGCATGGAAGATCTACACTCTTTTAACATATCACTTGATACCCCATACAAAAACTTGCTCATACTCTCTCTAGGTTCAGCTATCAAGTCAGGAGCATACTTAGCTAATTGGTTAAATTTAAGAAAATACTCTTTCACTATCATGGAGCCTTGCCTTAGGTTCATAAACTCTTCTACCTTAGCTTCTCTCATTTCTTGCGGGAAAAACCTATCTAGAAAGACACTCTAAAACTCTAGCCAAGTCACGGGAGCTGCATTCACCCCTCTATTTTTCTCCCACATCACTACCCAATCATGAGAAATATCTTTCAACCTATAAGATGCTAAATCAACACTCTCCTCCTCTTAAACATGCATAATATGGGTGATCTTCTTCACCTCCTTAAGAAACAACTCCAGATCTTCACCTACTACTGACCCAAAGAATTCAGACGGGTTTATTTTCATGAAGCTTTTAATCCTGGCTGTGGCAGAATTCCCATCTTGCTAAGGTGGGACTGTATCCTGACGGTTACCATGAACATTAGTCACCGCCTGGGCTAGTGCTTGGAAAGCTGCCGAAACTCTGCATGTGACACACTCTCATTTTCAGGATCTACTGGCTGAGGGGGCTGATAATCAACCCTAAGGAGAAAGTCTCTTCGAGGAGGCATACTCTGTAAATGAAAGAATGAAGTGGATTAGACTGAGGACCAACTTGAGCTCATGCTCACTCGCATGAAATGATCACTGAAAGAAGAGGAACATCTCCTTAGAACATCATGTAGCCTTTTGTACATAAATGTGGAGCGCTACACACCCATGTACAAGAATGTACAAGATGCAGCTTTTCAGACTCCCTATGTTACTCTTGAACCTTAGGCTCTGATACCAAGTTTGTAATGCACCGAGATCTCATCCCGAGACATCACACGGTGCGTATGACTCCGAAGGACCACAAGCTAACCCTTCACTAATATTTGTACCTGTACACTGCATAATGTCTAAAATAAATGCAGAAACTAGCCATAAGGTTCAACACATCCATGAATACTCATAATACAGTAAACTGAATACTAATACATCCGTCTGAAAATCCTCTAAACTATCTGAACTGTGGAGTTAATGGGACATGTCCCCAATTAACTCCGTTAACTGAAAATAAACAAAGTCTTAAGCAATAATAGTACACAAAAATTCATCCTCGGAGAGAGAGGACTCACTGCTACTACTGCTGACTGGGACTGAACTGCTAAGGAAAAAATGGATCATATGCCTCTGAACCTATGGTTTCAAATAAAACACCATAGCGCAAATGCGTCAGTACAAAAATATACCGAGTATGTAGACGGGGTAGGATAATACAAGGTCTCATGCATGCATAATATCTAAACTGAATAATCATAAAAATGTCGCATTAGAACACATAGATGAATGCACAGAATAGAACACAATCATCGCAACTCTAGATACTGAAACTCGTATACCACTTTACTGCAGACTGAACTCACTACTGACACTGAGATACTGAATCATTGACTCATCTGATACTGATAACTGAGGATCTGGATGTGTTTACATCAAGGACTGAACTCTGAGCTTACTGCTTTTGACTGACATAATTAGAGATCAACTTTGCTAACAGATTATTTTGGAAACAATTATCAATAATAAGAAGTATGATTATATCTGAATCTGATGATAAGAATATTCAATAGGAATCTGATACTATGATCAAGCCTATCTGGAGGCATATCTCTTAATATGATATCAATCAACTATATATGTGACCAAGCCTATCTACCGGGATGGTCCAGGAATCAACGAAAATATCTGAGTTCCTCATAAAGATAGATGACTATATCTGACAGTCCTGATTTCTGAAGACTGATTCTGAAACTGAGACTGAATCTGAAACTAAAACTGTGGGTAGTAGTCACTTAACCGACATGCCCGAACCTACCACAGGTAGGGGCCAACCTGTGCCTCAGTTAGAAGGGTGTCATTACCGTGCCACTGGTAAAGATAACTCTATGTGACCCTCATCTAGCAGGTCTTCAAACGATAATTGTGGAGCCCTCATCTAGTAGGTTAATCCACCTCATCTACCCTAATCTAGCAGGTATGATGTCGATCATCCACTCTCAACTAATAGATGTGATGTCTCAACCTACGCTGGCAACGTAGTTCTGAAGAACAAGGATTGCTTCTAAGAATCACACCCTCTACTAGTAGGTGAGCTCCCATCCTTGAGCTCGCTCGGTGCTAGTTTTTACTCCCAACCGAAAGAATCAGAACTGAATTCTCAACTGAACACTGGCTTAATTGAATCTGACACTGATCATATTACTCAAAAGGTTTGATTGAGTTACACTGAGATCACTTGTTTCCATATCTGATGGAAAAGTTATCAAATCATGGTATCTTACTGATGATATAGAGCTTGAATGGATTACTCGAATTGCTTCTGAGATTAGGATTAAATCACTTGAATACTATTAGAACTGAGATGATTACAGGTGTGAGGCTAGGTTACTAGTGATACAGAGATTACAGAGGTAATTATGATTATCGAGCTTTATTAAGCTTTGAACATATATGAGGAAATAGAGTTCTATAGTTCACTGAGTTCTGAGAATCATAGCTTGATTGGAATTATCAAGAAACAGACACAAGCTCTAGACAACAACTCTATTTTTGGGTATAAATACCCCCAGGACTCGATAACATAAAAGTAAGACATAATCATTATTCATCACAAATCATTCATGCATCATCACGGTCATTCATTCATCACTACAATCATTCATTCATCATTACAAGCATTCATTTATCATTACAATCATTCATGTATTATCACAATCGTTAAAGAATCACTTCAAGTAGTTGGGCATCACAACATACTTTCCTTATCAAGATCCTTAGGACATAGCATTAAGCATTTAGTAAACATAGACCTCTATTCATGATACAAGCACAATGAGCATCAAGAGCACAAGGATTGTCTAAGAGTTAAGGCTTCGGAATATGCAAGCAATTGAAGACTTTAAGAGTATTTTGAAGTCTTGGTCAAGAGAAGGAAGGAGGGGAACTTATACACTTCATAGGATCCTCAAGTGAAGGACAATGAAGAAATTTTACACTCCATAGGCACCCATTTCTAAGCCCTCATTAAGGGCATTTTTGTCATTTGGCATGTAATAGTATAAATAGACCATTTTACTTCTCTCTTCATTATAATTTGATGAAATTGTATATTATTCTTAGATTTTATCATTAGTCTTGTAGTTTTAGCTCTCAAATCCGAAATTGGTTCCTTGAATACATTTGAAGTTAGGGTTTCACTTGTATTGGGAAATTTGGCAAGAAAGGTGTGCTTGAGGAAGAGTGTTTCGTTTGGGTCACCTAAGAGAGTGGTTTGATCTTACATTGGTGATGTGTATTTGAAGGTTTGATACACCTTCTAGTTCTATTGATTGGTGGAAGTGAGGGTCTCTCTATCTATCTTTAATTTTATGCAATTCTTCTTCTTCATCTCCTACTAGTGTGTTGTTTTCTCTTTGTGAACTTGCTGATTTTGGTTCCTTTAGTGTCCATTTCATGTTTGATAGTCCTTTAGGCTATTATTTGTTATCAAAGCCTTGCTTAGGGTAGTTTCCACAACTCTAATCCTTGTTTTTACTGTTCTTATATGGAAAATCTCATCAAAAAAGTGTCAAAAATCGGAAAATACCAAAAAAAAAATTTAGTGTTGTCTTGTGTGTTTGTTGTAGATCCGAATTTTCCAAGTTATATCTACAAGTTTTTGTTTTGTTTTGAAGGTTTCTAGTGCTGCTAGATCCTTTCTCTCTAACACATATTGAGTCTAGATCTACTTTTAGAGTGAAGTTTGATTGTTTTTGAGCTAGATCCACCATTTTTGTGGCTTGTTTGAACCTTTTGGAGAGGGTGACGTTTTTTGTCTTGTGTTGGTGACTTGAATTGTGGCTTATTTTTAGTTGGTTGAGGTTGTTTTGGTATAACGAACCTATATCTTCAAAAAAAAAAAGATTTGGTGTTCATTTGCTAGGTGGTCAAACTTTGGTCAACTCTTAATTATTCATCTTGTTCTTCCATGTTCATCAAGTCTTGCTAAGGAAGAATATTCAAAGAGTGTGTTTGATCCAAAAAAGGAGAAAAGAGAGAGAGTACTTGGTGTTTGTGAAGGAATATTTCTTGGTATATTCATAGTCATCCAAAAGAAAGAAGAGACAAGGGAATAATCATTTACATTTGAAAGTACAAGGGGGGACCAATCTATTTTGAATTCATTTGAAGCTCTAAAAGGGCTCCAAAACCTTCAATATTTCCCTCCCACACGAAATTTCTTCTTCTCTTAAGTGTGTTTGGCCGAAACAAGTGAATTGAGATTTGAAAATTTTGAAAAGTGACGTCCAATCACAAGTTGCCACGTCATCACTTATACAAACAACCAAATTGAGTTCTAAAATTAGATTTCCTAGTTTCTATTTGTTGGTTCTAGTTTCTTTTGTGTTGATTCTATTACTAATTAGTAAGCTAGTAATTACCTACTAGTTTGGTAATTAGATTAGAGTCCGTTGTTTCGCGTCTTCGATTTTTGTGTGCTTTTCTCATTTTCAAGTCGTAGTATTTTTGTTGGTTCAAGTTCGTGCATCACTTATTTTGAGTCATTTCAAACTAAGATCTATTCCTATTCAAAGCTTCTCACCTCTCAAGAAACTTGCCAAGTATTACCGGTTCTCTAATACTTGTGAAGCCAAGTGTGAGGTAAGATTGAGTGTGAGTGAAGTGAGGCTTTTGAACTAACTTGTTTGCTAATTTTGTAGGTTATTTTGCTTGCTGTTTTTTGCACTTCATAGGTACATTTTCCATGGAAATTGAAAGTACTACTTCCCAACCTTTGGGAAATAATGTTATGGGAGCTTTGATGGCCCAAATGGAGGCCTTGAGTCGAGAAATGAAGAGCGGAAATGATGCTATAAGGAGTGATATGGATTCAATGAGGGGTAACATGATTATAATTAGAGCGAGGGTTGATAAACTATGTCCACCAAAATCTCCACTATTCCAAACACCTCAAGTCCAAAGATCCTATACTTCACAAAATCCAATGACTCCTCTCCATGAGTTAGAAATCAAAGAGAGTGAGGCCAAGCCTCAAGAAGGAGAGAAACTTGATGTTAATATGCAAGAAGAGTGTGAAGAAAAGAAGGAAAGGGAAAATAAAACCATGGGTAGTGAAGTTGGAAAGAAAAAAGAATGCTTGATTATGGATCTTGTCCACAAAGAATCCTTGATAATCACTAACCCAAATGCTAGCATTTTGCCTAGAATTGATTCTTCATATGTGCAGGTACAAGAAGATATAATTTCAAGGGAGAATCCTCAAGAAGTCCCTCCCGAACATGTTGATTTTCCAAGTGCACTCTTGGCCAAAAGTATGAGGAAAGTGGGCTGCCATAGTACAACCCAAGGTAAAATTGGTACCCTCTACAGTCACTCAAGTCTAAAATGTTGTGATGTGGCTATTAGTATCCAAGGTGATGTGAATTCGGGTTTCTCTAGTGTAAAGAAGAATGAATCTTTCATTGGTAGTACTATTATTGTGTGTAATGCTCAATTTGTTTTTAAGGGTGGTTCACTACTTGACTATGTGAGTAATGAGATTAAAGATATTCAAGTTGATGCTCATTCTTGTAATGGTGATCATGTGTATGGAGAGATTGCGGATGATGATGTGTATGTTTCTAAGGGAGGCCTACTTGGTCATAAGTCCTTATCCTTGTGTGCTAGTCTTCCCGTAAGAACAAATGCTTGGGGAAAGTGTGATACCCTAGTAGATGGAATGATTAGTTTCGGTTTATTCCCTCGGCCACTTCACCCATTTGATCCCGGTGTAGAAGTGGGGCGGGGACGGGATTTTTTTGGCTTGTGCTTGTTTTCCCTTGATGTTTATGATGCACATACTAATTGTTTCATGGACAAAATTAGGGACTGCTGGTTGTATTTCAAATATGTACCCCCTTGGCATAATAATCTAGTGAAAGGGATGCTTCACCATGGCCTAGGCCCTTGCTTACTATCTCTCTTTGACCCCAAAATATTCTTGAGATGTGAAGATTATAGTTGCTGGTAATACTCACTTATTTTTTATATTGTTGCTATTTATGTCTTTGGTATACTTTATGCCAACCTTTTTATGTCAAAAACCAAGGATATGTGGATGTAAGTCAAGTGTGAGCAACCATGGGTTGATGATATAAGTGTGGTACTAATACTAACCCTCATACCAAGAGGATTTTGTGTTTATTTTTCTCTCTCTTTGTTTTTTGAAAGATCTGAATTTGAGGACAAATTCCTTCAAGATGGAGAGGATGATACAAGAACAATGAGTATCAAGAGCACAAGGTATTGTCTAAGAGTTAAGGCTTCAGAATTGGCAAGCAATTGAAGACTTTTGGAGTATTTTGAAGCCTTGGTCAAGAGAAGGAAGGAGGGAAACTTATACACTTCATAGGCGCCTCAAGTGAAGGACAATGAAGACATTTTACACTCCAAATATACACTCTATAGGCACCCATTTCTAAGCCCCCATTAAGGGCATTTGTGTCATTTGTCATGTAATAGTATAAATAGAACATTTTACTTTTCTTTTCATTATACTTTGATGAAATTGGATATTATTCTTAGATTGTAGCTTTAGTCTTGTAGTAAAATCTATTTCAAGAGGGTCTATCACAAACATAACATGAATTCCAAACTCTAGGGTCAAAGATCATAAATTTGTAGGCAAACATAAATCAAAACTCAACAACACATTAAACATCTATTTCAAATCATACAAATCATTAACAACTCATAAACATAAAAAATCTTTTAGTTTTAAAAAGGGTTCTTGAGGTTCTTGGATGAAAGAGATCCAAGAATCAACATCTACATACCTTAACCTTTGAAATTGTATGAAATTTAGTGCTTAAAACTTTATCCACACTTGAAATAAATAAATTCTTAAAGCCCACACTATGAGGAACTTGATTCTGGAAGAAACCTTGAAGATTTATGGATGATTTTTGGAAGATTAGGGTTCTTGATTGAAACCCTACTTATACTCTCTTAAGAGAGTTGAAAAATAAAATGATTGAATTAGGGTTTGATGAGGGTTCCTCATATTTATAGAGGCTCAAAAAGGGTGATAAATGACCAAAATACCCTTGCAAAAACTCTCTTGAATTGCTGGAAAAATACACTTGACGCCATCCGTGACAGGCCATCAGGCTCTTGATAGGCCGTCATGAATCGTCGTCACAAAAGGGGTCCATATTCTTGATTTTCTGTCCAGGTTTGATGACGTCATCATAAATGTCTTCAGAATGTGACTACGTCATCAAAAAAGGGTGTCAGGAATGTGAAAGGCCGTCAGAAACGTCGTCACCGTTTTCCAGCTTGACATGCTGGAGTAAAATGGGCATAACTCCTTGCTCCAGTATTGGATTTAGGAGAAATTGGTATCGTTGGAAAGATAATTCAAATATATTTCATTTGATATATAGGAAACCATGCAGTTCTCAATATACAATGAGTTATTGTCAATTGAAGTTTACCCAAATTTTGACGGTCACTAAAACTTGACCGATAGGAAAGTTTTCAACTCGTTCATGAGTTAGGGGACCTCTATGATCTTAATTCATTCTCAAATAGATTCCCACACGATTTCACAGTATTTCATACTTGGGAGGATATTTCTTAAACATTTTGACGCGGATTTTCGCTTTACCAAATACGCTCTAAGGCTCAGACTGAAAGAGGATTTTACGGGGCATTACACTTGATTTCTATCAAGTCCATCCATCCAACTACATAACTAAAGGCCTAATGCATGATACTTTCTATATTATCATTACTTTTAAGTATGTCTAGCAAATAACATGCTCCTACAGAGAGGAGTATGTTGTCCCGCGTATTCTATACTTATTCCTATGTTGGGTTTCCTACGATTGTGTCTTAAAAATACTTGCATAAACCTTGTCCTTAATATCTAATGGTTGAGGATATAGGGTTTTTCAGAGTGTTTTTGGAGGAAGGGGGACCTAGGAAAATAAAAAAAAATGGGTTTTAAAAATCCCTCGGCTAGGATACTTCCTTATACTGTTGTTGTGGAACTTTTATCACTACAACGGTTATTTGACTGTGGCATTAGTTGCTGGCACCTAGCCCAATCTATAATTGGGCCTCTAGGCCAAATACTCTTAGGCTCCAATTTTCTCCCTGATTCAAATTTTTCTTGATCAATATTAGCCTATTATTTGTTGTAAATTAATTTTAGGACACTTTCACACAACGAAAATTTGGATCATTACACTGTGTTCCCCAATAACTTCATCACTTCGTAGGTTGTTCACACTTAGTGACCTATCATGGTGCTTAATATGCAGAATCGATAGGTTGGGTTCACCCAAATGGATTTACAAACTTGTTTAAGAAATTACCCTCAAGTAAGTATTTTTCTTTCCTGTGTTTTGCACTACTATACCCTATGTTGGATCCCAATAATAGCTTTCTTAGATTATCATCTCAATCAAGTCATTAAAGGTTGATAACTCTTAACACTTTGTTGTTTATTCCCTTTTCCCATCTTTTACCCCTACTATTATCATGATTAAGATTAAGCAAGATCTAATGTTTGCAACATTAAAATGTAATCAAATCTGAGAGGACAACAATGCACACCCTAATCGTCCTTTGAGAATCACTTCATATTAAAAACAAAATGTTTTCCCCAGTTCCAGCATCAATTTCCAGTGAGTTGATGTGGACTCAACATGATGCATTGCCTATCACGTTGATGCCAATGATGCGGTGTGTCGGTCTTCGCGTCGATGGTATAGTTTTTCATTCATTAAAAGACCGCATCTTTGGGGGTATTTGGGTCTTTTACCCTCAACCTTCATCCCCCAAAACATTATATTTATCACCTTCGAGAGCAATTAAACTCATCTTTTCTAAAAATTGCTCAAGAACAAAACCCTAGAAGATTCAATTTCAAATAAAAAACTCAAGATTTCCTCCATCAATTTTTAGAAATTCCTTAACTAAGGTATGTAAAGTGTTCATCCAAGTGTCCCTTCCACCCTTGGAGTCTAAGAAACTATTTTTAGACTTCAAGTATAAGAATTCCATTGTTGTGTTTAATAATATCCATGTTTAAAATAATTAATTGGGTTTCAAATCCATGTTTCGTGATCAATTTCATGTGGGGTTAATTGATTTATATGTGTTACCATGTGAAATCATGATAAGTCCTTCAAATGGTGAATTTAATATTGAAATTTTGTGCTCACATGTTGATTAGTACTATGTGCATAATTTATACCTTTCAAATGATTGATGAATTAAGCATATGAGTTAAATAGTGAAGTTATATCATGTTAGCATGTGTTTAAGTTCATGACATGCAAGTGTTTGTTAAAATACCACAATGAATGAAGAATGATCTAATGCTTAGTTTACATGTTTCAAGTTTATGCCATGTCTCTTATTTTGTGCTATCGAGTCTTGGGGGTACTGGTACCCGATAATTTAGCTGATTATTTAAACCTATGATCAGTCATAGTATAGTAAAAGTTATGTCACTATCAGTAGTACTCTCAATTAGTTACAGAACTCAGGAAAAAACTCAGTAGACTCAGTATTTATCCAGTCTAATTCAGTACTCATTCAAAACCCCAGTAAACTCAACCAGTTAACAGAATTTAGTAGTTTCCGTCAATCCACGGAACTCAGTGTACCCAGTTTAGTTCAGTTAAACAACAATATCAATAATAACTCAGTCCAGCCTAGTAAAGACTAGAAACCAGTTCAGTGATTATTTAGTTGGCAGTAGGATTCAACATCGAGTTAACCTAGGGATGGGGCCATTTCTGCCAGCAGAGGGTTTGAACTTTAGTAGCAATCCCTACATTACAGAACTACGTGACCAACGTAGGTTGAGATATCTTCCTGCTAGATATATTGAGGGTTGATATATCTCATTTGAGCTATCCTGCTAGCAAGGGTTGATGGTAAAATTTCCTGTCAGAGAGGGTTACTCATAGCTTGTCCTTACCTGTGGCACGGTATTGACACCCTTTTAACTGAGGTTATAGGTTGGACCTTAATTAGTTTAGAGAGGGGCATGTCGGTTGGATGATTACCTCCCACAGTCTCAGTTCCAGTCTCAGTCTCAGAATAGAACTCAGTTCAGTTCTACAGATTCAGGACTATCAGACATAGTCACTCAGCTCAGTACGGAACTTAGTATGTTTTCATAGTATTCATAACTTTTAGATACAGTCATTCAGATAATTAGTAATACAGTATTCATAAACTCAGATATCAGTCATCAGTATTTAGATTCAGTACTCAGTATTAGCAAGATCTCAGTTATAGTCTATGTATTCATACATGTACTCTGACTCAGTCATACTAATGTTATCCAGTTAATATTGTTCAAGTATATGAACCCATGCATTTCATCCTACCTCACTGAGCATACCAGTACATTCAAAGTACTGACGTATGCTTTTCTTTCCGCTATAATGTCTTATATCATAGGTTTAAACACACGGGCTACAACGCACCCTTAGTAGTTTAGATTCTTAGCTTTCAACATAGTGATGAGTCCTCATAGTTCGAGGACATGCTTATTATTTACACTAATTCAGTTTATATCAGTAGATAGAGTCATTTGGCGTCTTATCCCATTAACTCCACAGTTCAAACAGTTAGAGGCTTTTCAGACTAGAGTATTTTTAGATAGTTGTTCTATTTTTCAGTACATATATTCAGATTTATTTACAGATGTGAACCTTATGGAATATGTTTCCTCCTATTATCACGACCATTAAATTATTTATTACACATTTATTACAGCAGGTACAAGTCATAGGTTATTTTGTGTTCCTTTAGGATTGTGAGCACCGCATAGCATCCGAGGTATAGACTCGAGGTGTTACAAACTTGGTATCAGAGTGTTAGGTTCAACAGAGTTCTAGGAAGTTTTAAAGCTGCATCTAGTAGAGTCTTGTGCATGAGTGTGTTGCATGCCACACTTATGGACAGGAGGCTATGAGATATTTTACGAAAAGTTTCTCTTTTTTCAGTATTCATGTAATGTGAGTGAGCATGAGCTCCAGTTACACTTATTTTATAGTCCTAGATTCTCGTCCATTTAAAGAATATTCCTTCAATGAGGACTCAGGGTAGAGGAATGGGAGACTAGTCAGCCCCTCAGCCCATCCATCTAAATCCTTTGGGCGAGCATGTTTCCCATGCGGAGTTCAGAGCAGCCTTTACCACCCTAGATCATTCTGTAGAAGCCTAAATGAATACCTAGCTGACATTCTATTTGACCTAGTGTCCAATTATATTGCTTCCAGGATTCAGGACTTCACTCGAATGAACCCTCCATCGTTTACGGGGTCTAAGTCAGATAAGGAGCCTTAGGAATTTCTTGATCAGGTGAAGAAGGTTACTAATATCATATGGGTGACTGTTGTTGAGAGCGCAGAGTTGGCCACATATTATTTACAGGTTGTAGATCACTAGTTGTTCAAATAGTGGAAAGCAGAGAGGACCAAAGATACAGGGCACATAGAATGAGTGGAGTTTGTGGTTGCTTCTCAGGATAGGTTCTTCCCGCTAGAGTTGAGGGAAATAAAAGTTTTGGAGTTTATAAACTTGAAATAGGGAAATATCACAGTGTAGGAGTATTCCTTTAAGTTTACTCAATTGGACAAATATACCCTGTATGTTGTGGCAGATAGCAGATCTATGATGATTAAGTTTGTATTAGGGGTGTCTAGCAATGTGGTCAAAGAGTGAAGGACCACAATGCTGATAAAGGAGTTGGACATATCCAGGCTTATGTTCCATGCTCATTAGATAGAGGAGGCCAAGACTAAAGAGAAGGAGAGGGAAAGAAAGAAAGCGAGGACAGGCAGTTTTAGTTTTACTCATCCTAAGTCAAAGGGTAGGAATCGTTCTGAGTTTCACCCGAAATCCTCAGTTCCATCTCTATTCTCATCCAGTACTCCAGTGTTGAAATTCGGATATGGCAATAGATATAAGGCATCAGACTCTAAGACCCAGGGTACTGTTAGCAGTTCCCGAACCAATCCTCTTTGCCAGAAGTCGACAGAAACCACTAGGGTATCTGCAGAGCTGGTAGTGATGTGTGTTTCAGATGTGGTAATCTAGGCCATGGAGTTAGACAGTGTCCACAGGTGGGTTTATAGAGTCAGCATACCTATCCCCCAGCTCAGTTCGATCGCCCGAATCAGCAGGGTGCCTCATCCAGTGTAAACAGTGGGCAGCGCCCAAACATACTGTATGCTCTTCAGTCCCGAAAAGATCAGGAAAGTTCTCCTGATATGTTCACTGGTATGTTACAAGTTTATCATTTAATGTTTACGCTTTGCTAGATCCAGGATCTTCCTTTTCCTTTGTTACTCCTTATATAGCAGTTGATTTCGAAGTCAGTACCAAAATTCTAGCAGAGCCTTTCTCAGTCTCTTCCCCAGAGGGTAAATCTATCATAGCCCAGAAGGTATATAGGAATCATCCAGTTATGATATCTCAGAAAGTCACATCAACATACTTGGTAAAGTTAGAGATGATTGATTTCGATGTCATTCTCGACATGCATTGGCTTCATTATTTCTATGCCCCAGTCGACTGCAACAGAATTGTCCAGTTTTAGTTTCCTAATGAACCCAGCCTAGAGTGGAGGGTAGTACTTCAGTACTTAGGGGTCTACATGTTTTCTTACCTTTGGGCTAGAAAAATAATATCAAAGGGGTGTCTCTACCATCTCGTTTGAGTCCAGGACTCTAGTTCAGAAACCCCTACTCTTAAATCTTTGTCAGTAGCATGTGAATTCCCAGATCTGTTTCTCGATGAACTTCCTGGAGTTCCTTCCGAAAGGGAAATTGATTTGGGAATCGATATTCTTCCAAATACTTAGCCCATATCTATTTCACCATATAGAATGGAACCTGCAGAACTCAAAGAATTAAAAAAACAGTTAAAGGATCTCTTAGATAAGGGATTCATTAGACCCAACATGTCCCTGTGGGGTACGATAGTATTATTCGTTCATAAGAAAGATAGTTCCTTTAGAATGTGTATAGATTACCATCAGTTAAATAAAGTTATTGTCAAGAACAATTATCCACTTCCCAAAATCGATGGCTTGTTTGACCAACTTCAAGTGCCATCTATTTCTATAAGATAAACCTCAGATCAGGCTATCATTAGCTTTTAGAACTCGATACGGTCACTTTAAATTTTTAGTCATGTCCTATGGTCTTACCAATTCCCCAGCAGCCTTTATGGACTTGATGAACTGTGTGTTCAAGCAGTACTTAGACATGTTCATCATTGTCTTCATAGATGACATTCTTGTTTACTCCCGTAGTGAACAAGTTCATATAGACCATCTCAGAATAGTATTACAGACTCTTAGAAACGCTCAGCTATTCGCCAAATTTAGTAAGTGTGAATTTTGGTTAGGTTCAGTATCCTTTCTTGGCCATATAATTTCCAGTGATGGTATTAGAGTTGATCCCCAAAAGATTAAAGCAGTAAGAAACTAGCCCAGGCCCATTTGTATGTCAGATATCAAGAGTTTCTTGGGTTTGGCCAGCTACTACCGATGGTTTGTTGAGGGATTTTATTCTATTGCATCCCCTATGTCCAGATTAACTGAGAAGAAAGTCAATATCTAGTGGTCATATTCGTATGAGAAGAGTCTTCACGAGTTGAAGACTCAACTTACCACAACTCTAGTTTTGACCCTACCAGATGGTTCAAACGGCTTTGTTGTGTATTTTGATTCTTCAAAAGTCAAATTGGGTTGTGTTTTAATGTAGAGATGTAAGTTCATAGCCTACGCCTCTAGACAGATTAAGCCCTATGAGAAGAACAATCCTACTCTTGAGTTAGCCACAGTAGTGTTTGCCTTAAAGATTTGGAGGCACTATTTGTATTGTGTGTACGTTGATATGTTCACTGATCATAAGATCCTGCAGTATATGTTGTCTCAGAAAGACTTAAACGTCCGTCAGAGAAAGTAGTTAGAGTTGTTGAAAGACTACAACATGAGTGTCCTATATCATACGGGTAAGACCAATGTAGTGGACGACGCTCTCAATAAGATGTCTATGGGTAGTATTACTCATGTCTAGAATAGTAAGAAGAAGTTAGCTTAGGAAGTTCATCATCTAGCCTGACTAGGTGTCCGCTTAGTCGATTCAGCTGAAGGTAGTGTATGGGTGCAGAGTTGTTCAGAATCATCCCTGGTTTCTAAGGTAAAGAAAAAGTAGGAGAGGGATTCCAAATTAATTAAGTTAAAGGTATCAGTCATATATCAAAAAGTAGAGGTTTTATCCACAGGGGGAGATGGTGTTTTGTATTGTCAGGGTCGACTATGTATGCCAGGCGTAGATGACTTAAAGTAGCTAATTCTTGCCTAAGCGATAGTGCGTGCTACTTTATTCATCTAGGGGCCACTAAGATGTGTTGTGATTTATGGGAGATCTATTGGTGGAGTGGGATGAAAAGAGATATTGCAGAGTTTATGGCTAAGTGTTCGGCATGTCAGCAGGTTAAGATTGAGTATCATAAACCTAGTGGGTCCATGCAGAAGATCAGCATTCCCACCTGGAAATGGGAAGAAGTGCACATGGACTTTGTAACAGGATTTCCTCATACTCGTCGTCAGCATGATTCAATTTCGGTCTTTACAGATAGGATGACCAAATCCACTCATTTCCTTCTAGTCCATACCTCATTTTCAATCGAGAATTACACCAAACTCTATATCAGGGAGTTGGTCAGATTACACAGTGTTCCATTGTCTATTATCTCAGACAGTGGTACCTAATTTACCTTTTATTTCTGGAAGGCATTCCAAAAAGGTCTCGGTACCCGAGTTTATCTCAGTACAACTTTTTATCCTCAGATAGAGGGTCAAGTATAAAGGAACATATAGACATTAGAATATATGCTGTAAGCATGAAATATATATTTCAAAGGTAGTTAGGATGACCATTCGTCTTTCATTGAGTTCGCATATAACAACAGTTATCATTCCAATACTCAGACGACTCCGTTTGAGGCGCTTTATAAGAGGAGGTGTAGATCTCCCATTGGTTTGTTTAAAGTGGGTGAGGCCACAGTGGTAGGGCCTGACTTGGTATTTGATACCTTAGAGAAAGTCCAATTGATCAGGGAAAGACTTACGACAATTCATAGCCGACAGAAATCATACATAGATATGCGCAGAAAGGATCTCGAGTTTGAGATTGGTGACTATGTGTACTTGAAAATATATCCTATGAAAGGGGTGAAGAAATTTAGCAAGAAGGGGAAACTCAGTCCTCGATATGTCGGTTCTTATCGAATTCTCAATCGGTTTAGAAAGGTAGCTTACGAGCTTGAGTTGCCTTCAGATCTTTCTTCAGTGTATCCAGTGTTCCATGTCTCCTTGCTAAAGAAATGCATAGGTAACCCAGCATACGTAGTCCTTGTTGAGGGCATAAATATTCAGAACAGCCTCTCTTATAAAGAGATTCAAGTCAAAATCCTTAACTACCAGATTCGTACACTGAGGAACTAAGAAGTCTCTCAATTCAAAGTTCCTTGGCAAAATTAGTCTGTTGAGGGAGCTAGTTAGGAAGAAGAAGAAAATATGCAGACCAAGTAGCCTTACCTCTTCTCCCCAGACTTAGAACAAGTACAAGGTAATAGCTTTCCTTAAGCTTATTCAGTTTCATGTTTAGATTTCAGTTACAAACATAGTATCAGTTACCATTGCATGTTCAGTCTTGTATTCATGCATCAGATATGCATGTCTAGTATGAGAAACTCAGTTTATCAGTAATTCCAGTAATGTATTCATGAATCATGTCCAACTATGTGCTCATGCATCAGATATGTATGTTCAGCACGATAATTTAGTGTATCAGCGATCTCAGTCATGAAACCATGTTTCAGTTGTGCATTCCAGTGTCTAAGTTTAGTATATCAGTATTCTTAGTCTTCGCAATGTCATTCGAGGATGAATTTTGCCAAAGGGGAGATAATGTAAGACCCCAACAAATCCTTACCTTAATTCAGTCCTCTAAGATTGTTAAGGGGTCTTAGACTTAGAATATTCTAGCTAAGTATTCAGACTTAGTGTCATTCTAGCCTTAAAAGGTTGGAAAATTCATTTCATGAACTTTATATCCATTATAGGTTAATATTTAGGTTGATTCATGACTGGGAATGTCCCTAGGTGTTTTCGAACAAGTTTTGGATTTTTTAAACTTCGTTTGAAGCTTCTTGGAATCCTAAAATAGTGGATCAACATGATCTTGGTGCGCTGCATCGACTATAGCATTGACAAATGATAACTCGAGCTCCCAGCATTAATTTCTAGTGAGTCTACACGGATTGGACGTGACATATTGGCTATCAAATCGATGCCAACGATGAGGTGCGTCGGTTTGTGCGTCGATGGTACAGTTTTTCAGTCATTAAAAGACAACATTATTGGGGGTATTTGGGTCTTTTTCCCTCAACCTTCATCCCCCAAAAAACAAAATTTATCACCTTAGAGAGCGATTAAACTTATATTTTCTCCAAGTTGCTCAAGAATAAAACCTTAGAAGATTCAATTTCAAATAAAAAATTTAAGATTTCCACCTTTAGTTTTTAGAAATACCTTAACTAAGGTATGTGAAGTGTTAATCCAAGGGTCCTTTCCACCCTTCAAGTCCGAGAAACTATTTTTAGACTTCAAGTATATGAATTTCATGTTGGGTTTGATAATATCCGTGTTTAAAATAATTAATTGGGTTTCAAATCCATGCATAATCAATTTCAGGTGGGGTTAGTTGATTTATATGTGTTACCATGGAAATCATGCTAAAGCCTTCAAATGGTGAATTTAATAGTGAAATTGTGAGCTCACATGTTGATTAGTACTATGTGCATAATATATGCCTTTCAAGTGATTGATGAATTAAGCATATGAGTTGAATAGTGAAGTTATATCACGTTATCATATGTTTAAGTTCATGACATGCAAATGTTTGTTAAAATGCCCCAATGAATTAAGAATGATCAAATTCTTAGTTTACATGTTTCATGTTTATGCCATGTTCCTTATTTTGTGCAATCGAGTCTTGGGGGTACTTGTACCAGATAATTTAGCTGGTTATTTAGAGCCATGGTCAGTCATAGTATAGTAACAGTTACATCATTATCAGTAGTACTGTTAGTCGGTTACAGAACTCAGAAAAAAATTTAGTAGACTCAGTATTCTTCAAGTCTAGTTCAGTACTCAGTCCAGACCTCAATAAACTTAGTCAGTTAACAGAATTCAATAGTTTCGGTCAGTTCACAAAACTTAGTGTACCCAGCTTAGTTCAGTTAAACAACAATATCAATAATAACAATCTAGCCTAGTACAGACTCGAAATCAATTCAGTGTCTATTCAGTTGGGAGTAGGATTTTGCACCAAGTTAACCCAGGGATGGGGGCATTCCTGCCTGCAGAGGGTTTGACCCATAGAAGCAATCCCTGCATTATAGAAATACATAGACAGTGTAGGTTGAGATATCTTCCTTCCAGATATATTGAGGGTTGATATATCTCATCCGAGTTATCTTACCAGTGAGGGTTGATAGAAGAGCTTCTTATCAGAGAGGGTTAACTCACAACTTTTCCTTACTCGTGGCATGGTATTAATACCCTTCCAACTGGGGTTATAGGTTGGACCCCAATCGGTTTAGAGAGGGGTATGTCAGTTTTATGATTACCTCCTACAGTCTCAGTTCCAGTCTAGAAAAAAATTTATTTTAGTTCTATAGATTCAAGACTATCAGACATAGTCACTAAGCTCAGTATGGAATTCAGTATGGCTCCACAATATTCAGAACTATCAGATATAGTCATTTAGATAATCAGTAATACAATATTCATAAACTCAGATATCAGTCATCAGCATTCAAATCCAGTACTCAGTATTAGTACGATCTCAGTTACGGTCTATGTATTCATGCATGTACTCTTACTCAGTCATGCTCGTGTTATCCAGTTATTATTGTGCATGCATATGAACCTATGTATTTCATCCTACCTCTCTAATCATACTGGTACAGTCAAAGTACTGACACATGCTTTTCTTTGTGCTATGATGTCTTATATTATAGATTCAGACGTACGGGCTCAAGAGCACCCTTAGTAGTTCAGATTCTCAGCTTTCAGAGTAGTGGTGAGTCCTCATACTTCGAGGAAATGCTTATTATTTATAGTACTTCAGTTTTATTTCAGTAGATAGACTCAATTTGGGGCTTGTCCCATGAACTCCACAGTTCAGACAGTTATAGGCTTTTAAGACTAGAGTATTTTCAGACAGTTGTTCAGCTTTTTAGTACTTATAGTCAGATTAATTTATAGATGTAAAACTTATGGAATATGTTTCTGCCTATTTCTGCAGTCATTACAATATTTATTACACAGTTATTACAGTAGGTACCAGTCATGGGTTAGCTTGTGGTCCTTCGTGATTGTGAGCACCGTGTAGCATTCGGGGTACAGACTCGGGCGTTACATTTAATAGTGTTGTTGAGTCCTTAATGCTGAATTTTATAGGGTAGCATAGTTCATTTTTATTCAAGATATTCCTATTGAATCCATGGGAGTTGATGGAAGCTGGAAAAAAATAAGTACAACTGGTGCAACTGAATAAGTCGACCTTTGTTTGCTTTAGTGGTCAAAGTGTTACTTTAGTGGATAAGGCTGGTCCCACCCCTAATTCTTTAGAAGAGGCCTGAATGATTTATTGAACATCTGTTAAACAACCTGTTGTTTTCTAATGTAGAGGTCGGTCAGAAATAAGAGTCGTGTGACCTATCCCGCTTTAGCGGCGACTCCTTAAGTGGTAAACGCAGGGGAATTTTTTCAGCCCTCATATGAGTTTGTCCTATATTATCTAATTCCCAAGAACATTAAAACCCTATAGTGCTTAGGAAAATTAAACTTGGGAGATTGTTCCTTTAGTTATTGTGCGGGTTGGTAAGCTTTAAAAAGTCATTTCCTCATCGTAATATTTATAAGTTTCATCTAATTCTTTATTTAATTCTTTGACTTAGTCATAAATCCCTAATTCCTTGATGGTTTGAATTGAGTGTCATTTGTGCTCGAAAAGTACACACTCGTGAGGGTAATTGATCTTTTAACATGGAAGCATGTGTTGATAGTTTTGAAAGTATGATTTCGCAAGCAGGCCCCACATGGGATTTTGACTTGATTTTGTATCCGAAGCATGAAAATGCAATATGGGTATCATTATTCTTGTATTAATGTGTAGTTCATTATTTTTATAGCATGGTATCATGCAAAGGTTTTCAAAAGGGAAAATTTCTAATTTAATAGACTTTACCTGGCATTCTTGGGCATCTAGGTAGGCTAGGCTTACTCTCCTATTATATTGCACTTTACTATGGTGTAGGTATGACAATATGCTTCTCTTAGAATCAGAATTGTGACTTAATCACTATCACAACCCAATTTACGAGTCATGGTGGCACCTACAAAAGTCTACCAGTAGGGAAGCCGAACCATAACCGGAGCTAACGCAATGGGTTAATTTGGTAGAAAATTACCCAACATAGGTGGAAATGAACAATACACTTAAATAATATACTAGTCATTCTAAATATATAATGTGGTCAAATACGATACCAATCCCAAAATCTTGTAGAGCCAGTACAAGAGCATCCAATGTCAATAATACAACCCAAATGTTTAAAAATAGTCAATACGTCTCTATTGAAATAAAAGATTGAATAAATATAGAGGGAAATGGGAGACTCAAACTCCAAGAGCTAACCTTATCACCAAAATTAGTCACCACATGAAAAACGATCAACGGCGACACTAATACTCAAATCTGCACCAAAAAGGTACAGAAGTGTTGTGTGAGTACAAAAACAATGCGTACTTTCTAGGTATCATCGGCCAACCGAGCTAAATCATGATATAAGGTTGCTAAAATACAAGATAACATAAACTAAGTCAAGGTACAGAAACAAACCTAAATCACCTCCGATACAACTATACACAATAAGTAATTAAGCCAGAATAATAGTATAACATAAGGAATCTTCAATGTGCCCATATCGCACTGCATAATAAATAAACAATTTAGAATAATAACACATCAACACAAGAACACCCAATTAAAAAGTTGGCTCCCATACACCAACTGGTTCAGAAAAGTAAAGAACTCGTCACAGCCTCCCATATGACTAGAGAGTACACCCAAGATAAGAATAAACGAATTAATTGACATTATAACCAACTTTCATCATCATTTAATCATCATTCCACAATTATCATCAATCGCTCATTACCGACATTTCATAATTTACAAACTTTAGACAAGTACCCATACATCATAATGTTGACATTATTAACCACTTTATCATTGCAACTCATTAGTCACCACTTAATAGCTAACCATCTTCCCTTAACTAATTCATTAGGTTTATATCCATCATATTACTGCTAGTCATCACTTAGGCAACTATCTATCACATGCTCATTAAATAGGAGACATTCATCCACTAGTCATCCTTTATCAACTAACACTATTTATTAACTAAACATCATTATACTATTAATTCCCATTTACCAATTAGTCATTATTGTCCACTCAATAATATCCACCACTAATCCTCATTGAACATCAATCTTCAACTATACCACTTTAAATGCATTTATCACTAGTGGGCTATAATTGGTATCCCAATTATCAACAACATACCCAAATTAATATAGGTACATATATATAAGCATATAATTTCCATTCATAGGGCTAACAAAACTTAAATCGGTAGATGTACACATAGGCACATCAATATAATCATCCTCCAACCTTGCCAGGTATCAATATCATCATGGCTTAGGCAATATACTAGAAAAGGAATCATTCAAAATCATATTCAGAAGCCCAATCAATAGCCACACAATAGCAGAATCAACGACTCATCATGAACTTAGACAATAACTCATATATATGGAACAATTAGTTAGGCATTACTTCTAACGTCATTCATTATAACTAACAAGTACCAAGGATTCCTCAACATTGTCTAAAAGGGCACTCCCTATGCATTTAGCAATGGATAAGAACTTCAAGGGAACTATACCAAATCTTAGATTAAGGTTGGTCAAAGATCCCACCTCTAAATCCCCAAAGTATATTCTAGGTCAAACTCTACCCTAGACTAGGCTAAGGTATTTAAATCAAATATTAGATGTATAGAAAGATGCAATAAGTTCTAAGGTTATGGTCCTTCCCAAACACTATATCTAATTCAATCATAACAATTAAGGCACTTTCATTAGTGTAAGTAACGAAGGCCAACTTACCCTAAACCTAATTAATTAGAGTATGATACTTAATATTAAGCCAATTAAGGCATTCTCATTATAAACATGAGTAATGAAGTCCAATGCACTAAGGTTCAAGGCAACAAGCTAAGTATTTCAACTGTATGATTTAAATTAGCCTAAACGTCCAACTAAACCCAAGTCTTTCCTTTCATCAATGAAATACCTAAAACCCCTCTCAATGTATCAAGATATCACAAATACACCATGACATAGATCAATCAAACAAGGGATAAATCTAGTATACCTCATCGCCGAAGAGAGCTTAATGAATTGCTAGACCTTTGCTTTTCCCTTTTGAGAAGCCTCCTCAAGATGGGTACTTGACTGACCTCTTGACAGGCCTAGCAGATACTATATAAAACTTACCATGCCCACCACTTGGATGGGTACTTGACTGACCTCTTGTCCTGCCTTCTTGAGAATCTCTTCAAGTACCCTAGAAACCATCCTGCGAATATAGGAACCACCTCTAGCTGAGGGATGAACTACTCTAATAGGGGGAACACTCTAAGTTGAAGAAATAATTGCCCCGCGATTGACTAGAAATTCCAAAAGTAATATAAGAAACATGATCTGAACCAGTACCAATAGGTCCAACTGACTTGTAATAACCAACCTGACTAGAATAACCACAAGAAGAAACCCTTGAATATTGTCCACTACCCTTACTAGGGCAATCATTAGAACTAGACTGAACTCTATCAGTAATTTGAAGAGCTGATTGAATTGGCCGACTAGGCTGACTCTGAGTCTGATAATATGGATGCGGAGGATACGTACTATGAGAACTGTCATCTATGGGTTAGAAATTATGATGGATCCTACTAATCTTGCCTGAAACCTAGGCCTCTTATTACACCCCTCATGACCCTTATAGTACATCTCCTTCATCATCCTAGCATGATCTAGAACCTTAACAAAAGACCTATCCATAACAACTAAACTCTGAGTAGCCATGCGAATGGGAAGTCTCAACCCTTTAACAAAGTAATGAACCCTTTCATACTCAATGTCAAAAATAGAAGTTACTTGCCTAGACAACTCGTGAAAAGGAGCCTCATACTCTATAACTATTATAGATCCTTACTCCTATCTAGATAACTGATCCCTCAAACAATCTCTAAGGATGGAAGGCATATGCTTCTCCTAGAAAATCATAGAGAACTAAGTCAATGACAAAGGAAAAGATTCAGCTGGTCTAGAATCCATATAACCTCTCTGCTAATGGTGAGCAGACAAGTCCAACTGAAATATGGTATAATCCATACCACGAGGCTCAATAAGGCCTAAACCATGAAGACTATCTTCATAAGAAGTAAGAACTCATACACATCCTTTCCCAAATCACCAAAAAATATAGGCGAAGCGAACTAAAAAATCTACCAAAAATCTTCTGCTCCTCAAAATACATAGCAAATAGAGAAAATAATAGCTAGGAAACTACCGATTGAGCAACTATCGATAAAGGAGGAACTTTAAATCAGAAATCTGTAGCTATAGGTTGCGCCCCCACCTTAGTACCACTCTGATTTGTAGACTATGCACCATCAGATGACACGCTACTAACTAAAACCATAAGTTAAACCAATATATCTCTTTGCAATAAAGAAGAAATAAACTCAAGTGGAGCCTGGGCTGGTCCCCAACCCACTGCTGGATAGTTGGAATGTCCTCTCGCTCGAGAAAAGGAATAAGACTTGGGGAAGAAGGCCTATCCTAGCCCCTTGATGGGGACGCATCATACTACTTCCCACAACCTCTAGGTCTTCCATAAATAGGAGATAGATCCCTAGACTTAGTCTCGAGACCCTCATCTCGTGTAGCTCTAAGACTTCGCAAAATTCACAGCTTAACTCAGTCCTTTAATCCAATTAAGGGGTTCCCAGACTTAGAAAATTCTAGCTAAGTATCCAGACTTAGTGTTATTTTATCCTTTGAAAGTTGGCAATCTTATTTCGCGACCTTTACATCAATTAAATGTTTATATTTGAGTTAATTCATGATCAGGAATATCAATAGGTGTTTCCAGACATGTTTTGGTTTTTTTAACCTCATTTAGACCATGTTCGAATGACCAATTTAGTGAATCGATGCTATCTTGATGCATCACATCATCCTTCGCATCGACAGATAATTTTTCCCTTCGCTCAGTGTAATTTCCAGTGAATTAATACTGACTCGATGCGATGTGTTGTCTATCACATCAATGCCAATGATGCAGCGTGTTGGCCTACACATTATGATTCAATTTATAGTCATTAAAAAGGACACATACTCAGGGTTAATTAAGTCTTTCTCTTACGCTCTTCATCCCCCATAACATAAAATTTAGCCCTCTTTTAGAAAGTTATATTCATTATTTAACAAATTACTCAAGAAACAAAAACCTTAGGTGAATTAAATAAAAATTGATGGCTCAAGATTCCACCATTAATTTTCCAGAATTCACCAACTAAGGTATGTGAAGTGTTCATCCAAGGGTTCCTTACACCCTTGGATTCCAAGAAAATCTTTTAAAGCTCATGTAGAGTGATTTCATGATTTCCATGATTTGAATTAAAGTGTATTCATGATTATTACTTAATTGGGTTTCTATTTCATGATTTACTACAAGATTCATGTAGTATTAATTGATATGTGTGCTTTATCATACGAATTCATGTTGAAACTCTTGGAATTATGTAATTGGAATTGAATCACGATGCCTACATGTTGTTTTAGTATTAAGTGCATATATTATGCCCCACAAGTGTTTGATGAATTGCCCATGTGAGTGAAATAGTGAAATTATATCATGTTAGCATGTATGCAAGTCTATGTCATGCTAGTGTTTTCTTGAATGCCCAAATAAATTAATGATGACTAAGTAGTAATTACCATGTCTCAAGATTATTCCATATCTTTAAGTTTATTCTATCGAGTCCTGTGGGTACTTAATACCCGATAATTTAGCTGCTTGTTTAGAGCCATGGTCAGTCACAGAGTAGAATCAGTAATGTCTCGATCAGTAGAATTCCGTCTAATACAGAACATAGGAAAACTCAGTGAACTCCAAATTAGTCCAGTTTAGTTCAGTAAAATCAGTTCAGTTCAGTTATATAGTATAATCAGTAATAGTTCAGTCAAGCCTAGTATGAACTAAGAAATCAGTTTAGTGTCGATTCAGTTAGGAGTAGGATTCAACATTGAGTGAACCCAAGGATAGGGGCTTAACTTCTAGTAGAGGGTGTGGTCCTTAGAAACAATCCTTACATTATAGAACTATGTAGCCAGCATAGGTTGAGATATCTCCCTACGAGACTAGGGTTGATTTATCTTATTTGAGTTTTCTTTTTAGTGAGGGTTGATGGAAGCACTTCCTATTAGAGAGGGTTAACTCACATCTTGTCCTTACCCATGGCATGATATTGACACCATTCCAACTGGGGTTACAGGTTGGACCCCAAATCAGTTAGAGAAGGGGAATGTCATTTAGATGATTGCTTCCCATAATCTCATTTTCAGATTCAGCCTTAGTATAGAACTCAGTTCAGTTCTACAGATTTAGGACTATCAGACAGAGTCACTCAGCTTAATATAGACCTCAGTATAGTTTCACAGAATCAAGACTGTCAGATTCAGTCATTCAGTTATCAGTAATTCAGTATAAGTATACTCTGATATTAGTTAATCAGTATTCAGACTCAGTATTCAGTGTTATCATAATAGTTATAGTTACATATTCATGCATGTATTCATATCCAGTTATACTCATGTCATTCAGTTAGTATTGTTCATGCATATGAACCCATGTATTTCAGCCTACCTCACTTAGTATACCAGTACATTAAAATTACTGACACATACTTTTCTCTTGTGCTATGATGTCTTATATCATAGGTTTAGATGCACGGGCTCTGAAGCACCCTTAGTAGTACAGATTCTCAGCATACAGACTTAGTGGTGGGTCCTTATAGTTCGAGGACGTGATTATTTATTTCAACATTTTAGTTAATTTTCAATAGTCGAAGTTAGTTGGGGACTTTTCCTATCAACTCCATAGTTTTGATAGTTTAGAGTCTTTTCAGACTAGAGTATTTGCAGACAGATGTTCCAGTTTTGGTATCATTATACCGTATTCAGTTTTATTTCAGTATTGAACCTTATGGTATATTTTCTTCCTAATTTACGCATATTATATTATTGTTATTCAGTTATTGCAGCAGGTACCAGTCATGGGTTAGCTTGTGATCCTTCACGATTATGAGCACCGTGTAGCGTCCAGGGTTCAGACTCAGGGCATTATAAGCAGTAGCATGTGTCTTTTCCATCTGTGAAAGAGTAAAGTCAAAGGAACATTCTATAGACCAACTTAGACTTCTAACATTATTGAGTGAAAAAAGTGATGAGCTCCTATGTATATCCCATAGCCTTCTAAAGATAAGAAATGAACATCATCGTTCCACTATGCACGACTCTACAAGACACTTGATCTCATACCAATAATACCAATAAAACTAAGCTCTGATACTAATTTGTCATGACTCAATTTATGATTCATGATGACACCTACTAAAATCTACCAGTAGGTAAGACGAACCATAACCCAAAGCTAACCTAATGGGTTAATTTGGTAGAAAATTTCCCAACTTAAGAGGAAATGAACAACACACTTAAATAATATTCTAGTCATTCTAAGTAGATAAGGTAGTCAAATACGATACCAATCCCAAAACTTGGTAAAGCCATAACAAGAGTATCCAATGTCAATAATACAACCCAAATGTCTAAAAATAGTTAACACATCAATCTCAAAACAAAAGATTGAATATACAGATAGAAGGAAATGGGAGACTCAAACTACAAGAGCTCACCCTATCTCCAAAATTAGTCACTGCACGAACAATGATCAATAATGATAGTTGGTACTCGGATCTTCACCAAAAAGGTATAGAAGCATATTATAAGTACCAAAACAATGAGAACTCAGTAAGGATCATCGTTAGACTGAGCTAAATCATAATATAAGGCTGATAAAAAGAAAGATAACATTCACTAAGTCAAGGTGCAGAAATAAACCTAAATGACCACCGATACCACTGTACATAATAAGTAATTAAGCCAGAGTAATAGCATAACATAAGGCATCATCAATGTGCCTATATCTCTATGCATAATAAATAAACAATTCAGAATAATAATGCATCATAAAGCATCAACACAAGCACACCTAATTACAAAGTTTGCTCCTATACGCCAACTAGTGCAGAAAAGAAAAGAACTCATCACAGCCTCTCATACGACTGAAGAGTACACCTAAGAGAAGAATAAAGGAATTAATCAACTCTATAACAAACCTTCATCATCATTTAATCATCATTCCATAATTATCATCAATCGTTCATTACTGACATTTCATAATTTATAAACTTTAGAGAAGTACCTACACTTCATAATGTTGCCATCATTAACCACTTTATCACCGCTACTCATTAGTCACCACTTAATAGTTTACCTTTTTTTCTTAACTAATTTATAGGATACTAGCAATTATAGAACCTCTAGTCATCACTTAGGCAACTATTTACCACATATTCATTAAATAGTTAACATTCATCAACTAGTCATTCTTTATCAACTAACAATATTTATTAGCTAAACATCATTATTCCACTAATTCCCATTTACCAACTAGTCATTATTATGTACCTGAAAATATCCACCACTAATCGTCATTAAACATCAATCATCAACTATACCACTTTATATGGATTTATCACTAGCGGACTATAATCAACATTCCTATTATCAACAATATACCCAAATTCATATTGGTCTATATATGAGCATACAATTTCCAAACATCGGGCTAGCCAAACTTGAATTGGTAGATGTATACATAGGCACATCAGTATAATCATCCTTTGACATTGGCGGTATCAATATTATCACAACAATATCCTTCAGCCTTGCTGGGTATCAGTATCATCATCGCAATATCCTTCGTCCTTGACGGGTATCAATAAAGTGTCATAGTATCCTCCGACATTATCAGGTATTAATATCTCATCACAATATCCTCCAGCTTTTCTGGGTATCAATATATCATAATAATATCTTTCGACCTTGTTGGGTATCAATATATATAGATAATCATAATCGTCAGCAAAACCAATAGGATGAGCAATCATATAATGAATTATCATGATTTCAAGCATAATTAATAACATAACTTCCTAAAAAATCAATAAGAATGACTTATAATATAATTCATGGTACCATTGCTAATATCATCATAAGGAATATTTTCAAGCATGATTTCTAGCATAATTTCTTAGCAAGGAGAAATGACCTCTAAATAGTACACTCAATGGACTATTATTAGAAAAAAAGATAGTTTATCAATAACTTGAGAAATAGCTAATCCATGGTATAATCCATAGCTTATTCATAGTATAGTTAATAATATAATTTATGGATTAGGCAATATCCTAGTCACTAACTCATTGGAAATGCATTCGGAAGCCCAATGAATAGAATAATCAATGGATCATCATGAGCTTAGCCCATAACTCATATATATGTCCCAATATTTTAGGAATTACTTCTAACATCATTCATCATAACCAACAAGTACCAAGGATTCCTCAACATTGCCAAAAAAGTCACTCCCTAAGCATTTAGCAACTTATAAGCGTTTCAAGGGAACTATACCAAATGTTGGCTTAAGGTGGGTCAAAGAGCCTACTACTAAATCCCTGAAGTATATTCTAGGTTAATGATACAATCAAAATTAACAACATAGCTTTTGATGCCATTATGGGAGGCCAACACTAAAAATCTCAAGCTTTGGTCACCTCGAGAACACAAGAGAATGCATGGAGGACCCATTTCATACACTCAAGAGAGAAATTCCATGTGTGTAGGGTTGATTGAAGGTTTTCCTTGATGTCTACCCGAGAGCTCCAAAGGATTACATATATTGAACTGTGAAGAGGAGTCCAAACACTCTAAGGACACCCCTCATTAAGAGTGTTTTGGCCATTTCATTATGTGAAGTCCAAGCACTCTAAGGCCACCCCTCATTAAAGGTATTTTGGACATTTGATTATTTAATGTAACTCCCCAAGTCTATACCCCGGACACTACACGAGGCTTATAATCCCGAAGGACCATAAGCTAACCCATGACTGGTACTTACTGCAATAACTAAATAATAATACGGTAAATATGTAGAAATTAGGCGGAAAGCTGGCCATAAGGTTTAATTCTATAAATAATACTAAATATGGTATCACAATACCTAAACTGAATATCAATACTAAAACCTGAACAACTGTCCGAAAATACTCTAGTCTGAAAAGGCTCTAAACTGTCTGAATTGTGGAGTTGATGGGACAAGTCCCCAGCTAACTCTGAATACTAAAAATAAACTGAAATATTAAAATAAATAATTACATCCTTGAACTATGAGGACTCATCACTAACTCTGTAAACTGAGATTTTGAACTGCTAAGGGTTCTCGGGAGCCCGTGTATCTGAACCTATGATATAACACATCATAGCGTAAAAGAAAAACATGTGTCAGTACTTTGTATGTACTGGTATACTCAGTGAGGTAGGCTGAAATACATGGATTCATATGCATGCACAATACTAACTGGATATCATGAGTATGACTGAATGAAAGTACATGCATGAATATGTAAATTGTACTGAGATTGCAATAACACTGAATACTGGATTACTGGTAACTGAATGACTATGTCTGACAATATTGATTCTATAGACCTATACTAAGTCCCGTACAGAGATGAGTGACTATGTCTGACGTTCTTGAATCTATGGAACTGATCTGAGTTCCATAATGAGACTGAATCTAAAACTGAGACTGTGGGAAGTAATCATCTAACTGATATGCCCCTTCTCTAATTGATTTAGGGTCCAACCTATAACCCCAGTTGGAAGGGTTCCAATACCATGCCACAGGTAAGGACAATTTCTGAGTCACCCTCATTTAATAAGTGCTTTGAATGAGAATGGTGGTACCCTCAACTGGATGGTAGATCACCTCATCAACCCTCACCTGGCAGGTTAATAACTCAACCTACGTTGTCTACGTAGTTCTAGAATGCAAGGACTGCTTCTAAGGATTTCACCCTCTACAGCCAAGTGAAACCCCATCGATAGGTTCACTAGGTGCTGAATCCTACTCCTAACTGAATAGACATTGTACTGAATTCTAAATTGTACAAGGCTAGATTGAACTGTTACTAATCGTATTGTATAACTAAACTGAACTAATTTTTTACTGAGCTGAGCTGGAATTATTTTGAGTTCATTGAATTTTCCTAAATTCTATAGCTGATTTAATTATACTAATTATGACATGACTGATACTACTATGTGACCGTCCATTACTCTAGAAAAATAGCTAAATTGTCGGTTATTAACCCCAGGACTCGATAGCATAAACTTAAAAGACATGGCATAATCTTGAGACATGGTAACTTCTACTTAGTCATCAACTTCCTGAGCTAATTTCTTTTTACTGTCCTCAACATGAGCAACAGTACCCATAAACATTCTACTGAGAGAATCAACCACTACATTTGCCTTGCCTAGATGATATAGGACACTCACGTTGTAGTCTTTCAACTACTCTAACCACCTTCTCTGACGAAGGTTTAGATCTTTTTAAGAGAGTACATAGTGCAGGCTCTTGTGGTCTGTAAACACATCAACATTAACTCCATACAAATAGTGCCTCCAAATCTTTATGGAAAATACTATTGTTGCTAGCTCAAGATCAAGAGTAGGATAGTTCTTTTCATGAGGCTTAACCTGTCTAGAGGCGTAGGCTATGACCTTACCTCTTTGCATCAGAACACACCCCAAACCAACTCTGGAGGCAACATAATACACAACAAAGCCGTCTTAACCATCTGGATAGGTCAAAACTGGAGCTGTAGTGAGTCGAGTGTTCAACTCATGAAAACACTTATCACAAGAATCTGACAACTAGAACTTGACTTTTTTTGAGACAATCTGGACATAGGAGATGCAATAGAATAAAATCCCTCAACGAACCATCGGTAATAGCTGGCCAAACCCAAGAAACTCCTGATTTCTGATGGAGAGATGGGTCTGGGCCAGTTTCTCACATCTTTGGTCTTTTGGGGATCAAATCTAATGCCATCGCCAAAAATGATATGGACGAGGAAAGCTACTAAACTTAGCCAAAATTCACACTTACTGAATTTGGTGAAAAATTGATGATTTCTTAGAGTCTGTAATACTATTCTAAGATGGTCTGCATGATCATGTTCATTACGGGAGTAGAAAAGAATGTCATCTATGAAGACTAAGATGAACATATCCAAGTACTTCTTAAACACACGGTTGATCAAGTCCATGAAGGATGATGGGGCATTGGTAATACCAAAGGATGTGACTAAGAATTTAAAGTGACCATACCGAGTTTTGAAAGCTGTTTTTGGGATGTCACACTCCCTGAATCTGAACTGGTGATAGCCTGATTGAGGTCTATCTTAGAGAAGTAACTGGCACCCTGAAGTTGGTAAAAGAAGTCATCAATTCAGGGAAGTGGATACTGGTCCTTGACCATGACTTTATTTAACTGACGATAGTCAATAAATATTTTGAGGGAACCGACTTTCTTACACATAAATAAAACTGGTGTACCCCACAGAGACATACTATGTCTGATAAATCCCTTATCTAGGAGATCCTTTGACTGCTTTTTTAATTCTCTAAGTTCTGCTGGAGCCATCCTGTATGGCAGAAAGGATTTGGGCCGATTATCTACAAGAAGATCAATTCCGAAATTAATTTTCTTTGTGGGAGGAACTCCGAGAAGATTTTTGGAAAACACATCTGGGAATTCACATGCTAATGACACTGACTTAAGATTAAGGGTTTTTGAACTAGATTCCTATACTCGAACGATATGGTAGACACATCCCTTAGATATCCTTTTTATAGCCCGAATGTAAGAAAACGTTGACCCCTAAGTACTGAAGTACTACCCTTCCACTCTAGAACGAGTTCATTTAGAAATTAAAACTGGAAAATTCTATTTCTACAGTCGACTTAGGCATAGTAGGAATGAAGCCAATCCATGCTAAGAATGACATCAAAATTAGTCATCTCTAATTCAAAAATATCTGCTGAAGTGACTTTCTAAGATATCATAATCCGGAAGTTCCTGTATACCCACTTAGAAATGATGGATTTACCCACTAGGTTAGAGACTGAAAAAGGGTCTTCTATAATCTTAGGACTGACACAAAAATCAACTACTATATTTAGAGTAACAAAGGACAAAGAATCTCTTGGATCTGGCAAAGCATAAACATGCAAATAAAAAACTTGTAACATACCAGTAACCACATAAGGAGAAATCTCCTAATCCTTTTGGGACTGAATATCATAGAGTCTGTTTGGGCGCTACCCACCGGTGGCACTGAAAGTAGCACCCTGCTGATTCGGGCGACCAGACTAAGCTGGGGGACGGTTATTCTGAACCTGAGAACCTGACTGGGGATAATCTCTAACTCTGTGTCCTGTCTTGCCATATCTAAAACACATATAGCTACCCACTCTAAAGATACCCTAGTAGTTTCTACCAAACTTTTAAAAAAGGGGATTGGTTCAGACACTACTAATACTGCCCTGAGGTTTAGGGCCTGGTGCCCTATCTTTATTTCTATCTCTGAATTTACGCACAGGAGCGATGGATGAGGACGGATCTGGGACAAAAGATTTTGGATGGAACTGAGAATGATTTCCACCCTCTGACATAGGTTGAGCAAAGTTGAAACTACCCATTCTTGCTCTCTTGTTCTCCCTTTATTTATCTTTATTCTTAGTCTCCTCTATAAACTGAGCATGGAACATGAGACTGGATATATCCATCTCCTTAATAAGAATTGCGGTCATACACTCCTTGACCATGCTACTCAACACCCCTGACATGAACTTATACATTCAGGACCTACTGTCTGCGACCATATGAGGAGCATATCTGGCTAATTGAGTAAACTTGAGAGAATACTCTTTCACTATCATATTACCCTGCTTTAGATTGATAAATTCCAAAACCTTTGCTACCCTCAACTCCAGTGTGAAGAACCTATCTAGAAAAGTAGTGGCAAACTCCTCTCACTCAATGTGCCCTATATCTGTGGCACTTTCTTGTTTCCACTGTTTAAACCATGAGCGAGCCACATCCTGGAACTAATATGCGGCCAACTTGGCACTCTCAACTGCAACCACCCCCATAATTTTAGTAACCTTTTACACCTGATCAAGAAATTCCTGAGGTTTCTTATTTGACTTATGACCCGGTAAATGATGGAGGGTTCATTCGGGTAAAGTTCCAAATCCTAGAAGAAGTAGTATTAGCCACTGGTATGGCCGGAACAACAGCTGGGCGTTCATTCTAGTCTACCAAAGAACTAGCTAGAGTGGTAAGTCTACTCTAAACTCAGCGTGTGAGACGTGTTCGTCTAGTGGTTCTGGATGGACGGGTTGGGGTTCTAGATGGTCTCCTGTTCCTCTTCTCTTAGTCCTCTTTGGAGGCATATTTCTATAAACAGAAAAGAAAGGATTATACTGAGATTTTCACTAGAGCTCATGCTCACTCACACCATATGAATACTGAAAGAAGGGAAACTTTTCCTAAAACATCTCATAGTCTCTTGTCCATAAGTGTGGCGCGCAACACACCCATGCACAAGACTCTACTAGATGTGGCTTTTAGACTTCCTAGGACTCTGTTGAACCTTGGTTCTCAAATATGAAGACTGTAACACCCCGAGTCTGTACCCCAGACACTACTAGGAGCTCATAATCCCGAAGGATCATAAGCTAACTCGTGATTGTTACCTGCTATAATAACTGAATAATAATATGATAAATATGTAAAAAATAGAAGGAAAGATAACCATAAGGTTCAATAATGTAAATAATACTAAATATGGTATCACAATACCAAAACTAAACATCAATACTAAAAACCGAACAACTGTCTGAAAATACTCTAATCTGAAAATCCTATAAGTTGTCTGAACTATGGAGTTGATGGGACAAATCCCCAACTAACTCCGACTACTGAAAATGAACTAAAATTCTGAAATAAATAATCATGTCCTTGAACTATGAGTACTCACCACTAACTCTGTATTCTGGGAGTCTGAACTTCTAAGGGTGCTCGGGAGCCCATGCATCTGAACCTATAATATAAGACATCATAGGGAAAAACAAAAACATACTTCAGTACTTTGAATGTACTGCTATGCTCAGTGAGAAAGGCTGAAATACATGGATTCCTATGAATGAAAAATACTAACAGGATATCATGAGTATGATTGAATAAGAGTACATGCATGAATATGTAAACTGTACTGAATTCAAATAACACTAAATACTGAGTTACTGGTAACTGAATGACTATATCTGACAGTCTTGATTCTATGGAACTATACTGAGTCCCGTATAAGATGAGTGACTGTGTCTGATGGTACTAAATCTGGGGGACTGAACTGAGTTCCATACTGAGATTGAATTTAAAACTGAGACTGTGGGAAGTAATAATCTAATTGACATGCTACTTCTCTAACTCATTTGGGGTTCAACTTGCAACCTTAGTTGGAATGTTATCAATACCATGCCACGAGTAAGGACTAGTTCTAAGTTACCCTCATCTGGCAGGTGCTCTGAACGAGAATGGTGGTACCCTCAACTGGAAGGTAGATCACCTCATCAACTCTCAACTGGCAGGTTAATGTCTCAACCTATGCTGGCTACATTGTTCTGGAACGTAAAAACTTCTTCTAAGGATTTTACCCTCTACAAGCAGGTTGGTGTTGAATCCTACTCCCAACTAAATAGACACTAGATTGAATTCTAAATTGTACTAGGCTAGACTGAACTATTACTGATCGTACTATATAACTGAACTGAGTTGATTTTTTACTGAATGGAGCTGGACTGATTATGAGTTCCCTGAGTTTTCCTAAATTTTACAGCTGGCTGAATTCTACTAATCGTTACATAACAGATACTACTCTGTGACTGACCATGGCTCTAGACAAGCAACTAAATTATCTGGTATTAAATACCCCCAGGACTCGATAGCATAAACTTAAAAGACATGGCATAATCTTGAGACATGGTAACTACTACTTAGTCATCAATGATTCATTTGGGCATTCAAGCACACTTGGATGGCATGAACTTATATACATGCTAACATGATATAATTTCACTATTCCACTCACATGGATAATTCATCAAACACTTGTGGGACATAATATATGCACATACTACTAAAACAACATGTAGGCATCGTGATTCATTTTCAAGTACACAATTCCAAGTATTTTAACATGAATTCACATGATAAAGCACACATATCAATTAACTCTACATGAATCTTGTAATAAATCATGAAATAGAAATCCAATTAATTAATTATGATGAAAACACTTTAATTCAAATCATGAAAATAATGAAATCACTCAACATGATCTTTAAAATAGTTTCTTGGACTCCAAGGGTGGAAGGAACCCTTGGATGAACACTTCACATACCTTATTTAGTGAATTATGGAAATTTAGCGGTGGAATCTTGATCCTTGAATTTGAATTTAATTCACCTAGGATTTTTGTTCTTGGGCTATTTGTGAAAGAATGATTATATTTTGCTAAAAGAGGGCTAAATTTTATGTTATGAGGGATGAAGGGCATGGGCAAAATACTTAATTAACGCTGAGGATGCAGCCTTTTTAATGACTAAAAACTAAACCATCGACACATAGGCCAACGCGCCGCATCATTAGTATCAATGCGATAGCCAACGCACCGTATTGAGTCTGCATTTATTCACTGCAATTGGATGTTGGGAGCTGGGGAAAACATTTATCAATGAGTCGACGCGATGCATCAAGATCGCGTTGATTTACTGGTTTAGGATTTTAAAGGTGGTTCAAACGAAATCCAAAAAATCTGAAACTTGCCTGGGAACACCTATTGACATTCGTAATCATGAATTAACTTATATATTAATATTTAATGGATGTAAAGGTCACAAAATAAGATTTCCAACTTTTAAAGGTTAAAATAACACTAAGTTTGAATACTTATCTAGAATTTTCTATGTCTGGGACCCGTTAATAAGCTTAAACGACTGAATTAAGCTCTAAGAATTTTTTTGCGGGGTCTTACATGTAATAAGCTAGACTATAAATGAACTCATATTAGGCTTATTTTGCTTAGTTTTGATGATGATATTTTGAGAGAAACATTCATGAACTCCATTGGGAGGAAATTTTAGTGTAGGGCTTGGAAAACCTAATTAGTGTAGGGCTTGGAAAAGTCAATATTAATCTTTGCTTAGAAATGGTGGATGTAAGGAAGAGTTGATTTCCTTAGCGGTTACCATAAGAGCTTGGTGTTTATATTACGGGTCTTAGGGTCTTATCATTTGATACACAGCTTGGTTCCTATTTCTTGTAATCTTGTATGTCAATCTAACTATCTTACATTATTACATTGTTTTGTTTGATATCTTTTGTGCTCAAATTTTGTATTGCTGCAATAGCTAGTTTTCATATTGTTCTCAGTTTTAGGCTTGGTGTTCCTAGCTAGTTTTAGTGATTCATAGTCGATCTTGTATCATTTGGTATCAATCTCAAGGTTTTATTTTGTTCCAATGAAATAAATCTTGGGATTGTTATCTAAAAAATTCAAAAAAGAGTGTCTAAATCTAAAAATTGCAACAAAATAAATTATCCCATTTTTGTACCTTGGTCGAAACTTGAAACTTATATCTAGGAAATTTTCATGTGTTTTTTTGTTTCTAGTGTTAGATCCTTGTTCCCTAATACTAATAGGGTCTAGATCTAGAATTTGAGCTTAATCCAAGTTGTTTTATGGTGGATCTTAAAATTGGAAGGGTTTGGTTGAAGATATATACTTGAAATCGTGGTATTGTTGTTTTGGAAATCAACGTGTTCATAAAGAAACAAAAATCAACATATTCGTAGTTCATTTGGGTTTGGTTCCATTTTTGAATGTTCTTGGTGTTCTTCATGTTCTTCATCTGTTGTTGAAGAAGAACATTCAAAAAGTGGTTGATTGATCCAAAAAAAGAGGAGAAATAGAGTGTGGTCCTTATTTGTACAAAAAATATTTCAAGTCTTCCAAAGAAAGAAATATTCCAAAAGCATAAAAAAGAAATATTCTCAAAGAAGAGGACAAGGGAAAGTACTAGGGGAGGGGGACCACAATAAATTTAAGCTCTTTTGATCTTGAAAAAGGGTCAATTCTTTATTTTTCTTCACAAAAACTGATCACCCCTATATCAAAAAGAAGATTATTGAATTTCAAATTGGAAAGAAATCAACTCCAAAACATTGACCAATTTCGACCATGGCTACCACGTCATCAATATTCAGAATCACCTTAAAGCTCAAATCTTAGGTTTTGTGATTCTTTTCTTTGATTCTTTGGTTTCTTTTCTTGATTCTATTGCTAATTGTGATTCTTTTCTTTGATTCTTTGGTTTCTTTTCTTGATTCTATTGCTAATTAACAACTAGTAATCACCTACTTAGTAGTAAATTAGTTGTTGAATCATTTTCCTTCGTATCTTCTTTCTTTGTATGCTTTTGTCATTTTAATTCTTCGCAACTTCTTTGGTTCTAGTTCATAAATAGATTTTGTTTTCTATCTTGATTCGATCAAACAAGAATCTATTTCAGATGCAAAGAGTGATTGATACCTTATTGACTATCGAGTATAAGATACTTTCAATATTCGCTGCTCCAATTGTGCGGTTCACAAAGGTGAGTGCATATGAGTGCTAGTGAGGAGCTTTTACAACTAATCTTGTTTGTTCATTTTGTAGGTACAAGGTGATATAATTAGAATATGTTTTTGATAGCCTCAGATTATTATGACTACGGCATTGGGGACTATGATTGTAGTAAGGGATGTTTGACTACGATGATGATTGAGATTATGGGGGCTATGAATATAGACATGATCAAGACATGGACATGAATGAGGGTTACAATTTTGAAGGAAAAAGTAAGATGAATGAAGTTCCTAGTGCTTATGGTGAATATGGAGATGATGAAGAGCCTTGTTATATTTCTTATGATGAAGTTGGGGCATGTGAGGAGTCTTACATTTCCTACTCCAAACCTAGAATTGGTGTAAAGTATAATCCTTTTATTTGCAAGGCTTATGAGAGATATGGTGAGAGTGCACATGTGGAGTATGAAGATTCATATTCACAACCTTTTAGTACTTCTTATCAAGGTCGAAGTAGTGTGAATAGTTATACTAGCTATAGTAGAGGTTATTCCATGAGAAAAAGAGAGTATGTATCTCTAAAGCCGAGGGGTACTACATCTTGTTTTTCCTACTCTAGTGCCCAAACCTATAGAAGTGGGAACCATAGTAGAAATGGAGGGTATAGTAGGAGTAAAGATCATCCTACTCTTTCGATATTTATAAGAGATTTAGATCCTGAAGACTATCTTGATTGGGAAAAGAAGTGTGAAAAGATCTTCATGGATTATGATATTAGTGGAGTTGAAAAAATTATGTGTGCCTTTAAACATATTCAAGGTTTGACTTTGTTGAGGTGGGAGTCCATAAGGAAGTCCGTCCGAACATGGAGTGGCTTAAAAGAACTCATGAGGGGTATGCATGTTCCCATGGGGTTCACTAATCTTTACAATGTTGATCCAAGAAAAAGTGTTCACTCTGAGAAGGTAAGAATTTGTGGGGTTTAGGGCTGCCTCCTTGTGCTAGATGATAAGTGCTATAGAAACAACATTATTCCACCCATGGTTGATCATTTGGGGCTGTTTTGAGAACCTTTACTTGTTCCATATTACTTGGATGGGTATAAGGTTACCGGGAGATTGAAGGTTGTCTTCAACCAATTTTAATACTATGAGGAGGTGTGGTGCAATATCTTTCCCTTGAAACAAGTTAGGTAAGCTTGGGTACCAATTGGTTTGCATAACATAAAGTTCCAAATATGAAAAATTAGCCTAAGTTTGGAAGATACCGATGGAAAAATAATCTCAGTACATTCATTGTTCCGAAGTCTCAGAGAGAAGTAATCACTTACTCCAATATGAATAAAAATTATAGACAAAAGATTGAGAGGTTTAAGGGCATACAAGGTGGAAATCTGAGAGTAGAAAAAAGAGAGATTATAAGAAGTGAAGTGAGGGCGTTGCCACCAATCCGAGCTAACTATGTTTGTCTATCTATTTCTAAGGACATTTGTATAGGTACCAATATGACAAGAAGAGGAGAACAAGTGTTAAAGGAGAAGATTCCCATTGATGACTTGACTAGGGAAAGCTTAGTTTCTATGGAAGATTGTGGGGAACCTTCATACCAAGGTAAAGAAGAATATACTCAAGAAATCCCAGGTAAAATAGCTAACTCTTACTCTTTTATGCATGTAAATGATGATTTTTTGTCTAGTAGCCCATTGAGTGCGAGTAGTAGCTTACCTATTTATGAGTCTATTGATTCTTTGCCTCTTTTTGATGAGGTATATATTGAGAGTGTGGATACACTAGTTGATCCTATTGATGACCAAATTGACTCTTCTTGTAAGTTCAATTTATGTCCACCTAGTATTGAACCCATTGTGTTAAATAGAAGTACATCGTCTATTAATTCTTTGCCTCTTGATGATGATGTGCATATTGTGAGTGTGGATACACTAGTTGATCCTATTGATGACCAAATTGAATCTTCTTGTAAGATCGATTTATGTCCACTTAGTGTTGAATCCATTGTGTTGAATGATAGTACATCATCTTGTGTGCAAAGGTAGTCCACTACTTAAGGTTATGTGTGTTGTAATTAACAGACCTCAAGTAAGTGAAGAATTTGAAAATGTTGGTCAAAATAATAGGAGTTAACCCATCCTTTAGTAAAGATTCTAATGTTTGATTGGCTCATAGCAATAACCATGTGCTTAAAATATCTTTGAAACTTGATAATGATATTTTAGAAAGTGAAGAACTTTCTTGTTCTAAATTTCCCCCCAGGATAAATCATCCTCCTTTTAGGTATAATATATTGTTAAAGATAGAATAATCACTCCTAATTAACCTAGTGGTGAGAATGTTATTGGAGGTATAGCTTGTCTTGAAGGCTATAGCCTATATGCTAACCCGCTATGGTGTAACAAAATTCCTCCTAAGTATGGAAATCTCTTCTTGGAAGACGAGCATACCGTTAAGGGTAAGAAATATGTAGTATTGTAAATTACTTCTTCTTCTATGTTGTGTGGCTTTATTATTGAGAGCATTTATGGTGATGATGTGGAAACTAGTAATGAGTACATACATGAGGCCACCTTAGTAGAAGTTTACTTGATGATACCTTTCTCTACTCTTTATTTGCTTCTAATGATATGTATGCTATTGTAGAGAGTATATCTTGTAATTTGGGTGAAGCTTATGGGAAAAGGGAGTGTTGTCTAGACCCGAGTCTATGGACACTCTTTCCATTTGACCTCGGTTCTAAATATTGAAATGGTGGTGTTGGCGCACCCAACTTATTTCATGGTCTATATGAAAAGCAAAGTGTCATTCTTGAAAACCCGAGAGCAAATGTGTCATTGTCTGCTAGGGGTAATGCTTCTAAATGTGCATCCTTGCTTGACATACTTGTGCTAAAGTTGAGTGAATCCCAACTTGTGGATGCCAAGTTGTTTATTTGTTTGAAAGTTATAATTTGTTTATGCTTAAATTCTTTGTCTTAATTCGTGTATGCCTTTACACTTCATTCCTTTCTATACTACATTTTTCCTTATGATGACATCCATGCTAGTCTTGGATTTGTTCTATATACAGGTAGGGAACTTGTTGATTGGTACACTTGTGTGAGTGATAATGTTATATGGGTGTTGTGGACTTTAGAACCCATTGAAGAACTATCCTTGGTGTGGTCTCTTTAAGAGGTAATGAAACAATTGTGTCTTTTGGCTCATAAGATAGAGGTAATTCTACCTTTTGGATCATGTGATGCCATTAGGGCATTTGTAGTTTCTTGATCTCTTAGTGATTTCCATAATCAAATCCTTTGTGCATTTTTAGTTGAGTTTTTAATATCCAATTCAAAGGATCCTTGGTTATGTTTCATATATGTGCAACCTAGGCATGATGAAATGATTGATTATGCTAATCCTAACCCTCATATCATGAGGAATTTGTATTCGCTTGTCCTTCCTTTGATTTTACAAGTTATGGATTCAAGGTCAAATCCTTTTCAAGGGAGGATGATACGATCCAAATCGCCAACATAGCTTTTGATTCCATCATAGGAGGCCAACACTTAAAGACTCAAGCTTTGGTTACCTCGATAGCTCAAGATCATGCATGGAGGACCCATTTCATACACTCAAGAGAGGAATTCCGTGGGTGGAGGGTTGCTTGGAGGATTCACTTGATGAATACTCAAGAGCTCCAAAAGATTGCACATATTGAAGTATGAAGAGGAGTTCAAACACTCTAAGGGCGCCCCTCATTAAGGGTGTTTTTGGAATTTCATTATGTGAAGTCAAAGCACTCCAAGAACTCCCCTCATTAAGGGTATGTTGTCCATTTGATTATGTAATAAGCTAGACAATAAATATGTTCTTATTAGGCTTATTTTCCTTAGTTTTTGATGATGATATTTTGAGAAAAACATTCTTGGACTCCATTGGAGGATCTTTTAGTATAGGGCTTGGAAAAGCCAAGTAGTGTAGGACTTGGAAAAACCAATATTGATCTTTGCTTCGAAATGGTGGTTGTAGGAAAAGTTGATTCCCTTAGAGGTCACCATAAGATCTTGGTGTTGTTATTACAGGTATTACGGGTCTTATCGTTTGATACATGGTTTGGTTCCTATTTCTTGTAATCTCATATGTCAAACTATCTTACTTTATTGCATTGGTTTGTTGGATATCTTGTGTGCTCGGCTTTTGTGTTGCTCCCACAACTAGTTTTCAACTTTTTCTAAGTTTTAGGCTTGGTGTTCCTATCTTGTTTTAGTGATTCGTTGTCGATCTAGTATCAGTCAAACTCTACCCCAGATAGGCTAAGGTATCTAAATCAACTCTTAGATATATAGAAATCAACAATTAGTCTTAAGGTAATGGTCCTTCCCAAACACTATATCTAACTCAATCATAAAAACTATGGTAGTTTCATTAGTGTAAGTAACTAAGACCAAATTAACCTAAACATATTAATTAGAGCATGATACTTAATATTGAGCAAACTAAGGCATTTTCATACTAAACATGAGTAATTAAGTCAACTGCAACAAGTTTCAAGGAAACAAGCTAAGTATTTTAACTCTATGATTTAAATTAGTTTAAACGTCCAACTAAAACCCAAATTTCCCTTTCATTAATACAACACCTAAAGTCTCTTCTAGACTAACAAGATATCCTAAATACCGTATGACATAGCTCAAACTGGCAAGGGATAAACCTAGCCTACCTCATCACCAATGAAAGCTCAACGAACCGTTAAACCTTCGATTTTTCCTTCCAATAAGCCTCCTCAAGATGAAAATATATCAAAAACATATTCTACTCATCAATATGAGAATAACAATACCCATGTTGCACCATTGCGCTTCAAGTCCAAAAACGACATCAAAAACCCCGAGTGGGTCCCACTTATGAAAATCACTATTTTGAGGTCAACCCAATGTTTATACATGATCAAGGAATCATAACCCTCAAGAATGGGTTAAAACCAAACTTAAATAGGGTCTATATAAGGTCTTTAAGCTATTTGGGGTATTGGTCAAGAAATCACTAAATTCCACTAAGAAAGGTTAAAATCTATCATCAATTCAGAACATAGTTGCGAAAATAGATGTTAGTCAAGCTTCCAAGTCACCTAAAAGTATCAATTTTAATATATACCACTCTTTAGGATTTTTTATCTTAAAGGATGGGTGAGAAATGAGTTAATTCGCGACCTAAGGGTTCTATTTATCCCCCCTTCTAGCTACTCGGATGTTGTAATTGCAACATGCAGGTGTACAATTATACAACCTAGAATCAGGAGCCGATGTTTTGATTGAAACAAACTTTATTACAATTACACTATGTCCTCTACACACTGAGGTGTATTCTTCATTCAAGAGGTGCAATCGAAGAGGTACCAGTTATCAGCTGAAACTTGGAAGCTTTCCATGTTTTTTCAAGGCCTCGGGATCCATTCAAAATATGATATATGCAAATGAACTATGTAACCATACTAAGTTCTTTATTTCGGATACAATGGAGAAATTAGATGTTTCATCCTAGGTCGTTTCGACCAAATCTGGTTCCCACACCTAAATTTCTAATTTTTCAACTTTCTGACTAGTAGGTCAACTGAGATCGGGTGCCTCTCGAACCAAACCAAAGGCTACCTATTCTAAAATCGATATTCTAGAGATATTTTAACAGATAGAATTTACATACGATATCATTTCACTAAAGTTTTTTCTCGATTGCAATTTGGAACCGCAAAGATTTCAAAATAGAATATTCGCTCTAAAAAACTAACAAACTACCCTGTAACTAAACTATAAGTTCCAAAAATTCACAAATAACTTGGGGAAGCTATAGAAAATATCTAACAACAAAAATAAGCAAAAATATGGAAAATGACCTAAAGGGTCATTACAATCGGTTAGTTAATGAAATTTTGATTATTTAGCCGATTTGCAAGCCCTATTTAGGAAAACTTGACCTATATACATTTTCCTTAGGTTGAATTTATTTATTAGTACTTAATAAGACTTGTGAAGCACCATGTAGTGGGATTTGGTGCCTTAGTCTAGCTTGGGATAAACATTTCCTTACAATGGACTTTTTGGTTTAGATGTGGGTCCCTCCGACCCAGTTTTGGTAAGAATGATTGTTAGCTTACAATAGACTTAAAAAGGGTTTCTTCCATCATCCTATTTATAATCTTGAGCTCGAGTAGGACTTAGAATTTTTTTTACTTTAACTAGGCTTTTACCTTGGATTCATTAAGACCTGTTCAAGTCCGACAATTATATTATTAAGTGTGGTTCGAGTCCGACATAAATGATGACATTACTTTTGATTTGTATTCAGTATTCATGATATTATTACCGATTCAAGTTCAACATATGAGATACTATTTCCAATTTGGGTCCAGCATTGACAGGTTAATTATGATGGTTATGGAACTGATTGGAGTTTGGTGTTTATGGTGTGGAAGGATCTACAATTATGATTGTGAGGTTCAAATATTGTATGAGTGTAATTATTTATATTTCCTACTATCTTTCATATTTTGGGCTTATGTGTGCTCACATGGATTATATAGTTTTGTTTGCATTTTCTGGGATTATGGGAACCTATTTAGGCTATTAATAGTTATGTTATTCTCAATATTATTTACTCACTTGTTTACTTTCAGTATTTGGAGTACTTTCCATTTCCCCCTTTTCCCTTACTTAGTTTATTATCTCGCATCTTATGGTAGTTAGGTTCTGATTTAACTCGGTCGGTCGATGATGCCTACTGAGTACCCATTGCTTTGGTACTCATGCTACAGTTATGCATCCCTTTTTGATCAAATCCAAAAACTAGCTGCTTCGATTGACACTATATTAATATTTTTTGAAGTTTTGAGATATAGTGAGCTTTAAGTGAAAGAGCCAACTTTCTCTATTCTTCTATTTCTAATGGTTTTTCTATTCGATTCTATTATATATTTGACACTTGTAGTACTCTTATTATTTTGCTAAAGTCTCTTGTACAAACCTTACTAGGTCATGGGATGTTTTACTCTTTCTTCTTATTATCTCTAGTCATGTGTCATGACTCAAATACGAGTCATAATGGAACCTACTAAATCCCACCAGTAGGTAAGCCAAACTGTAGCCTAGAGCTAATTGCAATAGGCTAACTTGGTGGAAATTGCCTCAAAAGAGGTAAAATATACAATACAACTTATAATAAGAAAAAAAATAGAAATAGTCTAAAAGGTACCCATAACATAGAAAACCACTCCACGAACTGGTCGAGTCATTACAAGAGCTACTACAGATACACCACAAGTCCTAAAATAGTCAATACACTCTGTGTCGAATAAAAAGATTAGCCATAGATAAATAGATGGAAAAAGAGGCAACTTCAACTCCAAGATCTCCCTTATCTCTGAAATCCACCATAGCACGATACTTGGATTAACAATAGAAACTAGTACTTGGATATGCACCAAAAAGGTACAAAAGTGTTGTATGAGTACAAAAACTACGGGTACTCAGTAGGTGTCATCGGCCAACTGAGCTAACTCATGATATAGATATGATACGATGTAAAATAAAATAACTATGTCGTGTAAAGGGCAAACCTAGAGGTAACTCTAACATTATTGTATATAATAAAATTAATAAACCTCAATAATAACATAATGAATATGTTATTATAACTATAATATTATCCCCATAAGCCAATAAGTGCAGAAAAGTAAATAACTAAATATAGGCCCCCATAAGCCTAGAAGGTACAATTAAGGATAAATAAACAAACAACCACGATTTACCAACCTTCACGCTATCATTTGGAACTCATCCATATTATGTCACAATAAGAACCACCCCCTTTTACCATACTAGAACCTATGTTTATATCCTCAATACCTTAACTAATAGTCAGACTCAAATCGATATATATATATATATATCATGACTATCATAATTAATATCCAGACTCGAAATAGTACATATATCATCAATATCAAAATCAATAACAAGACTCAAACTGGTTCATATATATACACACATATATCATCAATATCATAGTCAATAACTGAACTCAAACTGGTATTCATATCATCACTTTCATGATTATCGAGTTTTACCATAATTAGAATTAACTCCCAATATCAAACCATCATGAATATCATATTTCTAGTATCATCGAGCTTCATAGTAAGCATCTCAAAATATATAACAAGTGTATAAAGGCCTATCAAAACAAGTTCAAGTCTTGGCCTAATATGGGATGAATGGGCCCATATTTAGTCCCCCCCTAAATTCATCATAAGGCAACACTACCTCCAGATAGAATAAGGTATCTAAATCAAATTTTAGATGTTATGTAAGTCTTAATTAGCCCTAAGATAGAAATTCTACTGTGGAACTTAGCCAAATACACCTAAATTATCATTTTCGAATAGCCTAAAAGGTCCAACTAACCCACGTATTGTAAATTTTATCACCAACACCAAAAACCATCTCAAATATAACATAATATAATAAACATTATATGCCACAACTTAATCTATGAAGAGGGAAAACCTAGCCTACTTGGATGCCAAAGAAAGCTCAAAGAATTTGCTAATTCAATGATTTTCCTTTTCGAGAAGCTTCCAAAAAATGCTACACTATCAAAATCATAATGTACCCATAAAAATGAGAACAATGATACCTATATTGCACTGTTATACTTCGGGTCACAAATCATGTAAAATCTCATGTGGGGTCCGTTCATGAAAATCGCATTTCTGAAATCAACTCAACATCCCAATATGCTCAAGTAGTAATTACCCTAAAAAATAGGTGAGTTCATAGCTATATTGGTGCTAAAATCAAGTCATCAAGTTTTAGGCATTTAAGAGAAGAAAGAGGGAAATTAACAATGGAAATAATGAAATCTTACCTCAAATTTTGAAGGAAAATCGCGTAATTGATCTAAAGCACTCAAAATCTCCCATAATGCTATTGCCAAGCTATCCCACTCCTTAGGGTTTAAGAATCTTTAGAATGGATGGGAAATCAACAAAAAAAAGATGAAATGGGTGTATTTAAACCCTTCTAAAGTATCCGGGTATTGCATTCGGGACCTGTCAATCGCATCCGCAATACTCACCAATTGGCCACACAATCACTTTTGCGATACCCATCAGTCACGTTTGCAACTCTCGTGTATTTGCTAAGGGTGTCATATTTGCGACAAGTTTGTCACTTTTGTGACACTCTTTGGTGCCTTCCAGATCGCATATGCGATTGCTGGTGCACCAACACCAACTAAGACTTCAAAATTTCCAAGTCTCCGCCAACCCCTCAAGATTCATCTGCAATCCCGTATATGCAAACAGACTATGCTACCATATCAAATTCAACATTTCTGACTCAATGGCACAGTCAAAATTTCCATCTAAGGTTGTTTTGATGAAAAATAGGCCCCACGCCCAACTTTCCATTTTCTTAACTTCTACCCAATATCTCTGAATGAGCCTGGGTGGCTTGAGACCCAAACTAAAGGTCAACCTAGCTTAAAATTGACATTTAGAAGTTGTTGAAATAGTCAAAATTGATACGAAGTTGTTTAATTAAAGTTTTTGTAAGATAGCCAATTTGAACCAGCGAAGACTTTAAAATTAAAAATTTGCTATAAAAAACAAATGAACTACCCAGTAACCAAAATGTTAGTCCAAGCAAGTTATAAATGACCTGGGAAGCTATAGAAAGTTCTAACAATGATAATAAGAGGAAATACGAAAATGGCCTGAAGGATAATTACAATATCCACTACCAAAAGAACATTCATCAGCAAAAGTAAAGGATTAGGATGTACCTGAAGTATCGAACAGGTGAATATACTGCATCTGCATATCACTGTGGATCTCCTAAGTAGCCTCCTCCACTAGGTGGTTGTAATACCCCAAACTTTTTCTTAAGCGTAATTTTATCTCTAGAGGGTTAAGTGATGACTTCCTAAGTGATTAACGTTTAAACCATATAGAGTTTCCCTAATTTTGAATTTTTATCATGTGGGAAATTTAATTAGCTTTCCAATGATATAAGATATGCCCAAATTTGATATCCGGTAAGAAGTTGTGGATAATTTAATTTCTAGTCATAAAACATCATCATTTTAGTATTTGGCGTGTCGCGGAGAGGGTCTATTTAACAATAGTAAGTGGAACTCCTCAATAATGGTGCATCACGGAGAACCCCAATTTCCCAATAGTCAATTTCCAGTGGCCTAGCGTAATTATGATGCATCACGCTGAAGTTTCAGGTCCCAACCAGTAGGACAATGTGATGGCTCCGCATCACGGTGACTCCCAGATTCTGATTTGTCAATTTCCAATGAGCCACCGCGATAGTGGCGCGTTGCGGTAGCCCATAAAATTGGGTTTCCAGTTTAATTTTTCGAGCTTCGTACAAAAGTTAAAAAGGGCACTTTGGACTTTTTCCAAGCCTCTTAAAACGTACAAACATAAGAATTTAGGGCCACTACAAGCATAATATGAGATTTTCTCAAAATTTTCCTAAAGCAAAAAAACTAAGTATACAAATCCTCTTCTAAGAATCTCAAGGGTTCACCATAGAGTTTCTAAATTGAGTCAAGATTCAAGGTTCTCAAGTCAAAGGCATCAAGAACCCTCATTCAAGAGTACTAATAGAGTCCCAAAAGTGAGAGTTCATCTAAACCTTCTAATTCAAGGTATGTGGGGTTTAAAAATAACACTTCTTTCTTTCTTGTTCCAAAATTGTTGATTTTATTAAAGAATTTAATATTCTTGCACGCGGGTTTATACCCAAATTACTTTATTTTGAGATTATGAGATTTCGAGTTTTTCAAGTCTTGATTTGCATGATTATTTCACTATTTTATAACATGAGTTGAGAAATTATGCTATGAGTTGCACATCCTCATATTGATTTGATGTTTCCAAGATTGATGTCATGATTTAAGCTTTATTAAGAAACTGAGAATATTTGAGCATAAGTATAAGTTTTAATCCAAGTATGAGTTTTGATGTTTCTTGAAGAGTATGTTGTTTAGTATGATTCAATGAACAAGTAATTTCATTTTAAAGAAAGATTACTTTTAAGCCTGAGTTAAGACAGGAATCCACATTATTTAGTCTTTATGATTTAAAGCTAAGAGAATTATGATTTGGTCTTCACTATAGACACTTGAGTAGTTTTAAGATGGATTTCCTAAAAATTTCTGATTTTGAGTACGGGAGTAGTATTTTTCACCAAGCGGGAAGTACGAGTTTAGTGCATTCTACTTCCCCAGAACTACGTGCCCTCATAGGATTAAGATTTATGGACTTGAGGCCGAGATAGTGATCACTAGAGTTGAGGTTTTATTCTGATGGCAAGGGTAGAATAACTATCCCCAACATAGGTGAAATGCTGGACTCCATGTAGCTCACATGGTTTATGTCGTTTAGAAGAATCTCCCAAGTTCATAAGAGGCTATAGTTTTTCCTATGTCTTGAAGTTTCTAAAGTTCTATGTCCTTGAGTTTTAAAGAAGATCCATTCTCCTCAAGATGAATGTATGAGTTTAGAAAGCATTGTTTAAAGATTCCTTTAGCTTACAAGTTTTTAGAATAAGAGGAGAATACATATTTTTGAGTTAAGTATAATGAATCATGAGATTTATACTACATGTTTCATTATTCATGATTTATGAGATTTATGTTTCAGACTTATTCAAGCTATGTGAGTCATTCATTTTTGCATGAAAGATTTTTAGAAAGAGTAATGATATTATTCATGTAAATACATACACCCCCATATACTCAGTACATTGTTAAAGTGTTAATCCACATATACATCTATGTGCTACATTGTCTTATAATGTAGGTTCAGGTGCTCAGTCTCAGCATCGTCAGTGATCTCCAAGTACCCTGATCTACACTCTACAGTTGGTGAGTCCTCATGGTTTGAGGACCTATTTCTCAGACCCTCAAATTTGATATTAGTGGTTATTTCTTTTCAGTTGGGGATTTTTCCCAATGGCTCTTTAGATCTTGAGTAGTAGAGGCTTTGTCAGACTAGATTTTCAAATGTTTGTCAGATATTTTAAGTATTTTATGTTCCAGACATTATATTTTCAGTCTTTTAAGTTAAGATTTGATGAGATTTATCTCATTATCTGATTTTGAATCCCTACAGTAAGTATGAGATTTAGTAGCAGGCTCAAATGGTTAGCTCAAGGCTACTTTTAGCCTTAAGCACTGTGTGATATTTCATGATGAGATTTCGGGGCGTTACAAACTTGGTATCAGAGCCTAAGGCTTAAGGAGTCCTAGGGAGTCTGATAATCTGTGTTACGTAGAGTCTTGACCATTGATGTGAAGCGCGCCACATCTATGAGCAAGAGGCTATGGGATACTTTATAAAAAGTCATCTCTTTCATTCAAAGCCTATCATGCCGACAACTGTCTCTATCTGCTATTAATTTATTCTCTTATATGATGAAAAATCCCTTTGAAGAGAAAATGCTCGTAGGAATAACTAGCCACCTCAACCTGTTGATCCCTTGAATTAGAATGTGACCCATGCCTAATTTTGGGTTGCTTTTAAGACTTTAGCCCAAGCGGTGACTGCTAGTGTGTTAGAAAATAATCAGGTTGCTGCTCTGCATTAGCAAAGGGGTGATGCAGCTGCAACCAGACTTCATGACTTTATAAGGATGAACCCACCCGAGTTCTTTGGGTTAAAGGTAGGAGAGGACCAACATTTATATCTTGAGGAGGTAAAGAAAATTACCTAAGTTATGCATGTGAATGAGGAGGAGAGTGTATAACTGGCCTCTTATCATTTGAAATACATTGCTCATGATTGTGTTGTGGTATGGAGGAAAAATAGAGGGGAGAATTGATACGGGTGTACAAAGCTGTCCAATACGTTCTCGACCATTCACACGAAGCCAAGCTCGGGAGTTACAAAAACTACAAGCCATATTCATGCAAATGGCTGCATGTGAGTTGGTACTTGATCCGCCAAAGAGCTTCAACGTTTTTAAGTGTGAAAATGAACCTTGAAGTGTAATAAACTACACTCTAAGGGCACCCCATGACTGAAGGGTAGGAAGGTCATTTTTCCTTCATTTTGTGTGTAATATAAATAGATGCTATTAGGGTTATTTTCAGCACTTAGTTCATTCTTCATATTTCACAACAACAAGTCTTGTAACATTGAATATTTCTCTCTCTCTTGTTCTTGAGAGTAGAACCTGAAATCTGTCCAACAAGTGTAGTTACACTTGTGTTGTTTCTTGGCTAGAAACTTGAGATCTTGAGGTTCATGAGTTCCTCTTGGTCTACGTAAGAACTTGGTACTGAAATCTTTTGGTCTTAGGGTCCTATCTTCAAGTTAGGGTTCATAGATTCTAAGATATCTTTGTGTCAAGTTACTATCTTTCATTTTGTACTCTTGAAACTTTGTAGTAACTTAGTGAAGCCGTGTGGGGCTGATTTTCGATTCACTATAGTTACTACCATTTGTTGTTCTTGTTGTTAACATTGTACTCTTGTAATCTATCATCTTTTGTTGTTGAACCATTGTTTAATGTTATTGTTATCTTCTTGTTCTCCTTGTGTAGCTACTGTTTTGGTGTTGGTATTTCTTCAAAATTTTGTGATTGTTGTTGTCTTTACATATTGGAGTTGTTATCTTCAAGCTCTCGGAATTGTAGTGTGTTTGGAATGATTTTGTGGCAGATTTGATACGCTCCAAGTTAGTAGTGTATCAAGAATGTTGCTCCTATAACTTGGCAGTTGTTCTAGGATGTATTCCTTGATATGTTCTTTCTATTAGAGATAAGGGAGACAAAGGTAGAGGAGTTTATGAACTTGAGGCAAGGCTCTATGACTATAAAAGAGTACTGCCTTAAGTTTAACCAGATGGCCAAGTATGCTCTGGATTTAATTTTTGACACCAAATATAGTATGAGTAAGTTTGTGACATGTGTGTCTGGGTTGGTGTTGAAGAATTGCAGGACTACTATGCTAAATAGAGACATGGATCTTTCTCGGTTGATAACATATGCTCAGTAGATTGAGACTGATAAGATAAAGGAGATAGATAGGGTAAGGGGAAACAAGAGGTCTAGATCAGAGCAACACAAGTATGGCAAGACTAGATCCCAAGGAGGAAACCTTCCACAATTTCAGAACTATTCATTTATGACTGAACCATCATCATCTAATGCTCCCGCACCTAGAGGTCGGCATGAGCAGGGGAATAAACCTTCTATATCTAGATCCCAGAATAGTATGGGTAACATACCTCGTGGTCCTCCATGTACTAAGTGTGGTAGGGAATATCCTTGTGAGTGCTTAGCTGATCAGTTGTGTTGTTTTGGTTGTTGCAAGTTGGGCCACAGACTTAGAGTGTCTGCATGCCAGGTAAGGCAACCGTGATGTTCGCCCCGAGACTCAGGCTACTAGTTCCCCAGTTCCTATAGCTCATCTAGCCCCTCTTCAAGGTGCTTCATCTAGTACTGTTGACGGCCTGTGCCAGAATTAATTCTATGCTTTTCCATCCTACCAGGATTGAGAGGATTCACCAGATGTTCTTACTCGTATGCTTCGTGTCTTTCATTTTGATGTGTATGTATTGTTGGACCCTGGGTCAAGTTTTTCTTATATGACATCATTGGTTGCTGTGAATTTTGAGATAAACTCTAAAAAGGTCTCTGAGCCTATCCTCATATCTACCCTAGTAGGAGAGTCAGTTATTGATAAGAAGGTGTACAAAAAGTGCTCCTTACTGTTCTTCATAAAGTCATGTTTGCTGATTTGATAGAGTTAGACATGGTCAATTTTGACCTTATTATGGGTATGGATTGGCTTTACTCCTGTTATGTATCTATAGACTATCGTACCCCTGTGGTTAAGTTTAAGTTTCTAAATGAGCCAATTTTTAGTGGTCGGGTGGTTCTGTATCGCCTAAGAGTCATTTCATATCCCATCTTAAGGCTAGAAAGTTCATATCCAAAGGTTGCATCTATCATCTAGTTCAAGTCAAAGATGTTAAGTCTGAAACTCTAACTATTCAGTCAGTCAGTATAGTTAATGAGTATCCTGATGTTTTTTTGGAAGATCTCCCAAGGGTACCTCCTGATAGAGAGATAGAATTTGGGATTGACTTTCTTCCCGATACATAGACTATTTCTATTCCTCCATACCATATGGCACCCGCAAAACATAAGGAGTTGAAAGAGCAAATCAAAGATCTTTTAGATAAAGGTTTTATAAGGCCAGTGTTTCTCCATGGGGCACACCTGTCCTATTCATGCGAAAGAAGGATGGTTCTTTGCATATGAGCATTGAATATTATTATCTTAGTAAAGTTACAGTCAAGAACAAGTACCCTCTTCCTAGAATTGATGATCTATTTGACCAATTACAGGTGCAAGTTATTTCTCAAAGATAGACCTTCGATCCAGCTATCATCAACTTAAAGTAAGTGAGTGTGATATTCCAAAGACAGCCTTCTGAACCCGTTATGGTCATTTTGAGTTTCCTTTCATGTCTTTTGGGCTAACCAATTCTCCAGCAACTTTCATGGACCTCATGAATCGAGTGTTCAAACAGTATCTTAATATATTCGTCATAGTATTCATAGATGATATCCTTGTTTACTCCCATAGTGAGGATGACCATGCAGACCATCTCCAAACTATTTTGCAAACTCTTAGAGATCATCAGTTGTTATCCAAATTTAGCAAGTGTGAGTTTTGGCTAAGGTCCGTAGATTTTCTAGTTCATATTATTTCAGCCGAAGGCATTAAAGTCGATCCCCAAAAGATAGAAACTGTAAGAAATTGGCCTAGACCTATCTCTCTATTTAACATTAGGAGTTTCTTGGGTCTAGCTAGCTATTACCACCGTTATATTGAAGGTTTCTCATCTATTGTGTCTCCCATGACCCACCCGATTGACCCAAAAGAAAGTTAAGTTCCTTTGGTCAGATTCCTATGAGAAGAGTTTTAAGAAGTTAAAGACACGACTCACTTTATCCCCGATATTGACTTTTCCTGATGGTACAGATGGTTTTGTGGTGTATTGCAATTCCTCTAGAGTTGGCTTGGGTTGTGTTTTGATGCAAAGGGGTAAGGCTATAGCCTACGCCTCTAGGAAGTTGAAGCCGGATAAAAAGAATTACCCAACCCACGATCTTGAGTTAGCTGTTGTGGTCTTTTCTTTGAAAATATGGAGACACTATCTTTATGGTGTTCATGTTGATGTGTTTACTGTTCACAAGAGCCCGTAGAATATATTTACTTAGAAGGAGTTAAATCTTAGACAGAGAAGATGGTTAGAGTTGCTAAAATATTATGATATGAGTGTGATATATCACCCATGCAAAGATAATGTAGTGGCGGATGCCCTTAGAAGGATGTCTATGAGTAGTGTTACTCATGTAGAGGAAGATAAGAAAGAGTTAGCTCGTAAGGTGCATCATTTGACTAGATTGGGTGTTAGGTTGATTGATTCCGCAAAGGAGAATATTTTGATTCAGAGTAGTTCTGAATCCTCTTTAGTTTCAGACGTGAAGGAGAAGCAAGACAAGGATCCTAGTTTGGTCAGACTCAAGAAGTCAGTTAGGGACCAAACGATAGAGCTTTTCTCCCAAGGGGGAGATAGTGTGTTGAGATTATAGGGTATATTATGTGTTCCTTATGTTGATGATATGAGGCAGAGAATTATGGTTGAAGCGCATGGCGCACGGTATTTTATTCATCCCCGTGCCAAAAAGATATACCATGACTTGCGGGAAATCTATTGGTGGATTGGCATGAAGAAATATATAGAAGATTTCGTGGAGAAGTATACAACTTGCCAATAGGTTAAGGTAGAGCACCAATGTCCTGGTGGTGTAATTCAAGAGTTTAGTATACCCACTTGGAAGTGGGAAGAGGTGAACATGGATTTCGTGACTGGTTTACCTCATTCACATCGTCATCATGATTCGATTTGGGTCGTTGTAGATAGGTTGACTAAGTCAATTCATTTCTTGTTGGTGCATACATTTTATACAACTGAGGATTATGCTAGATTGTGTATTCAGGAGTTAGTCAAATTGCATGGAGTCCCCTTGTCCATCATCTCAGATAGGGGTACTCAGTTCACCTCAATGTTTTGGAAAGCATTTCAAAGAGGTCTTGGTACCCAAGTGCATCTTAGTTCGCTTTTTATTTTCAGATCGATGGTTAGGCTGAGAGGGCCATCAAAACCTTTGAGGATATGTTAAGGCCATGTGCTCTTGATTTCAAGGGTAGTTGGGATGAGCATTTTCCATTGATTGAGTTTGCCTATAACAATAGTTACCATGCTTGCATCAAGATGGCACGATTTATGGCGTTGTATGAGAGGAGGTATAAATCACCTATAGGTTAGTTTGAAGTAGGTGAATCTGCTTTGGTTGGACCTGATGCAGTGTTTGAGGCTATGGAGAAAGTAAGGTTGATTAGAGAAAGGTTGAAGACAGTTCAGAGTTGTCAGAAGTCATATGAAGATGTGAGATGAAGTAACCTTGAGTTTGAAGTTAATGATTTGGTGTATCTAAAAATTTTTCCCATGAAAGGCGTGAAAAGGTTTTGCAAGAAAGGGAAGTTTAGTCCCCGGTATATGGGCCCCTATAGAATCCTAAGTTGTGTGGGGAGAGTATCCTCTGATCTGGAGTTGCCCGCAGAGTTGTCAACTTTGCATCCTAACTTTCATGTCTCCACGCTTAAGAAGCACATTGGTGAGTCTATTGTAGTGGATACTTCAGAGAGCCTTGATATCTCGACTAGTCTTTTATTTGGAGAGATTCCAGTTGAGATTCTAGACCACCAGATTGTAGACTAAGGAACAAAGAGGTTCCCTTGTTCAAAGTGTTGTGGAAAAACCAGTCAGTCAAGGGTGCTACTTGGGAAGCCGAGGTGGATATGCGATCCAAGTACCCGCATCTCTTCTCCGCAAGTTCAGATCAAGCCGAAGGTACTATTCTTCCTTAATTCATCCCCTTTCTCCAGTTAAAGTTTCAGCTATATATAGCTACCCTAAATATAAGTTCATGCATTATCTGAGGTATTCAAGAGTTTAGAATGATGTGGAGTCAGTTTAGCAAGTTGTTTCAGCTGTGCATACTTTGTTTTCTCTGTATCCTTAACCTAGATAGTGACATTCGAGGGCGAATGTTCCCAAGAGAGTGATATTGTAATACTCCAAACTTTCTAAAGCATAATTTAATCTCTAAAGGGTTAAGGAATGACTTCCTAAGTGATTAATGTTTAAACCATATAGAGTTTCCCTAATTTCGACATTTTATCATGTGGGAAATTCAATTAGATTTCCAACGATACAAGATCCCCCAAATCCAATATCTGGGAAACAAGTTATGGCTAATTTAAGTTTTTGTCGTAAAACATCGTCATTTTAATGTTTGGGGTGTCGCGGAGAGGGTCTATTTAACAATTGTAAAATCCCAGTGGAATTCCGCGATAGTGGCATATCGCGGAGGACCCCAATTTCCCAATTGTCAATTTTCATTGTTCTAGCGCAATTATGACACATCACACTAAAGTTCCAGGTCCCAACCAGTAGTACAATGCGATGGCTCCACATTGTGGTGACTCCCAGATTCCCATTCGTCAATTTCCAGTGAGCCACCGCCATAGTGGCACATCGCGGTGGCCCATAAAATTGGGTTTCCAGTTTAATTTTTCCAGCTTCGTACAGAAGTTGAAAAGAGAACTTATGACTTTTTCCAAGCCTCTAAAACCATACTAACATCAAAATTTAGGGCTACTACAACCATCATATCATTTTCTCAAAATTTCCCTCAATCAAAAACCCTATGTATTCAAATCATCTTCTAAGAATCTCAAGGGTTCACCATAGATTTTCTAAACTGAGTCAAGATTCAAGGTTCTCAAGTCAAAGGCTTCAATAACCCTCATTCAAGAGTATGAATAGAATCCCAAAAGCGAGAGTTCATCCAAAGCTTCTAATTCAAGGTATGTCAGGTTTGAACAAGAACACTAATTTCGTTCTTGTGCCCAAATTATTGATTTTATTAAAGAATTTCATATTCTTGCAAGCGGGTTTATACTCAAATTACTTTATTTTGAGATTATGAGATTTCGAGTTGTTCAAGTCTTGATTTGAATGATTATTTCACTATTTTATGACATGAGTTGAAAAATTATGCTATTAGTTTCACATTCTCGTATTGATTTTATTTTTCCAAGATTGATGTCATAATTTAAGCTTTATAATGAAACTTAGATTATTTGAGCATGAGTATAAGTTTTAATCCAAGTATGATTTTTGATGTTTCTTGAGGAGTATGCTGTTTAGTATAATCAATCAACAAGTACTTTGATTATAATGAAAGATTAATTTTCAGCCTGAGTTAAGATAGGAATCCACATTATTAAGTCTTTATGCTTTAAAGCTAAGAGAATTATAATTTGTTCTTCACTATAGACCCTTGAGTTATTTTGAGGTTGATTTCCTAAAAAGTTCTAAGCTTGAGTATGGGAGTAGTATTTAGCACCTAGCGGGAAGTATGGGTATAGCTCATCCTACTTCCCCAGAACTACGTACCGCTGTTGATTGAGATTTATGGGTCTGAGCTCGAGATAGTGATCGCTAGAGTTGAGGTTATTTTCTGGTGACAAGGGTAGAATAGCTCTCCCCAACGTGGGCGAGACGTTGGACTCAATGTAGCTCACATGGTTTATGTCGGTTTGAAGAAACTCCCAAGTTTATAAGAGTCTAGAGTTTTTCCCTTATCTTGAAGTTTCTAAAGTTCTAAGTCTTTGAGTTTCAAAGAATCTCCATTCTCCTCAAGATGAATGTATGGGTTTAGAAAACATTGTTTAAGATTCCTTTATCTTAAAAGATTTGAGAATAGGAGGAGAATACAGATTTTTGAGTTAAGTATAATCACTCACGAGATATATACTACATGTTTCATTATTAATGATTTATGAGATTTATGTGTCAGACTTATTCAAGCCATGTGAGTCATTCATATTTGCATGCAAGATTTTATAAAGAGAAATGCTATTGTTTATGTAAATGCATACACCACCATATACTCAGTACATTCAAAAAGGGTTGATCCACATATACGTCTATGTGCTACATTATCTTATAATGTAGGTTCAGGTTCCTAGTCTCAGCATCGTCAGTGATCTCCGAGTACATTGATCTACACTCTGCAGTTGGTGAGTCCTCACAGTTCGAGGACCTATTTCTTAGACCCTTAGATTTGATATCAGTGGTTATTTCTTTTCAGTTGAGTATGAGTTAGTTGAGGATTTGTCCCCATGGCTCTCTACATCTTGAGTAGTAGAGGCTTTGTCAGACTAGATTTTCAGATGTTTGTCACATATTTTTAGTATTTTGTGTTCCAGACATTATATTTTCATTCTTTTCAGTTGAGATTTATTCTTATTATTTGATTTTGAATCCCTGAAGTAAGTATGAGATTTAGTAGCAGGCTCAAAGGGTTAGCTCAAGGCTACTTATAACCATGAGCACCGTGTGATGCTTTGGGATGAAATTTCAGGGCGTTACAGTGGTTCCTCCACTGAACCTTAACTATAGAAATCTCCCTTGTGTGCTACCGCCCGACATCACTAGCCAAGATAAGCATAGGATCCTCATCAAAGGTTAACCACTCATCCTAATAGACTGAATCCAATCTAAGCACATGATATGGATCAAGGATATATCACCACAACATGGAAATATAACAAACCAAATGAACAATAGAAAAATCTAGGGGTATGGCTAGCTTATAAGCCACCTCACCCACTATGTGAAGAATCTCAAAAGGTCAAATATATTTGGGTTGAGGTCTCCCTTTCTTGAACCTTATCACACCCTTCCTAATATATACATGGAGGAATACTCGATTACCAACTCCAAATCTTATGGCATAAATCCTACGGTCTGCATAAGCATTTTTCCCACTCTATGTTTGATATGCTATAGAAATGTAGCACTTTCTACACTTAAAAGAAGGAAGATATGCAAGTTTCTGAGGTTATTTTGTTAGATGTTGAAATTTAAGATAGGGTGAATAGAAATTTTTCTGTGAGTCGACTATTGACTCCTCACAGTCAATTCTTCTGCAGATTAGTACAGTTCACAAAATAAATTAGATTTAAAGCAATTAAGAAAATAAATGATTGTACATAAAGTAATAACATAGATATTTATCCTAGTTCAAAAAACAATGTGGTTCCTACTTTCTGTCCCTTGGGTTTCAAATTGTCATTAGATCACTCAATGTCGGGCTCGAGTACAATGATAGGAACCAAGTTCTGAAGACTTATTTTTCTCTTCAGATCTTGTGACACAGCTTCAATTGATGTTACAAAGTTTACTAGATCCTACTCTTTATACGACAATTGTATACTCAAAGTTACAAAGCACGGTGAGACTAAGATTGAGACACTTTGATTTTCCTCCATGAAGTTGTGTAACGCATGTCTGTCTTCAGTCTTGATATTTAATAGTCTTCGGTTGCTACTCTTCATAAGGAAACCCAAGATATTTCTTCTCAATCATGGATTTAAATTGATTATTTGATGGAGGAATGTATCCGTATGATATGTCCAAATATGACTTTTGATCACGTCTCTATCAGATATGTCCGTGATTTATTTTTTCTTTTGGTCTTATATAGATTGAGGCTTTCCCAAATGTGCTTGTGATCTTTTCCTCCTTTTTTAGTCGTTATTGATCTTATTGGTCGAGAATTTTAGTCAAGAGATTCTCCATAATTGATTTTATTTTCCAAGACTTATGGAACTGAGATTCTCCTTCTGTTTTTTCTTATTCTGATTGATTTTTTTGATGCCTCGTATCATATGTTGATGTCCTTACATTCCTGGAGAAGGCTTCTTTTATTAGTAGTCTTGAATGTCCTATAAAGATCCACTTGTTAGTCTGTCATTGTTAAAACATAGACATCAAAGGCTAATAATCTTCCCTTTTTTATCATGAAAAATACAAGTAAACATCAGTTGACTTCCCTGCCTGTCAGCTTGCTCCCCCCGACTTGTAAGAATATTTGCTTTCCTAGGTTTCTTAGGTATCTGTCATCCCTTATTACCTAAAGTCAACTTGCTTTCCCTAAGTTGTGAGGATTTCTGATGTCCCAAGTTTCTTGGGCATGAGTCGACCTTTGTGTATTGAAAGTCATCTGTCGACTTGTTCTTGTTTCTACTAACAAATGGGTGCTTCTTGATTTCTTAATGTTCCTGATGTTGCTGTCTTTCTCTTTCTTTTGGCACAATAAAAAAGAATAGTAGCAAAAAAACAAAACATATAGATAGAACGGCATACGAGATACAATAGACAAAGAAGGATAGGTAAAATCTATTAACTAGTCAGATAGTGTGATAAATATTATCTTACAACCCATCAGCATAAGGGACAGGAACCCTTTTTTTAATAAAAAATCATAATTCAGCGTTTCGCCAAGAAGTATGTTAGGGTATTATGCATATTATGATAGAAATTGTTATAGGATTTTTCAACATTTTTGACAAAGGAGGAGTAGGAGGTTTGAACAGAGATAGCCAGATCATCATTCAAGAAAGAGACTTGGGATTTGAAAGAGTCCATATAAGAGAGCACTCGAGAGAACAACTTGACTCCTTCTAATTTAAGCCCATCTATTGCCAGCCAAACCACATTTATATTAGATATTGTACTTTTCCCAAGGTCCAAGAGTTTAGTAGTCGTCTCATAGAGTTGCATGACACCTTTCTCAATGGTTTTGAACCGTTGCTTGAGTTCTTAGATCGCCTTCAACAAAGAGGTAGAGCAGTTAAAAGAAGATTTACTTACCTTCGGAGGTTCAACATTAGCATGGGTAGATTATTTATTGCGCCATTCATCTTCCACTAGGACATATCCCATGATTCTCAACATTCTTGAATCATAAGTTGCAGTAACTTCTACAAAAGGTTAAGCAGAGAGATCGATGGAGTAGAATTGAAAGATTTGGGTGATGAGTAGCCTGTATGGAAAAATGGAAGAGACATGGACTTCCCTTGTACTCTAAAGTAAGTACTCGCATATCTAGGCTACCCAATTGATTTAGATTTTTTTTACCAGACAGTATAGGACAAAGACATCATGACAAGTGATGTTGCTTAGGGGTCCTTTTTATAGAATCCGAGTGGTAGCAATAATATGGGCCATTATGAAAAATTTGAAACATAAAGACAAGGGACCAAAGTTAGTTGACACAGAGTCTGGGTCAGAAAAAAAATTCTTGGATCACTCAGAGCCCACTTTAAAGTCCTCGGGCCAATTATTGTTTATAAAATGGACCATACCAAAAAACTTAGTATCAAAAGCATTTTCAAACAGGAAATTGTTCAAGAAAATTATTTTTCCTAAAATAATAATCTCAAATTCACCACTTTTTGGTTAAAGTCAGAGATTAGCATTAAACATAGGGACATGGTCCTTATAAACTAGAAGTCCGTAGAGGCAAAAAAGCAATGATAGATCCTGAAATTTGAAAAAGTGACTAACATTGCAATAGACATCTTTTAATAGACTAATATTGATGATGCAACCGGGTACGATGGAGCGATTTTTGAAGTAGTGGAATTTTTCTTTGTGAGAGTTTGTCCAGAATTGGTGCATATTTTCTTGACGAAGGAAGTTAGAAGGATTTAGATGAGGTTTTTTAATAGAGAAGACGAGGCTAGAATAGGGTTGTTGTCTCTTGAGGAGAGTGGATTGAGATAAGGATGCATCGGAGGACTCAGAGAGAAGAATTGGATCAACAAAAATTATTCTAGATACATTGGCATGAAGAGAATCTTTATCATGGGAGAGAGAAGAGATGAGATTTAATGGATGAGAGATAGGAAAAGAGTTGTTTAAGATAATTTAGATGCAAGAGGGTAAGAGGTAACTGTTCAGATGTGATAGAGAGGAGGAAAGTGAAGGGGTGTGAAGTGAATGAAGTCTGATGGAGGTGACAATGCATGGGGAAAAGAAAAGAGCGGTAGAGGAGGCATGGGAAATGGTGAAGTTAATAATGACTTCCCTTCTGAAAAGACTTCATTTTGGTAAAAAAAAAGATAAAAATGGACTAAGTAAAAATATTTATGTCCAAAAATATGACTCATAATCATTAATGCCAAGACATTTTATGAGAAAATAAGATCTTTCTTCTAGTAATGGTAAAAATAAAATTGGATAAAGTAAAAAGATTTGTGTCCAAAAATATGACTCATAAATCATTAATTCTGAATCTTTTTCTAAGAAAATAAAATATTTCTTTCAACAATGGCTTTAACAAAAATCTTCGAGCAGTTTTTCAAAGTCAATAAAAAAAATCCCTACTTTATCCATGATTAGGATTAAATTGATGCTTAATGACAATATTTTTTGTGCGAGATTCACAGAACATTTAGATAGACTAAGAACACTAGTATTGTCATACATTCTGGGAATAAATCCAAAAGACAAAATAAAATAAAGTAGTTGATGCATGATTCATAAAATTTAAGTACAAAAATTCCCAAAGGCTGTGTATAGTGCTTAATTTTTGGTGAGTAAACTAAAGTTTGCTCCTTGTTGAGTTATGAACTTGGGGCTTCACTCATGAGACAAAAAATTTCATCAGAGTAACAAAATTCTCACAAGAAAATGTTAGAGTTATCAGTAATTATATTGAAATATGTACGGTAAGAAGACTTTAAAATTAAAACAATTTATGACTTAGAACTGCATAAAAATTACCCCTTTTTTAAAAAAGAAAACACTCAATTTTTCATGACAAGCCTTTGGAGATCTCTTGAGACTGTGGAGTACCTTACCAGTTTAAAAACATGGTTTTGTGTAAAATAGATTTTAAAATTTTGGAAGTTGTCTCCCAAAATTTTCTTTATGGATAAACCATATGAAGCAGCTTAAAACATTTGAGGGAAGCAACTGATAATAATTAATTCATTTTGATTTTGATGGGGACAAAGATTTTATTGAATTGAGTACCTTCTTGGAGGGAATAGCCTTGAGCTATATATATGACTTTATTTCGGTTTTGTTATTTCATATGTAGAGGTTTGTACCAAGTTGATGGGGCAGTCACTTAAGCATCTTAGATACCACTTTAGTGGTAGCCAATTATTATATAAGGATGGTTTTGGCAGTAGCTTTCCAACTTGGAAGGGAACTCTGAAGAGACCTTTTATCTCTTTAGCGATGACCGCTTAAGCGTCATTTGGCATTTTAAATGAACTGAGCTATATTTATATAAATATTTTCTCCCATGATTTTCAGCATGTTTTAGTAGTGTTAAAACTATAAAGTTGATACCTAGAGCTCAAGAAGGTGTAGGGAATCTTAAATTGGAGTTAGGTTTGACTAGGAAACATTAAAGTGACGATTTTCCCGTTATTATCTGGTAAGTTCTTGATATATTTGAGATTTAACTCTTTATTTTGGATCTTGATTTTTCATCTATCATTGTGACTATTTTACAGATGTTATTAATCATGCATTATGATCAATTTTGGGAAATGTGATCATTGAGTTGAGAGGGACCTAGTGATGAACTTAATTCCCAATTCCTTTGGCAGGCTCCCCTATTATATTTTTAGCCTAATTTTTACTCGTAGTATAAATTCATAATGTGGGTATTTTTATTCTTGTATTGATGCATTGAATATTATTTTGATAGTGTATCAATGGTAAGTGAACTTTGCATGTTATTGATGAGATATAGAGGACTTCTTATGCTATTGAAAGGGAAAAACTTCAATATAGAGGACTTTGCATGCTTTCTGCGTATTCCAAGTAAGATAGGCTTACATTTATTTAAGACTTTTCTCTATTATGGTATTAGTGTGGTATTGAGATATTTGTTGGTGGAATTTTATTGCTCGGTTCGTCAAATTATTATTGTTATTTTAGCCGATTAGGGGGTCTTAGTGATGATTTTTTGGCTTCTTTTCCTTAAGTTATTAATTGCTTATCTGTTAACACTTAAATTATCTTACTTAGGAACTTAAGACCAAATTTAGAAGCCATAGCCTATGTTTGGTTAGATTTTGTCTTTAGGTTAGGTTCTCAGGACGTATAATGTGCAATATCACCCTTATAGTTGGTTTCTTTAGAATAGCATCCATTCTGACTAAAATGATTATAACACTGTTCTATTAGATGGTTACTTGGGATTGGGATGTTTTAATTGTTGTAGTATACATTCTATATATTGTACCATTGGCAAGTTTAACATTATGACCTTAAATCATGCTTTCCGACTTAATAAAGTTAATTTGCTTCACCTTAAAGATTTGGCTCCTAAAATGGGAATGATTACTAGGTGGACATAGAAAAAATCATAACTTTGGGATATTACTACATATTTATTATTTATGAGTTCCAATTCGATTTTACCTCCTATATTACTTTTAGCACCTGTTAGTTTTACTTCGAGTCTGGCATCTGATATATTATTTATTAAACATATACTTATGATTCTAGATTGGTATTTACTATTATTAGTCATATCTAGTTGGAAATATGGTTGATACCGGTAAGATTATTATTATTCCTTGATAAGTACGATACACATATAATATTCCTTGGATTGTACTTACTTTACTTACTTCTATACTTGCTCTTATCCTAGTATTACTCCTTGTTTGTATTAACCGTGCTTTTGGGGGATTGACTGGGATTATTTCTCCTTTTGTGTACTTTATGGGCTTATGGGGGCCTAGTTATGTTATATCTATGCATTTATTCTTTGTTTGAGTCATTTATATTTGTTTTACTACAATTTCATAGCATAGCCTATAATTCTATATCTGATCCTTATTATTGCCTCTAGTATATATATTCACACTTTATTTATACATTTACAATAATTGAGTTCAGTTGATCTATGATACCTACTGACTACCCATTGTTTTTGTCCTAATACTACACTTTGCATCTTTTTCCTTGATGCATATCCTACTACGAGTCATCACCACTAGTGCTGACCTCGAGCTATGCCGTTGATAGGAGATTTGGGTAAGCCTTCAGATTTGGAGTTGATCCTTCTACTTCTTCTATTGTAATAGTCTTATTTGTGTATCTTGAGACCAGTTTGTATATTTGGCACTTTCTAGTAATCTTTCTGGTCTAGTGGCTTTTGTACTGACCTTACAAGTTCTTATGGATTCATTTTTATTTATTTTTTCTGATCCCCTCCCTTCTATGTAAAACTTATGTGTGTGAGTGTATGCGTGTGTATATATATATATCCCACTTTGTCACTTACTATTACTTCTTTTATTAATATTCTCTCTCTTCTACCTATTAGCCCGTTACTTACCCTTTTGGGCTATGATTTGGCTTACCTACTAATGGGTTAAATTAGGTGCCATCATGACTAATGAAATTGGGTCATGACATTAGATGAGGGTTAGAAGACTCAAAACTCTCTTGTTACTCTTTTTCTTTTCTCTACCTCTTTTAGCACAAAAGTGAAGAGTTAAGATAAGTTATAACATTGGCAACAATTACAAAATAAAAGCAAAGAGAATTCCAATACAGGCATGAATACCATTCTAGAATCACTAAGTACTTTTAACCTACTTCATTAATCCATCATGGTTCCTATAACCCTAGTTATGAAGCTTAGTTTCTCATGATTTCAATAATAAAACAAAGAAAGTATGTGGAATTCATGATCATCAACTTACAAAAAGAGTCTACTGAAATCTATAAATTGTATTCTCACAACAAAATCCAAGGACCAATAACCAAAGTGTACTAATAACTCAAAAACTCAAGAACATGTTATCTCTAAGCAATACTACTCATCGAAACATTTTAAGAGTGTGTAAGCTAAAAATGAATCCTAAGAAAAGTATTTATAGAAAAAACAAACCCTTTCCTAAATAAAATAGGATTGCAAGTCTGCTAGTAGTCCATGAGTCATGGTTTGTGATCATGAAACATGAAAAGTGGTCCATAGTCCATTTTCTTTAATTTTTGCCGTTTTCTTTTTTGTTTACCATGATTCATTCCATGACTCACGGTCTTGAACTACAGATCATTGGTTGGATTGTAGTTCTTGAGTTCTAATTGCATACTTGCAGGCCTCCTTCTGTGACTCAACATAGTGATTCATGAATTTACCTCATGTGTCAAAGAAAGGCTAATAAAAACAGGACGAACTTGACATCTTCAAATCAATCTATGCGAGAAATAGTATGACTTATAGGAATTGTGTTTTGTCTTATTGACTTCACTTTAAACCTTCTTAGCATGGATTTCATGAGGAAAAGTGTGACTCATAGAGTAGCTTCATGGGTCATATTGTACTTCTAGGGATCAACACCAAGAACTTTTTAAGTCACATTTCATTTTTTGCTTCAAAAAACTTTTCACTAATTAAACACAAAAAAACACATCGTATCTACTAAAACATCCTCAATAACATAAGAATTACATGTTATAAGCATAAAAAATATTGCGAATTCCAAAAATATTAATATCCTCAACTTAGAATATTTGCTTGTCCTCAATTAATAAAACTAAGACTATACCAACATGATGCTTAAGTAAAGAAAGGTAGGACATTTATAGCAGCCACATGACATTTGGCAATACACATTTCAAAAGATTCAAACTCCCTTTTTTTTCATAACAAACAGATTTACAATATCAAAACTCATCAAATCCACAAAAAAGATCTATGAATAAAATTATGCTATCAAGGGACAACCATGCATAACAGGTAATAAATAACAACATAACTAGTAGTGAAACAATGTTACCCTAGTTACATCACAACAAAATGGTCCCATACAACATAACTCGGTCATACCAGGACAAAAAATGTCCCTGCTCTCATAAAGACGTTTAGAGATGGCATGTATACATACCATTGGAATGCCCTTATTTTCTATTATTCATTTTGGGCTAGTTGAATTAGGATCACAATAGAAATCTAGTTTGCTAGTAATGTAAGCTTGGGGACAGGTGTTGTAGATTTGGGTTAATTGACTTATTCCTCATTGTCTCTATACTATTTTAATTACACTTCAACATTTTTCCTATTCTTCCATTCCCTTCTTTTATTTCCTTTTTATCTATAGGTGTGGTTTAATTTTTAACTCATATGCTTGACTTTTTTTCTCCTTTCTTTCTTTTTTTTTTCTTAAACAATTTTCAGACCTTTTATCTTATTTTTATTTTTAGCACACCCCACATGCATTTTCTTTTGATGATAATTTTTTTCTTTTCATATCTACCTCTTCTCTTTATATACCTCTATGGCAGCCCCCCTACACTTTGGTAATTTATTAGAGTAGATGGTTAGTGTCCAAGGAGAGGCCAAGACTAAAATAGAGGTTTAAATAATGATTCGGAAGGTGAATAGGCTAATCAAACAAAAAGGCGATCTTATATGAAAAATAGGGATCTAGGGATTATTTTATCATTTGGATAGTCATTTAGGATTAGAATAGACATATTCAAAAGTGTCGTATGATTATTTCATGACCAACATAACTAGACTAACCATACAAGTTCTAGATTTTATACATAGATTAGAGCTAGGTAATGCAACTTATTCACACATGGTAAAAAATTTCATTATCAAATATTAGCTATTAATTTTGTGCCCTAACTTAAGCAATAATTATTACACAAGTCTTCATAATGTCATACAAACAGTCATAAAGGTCAACATATTAAAGAGTCTAAAGCACAATAAAAATTTCTAAGGGGTTTCCATTTCAAAATAGTTTATTTCAAAACCTATGTTTAGATGCACTAGTTGCATATGATAGATTACCCTAAGTTCGTATATTTTATTCTACCAAATCACAAAAAAAATAAAAAATACTTTATATAAAACATAAACTACCTAAACATACTTTTTAAGCAAAATTAAAAAACCTTTAGGAAAAGAAATACGAAAAAAAACATAAGTGGATATACAGACACAAGTAACTACACACCCATTAAAATAGATATTCATTGTCCCTAATGCATAAAAATTGAAGTGTAAAATGTAGGAACTTACTTATAGTGCCCTAGGCATAAGTTTTTTGGGTAGAATTAGAGTCTATAGGTGTAGACACAAAAATATCCTTACCAGAATCATCAGTGTCAATTGCCAGCAAAATAGGGTAGGCTTTCCCAAAGAGTCATACCCTCACATAGTTGTGGCACTCATATTTTTCATAGAAGTGGACTCTTCTTAGGCCATATAAGATTAGCCCCCTCTCACTATCTAGCTTTATATATCTATCTAGTCACCTATAGAAAGACCCATGGATGTCATAGAGTTATCTCATATCTTTATTAATCACCCTCTATGGGTTTCCCTACTCATATACTCATTGCCAGTCCTTTTTTACTTCCTTTTATCTACAAGGGATGTCCTTATCTTCTAATAAATAAAAGTGGTGTGATGAATTCTCTTGCTCCATATTGATAATGACCATTAGAGCGTGATTAACTAGGGAAACATTTACCATTAGTTGTGCATGATCTCTAAATAACTTCCCAAACTCAGGAAGTTGTACAATTTTCAACTTCTCATTCACCATATCTTCAAAACCATTATACATCCATGTAAGTCCTGCATTAATTGATCAAGTGAAGCTCTTAATTTTGTCTTACAAGACTCAATGGAGGATGTTACCTATTATTCCAACTACTTTATAAGGTGGTCTAATTGCTTCTCTATGTGAGATGTCTACTACACTGCCAAATTGGAAAATCCTATGAAACGATAATCATAATAGTGACAATAGAAACACAAAGAGTTATAGAAGTTATAGATGATATGAGTGCCGAAGAGGGAGATACAGTAGTATCAAACTAAACAACTAAGGTTTCAATGTTATAGTGACTCTACAATAACTCAATCAATCTACTCAGTTGGATCAAGGGTATCAACCTGCTCACTCTTCATGAATCTCTTCGAATAATGTAGCTCTTAAATAACTCAAAGGTTGAGCCCCAAATTATGCAACATAATTCTTCTCATCACAAATAAAACTAATATCTGGAATATGAGTTCATTAAATACTATTATCTACATTCAAAAAGATGGGAACTCATGACTCTGCATAAGGCAAATACTAGAAATGGAAAAGGAATGTTGGTGTTGTCCCTCACTGCTTTATCCTAAATAATATTAGTAATATATCAAGGTAGGTTTAGGGAATACCTATATATAATACAAGAAACCAAGACCACTTTGTTGGGAGTGAGTATGTTGTAGATTCTAGTTGGACCCAATCTATGTTGAACAATAGACTGTCATAACTTGGTGGTAAAATTCATGATGCATTCATAATCTTAGCCCTACTACTCATCCATTTGATATTTTTCTTTTTTGGACAATGATGGAGGCAATCTACTTGAGCCATCTCACATTCTCCTTAAGGTCCAACTTCTTCATAACCTTTATTTCTTTTCTCTGGTAATCATAAGTAAATGTGTTAATTGGAACTTAAAACTTGGGGCCAAATAGGAAACACTGAATGGTTCACTCGCAGATCAACTTTTCTTTCTTAGTCTTGCACATTATCTTGTGTGGGATACTTCTTTAAATTTTTCCTTAAAGAGTCTAGCTTATCATTGAAAATTCATATGCAACATAAAACTCATGTACTATCTATAGCCTGTACTTGCCTAAGTTCTCACCCATCTAATATAGTTGATACTAGTCAAATAATGATTTATTATTAGGTAGCTCATTAAAACCTATTGTGTAGATCGTTGTCTCCTTGGAGATACTCCATTTGATATTTCCTTTGTCTGTAAGGGACAAGTCTCTATGATAAATTTCCCTCATTCTAGTAACTTTTTGCTTACATATTCTTATGCACTGATTTTTGCATGTCTCTTTATTTCAGAGAAGGTAGTCTGTGCCCTCAAAACTCAACCTATTCACCACTGCCAGATTCTGATATCTCAAATTCAAACTCAATACTAATGGTTTTATTAGATGAGTCATCTCCCTCTATAGACTAGTAGAGGTAACCTATGTTTGAGCCTCAACTTGTTCTCTAGTCTATTCCTTATCCTTACGTCAAGACAAATGGTTAGCTACTTTATTACCTATGTACATACATTTCTTGATTTCATAATCAAATTTCTGTAACAAAAGTACCCCTAATCAACCTTAGCATTGCAACTTCAATCACCCTAAGGTACGTTAAAGATACATGATCAGTATGCACAATGACTTTAATGCCAAGAAAGTAGGACATAAACTTCTCAAAAGAAAACACTATCGCTAGAAACTTTTGAAAAATAAAAGTGTAATATTTTTTGATAGATTAAGTGCATTGCTAGCATAGTAGATGGGCTAAGAATATTCTTACCCCTTTGTCCAGAACTTCTCGTTGCTCCAATCCACTAGCATTTTACATAACCTCAAATGACAAGGAACAATGTTGAGCAACAATAATAGGGAGTGAATTCAATTTGTCCCTAAGGAATTTAAATGCCTTCAAACAAGCATTATAAAAAAAATTCACCTTATTCTCAAGCAACGTGCACAAATGGTGTGCAATTTTTAAAAAATCCTTGATAAAACTATGATAGAAACTAGGATTCCCCAAAAAGCTATAAATACCCATCATAGAAATCAATAGGGCAAATTTTAACATCACCACAATATTATTCCTATCAACTTCTATCCCTTTCAACAGAGATTTTGTGGCGAAGTACCATACCTTCCTTCACTATAAAATGACACTTTTCCTAATTTAGCATAAGGTTTGTCTTCTCACAATTTTTAGCACATTTTATAGATGGGCTAAATATTCCTCAAAGAACTCACCCACTATTGAGAATCATCCATGAAAATGTTAATAGTATCCTCCATCATAGTAGAAAATATAGATTTCACATATAACCTAAAATTAGTAGAACTATTACACAAACCAAATAACATCTACTTGAAGGTAAAAGTCCCATAGGGACAAATGAAGTTCTTCTTCTCTTAGTCCTTGGGAGCAATGAAATATGATTATAACTCAAATAACCATAAAAAACTAATGCCACACTCTACCTGTAATCTGGTCTAATATATAATCCATTAATGACATTGAGAAGTGATTATTTTGAGTCCATATATTCAACTTTCTTCGGTCCATACATACCTTCCAGCTTGTGACTAGTCTAATAGAATTAGCTCGGTTTATCATATAAACAACAATGATCTCACCCTATTTAGGCATACATTTAAAAAGGATCACCCACTTACTATTAAGAATTAGGTAAAACATATTTACATTCACCGACCTATTGATCTCTTTTTCACTGCCACTTGCATAGGAAGATTCAACCTAAAGTTAATGCTCAATGCTCAAAATACAATCTTGCTCAAGATGAATTTGTCATGAAAAAATACTGAGAATGATCCTAATGATGTCAAAATTTGTCCAATAAATTACCTTCTTAAAATGATTCAATATGGATACAAGAGCCTTCGTTTGTCAATCAATTAAACATGTTGCTATAATATCTAAAAAAGTGTCCTTAGCTAAACAAAACATATCTAAGATGAGAATGTAGAGCCTTAAGCTCCAAAACTAGAGGCTCTTCAAGAGATGGCTTGACTGGTGGAATTTAATAATTATTCAACTCAAGATCCATATTTCTTGGCGCATAAGAATATTCCCCGTTATATCAAGTTAATTCATTATCTCCTTATAATGCTTAATGTCATCCCATTAAAATTCATGATAAATGTAGCCAATGTATGTGCAATAAATCTCTCCTAAATAGTCACCTCATGAACACCATCATCAATAACAGTAATGACAGAAATAACACTCATATTTCTTGGCTGCTTCAATAATCTACAATCATTGAATACCACTTCTTCATTGTTCAACTAGAAATTCAACTCACCAATTTTTATATTAACAAATTCCCTTTAGTTAGATAAAATTAGCCAGTTTAAGATTATTAGGAACTCAAAGACAACATCACAGTCTAAGATAAAAAAATATTAGGAAAATGAAGTTTTTCAACATCACCAACACATCATACAATATGCCCATGGTAGTTTAATAGAGTGATCTTCCATGAGTAGTAGTATAGTTTTCAGTCTATGGACTCCCAATACAATCTATTAAATCCAGAAAATGAAATAAGTTTTATGGTTTAACTTAGATAACACAACACCTTTGAAAAATTGAATGCCCCACACAAGGAATAATTAAAACACCAGGATCCTTTTTTTTGTGCAAAAGATCAGAAACAATTTCATTATAATAGTGCAAATTATTGGCTAACTCAAAACTCATAAATATTTTCTTTGTGAATAGATCCTTAATGAACATTGCATAATTAGGCATCTACTTAAGCCCTTCCACCAATAGGATATTCACAAAAAAATTATTTCAATATTAATATAAATTTAGGGAATTTTCCATCTTCCACCATCTCACTTGAATGGCTTTCTTCAATTCTATCCAGTTCGTGATAGAGTCATCAAGCACTTTGTCACCTAAAGAGTTGCTTTCCTTGACAATAAGAAAGGAGACAACATAAAATGATGGAATCTTTAGTAACACATGGAAGTATATAAGATTTTCAAATTCTTTAGACATTCATTAGATGATGGTTTGGATCATCTCTAGTAGCTCCTCCAAAATTGACCTTTCAAATTTAGGAGTTGTATCAGATTATTGGTAATGTCAAACTTTGTAATAAGGGCCATTAGAGGTTGGACTATGTTACCTGTGGAACTTATTTTGTCGAAATTAATATCTTCCTTCTCATCCTAAGTGATAATTCATCGAGGCTAACAATGAACAATTCCCCCATACCATCAGTTCTAAACAACATTAGCAGTATTTGCAATAAGTGCCTTTATTTCATGACACCTAGATTCTGTAGCTACTACAACTAATTGGGCTACTTTAGCATTTTGATCCTCATTTATGTCATCAAGATTGTGATCTTTGGGACCTATGTTATCTTCGATAATTCCTCAAAACAAAACAAAAGTAAATTAGGAATAAGGACTACAATCCAAATAAAAATAATTGAACATAGTCATAAACCCTATTCCCTATAAATTCATCAAAAATTGACGTTTCCCAACTTCCAACTCATAATGATGAATAACACGGTCGTTGACAAAATATAGAACCTAAATAGGTTAGAGTCGGTCCTTTAGGTAATATAGCTAAAAACTAGGTCAATATAGTTATATAAACTAATATTTACTTCTTTTTTAAGTGGGAAATTGTAATAACGATTAAAAGTTTGTAAAAATAAATAGATAAGTAACAAAGTATGAGAATTTATTGTTTTGTTATTAGTCAATGAGAATAGACTAGGACTGTGTTCTCTTTGATTTCATAAATTAATAAATGTTACGAACTAGTGATCAACTAAAAAGATTGGTCAACTTAAACATCTTTCAACCCTAATTAGATGAGTAACACTCTAAATTCCTTTTGGACTTTGAGTGGTTTAATCTTGACCCGTACCATTAGTCTCATATTAACTTTACTTGTTAAGGCTTGAGTCATCAGATAAGGATTGCAAGCATCAATTTCTATTGTAATTTTTTTTTTCTATTCTCTACCTCGTTTATTAAGAAAGTGAAGAATGGGATGAGTTATAACATGGAAACCTTTAAAAGGCAATTAAAGGAAAAGGAATAACATTTCATGCATGAACACCATTCTATAGTCTCTAAATTATTTAACTTATTTGGTTAATCCATCATGGTTACCACAATCCTTGTTATGGAGTTGAGCTAATCATGTTTATGGAAATAAGACCAAGAAAACATGTAAAATTCATGATTATCAACTTATGAGAAGAGTAAACTAAAATCTAGAATTCTATCATCACCACAAAATCCAGGAATCAAGAAACAAAGTGTGTTAATTGCTTAAAAAATTAAGAACAACGTATCTCTTAGCAATACTACCAATCAAAACAATGTAACACTATGTAAAATAAAAATAAAACCTACTAAAATTATATACTAACAAAAAATATCTTGTTTTACACAAAATGGGATTGCAGGTCTATTAGTATTCCACAAGTTGTGGTTTGGTATCACGACTCATGAAAAGTGGTCCATGATACTTTGTCTTCAATTTTTCCCCTTTTATTTCTTGTTTACCATGATTCATGGTCTTGAAATATGGATCATAGGTTGGCTTGTTGTTTTTTAGGTCCAATTGCATACTTGTAGTCAACCGTCTACGACTAAACAAAATAACTCATGAATTGACTTCAAATTATTTAAGTGCTTATTCTAGCAAGCCAACCACACAAAGTTGTGAACCTCCATCACTAAAGTTGGCTTATCCAAACACTTAACTGACTATATTTTTTGTGGATGAACTATAATCCCCTCTTTCTAAACCACATACCATAAGAAGGACACAAAAAACAACCGAATCTTACACTTAGAAAATTTGGCATACCATTGCTTCTCTTTCAATAAATCAAAGATAATTTTAAAATTATTCTAATGTTCTTCCTCACCCTTAGAATACATGAAGATATCATAAATAAAAACAATCACAAATGAATTCAAATAGGGTTTAAAAGTCCTATTCATCAAACTCATGGAATTAGCTGGGTCATTAGTAAACCCAATAGACATCACCAAAAATTCATAATTCTCATACCTAGTTCGAAAGTAGTCTTAGAAATATCATTAGCCTAAATATTAAGTTGATGATACCCAAACCTTAAGTCAATCTTATAAAAGAATAATACACCCAAAAGTTGATCAAATAAGTTATTATATGAGGAAGATTGTACTTTGTTATGGATATTGAACTTGTTCAGCTGACGATAGCCAATGGACATATGCATACTTTCATTTTTCTTCTTAATGAACAACACAGGATCACCCTAACGGGTGGAAATCGAATGAATGAACCCTTTAATAACCAAGTCTTGCAGCTGAAAATTTAATTCTCTAAACTCATCCAGAGCATCTTATAAGGAGGAATAGTAATAGGATGAGTATCTAGCTCTTTCAAATAAGTAGTAGCAAATCCATCGATACTTCTTGTCGTGACCCAAATAGCCATGAATGGCACCCAACTAACCCTATTTTAAGAGAACCCTCAAACCCAAGCCCAATATCTCCCAAATTACACTTTATAATGAAATATAAAGTTGTCATTAAATCAAATATTGATGATAGCTAGGTTAGGGTCATTCCCATAGAGAATATGGCTAACAGGTGGTCAATACAATTATGTTAACTATTACTCTATCATTTGCAAATGGGGTTTTTATAGTAACAAGGGAACAATTCCATGTTTTAGGAGCAAGTAGCAAAGTATCAGTTGATATTTTTACAATTAGTGAGAATAGACTAGGATTGTATTCCCTATGGTTTCACAACTCGATAAGAATGGCATACTAGTGATATATCTAAGTTCTTAGCATATAAAATCGGTAAGTTATGTTCACCTAAATTGTTGGTCTACCTTAGTTGATGACTATCACTCACTATATAAGTTTATGAGTGTTTGCATATTAAGCCTTACCCTTGATCTTTGATTAGCTATCATTTGACAAGTTTCAAGATATTACATAAGATTGGTTTTCTAGTAAATCGGACGATGATGCATATGAGTTCCTGATTTCTTTTGAAGATTGGCTCTATAATTTGGTCCTAGTTGAGTCTTGCGGTGTAGATTACACAACTTATTAGTTATACTTGGATGTTTGGAATTAGTGGATTGGTCATCTTGCTTCCTTACTAGTTAGATCTCCCCCTTTGACATGGACCCAGTTCTCAGAGATATTCTTAGAGAAATATATGCCCCGTATTCTTAGTGATCAGTTCTCGAGATTGGAGTAGAGATCCATTACTGTTGTGGAGTCAGATGCTTGATTTCATAAGTTGGATAAGCATGCTATTTCTATTCTGACTACTAATTATAAGAGGGTTCGTTGCTTTGTCCAAGGATTGAGACTTCAACTTTGCATGTCCACATAGAGTTTGATTTTTATGGGTAGGTCTTTTACTAAGGTTTTTGATCATGTTCAGCTTATGGAGGAGATACATAGAAAGGACAAAGGAGGTAGTGACAAGTGACCATAATACCATGTAAGGTTCAGTGGGAGCCATAGTATCTCCCAATTTAGAGGCAATAGTTCTAAAGGTAGGTACCCTCTATGCCATCCCTATTAGAATCAGGTGTCTAGTAGACCCATTCAGGCTGCAATTAAAATTACCAATTGAGGCCAGTTTGCCTTCAGTGAACCTGGCTAGAGTCATGGTCAGTGTTTGAAGGGTTCGTCTTTTGGCTATTCTAGTCATGGTAACTATTTTGAGACAACTGAATAATCTAGTTTTAGTCCAGTGCTTGGGGCAAGTTATGATTATGGAGTTTTAAATCATTTCTTTAGAGGGTGTCCCAGTCGTGGAGTGATTTTTCCTTCAACTGAGAGTGTTCCATCTATCAGTGAAATTCATCCCCCATCTAGAGGCAGTATGCATAGTCGTAGGGGTGGTCCCTAGGGTTTTTATGAAGGTTCTCAAACATGTAGGATAAGAGCTTAGTTAGGAGCCCAACCATGGTGGGTTTTGTGGTTAGTTTTTATGTCATATATACAAAACCTGAGGCTGAGTCTTTGGATGTTGTTATAACAAGTATGATCTTGGTATGTCGTTAGTCTGCCTTTGCTTTATTTGATCCGGCATCCACTTATTCTTATGTGTCTTCTTATTATGCCCCGTGATTAGAGTTATCTTAGGATTCTTTGTACATGCCTTTACATGTATCTACTCCAGCAAGCTATTAATAGAGGAGCCTCCACAACTTGAACTCCAACCACTCCCTCCTCATCTTTGCTATATATTCTTGGGAGAATACAATACCTTACATGTTATTGTTGCAAAGGAATTGTTAGTGTGGCAAGTCGGGGCATTGAGGTAAGCAATAAAGAGATTCATAATGGATCTTGGATAGACTATAGCCAACATTATTAGGATACCTCCCAGTATTTTTACTCTTAAAATCCACTAGGTATCACTTGCCGATTGAGCTAAATTATGAAACAAATACAATAAGATACAAGATAAAATATGCTAAGTCAAGGCAAAAGTAGAAAACCTAGGAATAAGCTCCAAAACTATTGTACATAGATAAATAAATGCATATGAAATAGTAACAGAAAGATCACCCAAATATAACTAGAAGATTGACCCCCATAAGATAATAAGCGCGGAAGAGTAAATAACCCAACGTAGCCCCCTATAAGCCTCGAGAGTAAAATCAAGTAAACTAAGATATTAAATAGCCATAGATTTCCAAATGATCATGCCCTAACAATGAATCCACCTGTACCGTGTCATATCATACATAATTCCAGATGCCAAACTTGAATCGTAACTCAATACAATCATCCTCATTATCATTATTTGAAAAAGTTGAACCAAAACTCATATATCAATATCATTATCAGCTTCCAAACTCGAACACAATCTCAAATGTATAAACCATATCAATGAACCATATAATTAAGCCTTTGTGAGTGTCTTTAACTGCTTGCGAGTGCGAAGGGGAAGGGTGTGTCCTACAGCAGGTGCTTCTACAACAGAAAAAAACCCAAGTTCAAACAAACTACAACTGGGTGCTAGAGATTCAATTAGAACCCGTGCACGTAAATGAACTATAATAACACACTAAATTAAATATTTTAGACTCAATGGAGCCATGGAAATTTCCTTGTAATGTCATTTTACAATTAAGGACTTAAATATCAATAATATAGTCATCAAGGTCTAACAAATAGATAGGAAATCAACAACCATCCCATGACTAAGTAATATCGGTACAGAAGCTACTGTAAATGAACTATGAGTAATGAATAGTCAAATACAATCCATCTCAAAGATGAAAGACTAGACATATATATAAATAGAAGGAAAAGGGATAACACCGAATCCAAAAGGTCACTCAATCTCTTAAATCAATCTTTACTAGATTATTTATGACTTGTTGGAACAATTGTTTTAGTTATCAGACAGATCATTTGGATTTTAGGCTCAAGTCCTTATTTTGCACCTTTCATTTTTAAGGAATTAGTCTCGAACTAAAGCTCTTAGTACGGCCGACTGAGCTAAATCATAATATTAATATGATAAGATACAAAATAGAATAAGATAACAAGATAAAAGGGGAAAACTTTGATATATTCTCTAACACTGTTGTCTATAAATACATAAATGCAAATGAGATAATATACAACGATCATGCATTTATAACTACAAGGTTGACCCTCATAAGCAATAAGTATAGAAAAGTAAATAACCTAATACAGCTACCCCATAAGCCTGGAGGGTACGATCAAGAAAACTAAGCAATTGAATTTCCATACATCACCAATTTATCATGCCATAACCAAGAATCCATCCAAACTGTATTATCTCATCCATAATTCCTAATGCCTAACTTGAATCGGAACTCAATACAATCATCATCATTATCACTATTTCCCAGCTTAAACTAGAACTAATATTTTCAAAATCATTATCAATTGCCGGACTCGAACTAAAACTCGTATTTATAAACTATGTCAACAAACCATATAACCAAGCCATACTGATAAATTAACCTAATAGACTATACTAATTTTGCATCTAATAAGTCATGCAAATAACCATGCACATAGGCCACATCAATAGTCATGATCATAAGTTCTTTCAATAATCATATCCATAAGCCACCAATCATATCTCTAAGTCGTCTATAAGCTAAATCATATCTATAAGCCATATCATATCCATAACCATATCACATCAACAAGCCATTAATCGTATCTACAGGACAAATTATATCTATAAACCATATCATTAATCACATCAATATCTATATCATTAAGCGTGTCAATATACCATGTCATTAATCATATCTGGAAGCCATACCAATAATCATATATAGATAAGTCATATTATCATTCATATATCAAGAAATCATATCATTAGTCAAGACCGAAAGACATCTCAATAATCATATATATAAGCCATATCATTAATAAATATCCGGAATTTGTATCAATTTTCATTATACACTAACATACTTAATAAATATATCCAAACTCCACAAGTGTTGGACCAACCATTAATAAGAGTATATCATACGTAAATAAGTCTAAGAGGCTATCCCAAGTCTCGGCCTAAGGTGGGCCAAAGGGGCCCACTTTTAAATCCCCAAAATTCATTATAGGCAGCTTCTACCCTGGACTAGGCTAAGGTATCTAAGTTTATTTATTGATGTCAAGTAATCCATAACTATCCCTAAGATAGTAATCCTCCACCAACACGAACAAGGAAGTCTATCCTAACCTAATTAATTGAACCTAAGGCAATCTCCCTTAGCTTTAGTGTATAAAACCGATTTTACCCTAAACATGAATGACTAACGCAATTTCACCTAGCTTTAGTAACTAAGGAATTTCAATTCCAAACATGTGCCACAAAGTCAAATTCATCTAAGACGTGAATCACCACACTAATTACTCTAAGTTTACTGTTTCAAAATGGCCTAAACGAGTAAACTAATCCAATTATTATCATTCATACTTCCAACACCTAAATCCTCTTCCCTCCCTATATCTAGCATAATATCATAACCATACTACGAGTTGGCTCATTCTATGAAGAAGGTAAACCTAGCATACCTTGATGCCCAACAAAAGCCTAAAGAATCTTCTTAATCACCGATTTCCCTTTCCAAGAAACTCTTGCAACGTTCCCCACTTTCAAAATCACAATATAAATATAAATACGAGAACAATGATACCTATATTGTACTCTTGTGCTTCAGGTCTAAACTTACATAAAAACCCATGTGGGGCCTATTTATGTAATCGCCCTTTCGAAAACAAAACAACGTCCCTCTATGCTTAAGGAATATTTACCCTAAAAAATATGTGAGCTCTGAGCTATAATGGTGCTAAAATTCATTCACCAAGATCTTGGGGATATTAGATAGGAATGGAGAATTTAGTCATAATATTAATGAAAACATACCATACATTCAATGAAGAATTGTGTAAATATACTTTTCCCAATCTCCAATATCACCCACATATGTTTCTTCTAAGTTTCCACACTTCTAAGGTTTTTGTCTCTTCAGAATGGGAAAAGTATGGTGAAAATTGAGCTAAATTGTGTAATTATGCCTTTCCCAGGTATGTGATGCTACTAAAACAGACACTAAGTTGATTTAACGGTCACTGCTAAAGCGGTTGGTACCTCTAAAGCATATCCGATCCTACAAGCTAGGCCGCTATAGCGACCCAACTACTAAATAGCCCAGGTGATGCTAAAACGGTATCTACCGGCTGACCAGGGCTGCTAAAGAGCACGAAGGGTTGCTAAAGCGTTGTAAAGCATTGAAATGACTACTATATTGGTCGCACCAGATATCAGCCATCAACTTGAGACTTGGAATATTTTTGAGTTTCCGCAAGCCCCTCGGGATTCATCCACTCATATGTCCAAGAGAACGATGCTACCCTATCAGATTTGACATTTTAGACTCAATGGAGCAGTCAAAATTTTGAATTAAGGTTTTTTCAAGGACAAATCAGTCCCTCACCCAGTTGCAATTTTTCAACTTTCGGCCAAGAGCTAAAAATTAGTTTGAGTTCCTTGGGATCAGAGCTAACTATCCACCAAACCTAAAATCAATGTTTTGGAGCTGCTGGAATAGTTAGAATTTGCATATGAGGTCATTTGAATTAATTTTTCTCCTGGTAGCCAATTTGAACCAACGAAGGATTCAAAACAAAGAATACATGAACTACCTATTAACTAAACTGTTAGTTCAAGCGAGTCATAAATGACTTGGGGAAGGTATAGGAAAGCTTTCAATAAAAAAATTTCGTCCATTAGTAAAGGATTAAGATGTACCTGAAGTCTCGAACAGGTGAGGATATTGGGTCAGCATGTCTCACTCGATCTCCCAAGTAGCCTCATCTAATGAGTGGTACCTCTACTAAACCTTAACTATTGGAATCTCTCTAGTGAACAACCATTTGACGTCACTAGAAAAAATGAGCAAAATGTCCTCCACAAAGGTCAATGGTTCATCCAACTGAACTATGTTCCATCTATGCAAATAATATGGGTCAGGAATGTATTGCCGCAACATAGAAACATAGAAAATCAGTTGGACAACAACAAAATCTAGGGTTAAGGCTATCTCATAAGCCACCTCACCAACTATTATCTGGTGCTGAGCTTTCCTTTCCTCCCGAATCTCATCACACCCGTCATACACCAACTTCAAACTTTGAGGAATGATCCGCACAAGCCTTCTTCCTACTTTGAGCTGCCCTCAACCTATCCTGAATCACCCAGACTCTATCCAATGACTTCTAAATAAAGTCAGTACCACAGGATCTAATGTCGAAAGTCTCAAACAATCTAATTGTGGAACGATATTACCAAAAATATAAATCCTAAAAAGACACCATCTCCATTCTCAAATGGTAACTATTATCATATAAGAGCTATTTTGAGGTCAAGTGTTGCTCCCACTGACCTCCAATATAAAAAAAACTAGCTCAGAGCATATTCTTGAGAACCTAAATAATTCACTCTGACTACCCGCCGGTCTGACGATGGAAGGTTGTACTAAGATACACCTGAGTACCTAACTCCTCCTAAAATGCTCTCCAAAATCTAGAAGTGAACACTGAACCCCGGTCTGAGATGATAGATATAGGCATATCCTGACAAAAGACTATCTCACAAACATAGATATGGGCTAACCTCTTGGCACTCTAGGACATCTAAATATGAATGAAATGTGACAACTTGGTCAATCGATCTATAATGAAAAAAAATACCATTAGAATCGCACGATTTACAAGGAAAACCACTAACAAAGTCCATGATAATCTACTTCTATTTCCACTCAAGATGGGAAATCTCTTAAATAAACCTCCAGGTTGTTGATGTTCGTCCTTCACTACCGGACAACATAGGAATCGAACAAAAAAGTTCACTATATCTCTCTTCATACCACTTTACTAATAGTGTTATCTTAACTCTCTATACATTTTAGTTGTACTCGAACGAATTGAATACCTAAATCTGTGAGCCTCATGCAAAATTGACTAAATCAAGCCATCATCTTTTGGATAACAAAGGCAACTATAAAATCTCAACACGCCCTCAAAATCTTTGGTATCCCTTTTGGACTCACCACTTAACACCTAATAACGGGTGAAGCAAAGTATCTTACAATCAAACTAGAAATCTTGAATCTTCTTAAGTAGCGAGGACCTCATCTCATAACAAGTAAAAATCCTCCTAGGGTCTGAAATATCAAGTCGTACCATTAAGTTAGCTAAGGACTGAATGTCCCGTACCAACGGCCTTAGAGAAGTTAAAATACAAGCCAAGCTGCCCATACTCACCTCTTTGCGACTCAAGGCATCCGTTACCATATTCGACTTGCCCAGATGATATATGATAGAGATATTATAATGCTAAGGCAACTTTATCAATCTACGTTGTCTAGAATTAACATTTTTCTAGGACATAACATGCTGAAGGCTATGATGATCTGTCTTAATCTCACAATGCACACTATAAAGATAATGCCTCTAAATCTTAAGCACAAAAATGTAGTTGTGCTCATGCACCTCAGCTGCCTCAACATATAAGCAATAACATAACCATACTACATCAATACACAACCCAAACCAACACCAGAAGTATCAAAATACATGGTGAATCCCTCACATTTCATAGAATGAGCTAAAATAGAAGTTGATTTAAGAAACCACTTGAGCTTTCCAAAGATCAACTCATACTCCTTGGATCATCAGAAAGAAACCTCCTTTTGAGTCAATTTGTCCTCGATGCTGTAATAGTAGCAAAACTCTGAATAAATCATCTGCACTAAATTTCCAAACCAATAAAGGTATGAACCTCATCCTGAGATGTGGGTTTGGCCTAATCCCGAGGCCTTGGTCTTATTTGGGTCTACTATAATCCCATCCTTAGACACCACATGCCCAAGGAATGTCACCAACTCATGACAAAACTCACACTTAGAAAATTTGGCAAGAAGAATTTGATCCCTCAAAGTATGGAGCACAATCCTCAAATGTTTCATATACTCCTCCCTACTCTTAAACACATAAAGATGTCATTAATGAACATAATAACAAAGGAATCTAAATAAGGCTTGATACATGGTTCATCAAATCAAAAAATGTGGTTGGGGCGTTAGTAAACTCAAAAGATATCACTAGGAACTTATAATAACTATGACGGGTCTAAAAGCTCTCTTTGGGATATCTTCGGCCCAAATCCTCAACTAATTATAATCGGATCTCAAATCAATGTTAGAGAACACAACTGCTCCCTAAACTTTATCAAACAAATCATAAATGTGTGTCATAGGATAACTGTTATTGATCGTCACCTTATTAAGCTTCCTATAATCAATACATATATGCATGGATCCATCCGTCTTCTTCAGAAACAACACAAAAGCACACCAAGGAGACATACTCGACCAAATAAAACCCTAACCAAGAAAATTTTGAAGCTGAGAATTTAGCTACTAAATCTTGGTAGAAGCCAAATGGTAAGGTGCCATAGAAATAGGTCGAGTGCTCGGCTCAAGATCAATAACAAATTCAATACTATGCTCAGGAGTAAGGCCAAGTAGATTGTCAGGGAAAACATCAAGAAACTAACAAACTACTGGAAAAGGGTCAATCAGTGGACTCTGCACACTAACATCACAAATATAGGCCAGATAAGACTCACCAACCCCTCAAAGTAAAACTCCTAGCACAGATAAAAGAAATAATCCCTGTCACTCATAGCTAATAACTCTTTGCCATATAATCAGAGGTATAACGGGCATGGCTAAGGTAACGATCTCGGAAAAATAATCCAAGAGTGCATGATAGTGGGATAACTGGTCAAGGCCCAAAGTCATATCAAAATCCACCATATCTAAAATAGTAAGATAGATATGAATATCAAGCTCTCGAATAGTCATAAAACATGATATAAAAACTCATTCCAGTAATAAAGAATCACTTATGAGAGTAGATACATGTAATGGCATAGATAATGAATCCCAACATAACTCTGACTAAGGAACATAATAAGAAGATACATAAGAATAAGTAGATAATATATCAAACAAAGCAATAGTTGACTAACGGCACACCAAAATTATACATATAATAATAGCATCCAAAGACATAGCCTCGGGTCTAGTAAGTACTGCATACAAATTGACTATGCCGACCACCTAGCTAGGTTCCTTAGCGATCTCTTATGGTACCTGCCTGAGAACCTCTACAAACACCCTAGTGCCCACCTCTATGACTATGAATGCCACCTCTAGCTGGGTGATAAACAACCCTGATGGATGGAACACTCTAAGCTAAAGGTATAATTTCTCCACGACTGGGTCGTCCACTCGATAAATGACGAAAAGCTCCATAACCATAACATGATCCAAGCACTAACCTGAAACCAAATGATCCAAATAACCCATAATAATCACCATGACTAGAAAAACTAGAAAACAAACACCTCAAATACCAACCACAACACTGGCCAGGAAGGTCACTAGAGCAAGACTTCCCTCCATCGATAATATGAAGCATTGCATGAATGGGTCTACTTGACTTACCCTAATGCTAAAATGGTTGAGGCGGAGGTTACCTAGCTTAAGAACTATTTTCCCTTAATCGATATCTACTATGGCTCTTACTGAAATTACCCTAATATCATGACCTCTTATTGCAGCCCATGGGCCCCGAGTTGAATCTCCTACATAAGCTGAGCATGATCTGAAACCTCAGTAATAAACCTACCCATAGCAACCAAATTCTGTGTTGACATGCAAAGAGAAAGTCTCAGTCCTCGAACAGAAAAATGAGCTCTCTCATACTTAGTAGTCAGAATCGAAGTAGTATGCATAACAAACTCATGAAATTGTCATGACCCAAACCAGGGCCTAGCCGTGACGGGTATCTCAAGTTCATCGTGGAACAGAGACCACCCCTTTTACCTAGTCAACAGAACACAATATACTAATAGTGGCTGAATTTGAACATATAACAAGATAGACAAATATACGTTCAAGAAGTCTAAGATATATCAACAACCAATACCAGTCCACCGTAATCCATAAAGCCTCAAATAAAAAACAATAGACATCCTAGGTCGGGACATGCCACCGATAATATCCAAAATAAACAATAGAATAGTCTAAGACATCATGAAAGAAAAATATAAAATGAGGTCATCCATAGTAATGAAGCTCACCACTTTAATCTAACTCATGAGCTATCCCACAATCACCTAGTCATTGTGCTGAAAAATAAGAAGTATTTATGGTTCATGCATAGCATGAGGATATAACATCCGTTGATGGTTAGCGGGTTGACTGCTAGCATATAACTCAAGTAAGGAATAAAATAATTCCATGATCAATAATTAAAAAATAAATCAAATCCAATGCACATAAACTAATGCACATACATATATATATATATCACATGTTGAGGGAACAAGGATTAGCATGAACTAAACCATTAATCTAGATTGTATAGCTTAACTATCATAAAATGGCACCTACGAAATATATGGGTTTAGTTCCCCCAACTGAAAGGGCCAAGTATTGTAGCCAAACAGACCGGAGAATAATCATATACATATATGAACCATGAGGGACTTGAACCACCCTGGCATATATTGTACCAAGGGTGACATGAACAATCTAATCACAAGATAGGGGACTCAAACCCCAGGAAATTTAAACCAGAGCCAACCGATGTGGGTTCCAATATTGGTCCTTCAAGACCTCCACCTTCACTATCTCGATACACAACCCTTTTAAGACTAATTAAAATATTTACACACATTCCCATCCATTAAGCAAGGAGTCATTAGTTTAGGCTAACCATAGGTATCATCATATCCTTATGCTTGCAAGCTTATCATTTCCCAAACTAAACTACTTAGCCATTGAAGACTCTAACCCCTCAGGCCAAGGATTACATAAACCAAACCAGGGCTTGGCCATGACGGGTATCTCAAGTCCCACGTAGACCAGAGATTACCCATGCACCTAACAAACCAAACACACCACACCCCATGATTGTAAAAGTTCTAAACTTATAGTAAAATGGCGTATAATAGCCTAAGAAAGTTTTAAATGCATATTCATAACCAACCACTGACGACAGGCTGAACGATTGACTAACACCTCCCAATAGCAAAAGTAGCCCATACAAAGATTTCTAAATAATGATCCAAAATAGAATATCGATAAAATATTGGGAAATACCCTAGATAATGGACAAAAATAAGTCTAAGACATAAGAAGAACAAGACATGAAATGTAGACTTCCAATTTATGAAAGATCACCACTTCAATGTCAACTCATGAGCTAATCTCGAATCCTAATCACTTAGTAGTAGGAGTAGAATTATGGCCAATTCCTGCATCATGTGGGGATACAACGTCTAAAGATGGTTATCAGGGTAAACACTAGCAAGTAACTTAGGGATAAGGATAACATAATTAGATGATCAACAATTTCATATCATTCTAAAACCAATGCACATAATAAAATGCATATATGTATATATAACATGTCGGGATAGCGAAAAAGGCTTAACATGGTCTTCAAAACTTTTAGCCTTGATTGTGTAGCTTAACCATCATATAATAGTACCCACGGGATATATAGGACCCATCTCTCACCCCCTGGTCAGGCCCCAATGGGTCTAGTCGCACGAAAAAAAGAATAATCGCATATAACGGACATAGGTGACTGAAACCTCATAACATATACAAAGTTGACTTAAAAACTCAATCATATAATGATCTACATGGTACTCAAACCTACCTAGTCACTTTGACCACCGCATCAGCAAATACGATTTCTAGTATCGGTCACTCGGAACTCAACCTTCATTACTCAGCTACACAAACCTTATTAAAGCCTAATTAAAACTAGTATCACACATTCCCATTCATTTAACCACATTCCACAATAAGGCATACATTGCTGGTATGGTCATACTAACCACACTTGCAAGGTAACAATAACATGCCCAAAACAATTGCCATTAACTTGGAGAAACAACTTCCTTTGTTCATTAATACAAGGTGAGAGATACCGACTCTTTTTTAATTAAATAACACCATTGTATTTAAAATACCTCTTTATACCATTCAATCGTTAAAGACCATTTCAATTTTAAAAATTCCCATACTTCTCATAATTAAGAACAATTTCCCATTTTAGGGTTGGGGAAATAATAACTTTAAAAGATACAAGTTTTGGAAAATCACAATTCCATAGTTCCTTTACCATACCCATGCACCCACAAGTTTAAAATCATAATGAAAGCATAAAAATCATATATAAACCATGGGAAGCATTGCTCAATTCATAAACATTCAAAAAACCTAACCTTTGTTTCAAAACCAACATAAACATCATATGGATACATACTTTAAAATGCATGCTTTTATAAAATTAACATTGAGGGAAGAGTAACATGCCTAAAATAGTAAGATGTATGGAGAGAAATAACCCTTGAAAGATCAAGTGATCAACCTTTTCAAAACCCTAAGTACTTTTGACCTTAAGGATTTAGGAGTATTACGAAGTTACTTTGATTGTTTCTGAGTAATAATAATACCCTAAATAGGTTATAAGTAATGGGCTTTAAGTTTGGTAAGAGTGTTAGAATGCCCTTAACTTAAAAGTTGAAAAAGGGTCGCCTTTGACTATGAGTCAACCATTGACTCGTACCCACTCCTTAGGACTCATTTCCATGAGTTGTAACCAAGGCAGTACCACTAAGGCACCCTACATAGTTGACATTAGAACTTAGCCACAAGAATTATAATAAGACCCTATGATACCTAGGGTCCAGTCATAGTTAACACATAACCCAAATTGGGACTTACACTTGACACCCTACGATTATACCTAATAAACCATAACTTATCCTTATAGCTCTTTGTAAACCACTCATACTCAGAGTAAAATCAAGCCACAAACTTACTGATTTTGTTATGACTTATCCCAATGACTCGTCAAGACACCCTACGATTCATCAAGTCTAGTCATAACCAGGACAATAAGCTTAAAGCTCCAGGAATTTTTAGGGGCCAAAAATTTAGGGTGTTCTAATTCTCCCCCAATTGGATCATTTGTCATCCAATGATGGGCCGAGGTGATTGTTAGCACTATTAGACTCCATATACCTCTACTTTTACCATTAAAAAGTTAGAAAACAAATATCTTAAGAATAACACATACCTTAGGCACGATTATCCAAAATAGAAAATAAGAATGGATACTTGGACTTCATGTCCTCTTCGGATTCCAAAGTAGCCTCGTCAATCTTTTGGTTCCTCCATGGAACCTTTACCAAAGCTACTTACTTTGTAAGCAAACGATGAACTTGCCAATCCAAAATTTCAACTAGTACTTCCTTATATGATAAGGAATCTGAAATACCCACCACCTCCAAAGGAATGACAGTTGAAGGATCACCCACACACTTTTTCAACATTAAAAGATGAAGCACCAGACAATGAAGGACAAACTAGAGGGAAACTCCAGTTCATAGGAAACATTACCAACCCTCTTCAACACCAAGTACAGACAGATATACTAGGGGTAGATCTTTTTCTCCTTCCAAAACTGCATTCCTCCCATCATGGGAGACAATTTTAAGAACATTCAATCACCAACCTTAAACTCTAATTCCCTATGGCCTACTTCCATAGGACCTTTGGCGACTTTGGGTAGCTTTAAGACTATCCTGAATCACCTTCACCTTCTCCATTACTTAGTGAACAAAACTGGGCCAAACATCTCTATGTTGCCAACTTAAAACCACCGAGTACGAGATGTACACCTTCTTCCATACAATGCCTCAAACGGAGCTATCCCAATACTATAGTGGTAACTATTATTATACTCAAACTCTATAAGAGGAAAATGATCAACCCAACTACCCCCATAGTCAATCACACAAGCTCGAAGAATATCTTCCAATATATGGAAAATCCTTCCCACCCGTAGTTTTCCACTTGCCTATCCGACTGCGGGTAGAAAGCAGTACTAAGGCTCACCTTAGTTCCCAAACCTCTCTGAAATAAATGCCAAAAGTGTGATGAGAAATTAGTACAATGATCTTACATGAAAGAAACAGGCGCCCAAAGGAACTTCACAATTTCTTGAAGAAACAACTTAGCATAATCCTCTGCTGAATAATTAGTCCTCACTGGCAAGAAGTGAGAAGACTTAGTCATCCTATTAACCATGAGACAAATCAAATCAAACTAATTCCAAGACTGAGAAAGACCGGTAACAAAATACATATTAATTATTGACTTAGTCATCCTATCAACCATGACCCAAATCAAATCAAACTAACTCCAAGATCGAGGAAAATTGATAATGGAATCCATGTTGTTTATTTCCCACTTCAATATCGGCAACTCAATCTCTTGAGTAAACCCATAAGGCCTTAGGTGCTTAACCACCACTTTTTGACTCACCATGCATTTAGCCATAAAAACTGGCCACCTCTTTCTTTATATTTTTCCACCAATAAATCTCCATAAGTTCATGATATATCTTCATCGAACCGAGATGAATGGCATAACATGACTCATGGCCCTTAAACTAGATGCTCTCCTGGAAACAATCTATATCGGGAACATATAAACTGCCTTGGTACCTCAAGATACCATCGTAACTGATCTCAAAAGCTACAACCTTTTGTTTTCCAACATCCCTCTTAATCTTTATTAAGAGAGGATCCAATATTTGTTTCTCCTTTATTTCAGCAACAAGGGATCACTTTGCTACCTCTTGCACAAACACAACACCAGCCTCAGAGTCCAAGAGACAAACTCTAAGGTTAGCCAAGTGGTGAAAATCTTTCACTAAATCCCAATTATCATCATTACCATGAGCTAGAATCCCTATGGATAACCTGCTAAGAGCAACAATAACCACATTAGTTGTACCTATGTGATAATGGAGACTCATGTCGTAGTCTTTCAACCACTCAAGCCATCTCCTTTGCCTAAGATTTAGCTCTTTCTGGAAGAACACATATTGCAGGCTATTATGATCAGAAAAGATATCTATATGACTCGATACAAATAGTGATGCCAAATTGATAATGCAAACACCACTACCAAAAACTCCAAGTCATGACTTGGATAGTTCCTCTCATGAACATTTAACTGCCTATAAGTATAGGCCACCACCCTACCATACTGCATCAACACACAACTAAATCCCACATGGGATGCATCATAATAAACATCAGGTAAAGTCAAAATTAGAGCTGAATCCAACTTATCTTTTAGCTTCTCGAAACTACCCTCACAAGCCTACCATAAAAACATCACCTTATTTTGGGTGCACTTAGTCGATAGGGCATCTATAGTTGAGAAACTCTCCACAAATCTCCTATAGTAGTCGGCTAAACCCAAGAAGTTCTGAATATAGGTTCGAGTTATGAACCTAGGCCACTTATTAACCACTGTAACTTTATGCGGATCCACCATGACCCCTTCAATAGAAATGACATGACCCAAAAAAGTAACAACTTTCAACTAGAACTCGCACTTTAAAAACTTAGCATATAAATATTGATTTTTCAAGGATTGCAACACGATACAGAGGTGGTCGGCATGATCTTCATCACTCTTAGATTACACCAGAATGTCATCTATAATCATAATGATGAACAAATCCAAAATCCGATGGAAGACCCTACTCACCAGGTCCATGAGTACCATCAGACCATTAGTCAAACCAAAATATATGACAAGGAACTCATAATGATCATATCGAGTTCAGAAGGAAGTTTTAAGGATATTCACCTTCCTAATATTTAGGTGATGATAAGCTGTCTAAAGATCAATCTTGGAGCAACACCTATCCCACTAAAGCTGGTCAAATAAATTATTAATCCTACGAAGAGGATACTTATTCTTTACTGGGTCCTTATTCAACTGACGGTAATCTATGCACATCCGAAGGGTACGATCCTGCTTGCGCAGGAATAAAATAGGAGCACCCCATGGAGATACACTAGGAAGAATAAAACACTTGTTAAGGAGGTCTTTTAACTGCTTCTTAAGCTCCCTCAATTAAGTCTGAGCCATTCTATAAGGATGGATGGAAATAGGATGAGTGTTCAAAATGAGGTCAATCCCAAAATCAATCTCCTTATCTGGAGGGATACCAGGAAGAACATCATGAAAAAACTTAGAAAATTCATTAACCACGGGAACATATAGTAAGAAAGGACCCTCTAAGTTAGAATACTTCACCCAAACCAAATGGTAAAGACATCCCTTGGAAATCAATTTATAGGATCAAATATATGATATAAATCTCACCTTAGGCACTAGAGAACCCCCTTCCTACCTAATGACCAGCTCATTAGGGAATTTAAACGTGGGTTTGACTATCTAAGGAAACGTAGCATGAGTAAAACTAGCCCATCCCCAATATGACATCAAAATCAACCATGTCTAACTCTATTAGATCTACCAGAATTTCTCTGCCACCAATAGAGACCACACAACCCCTATGGACTCTTTTATCAACCATAGAGTCACCCATCGGGATAGAAATAGAAAACGGATCAGGGATACACTCGGTGGACCAAAACAAAAATGTATAGCCACAAATGGGGTCATATAATAAAGAGTACACCCTGGATCAAGAAAGCAATACACATAATGAGAAAATAGTCATAACATACTAATGACGACATTAGGAGATGGCTTAGAGTCCTGGCGGATAGAAAAAGCATATATGCAATTTTGGCTAGTGTCAATACCCAAAGTAGAAGCAGAACCTTTTGGTGCAGGAGCTGATGAAGTGGCAACAAGAATCATATTAGACCCATAAGCTACCTTAGAAGGACAATCCCTCTGTAGATGACCAGTTTTTCCATATTTAAAACACCCATTCCTTCCCTCTTCAAAAATCCAACAGGGCACCTACCTATAAAATCTACAAAGAGGATATGATAGAGCAAACTGAGCCCCACCATGATGAGATTGGGCAACCTATTCCCTTAACCTACTTTCACGGTGAGAACGATGATCACCTGAAAACTTCAGATAGGGGACACAAGACATAGAGTAGGAAATAGAACACCCTCATTTCCTCTTAGACCACTTTCCACCATCTCTACCACTCTTCTTTTGACCTCTACGTTGAACAAATAATCTAAACTTCTTGCTCTGCCACTCTTCTATCTCTGCCTGCTTTTTCTTCTCTTCTTAAACATGTTGTATATACACTACTAATCTAGTGATGTTCATATCCTTGTCAACAAAGCAACCTTACTCTCTAGAATCAAATCTTGGTACAACCCAAAAGAAAATTTCCTCATTCTAGACCTCATGCTAGACACAAACTCGTGAGCATATCAGGACAAATGATGAAATTTCAAAGCATGCTCCTTGATCATCTCTCTATCATGCTTCAAAATAATAAAATCTTCCTCTTTTACCTCCCTATTGCACTCAAGCATACAGATAAGTATATGTGGTCTCACCAAGTAGTAAATTGTCCCTATAAAATCTAAGTATCTATACCACAGGGACTAATGTTAAATAACTATTCAATTCCAGTTCATGATTGAGATTAAATTGATGCCAAGTAAAAAAAAGAGTTTGTGATTTATAAAATTAAGGTACTATAGACAATGAGAAAAAGTAAAGACTTAGGGCAATCAATGGATGTTAACTCGGGGTTAATGTACTACGAAAAATCATACTATGCTATTGAACTTCATTAGTGGGATTACTTATCATAGTTATTTATTCGTAGAATTTATCGAATAGTCATGGTCTCTTGACCTTTAATAATCTATCTGACTTAGATATTGCAATACATCGTTAAGCGCGGATGTAATAATCCAATTAGAGACATGAAGCTATCATCCTACAAGTAAATCAGACAAGGCTTCTAGGTATATCCCTATCCTAGTCGCTAATTTAAATTCCTTATTTCGATAAAGGAATAAGAACATTGTTCTATTTATCCTATATTCTATCTTCTTATTCACCCTCCCAAGATCACAAGATCAACAATATATGTATTTTAAGGGTCCACGAATCCTTAAAATAGTTAAAATAAGGATAAACAAACAACCAACTATGATAAACAATCCAAACTAAATCAATCCATCTTAATAGTTGACATGTTTTTGAGTTTAACCTCGGAAAGAGGGTGTTTATCCTTTAATGGACATAATCATTTTCCAATTAATTTAATTAATGATACCAATCATAAAGAAACTGATCTTTAAAGAATATTAACCCCTAAAACATATTTTTAAGCCTCCTAAATTGTTTCAAGACGTCACAAAGTGATTACATAACATGCACAAAGTCCTATTTATAATGATCTACTTATAATTTTCTATCGCTTTGTGGATCCAACGTAATGCCTCACTGGAATTTGCATATTGATGTCAAATCTTTGCCTTGTTTCTTTCCCTTTCATCCCATCTTTAGCGGTGTGTTTCCTATGGATTTTTAGCCTTTATATCATCAATATATCACCAAAATTAGCTCACAAAATATCCTAAATCAGTTTACACCATGGGTTAGATATCAAAACAACACAATATCAAGAACGGTGAACTCAAAACATGAGCTAAGACTAGGCTTGCCTACATTGATCGTTAAGATATAGTTTTGACTCTTGATTTTATTCAATTGACTATTGAACATTATAACCAAGTTACTCCACATATAAATACACTACTAAACCATTTGGAACTCATTTAACACAATAAAATCCATCGAAATAGACTAGACAAACACTTAGCTCAAGCTAGTAACACTAGTGTCCTCGATTAAACTCTAAGTAACCATTTAATTACAAACTTGTTTGGAATACACTTCGAACATTGTAATCAAATACTTAAACACTTTAATGCTTATTTATACCATTGTTAACACTTTAATAACACAATTTATCCTCAAAACAAGGCAAACTAAGCTAAAATAATGACTCCAAAGTGTATAAAACCACCTCAGATCATCACCCCACACTTAAAGCCTTGTTCGTTCTCGAACAACTTTTTACTCTAAGAATCAATATATGAGGTGTGTCTACACTTCTACCACAGGAAAGACAATCAAGATAGCACTACAATGACTACACAGAATGAAAGTTCTACACTAAGCATGTTATGTACACAATTGACAGTTCAAAAACAGTAATTAAAAACATCCTCACCTCAAGGATTGACTCAACAAGATGGAAAACTCAAGCACACTACTCAATAAAATAAATAATACAAATCACCCACATTTATAAAACTTGTACCCTCACAACAAGAGTGTTACCCTTAATCACTCATATAAATACAATTCATAACATAGTGAGTACAAGAATCAAGATGTGCTCTCTCTCATAAGGAATTCACAAGTTAGACATAATGAACCATAAGCTTGCCCTTAGTGTAGTACTCAACTAATATCAGAATAATGAAACTTAAATAGGTATTTAATGGTGTAATGTAGGCTAAGGGATGGATAGGAACTATTTTGATCAGGAATAATGACTATCTTCCCTAAGTGCTTTAGTACATTACACTTTTCAATTGAGACCAATCTCCAAAACCCAACTGACACTACCTTTTTTACCCCTATCTTTTGCTTTGCTCCATCCCATTTAAGCTCATTCAAATACACTATTGTGGGGGGTGCTATGTACAAATCATTTAATTTTACCCTTTTTCGTACACACTTTATGCTACACACACCTATGAGAGCCACCCTCAACTTAAGAGATTTTCCTTCATTAAGGTGCACAATGTCCAAAGAGGACAAGGGCTAAAACAGGTTCATTGTAACACAACTAAGCTAAAAATAGGAATTTATTTAGAGCAAATTTCTCTAAATCCCACACACAACAATTGTACAAACAAATAACCATTACTTAGGGGCTTCACTTTCATCGTTTTCCTAATTGAATTTCCAACTCCTTACTCAATTAATTGTACACTGAATCACTTAGGAGTTTTGGATCAAATTAAGGTCGATTAAAGAATGGATAAGGCTACATATAAGGCAACCAAAGAAAAAGCTAAAGGCTCAAAGAGGCTTACTAGGATTAAGCATAAAGGGTAGGTCAAAATAGGGTATAAACATGGCTATCAAAGAAATGTATATATCATACCGTAAACCCACACTCTTTATTTTTCTTTCCACACAAACCAGGAAAGTTCTTGACATCACATGCAACAAGGAATATACAAATACCTCACACTACATGTGGTATATGCTCAACTAATGTGGGATCATCATAGAATCTTATCTAAACAATCACATTAATTCAACCTTAAGAAAACAAGTACAAGAGTTAAAATCAAGAGCCTAAGAGTCTCAAAAGTAGTAATTCTGACAATCAACATGCTCTTTACAATCAAAACAATTGCATCATGTAGTCAAATATATCACCAACAAGAATATCTCACTTATTCCTAACACAAAAATGTTTAAAATAACCCTAAAGATAGGAATTTCCCACCCCACAATTAAAAATCTACTTTTTCCCCAAAGTATACTTTAAAAGTAGAGATAGAAATACTCCTTGAGGCCTTTAGGCCTAGCTAGTAAGATTTTTATACATCAAGAGGGTACGGGGATCCCACACTTAGTTTTTGTCATACTCCTTAGCTCAGGTTTTTTGGTACTCAGTCTTATCTACCTATGACTCAATAAAAACAAAAACTAGCAAAGTAAGAAACTAGAAAACTAAAAATAAAACCTACCTACTTAACATAGGTTGCCTCCCAAACAACACCTAATTTAGTATCGCAGCACGAACCAACTCAACTTAACCAAATTCCTTCATCCTTTTCCTCACACTTAGAGGCCATCATTTTATTCATTTCTGACCTCTTGAGTGTGAACTCTTAAGGTTAAAAACTTTTTTACAAATAGCCTTTTAGGATCATCTATCAGTATTATGTTAGGCTTAGGTGGTTGTGGCTTAGGTTGCTCAATGAAATAGTCGGAAGAGGTCTTTTATGGACTAGACTCCACTACGCTACACTTATCCCCTTCAATCATAATGATCATGCAAAAATACTTATAGTGGTACAGTGTGGTTAGTGGTTTGTTCACTTTAAAAACCACTACTTTATCCTCCAACCTTATTATGAGTGTGCCCTCTCGCACATCTATCAAAGCTTCTCTCGTCACTAATAATGGATGCCGCAAAATGACTAGTACTTTTTTATCTGCCTAAAAATAAAAAATAATAAGGCCTACAGGAATAATAAATTTACCAAATTTATGAGAACATCCTTTATGACTGCCTGAGGACGGGCTATGGTCCTATTTTCCAAATGCTATAGTACAGAGCTCGATTTAGGCTTTCCCAAGCCCAATGTGCTGAACTAATAGAGGGGAATCAAGTTTATGCTTGTCTCTAAGTCACTTAGTACATGAACCACCTCGTTGTTACTAATTAGAATAAGGAGAGTAAACTTCCCAAGGTCCTTAAGCTTTTTAGACATCATTTAAGTCACCACAAAGCCTACACTCCTCCATGAGTTCTCTGTCTCATCATCCTACAACTTAACTTTATTAGCAATCACCTCCGTCAAGTACTTAGCACACTTGGGCATTCCTTGCAAAAATCTAAAAGAGGTAAATTAATGTAAAGATCTATGAACATATCAAAGAACTTCTTGAAGAATGCATCCTCCTTCATTTTTCTCAGCACATGTGAGAAAGGTAGTGGCGGACTCTCATTTACCAGTTTTGCAACTTTCTTTTTCGAGTACTCAAACTTTTTCATATTTTTAACAACTTTATCTACAACTGGTTGTGGAGCCAGGTCTGCATCTACCTTCTTAGTTTTATTTGGAGGTTCTTCACTCACCTTTTTCCACTTCTCAAAGTGTTTCCCATGACTTGTTTAGGATTTTCAGTATTACTTGGAAACCCACCTTGAGGCCTGGTGTTTTGTCCTTCTACTAACTGACCTACCTGTAAGTCCAAGATCCTTGTAGCTGTTTGCTGGCTTTTTATATCTGCTGCCAATTATGCTTAAGCAGCTAAAGTTTGTTTTATCATATCTTCCAGATTTCTATTTGTAGCCTGATTTGCTAGAGCTTGTGGTTGCTAAAACTGTTGCTGCTAGACGTTTCATTATTGATTTAGTGGCTGAGTCTGCCAATTTATCTTGTAGGCATTCCCATAGTTCGGCCTCTGAACATTTCCTACAAACTTCATAGACTCAGAATTTGCAGAACACATAGGAGCTTTATGCCCATTATTACCGCAAACCTCACACCAACTTGCTTTCTGTTGAATTGTATTCACTGTGGTTGCAGTCGGTGTAGCACCTAATTTCATGTTGTTGATGTGTGTAGTCAACTGATTTTGTAATGCAAAAATATGATAAGATATTATGGTAAACCGATCCACCTCTAAAACACTGTAACCTTTTTAGTAGCACCCCTTAGTCTGAATGACACTATGGATTTCCTTATGCAATTCGGTTTAATAAAGTATAAGGCTCATAGTATGTCATCTTCAGAGCGTGATCACCTATAGCTAAATCTAGCAAAATATTTTTGTTGTGGTCAAGTTCCTAAAAAAAGTATGATTTAATACCTCATTGGACTGCTGATAGTGTGGACAGTCCCAAAGAAGATCCTTGAAATGCTCCCAAGCATGATATAAATTTTTGTCTGGCTTTTATTTGAAGTACACAATTTCACTGCAAAGTGTCATAGTCTTTCTTGATGGAAAGAATCAAATGAGGAATCTCCGAGCTAATTTGTTCCAGGTAGTTATTGAATTTGTCGGTTCAGCATTCAACCACTTATTAGCTTTCCCAATAGTGAAAAGGGGAGTAGTTTTAGCCTCATATTGTAAGTTGACACACCCGTAGGGATGAATGCGTCACTAATCTCCAAAAAGTTTTCAAAGTGGAATTATGGATCTTCATGTGAAAGCCTAGTAAACTGTCCACTGCATATTAGAAGATTCACCATATTCTACTTAAGCTCAAGATTACCTCCAGCAGTCGGTTTCTTAAAAAGGTAGGTAAAATTTATTGGAAGTGGGATTGCCACTTCTCTGACTGTCCTGTGGGATGCTTGTTCTTTAGCCATAAGATCAGGATTGTCTTGATCTTCTACTATTTTCAGAATTCATGGGAGAAGGGTTACTTCTCTCTTTTGTTGATGGAAGCATTGCTCGGGTTTGGGACTTGGTTTAACCAATTTTCTATCCCTTACCAGCTTACTAGCCTAAAAACCTATTTCCTGCAAATAAAAAACAAAGACCAAGTGTAAATCACAAAATAAATCTAAAAAGTAAAACCAAAAAAAAGTAGTTGCCAAATTAAAAGTCCTCGACAATGGAGACAAAAACTTACTATGCATACACAAGTGTACGTGGTCTCACCAACTAAAGTGGCACTTTAGAAGCAAAGTATCGATTGCATAATTACTAGTGTTAAACAACTATTCAATTCCAGTTCACAATTAATAGTAAATTGATGTCAAGTAACCAAAGAGAGTTTGCGATTTGTAAAATAAAAGTACTATAAACAATGCGGAAAAGTAAAGACTTAGGACAATCAGTGGATGTAAGCCCAGGTTTACAACACTGCAAATAACCATACGACTCTATTGAACTTCATTAGTTGGATTACTTATCTTGGTTATTGATTCGAAGGGTTTATGGCATGATCATGGTCTCCCGACCACTAATTGTCTATCTATCTTGGACATTACAACTACATCATTGAGCGGTAATGTGATAATACAATTAGACACATGAAGCTATCATCCTGCATTTGAAACAAATAATGCTTCTATGTATATCCCTATCCTAGTCACTACTTCAAATTCCTTATTTCATAAAGGATTAAGAACATTGTTCTATTTATCCCACGTTCTATCTTTCTATTCCCCCTTTTGAGATAACAAGGTCGACTATATATGTATTCTATGGGTCGTGAATCATTAAAATAGTTTAAAAAGGGGATAAACAAACAACCAACTATGATAAACAATCCAATCTAAATCAATCCATAACAATAGTAGACATGTTCTTGGCTTTAACCCCGAAAAGGGGTGTTTAGCCTCTAATAGGACATAATCATCATCCAATTAACTGAATTAATGATACAAACCATAAATAAACTTAATTTAAAAGAATATTAACCCTAAAAACATATTTTTGAGCCTCCTCAATTGTTCCAAGACGTCACAAATTGATTACATTACATGGACAAAGTCTTATTTATAATGGGCAGCTTTTGGTCGTGTTTGAAATAGGCATTGCATTGCGTTGGGTAGTAAAGTTGATTAGGAATTGAGGCACGTTAGATAGTTAGACTTATTATGGGTCACGTAGAACTTCATGTCAAGTCAAGTTTCCATTGCATCGCGGCTCCAATGTGATGTCTCACTGGAATTTGCATATTGACGTCCAATCGTTGTTTTGTGTCTTTGCCTTTCTTCCCAGCTTTAGTGTTTTGTGTCCAATGGATTTACAGCCTTTATATCATTAATATCTCACCATAATTGTATCACAAACTATACTACATCAGTTTACACCATGGTTTATATATTAAACAACAAAATATCAAGAACAATGAACTTAAATAGGAGCTAAGACTAGACTTGCAAACATTGAACTTTAAGATACAATTTTGACTATTGGTTTGATTCAATTTACCATTTAACATTATAATTTTTTTCCACATATAAATACACTAGTAAACCATTTGGAACTCATTTAATATAATAAAATCCATCGAGATAGACAAGACAAGCACTTACCTCAAGCTAGTAACACTAGCGACCTCGATTAAACTCTAAGTAACCCATTTAAGTACAATCTTCTTTGGAATAAACTTCAAACATTGTAATCACATATGTAAACACTTTAATGCTTATTTATATAATTTTTAACACTTTAAGCACACAAGTTATTCGCAAAATAAGGAAAACTAAGCTAGAATAATGACACCGAAGTGTATAAAACCACCTCAGATCTCTCTCTCAGCTCTTGAGAAAAGATGCAGTCCAAAAAAGCACTAGAGAAATCATCCTACAGTGTGGATTTGTCATCCTATCCCATAGACTGTTCTCATTCCTTATACCATTATTATGCCATATCTTTTAGTTAAGAGGTAGAGAATTCTACACCCTCCATATTAGTAGTAGGCATAACCTTGAAGATTTTCTCCATCTCATCTATAAAACCTTGAGGATCCTCCTCAACCTGAGAACCAGTGAACATAGAAGGACTCAACCTCATAAACTAGCCAACCCTTGTGGCCTTATAAGATGAAGTAACAGAAGCTACCCGCTTAGACTGAGAAGTTACCAACTGAGCCAACAAATGGATAAATTGATAAAATTCTACATTTGACACGTCAGCCTGAGGAGCCCTAGGAGGAATAGAGGGGATCGGTGGAACTACAAGAGGTTAATCAGGAATTAGATCCCTAGACAGAGTCTTTACCTTGTAAGGTGCACATGTCCTCTCTGCATTATACTTACGTGGGATAAATAAATTTCATGTGCTTCAAATCAACTGTGATGCATAATCTAAAAAGAGAACAAACGAGAATTAGAGAAGATTCAAGACCTTAGACTCTATAGCTTAAAATTGAACAACAAGAAAGGGAAATATCCCTAAATTTCTCATAGCCTCTCCCTTATAAGTGTGGCTTACTACACATTCATAAATGAGACTCTAATTGACACAACTTTGTTGGACACCAAACCTACGCTCTGATACCATCTCTGTTATGACTCGAACCAGGGCCTAGCCATGACGGGTATCTCATGTCCTACATGGACTGATGATTACCCCTGCATGTAACCAAACATATATACCACACCCCATGGTCACATAAATTCCAAAAATATAAGAAGATAATATATAATAGCCTAAGAAAGTTTTAAATTCATATCCATATCCAACCACGGATGATCGGTCGAACGAATGATCAACACTTCCCAAAGACCACAGTAGTTCAAACAAAATATTCTAAATAATTATCCAAAACTAAATATGATAAAGTGTTGGTACATGCCCCTGAACACAACCAAAAATAAGTCTAAGACATAAGATAAACAAAACATGAGATATAAACTTTTGATTTATAGAAGCTCCCAAATCCAAATCATTGAGCAGGAGGAGTAGAAGTATGGGTAATTCCTACATCATGTGGGGATACAACATCTGAAGATGGCTAGCGGGGTAAATGCTAGCATGTAACTCAGGGATAAGCATAACATAATGATATGATCAATAGTTTAATATCATTTAAAAACTAATTCACATAATGCATATACATATATATGACTTACCGGGATAGGGGAAACGTCTTAACATGCTCTTCTAAACCTTTATCCTGGATTATGTATCTCAACCATTATATAGTAGCACCCATGGACTGCATGGTCCGCAATTGTCACCCCAGGTCGGGCCCTAGTGCGTGTAGCCACACGAACTAGAGAATACTATCATATATATGCACAGAGGGGACTTAAATCTCCCAACATATACCAAGGTGACTTAAGCACCTAATCATATAATGATTTACGAGGGACTGGAACCTCCCTAATTATAAATTAATAATAAGGGGGACTCAAACCTCCCTAATCAGTAATTAATAATAAGTTGATGAGTAGAGAATTTACCACTTATTTACATCAAAAAGTTGTGCACAATACTGTGATTGGAACATGTGAATAAGACAAATTTATGGTTGAATGCACTAATTTCCACATTTTGTAGGCTTATAGGTGATAAGAGAGAAAGATATGGATTTGAGCTAAAAAGGATAAAGAAAAAGTGAAGTGCAACTAGAAGACCTATAGTAGAATTTGGTCTTAATTATGGAGATTGTGGTATGAGAACTATGATCGTCGACAGTCAAGCTTGGTCAGAGGAACACAACCGCAATAACTGACTATGGTTGGGGTAGCCGTGATAACAAAAAAAGTTGCAGTGATCGCATCTTAGTGGGATTTTTACTTGAGGGTAATTATTTAAATTGGCATAGCTAAACCCAATTCCCTTTTAAGACACAAATCTTTTTCCCTTTAGAATTATTATTGAACCTTGAAATTGAAAATTGCAGATTTGGTGAACATTAGAAATTAGGGGACACTTTTGTATTAGAATTCCAATTTGAATTTGGTGAAATTGAATTGTAAAGTGAAGATTTTTCTAGTCTCCCATTACCATAGATGCTATGAATGAACCTTTTGGTATATGTCTTCTCTTTAATTTAATGAGTATCTATATCTCTTTGTCTTGGGATTATGATAAACTAAGGTATATTTGTGTGTGTAATAGATTCTACTTTTTTTATGATGAGTTTCACTATTGCTTGGTTTAATTAGTTGGGATTTGTGGGTGAAATCCCCAAATACTTAAAATGGGTTTGTGGGTCCAAACCCCAAACTCTTGAAAGCTCACATCATTCTTGATATAGGGATGTGGGTGAACTTTTGAAACCTATGACATCCTTGAAAGAGGGTTATGGTGGACAAAGTAATAGTGGACAATAATGGATGTAGTTTGCTATATTTTTTCCATATTAGAAATAAGGGTAACTTGAGAGTTGGCTATGTTTTTGGCATCTTCCTAGAAATAGGGATGCCTAATTAAGGTGTTGGGTAACTTTAATTGACACACTCATTAGGTACTCAAAAAGGTTAATGAGTGATAGCCTTGAGGCTTTGTTGACAAACTAACCTCCAAGATTTTAAATCTATCCTACCTTATCTTCAATGACTAGAATTTGTACTAAAACATCATATTTTTCCTTAGGTAGACATAATCCCAAGATCCTTCTATCCTTGAATTTCAAATTGCAAGTGTTGCTTTAGTTTGTTGACTTGAGTAAACATTGACATAATCTTAGTTAAAATAAACAACCTCCCATTTAAATCATGCATTTTATTTTGCTTGGACTTCGAGTCTATCTTTAGATACCATTGACACCCTCAAGTCTTGAAGACTATTCTCACTCCTTATTAATTCAACCTCAACATAAGTTAAGCTATGGACAACGATAATTCTCTACCAATTTATAAGGTATTGGTGAGCGTTATCAAAATGGCACCATTTTCGGGGAGTGAGATTTAGCTTTAACTTATATGGTTTTGATTATAGCTTTGGATATACCAGTGGTGATTTTGATTTACTTTGTTTGTCATTTTTGTTCTTTTTAGGTGATTATTATTTCCTTTAAATATCCATGAGTAATAAGGGAATCATTGGCAATCCATCACTTGAACATGTTGAATCAATGGATTACCTTGGTGACGAAGAGCATGCTAGCGTCATTCGTATTGTACCTTTTAGGGGAAATAGTATATTTTATATCACAAGTGTTATGCTCTAATTGCTTCACATAAAGGGTCTATTTGGGGTGGGCAGGCAAGCACATGATGACCCCAATTTACATTTTGAAGGACATTGTAGAAGTTTTTACCCCTTTTGACATCGCCCACATATCACAAGATTCCTTAATGTTACATCTCTATCTATTTTCTCTGATGGGTAAGGCAATATTGTGATTTGGTCTCTTCCGGCAGGGTCAATTACCTTGTGGGCCATACTTATGGAGGCATTATTGAATCACTACTTCCCACCATCTAAGATACTATATTGAGGGATAAAATTATTAACTTTCATTAATTGCATGAGGAGACATGGTACAAAACATAGGGAGATTTAAGGAAAATCTCTTGAAATGAGCTAATCACGATATGATAGATAGGACGATTCTCTAAGTTTTGTATAGGGCATTGGACCAAACCAACAAACCCATAATGTACAATGCATCTAGTAGGTCCCTTTTTAAAACATTATATGGGGTTGTATTAAAGGTGTTAGACCAAGTGACTAGTTGGGCTAGGGGTTGGCACATGAAAGATGTTGAGGTGGTCGCAAGGGATACCTCCTCCTACTTTGTGAGTCAACATTAATGATGTCAAGAAGATATAAGAGATACAAATATGATCAAGCTAATGGCACATCTTGAAATTCTTACTATACATGTGTTGGAGACACCCATTGAAAGAGTCAATGTAATAGTTGGAAAAGATACCATGGATTTTGAAAATAACGAATAAAAGGGACTTGATGATGGAAAAGGATGGTTGCCGAATTATATTGAAGGTTTCCATATTACCTCTAAAGAGAAATGTGGGAATCAAGGACGGAACAAAGAAAATTGGGGCATACCTCAATGTTAAAGTGAGGGGTGCATCAGTTAAGATATTTTGATTCAAATTGTAGTTGCAGTTGAAGAGACCAAAAATATAATGAAAGAATTATGGGATAATTTATCCAAGATCCATCAAACGGTGGAGTCTCATTCAACTTCCATCTAATAACTTGAAGAAAAATTTAATAAAATATCGATGCACCTTATGAAAAGACAAAATAAAGAAGTACCTAGTGGCATGACAACCAATGCTAATGTCACTTGAGGTTGAAAAGTTCTTGGCAAAGGCTTAGAATTCAATGATGACCCTGATGAAAGAGGAAACAATGAGCAAACAAATGTGAAGAGAAAGAGGTCAAAAAATTATGAGTCCAAAATGAAAGAATGCAAAATTATCTTAATGTCACCCATCACAATTCAACCTCTTTTCCCTCAATAGTTCTTAAAAATGGGAGAAAATGTTAAGTTTATGAACATTAGTGATAAATTTAGCAACCTCTCCATCAATATCCCTTTGATACAAGCATTGCAATATATGATGGGGCATACTAAATTTATGAAAGAGTTGTCTCCAAACAACTTCTAGTGGAGGATGAGATAATAGAAATAACACATGATTGTAGTGTCATTATGTTAAATACGATGGCAAGAAGGAAGAAAGACCCCGATTCCTTCACAATCCCGTGTACTATCAGAATGTTCGAGTTTTCTAAATTAATACGTGACCTCGAGGCAAGTGTGAATTTAATGCCTTATTACATATCTCATAGGCTTTGATAGGGAAACTGCAACTCACCATAATGAGGTTTTCTAAATTATTAAGTGGCTTGATGTGGGAATGATCTACCTAATCGCCAATAGCACTTGGGTGAGCCCAGTGCAATGTGTTCCAAAAAAAGGTGGAATTACAGTAGTTGAAAATGAAAAGAATGACCTTATTCTCATCCGACCGGTAATGGGATGGCAGGTGTGCATGGACTATCGGAAGTTGAACTTTTCAACCAAAGAGGACCATTTCTCGATCCTCTTTATGGACCAAATTCTAGTAGGTTGGCTGGACGGCGGTGGTATTACTTCCTAGATGGTTATTCAAGGTACAATTAAATTTGTATCTCCCCAGAAGACCAATACAAAATAACTTTCACTTGCCCCTACGCTACGTTCATATTCAAATGGATGTCATTTGGTTTGTGCAATGCACTGATAACTTTTCAATGTTGTATATGATCAATTTTTTTGGATATGGTTAAGGAGTCCATGGAATTTTTCATGGATGACATCTCAATGGTTAGGAACTCCCTTGAATAATATTTTGAGCATTTGAGCAATGTGCTTGAGAGATGTATGGAAGCCAACCGTGTTCTTAATGCGAGAAATGTCATTTAATGGTCAAGGAAGGTATAGTGTTGGGCCACAAAATATCGGGTAAGGGTCTACATGTTGATTAGGCTAAGGTGGAGGTAATATCCATGTTTTCATATTTCCATAAAGGGTGTTTGGAGTTTCCTTGGGCACGCCGGGTTCTAACAGCATTTTATCAAGGATTTCTCCAAAAAAGCTCATCCAATATGCAAGTTTTTAGAAAAGGAGGCCAAATTCCATTTTTATGATGCATGTTTGAACTCCTTCAATTGTCTCAAGAGGTTGTTTATTTTGTCTCCCATTATTATGGCTCTGGATTGGTTATCCCCGATCGAAGTGATATGTAATGCAAGTGGGATTGCACTAGTGGTGGTGTTGGGGAAACACAAGGAAAATATATTTCACCCTATCTATTATGTGAGAAAAACATGAAATGATGCTCAACATAACTTCACTGGTATCGAGCAAGAATTACTAGCAGTGGTCTTTGTTTTTGAGAAGTTTTGCACCTACTTATTATGAATGAAAATGATAGTGCATAGGGATCATTCATCCCTTAAATACCTCATGACGAAAAAGGAATCAAAGCCACGTCTTTGATCTTTCTCTTGCAAGAATTTTATTTTGAGGTGAAGGATAGAAAGGGTTGTGAAAACCAAGTGGCTGGCCATATTTTTCGTCGTGAGAATAATCACAAAAAACATGGGGAAATTGACATTAACAAAACTTTTTATGGTGAGTTAGTTATGTCAATATTATGGAAAGGTGCACCATGGTATGATGATAAAGATCAACTCACTCTCATAATTAGGGGTTAGGCGGTCATTGTCAAGTAACCCAACTTGAATTAGGGTCAAATCTCGAGGAGTGCACTATAGACCTCAAGCCCTATGGGTGATCAAATTACTAAGAGATTAACCAGAATGTTAATAAAAATGACATGAAAAATAAAATGGGGGGATTTTCTTTGGAACTATTTGTAAAATTTTTAGCAAACGATCAAGAGACAACAATTTCTTTATAAACAACAATGATGGGGGAAATCTTAGGATTATGTCTACCTAAAGGTAAAAGTATGTCGATTAATGATAGTTTGGCATGAAATTTAGTCGTTAAATAAAGGATAGTCTAGGTCTAAGATCATTGCGGTCAATCATTCAACAAAACCCCAACGATTTCACCCACTGGCTCTTTCGAGCACCTAATAAGTGTGGAGTTTATATAATCACCAATAACCTCAACCAAGCATCCCTATTTCTAAGATGATTCTCTTGATATGATTTACACTCCCTAAATACTTATGTATAAGATTGCAAAGGGTAGTAAACCATAAGATTAGTTGTTCACCATTGCTTTGTCCCCTCAATAACCCTCTTTCAAGGATGGTATGGGTGACCGAATATTTACCTAAATCCCTCTTTCGTGGATGACAAAGGGTTTATAGAGCCTGGATCTTTCACTCATCAAACCCATTTGGAGATTTGGAGTTTTCACCCATCAAATTCCTACTCATAAGCTTAAGCAATAGTGAAATCCATACTCAACAACTAAAATCCAAGAAAACACAATTATACCCAAACACAATCACACTCTAGTTCAACATAATCCCAAGACCAAATTACTTGGATACTCATGAAGAAAGTAAGGATAAATATACCATATGGGTCATTCAACACATCTATTCTTCACTAAGAAACTAAGAATTGAGCCTCCAAAATTAATTACACACTTTCCCAAGATTAGGGTTTTAAATCTTCAGTTTCAAAATATCTTATGAGCTATGATATCCTAAAGAGGAAGGGGATTTTTCTTAAATATGGCTTGGGATGCGTCTAAGTGCTTTAACAGATCTGCCCTTGGGCCTATTCTCGCTTAACCATAATCACATTTGTCTACGACCACGACCTTGTGACTGCGGTTTTATGATACGATTGTGTTTCTCTTACCGTCTTGAATGGCCACGACTGCAGATAGAGGACCGAGGTTGCATTAACTGAGACTGATTTAGTCCAGGACTTTAGCTGCACTCTTTCTTGCTCCCTTTTTATCATTTTTTAGCTCTAATCCACATCTTTTGGTCTTCTTAACTTTATGCCTACAAAGAGTGGATATTAGTACATCTATACATAGATTTCTCATTTATCCATTCAAAATAAAGTAATGTGCACGAAAAATAAGTGTGAATAAGTGGTAAACTCGCCACTCATCAGATGCTAATTATGTTGATTATGTGGAGAGTGGTATACGCCCCGATAGGCTTAATTATCATCAAAAGAAGTGGTTCTTATTTGATGTAAAAAGATATTTTGGGGATGATCCCATCCTATTTTGGGAGTGTGCAGTTGGTATAGTTATGCTTTGTGTCATGTAGGTTGAAATGAATGATATCCTTAAAGCATATAACTTCTAACCTTACGATGGTCACAATGGACAAATTCAAAGTGCCTCTAAAATTCTTCAATTTGGGTATTATTGGTCCACCTTTCATTGGGATGCCATTAAGTGTGTAAAATCATATCATAACTGCCAAATGGAAGGAGGAATATCGAGAAGACATAAAATTCCTCATTACCCAAATCTTGAAGTTGAACTCTTTGATGTGTGGGGAAACAACTTTATGGGACCTTTTGTGATCTCCTTTGGAAGAAAATATATATTGGTGGTGGTTGAATATGATTTTAAATGGGTGGAAGCAATATCGCTTTTGAATAATGAGAGCAATAACATCACTTTCTTTTTTGAAAGATAATTTTTAATAGGTCTTGAACACCGTGTACCATCATTAGTAAAGGAGGCTAACACTTTTGCAATCAGGTATTTAGGGACCTTCTTGACAAATATGGGGTGAATAATAAGGTTGATACCCTATATCACCTTAAAACAAGTGGTTAAGTTGAATTTTCTAGTCGGGAAATCAAATCCATACTCGAGAAGACCGTGAATATAGATCAAACGAATTGGGCAAAGTAACTTGATGAGGCTCTTTAGGCGTATAAAACTTCCTACGAAACCCCAATTGGTATGTCTCCCTACCAATTGGTGTTTGGAAGGTGTGTCACTTGCCCCTCAATCTTGAGCATAAAGCTTATGGGCTTTGAAGAGGTAAAATATGAATTGGAGAGAGGCAACCAAGTCAATGGTCACTAAACTTCATGAGTTCGAAGATTTCCTACTTAAAGCCAATGAAAGTTGTACCTATTATAATGAGAAAATGAAGAAATGGAATCATGATAAAATACTAAGAAGAGAATTCCATATCAGCGAGATTGTTCTCCTTTTCAACTCCTATTTGAAACTTTTTGTGGGAAAGCTTTGGTTGAATGGTCGGGACACTTTGTAATTTCTAATGTTTACCCTAGTTATGCCATTGAATTAGAAGATCACGAAAAAAAAAGTTTGTAGTAAATGGACAAAGGGTGAAGCATTTAAATATGAAAGGTCCCAAAGTGTCCAAGATAGAGTTTATTCATTTCAAAGACTCTACATGGTGAAAGAGGAAAGTCGTGTCGCAATGTCAAACTATGTTCTTAATGGAACGCAACCCATCCTTAACTAAATTTTATTTACTTTTTAATGTTTTGTAGGTAATTTATAATTAGCTTGTAGTCCAACAAAATAGGGGAAAGTAGAGCTAAAAATGGCAGTTGTGAAGGAAAACAGAGCAAAAACAGGGAAAATCAACCTCAGTGGTACATGTTAGCATAAAGAGTCTTTATGAGAGAAAGAGTCTTACACTTAAATTCCCGTTGTTTTATATTATATAATTTGGTGGGGGGGATATCCTTCTTGTGAGGAGGCATATGAATAACTTGAGGTGGGTGAAATTGTCATCTTACGAATAGTGACGTAAAAGGAGTATAGTGAAGTTGAGGTCAATAGGGAGTCAGTTTTAGAGTGTTAGTGATTGTTGCATTGTTTCTCTATAATTTCCTTTGAATCCCTGAGTTTATAATTCATGGTTGAGGGGTGTTGTGGGAATATATTTGCCCATGTTTGAAAATTTACTTGTGGTAACAATCAATTTTGAAGTCATTGTGATCATTGAGGTGTACAAGTGGGCTTAAAGTATATTGTGTCATTGAATAAAGAGTTAGTGTTTCTTGAGGATAGGCAAAGACTTAAGTTTAGGGTGTTGATAGTTGTAAATGTACCAGTCATTTACATCCAAAATTTGCGTACACTACTATGATTGGAACGCATGAATGAGACAAATTTATGATTGAATGCACTAATTTCCACACTTTGCAGGCTTACAGGTGATAAGAGAGAAAGATGTGGATGTGAGATAAAAAGGATCAAAACGAGAAAAGAAGTGTAGATGGAAGACCTGGAGTTGAATTTGATCTCAGTAACCACGATCACGGCCAGAGAATCTCAATTGCGATAAATAACCATGGTTATGGTAGCCACGATCGTGGAAAATGCTGCAACGATCGCGGCTTAGAAGGATTTTTACCCAGAGGAAATTCTGTAATTTGGCATAGCTGAACCCAATTCCCTTATATGGCTCAGATCTTTTTCCTTTAAGGATTATCATTGAATCTTGAAATTGAAAATTGGAGGCTTGGTTAACCTTAGAAATTAGGGGAAACTCTAGTATTTGAATTCCAATTTGAATTTGGTGAAATTTAAATGTAAAGTGAAGATTCTTGTTGTCTCCCATTACCATTGATTCTATGAATGAAGTTTTTGGTATATCTCTTCTCTTTAATTTCATGAGTAGCTAAATCTCTTTGTCTTGGGATTATGTTGAACTAACTTGTATTTGTATATGGTTTGTGGTGTATTTATGTAGATTCTAGTTTGTTGATAATGGGTTTCACTGTTTCTTGGTTTAATTGATTTGGATTTGTGGGTGAAAGACCCAAATGCCCAAATGGGTTTGTGGGTGAAAACCCCAAACTCTTGAAAGCTCAAATCATCCTTGAAAAAGAGATGTGGGTAAACTTTTGAAACCCATGACATCCTTGAATGAGGGATATGGGGGACAAAGCAATAGTGGAAAATAATGGATGTAGTTTTCTATCTTTTTCCCATCTTAGAAATATGGGTAATTACAGAGTTGGCTATATTTTGGGCATCTTCCTAGAAATAGGGATTGCCAATTGAGGTGTTGGGTGGCTTTAATTGACACACTCGTTAGGTACTCAAAAGGGTTAATGAGTGATAGCCTTGATTCTTTGTTGACAATGTAACCTGAAAGATTTTCAACCTAGTCTACCTTATCGTCAATGACTAGAATTAGGACTAAAACATCATGTTCCCATGCATATTTTGCCCTTAGGTAGACATAATCCCAAGATACTTCTAACCTTGAATTTCACATTGCAAGTGTTGCTTTAGTGTGTGGACTTGATTAAAGATTGACACAATCTTGGTTCAACAAACTTCCCCCATTTAAATCATGTATTTTATATTTCTTTCACTTTGAGTAAATCGTTAGATACGATTGACACCCTCAAGTGTTCAAATATACTCTCACTATTTGTGGATTCGATCTCAACATAAGTTGAGCCATTGACAATTATCGTCCTTTACCAATTTATAAGGTATAGATGAGCGTTATCCAGGACTTGATCTGCCATGGTCACTTTGACACCCGCATCGGCATATGTGGTTTCCAGTATCGGTCACTTGGACCTCCACTTTCATGACTCATCTACACAACCCTTATTAGATCCCAATTAAAATAAGTATCATACATTCCCATTCATTTAACCATATTCCACAATAAGGCATACATTGTTGGTATTGTCTTACCAACTGTACTTGCAAGGTAACAACAACATGCCCAAAACAATTCCCATTAACTTGGAGAAATAATTTCTTTTATTCAATAATACAATGTGGGATACACCGACTCCCTTTTTTTCATTAAATCATACCATTGTATTTTAAATACCTCTTTATATCATGTAATAGTTTAAGACAATTTCAATTTTACAAATTCCCATAGTTCTCATAATTAAATCATATTTCACATTGTGGGGTTGAGGACATAACCACTTCAAAAGTTACAAGTTTGAGAAAATAACAATTCCCTAGTTCATTTACCATACCCATGCACCCACAAGTTTTAAATCATAATTAAAGCATGAAAATCGTATATAAACCTTGAGAAGCATTGTTCAGCTCATAAACATTCTAAAACCCAACCTTAGTTTTAAAACCAACATAAACATCATATGGATAATACTTCAAAACACATGTTTCTATAAAATAATCAATGAGGAAAGAGTAACATGCCTGAAATAGTAAGATGTACAGAGAGATAACACCTTTGTAAGCTCTAAGTGATCAACCTTTTGAAAACTCTAAATGTTCTTGACCTTGACGATTTGGGAGTATTAAGAAGTTACTTTGATTGGTTTTGAGTAATAATGATACCCTAAAGAGTTTACATGTTGTGAGTTTTAAGTTGGGTAAGAGAGAAGATTTCTAGAATTCCCTTAACTTAAAAGCAGAAAAAGGGTAGTCTTTCACTATGAGTCAACCATCGACTTGTAACCACTCCTTAGGACTCATCGCCACTAGTCATAACCTCCTAAGTAACACCATGGCACCCTATACCGTTAACCTTACGACTTAGCCACAGGAATCGTAATGGGACCCTATGACATGTAGGGTTAAGTTGTAGTCAATGCAGTACCCAAATTGGTACTTACACTATACACCCTACAATTAAACATGACGACTCATAACGTATCACTACGGCTCTTACTGAGATAATCGTACTCAAAGTAGAATAAAGCCATAAACTTACTTATTTAGTTACGACTCATCCCAATGACTCATTAGGACACCCTATGACTCATAGAGTCCGGTCGTAACTAGGGTAGTGTGCTCAAATCTCAGGAAATTTTTAAGGGAAAACAATCTGAGGTGTTTCAATGAGACTCCAACCCAATTAGCCATTTGGGACTGTTACCTAATAAATAAAATGACTATGACCCATTTAGCCAAATAGGACTTAACTCATCAGCCAATAAGACTTCAAAATATTTAACCAATTGGGACTCAAATCCATTTGGTCAATAGGGACTAAAACCCATTTATGTTTCAATAGGCCTATTATGACATGCAATAGTTCAAGATTAGTTTAATGTGCATAATTTCATGTTCAAAACCAATTTATCGAAATAGGGGTTAGGCTATTACCAATTCAATTGTCAACACTCAAAAATTAGGGGAATTCACAACCTCCTAGTATATTCACCATGCCCATTCACCCCACAAGTTCAAAACCATCAATAAAGAATAAAAATTTGCATATAAACCGTAGGAACATAGTTTATAAAAACAATTATTCAAAATCCTAAACCCATGTTCCAAATACAACATCAAAAACACATAAATGACACTTTAAAAACACATGATTTAAAAAAATAATTCTTGGGGAAGAGTAACATGCCTAAGATATCAAGTTTTTCAGAGAGAAATCAACACTTAGAATCTCTAGATGACAATTTATTAAAACTCTTAGTTTTTCCTTCCTTAGGGATTTGAGAGAGCTTGAGAGAGTATTTATGATTGATAAGTGTTGAAAATAATTCCCCCAAAGTGTTTTATGGATGTGGGTCTTACCAATTCTTAAGTGGGTAAAGAGGGAAATGTCCAAAGTACCCTTCATTAAAAGCTAAAAAATTGACGCTAGTGACTACGGGTCACTATAAAACTTGTAAGGACTCACTGAGACCCATCGCTATAAGTCATAGTCTGGATAGTATCTAAGGGACCCCTCTATTGTGACCCTACAACTCACACCATACAACTCATCAAGAGACCCTACAAATCATTAGGTCTAAGTCGTAACCAAGACAGAAACATTTGCGTAACACACGGGTCACTCAACAATTGGTACATTGCGACTCGTATAGAGTCACTATGACTTATTGAGTATAGTCATGATCAAGGAAACAACTTAGGGAAACATTACTGGTCAGGCTATGGTTTTGGACTATACGACTCGTATAGATTCTTTACGACTCGTGACCCCTAGTCATAGTCACAACAGAAACTTCAGGCTAGCACAATGGTCTGGCTAAGATTGGGGTCTTTAAGACCCATATAGAGACCTTATGACTTGTATAGTGAGTTGTAGGTTGGTAAGTAAGCTCAATGCTTAGGGATTTTTTATGATAAAAAATTTGAGGTGTCACATTCTCCCCCAAGGATCATTTATCCGAGAATGATGAGACAAGGTATCCATTAGCACTATTTAACATACAACACTACCACACTTTTATTTTACAAAGACAGGGAAAAAATATTAAGGAATACACATACATTAAGCACGATTATCCAATGCTGAAAATAAGAATGGGTATTTGGACTTCATCTCCTCTTCAACCTTGAAATTCCTCCATAGAACCTTCACCGAAGCCATATCCTTAGTCCATAAAAGACGGATTGCCAGTCAAACATTTCCACTGAGACTTCTTCATAAGACAGGAGTCCAATATGTTGATACTCTCTAAAAGAACTACCAAGGAAGGATCACTCATGCACTTCTTGAACATCAAAACCTGAAAGACCGAATGAATGGAACCAAAACTAGTAGGCAACTCCAATTCATGAGCGACATTGCCCACTCACCTCAAAATCAATTACGGGCCAACATAATGGGGCTGAATTGCCCCTTTCTTCCAATTCTCATCACTCTCTTCATGGGAAACACCTTCAAGAATTCCCAATCACCAACATCAAACTCTGAATCTCTTCACCTCACATTCACATAGGACTTATGGCGACTTTAGGTGGTCTTCAACCTATCCCTAATTACCTTCACCTTCTACTTGGCTTGATGAACCAAATCAAGACTAAACAATCAGGCCTCACCAACTTTGAACCACCCAATAAGAGAATGACATCTCCTTCCATACAAAGTCTCGAATGGATCCATCTAAATGCTAAAATGATAGTTGTTATTATACGTAAACTCTATGAGAGGCAAATAATTAACCCAACTACCACCAAAGTCAATCACACAAGCCTTTAGTGTATCCTCCATTGTATGAATAGTCCTATGTATTTTTCCATCTGTCTAAGGGTATAAAGCGATGCTAAGGTGTACCTTGTCCCCAAACCTCTCTGAAATGAACACCAAATGTGAGACAAGAACTGTGTACCTCAATCCGAGATGATAGAAACTGGAGTGCCATGTAACTTGATGATATCCTGAATGAACAACCTCGCATAATTTTCTATAGCATAATTAGTCCTCACAGGAAAAAAGGTTAGCAGACTTAGTCATCCTATCTATGATGACCCAAATCAAATAAAACTGAATGTAAGACCGCAGGAGACCGTTAACTAAATCGATATTAGTCACTTTTCATTTCCATACAGGCAACTAAATCTCTTGAGACAACCCACTAAGCCTCAAGTGCTTATCCTTCACTTTCTGACAAACTATATATATAGCCACAAAATTTTCCACATCTCTCTTCATGTGGTTCCACCAATACATCTCTTTCAAATCATGATACATCTTAGTCAAGCCAAGATAAACCGTATATTGCGACTTATGAGACTCAACAAAAATCCTTTCTTGAATTCCATCAATATTAAGAACACCCAATCTACCTTGTTATCTCAAGATACAATCACTACCAATCTCAAAAGGCATCACTTTCTGCTGACCCTCATCCTTTTTAATATGCATCAAGATCAGATCCAAAACTTTCTTCTCATTTACCTTTGCACTAAGAGATGATTTCACCACTTCTTGAGCAATCACACTTTATTTCTCAGAATCCAAGAGATAAACTACAAGATTAGCCAACCGGTAAATATCTTTCAGAAAACTTCGCTTCTCCTCATCAAAATAAGATAGACTTCCTATGGACAACCTTCTAAGAGAATCATCAACCACAATAGCCTTACTTGGATGATAATGGATACTCATACCATAATCCTTAAGCAACTCTGGATATCTTCTTTGCCTGAGATTCGGCTCCTTCTGGGTGAACACATATTGCGGGCTCTTATGATCTAAGAAGATATCAACATGTAACCTCTACAAGTAGTGAAATAAGTTCTTTCCATATCTAATAAATCCAAATTATGAGTCGGATAATACCTCACATGAACTTTCAGCTTCCTAGATACATACACCACCGCCTTGCCATGTTGAATTAAAACACAACCAAGTCCCACACGGGACACATCATAATAGACAACGAAATTGTCAATACCCTCGAGTAGGGTTAAAATTGCAGCAGAAGTCAACTTATCATTGAACTTCTAAAAGCTACCCTCACAAGCATTCGACCATAGAAACTTTAACTTTTTTGAGTCAATTTAGTTAACTGAACAGGAATAGACAAGAATATCTCCACAAATTTCCCATAATAACTGGCTAAAACTGAGAAGCTCTAAATATTCGTTGGAGTCATGGGTCTAGGCCCCTTCTTAACCACCACAACTTGTATAGATGCACCATGATCCCTTCACTAGAAACAACATGACCCACAAAAGTGATAATATTCAATAAGAACTCACACTTAGAAAACTAAGCATACAAATTCTCATGCATAAGGGTCAGCGACACTATACGGAGGTGATTGGCATGATCCTCCTCACTCTTCGAATACATAAGGATATCATCTATAAATACAATGATGAACAAATCAAGAAACTGTCGGAATACTCGGTTCGTAAGATCCATAAATGTCACTGGGGCATTAGTCAACCCAAAATACATAATCAAAAACTTATAATGGCAATACGTGGTACAAAAAGCAATCTTAGGGATATCCACCTCCTAAATCTTCAGCTAATGATATCTGAACTAAAGGTCAATCTTAGAAAAGTTCTTTGTACCCTGAAACTGGTCAAATAGGTCATCAATCCTAGGAAGAGGAAACTTATTCTTCACAGTCACCTTACTTAACTACCAATAATCTATACACATCTAAAGGTACCCATCTTTCTTACGCACAAAAAGAATAAGAGAACCGTACAGAGACACACTAAGGCAGATAGTAGGATTCTATGCATAACAAACATAGAAATATTTAGGTAGCACATTGGCCACTCTATCATTGGTACATTACGACTTGTATAGAGTCACTATGATTCATTGAGTGTAGTCATGATCAAGGAAACAAATTAGGCAAACTTTACTGGCCAGGCTATGATTTGGGACTATACTACTCGTATAGAGTCATTACGACTCATGGCCCCTAGTCCTAATCACCATAGGAACATCTAGCTAGCACACTGGTCTAGCTACGATTAGGGTATTTATGACCTGTAAGAGACCTTACGACTCATATAGTAAGTCATAGGTTGGGCAGTGAGCTCAAAGCTCAGGGATTGTATAGGACCAAAAATTTGGGTGTCACGAAAATTAAGCCTCATACTCCACAATGTCATGGAGCCCTGCTCTAACCTCAGAACTTATCTCTCAAGCGATCCCTAAAGATTGTGAGGCATGTACTTCTCCAAAAAGATCTCAAAAAATTGGGTCCATGTCAAAGGGAAAGATCCAGTTGGCCTGGAATCAAGATGACCTCTACACTAATGTTGAGCTGCCAAGGCCAACCAAAAAGTAGTTTAATCCACACAACAAGTCTCTACTAGGCCAAAATTATGGAGCCTATTCTTGAAAGCCATCAAAAACTCATACACATTATCACCTAGTGCACCCAAAAACCTAGATGGAGCCAATCTCAAGAATCTACCCAATGTCTACTACTTCTTGGAATACATAGAAGGCTTGCTAACTATTGACTAAGAAACTACCATTGCAGGAGGGACCTCAAATCTGGGAGTTGCAACGACAGGTTACACCCCTTCCTCAATACCACTCTAATTTGTAGACTGTGCATCCTTAGATGGTGCACCACCAAATAATCCTAGATGTTGAATCAAAGCATCCGTATAAGCTGAAGATGATAAATCCCAATAGATCCTAGGCTTATACCTAGCCGACCACTAGTTATAGTAGAAGAATCTCCAGCTTGGGAGTAGGAATACGGTTTGGGGAAGAACCTATATTCTGGCTCCTAGATGGGGACACCTCTCAAAACTTTCCATGACCTATAAGTCATCCATGAACAGCAACAAGATCCCTAGGCTCGACCTTAGGACCTTCGTCTGGTATAGCAATAACATATGTCCTAGCCATCTTTCAAAGAGTGAAACCAAAGAAATTCTTTAGAAACCAACTCAGACCTTTTAGCACAAAATGAGAGAAAGAAGGGAAGGACTCCAAAGAATGTCCTATAGCCTCCAAAAGATAAAAACAGATGTCATCATTTTGATCCACGGGACTCTACTAGATATTTGATCTTGTACCAACAATATCAGTGAAACCTTAGCTTTGATAACAATTTGTTATGATCTAATTTATGAGTCATGATGGCACCTACTCTATTCCATTGGTAGGTAAACCAAACCATAGCCTAGAGCTAGATGTAATGGGCTAACTTTGTAGAAAATGGCCTAAAAGTTGGAAATTTTTAATTAAAGAATTAATAGCAATAATACAGTCATAAAGTTCTATTAGATAAATAGGAAATCAAGAACCATCCCAAGACTCTATAATGTTGATACATGAGCTACTATAAATAAATGATGAGCACCAAACAATCAAATACAATTCATCTAAAAGATGAAATACTAGACATATATTTATAAATAAATGGAAAAATTAGTAACTCAAACTCCAAGAACTCATCTGATCTCCGAAATCACTCAACGTGATCAATGAATCAACAGCAGTAACTAGTACTCAAATCTGTACTAAAAGGGTACAAAAGTGAAGTATGAGTACGAAACCATGGGTACTCAACATGCATCATCGACCAACTAAGCTAAGTTATGGTATAAATATGAGAAGATATAATATAGAATAAGATAAGACAAGATAAAGGGGAAAACATGGAAATACGCTTTGATACATCTGTATATATAAGTAAATAAATGCATACCAGATAATAACATAAGGATCACGCTATTATAACTACAAGATTGGACCTCATAATCACACAAGTAAGGAAAAGTAAATAACCCAATACCAGACCCCATATGCCTTGAGTGATAATCAAGGAAACTAAGCAACTGAATATCCATAAATCACTAATTTATCATGCCATAGCCAAGAATACATCAGAACTTTATTAGCTCAAATATAATTCCTAATGCCAGACTTGAACAAAAATTAGTAGAATCATCATCATTATCACCATTTGTCGAGCTTGAACAGGAACTCATATTATCAAGATCATTATCAATTGTCGGACTCAAACTAAAACTCATATTTATAAATTGTATCAATGAACCATATCACCAAGTCATGACAATAGACTAACTAATATACAATACCAATACCGCATCTAATAAGTCATGCCAATAACACGACAATAGGCTATGTCAATAGTCATAATAATTAGTTATTTCAATAATCGTATCTACAATCCACCAATCATATCTATAAGTCATTAATCGTATCAATAAGCCACATCATATCTATAATTCATATCATATCTATAATCATATAACATCTATAAGCTAGTTAACGTATCCATAGGCCATATCATATCTGTAAGCCATATAATATCCCTTAAGCCATATCATTATTCTCGTTGATATCTATATTATTAAGCATGTCAATAAGCCATGTTATTGATCACATCCGAAAGCCATATTAATAATCTTATGTAGATCAGTAATATCATAATTAATGTATAGATAAATTATATCATTAGTCATACATGGAAGCCATCTCAATAATCGTATATTTATATATATATAAGCTATATCATTAATCAATACCAAGAATTGGCATCAATCTTTCAATATCCAACTAACATACTCAATAAATATATCGAAACTCCTCAATTATCAAATAAGTTAATAAGTGTATATCATACGCAAATAAGTCTGCCAACCTATCACAAAGTTTGTCCTAAGATGGGCCAAAGAGGCCTACTTCTAATTCCAAAAATCCATTTTAGGCAGCTTCTACCTTGGACTAGGCTACGGTATCTAAGTTCATTAATAGATTCCAAGTAATCCATAACTAGCCGTAATATAGTAATCCTCCCGAAACATGAACAGCTAAGTCAATCCCAACCAAAAATAGCAACTAAGGCAATCTCTCATATCTTAAGCATATAAGACCGGTTTAACCCTAAACATGAATGACTAAGGAAATGACTAAAGCATATAAGATTGGGTTAACCCTAAACATGTGATAAAAATCAAAATCTACTCATCAAACGAGAAAAATGATACCCATATTAAACTATTATGTCTTGGATCCAAAATAAAGTAAAAATCCCAAGTAGGGCCCATTTATGAAATCACTCTTACAAAATCAACACAACGTCCCTCTAAGCTCAAGAAATATTTATCCTAAAAAAAGATGTGGATTCCGAGCTATAATAGGGCTAAAATTTAGTCACCATGCATTTAGGGGTTTTAGTTAGAAATGGAGAATTTAGGCATAAAACTAATGGAAAACTACCACAAATTCAATAAGAATCACGTAAAGACACTTTTCTTAATCTCCAATGACACCCACAAATGTTTTTTCCAAGTTTCCATACTATTTAGGGTTTTACTCTCTTGAAAATGGGATATGAATGGTGAAAATGGGCTATGTCGGGTATTTATATCCCTTCTTGGCATACGGGTGCCGCTAAGCGAACACAGGGTTGCTTTATCCATCTCCCCTTAAAGCGTATGGTAATGCTAAAGAGGTATCCGACCTCACAAGCTAGGGCACGAAAGTGGACCATGGGCTTCTTTAGTGCTAGCCACTAAAGTGGTACTTGCTGGCTATGAAGGACCGATAAACCACCTTCTGCTAAAGCTCCCAAAGGTAGGATTTAACTGTCGTACAAGATATCAGGCACCAGTTGGAGACTTTGAATTTCTTGGAGACTCTGCCAACCCCTCAGGATTGATCTGAAATCCCATATGCACAAAAGAACTATGCTACTCTATCAAGTTCAATGATTCGGACACAATGGCATAGTCAAAATTTCCATCTAAGGTTGTTCAACAAAAAGTGGGTCCCACAACCACTTGCTATTTTTCATAACTTCCAGCCAATAGGCCAAAATGAGTTTGGGTGCTTTGAGATTCAAACTGAAGGTCCACCCTGCCTAAAATCAACATTCCAAGGCTATTGGAATAGTCAGAATTGGCATATCAGGTCATTTGACTAAACTTTTTGCCCATTAGCAAATTTGAACCAATAGAGGCTCCAAAACTAGGAATTGGATCTAAAAATGACATGAACAACTCATTAACTAGATTGTCAGTCCAACAAGTCATAAATGACTTAGGGCAGCTATAAGAAAGGTCTAAAAGTTGAAAATGGGTGGAAATACCAAAAATGACCAGGAGGGTTATTATAGTAATGTCCTTATAGTGATAATCCAATTTCTCGCATTGCACATCAACAACTAATGAGATATATGAAAATAATTTTAAATGGATTTGCTAATTAAGGATATATATCAATTAAGTACTTGAAATTTTTAAAATAACATTAGATTCTAGGGGACATTTTAAATAAATATCCTAGTTGACGAGTTTATTATAGAAAAGTTATTATGTATCTTATTAATAGTTAGAATGGGCATTAATCATAATATTTGAAAAGTTAGAGGGGCCTAGACCTACTAAATCAAAGGTATGTGTGGATTATTTACAACAACAATTTGTCAATCCTCCATTGGAGTAAAAAGTTATTACTATTTTACCAAAGACTGTCTGGGCAGAACCAATCAGGTCAAAATCACTACATAAGTTCATTTTGACTTAAAGTTTTTTCCTAAAATAGAAATCTATACTTTCTTTGAGGATAGGAGGGAGGAATATAGGGCTTTATCCTTCAAGTTATGATTTCATCTTTTTTGCTTTTTTTTAGCTATTTTCAAGTTCATAAATTTTTGGTAACATCAAAAACTTGTTATAGTTGCAGTTAGCTGAAGTTCTAATGTAGTAGTACTAGGGGGTCCTTCTAACAACTTATTTATATTGAAAATTCACACCTTTTGTCAAGGCAATATTCCTTCTAGGATTTGTAATTCGATATTTTAGTGTTTTATATAGATATTTTTAGCCAAAAAGGTGACATTGAATGTTAAAATCTATCTGGTGGTCAATAGAGCATCCCCAGTTGGAATTAACTAGTAACGATAACACAATGACTCCTGAATGGGTAACACTTGTGGCTAGTATAATGTGAGGTGCTCACTGAACATACCTAGATATATTCTAGAGAAGATATGAGAGCGATCAGTATATGCTAACACGGACATACCTTTTCCAAATTTGGTATTCACCATATACCGAGAGCACAAGATACCAACTTGGCAAACTATGGACAATCTTACTGAGATGACTCCGACTATAGATAGTGGATTAATTTGGATGATAAAAAATATGTGGCAAAGTCTAAAGTACAACCTTCTAGTTCTTTGGGTAAGGCCTTTTTTGGGCGTTGATAGCATAGGGTGAGTTGGTTGATACCCTAACTCATATTGATCTTGATATAAATGTTGCTAAACAAGTTGAGACTATGGTCGTCGAGACTGATTCATTCCTAGCCACCACCGCATCCCATTCAGTACCACCACTAACCTCATCATACACCCTGACTACTTCTCATCATGTGACCATTGGCTTAGTTACAATAAGTGGTCTAATTATAACCATACATTAGTATCTATAGTATATGTTTATGTGGCAAGTTCGAACTAAGAAGCAACTAGTAGTGTTGAATAAAATTAAAACTTAGGTGTAGAAAGATATTATTCAGGCTGTATAGGGTCTGCATAGTTATCTAGATGGATTTTAGTTGGGATAAATGAGACCTTAGATGACCTAAAAGCCCATACATTAAAGAAGATGTCAGATAAGCTTATGTTTCTTCGAGTAGAGGTTATAGTTTATCAAACTGAAAGGCTCTAATTGTACTGACATCAACTATGCCCAAAATTTCAATGAAGCATGAGGGTGACCTTGATATTGTTAAATTTTGGACCAATGGTCCAACCTTATTATAGTATGATAAGAAAAAGAGAGAAGAAGATGATATTTATAAGGTAGACCAGAAAGAAGGCACAAAAGAAGTTTGATAAGGATAGCAAGATTGCATAGAACATCTCTTGAGATAACATCAAAAAGTACTAGGCTAAAGTCTATGAGCAGACTAGAGGGTCTTCTTAGAGTGCGGGACATGAGATTCCATACGCTATCGTGAGCAATAACCATTCGGGCGAGCCTCATTCTTTGTGTGTACAGTTCTTGACACTAAGACTACAACTGAAACAAAGGCTACACTTGCATCCCACACTCATTTTCAAGATAGAGCACCTAGGGTGCCATAGGTATATCCTATTTCTATCACATTACTTTTGATGTAATACATTAGAAATAAATGAATGCTTATTTTATGGGGATAAGGTGCTTCTGTGTTAATTCTAAATTTTAGGGCTTTTCTTATCGTGTTTATTTTTCATCAAGTATTCTATCTAGGAAGACCAATATAACTAGGATTTTTTTTGTGTTTCAATGTTTTGTGTTTATTTTTTCTAAGTAGAAGGAATAGTAAAGAACTTAGCATAGTTTGTGGGACATAAATCTATTTGAAAAATGGATAGGCCTTTAAATTTGTGTTGTGTGGTTACTTTGATGTATTAAACCTTATGGATCTTTTCATAACATTATATATATGGAAGCAATAATCATTGTTTAAGTGTCATGACCCAATTTCTCAGGTCATGATGGCAGCTACTATAACCCACCAGTAGGTAAGCCATCCCGTAGTCTTGAACTATTAGTATCGGACTACCAAGAGAAATGAAGAAAGAATGTAGAATAAACATAGTAAAAATTCTAAAACACAAAGGATAGTCCAAGAATCTGGTGGAATCTGTACAAGAGGTTCTAATATAATAAGACTATAAAATCAAGTACTAAATGAATACACTGGTACAACCCATCTCTGAATACAATATAGAGATTAGTATAGTACATAAAAGGTTGAATAACAATTCCTCGAATGCCAAGAGCTCACCCTATGTCTCCTAACCATATATGCTCCGCACGACACACACAACAATAATGAAAAATCATACAATGTACATGTTTCTGATGATACGGATCCAACTAACAAAGAAGAAAATAAGATGAAAACAACACTAAACAAACAAGATAAAGCTAAGAACACAATAACTAGAATCAAACTCAAGCAAATACAATAAGTAAAGATAGGTAACTTGGCATAAGAGTCCACAAGCAATAAGAACCTAAGGGTGTATCAAACCCTAAGACTCAAAGAAACAAACACCAAGATCTTATGTGAACCCAAGAGGAGAATAACTTCACCTCAAGATCCCTCATATCTAAGCCAAAGTTAAATACAAGTGATTCCACACTTTCCCTAGTTACACTCTCACAAGAGAAAAGTCTTTCAATGTTCTTTAAATATCCAAAATAAAATAACTAAAGAAAATGGACCTAATAAAAGTCTATTTATAGTCTATTACATTATTGAAATGACCTAAAGGACCTTAATGAGCTCCAACACTCCATAGGCGCCTCTCAATGATCTAATGCAATGACCATAACACCCTTAATAAGGGGAAGCCTTGGAGTGTAAGACTTAGTGAAGGAGTGTCTCTTCAATCCTCCAAAATCGTGAGTTCTTCAAGTTTTAAAACATGAACAGTCCAAAGCCTAGGGTTCCCTAAGATTCAAAATGTGAACACTCCAAAGACGTGGGTTCTCCAAGCTTCAAAATGTGAAAAACCTTAGAGCTCTCGGGTAGGCATCAAGGAAATCCCCCAAGAAACCTTCCATACACAGCAATGCTCTATTGATTGCCCAAAATGGTCTCCCCAAGCATGCTCTCTTCCCTTCAACATGACCATAACTGGATTCTTCACGTGTTGGCCTCGTATGATGTCTTCAAAAGATGTGATGGCCATTTGGCTTATCTCATCCTTCCCTTCTTGAAAAGGATTCCACCTCGAATCCAAACCTTGCAAGACAAAATAAAGGACAAAAAAGAAAAAAATCCTTATGGCATGAGGTTTAGGGTTAGTACAATAAATAACATCATCATACCAAAGTGGTATACACTTGAAATATAACCATGAATCCCTTGTTTTAATTATGAAAAGATTAGTAAGAATGTCACAAAGGATATTTCTATGATAAACACCATGAAATAATCAAACTACAAAGATCATAATGGCATCAATAATATCCAAAGTTAAGAATACCTTTCTCTAAGAAGCCATAAGACACAACTGTTTAATCACATCTTTGGTTGGCCACACCAAGAATGATGACACCAATAGTTCACACATCCATAATGGTTTTATGGGGTCAAGGACATGAGCGATCCTTGTAGCATGATTACTCAACCAAGTAGAACATCAAAGAAACTTCCTACCTCCAAATAAGGCAAATCTAAGACTAGCATGGACATCATCATAAGTAAAGAGGTAGTATATAAGGAAATAAACATGGAAGTCTCCACCAAGGTGCTATTATCTAAAAGGATTCCATTGGCCACAAAAGTTTTAGCACATAATGCACTCAAGGATAGAGTGAAATCACTTAGGCACTGATTATTCTTTTTAGGCAATTCATTCTAACATACGATGTAGATTTAATAAGATTATGAATATTATTATATGCATAAAGGTAATGAAGAAAGGTACTAAGAACACTATTATCATCAATGATGTATTCACAAGTAGGAACACACAAAGAGAAAAAGAGATATGGTAAGTACATATCACCTCTCCTTTTCAACCAACTTCACGATGGAAGGAATTTCATTAATGTAGCCAATAATTAGAGAGACTAGAGAACCTACTATGCAACAAACCAATCGAAGATGCATAGTTCTCCTAAGATTTTTATTTCCCTTTATTAGTGAAGTTAAGAATTCTCCCAAGAGTACCACAAGTTATTTCAAATTTTCCAACCCTATGATGGTGACAAGAAGTCTTTAACATCCTTGGACTCTTCCACAAACAAGAATTCAACTTGGCATCCACAAGTTGTGGTCCACCTAACTTAAGCTCAAGTGTGTAAATATGGATGAAAGTGCATAAACAATACCCCAAAGAGGCAATAAAACAATTTCCCTAAGGTCCTCAATCATGTAACCACATTTTAGAAAGGGGTATATAATCACAATCAAGTCATAAAGAATGTCATCATAAAAATGGAATTCATCTAAAGTGATTTCAAGAGGGAACTCTATCCTTGATCAACAAGTAGTGATACCTTAGTAAACAATTGAAACACTCAATAGTGAACTCTCTTGGTTCCTTTTATTACGCTCCTTCTTTAGTGAAAACTTAAGTTTGTTGGAAATTCCTCCCATGCACATCTTGGGTCTATCAAGTGGATTGTAAATCCCCAAGAAAGACTTTCTATCATAGGTAAGGATACCAACACTCACAATTAAATATTTCTTTCTGTCATGATCAAGCATCAAGTTTGATGTATAATAATCTCCATATCACGAGAGATTACCTGGGTCAAATGGGAGAAGTGGCCAAGGACATAGGTTTTAGCTATACTCATTTTCCCCTATGGTGCCATCCCCAAAATTAGGCATAGCCCCTCTTTGTCAATATTAGAAATATCAGGAGCAAAAAAAAGGTGGAGAAAAGTGTCCTTCAAGTCAACTTCAACTATAGTGTTCTCATGAATGCACTCACTATTAGTTTCAAGATCTTCACTATGAGTATGCTCAACATAAGAAACACATAAAGAAGAAGTAGATGGAATTTGTAAACATGCACCACCTCTTCTTTCAGAAAGGTAATCCTCACATACATACAAACCACCACTAGCATCAAAGGTATCACAATCAAAACCATTTCCATTTTCATGATTTCTTTTAGCAAAAATAAGACTTTTATCACACAATATGCTCAAATAATCATCTCAATTCTCATGATCAACTCTATCAACATCATTACTAACTTGAGACTCATAAATCACACTATACACATGCTCAAGTAGTAGACTACACTCATGAGTAAGTTGATCATCATTCACACCCTAACTAATTTTCAGAAACTCATATGCCAACTTAGACTTACCTTGGATTTCACAAGGGTCAACTAGTGTGTGAATACTTCTATCACTTGGCAGTGGGACCTTATTCAAGTTACAAGTGCTAGAACTAGGTGGATACAAATCATTCTTTCAAGAAAAAACACTTTTTTTATCTATAGGATCAACTAGTGATTGCAAACTTAAAACAAGAATTTGATCTCCATGCACCTAGCAGCACCAAGAGTATCACAAAGAGAAGGCTCATTCAATTCTCCTCTACCCAAACCACCAACTATATCCACATGTCTAATACTATCCATATCACAACATTCTAAGTTTATAGGAGTGTAGGAGATAGAATTATTACCTTTTAGCTCACATGAAGTATGGCCTTTACCTTGGTGTATGTCATGGCATCCCACTTGCTCCTTTGGGAAGTTTTCATCACATGGGAGTTTGTCAACTCTTCTCCCTTGATTAATATCTTCATCACTCTTTCCAAGGTTGGAATTCTTATCCACAAGCTCTTTTAGATGATCAATTATCTCTTGTTATTCTTGAGCAGTGTAGTGCTTCCCTTATTAAAGGGTTAGTTTCCTTTCCCTCCTCTCAACTTTCTCTATATGGATGGGTGGGTTTTGGTTAAGTACAACTTGGAATGGGGAATTGGATTTGGTATAGGTTGAGGCATTTGGGTAAGTGGAGCTTGGAATGGAGAAATTGTGTTTGGTGTAGGTTTGGAGTTCCTTTGACCTTCTATGTGATCCAACCTTCTCAACCTTCCACTGAGAGTAGACATACCTCCTCTCATTAATGAATTATCCCCAACATTGATGATAAATCCCCTTTGACTGATATTATATCCATTTTTATTCTTTCAATGCTATAGTTTATAGTTCTAATATAGGCCAAGAAAGCATTAGTAGCATTTTTGTCCATGGTACCTACGAAAAGACAATAACATAAACAACAACTAGTTAGCTCAAAAATGTCCTCACCACACTCTCACACCTTTTGTTATCTCATACTTGGCTTCTCAAGTGCTGAAAGTTGGCTTATAATCCGTAAGAAGTTGAGGAATGAGTTCTACTCTAGTCCGGAATGGATTTTCATTTGAAAGACTAAAATAAATCTTATTCGGACTCGAGCCAAGAAACTTCAACAAATCAAAAATGATAAAAGAACCAAAAGAACGAAAACTCAAAGAAAATAGATTCAAAACTAATTCACAATATAGTAGGTGATTACTTGTTGCTAATTAGTACTAGAATAGAGTAATGTAACTAAAGAAACAAAGAAAAGAAACCAAGAATAAAAAATTTGAGCTTAAGCAATTTTGGGAAGGTGATGATGTGGCAGCCTCTCATTGGTTGTTGAAATTTTGAAAAAAAAATCTTGTAATCAACTTGTATTCAATCATACTTCAACTTAGAAGGTAGAGAATTAGTCTTGATGAAGAAAATACAAAGAATAAACCCTTTTTCAAGCTCAGAAGAGTTTGAAGTTTTTATGGTCCCCACTTGTACTTTCCGTTGTACTTGCTATTGTCCTCTTCTTTGATAATATTCCTTTTGATGCTCTTTCTTCCTTTGGAAGACTTGGAATATTCTTTGAGACAAACAAATAGCACACTCTCTTTCTCCTCCTTTTAGGATCAAACAACACTTTTTGAATCTTCTTGTTCAACAATACATGAAGAACATGACGAATACCAAGAACATTCAAAGATTGAATCTAAGTTAAATGAGCTCCGAATTTGATGATTTTTGTTTCTTTTTGCACACGTTGAGATCCTAATTACAATCCACACACATTCAAGCCACAAATCTCAACAAATTACAAGATCCACCTTTCAAATTTCTTCTACCTTAAAGCTTAACAATGGTGAATAACTCAAAATACCACAGATTGAACTCAAATCCTAGATCTAGACCCTATTAGTGTTAGGAAACAAGGATCTAACACTAGAAACAAACAAAACACACCAAAATTTCCTAGATCTAAGTCTCAAAATTTGGCAAAAGGACAAAAGCGTGACACCTATTTTTTTGCGATATTCAGATTTTTGACACTCTTTTTTGTTTATTTTCTAGATAACAATCCAAAGATTGATTTAGTTGGAACAAAATCAAACCTTTCTATTGATACCAAATGATATAGATCCAACTAAGAAATAAGAAAATGAGATTAAAACTACACTAAAGAAACAAGACAAATCCTAGAATATAATAACAAGAATCAAACTCAAACAAATGCAAAAGGTAAAGATAAGTAACATAACATAAGAATCCATAAGAAATAAGGACATAAGGGTGTATCAAAACCTAAGACCCTTAGACTCAAAGAAACAAACACCGAGTTCTTACATGAAGGTAAGAGGAGAATCACTTCACCTCAAGAACCCCCATTTCTACGCTAAAGTTCAATTGAAGTGATTCCACACTTACCCTAGTTACACTCTCACAAGAGAAAAGTCATTCAATATTCTTTCAATATCCAAAATCAACTTACTAATGAAAGTGAACTTAATAAAAGTCTATCTATAGTCTATTACATAATTTAATTGACCAAAAGGCCCTTAATGAGCTCCAACACTCCATAGGTACTTCTCAATGTTCTAATGTAATGAACATAACACCCTTAATGATGGGCCACCTTGGAGTGTAAGACATAGTGAAAGGGTGCCTCTTTAATGCTCCAAAATAGTGAGTTCTTCAAGTTTCAAAACATGAACACTCCAAAGTTGTGGGTTCTCCAAGCTTCAAAATGTTAACACTTCAAAGTCGTGCATTCTCCAAGCTTTAAAATGTAAAATCCTATAGAGCTCTCGGTTAAGAATCAAGGCAAGCCCCCATGCAATATTCCACACATGGCATTTCTCTATTGAGTGCCCAAAATTATCTCCCCATGCATGCTCTCTTCCCCTCAACTTAACAATAACCAGATTCTTCATGTGTTGGCCTCGAATGATGTCTTCAAAATCTATGATGGTCATTTGTCTCATATCATTAAAAGTGTGGCATGAGTATTAAATATGTGGTACTCATAAGCAACTGCCAATTGATCTCTAAAGACAATGAAAATATAGATAACACACTAGAAAGAATTTAAACTACGCTCAAATATCTAGGGAAATAACATAGTAAAGCTAAGGAGGAAATAAGGATAAACTATCCTATTTTTTCCATACTTTGGAACCCAAGCACTCTGCCGTATATCACTTGTGCATGTACAAAAGGAGCAGATGAAGGATATACAATAGTATACAAAGCCAAATAATGGATATACAACTTGAACTTATAAAGAAAGAGAGGGATATGTGGTAATACCATAACTATATATATACATGTATGTTCATAAACAAGGCTAACCTTAAGGTACAACCTAAAGTAGTCATACTACAATCCTAGGAACTAGTACTAACATAATCAGGAACTCCACTAAACATGAGATAATTATCCATAAAAAAGAAAATGTAAATAAATGAATTAGAATCATACCTCAAATCTTAGTACAAGTTCAGTAATCAATTTGTCATGAACTAACTATAATAATAACATAATACAGTAACCGGCTAGACCGGATAAACAATACCTAAATCGAGCCCCATAACTCCGAAGGTCCAATCAACACATATTTCAACGCAAATAATACTCATTACTTATACCTATGCAACCCCCTATAAGGTTGATAGAAATAGGCACATACTGGTGATAGGCAATGTGCATGCAATGATTAATGAAAAGTGAATCCATAATACCATCACCAATCCAAGTGCAAAAAAGTACCCCAGTATAATGTCACAACCTAATTTATGAGACATAATGGCACTTTCTTTATCTCACTAGTAGGTAAGCTAAACCGTAGCCCAAATTTATAAGTAATAGGTTTATTTCGTGCAAAATGACCAAAAAATGGGAAATAAACAATTAAAGACTTATAATAACATTAAGAAGCAATGATAGTTAAAAATAAAGCATCAACAACCATCCCATGACCTAGTACTGACAGTACAAGAGCTACTATTGAAGGAACATAAGTACTAAAATAATCAAATACAATTTGTCTTAGAAAATGAAATATTGGACACAGATAATAGAAGGATAAAAGGGAAACTCTAATTTTGAGAGCTCACCCTATCTCCAAAATCAAGTCCGCATGATCTCACCTCAACGATGGATACTAATACTCAAATTTGTACTACAAAGATAAAAAAAGTGTTGTATGAATACGGAAAGCACGAGAACTTAGTAGGTATCATCGATCGACAGAGCTAAATCATGATATAAATACGATAAAGATGCCAGATAAATAGGCTAAGTCAAGGTAAAAGGGGAAAACCTGTAAATAATCTCCAAGGTTGTAACTAAATAATCGAAATACATATAATATGAAAGAGGGCATAATTAATACTATAAGACTAACCCCCATAAGGTAGTAAGCACAAAAAAACAAGTAAACTAATATGGGCCCCCAAAAAACCAAAGGTTGCAATCAAAGGAAATTAGATAACCAAAGTTCTATAAATTTACTGAATATCAAGCCATAACCATGAATCCATCTATACCATATAATATCATAAATAAACCTTTAGTGAAAGAATTAAATCGGAACTCAATAGTATTATTGTAATATAATCATTTGTCAGACTTGAACCACTGGTTTCACTCAGAATTAGCACCAAATCCCAAATACCAAACTAGCATAAATATCATATATCTAATATCCTTAAAATCTATAATAAGCATTTCAAAGGGTATCACCTGCATAGAGAAATATAAAAAAGCTAACACCAATCTCGACCTAAGGTGGGTTGGAGGGGCCCATTTTTAATCCCCAAAATCCATTCTAAGGATAATTCTACCCAGAACAAGGCTAAGGAATCTAAATTCACTTCTAGATGTTACACAAGCCACCCTAAGATAGCAATTCTACCTAAATCATGATAACTAAGCAATTTTGCTTAAATTATAGTCCCTTAATACGCAAAATAGATTCAATAATACTATCAATCATACCTCTGTTACTGAAATCACATCCTATATCAAGAGTAATATCATAATTATATCATGAATTAGCTTAATCTATGAAGAAGGTAAACCTAGTCTACCTGGATGCCGAAGAAAAATTTGAAGAATTCACTAAAACTACAATTTCCTCTTTCGGGAAGCTTCTACAAGATGCCACACTATCAAAATCTCAATCTACTCATCAAATTAAGGACAATGATACACATATTCCACTATTGATCTTTGGGTCCAAAATTACATAAAAATCCCATGCAGGGCTCGCTTGCATAATCGCACTTTTGAAACCAACAATACATGCTTAAGGATCATTTACCCTCAAGAATCATTGAATTTTTAGATATAAGGGTGCTAAAATCAACCCATCAACATTCTAAGGAATTTGAAAAAAATTGAATGATTAAATCATGAAATTGATGGAAGCATATCAAGAATTCAAAGAGGATACACATAATTTTCGTACATAAATGCTCCAAAATCACCCAAGTTTTCACCCTTTATAGGGTTCTATACTCTTGAATATAGGTAAAGAATGGGAGAAATCAGGCTAAACAGGGTATTTATAGCATTCCCAAGTATCCAAGTATCGCTTAAGCGGATATTAGGCGGCATAAGCAGTCACCTCTTGAGCGACCTAGTACCACTTTAGCGATATTTGGTTTCCTGTATAGATTCGCTTAAGCGGTCCCATGCCACTTAAGAGAAAATCGCTTAAGAGTTGGTGGTTTTGCTTAAGAAAAGCTCTACTAAACTAGCCCAATCGCTTAAGTGATTGGTATATCGCCTTAGTGCCCCAATACTTAAGTGGACCAAAAGGGAACTTAAACAGGTGCTCCAACAGCAGCTGAGACTTGGCATTATTTCGAGGATTCACCAACTACTCGAGATTTATCTTGAATACCTTATATGGAAATAAACTATACTAACCTATCAAATTCAATGTTCTAGACTCAATGGCACAGTCAAAATTTCTATTTGAGGTTGTTTCTATGAAAATTGGGTGCCATATAGATGTGCCATTTTTCTAAACTTTTGGCCAATAGCCGAAAATGATTTCAGGATCCTAGAGACCAGGACCAGGGGTTGACCTAGCCTAAACTCAATGTTCTAAAGTTGTTGAAATAGTCAAAAATATCTTATGAGGTTGTTTGATTGATGTTTTTTCTGATAGCCAATTTAAACTAGCAAAGACTTTAAAATAGGAAATTGGCTCTAAAAAACAAATAAAGTGCTCGATAACTTAATGGTCAGCTCCAACAAGTCATAATAACTTAGGGAAGATATAGAAAATCTTTAAATGGTGTAAATACGTAGAAATATATAAAATGACCGAAGGGTCAATTCAATATCCACTACTAAAAGAACTTTTGTCCGCAAAAGTAATGGATGAGGATGTACCTGAAGCTTATGTTGGTGAGGATACTCATTCCGTGTCTCACTCCTTATCTCCAAAGTAGCCTATTCTATAGGGAAGTAACTCTATTGAACCTTAGCTATTGGAATCTCTCTAGCGCACAACTTCCTCACATCACTAGCTAATATGAGCACAATCTCTTCCAGAGGGTCAACCACTCATCCAACTAAAATGAGTCCCATCTATGTACATGATAAGGATAGGTATGTATCGGTTTAATTTAGAAACATGGAAAATTGGATAGACAACATAATCCACCTCACCAATTGTGCAAAAAATCTCAAAGGGTCAAATATATCTAGGATTGAGTTTGCCTTTTCTCTCGAACCTAATCAAACCCTTCATGGGCGTACTCGAAGGAATACTCGGTCACCAACTCCAAATCTCAAGGCACAAAGTCTATGATCTCCATAAGCCTTCTTTCCACTCTGAGATACCCTTAACCTATTCTAAATCACCCTGACTCTATCTAGTGACTCCTGAAGCAGATCAGTACTATGGGGTTTAATCTTTGAGGTTTCAAACCACCCAATCGGAGAGAGACATATCTTACCATACAAAGCCTCAAAAGGTGACAACTCAATACTCGAATGGTAGCTATTACAATACATAAACTCTACCAAAGATAAGTATTAACCTTAAAAGTCCATAACCTAGGCTCAGAGCATATACTCAGAACCTGAATATTTCACTCTTACTGCCCGTTAGTCTGAGGATAGAAGGTCGTACTAAGATCCACTTAGCACCCAACTCCTTCTGAAAAGCTCTTTGAAAAAAGATAGATGTGAACACCGAACCCCAGGATGAAATAATAGATAGAGGCACACCATGCAAATGGACTATCTTATAAACATCGATATGAGCTAACCTTTTGGCCCCGAAGGACATCTGAATAGGAATGAAATATTTTGATTTGGTCAATCAATCCATAGTAACCCAAATACCATCAAAACCACTAAAACTATGTGGCAAAGCACTAACAAAGTCCATGGTAATTTGCTCCTAATTCCACTTAGCAATGGGCAATATTTGAATCTAGCCACCTGGCCTTTGTTGTGGCCTTCAGCTATTAACAAGATAGGCAATGAGCTACAATGTTTGCCACATATCTATTCATACCACTCCACTAATAATGTTTACTCAAATCTATATACATCTTAGTTGTACTTAGGTGAATAGAATATCTTGAGCTGTGAGCCACACACCAAATTGACTAAATTAAGTCATCAATCCTCGGAACACTAATGCAACTATCATATCTCAAAACATCCTCTAAATCTATGGCAGTCATCTTAGACTCACCATCCAACACTTGATTAAAGATGATGCAAAGTATCATATCCTTTAACTAACGACTCTAAATCTGCTCAAATAGCAAAGACCTCCCCTTAAATCTAACAATAATCCTCCTAGGATCTGAATTATCAAGTCGCACAATCAAATTGGCTAAGGACTAGATATCTCATGCAAATGTCCTGTGAGAAACTACGATGGGAGATAAACTACTCATACTCATTGTTTTCTAAATCTAGGAATATCTACCGTATTCGCCTTTCCTGGATGATACAAAATAGAGATTACATAATCCTTAAGCAACTTTATCCATTTACCCTGCATAGAGTTAATCTCTCTCTAGGGTATAAGATGTTGAATACTAAAATAATCCAAGAAAATCTCACAATGAACACCATAAAGATAATGTCTCCAAATCATTAGAACAAAAATTATCGCCTCTAACTCCAAATCATGATTAGGTTAGTTGTGCTCATGCAGCTTCATCTACCTCTATATTTAAGCAATAACTCATCCCTGATTCATCAACACATAACCCAAACCAACCCCAAAAGCATCACAATATATGGTGAATCCCTCCCTCTCGGTAGGAAGAGCTTAGACTAGAGCTGAAGTAAGAAATACCTTAAGCTTTGCAAAGCTTGACTCATACTCCTTGGATCATAAAAAAGGAACCTCCTTCTGAGTTAATCTAGTCATTGGCACTGGAACAGAAGCAAAACTAACCATATATAGTAACCGACTAAACCAATGTATCTATGAACCTCAGACAAAGAGGTAGGACTAGCACAATCACAAATAGCCTCAATGTTTTCTAAAAGACACCGACTCAAGACAAAACTCATGCTTAGAGAATTTGTAAAGAAGTTTATGATCTCTAAAAGTCTTGAGCATAATCCTCAAATGATGCATATGCTCCTATTTACTCCTCGAATACAAAAGGATGTCATCAATGAACACAATCATAAGGGAATCCAAATAAGGCCTGAACATGTTGTTCATCAAATCCATAATTGTGGTTGGGGTGTTAGCCAACCCAAAAGACATTACTAGAAACTCATAATGACCATATTTCGTGTTAAAGGTTGTCTTTGGGATATCTTTAGCCCAAATCCTAAACTGATGGTAACCCAACCTCAAGTCTATCTTACAGAACACTGCTGCACCCTGAAGTTGGTAAATTAAATCATTGATGTGATTTATAAGATACCGATTCTTCATTAGTACCTTATTATGCTACCTATAATCAATTAACATATGTATGGAACCATTTTTTTTCTTCACAAACAAGATAAAAGCTTCCTAAGGAGACATACTTGATTTATAAATATCCTTACAAACTAGGTCCTAAGGTTGAGAATTTATCCCCTTAAGCTCGACAGGAGCCATTCGATAAGGTTCCATAGAAATAGGTCATATGACTAGCTCAAGATTAATTAAAAACTAAATATCAAACTCAAGAGAAAGACCAAGTAGATTGATAGGAAAAACATCAAGAACTCAGGAACTATAGGATCAGAGTTAAGTATTGGATTCTCCATACTAGCATCTTGAATATAAGTGAGATAAGACTCATAACCCCTCAAAATAAGTCTCATAGTCCGATATATGAGATAATCCCTATCGGCTCACAACTAATAACTACCTATCACACAACCGGTGGTATGCCAGGAATGGCTAAGGTAACGGTCTTGAAAAAATAATCCAAGACTGTATAATAGTCGGATAACAATTCTATGCCTAGAATCACATCAAATTACACCATATCTAACATAATAAGATTATCATGAGTATCAAACTCTTGAACAGTCTCAACACATGATCCATAAACCTAATCCACTACTAAGGAATCACCCACAAGAATAGATACACATAATGTTACAGATAATGAATTCTAAGGCAACTCTAACCATAGGGCATAATAAGAAAACACCTAAGAATAAGAAAATTCCCAATTAAATAAAACAAAAGCCGATTAATAGCACACCACGATTGTACTTGTGATAATAGCATCCAAAGACTCATTCTTTTGTCTAGCTAGTACAACATACAACTAACCATGCCTACCACTGGCTGGGCTCCTACCTAATATCCTTTTCTACCTGCTCGAGAACCTCCATGAGCACCCTGGGGATGACCCCGATGACCTTGCACCACCTATAGTTGGGGGAAAAACTTCCTTAATTGGTGGAACACTCTAAGCTGAAGGAACCATTTCTCCATAACTGGGCACTCTCTTGATAAATGGCTAAAGTCCCCACAATCATAATAGTACCTAAGCGTTGTACTAAAACTAAAAGATCTGGCAGACTAGAATGACCATCACAACTATAATAACTAGAAAATGAACCCATGAAATGTTGACCACTACTCTATCAAGGATGATCATTGTAACTAGATTGGTGTCCCTTGGTAATTTTAAATCCTGTATAAATGGGACTACTAGACTGACCTGATATTAATACGACTGACACAGAGGGTACCTACCTTGAGAACCACTGCCCCTCAACCACGATCTATTATAACTCCCACTAAAATTATTCTGATATTGTAGCCTCTTATTGATGCCCCCTTGGGAATAGCAATTCATCTCCTTTATATCTTGACTATGATAAAAAACCAAAGCAAAGGACCTACCCGCAACAGTTAAACTTTGTATAGACATGCATAGAAAAAGTCTTAATCCACGAACAAAGTAATGAACCCTCTCATACTCAGTAGTTAGAATAGAAGTAACATGCTTATCCAACTCATGAAGTCAAGCTTCATACTCCACAACAGTCATAGATCCCTTCTACAACCTCGAGAACTAATTCGTAAGACTTCAAGGCATATGCTTCTCCAGGATGATCTCAGAGAACTAAATCTATGTTACTAGTGGAGATCCATTTGACCTGGAATCAAGATGACCTCTCTATGAATATCGATCTTCCAAGTCAAACTAAAAAGTAGTGTAATCCATACCATAAGTCTTAACAAGGCCCAAATTATGGACCCTATCCTTACAGGTAATCAAAAACTCATAAGTATCTTTGCCTCTATACTAGAAAACCTAGGCTGAGAAAATCTAAAAAATCTACCCAATAGCTTGTACTCCTTAATAGTCTAGTAGGCTGGAAAACTACCGGTTGAGCAACCACCAAGCAGGAGAGACGTCAACTCTAGAAGTTGCATCTATGGACTACGCCACCACCTCGGTACTACTCTGATCCATAAATTATGCACCATCATACAATGCATCACCAATAGATCCCAAAAGTTGAATTAATGCATCCCTGAGCACTAAAGAAAAAATAAACCCTGATAGAGCCTGGGCTGGTCCCTAGCTCACTGGTGGATGGGGCATAAATATCTCAGGCTCGGTGGTAAGAATATGGTTTAGTAATGGCCCCCCATCCTGTCCCCTAGCTGGGGATAGATATCTAGGTTGTCCAAACCTATAGGACATCTATGAACAATGACTAGATCCCTAGGCTTGAGCTCAAGATCATCCTCTCTTGTAGTGGTAGCACGTGTCTTAGGCATCTGTGAAAGAGTGAAACCAAGTGAATTATTTAGAAACCAACTCAAATTCTTTGCACAAAATTAGTGAAAGAAGTAAAAAAACCCGTAAGAATGTCTTATAGCCTCCTAAAGATAAGAAATAGACATCATTGTTACAATCCATGAGAATCTACTAGATACTTTCTCTTATAACAAAAAGACTAGAGAACTTAGGCTTTGATACCAATTTTCCATGACCTAATATATGATTCAAGATGGCCTTTACTTTGCCCATCAGTAGGTAAGCCAAATTATAATGCAAAGCTAAAAGCAATGGGTTATATTGGTGCAAAATGGCCTAAAAGAAAAAAATCACCAAATAAAAACATATTATAACATTAAGAAAGTACTGATAGTCTAAGATATATATTAAGTATTAACAACCATCCAATTACCTAGTAGTGTCAGTACAAGATCTACGATAGATGGAGCATAAGTACTAAAATAGTTAAATATAATATATCTCGAAAAATGAAAGATTGGACATAGATAACAAAAGGAAAAAGGGCCAACTTCAACTATGAGTGCTTACCCTATCTCTGTAATTAACATAGCAAGATCGTCACGTCAGTGGCGGCTACTAGTACTCAAATCTACACCAAACACATACATAAGTATATCATGAATACAAAAACCACAGGTACTCAGTAGGAATCATAGATCGACTGAGCTAAATAATGAAATAAATATTATAAAGATGTGAGATAGATAAGCTAAGTCAAAGTAAAAGAGGAAACTTGAAAATAAGATCCAACACTGTAAATAAATAACCAAAATAGAAATAATATGAAAGAAGGCAAAATTTATACTACAAGACTCTCCCTCATAAATGAGTAAGTATAGAAAAGTAAGTAACTCAATATAATGCCCCGAGTCTGTACCCCAGACGTTACACGGTGCTTACGACCCCAAAAGATGACAAGTTAACCCATGACTGGTACTTGGTGTGAGCACTAAATAATAATACTAAAATAATGTGAAAGTTAGGTTAAAATTCCATAAGGTTCATAATCTGAATATTTATAAATATAGGAACTGATAATAACATCTGAAAAGTGAACATTATCTGAATTAGTCTAGTCTGGAAAGCCTCTACTGAACTGTCTAAATATGGAGTGGATGGGACAAGCCCTCAACTAACTATGACTAATAAAATATTGAATCTACTGTAATACCGAAATAAATAATATCCTCAATGGATGAGGACTCACTACTGAATCTATTGCTGCTAACTGAATCTGGCTAAGAGTAGTCAGGAACCTGAGCATCCGAACCTATGATATGAGACATCATAGCGTAAGAAAAGAGTATGTGGAATGAAGTTGTATTCTAGATGAGGTAAGTCTAAAATGCATGGTTTAATATGTACGAACTATAACTAATTGAGTGATATGAATATAACTTAATGAGATTTCATGGATAACTGAAGCTATTGTAAACACTGATTATGCAATACTATGCATATACATATATACTGTGTCTGAGATTTATACTGAAACTGAGTACTGAGTTCTTATAACTGAGTACTAAAATCTGAAATTACTGATATCTGATTTACTTATAACAAGTTGACTATTTCTAACAACCCTGATTTTGTAGAACTGAACCGAGTTCTATGTTGTGACTAAAATTGAAACTGTAGGAGGTAATCATCTAACCGACATGACCCTTTCTAAACCAATTGGGTCTAACCTATAAACCCAATTGGAAAGGTGTTAGTACTGTGCCATGGGTATAGACACTGGCTATGTGGATCCACTAAAGTGTCATCCCAAAGGACTTAGGGCCAGCCTCTACTAGAAGTTTCCGTGATGAGAATGGTATTACCTTCAACTGGCAGGTAAACACCTTTTCAACCCTTAACTAGCAGGTTGATATCTCAACCTACACTGGCTACGTAGCTCTAGGATGCAAGGACTGCTACTAAGGATAACACCCTCTACTGATATGTGAGCCCCTCTTCTTGGGTTCGCTCAGTGCTGAATCCTACCCCCAACTGAATGACACTGATTATTAAATTGGACTGAACTAGACTGAGTTTTGTTGAGTTCTCTTACTGACTGAGTACTACTAATCATGATGTTACTGAGACTATTATATAACTACTGTGATCTAAGAAAATAGCTAGATTTTTCATGTATTGAATACCCCCAAGACTTGATAGCATCAATAGTAAAACATGGCACAATCTTAAAAGCATACTAGCTAGTCACTTAGTCATGATGCATTCATTGAGACATTTTTTCAAACACTTGCAAGGCATAAACTTGTACATAAATTGTAACACATGCTAAAATGTCACGATTTCACTATTCAATTCACAGAGGCATTCTAACAAACGCTTGAGGAGCATGATTATTTCACATAATAATAAATATATATAAATATCGTGGCTACAATATTCAACTTGTAAATTAAAGCATTTGAAATAAGAATCACATAATTCATCACACATGCAATCTTAATTTCCTTAAACTTGTAATTTATCATAGATTGAAACACAAACAACATAATAATCATGAATATAATCTAATTTAGACATCGAAACCACAAATCTGAAAACTTGTATTTTTAAATAGGGTTCTTTGACTCTATGGGTGGTAAGGGCCTATGAATGAACACCTAACATACCTATAAAGATGAGTTCTTGAAGTTTCTTGGTGGAATTATTGATTCTTGAAGGCTAGGGTTTTGCTAATTAGAAGAGAGAATGTTCTCGATGTGTGGGAAATTGAGTAAATGATGATCTAATTAGGCTATTAGGGTATAATTAATGTTTTTATACTGAATAGGGCCGTGGAAAAAGATGAAATTTCTCCTGAAAGAAATTAAAATTCAAGTCACTGTATTCCTATTTTGTCCTTCACCGCGACGCGGTGGGATCGCGGTGAGCCACTGGAAGTTGGCTAAAACTATTTTAAAAATGGACATTTGCAAAAATGGATTTTGGTGCGACATGGTGGAATTGCGTCGGGCAACTAGAAATTTACAGTTCTGAAATGGCATGTTGGCGCGATGCGGGCCAATTATGGTACCTTACTAGAAATTGAAAAATATTATTTTGCACTGTAGCGCCGCGCGGCCTAATTGCAGTGCTTTACTAGGAATGTCAATTGGGAACATGAACTTCACCATGATGCGTTGGAATCATGGTGCCTCACTGGAAACTGAAGAATGCCATTTTTACCCTCACCATGATGTGGTGCTTTTAAATTTGACATACTATTTCACTAAAAGTGTCATAACTTCTTACCCGGATATTAGATTTGGATGAAATTTGTATCGTTGGAAAGCTGACTAATTTCCTACACAATGATGGGTCTTAAGCTAGAAAATTATGAGTATTGTTGAAAGTATATATAGGAATTCTTTTGTACTAAGAGCTTAACTAAGCTAGAAAAATATGGGATATTACAATATCTCGTCCTTGGGAACATTCATCTTCAAATGAGACAGATTAAGATGAGAAATACTGATAGACTGAGTTTACATACTGAGTATTGATAACGCTCAAACTACAGCTCTCGTAAGAGTGTAAGCGGTCGTTGTCAAATATAGAACCCAACTGGGTTGGGTGTCGAATCCCATAGGGAATACTTGGTCACTAAGTATGCAACGATTAGTAGACTGTTGATCGAAAATTCTACGAAAAAAAGGGGGGATTTAATTGTAGCATGAATTACGAGTATCAAAGTAACAAAGAAAAATTGAATGTTTAGTAGGTTTTAATCAATGAGAATTGTAAGTTAGGGTTATGTCCACCTTATGAGTTTTACGTATCTATTGGCTATGAGTTATGCGGAATTCAGACATGCATGCGCTTATAGAGATTCGTATTCTATGGTAAATCCTAGTGTCTTTCGACCATCAAGGATTATATCACTTTAACTCTTTCGAGCTTAAAGCGTATACTAATGGTATGAATTCTCCAAGAGGTTAATCCAGTTACGGCACTAACTTTTAAACAGGGGTTGGTAGCCCTATTTCCTTGTCATTCTCTCTTTTCCAGACATGTAACTATTCTTTCGAACAAGTTAATGCTATACTGGCGTATTCTATATGTTTTCAACCACAAGAATTCAATTAAGATGAAGAGAGTAATGATATAAACAACATACGTATCAAGAATTCACAAACTCATAGCAATAGATAGTATCTCATAAGGCTTCCATAACCCTAACAGAGAAGTTTAGCTACTCATGAGCACAACGGAGATCACAATTAACATCATCATCATATCAAAACTAGAATGATCTCACGTTGGAGAGGAGTGTAGCGTCACAACAAGTTTGACTTTTATCCTCCTGGTGTTTCCCACGAGTTAGCATTTTTCTCTGTTAACAATTGTAACGTGAATTAGGAGCAAAAGTCGAATGAAAAAGACTTGAATTAATGAATGAGTGAGAATAATAAAAAGCTTGCTGAAAAATTCAGCAAATAGGGTTTTTATAACATCCTTCTCCTAGTCCTACTGAAATAGGGTTTTTATCCTTGTCCTAGTCCTACTGGGTTACTGCATACTTGTCCTAATCCTACTAAGTTACTGCTGATCCCCCAAGTCTTTAGAAATGTTGTTTTTTCCCGGGACAAGTTTTCCATGCATCACCTTAAGTCCACAAGCTTCCAGAAGTTGCCTTCCTTCTTACGTGAAGTTTCCTTTGGCGTCCAACAGTCCATAAAATGCTGAAATCTTCATCATTTTTTCCTGAAAACTTTCTAATCACGTTGGTTAGCTCACTTACAGGAAAAAGGACTAAAAGTGCAGGAATTATATACTTTGTCCTTTAAAACTTAGCTAAAATATGGGTAAATTAAGGTGTTTTAGGCGTGTAAATACGCCTAACATCAACACCCCACACTTAAAGCTTTGTTTGTCCTCGGACAATATATCATGTCCATATAAACATCTACTTAGGGTTTCACAGTAACAACACAAAATATTCATCAAGACAGGCACAACAATTATTAACAAAGAGTAGTTTTCTAATAACTTCTAGAAACAATTCAACCTCCAACATAGACTCGTGATGATGGTTAATTTGTATTCAAAAGTTAAGGCTCAAAGAATCATACAAGACTACCCAAAACTCATCAACCATGTGTGTCTCACAATATATCACCCATAATTACTCACAAGTATTTCATTTTTCAAAACATAGGTATAAGATTATCCTTTCTCTCACTCTCACAAAGAATTCATATGTTACAACTGATGACCATAGGCTTGCCCTTAGTGTAATGCTCTACTAATATCAAAATGTTAATCTTAGGATCAAATAGGTCTTTACAGGTTGTAATGTAGGCTAAAGGACGGGTAGGACTATTTTGGCCAGAAATAGTGACTATGTTCCTAAGCGCTTTAATACATCACATTATGCCATTAACACTCTCTTTTAATCAACCCTGCTACCTTTCTTTCATCTATCACCCCTTTTCACCTATTTTGCCATTCAATCATAAATATCTTTTTATTTAATCATAAACACAATTTATCTTTTTGTTTTTCTATTTCTTTTTCTTTTCTCTTTTTTTTATAACACACCTCTATGATAGCCACTCTTTTTCATAACAAATTCAAGTACCAATACACTCTAAGGCATCACTCTCACCCAATTTCCTCTTATTTTGTCACATGACTTCACAATTTAAAGCACTTAGGAATTTAGATCAAATTATGGTCTTGAAAAAAAAATGGATTAGGCTTACATATGAGGCTGTCAAAGAAAATGGCTAAAGGCTCAAAGGGGGTTAACTAAGATAATGTCCATGGGTAGGTAAAAGGAAGGTAAGTAATCACAGGCTGCCAAAGAAATTCCTAAATCATCTCCTAAGCTCGCACTCTTTATTTCACTTTACATACACACCAGGCAAGTTCTAGCATCAGCCACAAACACAGAATATACTATAACCTCACACACACAAGGCACATGGTCAACTTTATTGGGAGCGTATAGACTCTTGACCTAACATTTGAAGGAATTAAACCACATAACAGTGAGTCACATTTGGAGCCTAAATGTCTCAATAGTAATGGTTTTAGCACAAACTCTTGTCATAATACCATGCCGCCTATCAGAACAATTGCATGCAAAGTGTAAAAAAAAAAATTCTAAAATTTAACTACTAACAACTAAATACAACTAAAACAAATAAACATAAATAAATGCAAATACAGATAAAGAAGTATAGCATACAAATACCGGCACCTCACACTTAGACGGGACACACTGCCCTCAGTGGAAAATAAATAAGAAGAACCTGATTAGTCAGACTCATCCTCTATGTCTGGGGTCATACCCCCTGCATCGGAATCATTATCAGAGTCGTCGTCATCAGAGTTCTCCTCCACGTCGGAGACTGGCATTCGTCGATCATCATCGGTTGGCATGTCGTCATCAAGAGGTTCCTCAAAATATACACTTACTCCACACATAGCCCTCGCATGCTCATTCATTTGGTAGTCATAATCCAACTGTTGGAGCTATGAAGCAGTTGGAACACGACCCCCGCTCATCATGGAAAACCTTGTCATGCCATATAAATAGCGACAAAAGCTTTCGTCGCTAGCATGTCTTTCTGCAGTGGTTAGGTTGACGCCAAGCATGGATTCAACATCTTTAACCTTTGTGAGGTCAACCTTCTTCGGGTTGTGTGGAAGCTTATGATCTGCAGGTTCCTCTTCGATGTCCTCCTTCCTCAATATCGCAGTCAACAGATTGTTAAAGCTGAAGTGGGACCTCCACACAAAAGCTTTCGTCGCTAGCATGTCTTTCTGCAGTGGTTAGGTTGACGCCAAGCATGGATTCAACATCTTTAACCTTTGTGAGGTCAACCTTCTTCGGGTTGTGTGGAAGCTTATGATCTGCAGGTTCCTCTTCGATGTCCTCCTTCCTCAATATCGCAGTCAACAGATTGTTAAAGCTGAAGTGGGACCTCTTGTGCAACCTGGCCTTATGCATTGAAGATCGAATAATTGCCCCAATGTTGATGGGGATGTTCATCATCAAAGAGTACACCAAGCACACTCTATCACGTGTGATCTTTGTGTACTGTGACCCTGGAATCAATAAAAAATTGACTATCCGCAACCATATCCGAGCTTCTCTGTTCAAGGAGGCATACGGGAAGGTATTGTGCCGACCGGTATCCTTGTGATGACTCCACCGTGCCATTGATCTTATTCCGCATAGTGTGTGTCTGATTGCCCTGTATGGAGGTCTGCGATAAATCTCCTTGAGCGGTGATGGATCCACAGATGGAAGACCCAGAAAAGAGTTGAAGAACTCCGCATTCAGTTGCAAGACTTGGCCCCGAATCTTCACTTCACTTTCGGTAGTCTTTGGGGACCAATTGGCATAGAATTCTCGCGTTAGATCAAGATTGCATTCTCCCATATCTTGGAAAATGAAATCAAGATGTAGCGCCATGATTTTAGCCAAAATGCGGGGTTCTTTCTTTGCTAGGCTCTCCTTTTGTATCAACTCCACATGAACATATTTTTTTACTTTATTGTTCTTGTACCACTCCTTTCCTTCCTCTTCTAGGACCCATTTTATCCCGTACATGCGTCGAGGTATTTGCAGCGAGGAGGATTCATCTTACTCTTTTCTTCCCCTTTTCTAGCCTTTCTGTGAGGTAGATGCTTTTTCTTTTCCGGGTCGACTTTTTGGTGCCATTATACCTGAGATTAAAATAATAGTCATGTTAGCTTTATCTCGGTAGATACAATCGACAAACCAACAGTAGTGGCACTACCCCACACTTAATTTGTTGGCACAAACCTAATGAAGTGAAAGATGTCGATTACTCAGACTTTATCGCCCTACATTTAGGTGTTATGTTCCAACAATATATTCCGCGCAGTCATACTTTTCTTGTCATCCTCACTATCCTTTTCAATTCTTTTTCATGTATTCTTAACTATGTTTTCATGTTTGGACTAATGCATCTCTTTGAACAAAACTACTACATAGATATCGTATCAATTTATGGCTTAGAAATAGTCACAACATCTCATGTTTCTAGTTAACCATGATTTTCATCTCGATGGACAAGTCATTCAAACATACAAGCTTTTGAGTTACAAGATTATGCAATTATCTTAACCATGTCGATTCCGCAAAAGTATGACAGTGTATCAAAGTCAAATTCAAGTTGGAACCAAGTCTAGAACACCCATACGTATTCTTTCACTCACTTAGTTGTATCACAACAAAAAACCACATTCAAATCACCAACACTACTTCAAGATTTAACAACTTATTATAGGCGTAGTATTGCAATACTTACGGAATATAAAAGAAGAGCAAAGAAGTACTTACTTGGTTGATGGCCTTGGAAGATGTTCTTGCAAAGTTAAAAGAGCAAAAAGAAAATTTTTGAGAGATTTTGGAGAGGTAGGCGGCGCTTAGGTTGAGTTTGCAATGAAATTTTGTTCTAAGACTAAGGTTCTATTTATAGGACAAGCTTGGGTCGGGTTTTGACCCATTTGGAATTGGATTAGGAGACCAAAAAGTGAGCATAGGCGGCGCCTTTTGCAAAGCCTAGTTGAGCATAGGCAGCGCCTATGCTATGGCATTGTTAGGCATAGGCGGCGCCTATGCCATGGAATTCTAGATTCAGAGACAAAAGGTTGTTGCATAGGCGACGCCTATGCTATGGCATTGTTAGGCATAGGCGGCGCCTATGCCATGGTATTTTAGATTCAGAGAGCTTAGGCCATAGCATAGGCCTTGCCTTGTTCGTTGCCTAGATTTTCATAGGCAATGCCTAACTCATAGCCTTTTTCTTCTTCATTCCCAACTTACCACCTTCAACATGCAATACTTCCAAATCAAAATTTGAAACCAATCTTCTCCTTTACACCTCTTGCACCTACACTTATTCAAAAATAACAAAAATGATTAGAACAATGGGTTGCCTCCCACCAAGTGCCTTAGTTTTGGTCGTGGCTCGACTCTTATTTTTGGATTTTTTTTATTTAACAAAAACAAACTCTTAGTAAAACAATAAAAAAATGAAAAACGATGGGTTGCCTCCCATCTAGCGCTTGATTTATTGTCACGGCACGACATAGTTACCTCGAGTACTTAGATTTCGTTGAGATAGATGGTGGCCATGTATTTTATCGAGTCAAGAGGACCGATATATGGTTTTACTCGTTGGCCATTCACCTTAAAGACAACGCCATTATTTTCTTCTAGCTCAACTACTCCAGACGAGTAGACTTGGCTAATTTTGTACGAACCAAACCATTTGGACCTTAACTTACCTGGGAATATCTTCAGTCTGGAATTGAAAAGAAGTACCATATCACCCTTTTGAAAGTTTCGTTGAACAATCCGTTGATCATGATACTTTTTCATCCGCTCCTTGTAGAAGTCTGATCTTTCATACGCATGTAGACGGAATTCATCCATCTCATTCAGCTGCTCCAATCTCATATTCATGGCATCATCCCAATTCAAATTCAGTCGCTTCAACGCCCATAATGCTTCATGCTCGAGCTCAATGGGTAAGTGACAAGCCTTCCCATAAACTAGTTGGTACGAGGACATGCCAATTGGTGTTTTGAATGCAGTCCTATAAGCCCATAGTGCATCGTCCAGCTTCTGAGACCAATCCTTCCTATTAGTGTTTACAGTCTTAGCAAGGATCTGCTTGATCTCTCGATTAGAAACCTCTACCTGTCCACTAGTTTTTGGGTGATAAGGCGTGGCTACCTTATGTTGCTTGACCCCATATTTCACCAACACGGATTTGAATAGCTTGTTGCAAAAGTGTGATCCTTCATCGCTTATGATGGTACGTGGTACCCCAAAACAAGAGAAGATATTTCTCTTCAAGAATGCTATAACACGCTTTCCTTCATTATCGGCCAGCGCTACTGCTTCGACCCATTTGGATACATAGTCGACAACAACTAGGATATATTTCATCCCAAACGAATTTATGAATGGGCCCATGAAATCAATACCCCACACATCAAACAGCTCTACTTCAAGAATTTTTGACATGGGCATCTCATGGTGCTTCGAAATCGTGCCTTATCTATGACATTGGTCACATCTTCTCACAAATTCGTAGGCATCTCTAAATATCGAAGGCCAATAATAGCCACTTTGAAATAACTTCCTTACTATTCGACCACCTGCATGGTGTCCCCCAACTTGGGAAGCATGACTTGCTTCCAAGATACTCGGCACTTCCACATGAGATATGAATCGCCTGATAACACCATCCGCGCATCGTCGAAACAAATATGGATTATCCCAGAAGTAGTGTTTTACATCATGCATAAACTTCCTCTTTTGATGAAAAGACAGATGTGCAGGTATCACATTACTTACCACATAGTTTACAAAGTCTGTGTACTATGGTAATTCTTCCACCATCATGGCTAGGATCTCTTCATCGGGGAATGCATCATTAATCTTAAGATCGGGCTGCGCTGTGTGCTCATTCTCAAGTCTAGACAGGTGATCAGCCACTTGGTTTTCGCAACCTCTTCTATCTTTTACCTCGAAATCAAATTCTTACAGCAATAACACCCATCGAATTAGCCTCGGCTTTGCATCCTTCTTCGTCATTAGGTATCTCAGGGTTGCATGATCGGTATGAACCACCACTTTAGTCCCCAATAAGTAAGCATGAAACTTTTCAAAATCATAAATAACTGCTAGAAGCTCTTGTTCCGTGACAGTATAGTTCTTCTGGGCTCCGTTCAAGACCTTGCTCGCGTAGTAGATTGGATGAAATAACTTTTCTCTTCTCTGGACAAGTACAGCACCCAAAGATACTCCGCTTGCATCACACATAACTTCAAATGGTAGGGACCAATCAGGTGCTACAATGATAGGATCTTCAATTAGCTTCCCTTTGAGGCATTCGAATGCCTTCAAGCAATCTTCACCAAAGTCGAACTTTGAATCCTTCTCCAAAAGCTTGCATAACGGTCTAGCAATCTTGGAAAAGTCTTTAATGAACCTTCGATAAAAACCTGCATGCCCGAGGAAACTACGAACTCCCTTTACAGAGATTAGAGGTGGTAGTTTCTCGATGACTTCAATTTTAGCTCGATCCACCTCAATTCCTCTTTTGAAAATTTTATGCCCTAGAACAATACCTTCTTTAACCATAAAGTGGCACTTCTCCCAGTTTAGCACCAAGTTGAATTCAACACATCTCTGTAACGCCATACTTAGATTTGCCAAGCACGATTCAAACGACTCACCCACAACTGAAAAATCGTCCATGAATACCTCCAAGGTGTCTTCAAGTATATCAGAAAAAATGGACATCATACAACGCTGAAAAGTGGCGGGTGCGTTACATAGCCCAAATGGTATACGTTTGAAGGCAAACGTACCATATGGGCATGTAAACATTGTCTTCTCTTGGTCTTCAGGAGCAATACAGATCTGATTATAGCCGGAATAACCATCTAAGAAGCAAAACCATCCTTTCCCTGCCAATCGATCAAGCATTTGGTCCATGAATGGCATTGGGAAGTGATCCTTAAGCGTCCATGAATTCATCTTCTGGTAGTCCATGCATACTCTCCACCCTGTGATAGGTCTGAGTGGAATTAGCTCATTTCTTTCGTTTGCAACTACTGCCATGCCCCCTTTCTTGGGCACACACTGTACCGAACTCACCCATTTACTGTCAGAGATTGGATACACTACCCCTGCATCTAACCACTTAATAATTTCTTTCTTCACCACCTCTTGCATAGGTGGATTCAAACATCTTTGATGCTCAATAGTGGGTATGCAATTTTATTCAAGCTAAATCTTGTGCATACATATCCCAGGCGGAATACCAATAATATCAGCGATGTTCCAACCGATGTCTCTCATGTATTTCCTTGGAACAGCGTGAGAGCTGTAACTTGCTGCTCACCTAAGTCAGCCGCCACAATAACTGGGAGGGTGTTTCCACTTCCCAAGAATGCGTACTTTAGATGACTGGGTAGCTCCTTCAATTCTAACATTGGTGGCTCTTTAATGGATGGTTTAGCTGGTGGTGTATGCCGATTTTTGAGATCGAGGTCCAGCTTCTTGGGAGAATATGGATACGACCCTATTCCTGTTAGAGCACAAATAGTTTCTTCATAATTTTCAGCATCCTCACACTCAATATTCATAAGCACGTCCGCCAATGGGTCAACAATAAGCTGCTCCTTTACGGATAATTCTTTCTCATCATCAAAATAAACATCAGCTACCGAGAACACGTTCAGATCTTTGGGTTGCTTCATTGATTTGCATACATCAAAGCGAACTACTTCGTCATTAATCCGAAGTAGGATCACCCAACCCCAACTTTCTGTAAATAGATAGTGGCATCAAATTGATGCTGGCTCCTAAATCTCATAATGCCTTGGCAAAATTCAAAGATCCGACAGTGCAAGGAATAGTGAAGGCACCGGGGTCAGCCTTCTTCTAAACTAGTGATCTGGTAGCAATTGCACTGCAATGATGAACAGTATCCGTCAACTCATAACTTGCTGCCCGCTTCTTTGTCAAAAGATCCTTCATAACTTTTGCGTACCCAGGCATTTGCTCCAGTGCCTCGACCAAAGGAACATTAATAGTTAGCTGCTTCAACATAGTCATAAACTTATTGAACCTGGTATCGTCAACTTTCTTCTTCAATCTCTGAGGAAAAGGTGGTGGTGGAAGGGGAATAGTTTTCTCCACCGCTTCCTTTTCATCTTGCTTCAGTTCGACAATCTTTTCAGGCTGTGGACGTTGAGAGGTGACGTCACGAACAACCTCATCAGCTGCTTCGGCATCTTTTGGTTCTGTAGTGATCTTATTATCTTCTCTATCATCAACCACCTGCTTGCCTTTGGATGGATTTTCTAACACTTTACCACTTCGGGTGGTGATATCCATACACGATCCATCATTCCTTATATTTTACACTGTGTCTCTAGGTAGTGTTCCAGCTTTTCTTTGATTTAATGCTGCTGAAAGTTGACTCAATTGCTGCTCTAGTTGTTTTATTGCAGTAGAATGCGAGTCAACCAATTGATTTATTGAAGACAAATCGTTCTTCACCTCATTCACTCCCGTATTAGTTGCCTCTACTCCCTTCAACAGCTTCGCCATCATATCTTCCATCGACATCTTCCCAGAGCCAGACGCCACAGCCTCAGGGTTTCTAGGAGGAACATACAAACCACTCCTGTCAGTCTTATTCTTCCAACCACCTTGATCGCGGTCCTTGTATCCAGATTTATCATAATAGTTCCGACCTTGGTTTCCTTGGGCATTGCCTCGGAAACCCCCCTGATTATTCAAGTAGTTCGCTTCTTCCTTAGAGTCGGATTCATCTCTTCCCTGTGATACAATAGCCTTAACCTTTTCGGTCTTCCCTGATAATAAGTGCTTGGTAAGAAGATCCATCTGCGTTTTCATGTGAGCCATATCTTAGTCATGTTCCTCTTGTCTACGCCTCTGCTCTGTAGTCAAGCCAATAGATACGGTAGAGCCTGCTACCTCAGAATCCCTGGTATGCCAAGCTCTACTCTGTCTTGTCATACGATCTACCATATCACTTGCCTCAAGAAAAGTAAGGTCCATGAATGACCCACCTGCAGCATTATCAACCACTGGCTTTGTCACCGAGTTCAAAGCCCTATATAATATTTCCATCAAGTGGATATTCATCATCTGATGGTTTGGGCACCGCATAATCTTCTTCTTGAACCTCTCCCATGTTTTGTGGAGAGCTTCAGTTGGAAGCTGTCAAAAATTGCTGATCTTATCCCGTAATTGGGCTCTCTTGGATGGCGGAAAGAATCTTTCTAGGAAAGCGTCTTTCAGTTGCCTCCAATTAGTAATAGAATCAGGATTTAGCCCGTTCAACCATAGAGTTGCCTCCCCAGACAGAGACAATGGAAATAAGCGCAGTCGAATTGCATTCTGCCCAACTCCTGGATTGTCAAATGACTTGCATGTTAAAATAAAGTTGATCAGATGCATATTCGGATCATCTCCTGCGAGTCCACCAAATAACCCCTTGAGCTGCAATAACTAAATCATGGTGCTAGTGATATTGAACTTAGCTCCGGGTGCCAAGGGTGGAGGAATAATAGCCCCTGTGGCACCAGCTCCATCCAGATCGTCATCATCATCATCAAAATGAGCCTGCACAGCAAGGCGGTCAGGTCTCATTCTAGCTTGATGATCTCTACTGTGTATAGGTGCTGCCACTTCATCTGCATGCCTAGGATTCAGTAACTCATCATCACCCAGGTCCTCATTATCAGAATTTGTTGCCCGACCTAGGTTATCAATATTCTGTTGATACACTTGAGCAGCTGCCAACGCAGCTAATCTAGCCTGATCCTGTTGAGCAACCCTTCTTTCAATGTCACGTTGTGCATCTATTCTGCCAATAAGTTGTGGTTCAGGATTGATAGGTAATAACGGTTGACCTGAACTTTGAGTGTTTGGCATGCACTCAAACAAACCTGAATAAAACAAAAACAACAAACAAAAAGTAAAATATGTGAATTTTTGACCAAAGGGTCTAGTAACTATCACAAACCTAGTTGACAACCGTATTCCCCGGCAGCGGCGCCAAAATTTGATAACGCTCAAACTACATCTCTTGTAAGAGTGTAAGCGGTCATTGTCAAATATAGAACCCAACTGGGTTGGGTGTCGAATCCCACAGGGAATACATGGTCACTAAGTATGCAACGATTAGTAGACTGTTGATCGAAAATTCTATGAAAAAAGGGGGGATTTAATTGTAGCGTGAATTACGAGTATCAAAGTAACAAAGAAAAATGGAATGTTTAGTAGGTTTTAATCAATGAGAATTGTAAGTTAGGGTTATGTCCACCTTATGAGTTTTACGTATCTATTAGCTATGAGTTATGCGGAATTCAGACATGCATGCGCTTATAGAGATTCGTATTCTATGGTAAATCCTAGTGTCTTTCGACCATCAAGGATTATATCACTTTAACTCTTTCAATCTTAAAGCGTATACTAATGGTACGAATTCTCCAAGAGGTTAATCCAGTTACGACACTAACATTTAAACAGGGGTTGGTAGCCCTATTTCCTTGTCATTCTCTCTTTTCTAGACATGTAACTTTTCTTTCGAGCAAGTTAATGCTATACTGGCGTATTCTATATGTTTGCAACCACAAGAATTCAATTAAGATGAAGAGAGTAATGATATAAACAGCATACATATCAAGAATTCACAAACTCATAGCCATAGATAGTATCTCATAAGGCTTCCATAACCCTAACAGAGAAGTTTAGCTACTCATGAGCACAACGGAGATCACAATAAACATCATCATCATATCAAAACTAGAATGATCTCAAGTTGGAAAGGAGTGTGGAGTCACAACAAGGTTGACGTTTTTCCTCCTGGTGTTTCCCACGAGTTAGCGTTTTTCTCTGTTAACAATTGTAACGTGAATTAGGAGCAAAATTCAAATGAAAAAGACTTGAATTAATAAATGAGTGAGAATAATAAAAAGCTTGCTAAAAAATTCAGCAAATAGGGTTTTTATAACATCCTTCTCCTACTCCTACTGAAATAGGGTTTTTATCCTTGTCGTAGTCCTACTGGGTTACTGCATACTTGTCATATTCCTAATAAGTTACTGCTGATCCCTCAAGTCTTTAGAAATGCTGTTTTTGCCCGGGACAAGTTCTCCATGCATCACCTTCAGTCCACAAGCTTCCAGAAGCTGCCTTCCTTCTTACGTGAAGTTTCCTTTGGCGTCCAACAGTCCATAAAAGTTTGAAATCTTCATCATTTATTCCTGAAAACTTGCTAATCACATTGGTTAGCTCACTTACAGGAAAAAGGACTAAAAGTGCAGGAATTATATACTTTGTCCTTTAAAACTTAGCTAAAATATGGGTAAATTAAGGTGCTTTAGGCGTGTAAATACGCCTAACATCAAGCATGCATAACTGAAGCATAAATTACATGAGTAATACTAATTCATGAATGCATGACTGTCATGAAGATGATATACAGTGGTAACTGATATCAAGTTTGTAACTGTAACTAAACATGGCGCTGAGTAAATCTAAGAAAGACTGTTACCTCAAGCTGAGTCTGAGTTTGTGGAGAAGAGGTAAGGATACTTGGTCCGTATATCTACTTCTTCTTCCCAAGAAGCTCCCTTAATGGACTGGTTCTGCCTAAGAACTTCGTCCAGGGGAACTTTTTTAGTCCTTAGTCTGCGAATCTGACGATCAAGGATTTAGACTAAAACCTCTTTGAAAGAGAGACCATTCTGAATTTCCACATCCTCTAAGGGGACTATAACTGTTGGATTACCAATACATTTCTTTTGCAAAGAGACGTGGAATACTGGGTACACTGAAGCTAAGTCAGAAGGCAACTCAAGCTCATAAGCTATATTTTAGAAATGGCTGAGAATTCTATATGGAGCGACATATTGAGGAGTGAACTTCCCCTTCTTGCCGAACCTTTTTACTCCTAGAGATTTTCAGGTACACAAAGTCACCAATCTCAAACTCAAGATCCTTTCTCCTCATATCTGTATAAGATTTCTGTCGGTTCTGGGCTGCCCTAAGCCTTTCTTTGATTGACTAAACCCTTTCTAAGGCATCAAACACCAAATTGGTCCCTAATACTATGGCCTCACCTACCTCAAACTAACTAATTAGAGATCTACATCTACTACCATAGAGAGCCTTAAACGAAGCCATTTTAATACTAGATTGATAGTTGTTATTTTGTAAAAATTTTATCAAAGGCAAGTGGTAATCCCAACTACCCTTAAAATCAACAATGCATGCCCTTAACATATATTGAAGAGTCTGAATGGTCCTTTCTACTTGACCATCTGTCTGAGGGTTGAAGGTTGTACTGAGGTAAACTTGGGTACCAAGGCCCTTCAGAAAAGCTTTCCAAAAGTGATAGGTAAACTAAGTACCTCTATCTGTGATGATACATAATGGAATACCGTGCAACATGACCAACTTGATGAGATAGAGTTTGGCATAGTCTTCAGCTGAATAAAAAGTATGAACTGTCAAGAAATGAGTGGATTTGGTCATCCTATCTATGATAACCCAAATTGAATCATGCTGATAACGAGTACAAAGTAAACCCATCATATGATAACATCTTATCTAGTGCTCAATCTTAACATGCTGACATGTAGAGCACTTAGCTACAAACTCTGTAATATCCCTCTTCATCCCTCTCCACCAATAGATATATCACTAGTCATGGTACATCTTAGTAGCCCCTAGATGAATCGAGTAATATGCACCGGGAGCTTCTATACGAATTCATTACCTAAACTCATCAACACATGACATACACAGTTTACCCTGGCTACGCATTACACCATATCCCCATTGAGAGAAAACCTCTATTTTTTAATCTTTGACTGACTCTTTCAACTTAACTATACTGGGATCTCTTTGTTGTTTTTTCTTTACTTCAGAAACCAGAGATGTTTCTGAACTATTCTACACCCATACATTATCCTCTACTGAATCAACTAAGCGAACACCTAGTCGGGCAAGCTAATGAATTTCATGAACTAAATTCTACTTACAATTCTCAACATGAGCAACACTACCCATACACAACCTACTAACAACATCTGCCACTATATTAGCCTTGCCCGGATGATATAGAACACTCATATCATAATCTTTCAATAACTCTAACCACCTTCTCTTATGCAAATTCAAATATTTCTAATAGAACACATACTGCAAGGTTTTGTGATTTGTGAACACATCTACATGCACCCATACAAATAGTGCCTCTAAATCTTTAAGGCTAACACTACTGCTGCTAACTAAAGGTTATGGGTGGGGTAATTCCTTTTATGGGGCTTAAGCTGTCTAGAGGCATAGGCTATGAACTTACCTCTCTGAATTAGAACACAACCTAAACAAACTCTAGATGCATCACAGAACACAACAAACCCATCGAAACCATCTGGTAACATCAAAACAGGGGTTGTAATGAGTCGAGTCTTCAACTCTTGAAAACTATTCTCACAAGAATCTGACCACTAAAACTTGACTTTTTTCTGAGTCATTCTGTACATGGAGGATGAAATAGATAAAAACCCTTAAACAAACCAATGGTAATAGCCAACTAAACTCAAGAAACTCCTGATATCTGATGGAGAAATGGTTCTAGGCCTGTTTCTCACTTCTTTGGTCTTTTGATGATCAACTCTAATGCCATCACCGCAAATAATATGACCAAGAAATGCTACTGAACTTAGCCAAAATTCACACGTACTAAATTTGGCGAACAACTAATAGGCTCTGAGAGTCTAAAGTACGATTTTGAGGTGATCTACATGATCATTCTCTCTACGAGAATAGACAAGAATGTCATAAGTGAAGACTATAACAAACTTGTCCAAGTACTTCTTAAACACACAATTCATTTAGTCCATGAAGGCTGCTGGGGCATTTATAAGACCAAAGGACATTACTAGGAACTCAAAGTGACCTTACCGGGTTTTGAACGCAATTTTTAGAATGTCACATTCTTTGACTCTGAGATGATGATAGCCTGATCTAAGGTCTATCTTAGAAAAGTAACTAGCACCCTGAAGTTGGTCAAACAATTTATTGATTATAGGAAGTAGGTTTTTATTCTTGATTGTGACTTGGATCAACTGATGGTAGTCTATACACATATTGATTAAACCATCTTTCTTACACACGAATAATATAGTGCACCCCACGGGGAAATACAGGGTCTAGTGAACCCCTTTTCTAAAAAGTCCTTTAACTATTCTTTCGATTCTCTGATTTCAGCTAAAGCTATTCTTTATGGCAGAATAGATATAGGATGAGAGTCCGGAAGAATGTCTATTTTGAAGTTGATTTCTCTTTCTGGAGAAACTCTAGGAAGATCCTCGGGAAACACATCTGAGATTTGACTTACTACTGAAACTGACTCAATACTAGGAGTTTCTGAACAAGAGTCTTTGATTTGCACAATATGATAGACACATCCCTTGGATATTATTTTCCTTGCTCTAAGGTATAAATTCTACTAAACCTTAGCGTTGTAGTACTACCCCTCCATTCAAGGATTGGTTCATTTGGAAATTGAAAATGAACAACTCTGCTTCTATAGTCAACTGAGGCATAGCATGAATGGAGCCAATCCATGGCGAGAATGACATTGAAATCCATCATCTCTAACTCTACTAAGTCTACTAAAGTGACTCTCTGAGATATCTTAATCGGACAGTTACTGTATACTCATCGGTCTATGATAGACTAATCCACTAGGGTAGAGACTAAGAAATGTTTTGTTAAAATTTTTGGTCTGAATTTAAAGTTGACTACTATGTAAGGAGTTACAAAAGATAGGGAAGCTCCTAGATCTAGTAAGGTATAAATATGTAAATGGAAGATCTATAACATACAAGTGACTACACCAGGAGAACTTTGTTGATCTTGTCTGGACTGAAGTGCCTAAAGTTTGTTTGGGTGTTGCCCACTAGTGGGACTAGAAGTGGAACCCTGCTGATTCGAGCGATCAGAATGTGTTGGGGGACGATTGTACTGACCCTATAAACCTGACTGATGACAATATTTGACTCTATGGCCTAGCTTTCCACACCTAAAATATACATCACTTCTAGCTCTACAGACACCCTAATGGTTTCTGCCACCTTTTTGAAAAAAGAGGATTTGTCCTAGAATAGCTGACACTACCCTGAGATTTAGAGCTTAACTCCCTATCTTTGTTACTAGTTTTGAACTTAGGTACTGGAGCACTATCCGAGGACAGAGATGGAATGATTTTGGATAAAAATGGGAACGGTTACCGCCCTCTGACTTAGGATGAGTGAAATTAAAGTTATCTATTCTAGCTCTCTTGTTTTCCCTCTCTTTCTCTATATTCTTAGCCTCTTCTATCTATTGATCATAGACTATTATCTTGGATATGTCCATCTCCTAAATTAACATCATAGTCCTGTACTTCTTCACCATACTCTTTGACATCCCAGATATGAACTTACTCATTCTGGACCTATTGTCTTCTACTACATGGGGAGCATACCTATATAACTGACTAAACTTGAGGGAATACTCTTTCACAGTCATGTTTCCTTGCCTAATATTGATAAACTCTAACACCTTGGCTTCCCTCAACTCTAAAGGAAAGAATCTTTTTAGAAAAGTAGTAGCAAACTCTTCCCATTCTATGGGCTCTACATCTGTGGCCCTATATATCTTTCCCTACTTAAACTATGTCTAAGCTACATCTTGCAGCTGATAGGCAGCTAAATCAACACTCGCACAGGAAGTCACTCCCATAATATTTATAACTTTCTGCACCTAATCAAGGAACTCCTGAGAATTCTCTTCAGACTTATATCCTAAAAATATAGGAGGATTCATTTCGGTGAAGTCCTAAATCCTTTCGACAATAGTATTGGCCACTGGGTTGGCCTGAATAAAAGTTGGCCAATAATTTTGGGATGCTATATAATAGGCTAGAGTAGTGAACGCAGCTCTGAATTCTGCATGGGAGACATACTTGTCCAGGGGATCTGTTTTAATTAGCGGAGGTGATGGATGGTTTCTATTTATTCTTCTGTTGGGCTTTTTCAGAGGCATGTTCTATAAATGGAAGGAAGAAATGAATTAGACTGAGAGTTTAACTTGAGATCATGCTCACTCGCATGACATAAATACTGAAAAAAGAAAACTATCCAAAAAAATATCTCGTAGCCTCTTTCCCATAATGTGGCGTGCTACACACCCATGCATAAGACTCTACTTGATATGGCTTTCAGACTCTATAGGAATCTGTTGAACGTGTCTTTGATACCAAGTTTGTAATGCGTCGAGTCTGTACCTTGGATGTTACATGGTGCTTACGACCCCAAAGGACCATAAGCTAACCCATGATTGTACTTATTGTGAGAACTGAATAATAATACTAAAATAATATGGAAGGTAGGCTGAAATGCCATAAGGTTCATAACACGAATACTAATAAATATAGCAACTGATAATAACATCTAAAAACTAAACACTGTCTGAACTAGTCTAGTCTAAAAGGCCTCTACTGAACTGTCTGAATATGGAGTGGATGGGACAAGCCCCCACTAACTCCGACAAATAAAATACTGAATCTACTATAATATTCAAATAAATAATATCCTCAATGGATGAGGACTCACTACTGAATCTTTTGCTGCTAACCGAATCTGGCTAAGCGTGGTCAGGAACCTAGGCATCTGAACCTATGATATTGATATCATAGCACAAGAAAAGAGTATGCGATTAGTACGTGGAATATACTGGTATGCTAGATGAGGTAAGGCTAAAATGCATAGGTTCATATGCATGAACAGTAACTGACTGAGTGATATGAATATACCTGAATGAGAGTACAAGGATAACTAAAGCTACTATAAATACTGATTATGCATTACTGTGCATATACATATATACTGTGTCTGAGATATATACTGAAATTAAGTACTGAGTTTTGATAATCGATTAACTGATATTTGAGATTACTGATAACTGATTTAATCATAATTAGGTGACTATTTGTGATAGTCTTGATTCTGTAAAATTAAACTGAGTTCTATGCTGAGACTGAAACTGAAACTGTGGGCGGTAATCATCTAACCAACATACCCCTTTCTAAACTTATTGGGATCCAACTTGTAACCCCAGTTTGAAAGGTGTCAGTACTGTGCTATAGGTACAGATAGTGGCTATGTTGATCTACTGAAATGTCATCCCGAAGGCCTAAGGGTCACCCTCTTCTGGTAGGTTCACTGATGAGAATGGTTTTACCCTCAACTGGCAGGTAAACACCTTATAAACCCTTAACTTGCAACCTACGCTAGCTATGTAGTTCTAGAATGCAACGACTACTAATAAGGATCAAACCCTCTACTGACAGGTGAGCCCCCATCCTTGGGTTCGCTTTGTGTTAAATCCTACCCCTAACTGAATGATAGTGATTATTAAACTGAAATGAACTAGACTAATTTTTGCTGAGTTCTGTAACTAATCGAGTACTAATATTCATGATGTTATGGAAACTATTTTGTAACTACTGTGATCTAAGTAAATAGCTAGATTTTTTGGGTATTGAATACCCCCAGGATTCGATAGCATCAATAGTAAAACAGGGCACAATCTTCAAAGAATACTAGCTAGTCACTTAGTCATGATTCATTCATTGAGACATTCTGTCAAACACTTGTAAGGCATGAACTTGTACATGAATGGAAACACATGCTAACATGTCATGATTTCACTATTCAATTGACATAGACATTTTAACAAACCCTTGGGGAGCATGATTATTTCACATAATAATAAACATATATAAATATCATGGCTACAACATTCAACTTTTAATTTCAAGGATTTAACATGAGAATCACATAATTTATCACACATTCTATCTTAATTTCATGGAACATGTAATTTATCATGGATTGAAACCCAAATAACATCATAATCATGAATGCAATCTAATATAGGCATAGAAATAAAAAATCTAGAAACATGTATTTGTATATAGGGTTCTTGGACTCCATGGATTGTAAGAGCCCATGAATGAACATCTACCATACCTAGAAAGATGAGTTCTTAAAGATTCTTAGTGGAATTCTCAATTCTTGAAGGCCAGGATTTTGCTAATTAGAAGAGAGAATGATCTTGATTTGAGAGAAATTGAGTAAATGATGATCTAATTATGTTATTAGGGGTTAATTAACTTGTTTAGACTTATTAGGGATATGGAAAAAATAATAAATTTCCCCTTCAAGAAATTAAAATTCTCATCACTAGATTCCTGAGTTTTTCCTTCAGCATGACGCGGTGGCATCGTGGTAAACCTCTGGAAGTTGGCTGAAATTATTTTAAAAATGGACAATTGCGAAAATGGCTTTTGGTGTGACATGGTGGAATCGCGTCGAGCTACTAAAAATCGACAATTCTGAAATGGTACCTTGGCACAACGAGGGCTAATTGTAGTACATTAGTGGAAACTGACTAATTCCATTTTGACCCTCACCGCGATTGCGTGCTTCTCAATTTGACATACTATTTCACTAAAAGTACCATAACTTCTCACTCGGATATCAGATTTGTGCAAAATTCATATCGTTGGAAAGCTGACTGAATTTCCTACACAATGAGGGGTCTAAAGCTAGAAAATTATGAGTATTTTTAAAAGTATATATAGGTTAGTTGAAAGCATTTCATAAGTAAAATATACAATGTGTTAGTGTTGACTCTTGACCAATGTACGTAACTTGTTTGAAAATTCTTTGGATAAGTTGTTCCCCTAATATAAGATTTGTAGAACATCTAATAACGTGGTAGTGTCAACTCTTCTCCATGGGGCATTATTTGTTATTTGAAATTCCTTGAGCTATGTCTCGCCTCTAAGTCAAGAATTGTAGACCATTTCATAAATAAAAACATAATGTGATAGTATCAACTCTTGCTTGTGGGGCATAATTTATTGTTTGAAAGTCCTTGAGTTAAGTCTTGCCTCAAAGGCAAGAGTTGTAGAACATCACATAAATGAAAACATGACGTAGTAGAGTAACTCTTTCCCATGAGGCATAATTTGTTGATTGAAAGTCCTTGAGCTAAGTCTTGCCTCTAAGGAAAAAGTTGTAGAACATCTCATAACTAAAAACATGATGTAGTAGAGTAACGCTTTTCCATGGGGCATAATTTGTTGTTTAAAAGTCTTTGAGCTAAGTCTTGCCTCTAGGTTAAGATAATAGAACATCTCATAAATGAAAACAGAATGTGATAGTGTCAAATCTTACCCACGAAACGTAACTTCTTGTTTGAAAGTCATAAGTTTTGCCTCTACAATGTGGTAGTGTCAACTCTTGCTCATGGGCATAACATAATTGAAAGAAATCGAAGAAAAGAAAACAATAATAAAAATTGGAAAAAGAAAAAAGAAAAAGAATAAAATTACTAAAAAGGAAAAAAGGAAAATCAATGAAAAAAAATATAAAGAAAATATAAAAGCTGAGGGAAGAAAAGAAAAAAAATAAAGGTTGAAGAAAAACAAAAAAAAAGACAAAAACATAAACAAAGATTCAGCAAAATTAAAAAAATAAAACAACGAGAAAAAATAAAAATAAAAAAATAAAAATAAAAAGGTGAAAAAATTTAAAAAAATAAATAGAGGTTAAAAGGAGTAAGGGGAAAAAGTAAGAGTTGAGAACAAATAAAAAAATAAATAAATTAAATAAAAAAAGAGAATTTTTTTTAATAGAAGTTGAGAGGATAAAGGGAAAATGAGTAATGATTGAGAAAAACTAAAGAGAGAGAGAGAGAGAGAAGAAAAGACAAAAATTAAAGTCAATAAAAAATAGAAAAAAAATTAAAAGATAAATAAGTACGAAGTTGTTTAGAAAAATTTGAGATATTGGGGGGAAAATTGGTCATTTAAGTAGTTTAGCCCTTAGTTCGGGTCTCTAGGCTTTCGCACTCATTATAATCTATTGGGTGGATTTTGGTTAAAATGACCCTTTCATTGTGGGACCCATAATTTATTGGAACAACCTCAAATTGAAATTCTTATTGCTCCGTTGAATTTAGGGTGGTAGCAAAGATAGTTTGGGTCTCGAGCCTTATATTTTGTTTTGAGTATTTTGATGAAAATTTGTTAAAATTCTTAAGACTTGATTTTGGAGAGTATGGTAGCCTTGTTGAATAAGGATATAGATATCTCCAGGTTGGTTGTGTACATGCAGCAGGTTGAGCATGAGAAGGAGAAATAGTAGATATAGGGGAGATTAAGAGCAAGAATTTTAGATTTTCTAAGTAGGGTAGAGGTCAATAGTAGAGTAGCAGGGATGGTGGAAATTATCCTATGAGGAAGTGGGGATCTTCTGGGTGCTACTCGATGGCTAGTGCTCCCTACCCAAACTCATCTGGTGATAGGAATTTTTAGAGTGGCAATAGATCTAGAGTACAGGCTGCCCAATCGTAGGCTGGTGTGGCCCAATCAGCTCCATCATATCCTTCCTGCAAATTTTATGGTCGATTGTATTGGGGATTTTGTAATGAGGCAAGGGACAAGTGAAATATTGGTCATCCAAACATATGATTAGAAATGGTCCTATTGGTAAGGTTTCTTCTGTGGCAAACAAGGTTCTGATTATCTCTTAATCAGCTCCTACATAAAAGGGTGTACCATTTGGTTCCGACACTGGTCGAAACCGACTCTATGCTATCACTACCGGTCAAAAGTCTTTCACATTGCCTGATGTCGTTACTAGTATGTTGAAACTCTTTTCTTGTGATATGTATTATTAAATTAATCCAGGGTCCACTCATCTTATGTGACCCCATTTGTAGCTATGCATTTTAGTTTTGATCCCGAGTGTACATTGGACCCTTTTCCTATTTCTACTCAATTCGTGACTCTGTGGTAAGTAGAAGAGTCTATTGGAGTTTTGTGGTATCTATGGGTGATTGCTAAACTTTGGTGGATCTGTTTAAATTAGACATGGTTAATTTCAACATCATATTTGTGATAGATTAGTTGCATTCGTGCTACTCTTTGTACACTATCAGACCCGTAAGGTCATTTTTAAATTTCTTAGTGAGCCGGTTATCAAGTGGGAGGGTATTTCTCTGGCACCCAAGAAAAGTTTCATATAGTATCTTAGAGCCTGGAGATTAATCTCCAAGGGGTGTTTCTACCATTTTCTCTGGGTTAAAGATTTTATTTTGGAGAGTCCATCTTTATAATCCGTCCTGATGGTGAATGAATTTTGTGGGGGTTTTCATGATGACCTTCCTGGTGTCCCTCTGGATAGGGAGATCGATTTTGGGATTGATCTTGTTTTGGAGACTTGTCCTATCTTTATTCCCCCGTATAGATTGGCTCCAGCTGAGTTAAAAAAATAGTTAAAGGACCTTTAAGACAAGGGTTTCATCTTTCCTATTATATCCTTATGGGGTTCACCGGTATTGTTCAAGCATAAGAAGGATGGTTCCTTTTAGATATGTATTGATTACTAATAATTAAGGTAACGGTAAAGAATAATTACCCTCTTATAAGGATAGATAATTTTTTTGATCAGCTTTAGGGTGCTAAGTTCTTCTCAAAGATTGATCTTTGGTCTGAGTATCATCAGTTAAAGATTAGGGACGCGGATATCCCTAAGACCGTTTTCTATACCCAATATGGACATTTTTAGTTCCTGGTTATGTCTTTTGGTTTGACTAATGCCCCAGCGGTATTCATAGACATGATGAACAGGGTCTTTCGCTAGTTTTTAGATTTGTTTTATGGTATACTCCAAGTGCGAGGTAGATCATGCTGATTACCTCTGTATCATGTTGTAGACCCTAAAAGATCAGCAATTGTATTCAAAAATTTTAAAAATTGAATTCTGGTTGAATGTTATCACTTTTCTGGGTCATGTCATGTATAGTGAAGGGATTATGGTGGATTCAAAAAAAGTAGTAGTGGTTAAAGAGTATCCTAGACCCATGACTCCAACCAATATTTGGAGCTTCAGGTTTAGCTGGCTATAACAGGAGGTTTATAGAAAGTTTTTAACTATAGCTGCCACGTTAATTAAGTTAACTTAGAAAAAGGTAAATTTCTTGTGGTTTGATGCTTGCGAGGTTAGTTTTGAGAAGCTGAAGGATAAGATGACTTTGGTCCAGATCCTGACTTTGCCTGAAGGCACTGATTGATTTTTGGTCTTCCATTGTGGGGCTTGGTTGCATTTTGATACAACATGGCAAGGTGATTGCTTAGGCTTCTATGTAGTTGAAAGTTTATGAAAAGAATTATCCGACTCATGACTTGGAGGTATTAGCTGTGGTGTTCGTATTGAAGATCTAGTGTCACTATTTTTAGGTAGTGCATGTGTATATCTTTTTTTATAATAGGATCCTACAATATGTATTCACTCAGAAAGAGCTAAATCTCAGGCAAAGGAAATGTCTTGAGCTACTCAAAGATTACGACATGATACTTCATTACCATCCAGGTAAAGTTAATGTGGTCGTTGATTCCCTTAGACGGTTATCTATGGAGAGTCTAGCTCTTGTGGATGAAGGAAAGAGAGAATTAATGAAAGATGTTCACCATTTAGCTAACCTTAGAGTTCGCCTCGTGGACTTAGAGGATGGTGGTGGGTTTGTTCAAAATGTGACAGTCATCTCTTGGTGCTAAGGTGAAAAAGAAGCAGGTGTGACATCATATCTTGATGCAAATCAACGCAGATGAGGTGAGAAGAAAGTGATGGCCTTTGAGATTAGTAGTGATGGTACCTTGTGGTACTAAAGAAGACTGTGCATCCCTGATGTAGATGGGTTCCAAAAGAGGGTCTTGGTCAAGGCTCATGAGTCATGTTACACCATCCATCATGGTTTAAGAAAAATGTATTATGACCTTAAGGAGATTTATTGGTGGAACAATATGAAGCGAGATATAACAAGTTTTGTGGATAAATGCATGATGTGTCAACAAGTGACATTGAGCACTAAAGGCCCGAGGCATTGTATCGGGAAATTAAGTTGCCTGTGTGGAAGTAGGAAGTGATCAATATGGATTTTGTAACTGGTCTTCCTCGATATCGGAATCAGTTTGATTCAATTTGGGTCATTATGTATAGGATGACTAAGTCTGCTCACTTTTTACCAATGAGGACAAACTTCTAGGCGGAGGATTATGGCAAATTATTTATTGAGGAAATTGTGAAGTTGAATGGGGCACATGTTTTTATCATGTCCGACCGTGGTGCTCAATTCTCATCATACTTTTGGCAGTCATTTCAATAAGGTTTAGAGACTAAAGTGAGCCTTAGTACCGCTTTCGACCCGCAGTTGGATTGGCAAGCAGAGATTACTATTTAGACATCAAAGGATATGCTTTGAGCTTGCGTGATTAACTATAGTGGTAGTTGTGTTGAAAATTTGCCTATTACAGAGTTTGCGTATAATAATAGCTACCACTCTAGCATTATTATAGCTCCTTTTGAGGCGTTGTATGGCTAGAGGTGTCGTTCTCTTTTAAGGTGGTTCAAGGTTGGTCCAAGATGTTTGTCTCGGATTTGGTTCACCAGGTGGTGGAGAAGGTGATTCAGTTTAGACTTAAAATTGCCTATAGTCATGAAAGGTCCTACGCATATGCGAGGCGTATGGAGTTATAGTTTAAGATTGGCGATTGGGAATTTTTGAAGCAATCTCCCATGACGGGGGTAATGCAGTTTAGGAAGAAAGGGAAATTCATTCCTCAATATGTCAGCTGGTACTTGGTCTAGAAGAGGGCTAGCAATGTTGTGTATGAGTTAGAGTTGGCCCCTAGTTTGAGCTCTATTCACCCGTTGTTTCATGTGTCAATGTTGAGAAAGTGTGTAGTTGATCCATCATAGATAGTGCCTATCAAGGATATTGGTATTTTGACTTTCTTGTCTTATGAGGAAGTCTCTATTTAAATTTTAAATCATCTAGTTCATCGATTGAGGAAGAATGACATAGCTTCGACAAAGGTTCTATGAAGGAACCACAAGGTTTAAGAGGCTACTTGGGAAGCGAAAGAGGACATGAAGTCCAAGTATCCATTATTGTTTTCCGCTTGGAAAATCGTGCGTAAGGTATGTGTTATTCTTAACATCTTTGTTTTATGACTTTGTTAGAGGAAAGATTGATTTCCTTGGCGTATTTGTTTCCTAACTTGGTTATAGGTAAGAGTAGAGGTATATGGATTCAAATTATTTTGTGTTGCCTTGTCCCATTATTCGAGGACAAATGATCAAAGTGGGGGAGAATTGAAACATCCTAAATTTTGGCCCTTGGAAATTTTATAAGTTTTAATATCACTGCCTTGATTATGACTTGACTATACGACTCATTTGGTGCCTTGACGGGTTAGGTGAACCTAGTCATAGGGTGTCTAGTGGATGGTGTTTGGGATTCTGCCTTGGTTATGACTTTGGAGATATGAGTCATAATGACTGGTAACGAGTCATTAGGACGAGCCATAACCAAATCAGTAAGTTTGTGGCTTGACTCTACTCTGAGTACGAGTGGCTAACTATGAGCCATGAGGATAGGTTACAAGTCGTGAGTTTAAATCGTAGGTTGTCCAATGTCTAACCCATTTGAGGTTTTTATTGCCTATTACTGGAAAGTATGAGTTATGGTGTCTATTTACTAGTTGGGTGGTTGAATCTTAAGGTTGACAGTGTAAGAGGGTCTATGTAATTATCTTGGTTACGATTCATGGTCATGAGTCGTAAGGGGTGGTTAAGAGTTAATGTTTGATTCGTAGTCAAAGGTGACATGTTTTCAAATTTTAAGTTGGGGGCACTTTTCCTACTTTAACCCCTTGGACCCCAAGACTTAAAACCTCCCTTGGGACTTCATTATCACATCATTCCTAATAAATCACTCCCAATATTCTCTCTTTAAACTCCTAGTTCAAGCGATAGCCAGGGTTTCAAAAAAGGTGATCATCTAGGGTTCTACAGGTTCTATCTCTTCTAAATTTCTTGGTATTTCAGGGATGTTACTCCCCCATCATTGTTATTTTATTATAATAACATATTTTAATGTATGGCTTTGACGGTATAGTTATGGGTTTGAAATAAAGGTTGGGTTTTTTTAATGCTTTTGAATAATGTTTCCCATGGTTTAATTATTGTTTTCCATGTTTTAAATATGGTGTTTAACATGTGGGTGCATGGGTATGGTGTTTGAAATTGATAATGGTAATTTTATCTAAAATTTTGTCTTTTAAAGTTATTATAACACCATTGTATTGAAAAAATCATTTGTAGTTATGAGAAATGTGGGAAATTGAATTAGTGATACAATGGAATCACCAAAGTTCTTGGTTCAACTTATTTCTTGAAACTAATGCATGGAATAAATGGTTAAATGGTTAAGGATGGTTTTGAAAACCTTGTGGGGTACACTGGAATCTCCCAAATAAATAATTTATGAAAACCATATGGGGTACACGGAAATCCCAAGTGATTTTAATAATGGAGTATGCGGGGTACATAGAAATCCCCTAAGTATTGGCTTAATGAAATTGCTTGCAAGCTATAGTCGGTATGATTATACCACTTAATAATTCCATAATGATTAACTTCTGAAATTGGTGGTTTGGCTATGTGTTAAATGTTTTAATTGGGAAATAATGGGGGTTCTAATAGCTAGCCGTGAAGGGTGAGTTTGAAAGACAGACACTGGAAACTAATGTTTGCCGACATGAGGGTTGGTCTTTATGACCATGTGCTTTTGAGGTACAAGGGAATCCTCCAAGACTATACAGGTATATATCTATCATGCAGGGTAAATGATACAAGGGAATCCCCGTCTATCTATGATATCTTTGGTTTGTATGACTACACGTACTGAGCCCGTTCAAGGGGTAACACTGGACCCATATAGCTCATGGGTGGATTTATGATGGTAATGCTACGCAACCCAATATAATTTTTTAAAATTCATGCTAAAACTTGTTCCCTATCCCGACATGATATATATCTATATATGTATTTGCATATAGTTATTCGCATTGGTTTGGTTTGGTCTTGAATTAATGACATTACTTTTTCTTCATCCCTGAGTTACATGCTACTATTCATCCTGCTAACCATCTTCGAGTGTTATATCCCTATGCAATGCAGGATCTGGTCATACTTCCACTTCTTTTACTTAGTGACTTGGTGATTCAGGGATAGCTTTTGAGTTAGACTGAAGTGGTGAGCTTCCATACTCCAGAAGACCATATTTCATGCTCTGGATTTCTTTATGTCATTATTATTTCTTTGGAGTTTTTTTTGGCTATGTTTGGGGGCATGTCCCGAATGGATATTCTTTGAATTTGATTAGAGTCTTTATTTGACTACTATGGGCATGGGTGGTGTCGGTATTTGTATTAGCATTGATATTGGTATTGGCTTTGGGATTTTTATTGGATGGTTAATTAGTTGTGGATTTTGATTTTGGTTATAGACTTATTACAATGTCTTTAATTTGATGTTATCTTATCTTGTTATATGTTCGAAGTTCATCCCAACATCTGGTGAAGGGTGGTGAACGGATTAGGTATTGGGGGTAATCTCCGGTCCTGGTTGGACTTGAGATACACAATACTGCTAGGCCTTGGTTCTGGTCGTGTCATAAGTCTTGGGTCAAAAAAAATGTCATGGACATAAATAGGAGGTTTGCACCATACACAGGGACTTCAGCTTTGGACCTCACATCACACAACACCTTCAAGTTGCTCACTTGAAGGGTCATGCTATAAGATATGTGAGGAACATTTGATTGTCTTGTGATAGGCCATACAAGGCATAGCTGGGTGTCGTTCAATGGGCTGTACGATACATATACCCCTCCAAGGCATAAAACTTCCATTTTTCCTTTAAAAATTGAGAGCCATTAAATTTTTATACCTACATGTAATTTCCCTAAACATATTTATCTCTAATATCGTCCATAATAATTAGAAAAATATTTTAGAAGCACTTATTCTTCTTTCAACTCTCAATAAAACAAAAGAAAGGGTTTCTACTAGAAATTCAACCTTCAATGTTCCAAACGCAAACTTTTCTCTAGGAAATATTAAAGACCGGGTATGTGGGGTTTTAACAAGGGCTTACTTTAATACTTGTTCCCAAAATTTTCATTTTCTTTAATGAATTTCACAGTTATCAAATAAGGGTTCAAACCCAATTTTTGTGATGTTGAATTTTATACTTCCTTATGATATTATGTATGTAAACTCATATTGAATTTCATGAACTTCATTGTTAATTGTCTTCCTATTCATATGATTTGAATCCATGATTTATTATAGTCAAAAGTAATTAGAAATATTACGGTTCAATATGAAATGCATTATTTTAGCAAAATTTTACATTTATGGACATGATTAGACCTTATGGTCTCAATTTTTGCAAGAATGTTAGAACATCCATTATGATTTTATCAAGATTGCAATATAGTTATGGCTAGTTTATAGTAAGTTGGGACTATGCTCATCAACTTAATTTAAAACTAGTATAAATAGTATCATTTTTGGAGTAGTATCCAGCACTAAGATGACAAGGGTTTACTGTATCCAAGTCCCAGAAACTATATGCCATCATAGGTATTTATCTTTCCAATACGGGCTTAGATAGTTGATCACATATATAAGCCTATATACCCTAGCAAGGTATATTGGGTCCTTTTGATGAGGAATATACATCAGACTCCTTAATTTCTCACATGGTTTATGTCGGTTAAAAGAAACTTGTACATTAATTTTAGAAATCTAAGTGTAATGACTCAGTTGTTTTATTAAATTATGTTTTCCCTACTTATGCTTATGAAAACTTAGCCTCTAGTTTTATTCATAAGAATGGTGAGTCATTTTACACTTAATTTGTATGCTTCACTTCATGATTTATGACATTTTGTTTTACTTGTTGCGTGCACCCCATATAATCAATACATTAAAAAAGTACCAGCCATATACTTTTTATGCTCTATTTTTTATGTAGGTTCTGGTGTTCATCCTAAAAAATACGATTAGCCACGATCACCTTTTTTTACTCCTATTAGTTGGTGAGTCCTCATGTTTTGAGGACCTGGATTATGATTTTTTAGTAGTTCTACTTATGTTCATTTCAGACTTTAAGGTTTTTGGGTTATATGGGGAATGTCCTAGTGACTCTACAGTATATTTAAATGTTCATCTAGACTTGGTAGTTATTTTTTATTTTCATCACATTTCAGATGATTTTTCAGTTATTCATGGAATTATTAGGACTGTTGATCTAATTGAGTTTTTAGCTTATGAATTTACAACTTTAGATTATGGTTTGAAATGTTTATCATATCCATTCAATAGTATGATAGATACAATAAGTTAGCTCAGGTCACTTTAGGCTTGAGCACCATGTGACGTCCAGGGATAATCTTGTGTGGTAACAATTTCTCTAAAAATAAAGTGTTATAAATTTTAGGCTAGTCTAATATTGAACAAACCCAATTATGGTATGGTCTAGGATAATTTGGAAGTAGATTAGTTAGTGGTTAAGTATTTAGTGTTATTTTATGATAATAAAGGCCACAAGTATTCTGTAGAAACTTTAGAAGTAAATTTGGGTTAGTAGAACACTAGATATCACATTTTACATAAAGGGGATAGTTTGAAATGTCAATATCTAGAAGTGTATTGTTAAATCTTCAAGTTTAGGGGGTTGAAAAACTTTTTGCATCCACCTAGGCTATTATAGCGGGTGCTAAGTCACTACTACTAGCCTGAGATAGCAGGAGTCAGAGTTGATCAATCCCACCATATAGGAAAAATCTTGCTATAGAGATGCCACTATAGAGGGAATCATCCTGATATTGTGGTGTAAGTGTTGTTTAATGCAGAAAATAGACTAAAACATGTTTTTCATTCCAGATATGTTTAACGGCAGAAGAAGGCGATTTTTATAAATTTTAAACCAAATCCCTTTGTTGGTATAATACTACTCGTTAAACTAGTTTTTGATAATTAGACCACGAGGAAGGATTTGTCTTAACCTAGGTTAGTTTTTGGCATACTTTAGTGAAATAGGACATAATCCTTGGGTTTGGTCAATGTTATACTAGTTGTTATTTTGAGAATTGGTAAAGGTCTTCATCACAGGATTAGTGAAACCTATAGAGTATAAGGGTGGGATATTGTAATAAGGGTGGAATCACATTAGTTTGGGATAAAGGTGGCATAAAATAGATGTCTAGGATGTTCGGAACAAGAAAATGAGCTCATCCCTTGTAGGTCAAGGCTAGCGGGAAACCATAAGACTCTTAGAGTCTGTGCACAAGTACTGGTGAGTTTGATGATACCTTGAATGAGCCAAGTTTGTTAAAAATTGAATTATATTCGATTCCTTAAGTGGACCAATAGATATTATTATTGTTATATTGGATCCTTATATGGTTTGGGTTATTTTCATGGTTGAAATACGTAATTTTTATTGATATCTAATTACAAATGTTATTATTATTATTACTCTTGGTTGTTTACTTACTACAGCATGGTTAGTCAAGGTTGTTGAGTTGTTATATTGTTAATGTTATGGTCTTGACTTGGCACGTGTTAATATTAATTTACATTTATTTGTTACTAATTTGTATTATTGAAAAAGGTTAAGTGGGAACACACTTAATGTAGGTATTTGTTAAGTGTTCATATTTGTACTTGTTTACAAAGTTATGGTTATTTATTGACATTCGTTATTTGGTTGGGCAATGATCCTACCAGTGCATAGTAGTTTTGTACTAATATTGCTTGTACTCTTGTTTTTGTTGAGAGTAAAGCATCTTCTAGAAACTACATCAAGACCTCAACTTTAGACAGTGATGCATATCAACTCAAGGGTGAGCTACATCTTTCGGGCTGACATGAGTCACCCCTCTTTGGTTCTTGTCCACTTGTTTTGGATATAGATACTTTTTTTTAGTTGAACCCATTGTTGACATTTTTTAGTGTTTTGGGTATAATGACTTTCAATTCGTAAGGGTATTTTGGACTTTCTTATGTTGTCTGCATTGACATTATTGTTAGAATATTTTGATGATATTTGTTTTATTAATGGTATTGCTAGTTTCTTTTAAATTTTGTTAAGTGGAATAGATGAGTATTTGGGTTATTTGGTTCTCCTACTTGAGGGATAGTGTGGGTGCCACTCACAATGGGTTTAGGTCATGACAAAGTTGGTATTAAATCCCTAGGTTTATTGAACTCATTGTACAAAAAATGGGTCTGGTATAGTCTTATAGAAAGGTATGGAGATGTTTGCACTTTTCATCAAGAGGCTATAGGACTTAAGGAATTCATTACTTCTTTCTTCTTTCATGCTATAACTTGATTCTTGGAAATCCAAATTTATATAAGACCTCTTCACCCTTTTGTCTGCAGATAGTTAATACAAGAGTCACTGGAGCATGAGCAGGAGCTCATGCATCAGAAATTCTAGTTATGGAATGAGATGATTGAGTTAGAGGAAGGGGTAAGGATAGACAAAGAAGGAGAGGGAGATAAATACTCATCAGGGGTGGAGCTCAGGCTGCAACTAATCTGGCCTAACAGAGATTTGAGACACCTCCCTCACCCTAAGATTAGCATGATGCGATTGCAAATAAGGAAGTTTTAGATCATGATGAGGCAGAATTGGTTCTGGTAGATGTATCTCCTCCACCAATTTTATTTGAGGTGATTCAGCAGATTATCACTTTTTTGACTTGGCTGGAAGGTACTAGAGCCACACCTGCAACACATTCTTATCAATTTCCACGTGTTCAATCTGTTGCCACTTTTGATCCTAAGATGGATAAGACCTCAGGCACTGATATTTTCCCTCGTTTGGTGTTAGGTCATGTCAAATCCCTTGTTTTTTGTTAGGTCTTATCATGATTGGGACTAAACTTGATAGGTTAACTAATTTTTTAAAGATAAAACCTCCTACTTTTGTTGGTTTTAAGATAGAAACTATGTTCAAATTCATAGTTAATTATTATGAAAGGCTACATAGATAGGGTATTGTGGAGTAGTATTGTGTTAAGTTTTTAACCTTACAACTATAAAGAGATGATAAGTACTAGTTGAGGGCTTATGTGGAATGTCGGTCTCTAACTTTACCTCCATTGACATGGACTTAGTTTTATAATCTAGTTTTGTAGAACTATGTACCCTGTAACCTTCGTGATAGGAAGAAGGATGAGTTTATACACCTTGAAAAAGATAGTATATCTGTTGTATCCTATGAGGCTAAGTTTTATACATTATTACATTATAGTAATCAATTTCTTTGTATTGAAGAGGAGAGATTTGGCTTTTGTGAAAGGTTTTAACAAGAACTTGCAGGTTTTGGTTGTGCAGATAATTTTTGAATGAAAGAGCTTTAATGATGTTTCTAATTATGTAAATAAGGTAGAAGGAGTCAAACAAGTTAGCCAGGCAAAGGTTATAGCAAAGAAATCCTGAAATGTGGGTTACTTCACTGGTTCGTACTTCACAGGTTATGGTCATCAAGATTATCTACCTCTTCCTATTCAGTCATCTTTGCTAGAATCTTCAATAGGTTTCTCTAAGACCTCCCTATAGTCTTCAAATATGATAAACCAAGGGGGATTCATATTCGTCTGCTAGCATCTTTCCCTAGATCAAGGTTTTTATACCTATGATGTTTTAGGGAACTTCAATAGAGGGTGTCCTCATAGATAGTGTAGCTTTTAGGGGAAGCAACAAACAAGAGTTATGGTTACCACTAGAAGAGGTAGTATATATAATGGTAGAGGTCTTCCATAGTATATGGGGTAATAACTAAGGTGGTCGTGATGGTAATGTTGGGAGGCATTGCACAGCCTTCTAGAGAGGTTTCTATATTACCGATAGAGATCATTTTTATGCCTTCCTAGGAAAATCTAAGGCATAGGCTTCAAATATTGTCATTACAAGTACTATTATGGTATGTTATTGAATGTCTACAATTTGTTTGATCTCAGTTTCACTTATTTTTATGTATCTATTAAATTCACGTTGAGATAACATATGATGTATGATGTTCTTGAGTTACCTGTGTGTGTATCTACTCTAGTTGGAGACTCTGTCATAGCGACTCAAGTGCATTATACTTGTTCTATATGTTTATAGGTTTCCAGACTTAGGTAGATTTGGTAATTTTAGATATTCTTGATTTTCATATCATCCTGGGTATGACATGGCTATCTTTGTAGCATGTTGTTTTATCCTGACCCTATGTATGAGTCATTATAGAACCTACTAAATCCCTCTAGTAGGTAAGCCAAACTATAACCCGAAGCTAACACAATGGGTTAACGCGATAAGAAATGCCCAACATAGGCATAAATGAACAACACACTTGTAAATAAGTAAAGTGTTCTAAATATCAAACAGTAATACAAGATACCATATCATGACCTGGTAGAGCCAGTACAAGATCATCTAATAGTGTAATAACTTAAAGACTTCAAATAATCAACAACATATGTCTCAAGAACAAAAGACTAAATATGTAAATATAAAATAAAATAGGTGAATCTGACTCCAAGAGCTCACTCTAGCTTTGAAAAATCAACACATCATAGTCAATGATCAACGGCGATAGCTAGTACTTAGATCTATACCAAAAAGGTACAAAAGTATAGTATGAGTACCCATGAGTACCAAAATAATGGGTACTCAGTAGGCATCATTGATCGACTGAGATAAATTATGATATAAATATGATAAAGTGCGAGATAACATAACTAAGTCAAGGTATAGAAGCAAACCTAAATCTCCTCCAATATTATTGTACAAAATAAGTAATTTAACTTGGATAAAAATATAACATAAGGTATCAACACATGAAACATTGTCATGCAATATAAGTAAATTAATTAAAATAACCACGCATCACAAGGTATCACATAACCCATCACAGCTACAAATTGGTTCCTATATGCCAATTGTTGTGGAAAGTAAATAACTCATCACAGACTCCCATATGCCTGGAGTGTACACACAAAGATAAAATAATTCAATCATCCATTGTTTATAAATGAATAACTCGTTATTTAACCATCATTCAATAATTTATCACTAATTAGTCATTTACCAACATTTGATAATGTAACCACATTCCATAATATTACCATCATTTACCACCATTGTCATTGTTACTCACTAGTCATCATTCATTGGCTAACCATTTCTTATTAACTAATTTATTTAACAACTATTCACCATATATCCGCTAATCACTATTCATTCGATAACCATCATTTATTATTTAATCATCCTTTACCAACTAATCCTCATTTATTAATTATTCATGATTAATCACTTAAAAAATATCACCAACCAATCCTTACTTATGACTAATCATCAGCAATACTATTTTATAATCATTTATCACAAATCAAGAATTATCACTAGTCTTCACAAGTCATCTAATTATCATTTTTACCACTTTTGGTAGAGAGGGTTCATTACTTTATTCTTGGATTGGTACTTCTTCTTCGTAAGTTACAATTAGTTTTGTTGTCGTCGGTAGGTCTTTGGCTAAGGTTTTTGATCATACTCAGGATATGCAGTAGATATATTATCAGGCCTAAGAGGAAAACTATAAGAGGTTCCATTATCATGGTAGTTTCAATGGCAGTCGTAGTGGCTAATGATTCAGAGGTAGTGGTTCTCAGGGTAGGTACCTTCTATTTAGGTCGTATCACCATCTGTGTCAGTCTAATAAGCCAATTCAGGCCATACTTTAGATTGTCGATGGAGGCCAGTCTAGTTTTGGTGATTAACCTAGCCAGGGTAGTGTTTTGTTTTTGGTGGGTTTATCTTCAAGTTATTCTATTTGTGATGGTTATTCTAGGTAAGTTGAATCTTTTATTATTAGTTCATCTCTTGGGTCATGTTAGAATTGAGGAGCTTTTGGAGATTTCTCGAGAGAGTGCCCCAGTTGTGGAGTAATTTTTCCATTAGTTTAGAGTGTTCCACCAATTTAGGTAGTTTTTCCCCCAGCTAGAGGAGGTATAAATGGTCATAGGGTTGGTCCCCAAGTTTCTTATAGAGGTTCTCAAGCAAGTAGGGTAGAAGATTATTTAGGTTCCTAGCCAGGTGGCGGGCGTGGTGAGTTGTATATAGTACCTATTAGAGTTGAGGCTAATTTTTTGGATGTTTTTATCACAGGTATGATCTTGGTATGCCATTAGTCAGTTTTTACTTAATTTGATTTAGAGTCACCTCATTTTTATGTGTCTGTTTATTGCGCCCCACGGTTAGAGTTATCTTGGGATTCATGATCTATGACACTATATGTATCTACTCTTATGGGTTATTCTTTTGTAGTGGATTGGGTTTATAGATCATGTGTTGTGATTGTTTGAGGGTTTAATACTTGTGCTGATCTTATTGTGTGAGATATGGTTGATTTCGATCTAATTTTGTGCATGGACTGGATATCCCACTATCATGCAGTCCTAGATTTTTTTTTCCAAGATCGTTAACTTAGCCAGGTAGGTGTACCATCAGTCATGTGGTTGAGAGTAGTTATCCACGAGATGATGGTAATTATTTCTTATATTTGTGCTAGTAGGCTTCTTTTGAGGGGTTTCATCTCCTATCTTGCTTATATTTCTAATGTTAGTATGGAGAGTCCGTCACTTGACTTTGTTCCTATAGTTTATGAGTTTTCTGATGTTTTCCCTATAAATCTTCCTGGTCTTCCTCTTTAGCATGATATTAAGGTTTTTAATGATCTTAAGCTAGGAACCTGACCTATTTCTATGGCACCTTATTATATGGTTCCCGCCGAGCTTAAGAAGTTAAATTCTCATGTTTGGGATCTCTTGGTAAGGGTTTTATTAGACCAGTGTATCTCCTTGGGGAGATCCTGTGTTGTTTGTAAATAACAAGGATGGTTCCATGCATATGTGTACTTATTATAGGCAGCTTAGTAAGGTGATGGTGAAGAACTGATATCCTATGCCTCGTATTGATGATTTTTTTGACCAGCTTCAGGGAGTAGTAGTGTTCTCTAAGATTGATTTGAGGTCCAGTTACCATCAGTTAAGGATTCAGGCTAAGGATATCCCAAAAATAACCTTTAGGACCCATTATGGTCATTAATAGTTTCTAGTGATGTCTTTTGGGTTGACTAATGCCCCATCTATGTTTATGGATTAGATAAACATGTATTAAAAGCTTATTTGGATTCTTTCATAATTGTGTTTATCGATAACATCCTTGTGTATTCAAAGAGTAGAGAGAAGCATATGCAGCATTTGATAATTGTTCCTTAGACTTTGAGATATCATATCTTTTTTGCCAAATTCTCGAAGTGAGACTTTTTTCTTGAGTCGGTGACATTCCTTGGGCATGTGGTTTCTAAGGATGGGATTATGACCCAGCAAAAATTGAGGCTATTTGTTATTAGGCCAGTCCTACTTCTCCGATTGAGATTCGTAGCTTCATTGGTTTCACCGATTACTATTTGTGGTTCATTAAGTGATATTCTACCATTACCGCGTTGATGCCCAAATTGACTCGAAAAGAGGTTTCTTTCTGATGGTTTGAGGAGTGTGAGTCGAGCTTTGGAAAGCTTGAGATATTCCTCACTTCAGCTCCTATTTTGGTTCTTTTATTGAGGGTGAGGGATTCACCGTCTACTGTGATGATTTGGGTGTTTGCATGGACTATGCGTTGATACAGTAGGGTCAAGTTATTTCTTATGTATTAAGACAACTGAAGGTGCACGAGTGCAACTATCCCACTGATAATTTAGAGTTGGAGGCGGTAGTTTTGGCACTTAAATTTGGAGGAATTATCTTTATGGGGTGCATTGTGAGATTTTCATGGATCATCATTGTCTTCATCATCTTATAACCCAGAGAAAACTTAATCCTAGGCAGCATTCATTGATTGGGTTGCTTAAGGATAATGACATCTCTATCTTGTTTCATTCGGGCAAGGCTAATATGGTAGTGGAAGCCTTGAGTCAGAAGGAAGTGAGTATTGGTTGCTTAGCTTGTATTTTGGTTTCTCAGAGGTCGTTGGCATGGGAAATTAAGTCCTTATCCAACTTGATGGTGACTTGATATTTTAGACCCTAGGAGGATTCTTGCTAATGTGGAGGCGAGGACTTTAATATTTGAGCAGATTGGAGTCTTTAGTTTAAGGATAAGAGGCGTTGCATCTTCCGTGATCTGGTGTTAAGTGATGAGTACAAGAGGGATACAATAGATTCTTAGGGTGTCTTGAGATTCGATAGCCATATTTATATTCCAAGGGTTGATCATTTGATTTAATCAATTTTGCATGAGGCTCACACTTCTAGATATATATTCACCCAGGTACAACTAAAATATATAGAGATTTAAGGCAGCATTATTGGTAGAGTGGTATGAAGAGAGATGTGGTGGAGATTGTATCTCCAAGGCTATGTGGTGGAAATGGTGCATCGTTTTAGCTCCCATGAGGATACTTAAGAGAATGCCTATAAAGCGGCCAGGAGGTTGCTTAAGCAGTGATGCATCGCCCAACAGGTATCGTTTAAGCAATACCTTTGGTGCTTAAGCTATAAGTGGCCAATGGTTTCTTAAGAGGTATCTGAGCTGACACCAGATGTTGCTAAAGTGACACAGTTTCGCTTAAGAAATGACTGCTTAAGCGGACCTGTGTCCAGTTAAGCGACACTTGTAAACCTGGGAATGGTATAAATACCCCACATAGCATGATTTCACCTTTTTTCATCCATTCCTTGGATTATTGAACCCTAAAAAGTGGGAAAATTTGGGAGAATCATTTGTGGGTGATTTTAGAGCTTAAGTGAAGTTAATTTACGCATTTTTCTTTGAAATTATGGTAAGATTCCAATAATTTCTTGATAGAATCCTTCATATTTTTCTAAAAATCCTTAGAATCTTGAAGGCTTGATTATAGCACCATTAGTGCTCAGAATTCATCCATTTTTGGAGGCATACCCAGTATGTCTGAAGGAAACAAATCCTGGAATTCAGAAACTACTAAAATTGACACTATAAGAAGGGACCCCACATTCACATCTCAAATATGAGTTAAAAATACTAAATATCCCTTCCCCACTAACCTTCTAGTCTGAACAAATTATATAATTTCCACTAGCTTGGCCTTATACACTCTCTCCCGTTAATTACACATTCCCGACAAAGCTAGAGTCACTGTATTAGCATTTTAGTTTAAAACAACGTGATATAGAGAAATACTAGGTCATGCCAACAACAGATCAAGAATAATAAAGACTTCCCAAGTCCAAAAATCCATAAATAAAATAGGGCAAGAATAGTAAACATGGTTTATTAACAAAGGCTCACTAACTGGAGTAAGAATAAATAGGATAATCAGGTACATCACAAACCAGATTCATACCCACTTCATACTAAATAGATACAAAAGAATAAGTAGACCCGATCAAATAAAATAGAAGTCATCTATTCACAAATAGAAATAGTACATACGATCACTACATCAGAAGTCTCAACATCAGTTTTTCTCATAAATACATAACAATAAGCTTGGTCATCAATTTGAGCTAACTTCTTCCCCAACTGTACCTCTTCCCCAGTTACTCTATTTTTACGATCACTATGACTACCTATCAGATTTCCTCTTCCACCCTGTGGATGAACCTTGTCAACACCTTCTACTTTTATTCCTACTAGAACTATAGCCCAAGTTTGCTACCGTGATTGTGCATTCACTTGCCTCACAGTACACTCTCTTTTAAAGTGTCCAACCATACCACAATAAAAATACCCTCTCTCGAGAGAGGATCAACTAGCAAAAGAGTAGGAAGCCTCAGTCCGTTAATTCTCTATTGTTGAGAAACAACCTTACCTAAAACCTCAATAGAAGCTGGCAAAGTTAACTGAATAGGTAAGGTTGAATAGACCTACTGATTGTGGCCCTTAGAGTATGACACACTAAAATTCCCAACATTTTGCGACTTCTTTTCTAACATTTTAACTTCGCATGCTTGGGTAACCCCTTTAACTTCTTCATATAGATCAAAACTTCATTGAATCCCTTTTCTACAAAAGTCATATGTACAGACAATACTTAAAAATCATAGTTCAAACCATAAACAAAGAGGCAAATCGTCTAATCATTAAAGGTCAACACTGCATGGCATAGCCAGATAAGCATGGAACTTAGCCTCAAAGGTTGCAAATGACATTTATCCCTGCTCATATTCAAAAAACATATCTTTCTTGCGGTCACTAAGGGCAAGTGGCATATATATTTCTAAGAACAAAGCATAAAACTGCTCCTAAGTCAATGGAGGAAAAGTTAGTGGTCAAAATTCAACATACGCCCTCCAATAAAGAGGTTACAAACTCAACTCTATGTGCTTCACAAAACCCATATTGTTTAACCTATCATAGCAATCAATAATGAATTCAAAAGATGGGACCTCTAACTCAGTACCCTGGAATGTTAGAGGTTTCCTCTTCAAAACTTTTGTCAGTAGTTCAAGTTTTATACCTGTCATCACTGAACCAAAAATCAAAAAAAAAGCATTATTCCTGAAGCTTCATCTATTCAAGGAGACATAGCGACATTAGGATGAATAACTAGAGAATAATAAGCCAATACCATAGGTGTGGCTCCTGTTCTATCTAACAAACTCAAAAAATCCAACACCTGCTACACAACCTAAGTGGACAAAGGGTGTAATCCTGCAACCCCAGTTTGAGACAATACCATAAACTCCACACCTAGTTCCTCTATTACTTTTGCCTTTTATAAATGACCCTGAGGTATGGGAGGTTATACTGACCTTTCAAGTGTCTAGCCAACTGCCACTTGAGATCTACCCCAAGTGGGTGTGGCTCCTCCTTTCCTTACCCTACCTCTCTTTCTCAATCATCCTCTTCCCTTCTTGGCTAGACTCATAGCTAGAGCAGTCAGTAAGGGTGTTGTTGGTTGGGTTTCACAGGACCTAGTATTCACCATCTATGAAAACAAGAATGAAGGACATTAGATACCAATTTGGATCACCAGATACAAATTGGAATCAATTTATAGGATGAAAGAAACATGAATGAAAGATTTTCTAAATTTCTATAGCATCCTAAAGAAAGTACAGATGTATCCATACCATTCCACGATACTCCATTGGAACCATGTTTGTACAGTGAAATCAACGAACCTAAGCTCTAATACAAACTTTACATAACCCAAAACCCATCGTGAATGGAACCCATACTAATCATCCTATAGGAGAACCATCGACCCCAATACACCATCTCACAAGCAATACTTAGAAAATCAGGAACTAAGCCATTAATAAATAAATTCAAGGCTAGCTAAAAAAATTAAATCAAAGGCAGAACATTGCACTTAAGGAAATAAACTATCCCTAGTAACCAAAAGTCATTTGTACCAAACTACTAAAGAATGTCAACAAGGTGATACAATGCTAAAAATATACAATGGAAACATAAGTTCATAAAAAAGGAACTATGTCAATAAGCTGAGAATCCATGGTAGATCAGTGATGTGTGAGTAGATGCTAACACATTTACGGCTTTTAACTGAGAATAATTGCAAAGTCTTAAGAAAATTTTGCCATTTTTTATTGTTTTATCTTTTATTTTGTAGTGGAAGTCAAGAGGTAAGAGAACCAATAATGATGGAAGTAAAAAAGTTAAAATCTAAAGCAAATAGAATATAAGTGTGGCTGACAACATTCCTGATAAGTCGTCAGCACTCTGATAAGTTATCAGCTTTATCGTCAGCCTTAAACAGAGAATGGCATTCATCTAGAATAAGTGACGATGACATGTGATAAGCCATCAGAGTTGTGATAAGCCATCAAGATCGTCGTTAGCCTAAGGCAGAACATAAGAGCCAAAGTAAATCATCAACGACATCTGTGATAAGTCGTCAAAGATCTAATAAGCCATTACGCTTCATCGTCAGCCAAAGGTAATGAATGTCAAAAGTGAAGAGGAGCTGACAACATCTGTGATAAGTCATCAGACTCCTGATAAGGCGTCACAAAATGTCATCACCTGTCTGAGAAATTACTGAACACTCTGATTTTATTTCAATAATTAGGGTAAACTACTTAAAGTATTGTTTAGGGTTTTCTTGGGGAGGGGGGTACTCGACATTCTAGACTTGAACTTCACGTGTTCTCTCTAGTTTCTTGGCATGAACAAAACAATTAACTTTGAAAAGATTATGGTCAATATTTTGGGATTTCTACTTTGATATAATCTGAGAAATACTCATTGCTATTCATCTTGTTGTAAGTTCATCTTTCAAATTATGAATTCAACTTGTTGTATCGGTTATTACATTATGAGTGGCTAAATCCCTTTAACCTGAATAATGGGATATATGGGTTACATCTTGGTAAGTTGCTAAGTGTTCAAGATTCTAAAGGTAATAGGACTCCTTGATAATTCTGAGGTTTTAATTATTGTCTATTTGTTGCAAATGATAGATAGCACCTGCTTTGATTTGCTTGAGATAAGAAATCAACTATAGTAGGAAGTGGATTATTGACAGGGACTTTGAAACTACCAAACTTCCGTTTAATAATTGATGTTGTAAAAAGGTTAATTAACCTGAGGTGAAGTCTGGTTAGTGAATATAAATTCCCTAAGTCCGAGAGGATTAGGTAAGTAAATTCTTAAGTAGGTTGAAAGACATTTAGGTATAACTTTGATAAAGACAATCTGTTGTTCCTACCTATCGTGAGAATCTTGAATCACTACTAGCATCTTTCAAGTAGCAAAACCCATAGTGAACATAGGGGGTTATTAGTCATTAAGATAGTTTCATAGTGTTGTGTCCCCGTTTGTTAGATATAGTGCACTTAGCGACTCAATTAGTGATTTTGATGCTCAGTCTAAGTTTGGACCTATTCAGATTTATTTCTTTTTGACCCATCAGGCATGTGACTATAGATTTTGTTTTGATAGATGCGATTTCATTTCCTTTCTTTACCTTTTTGTTTATATGAATTAGGTTTTTATACCCATTAATGATTGTATGCCTTGGTATTTTTGTATTGATGGTTGTGTGCTTTAATATAGAGTTCACAATTATATGTCTACCCTCATAGATTATTTCTTTTAGTAGTATATGTAGTGGATTAGTATTGATATGTTTACCCTATGGGTGTAGAATTTGGGTTCTAGTCTTATTTACCTTGGCATATTGGCCTTCTTATGGCCCTATAGTGGTACTAGATATTGATTTTCATTTTGGTGTCATCTATTTATTATATCAATGCTTATATCACTGTTGTTATTATTGCCATTGTTTGATGTTGATTGATCCTTGCTTGGTAGATGACTAAACTAGTAGTATCTGGTTAGAATCCCCTTCTTCGAGATTTTTATTTGTTGGCTTGGAAAGCTAGATAGGTTGGATGATTTCTCCATTATAGAGAGGTGAATTTGGTTATTTTTCTCTTCTGTTGTGCATGCTAGTGTGGAATGGATTATGGTATTGAAGGCATGCCAGTTTCATATGGTTCTTTTATTGTTTAGAGTTGGTAATTAGGGTTGTGTAGCTGTAATACACCAAGTTTTAAAGCTTTAGATAGGCTATTGAATTATCCATCTGATGCCACTAGTCTTGCCTAAATCTATTATTAGGTTAAAGTTATTGAGAAGTTTCTTAGGATCTATCAAGCTGCTAGTGACAATGACTCATTATCAGTCACAACAAATGGTGATGAAGACTCAATTTCACGGCAGTGAGGGACTAAGGATTTAAGTCTAGTGATAACAACTCCATTATATTACTCGTTATCAGTGGCCATGATTCATCAAGGAGACTCATCGTAACAACAGTAAGAAACTAAGGAAATCAGCCTCTCGACTATGACTCTTCCTAATAAATCATGATCAGACTACATAAATCGCCAGAAGAAGTGTTTTTCATAATAGTAAGGTCCTAAGGATTAGGTCGTCTGAGAATGACTCCAGGCCATGACCCATTACTAGATCTAACATATCATTGCCTCAAGCATTATGATTATTATCAGTATATTCCTACAAATTTTAATATTGGGTTTTTTTGTCTTTTCCCAATCTTTTAACCCCTAACCCACATCATTTGGGTAATCTCATACCATTTATTAGGGGTTAATAGTACACTAACACCTCATAAACTCAGAATAAATTGACACTAAGCAAAAAGGGGTATTTTTTTCTTCTCCAACAGTAAAGTAGGGTTCCTCAACATCAAGCACAAACTCCAAGGAATTCTCCAATGACTTTATCTCTAGGTATGTGGGATTTTAGCAATGGGTTCCTTCCATCCATTGAGTCCCAATAACTTCTAAATACTTACGTTTAGTTCTATTTCAAGTTTTGGGTTCCTTGTCAAATATGATTTTTCTTAATTTCCTTAAGATTATTCTTGTAAATAAACCATAAGTACATATTTTTTCAAAAGAGTAGCATCCTCTCATACTCAGAATCATAAATTCCGCTTTTGCTTAATAATTCATTGTGCTTGGCTTAAATTATAAAATTCCCTATTATGGTCATCTTTTAATATTATCATGTTTAGTTGCATTAGCCAGGGTTGGTGGGTTATGAACACCCGATACGTAGGGATTCATGCATATGTTGGTTACATGTATTTGAGTATTTTAGGCTATCCATTATTGATACTTTTAGAATGAGATCATGATGAGCAATTCAATTTATGTATCAACGTCATTTAGTTTGGAGTAGTACTTAGCACCGAGTGAAGGCAAGGATGATGGGTCACTCGTTAGTTAGGCTTGAGACCAGTAGTAGAAGTCCCTAAGTTCATAAACTATGACTCCACCATAGGTTAGAGGGGTCACGCAAAGGTTAAGGTATGACATCCTAGTCCTTCGAGAGCTCAGTTTAGTGGATCCACGCCTGCCAGTGTTCGTACCCATGTAAAGGTACTGAACACCCATCCAACTGGGGTTATAGGTTGGTCCCAAATTTGTTCAAATTGAGGTATGTCAGTTATTATTAACTCCCGTAGTCCTCTATTTATGTTTCAGTTTTTAATATGTATGACCTGGTAATCAGTCATCTAGTTATATTCAGTACATGTTTAAACACTTCTAGCTGACCGACATGGCCACCACTTTCGATGGGTTAGACCCACCAAAAAAATCTAAACATATGGCTGTGACTGAATCTCCTACCAAACAAACCTATGTTAGAATATTGAAACCCAGGATTCCTTCTATTAATGAAAACTGAGTAACAACTAAACCCGTTACTTTGATGGAGGGTGAACCAAGTATCACTTGGAAATCATCAGAGATTCAAAACTTAATACTGTAAGAAAATTTATAATATGCAATAATTGGTAAATTTTCTTATGGTAAACCAGATATTAGTGAATTAAGGAAACAGTTAACGAGTCAATATGGGATCAAGGGAGATTGTAATATTGGTGTTATTGATGCCAACCATATTCTTATTAGATTGGAGGTTATGGTAGATTATGTTAACTATTATTAATGGCTTCTTATTATCTCATAGTCAAGGATCGATATTGGTAGATGCGAACACTAAAATAGGATCCTTGGTTTGAACCTGATGTGGAAACTACTATAGGTGTCACATGGATATCCATGCCCGATTTACCACCAAATATTTTTGCTAAAGAGGTGATTTTCTCCATAGCATCAGCTGTTGGAGAACCACTAATAGTTGATATAGTCACAAAGAACAAGACGAGACCTAGTTGCGCAAGAGTTAAGGTAGAGGTAGATTTGGTGTCTAACCTCAAAGAGTTAGAATTAATCAAGAAGATGATGTGATAGGAAAAATAAAGTTTAAATGGAGTCATATTCATTATGACTATATGCCCAAATATTGTCAGGAGTGCTATTTATAGGGGCATGATGAAGATAATTGTTGGAAAAAACATCTTGAATTAAATGAGGAGAAAGTGGAGGAGCAGAAAAGACAACTTACTGAACAAGGGGAAGGAAACAAAGATAAAAAGGTAGGGGATGTTTTGAATAATTAAAGAAGGAGACATAGTTATAAGAAGAAGTCGCTCACTAGAAGGAATAAATATACAAGAGACAAGTATGGACACATAATGAGGGAAGTAAAAGAAGAGAATCAGACAGAAGTTCACACTTCTAATACTTTTGATGCATTATCTAAGGATAACAAACTCGAAATCCTAGTAATGAAGAGAGGAAGAAGGACTATTCTAAAAAGGTGGAGAAGCAGGAGCATGAAAAACAAAGTACCAAGGAATGAGTAACTAGTACCTTTGGAAATGATACTTTGAATAAATAGAGAAAAAGGAATCAAGAGATACAAAACTCATAGAAAGAACATATCATGGAGAAGAATGTTGAATAGGTTGAAGGAGTAAATATAGAAAGCAAGAAACAAGTGCGGAATGATAATTCAAATACAGATAACTCAATACAGCTAGAAGTAAGGTTTACTAAAAAAATAAGGCATAATCAGAAGGGGTAGAAGCTGTATTACCTTGGGAATTTCATATAGATAATCAACTAGAGTATGCTAACAATGATAAAATATGTTTGGATGAGGAGGATCTGAAAGCTACCATTGATAGAATTGCAATAGAAGGTAAATTCTCACCAAAGTAGATTGATAAATTGATGCTGAAGCAAGAGGTACAAAAAAGAAAAGAAAAAGGTTTAAAATCATCATCAATGCAGACTAAAAGATCTTTGAATAATAAACTCAAATAAAAGATCTTATTTGGAATATCAGATCAGTGAATACCCAATAGGAATTCACAAGATTGACTAATCTCCATAAGAGACATCAATTTTATTTTATAGGATTGATGGAACCTTTCCAAAATAATCAATCAATTGAATATTATAAAAGAAAACTAGGTATATAGCATGCAGTAGCTAATACAATAGGGAAAATATTGGATTTTATGTATGATATGATTACTTATTCAGTGGTAGGAGATGTCGAATAACAACTAACTTTAAAGTACCAAATCAAAGAAGCAGGGTTAACTGTCTATGTAACTTTAGTTTATGCTAAATGTTCCCTAAATAAAAGAGTAGAGCTTTGAGAATCATTGGAAGAAATGACTCATAACATTAATGATCCAAGGTTAATAGAAGGGGATTTTAATGTTATAACAAATAAAGAAGAGAAGTTAGGTGGCCTTCCTGTTTCTAATGCTGAAATAGTGTTTTTTAAGAAATGTATTAATGTTAAAAGACAGGACCGGGTGCTTTATAATAATAAAATAAGTGATCTTTTTCCAGTAATTGAGGTGGAGCATCTGATTAGAAGTGGATCAGACCACACTCTTCTACAGCTTAGTTTTAAGAATGTTCAAGATGAAATTTGTAAGCCTTTTAGATTGTTAAATATATGGTTTAAAGAGGATGGATGTCTGGAAATAATAAGACTGAACTAGACCACTAATATGCAAGGGAACCCCTTCATTATTTTTAATCATAAGCTGAAGAGGGTTAAAGATGCATTAGCAAAATGGAGTAAAGAGTGAGTTTTGGGAATATAATCCAAGAAATTACTACTCTAGAGGATATTATCAAAGTCAGAATGCATCAATTTGAAATTTCTCCATTTGGAACAAACAAGGAAGCTTTGTTCAAGGATCAGGAAGAACTGAATGTTCAACTTAGAAGAGAGAAATAGTTTTTGAAGCATAAAGAAGGGATGTAATGGTTCAAATATAGGAGAAGAAATAGATTGAAGATGAAAAGGATTCAAAATAAAGAATACTAATGGTTGGAGAATCAAGGAGATATTGTAGATGCAGCTGTTAGTTTCTCTTAGAAATAGTTTGAGGAAGAGGGGAACAATAATGATTTTTCTATGCTATAAAAATTACCACAAGTCATTTCTCAAGAACAGAATGTAGAACTGAATAAAGTCCTTGATATTAAGAAAGTGAAGCAAGCAGTAATGGGAATGAATAGGGATAGTGTTGTTGGTCTAGATGGTATGACAGGTGCTTTTTTTCCAAGATTCTAGGGAAATTATAGGGGCTGATGTTCATTTAATGGTAGTTTCTTTCCTCTTTGGGTATGAATTACCAAGATTTGTAACCCATAAAAACTTGGTACTTCTACCCAAGAAATTAGTGACTAATACATACATTATCTAATTTGAGAACAATCTCTCAAAGTAACTTTGTTAATAAATTTTTTTCTAGAATTATTCAGGAAAGGTTAATGAAGTATCTTCTTGAGATCATATCAGAAGAACAGGATGGATTTGTTCAAGGTGGAAGTATTGCTGAAAATATTCTGGTAGCTCAAGAAGTTGTCTCAGAAATAAGGAAAAGAGAAAAGGTTCTTAATATGGTGATTAAACTTGACAGGATGAAGGCTTATGATAGGGTTGATTGGTTGTACCTAACTAAGGTGTTAAGAATGGTAGGTTTCTCAAAAACAATCATTGATATGATTTACATATTGGTGAGTAATAATGGTATTCTATTTTGATAAACGGGCAACCAAAAGGATTCTTTAGATATCAATGGGGATTGAAGCAGGGTGATCCCTTATCTCCTACTCTTTTTATGATATTGGCTAAACTTATGTCTAGAGCATTGAAATCCTCAATTCTAAAGAAGGAATTCAAGATGTATGGATTACTAGGGGAGTCCAAAATTCAACTATCTTGCATTTGCAGATGATATGATCATCTTATACATGGTTGAATTGGGCACTATGAAGGCAGTGGCAAGCACATTGGAAAGATATGAAATGGTATCAGGTCAGAAGTTCAATAAAGAGAAAATTGTAATTTATTTGCACAAAGGAGTATCTCAAACTACTGTTATCATGGCTGAGGTGGCACTTGGTATCCTAAGGAAGGAATTTCCCTTTACTTAACTTAGATTTTCTATATTTATATGAGGAAGAATAAACTATCCTATCAATCATTGATGAATAAAGTTAGTTCCAAATTGCAAGGATGGAAAGGTAAGATTCTTTCTTATAGTGGAAGAGCATTTCTAATCAAACATGTGCTGCACAGTATTCCTATTCACTGTTTATCTGTAATGAATCCCCCTCTAAATGTTATGACTGCTATTAGAAAATGTTTGCTCAATTGTTTTGGAGTAGTCATATCAGAGGAAAAAATAGGCATTGGGTTAGATGGAAGTCTTTATGCCTTCTTGAAGAAGAATAGGGGTTGGAGTTCAGAAGGATTCAAGATATGTCTATGGTTACTTTACATTATTATTAGTATTATTATGGTTAGTTCGTGATAGGTTGGTTATTGTATTGGTATTGAGATTCTGGGTATATTTCTGATTCCTTTATCTTATGGTTATTTTATTTCACATGATTATCCTATGGTTAGGTATAATGGATTTGGACCCTGATTATGTCAGCACTAGTTCCTACTATGATTAAGAGACATTAAGATACTAGTACAATTACTTAGGTTGTACATTGAGCTAACCTTGCTTATGTATATGTATCTATCTAGAGTAGTTATGGTATGAACGTATTTCCCTCCCTCTTATTTATTCATGTTGTATACCCACTACTTGGCCTTGTACACATATATATACATCCTTCTTCTATTCTTTATTTGTATAATGGCTAGTGATATATGATATAGTGCTTAGGGTGTTGGTTATGGCTAGAATTGTTTAGTTCATCCTTAATACCTCCTTATCCTTATTATGATAGTTTCTTGGATATGAATAGGATTGTTTGTCCTTATTGTCTCATTAGCTTTTTTATGTATTTTGCTTGATATTTTGGTGTAGTTTACATTTATTATTACATGATATTATGTTTGAATTATCTTTGTGCTCAGCCTATAGTTGCCTACTGAGTACCACGTGTTTGGTACTCATATTATACTTCTACAACTGTAGATCATAGTATGGGTTGTTGTCGTTATTGTGTGAATCATGTGGTGCAGCTATGGTTCGAAGACATAGGGTGAGCTCCTAGCATTTAGAGTATTGTTATTCTCTCTCTTATGTACAAGACTAGTCTCTATGTTTTATTCAAATATGGGTTTCATCAATATATTCATTTAGCACTTCATTTTGTAACCTTATTACACTAGAAGCTCCTGTATTGATTCCACCAGGTTTTGTAACTATCTTATATATATATATATATATATATAGATGTCTTTTATTATATGTATTCCGTATTTTCCTTATTTCTCTTGGTAGTCCTTACTAGTATTTTTGGACTATAGGTTGGCTTATCTACCAATGGGTTATAAGTCTTAGGAGATGAACCAACCAATAAGATATCGACATTGCCTACCACACAACACATCAAATGGGGCCATCTGAATGCTGGAATGGAAGCTATTATTATACGAAAACTCTGGCAAATGTAGAAACTAGTTCACTGACCCCCAAAATCCAACACACAAGCGCAGAGCATATCCTCTAATACTTGTATAGTACGATCTGACTGCCCATCGATCTGGGGTGAAATATGGTTCTAAGGTCAACCTGGGTTCCCAACTCCTCCTAAAATGCCCTCTATTTGTAAGAAGTGAACTGAGAACCTTGGCCTAAAATAATACACAGGTTACCCATGTAATTGAACCATCTAGTGAATATAAACAATAGCTAACCTCTAGGTACTATAGGAAATACAAACCAAAACAAAATGTGCAAACTTGGTCAATGGATCCATGATGACCCAAATACTATCAAAACCATAGGAAGTGAAAGGTAATCCATCTACAAAATCCATAGTAACTATCTCTCACTTCCACTTGGGAATGGGAAACTACTAAATCAATCCACAAGGCCTATCGTACTCGACCGTTACCTCTAACAACAGAGGCATTGAGCCACAAAACCTTCCTATATCTCTCTGCATACCTCTCCAATAGTAATGATGCCTTAAATCCCTATATATCAAAGCTATTAAAGGTTGAATAGAGTATCTAGAGCTATGAACCTCACAAAGAATCAACAAAATCAAATCTCCAACATTTTGAACACAAATATGACCATCAAACCTTAGGATACCGTCAGAATATAAGGTAGAGCTCTTAGACTCACCTCTTAACACCTACTCTAAAATGCTATGATGCCTACTATCCTCAAACTAACGGCCCCAAATCTTCTCCTACACAGTAGATTTGGCCTCAACACTAGCAATGATCCTCCGAGGGTAAGGAATATCCAAAAGAACAATCAATTTAGCTAAGGACTGGATGCCCTAAGACAATGGCCTCTTAGAAACTATAATAAAGCCTAAGATACCCATACTCACTGACTTCTGGCTCAAGGAGTATGCTACCACATTCACCTTTCTTGGATGGTAGAAAATAAAGATATCATAGTCCTTTAGCAACTCAATCAATCTATGCTTCCTCAAGTTATGCTCCGTCTGGGTCATAATATACTGAAGTTTGTGCTGATAAGTAAATATCTCACAGTGAACCCCATCCAAATAATGCCTTCAAATCCTAAGCGCAAACACTACTACCACCGACTCCAAGACATGAGTGGTCTAGTTGAGCTCATGCACCTTCAACTACCTTGACACAATTACAATAACATGGCTTTATTGCATCAGAACACGCCCCAGATAAACACTAGATATATCACAATAGATAGTAAAACCCTGGCCCTCAACTAGAAGAGTCAGAATAGAAAGTCAAAAAATCCTTGATCTTCAAATAGAACCTAAAATAGAACCTCCATTCTAGTTAATCTTATCATAATTGCTGTAGTAGAATCAAAACCCTTAATGAAATGACTATAATAACCTACCAACCCATCAAGACAGTGAACCTCTGTAGGCGAGGTAGGCCTAGCTCAACTATGAATAGCCTCAATATTTGTGGGGTCCACCATAATATAATTCTTGGACAATACGTTCCCCAAGAAGGCTATAGACTCAAGCCAAAACTCAGACTTTGAGGACAAGGCATAAAGTCAATGATCTTTGAAAGTATGGAGCATAGTCCTCAAATGTTGCTTGTGATCCTTCCTACTCCTCAAATATACCTGAATGTCATCAATAAATACTATTATGAAGGATTCCAAACACGGCCTACACATGCATTCATTAGATCAATAAATCTTGTTGGGGCATTGATCAACACAAAAGATATCACTAGGAATTCATAATGATTGTAATGAGTCCCGAAGTCTATATTATGGATTTCCATATCCCTAACATTCAATATATAATAACCAAATATAAAATCTATCTTAAGAAACACTGTGATACCCTAAAACTGGTCAAATAAATCATCTATACGAGGCATAGGATACTTATTCTTTGCAATCACCTTATTTAACTTCCTAGAGTCGATATTCATATGCATAGAGCCTTCTTTATTCTTCATAAACAAAACTAGAGCACCCATGGAGATAAAATTGATTTGATAAAACCCTTACCCAAAAGATCTTGAAGCTGACTATTTAGCTCCTTTAACTCAGCAAGATCCAAATGATAAAGAGCAATAGAAACAGGTTGGGTTCCTGTCTCGAGGTAAATAATAAAATCTATAACATGCTCAGGAAAAAGGCCAGGTAAGTCGATCAAAAACAAATTAGGAAACTCACAAACAACAGGGATGGTGTAAAGCGACTTTCAGCACTAACATACCAAACATATGCAAAGAAATGACTCACAACCCCTTGATATCAGTCGCCTAGATAGAATGTAAAACATAATCTATGTCAGTGCATTGCTAATAGTACCCTGACAGAATTGGTGGTACGCTAGGCAAGGATAAGGTAACGGTCTTCTAAAAATAATCCAATACCACATGGTAAGGAGATAACAAATCCATTCCCAGAATCACCTCAAAATCTACCATATCTGGGACAATGACATCAATCTGAGTATCAAATTCCCAAACAGTAACCAAACAAGATCTATATACCCAGTCCACTACTAAAGAATCACCGATGGGGGTTGCTATATACAATGGGACAGACAAGGACTCCAAACATAAACTCAGCAATGATGTAAAATAATTAGAAACATATGAAAATGTGAAACCAAGATTAAACAAAGTAGAAGTTGGGTGATGGCATACAAAAATCCTACCTGTGATCCCAATATCCAAAGCCTCAGTATCTAGTATACCTTGTATATCATACAAATCACCTTACCTACTATAAGACTGGGTGCCTATCTGGCCACCTGTCCTACCTTCCTATAGACCACCTTCACGACACTGTGCACCTCCTGTGGTTGGCGACAAAACTAATCTAAGTGATTGTTTAGTCTAAACTAAAGGCTCAATCATCCCACATTGGGGACACTCATGGGTGAAGTGACCAATAACTCCATAATCATAGTATGACTCGATCACCCTTCTCTATCTAGAAGGTCCGACAAATCCAGAATGGCCACCCTCGGCGATTCTAACTAAACACCCCTCTAAAGCTAACTTCTACTCTTACCACTAGAACTATTAAAACTGGGTTGACCCTTACCTATATTTGAGTGATAACTAAACTGGACAACTATACTGACCCTGATGCATATAAGGCTATTGTTGGGGGTACCTACCATGAAACCTTCAGCCTGTGAACTACGAAACGTTATGGCTCCCACATGATCCATTTCTTTTATAGAATAAACATTCTCAACAATATTATAAAATGACTTCCCGAAAGTAACCAATTGTATGTATCCCTATGAAGCAATAATCTCAATCCCCCAACAAGGAATCGAATACACTTATACTTCATAGGCAGAAACATATTGGTGCTCTTGGATAACTCATAAAATCTTACCTCATACTCATCTACAAACATAGAACCCAGTCTTAAAGCAGAAAATTCATCTCAAAGGTGTCTACTTCCCCAAGAAAGCCTCAGAGAATAGAGTTCAATTCTTTGCTAGAGATCCAGCTGACATAGAATCAAGATAACCTCTCCACCACCTCCTTTTTGTCATTTCTAACTGATAAAAGAATAAGTCCACTCCATGTGACTCGACGAACCCTAAATTCCATAACCTCTCCTCACAACTAAATAGGAACTCCTAAGCATCCTATCCTGAGGTTCCGACAAACCTGGGTAGATTTAATCTCAAAAATCGGTCTAGCATCTTCTTCTTCTCTAAATACATAACTGGCTGGGCTACTGCTCGTTGTCTGACTACTGGTGTTTGCAAAACCCCTACACTAGGCACCATTGCATCAGGTTGTTCCCCTAAATAAACACCACCCTATTCTACTGGATGAGGTCCCTCAGTCTTTAAATTACCAACTAACAACAATAATTGTACCAGTGCATCTTAAAGAATTGAAGAAAATATAAATTTGGTGGAGCCTAGGCTACCCCCTAGCCCACCTACAACTATGGTTCAAAAATACCTGGAGCTCTCTCTCAATTTCAAGAGATATGATAGGATCAGGTGATGGATCCCTGGCCAAATGTCAAACTGCAGTTGCTGCTCTATCCTTCCCTCGACCTCTAGGTCGACCTCGGAACCTAATCGGAACTCTAACAGCAAGCTCAGGGTCCTGGGCGCTGGATCCCATACCTCGTATCCTAGCCATCAATATAAAGAGTGAACCAATAATGATTAAAACCGACTCAAAACCACTACACAAAAATGAATCAAGAAAATGAGATTTTTCTTCAAAAATGCTCTTCAGCCTCCCGACGATAGTATACAAATGCCTCCATATAGATAAGCGAGACTCTACTAAACATTGGCTCCAATACTAATAGTACTAGTAAAACCTAGGCTCTAATACCAAGTTGTCATGACCCGATTTCTCAAATCATGATGGCTCCTACCTTGTCCTACCAATAGGTAAGCCAAGCCATAGCCTTGAATAATTTGTAATGGGTAAAACCTAGAAAAAACCACATATAATGATAACAATAGTAATATTAACAAAAAAAATCATAAACCAAACATATAAATTATACCTAAACATGATAAGGAAAAGAACCAAAATATACAAATGAATCTCTTTCAAGGCCTGGTCAGATTAGTACTGGATCCACTGTAAAGTATACCCACAATACTAGACAAAATCCAAAATATACATAATATATATAGGAAGTCACTAGTACAAAAGACTAAACTATAATATATAGAGGTGGGTTATCCTTGAACGACAGCAAGCTCATCCTACTCCAAATTAGTAGTGGAAAATAAGAATTACGTCAATGCCTGCTGCTGGTACTTATATCTACATTAGTGTAAACATGATGAAGTGTAGTATGAGTACCTGCAATGGTTACTCAGTAGGAATCATCGGCCGACTGAGCTCAATACAAGAAAAGTTAACTAAAATATGAGGGAGTAGTCTAAGTCAACAGTAAATAGGGATAAAAAGGTAAAGAAAACTTATCTTGCAATGGAAATGCGATAAAGGAAAAATTAAAAGTGACAAAGTAAGATAAATAACATGGTAGTAAATGAAAAATAAAACATAACCAAATTGGACCCCCATAAGCCCTTCAGGCACACTGAAGAAGACAGTTAACCCAACTGTGCCACCATAATCTTATGGGGCACACAAGAAGTAATTTTAAATAAAAATATAAGTAATCCACAACTTAACCAATCCCATGGAACCATAAAATCCCGCCAGATGTGCACCAGGCTCGAACCAATATAAATGGATAGTAACAAAAAGACAGACGTCAGACTTGAACCGTTAGTGTTGGATAATAACAAAAGGTCGTATGTTGTATTTGAATAGAAAATAGTGGGTAATAATGATAGGCCACATACATTAATACAACAAAACACATAATTAAATACCAGACTCGAAAAGAAATTCAATGGAACCACAACTCCCAGAATAGCAGTACTCAGTACTAAAACTCCCAGATTATCATAAATAGATGCCGGACATAACCCAGAACTTATAGTAACCATACCTAACTATAAAACTAAAATTCAAATCAAACTGTAATCGATGCCAAGTGGTGACAAATTTACACAATTAATAATAGAAATATAGTACATGATGACCCTAAACCTTAATTAAAATACATTTAAATAACCATTCATGTAACTTAGTTTAAATGGGAAGAATCTAAGGTTTTGTAGCTTAATACCACATCCTAAGATCATGATACTACATCATACTAAAAGATAATGGAATTAAAATTTACTAGAACGGATTCTAACTAAATAAATAAGGCATGATATAGATATATCAAACGATACCTAAGCTACAACTACCTTCCCAAAACTAGCATAATAGCATATAATTACTGTAAATAATCTTAATATAAAAATAAAATCCCCTCCGACAAGTCTTCGAATGTGTCCCACTAGAACTCGAACTTGAATAACTTGATGTAGACAATTAATTTCTTTCAAGATTAAAATTTATCACAAAAATATATTTACCCGCAGATTTCTTATTATGTTATTATGAATATACGTATGCTCTATGGAATGATTGGCACTATTCCACTTTATAAAAAAAATGTAATGTGTAAGTAAATGGATGTATATATGTAATCTACTAACTAATTTTACTTACTCTTAGAATGGTTGTCATTAAAATACACTGTAACCAAACCTTTGAGAAATTTTTGTCCTCCACATCTATCCCTGCATTGAGAGGGGTGGTAATGACAACAAAAATATTTTTATCCCATGATATATGCACTCAGGTATTGTATAGGTTCGAGGTAAAATATATACAATATATTTTGAATATACCATAATTAATAAAAAATTATTTCTTATAAAACCTCTATTATACAATACTAATTTTTTAACATATTTAGATTCATTATCTCCGCTTAAACTATTGATAGATTATAAAATTTATTATAACGTAAGATAAATATGTCCTAACTAAAGAATTTTACCAATATCAAAAATATTTTAAAAAGGTAATTAATAGTGTCGTCTTACCAAATTCTGATTTAATATAAGTATTTTACAACTAATTTGGTATTAATAAAATTAACATATGAACTACCTAAAAAATGAACTGTATGTTCCAGCAAGTCATAAATAACTTGAGGCAGTTATTGAAAAGCTATAAATGCTGAGAACGCAAGAAGATAAGTGAAATGATCGAAAAGGTCATTACATAAATAAAACACATCAACAAAATAATTATACAGATCAGCTGGTACATTGAGTTTCTAAACAAATTCTCAAAGCCGAGAATATATCAGTTTTTAAAGAAAATCCAGTTATTTCTACCATGATAAAAAGTTTAAAACTCATCGAATATATAAATTTTAAGAATTTTCAAAAAATAATTTTTTCTAAATTTGAAGAAAAGATTGAAGTCACGGATGACATTGTAGAAAAAATAAAAAAAATAAAAATCTTAATCAAAATCCATTAATGATAAAAAAAAATAATGATACATGTTGGAATTACAGAAAAAATAGGAAATAGACTAAATATTTTCGAGTCCCTAATAAAAAAAAAAGACAAGATAAATATCTTAAAACTAAAGGAAGAAGTATAATAATAAATTATATTGTACCCTTAATGAAAATGAAAATAATCCTTCTTCAAAAAAAAATCTTAGTGACAGTGAGCAGCTCAATAGCATATACATCTAAGACAGTGATAAATTAATTTACCTTTATAAATGCACTAGAGCACTTTGCACCTGTAATAATTATTCTATAAATATCATCACTAGTAGTAACAAAGAGGTTAATTTTTATATGATTGACCATATTGATGATCTATACCTTAAGAAAAAGTATTTAGTTTCATTAAAAGAAAAAATCCTTAATCAATAATTCGATAAAGAAATCATTGAATCTTTTAACATGAAAGATATACTGAATAAATTTAAAGAGAAAAAATTGGAGACAACAAATAAGACCTTTAGATAGAATTACTACACTCGTAAAAGGAAGTTAAATAAGTTAAGAAAAATCTAGGAGAAGAATCAATTTCTAATAAAATACTAAATGATTAAACATCTAACCGAGAACAAAAATCATGTCAACTAGAGCTTGGAGAGACATCAAAATTAGAAAAAGATAATAAAAATTTAATGTCTCTAGAAAATAAATCAAAAATAAATATAATTACAATAGATAAAGCCAAAAGTTATCATATACCCATTACATTAAGTCTAAATAAAAATTACACAATTCACATTCATTATTAGATACATGTGTCAATCAAAACTGCATTATTGAATGAATAAATCCCTCTAATTACCCTAAATAAAAGTACTAAAAAATTATTCTCTGCAACCAGAGAAAGATTAAAAATAAATTCTAAACTACACAGTACACATATCTATAATAATGGAATCTATTTTATAAAATCACTTCATAATAACCAAAGAAATAAATGAAGAGAGAGTTTTAGGTATTTCTTAATAACCCAAATAAAACCTTATACTACCGAGTCAGATGGCATCCACAGCACTATCTTGGAAAAGCAGATTTTTTTCTCTATCTGAATAGTATCAATTTCTTTCACAACAAATAAACTATTTAAAAAATTAAATATAATCTAAAAGAACTTAAACCTCTTTAAAGTTCTTAGAAATAGAAGATAAAAATAAAGGTTTATAAGAAGTCAATGAATGAGATGTATGATCGAATTATCCTAATTCCTTTTTGGGAAAGAAAAAGGCATACTATTGAATTACTCTATATTGAGGGATTTGATGAAAGGGTTATCCTGTAATACCCCGTATTTCTATCTAGCTTCGATTCCTCTTTAGAACATCAAAGTTCTTGCTTCATAGATGAATATCTTTTATTTCCTATGGTATTTCTAAAATTTTGACTTTTCATCATGTGGGAAATTGAATAAGCTTTCCATCGATACCAAATTTTCCCAAATCCGACACTCAGACGAAGAGTTATAGCCATTTTAGTAAGACAGCGTACCACTTGGTACGCATCGCGGAGCCAGCCAAAATGGCAATTGTCAAATTCTAGTGAGCCTCCGCGATTCCACCACATCTCGGTGTCTTTCTAGTTTGCAACCAATGTGGCAACGTAATTTCCACCGCGTCGCGCCTAGGCCAAGTTTCTCAATTTTCCAATTTCCAGTAAGCTGGCGCGATTATGGTGGGTCGCGCCTGCGTGTAAAATCAGGATTTTTCTAGTTCTGAATTTTAATTCCAAGGGAAAAACGTTCATTTTATACCCCTATATATACTCCTTAATATGAGATTCAGCTACATTAATCCCAAATATTATTGTTTTCTCTCAATTTTTCTCAAGGACAAGAGCTAGGGTTCTCAAATCAAGACCGCAATCATCAAGATTTCACCATTAATCTTCTAAGGATCAAGTAGTAAGATATGCAGATGTTGATTCTTGGGTTACTTCCATCCAAGAAGTTTAAGAATCCATTTTTAAATTCAAAGATTGCGATTTTATGAGTTTTTCATGATTCATGTGAATTGAAGTTCATGTTTATGTTATTGTTGAGTATAATCCATGCTTTAGAATAAAAGTTGCAAGCTTTGATCTTGTTATGAGTTGAATTGCATTAAGTCCATGTTAAATCCCTAAATATGCAAGTTGGTTGATGTAGTATTTGTTGTATAACCAAAGCATGCTCCCCATATGTTTGATAAAATGCTTATGTGAAGGAATTAGAGTCATTATAGCATGTTGACAAGAAATCCCCAACTATGTGTAAGTTTATGCATGCCAAGTGTTTGTTGAAAAGCCTTAGTGAATGAATTGTGACATGTTAGCATGAAATCCCTCAATTATGTGCTCTTCAATGCATTTTAAGTATTTGTTGTAAGACCTTGTTGAATGGAGTATGAGCCAATAGCATGTCTCCCTATACTATCACATGTTTAAGAATTCCAAGAGCTTGAAGAGATGGTTTAATTATTGTAATGGTGGATGAAAGTCCATGGTCATGATTATTTAAGATGGTTATGTTTTAATTTTATGTTATCGAGTCCTGGGTGTATTTATGCCCAAAAAATTAGATATAAGTCTAGAGCCAGTGTCAGTTTCAAGATACTCTAAATCAAGTTACAATTAGTAGAACTCAGTTAGTTACAGAACTCAGTACTCTCAGACAGTTACAGAATTTAAGAAATCTCAGTAATCTAGTATTATTAGCATTCTAGCTTCAGTTCAGTACTTAGCTCAGATCATAGTAGTATTCAAGAATTTAGTTTAGATCTCAGTAACATTCCAGTAAACAATTCAGAACGCAATATCATTCATTCAGAAAATGAGATTCAGTAGTATTCCGTCAGTCTTCAGAATCAAGTGAACTCATCTTAACTCAGTTACTCAGTATGATCAGTAACGGATTCAGCTCAATTTAGTACAGTTTAAGAAAAAGAATTAGCTCAAAGTTTTTCAGTTAGGAGTAGGACTTAGCACCAAGCTAACCTTGGGATGGGGACTCACCCGTTAGAAAGGACTGAGATCCCTAGGAGTAATCCCTAAGATCCAGTACTACATAGCCAGTGTAGGTAGGATATGTAACATATTAGATAGGAATAACATACTTAGGGATCACCCATTAGTATATTATATATAGGACTGATCCCAGGGGTCACCCGTTAGACAGAACTGACTCCATAGTAGAAGTATCTTTACCCGTGGCATGGTACTGACACCCTTCCAGATGGGGTTATAGATTGGACCCCACAAGTTAAGATTTATGACTTGTCGGTTAGATAACTACTTCCCACAGTCTCAGTTTTTGAATCAGTCTCAGTAAAGGAACTTAAGCTCAGTAGTACAGAGTAAGGACTATCAGATATAGTCAATCATTATTATTATCAAGAGACTCAGAGATCACCCGCTAGATAGGACTTATCTCAGATTCAGTTACTCAGCTTTAGTATCATCAGATTCAGAGATCACCCACTAGATAGAAATGATCTCAGATAAAGTCAAATCATATTCATTATCAGTATATATAGAGATCGCCCGTTTGATAGGACTGATCTCATATTTTAGTTGAGCATTCCCATTATCATTAAGTTTAAGAGGTCTCCATCTAGAGAGGACTGATCTCAACTACAGTACTCAGTTACTAATATCAGAAGATTCAGTTATTCAGTATCTTAGTATTAGTAGTGAGTTTAGATATCAATAAAGCAGTATCCGAGTCTTAGTATTTAGTGACACGATAATTTCAGTTATGGTTTATGCATTCGTGTATATTTCCTCATTCAGTACTCTCATGTTATTCAGATAAGTAATTATTCATGCATAAGTCCTTGCATTTACCCTTACCTTATCTTGCATACTCAGTATATTCCTACGTACTGACGTATTTATGCTATGGTGTTTTACTGTGATTCCCCAAATTTGGTACCCAAAATGCTACATCATGCTCATGACCCCGAAGGACCACAAGCTAACCCATGACTGATACTTGTACCTGTACACTGTATAACATGACATAATAATGAGTAAATATGCATTGAAAGTCCATAAGGTTCAATATTGAACATGATTTGAATGATATAACATCTGTGTGGGGTAATAGAATACCCAAAACAAAACTGAACATACTAAAGTCTGAAATAGGATAGTCTAGAAAGCCTCTAACTAATTGAACTGTCTGAGTAAGGAGTTGATGGGATATGTCCCCAACGAACTCCAACTAATAAATTGATTAATGAGATAATAGGGAAATAACTGTCCTCGAAAGATGAGGACTCACTTCTAACTCTGTCTACGGATATCTGGAATCTACTATTGCTCTGGAGCTCCTGTCTTTGAAACTATAGTATAAAACACCATAACGCAAATGCGTCAGTACTTTGAATGTACTGTTATACATGTGAGGTAGGTTGAATACATGGGGTTCATAAGCATGAACAATACTGGCTAATTGACTAATATGAATGTGAGAATACATAAATGCATATATAGTAACTATATCTGAAATAGTGATAACATGATTATGCTGATGACTAACATGATTAATGACTGATATCTAATAACTGATAACATGAGTGACTGTATCTGACAACCCTGAATCTGATGGAACTTGCTGAGTTCTATACTGTATCTGACAATCTTGAATTCTGAAGAACTATCTGAGTTCTTTTACTAAGACTGATACTGAGACTGTGGGAGGTATTAATCTTACCAACATGCCCTAAATGATGCATTATAGCTGAATTGGGGTCCAATCTGCGCCCTGATTTGAAGGGTGTCAATACCGCGCCACTGGTAAGAACAACATGTGAGTGATCCTAATATAACAAGTAACTCTAAAGAGAATGGTGGAAACCCTCATATAGCATGTTAAGCCACCTTATCTATGCTCATAGAGCAGGCTATGATGTCTCAACCTATGTTGGCTACATAGTTCTGGAACACAAGGATTGCTTCTAAGAATCACACCCCCATATAACAGGTAAGATCCCACCCTTGTGTTCGGTCGGTGATAATTTATACTCCCATCTAAATAGACACAGAACATGATTTACTGAACTGAACATGGACTGGGTTACTGACTTCTATTGGCTGATGGAATACTACTGACATATGACAACTGACTGAGTTCATGAGATCATGGAGATTTCCTGAGTCATAAGACTGTCTGAAGTCTAAGGATCATAGCTTGACTGAGAGTATCATGGAAACATAACATGGCTCTAGGTACATAACTAATATTTTGGGTACAAGTACCCCCAGGACTCGATGGAAGGAAACTGACCAAGCATAACTTACTTGAACATATAACTAACATCATAATCCATATACATTTATATAATTATTCCATCAAAACATGTGTTAGGCATAACTTGTACATACATGGGGATTTCATGGTATCATGCTAGTTAGGCACTTTTACTTCATCTAGGCATTTAATCAAATATATTGTAGACATGGTACATGTAAACATTAATGTACAATAATTAAACATCATGGTTCAATTCTAATTTCATCATTCAAGGGTTTAGTCATAGGTTTGTATGAATCTATATCTATAATAATTTAACCCACATAGAATTTATCACCCAACATGGGGTAAAATTTAATTTCTCATTTATCCACATGAAAAAAGCAGCCCAATCATGAAATTCATAACAACATCCATAAATTTGAATTTAGAAAAGGTATTCGTGGACTTCATGGGCGAAAGGAGTTCATGAATGAACACTATGCATACCTTGGTTAGTGATTTTATGAAGATTGACGAAGGAAATTCTTGATTCTAAATCTTCTATGAAAAGTCCGAGGTTGTTCTTGAGAGGTTTTTGAGAGAAGAGAGTGTATTTTGGGTGAAAAGTGGTTAAATCACGTGTTAAAGAGCTTAAATAGGGGTAGGAAATTGACCCATTTAACCCTTAGATGCGTCTTTTAAAATTGAAAAAATTTCCCGAACTGGACCTTTAGCGCGACGCGGCGCTATCGCGCCGTGTCACTAGATTTTGACAATTGGGAAATTGAGGGATGGCACAACACGGGGACATCGCGTTGCCACTTCCTTTGTGACCTGGAACTTTGGCTCGACGCAGGGGAAATTGCGTTGAGACACTGGAAAATGGATAATTCTGAATTTGGGCCCTGACACGACGCGCCATAATCACGGACCCCTACTAGAATTTTCCAAATTCCATTCCTCTTGTGACACAGTGCGCCACTGACTAATATGGTGTTGTTTTACGATGGGAACTTGAAATAGTCGTAACTTCTGACCCAATTATCGGATTTGGACGAATCTTATATTGATGGAAAGCTTATTGAATTTCCCATATGACAAAAAGTGGAAATCTTGAAAATTCCTCATGGAATAACCATCATTCAGTTTAGAAGCTAATTCTAGACATTCTTGAGATGAAATTAGCTAGGAAAAGTATGGGGTATTACAATATCTTCCCCTTAAGAACATTCATCCTCGAATGAGACTGACTGAGATGGGAGAAAAGACAACTGACATACATACTGAACATGAATAACTGGAACATGATCTCATGACTGACATGACTGACAAGCTAAACATATAATACTGAACATGCATATCTGATGCATGTGTAACTGATTCATGAATGCATTCTGAGTGTTCTGAAGAACTAAGTTTCTCACAATGAGAATTCATGTCTGATGTATAATTACATAACTGAACTGATACATGAGTGCATGACTGAATATGCAATGGTACTTAATACCAAGTTTATAATGGGAACATGAGCATGAAAATACATACCAAGTTTGTGATGAACACTGAACATGAAACTGGGTAATCTTAAGGAGAACTGTTACCTTGATCTTGATCTGATTTGGCGAAGAAGTGGTGAGGATACTTAGTACACATGTCTTCCTCTGCTTCCCAAGTAGCTCCCTCAACAAACTAAATTTTCCATAGAACCTTAACTAGAGGGACTTCTTTGTTCCTCAATCTACGAGTCTAATAGTCTAAGATTTTGACTGGAATCTCTTCGTAAGAGAGAGTATTCTGAACATCAATGCTCTAAATAAGGACTACAACTGATGGGTAACCTTTGCACTTCTTAAGGAAAGAGACATGAAGGAATGGATGAATTGAGGCTAGATCTAAAGGAAATTCAACCTCATAGGCTACCTTACCAAAGCGATGGAGAATCTTGAAGGGACCAACATATCGGGGACTTAGTTTTCCCTTCTTGTCGAATCTATTCACTCCCTTCATGAGAGACATATTTAGATAGACATGATCACCAATATCAAACTCGATTTCTTTTCTACGAACATCTGCATAAGACTTCTATCAGCTCTAAGCAACCCGGAGTCTTTCTCTAATCAACTGGACTTTTTCTAAGGCATCGAATACCAAGTTAGGACCTCTGACTGAGGCCTCACTAAATTCAAACCAACCAATTAGAGATGTATATATCCTACCGTAGAGAGCTTCAAATGGATCTATTTGAATACTGGAATGATAGTTGTTGTTGTGTGCAAACACAATCAAAGGTAAGTGGTCATCCCAACTTCCCTTTAAATCTATTGCACACGCGCTTAGCATATCTTGTAACGTCTGAATGGTCCTTTCTGCTTGACCATCTGTCTGAGGATAAAGGTTGTACTAAGATGAACTTGGGTACCAAGACCCTTTTGGAATAATTTCCAAAAATGAAAGGTGAACTGGGTACCTCTATCTGAGATAATGGACAGCGAAACACCGTGTAATCTGACCAACTCCTTGATGTCGAGTTTGGCATAATCCTAAGCTGAATAAGAGGTATGAAATGGAAGAAAATAAGATGATTTGGTCATTATGTCTAAAATGACCCAGAATGAATTATGTTGATGAAGAGTTCGAGGCAAACCCATCACAAAGTCCATGTTCACAACTTTTCACTTCCAAGTAGGAATACTGAGCTCCTGGATGAACCCACTAGGCTTCTGATGCTCTATCTTAACCTGCTGACATTAGAGCACTTAGCCACAAACTCTTCTCCCACTCCACCAATAGATTTCCCGCAAGTTGTGGTACATCTTTGTGGCCCCTTGATAAATAGAGTAGCGTGCACCATGCGCTTCTAAAAGAATTTGTTGCCTTAAGTCATTTACACCTGGAACACAGAGACGACCCTGACAACGAAGGACACCATATCCCCCTTAGGAGAAAACCTCTACTTTTTGATCCTGGACTGACTCTTTCAACTTGACAAGGCTGGGATCTCTATCTTGCTTTTATTTCACCTTGGAAACTAGAGATAATTCTAAACTACTCTGAACCCATATATCACCCTCTTCTGTATCGACTAAGCGAATGCCTAGTCTGGCAAGCTGATGGAATTCCTGATCTAACTTCTTCTTACTATCCTTAACATGAGTAACACTACCCATGGATAGTCTACTGAGAGCGTCGGCCACTACGTTGGTCTTGCCCAGATGATAAAGGACACTTATGTCATAATCTTTCAAGAGCTCTAACCACCTTCTCGGATGAAGATTGAAATATTTCTGAGGAAAGACATACTGAAGACTTTTATGATCTATGAAGACATCTAAATGAACTCCATAGAGATAATGCCTCCAAATTTTCAAGGAAAAGACTACGGATGCTGACTCAAGATCATGAGTATGATAATTCCTCTCATGGGGCTTAAGTTTTCTGGAGGCGTAGGCTATGACCTTACCATTCTGCATGAGAACACAACCCAAACCTACTCTAGATGCATCACAATACACTACGAAACCATCTAGACCATCTGGAAGAGCTAATACTGGAGCTGAGGTGAGTCGAGTCTTCAACTCATGAAAAATCTTCTCGCAAGGATCTGACCACTGAAATTTGACTTTATTCTGAGTCAATCTAGACATAGGGGATGCAATATAAGAAAATCCCTTATCAAATCATTGGTAATATCCAGCCAAACCCAAGAAACTCCTGATATCTAATGGAGAGACAGGTCTGGGCTAGTTTCTTACTGCTTCGATCTTTTGAGGATCAACTTTAATGCCATCACTGGAAATGATATGACCAAGGAATGCTACTGACCATAGCCAAAATTTACACTTACTAAATTTGGAGAATAGCTGATAATCTCTGAGACTCTGAAGTACTATTCTGAGATGGTCTACATGATCATGGTCACTGCAGGAATAGACCATAATTTCATCTATGATGTCTAAGTATTGCTTGAACACACGGTTCATCAAGTCCATAAAATTTGTTAGGGCATTGGTAAGACTAAAGGGCATAACTAAGAATTTAAAATGACCATACCGAGTACGAAAAGATATATTCGGAATGTCACATTCCCTAACTCTGAGCTGATGATAGCCAGATCTAAGGTCTTTCTTATAGAAATAGCTGGCACCCTGAAGTTGATCAAACAAATCATCGATTTTAGGAAGAGGATACTTGTTCTTGACTGTGACCTTATTAAGTTAATGATAGTCTATGCATATTCTGAGAGAACCATCTTTCTTGCACACAAATAAGACTGGCGCACCCCATGGGAAATATTGGGCCTGATGAATCCCTTATCTAGGAGATCCTTCAACTATTCTTTCAATTCTCTGAGTTCTGCTGGTACCATTTTGTATGGCAGAATAGAGATAGGCTGAGTATCTAGAAGAAGATTAATGCCGAAGTCTATTTTTATCTCACGAGGAATTCCTGGAAGATCTTCGAGAAAGATATCTGAATATTCATTCATAACTGGAATGAATTCAAGATTGGGAGTTTCGGAACTTGATCAATGAATTCCTAAGGGTCCTCATCTACCTTAGACCCGAGGAACAATGGAGGATTCATTCGGATGAAGTCCTGAATCCTAGATGTGGATGAATTGGCCACTTGGTCGGACGGAATGACTACTAGAAATTCATTTTGAGCGGCAACTGACTGAGTAAGAGTAGTGAATGTGACCCTAAACTCCGCATGAGAAACATTATCGCCCAAAGGATCTTCAGGCAGAGGGGCTGACTAATTTCTGTTTCTTTTTTAAGAGGTATGTTCTGTAAAAGAAAGGGAGAAACAAATTAGACTGAGAGATTGACTTAAGATTATGCTCACTAGCACGACATGATTACTGAAATAGGGGAAACTGTTCCTAAAACATCTTATAGCCTACTATACATAAATATGGTGCACAATACACCCATGTACAAGACTCTACTAAATACGTCTTTTAGACTTCTTAGGACTCTATTAAACCTTATGCTCTAATACCAAGTCTGTAACACACCAAATCTGGTACCCGAAATGCTACACGGTGCTCTTGACCCCAAAGGACCACAATCTAACCCATGACTAGTATCTGTACCTGTACACTACATAATATGACATAATAATGCGAAAACATGCACTAAAATTCCATAAGGTTCAATACTGAACATGATCTAAATGATATAACATATGTGTGGGGTAATAGAATACCCAAAATAAAACTAAACATACTGAAGTCTGAAACATGATAGTCTAAAAAGCCTCTAACTGACTAAACTGTCTGAGTAAGAAGTTGATAGGACATGTCCCCAACTAACCACAACTAATAAACTGATTAATAAGATAATAGGGAAATAACCATGTCCTCGAAATATAAGGACTCACTTCTAACTCTGTCTGCAGATATCTGGAATCTACTGTTGCTCTGGAGCTCGTGTCTTTGAACCTATGGTATAATACACCATAGCACAAATGCGACAGTACTTTGAATGTACTGGTATGCATGTGAGGTAGGATGAATGCATGGGGTTCATATACATGAACAATACTGGCTAACTGACTAATATGAACGTTAGAATACATACATGCATACATAGTAACTATATCTGAAATCATGATAACATAAGTATGTTGATGACTAACATGACAAATGACTGAATTCTGATAACTGATAACATGAGTGACTGTATCTGATAGTCCTAAATCTAATGGAACTAGTTAGTTCCATACTGTATTTGAGTTAATTGTATCTGGCAGTCCTGAATTCTAAAGAACTATCTGAGTTCTTTTACTGAGACTGATACTGATACTATGGGAGTTAGTCATCTAACCGACATGCCCCAAATGACGCATTATAAATGAATTGGGGTCCAATTTGTTCCCTGATTAGAAGGGTGTCAATATCGTGCCACTGGTAAGGACAACATGTGAGTGACCCTAATATAATAGGTAACTCTAATTGAACGGTGGGAACCCTCATATAGCAGGTTAAGCCACCTCATCTACCGTCATATAGCAGGCTATGATGTCTCAACCTATGTTATCTACATAGTTCTAAAATGCAAGGATTGCTTCTAAGAATCACACTCTCATATAATAGGTGAGTTCCCACCTTTGGATTCGCTCGGTGCTAATTTCTACTCCCATCTGAATAGACACTGAACATAATTTACTGAACATGGACTGAGTTACTAACTTCTGTTGACTGACGGAATACTACTGACATCTGACAACTGACTAAGTTTATGAGATCGTGGAGATTTCCTGAGTCATAAGAGTGTCTGAAGTCTAAGGATCATAGCTTGACTGAGAGTATCATGGAAACATGAAATAGCTCTAGAAACACATGTAATATTTCGGGTACAAGTACCCACAGGACTCGATGGAAGGAAACTGACCAAGCATAACTTACTTGAACATATAACTAACATCACAATCCATAATACATTTATAGAAGCATTCCATTAAAACATGTGATAGGCATAACTTGTACATACATGGGATTTCATGGTATCATGCTAGTTAGGAACTTTTCCTTCATCTAGGCATTTAATCAAACATATAGTAGGCATGGAACATGTAAACATTATTGTACAATAATTAAACATCATGGTTCAATTCTAATTTCATCATTCAAGGGTTTTGTCATAGGTTTGCATGAATCTATATCTATAATAATTTAACCCACATATAATTTATTACCCAACATGGAGTAGAATTAAATTTATTATTTATCCACATGAACAGAATAATCCCAATCATGAAATTCATAAGAAAATCCATAAACATGAATTTAAAAAAGGGATTCTTGGGCTTCATGGACGAAAGGAGTCCATGAATGAACACTATGCATACCTTGGTTTATGATTTCGTGAATATTAACGGAGGAAATTCTTGATTCTAAATCTTTTATGAAAAGCTCTAGGTTGTTCTTGAGAGGTTTTTGAGAGAAGAAAGTGTATTTTGGGAGAAAAATGGTTGAATAACGTGTTAAAGGGATTAAATAGGGGTAGGAAATTGACCCTTTTAAACCTTGGATGCATCTTTTAAAATTGTAAAAATTTCCTGAATTGAACCTTTAGCGTAACACGGTGCTATCACGCCATATCACTGGATTTTGATAATTAGGAAATTGAGGGATGGAGCGATGTGGGGCCATTCTGTTGCCTCTTTCCTTATGACCTGGAACTTTGGCACGACGCGGGGGGAATCATGCTAAGACACTGGAAAATGGACATTTCTGAATTTGGGCCCTGGCGCGACGCGCCATAATTGCGGACCCCTATTGGAATTTGCCAAATGCCATTTCCTCTTGTGGCGCGGCACGCCACTGACTAATATGACGTTATTTTATGACGGGAACTTTAATTAGTCGTAAATTTTCACCCGGTTATTAATTTGGATGAATTTTATATCGATGGAAAGTTATTGAATTTTCCACATGAAAAAAGTGAAAATCTTGAAAATTCCTCATGGAATAACCATCATTCAATTTAAAAGCTAATTCTAGACATTCTTGAGATGAAATTAGCTAGGAAAAGTATGGGGTATTACATTTACTTTACACCATAGGTTCAGAAGCACGAGATCCAGAGCACCCTTAGCAGCTCAGTTTCAGTCAGCAGGGGTAGGCCTAGTAGTGAGTCCTCATTATTCGAGGATGGTTCTTATTTTATTATATTACTAGTTTCAGTATGTCAGTAGTTGGAGTTAGTTGGGGACATGTCCCATCAACTCCTTATTCAGACAGATATTTTGTTTTGATATTGATAGACTTTACTCAATTGTATTTTCAGAATTTGAACCTTATGGCAAGTTTCCGCCAGTTTTCTGCATTTGTTTCAGTATATTATGTAGTGCTCAGATACAGATATCAGAAAGGGTTAGCTATTGGTCCCTTGAGGTCATGAGCACCGTGTGGCATTCTGGTTCCAAAAAATCGGGGTGTTACATATCCCCAGTAATACAAGACCCATTCAAATAAATCATGAAATGATGGAATACTTAAAAACAAAATACACAACTTGCAATATAAAAAAGTTATTAGACTCCCTAAATCGCCTTGGAATTGCTCAATCTTTTTTGTCAATAATAGTGCCAAAAAGGAGAGAGGTGCCCTGAGACAAGTTATCAATTATAAGCCTTTAAACAAAATATTAAAATGAATTAGGTATTCGATACCTAGCAAGTTTTGTTAAGAGTAGACTGCAAAGCAGCTGATGACATTTCACAAAAAGATGGTAAGAATTATTTTCTAAACAAATATTTTTCAATTGGTAAACTTGATTATCCAACTTTGACTTTCAAATAGAATTTACAATAGGAGAAAATCATTCGCTCCCGGATTTTCTTACTAGATAATTTCTACAAGTAAATAATGAGACCAGAAACAATAAAAATAAGACCTTTGAGGCCTCCATTTAAACCTTTCCCAACTAGATCTAAAAAGAAAAATCTTAAAAGAAAAGATAAAGGTTTGAAAATAGATATTCCATACTTGAAGAATTTCCACCTCTGCCCAAAAAACCTTCCTTTACTAGAATCCATAACCAGTCTACAATAATTAAACCATTTACATAAATTTTTAAAAGAACTCTGCTTTTTATCATCCAGTAAAGATATTTCTACCAAGAGACAAATTTACAAGTAGGATGAAAAAATTATAAAAAAAAAAACAACTTGAGATGACAACTTTTGGCAATTATGGCACTTGATAAAATTTTAAAATTATTGATTACCAAAACTACAAAACCTTTTATAAAAATTGAAAGTATGTGGAAAATTCTCTAACTATTCGTAGATATTATGAGTACGATATTTAATTAAATCTATTAGTATTTTTTAAATCTAGTTTGAATAGATAACTAAACTTTTTAGTTTTCTAAAGAAAAATATAAAAAAAATATATTATTATATAAAATCCTTATTTTGTCCTTTATTGTAATATCCAAAATATTGAAGTAAAAAAAATTTTGTAGATGAATATATACTCTTTAAATCCCTAGTACATTATAAATAATTATCTATTCAGTACAAATTGAGCAGAGGAAAAATGCACTTTGAAGAATTTCAAGTAAAGCAGAATATCTCTACACTATCGAAAAATATTAAAAGGTCTAAAAATAATTTCATATATTATTAGTGCTAAAATATTCTAAAAGATCAAAGGAGGACCACCAGCAGATAAGTTAATATCAGTTTCCTCCTCATAGAAGAAATTATACCATTCAAAGCAAATAATGGAATTATTAGATATTGCTCATTGCATAGAAGAAAACTCAGTAGCAGAGTCATGATAAGTCAACAAGGGATACCACAAGTATATCTCCTTATTTGAAGGGAAAAGATTTAATACTTCTTCTACAATTAAAAGTTAATACAACAAAACTTTTATCCCACAACCTCTACCAAAAAATTGTATAACTAAAGGACAAAAAAATACAAAGCTTTAAAGCATAAAAGACAAATGCACAAAAAATAAAATATTAAAATAAAAATTGTGGACCCCAAAGGCAACTAAACTATAAAGACTAGAATACAAACGACACAAATCTTCATGGAAAAAAAGACCAAAAGCTTCTAGAAATCAACAAAAGTCACATGTTTAAGATAATTATGAAATATTTCAGTGACACGGGTGTAATAGAAATATTGTCATCAATTACTCATAGACAGGTGTAAAATAAATAGCACGTATTAGTACGTTAATAAATGTAAGAGCATGTTTTAGTATAGAGACAAATGTAAAATAGTTAGCATGTATTAGATATTAGTCATCACTTTTTGAGGATTATTTAAGGCTTTTAACATATATCAGTAGAGGCATTCAGAAATACCCCCACTACTTTCTCTTTCTATTTTTTCGTCTTTCCTCTCTAAGTACTCACTATTTCCGAAATCAATCAATAAAATTTTTTTATAAGTGCAACTTTTACTACTCTTCTCTACCATTTTCCTCTATTTTTCTTTGCTTTTACTTTGTTGTTTAAAGATAGTTTCAAAGTTTTAAGTATGTTAAATGTTTAAAGTAATCTTTCTATTACTTTAAATTGTGTTGCTCCCCTTTCTATTAATTTAATTTGTTCTTCTCCTATTTTCCCGATTCATCCCCCTTATGATATCAGTGCCAAGCTGCTCGGGAGGTAATACGAACATGAGTAGGAGTGGCTAAGTCGTTGTGCTATCCTAGAGCCAGTTAAAATTAATGTTACTCTTGGAATAATCATTTCTGTATATAGTAGTTACTGTTGTTCTTCATCTATATTCTTAGTTTTATTTCTTAAGTTGGGTATTCATTTAATGGCGGTCTAGATATTGGCAAGCTTGGATTTTTCACTGGATTTGTTCTAAGTATATGGTGTAATAGAGTGACGGGCCCATAGGGAGTTACTGTATCCAAGACTATATGAAATAATAAAAGAATGATAACAGAAGAAAATCAGTAAATGCTACACAATGAAATAATTATTTAGGAGTAACATCCAAAGTAGATATTGGCCTGGGCATAGTCTTATATCTCTTATCTTTGTAAACTTAATGAATTCGATACCAAATTAAAAGATAATAATAGTGTTAATATTTCTGTTACCTCTAATAAAATAGCTAAAATAGAAAGTAATTACAAAACTGGAATATTGCAAAAGAAAGTTTTAATAGAGTCTACAAAACTAGGCCCTTGATTTTGTAAAAAATTATAATATTAAAACTTTTGAACCTACTATTTCCATTAATAGGAATATTGGGACTATTAAATTATTGGCAATTGATGATATTAATAGGTATAGAAAAGATAATAAGTTTCTTGACATAAGTCTTGTCGAATAAGTTGTTAAACCATTATATAGATTAGGTTTAGATGTTCCTATATGTCTCCTCTTAAGATATAATAAGTTATTAAATTTTGATAATTCGGTATTAGTTGTATTACAAATTAACCTAGCCAACGACCTGGTATACTTTAATTGTTATCCTAATTTTATATATATTAATGATCAAAATACTACGGATACATGAACATTAAACGTTAATAGAAGAAACATGAATAGTAAGGTTAATAAAAAAGAAATAGCCATAATATATAAAGTATATCATATATTAATGAAAACTACCTTAGCCCCTAAGGCTAAAATAGTAAGTAATAAAGGAGTTACCATACTTATGGAAGCTAATAATAATCACAATAACACTTTTGTCCCAAAAATAATAAAATCAAATGGTGTATTAATAAAAGATAATTGGTATTTTGACTCCATAACGAATCCAGAAATTGAATAAGAAAATTAAAACATCGAACAAGTAATACAATATCAGGATGGATCTATAAATTTAAAATTTCAAAGATCCCAATTGTTTAATCAAGCCTCTTTGAGTAGAAGAATGTACTTTTCTAGAACATCAGTCTCCAAATCTATAGAAGAAAAGGGAAGTAACTTTATAAGGTATAGAAAGAAAATTAAAAGGAGTATATTTCTCAGAAACAATTCCTAAAGTTGAATATGAACCTATGAATCTAAAGACTAAAATATCATTAAGTCCCACTACTAGTGAAAAGATAGGAGTAAAGGATTCCTTATGCATAATTAGGCCATGAGAAATATTTGAACCTAACTTTGAATATTTAGATAAACTATGGACTAGTCCAAAAAATTTAATTAAAAGCCAATGGTACGCACAAAAATATTCAATAAAGGAAAGATTATCCTTTACAGAAAATTGGTGCCCTGATATGAAAAGAATAAGATGTAATATTAAAAAAATTTAAATGGTTTGAATATAGAGGTAAATTAGGAAATCCAAAGGAATAATTAAATACAAATGGTATACTATTGTCAAGGTAGTTGAATTTTGTCATATCTCGAGGCTACCCCAAGTCGTAACACGGTGCTTAAGGCCACAAGTGACCCCAAGCTAACCCATGATCTGGTATCTGTTGTGACCACCAAATAAAAATAATAATAAAAGCATCATATATGGAAATTAACTTGATAAAAACTCTGTCAAGATGAAACACATAAACAATACCCAACATGTTTGAACTGGTAATACAACTAAAATACAATTTTGACTGTCTAAGAGCTTCTAAAACATGTGGAGATAATGGGACAAACCTCCAATAACTCCGACTGACTAACATAAAGAAAATACTGAAAATAAATATAAATACTTTTCATCGATGGATGAAGACTCACCACAATTGTTGTTCAGTGGTACTGAATTGACTAAGGGTGATTAGGAAACTAACTTTCTGAACCTATATTGTGAAATTAGTATAGCGCATAAGAGAAACACTTTGAATATACTAGTATGTGAGATAGAGACTAACTTAAATACATAAGGATATTGAAATTGAATGCATGAACATGTAAAATAAAAGCAAGACCAAGTAAAACATTTACTGAAATAATCTGTAAAATTGACTGACAGAATAGTTGACAACCTAAATATTTGGAAATGCAAACTATAGTGATATAACTTGAGTACTAAACTAAAACTGTGAGAGATATCATGTAATTGACATGAATTAATCTAAGATAATCAGGGTCCAACTTGTAACCCCAGTTGGAGGGTGTCAGTATCGTGCCACGGGTACTAACACTTGTTTTGTGGATCCACTAATCTGATGTTCCGAAGGACTAGGGTGTCATCCTTTACTGGCGGGTGCCCCTAAGAGATTTTCAACCCTCAACCGGCATAAAGACCTCTCAAAAACTAAGCTGGTTACGTAGTTCTAGAACTCAGGAAATACTATTAAAGGTCATACCCTAAACTGGAAGGTGAGCACCCATCCCTAGGTTCACTCGGTGCTATATCATACTCCTAACTGAACTAACACTGGTTATGATTAAAATTAATTGGATATCACAACATATAGTGCTCAACATGTATATAATAATTTGAAGGTGATGAGAAAGGATCATAATCTAACTGACTTATTACTTGAAAATGGAAACATGTATAAACACATAGGTATCGGGTGTTCATAGTACTGAATAATGATATTTTAAATACAATTACATCATCAAAATATTGTAAAGAAATTCATGATTTGTAGACCCAAAACATAGTACATCTCACTAAACTGATGAAATCCATAATTTTTAATGATGGGAATATGTTAACTTATGAAGAGAACCTGCTCCCATGGTTTAATTAATTACTTGATAAATTAACATGGTATCAACAGAACATGATATGGATGACTGAAATTATAAAGCATGTAAGAGTATAATTCACATGGGGAAATACAATATCATAGTTTATTTTCAAGACTACTAAGATAAAATCAAGTAAATTCATGCTTAATCACTAAAATTTCATAATAGGAGGAAAGAGGGTTTACACTTGTAAAGCAAAGGATGTTGGGACTCAGACAGATTAGTTACAGTCAAGAACAAATATCCTCTTCCTAGAATTGATGACTTATTTGATCAACTCCAAGGCACAAGTTATTTCTTAAAGATAGACCTTAGATCCGGCTATCATCAACTTAAAGTATGGGAATGTCGTATTCCAAAGATAGCCTTTAGAGCCCATTATGGTTATTTTGTGTTTATGGTCATGTCTTTCAGGTTAACCAATGCTCCAATAACTTTCATGGACCTCATGAATTGAGTGTTCAAGCAGTATCTAGATATGTTTGTCATATTATTCATAGATGATATCCTTATGTACTCCCGTAGTGAGGATGACCATGTAGATCATCTTAGGATTATTTTGCAAACTCTTACAGATCATCAATTATTCGCCAAATTGATCAAGTGTAAATTTTGGCTAAGGTTAGTAGCCTTTCTCGGTCATAATGTTTTTGCCGATGGCATAAGAGTCGATCCGCAAAAGATAGAAGCCATAAGAAATTGGCCTAGACCTATCTCTCCATCAGACATTAGGAGTTGATTGGGTCTATCTAGTTATTACCATCATTTTGTTAAAGGTTTCTCTTCTATCGCATCTCCTATGTCTAGATTTTCCAAAAAGAAAGTTAAGTTTCTGTGGTCAGATTCCTGCGAGAAGACTTTTCTGGAGTTTAAGACTTGACTCACTTCAGCCAAAGTTCTAGCATTACCTAATGGTACAGATGGCTTTGTTATTTATTGTGATGCCTATAGAGTTTGTTTGGGTTATGTGTTGATGCAGAGAGGTAAGGTCATAGCCTATGCCTCTAGACAGTTGAAGCCTCATGAAAAGAATTACCCAACCCATGATCTCAAATTAGTTGTAGTGGTGTTTGGTTTGAAAATCTAGAGACATTATCTGTATGGTGTGCATGTTGATGTGTTCATGAACCAAAAAAACTTGCAATATATGTTTACTCAGAGGGAGTTGAATCTTCGTCAGAGGGGGTGGTTGGAGTTGTTAAAGAATTATGACATGAGTGTGTTGAATCATCCGGGTAAGGCCAATGTAGTGGCAGATGCCCTTAGTAGGTTGTCTATGGGCAGTGTTGCTTATGTGGAGAATGATAAGAAAGAGTTAGATCGAAAAGTTCATCGTTTGGATAGATTGGGTGTTAGGTTGGTTGATTCAGCTGAAGGGAATGTTTGGGTTCAGAGTAGTTCCGAATCTTCTCTAGTTTTGGAAGTAAATGAGAAGCAAGATCAGGATTCTAGTTTGGTCAAACTGAAGAAGTCGGTTAAAGACCAAAAAGTAGAGGTTTCCTCCCAAAGGGGAGATAGCGTGTTAAGATACCAGAATAGATTGTGTGTTCCCTATCTTGATGAGTTGAGATAGAAAATTATGGTTGAGGTGCATAGCACGCATTATTCTATTCATTGAGGATCTACCAAGATGTACCGCGACTTGCGGGAAATCTATTGGTGGAGTGGAATGAAGAAAGATATAGTGAAATTTGTAGCAAAGTGTGCAACTTGTCAACAGGTTAAGGTGGAACACCAAAGACCCAGTGGTATGTTACAAGAGTTTTGTATCCCCACTTGGAAGTGGGAAAAGGTTAACATTGATTTTGTGACTGGTTTACCCCAATCGCGACATCATTATAATTCTATTTGGGTTATTATAGATAAATTGACTAAGTCAACTCATTTCATGTCAGTTCATATATCCTATACAACTGAGGATTATGCTAAGTTGTATATTTGAGAGTTAGTCAGATTGCATAGGGTCCCCTTATCAATCATCTCAGATAGGGGTACTCTATTTACTTCTCAATTTTGGAAAGTCTTTCAGAAAGGTCTTGGTACTCAGGTCTATCTTAGTTCAGCTTTCCTCCCTCAAACAGATAGTCAAGCAGAGAGGACCGGTCAAGCAGAGAGGACCATCCAAACTTTAGAGGATATGTTGAGGACATGCACTCCTGATTTCAAGGGTTGTTGGGATGAGCATTTTCCATTGATTGAGTTTGCTTATAATAACAGTTATTATGCTAGCATTCAGATGGATCTATTTGATGTTATTATGGGAGGAGATGTAGATCACCCATAGGTTGGTTTGAAGTAGGTGAGGCCACTTTTCTTGGGCTTGACACAGTGTATGAAGCTATGGAGAATGTTAAGTTGATTAGAGAAAGATTAAAAATATCCCAGAGTCATTAAAAATCCTATGCAGATGTGAGAAGAAGGGACCTCGAGTTTGAGGTTGGTGCTTTAGTGTATCTGAAGATTTCACCCATGAAAGGGGTGGAGATTTGGCAAGAAGGGAAAGCTTAGCCCCTGGTATGTTGTCCTCTATAGAATTCTGAGTCGTGTTGGGAGAGTAGCTTATGAGCTTGAGTTGCCTGCAGACTTGTCAACCATTCATCCTGTATTTCATGTCTCTATGCTTAAGAAGAGTAGTAGTGACTCCACTGTTGTAGTTCCTTTAGTAAGCTCAGATATTCAGAACAGTCTTTTTTACAAAGAGATTCCAGTTGAGATTTTAGATCGTCAAATCCGTAGACTAAGGAAAAAAGAAGTTCCATTGGTCAAAGTTCTTTGGCGAAATCAGTCTGTTGAGGGCATCACTTGGGAAACGGAAGAAGATATACGAGCCAAGTACCCTCACCTTTTCTCCGCAAACTAAGATATAGCCGAAGGTAATACTCTTCGTTAATTCGGTTCTTTTCTAACCATATATTCTGCTATATAGTTGTCCTCATGTAAGTTTATGCACTCACAGATTACTCAGAAGCTCAAAATGATTTAGATTTAGACTCGCAGTTTATTTCGGCTGTGCATGCTATCTTATATTCTCAGATTCCTCAGAAATTTCAGCTTAACTAGCCACATTCGAGGATGAATGTTTCTAAGGGGGAGATATTGTAATACCCCACAATTTTTCCTAGCTTAAATTCATCCCTAGAATGTTAAGAGATAGTTTACAAAACAAATACTATTTATTTGGTATGGAATTCCTTAGATTTGGAATTTCCATTGCATAGGAAATTGAATTAGCTTTCCGGTGATATAAGATTCGCCTAAATTCGATAACCGGGTTAGAAATTATGGTTATTTTAAGTTCTTGTCGCAAAACACCATTATTTGGACCCTTAGAGCATCGTGGACCAGTGTAAATTTTCAATTGTCCCATTCTAGTGGCCCTCCACGATATTGGTCCATCGCGGAGAGGGGTCAATTTCATGTTTGTTAATTTCTAGAGGTCCAGCGTAATAATGATGCATCGCGCCATGTGCCAAAATAACATTCCAAAGGGGCTCCGTGATGTCTCCGCATCATGGAGTCTGCCCAGTTTCCATTCGTCAATTTCCAGTGAGCCACCGTGATAGTAGCGTATCGCGGTGGCCACCCAGATCAGGAAAATATATGTTTTCCAGTGTTTTTTATAAAAGTTTAAAGGGGGTATTTTGGTAAATCTCCAACCCCCAATCCATCCAAAAACAAAAGATTAATCATATTTGAGAGTACTTTATGCTTTATTCATCAGTCTCTCTTAAACAAAACCCTAAGGCTCATACTTTCTCCCCAAGAAATCCAAAATTTCTCCATTAATTCACCAAGACTCTTCAAGATTGAGAATTCCCAATTCAAGAACTCTAAGAAGTCATCTCCAAAACATGAATTAAGATCCAAGATTCAAGTTCTAGCAACAAGATCATCAAATTAAGGTATGTGGGGTTTTGAACAAGGATAATTCTTTCAATCCTTGTGCCCAAAACTTTATTTTAATTATAAATTTACTGTAATTTATGAGATTTCCCATGAAGTTTAAGTTAGGGTTTATACCCATTATCATTATTTGGAAGATTATGAGATCTCCCACGATTTAGAAGTTGAATTACATTATTATATTTATATTTCTATGCATTGTGCAGTAATTTCCCGATTTTATGATGAATTATGAGTGGTTATATCATCAACCATGAATTTTAAGATGTTTTAAATATGAAGATTGATGCATGGGTCGTTAAGCCCTAATTTAAGATTGTTATTTTGAGATTATTTGTGCCATGAGCACCCTCAGATAAGATTATTCACAGATTTTGATATAGATTTGACCTTTTGATCCTAAGCTAAGATAAAGAATCCACTTTGTTCAAATAACTTGAGATTTAAAGAAAGAAAAGCATAATTGGTTTTCTTATAAACCCTTGTTCTATTTTTGAAGTGGATTTCTTAATATTTTGAGCATAGAATGAGAGTAGTATTTAGCACCGAGATGGGTAAGTTACTACGGTTTCATACCCCAGAACTACGTACCAGCGTAGGATTCATATTTATTCACACTTCTACATCGATGACTCACATTGTGATCACTAAGATAGAAGTTCTATTCTGATGGAAAAGGTGGAACAGCCCTACCTAACGAGGGCCAGATATGGGAATCCATGGATGCTCACATGGTGTATGCCGGTTAGAAGAACCTCCCAAAATGATGTCCCCCACTCTTCAACAGTCTATTGATTTAAATATTTAAGATAAAAGCATATGTTTTAGAATTTAAGGTTTTAAGATTCTTAAGCCTTAAGATAAAGTATTTTCTAGATTTTAGAAACTAAGTGTAATGGCTCACAAGATTTACGTTATATGTTTTATCATTCAAGATTTATGATCTTCAGAATTCAGATTACTCAAGCCTGTGTGAGTCATTTACATTTAGCATGCATGAGTTTATAAAATGTGATAATGTTGTTCACTTATTGCATACACCCCTATATACTCAGTACATCCTCAAAGTACTGATCCACATATATGTTTATATGCTACATTGTCTCATAATGCAGGTTCAGGTGCTCAGTCTCAGCAGTGTAAGTGATGTCCGAGTATCTCATTTACATCTCTCCAGTTGGTGAGTCCTCATAGTTCGGGGACTTAGTTATTCATACTTTCAATTTATTAGTAGATGTTTCTTTATTCATTTCAGACAGTTTGAGTCAGCTGGGGGCCTATCCTGGTGACTCTCTAGATTTAGATAGTAGAGGCTTGTCGGACTACTAAATTCAGTTTTAGACATTGGATTCAGAATTCAGAGTTTTTTCAGTATTGTTTTACCAAGACTTCTAGTATGTTTCTTATAAGATTTTTCTGCATTATTATGATTTCATATTCATATTTTCCCTATGTTGAGATCCAAACTTAGTAAAAAGCAGCCAGGGTTAGCTCAGCACTACTTATAGTTTGGACCACCGTGTGGCATCCCGAGAACTAGATTTTGGGGTGTTACAATTTGCTCCAAGTGAATCCACACTTGCCACCAGTGATTCCACACTTGCAATACACTCAAAAGAGTATTTCTCTAAAAATATCATCTAAGTTGCTGAAAAATAAATCTAATAGGAACTATTTATCATCTTAGGATAAAGTTATTACATAATAAAATGACCAAAATCCCCTTAATTAAACCCAACACTCCATAGGATACTTATGCTAAAAAACAATGACAAAAAGGCCCTTAATGAGGGCAACCATGGAGTGTAATGAGGATCTTCTTCACACTTCAACACTTGTTCTCTTGGTTAGGAAGTCCCCATTCTTGAGTCTTTATGTATTAGCCTCCAATGATGTCATTGAAAGTTAAGATGGCCATTTGGCTCGTATCATACTCCCCTTTTTAAAAAGGATTCTACCTCAAATCTACACCTTGCAAAACCAAAGAATGGATTAACAAACACAACATCCTCATAGCATGAGGGTTAGGGTTAGCATAATCAATCTTAGCATCATGCCAAGGTTGTACAAACTTCACATATAACCAAGCATCCTTCAAAATATTGGAAGAAAAGACAACATTCAGAGTGAAAGGAGTTGGCTATGACGAGCATCATGAAATTCCCCTAAGTTAGTCCCATTAACAAAATTATCAAGCAAATCATCATATGTTGGAACATCTAAGGGTAAAAGCAAGGAGTTTTTGGATGGTAAATTAACCTTTCAATCATAGTAAACCATATTTACACACAAAACATGCTTAACATTAACATAATTATGCTCACACAAGTCATCCCTGACCATGTTTTGAAAGACATCAACATCACCATATTCAAATGATCACCAGGATCAAATAGGTGGAGTGTCCTTGGACACGAGTTTAGGAAAAACTTCCTTTCCCCAAGATTACCACCAATATAATTATTTGTACACTTTATTATTGCATGATCATCAACAAAGGAAACTAGAGGGTCACTACCATTCAATCGACTAAAATTTTCAACATTGCCATTTTCACACACAAGTCGATCCTCATGACTTCCACAATAAAATGCACTATCATTTGTCATAATGGCTTCAACACTAGGTGGACACAAATCGATCTTTTTAGAAGAATTAATTTTGTCATCATTAGGATTAAATAGTGTATCCACAGTCTCAACTTGTACATTATCACCATGAAGTAATGAGACATTATGCTCACTTAAAGATAAACTATCTTTCACACTTAGTTGGCTACTAGCCTCATTTACTAGAGAGCAAGAGTTAGTTTGATTACATTGAAGTTCATTTGGAGCACGTCCACTCAAGAAAGCTTGAGAATTTAGTGGATTGGAAAGGGTGGATTTGGGAAAACTTGGATGCTCTATCATGTTATCCAACCTCTTTGAAAGAGAGTTTTCCATCCCTTCTATTTTTCCTTCCATTCTTTTCATTCTTCCTTCCATTCTTTCCATTTGGCTACTAACACCCATTATGGCCGCCATAAAATCTTTCATAGTTACCTTTACCGATGCCATAGTACCTAGAAAAAGAAATACTAAACAAAAAAAATAAAAAAAACAACAAACAAGTTAATGTTAGAAAAGAAAACAACCTCACAAGCTCTCAAGCTCACATCTTTGAAAAGTCACTCAATTGGCATCACAAATGTTGGTATCTCGTTTATACTCAAATGAGATTACTTGGTACCAATTGTGGATTGAGGTCAGAATGAATTATAGTTTGAAGACTCAATTAAATAATGTTACGTATGGACTTGAATCAAGAAACCACAACGAATCGAGAATGATAAAAACACACAAAGAATGCTAAAACAAAGAAAGTGGATTCAAAAACTAATCCACAACCTAATAGATGATTACTAGTTGCTAATTAATCCTAGAATCAAGAAATGAAACTAAAGGAACAAAGAAAAGAAACTTGGAAATCCAAAATTTGAGCCTTAGGTCGTTTTAAAAGGGTGATGATGTGGCAACCTTGGATTGGGCATTTAAATTGTTGAAATTTTGAAAAAATTTCTTGTCTCCAATTTATATTGAACAATCTTCAACTAAGGAGGAGTGGAAATAAGCTTTGGGATGGAAACAATAAGACATGGAGCCTTTTTTCAAATTCAAAAGAAGTTTGACTTTCCTTGGATATTTTTGGTAAGACACCTTTTGAAAGCCTTTTGTCTTCTTTTCTCTTTTGTATGCCTTGGGATGTGACCTTTCTCCCTTTTGGTAACAAGACTTTTTGAAATCCCTCTTGTTTTTTTCTACTTTGGTATGGTCTTGGAATGTGATTTCAAGACAAACAAGGACCACACTCTTTTCTCTACTCTTTTAGATCAAACAACACCTTTTTAAAGATTCCTCTTCAATAAGATATGAAGATGGTGAATAACACCAAGAACTTTCAAACTTTGACCCAAGTTAATCCTTAAGTAAATGAACTTGGAATTTGATTATTCTTGAAATTCCAAGTTCATGTTGAAAATCCAAGCACAAATAACATGTTTTCAACTCCAAAAACGTTAACAACAACTTTACAAAATGAGATCCTTCCTTCAAGTTTCTTCAGGCTCAATCTCAACAATGATGGATTGCTCAAGTCAACCAAGATTTAGCTCAAAATTCAAATCTATAATCTAGTTTTGTTAGTGAATAAGAACCTAAAACTAGAAACAATCAAAACACACAAAACTCCAAAATCTAAGGCCTCAAGTTTTGGCCAAGGTACAAAAATGTGACACACTATTTTTTTGTGAGATTATTGGATTTGGACACCTCTTCTAGTGTTAGGAAACAAGGATCTAACAATAGAACACACAAACACACAAAAAATTCAAGACCAAAGGCCAAAAATATGGGACAAATTACTTTTTTTTATATATATTTTTGATTTTCTACACTTCTTTTTTTTGTGATTTTTTCAAGATAACAAGCCCAAGATTGATCTCGTAGAAATAAAATCAATCCTTTCTCTACTACCGAATGATACAATATCAGCCACAAACACACAACAAAAAGATGAATACTAGGCAACAAATTCAACACAAGCCAACAACAAGATTAAAAAATAAGCAATAGCAAATGATAGAGAACTTGACATAAGATTATACAAACAATAAGAACCTAAGGGTTATCAAACCCTAAGACCCCTAATATTCATACAAACAACACCAAGTTCTTATGTGAACCTCAAGGGAACCAAAATCCCCAAGCAACCTATATTTCTAAATGAGTAACCAACACAAATAATTCCATGTTTGCCACAATTGAATCCACACTTGCCACAAGTGATTCCACACTCGTAATATACTCAATAGAGTATTTCTTTAAAAATATCATCTAAGTTACTAAAAATAAACCTAATAGGAACTATTTATAGTCTGAGGCTAAAACTATTACATAATAAAATGACTAAAAGGCCCTTAATGAAGCCCAACACTCTATACATACCTTATGCCCTAATAAAATGATAATAAGTCCTTGAATGAGGGTGGCTATAGAGTGAAATAAGGCTCTTATTCATACTTCAACACTTATTCTCTTGGTTAGGCATCCCCCAAGATTGAGTCTTTATGTAATGGCCTCTAATGATGTTATCAAAATTTATGATGGCCATTTGGCTCGTATCACGCAGGAGTTTATGGATAGTGTGCCGAAGGTGATAGACATCATGGGTGTTAATTTCTAGTAAGAGTACTGATTTAGCTACTTACCAGCTGTAGGGAGTAGATAACACTTGGTTCAAGCAATGGAAGAAGGAAAAAGGTGTTGAGGTAGGGCCTATAGAGTGGGAAGAGTTTTCTATGGACTTCTTTGACAGGTTCTTCCCAATAGAATTGATGGAGGCTAATGTCCAGGCGTTTATAAATTTAAAGCAAGGTAACATGAGTGTGAAGGAGTACTCACTCAAGTTTACTCAGTTTGCGAGGTATGCTCAAACTATGGTGGCTAATTCTAGGGCTAGAATAAGGAAGTTTATGTGAAGGGTGTCAGATAGTTTGGTCAAAAAGTATAGAAAAACTATGTTGATTAAGGAGATGGACCTTTATAAGCTAATGGTTCATGATCAATAGATTTAGGAGGAGAAACTCAAAGAGAAAGAAAGAGTGAATAAGAGGAAAGAATTAGTAGCTTTAACTTCTCATAATAGAGGTCTAATGGTTAAAATTGTTCTCAATTCTGCCAGAAATTTGTAGCCCTAGCCCCATCTTCATCTAGTGAGGCAACACCTAAGTTTAAGCAGAACTATCGGGATAGAGAGATAGGATATAAGTCCCATGGTAGCATAAACAGTGGTCGCACTAATCTGCTTTACAGTAAATATTGCAAGAACCACAAGGGTGAGTGTATGGTAGGAAGTGATGTGTGTTTTGGATGTGGAAAGCCATTCCACAGGATCAGGGATTGCCCTAGGGTTGTCTGGAATGGAAAGGATTTTCGTCTATAAGGCCAGTCCAACTTTTCATTAGCTTTAGCTGGTCAAGCGACTCAGCAGGGCGCCACCTCTAGTGTCACTAGCAGGCACCGTCATGACCAACTTTATACTCTCCTGACTCGACATAATCAGGAGAGCTCTTTTGATGTGGTTACGATTACGTAAAAAGCCTTCTATTTTCTATTTATGCATTTTTAGAGCCTAGAACTTCACTTTTCCTTATGACTTCTTATATAGTTGTAGACTTTGGTGTTAGTCACGATATATCAGTAGAGCCTTTCTCTATATTTACCCTATGAGGTAGTTCTATTGTAGCCAGATGGGTATACAAAAATTACCCAGTCATAGTGTCTCAGAAAGTTACTTCAGTTGACCTTGTCGGGTTAGAGATGACTAATTTTGATGTCATTCTCAGTATGGATTGGCTCAACTTATTCTATCTTCAGTTGAATATAGAAATAAAATCATCCAGTTCCAGCTCCCTTATGAGCCTATTATTAAATGAAAGGGTAGTACTTCAGTGCATATGAGTTAGTTTATCTCTAATCTTAATACAAGAAAAATGATATCCAAGGGATGTATATACCACCTCATACGAGTCAAGAACTTAAATTTTAAAACTCCAAGTCTTAAGTCATTTCAGTAGTGAAGAAGTTTCCAAAAGTGTTCTGAAAAGATCTTCACAATGTTCCTCTTAAGAGGGAAATTGACTTTGGAATAGATCTCTACCCAGATACCCAACCTATCTCAATTACACCTTATAGAATGTCTCTCACTGAGCATATGGAATTAAAGGAACAATTGAAAGATATCTTAGATAAGGGTTTCACTAAGACTAGTAATTCTCCACTGGGTTCTCCAATTCTCTTTGAGCAAAAGAAAGATGATTCCCTTAGAATGTGCATTAACTACAGTCAATTGAAAAAAGTCACAATAAGAATAAGTATCCTCTCCCTAGGATTGATAACTTGTTCGACAAACTTCAGGGAGCAAGCTATTTCTCTAAGATAAACCTTATATATGGCTTTCATCATCTTAGAGTCAGAGAATGTGATATCCTGAAGACACCCTTTAGAACTCGGTATGGTCACTACAAATTTTTATTTATTTGTTTTGGACTAACGAATCTTCTGCATCTTTTATGGACTTGATGAATAGGGTGTTCAAATAGTACCAGGACATGTTCATCATAGTCTTCATAGATGACATCCTTATCTATTCTTGTAGTGAAGGTGATCATACAGACCATTTGAGGATTGTATTGCAGACCCTTAAACATCATTATTTATTTTCTAAGTTTAGTAATCGCGGATTTAGGTTTGTATCATTTTGCGATGATGGCAATTGAGTTGATCCACAAAAGACCGAGGCAGTAAAAATTGGCCTAGACGTGTCTCATCATCAGATATCAGAAGTTTCTTGGTTTTAGCTGGTTATTACAGATGGTATATTGAAGGGTTTTCTTCTATTGCTTCTCTCATGTCTCATGTAACCCCAAAAAGTCAAATTTCAGTTGTCGAATTCCTGCGAGAAGAGTTTTCAGGAGTTGAAGACTCGACTCACTTTTGCTTCAGTCTTGACTTTACCAGATGTCATAGATAGGTTTGTAGTTTATTGTGATGCTTCTAGAGTTGGTCTTTGTTATGAGTTAATACAATGAGGAAAGGTTATAGCCTATGCTGACATAATAAAATACACGAGAAGAATTATGCAACCCATGACCTTGAGTTGGCAGCAATTGTCTTTGCCTTAAAGATTTGAAGGCATTACCTTTATGGGGTTCATGTTGATTTGTTCAAAAATTATAAGTGTTTATAGTATGTGTTCACACAGAAAGACCTGAATCTTCATTAAAGATGGTGGATGGAATTATTAAAAGACTAAGATATGAGTGTGATTTTATGGCTTCTATCTTTTGCGGATCGACTCTTATGCCATCGGCGAAAACATTATGACCGAGAAAGGCTACTAACCTTAGCCAAAATTTTCCCTTGATGAATTTGGCGAATAATTGATGATCTGTAAGAGTTTGCAAAACAATCCTAAGATGATCTACTTGGTCATCCTCACTACGGGAGTACACAAAGATATCATCTATCAATAATATGACAAACATATCTAGATACTGCTTGAACACTCAATTCATGAGGTCCATGAAAGTTATTGGAGCATTGGTTAACCTGAAATACATGACCATAAACAGAAAATAACCATAATGGGCTCTAAAGGCTATCTTTGGAATACGACATTCCCATACTTTAAGTTGATGATAGCCGGATCTAAGGTCTATCTTTAAGAAATAACTTGTGCCATGGAGTTGATCAAATAAGTCATCAATTCTAGGAAGAGGATATTTGTTCTTGACTGTAACTTTATTTAGCTGACGATAGTCAATGCACATACGTAATGAACCATCTTTCTTTCGCAAGACTAGGTAAGAGCACCCTATGGTGAAACACTGGCCTTATGAAAACTTTATCTAGAAGATATTTGAGTTGCTTCTTCAACTCCTTAAGCTCTGTGGGAGCCATATGATAAGGAGGTATAAAAATAGGCTGAGTATCTGGGAGAAGGTCAATACCAAATATTATCACTCTATCGGGAGGTACCCCTGGGAGATCTTCTGGAAAAACATCAGGAAACTCATTGACCACTCGGACGGACTGTATTGTTGGAGTCTCAGACTTACAGTCCTTAACTCAAACTAGGTGGTAAATTCAACCTTTGGATATCAACTTTCTAGATTTAAGGTAAGCTATGAAATGACTCTTGGAAGATAATGAATTACCTGACCACTCAAAGACTGGCCCATCTAGAAACTAAAACTTCACCACACGGGTTATGATAGTCTATAAAATCATAACAAGAATGGATCCAATCCATACTAAGGATAAGATCAAAATCAACCATGTCTAACTCTATCAGGTCTGCTAACATGACTTTATAAAGGACAGTGATAAGACACTTCTTATAGATTTTCTTAGCAATAACTAACTCTCCCACTGGCGTAGAAACCAGGAAAGGCTCAGGGATCTTTTCAGAATTTATCTAAAAATTTACTGCAACTAATGGAGTCACATAGGAGAAACTCGACCCAAGGTCAAACAACACATAAACATCAAAATTAGAGACATGAACCATACCATTTACAATATCGAGTGAATCTTCTTGCTTCTGATGGGATGGGACGACATAAAACCAATTCTGGTGTTGACCGCCACCGGTACTAGATGATACGCCCTGAGGAGGAGATGGTGCACTATTAGCTTGAGTCTGAGGATGACTATCTCTATTCCCCTGTCTACCATGTAGGCACTGTTTGATTTCGTGACCCGGTTTTCCATAACCATAACAGCCTTTCTAACCCTATAAATATTCACCTCCATTATTCTTAGCACACTTGGCACATTAGGGATTATTTGGCTTCCCACTTATACTATTCTGAGGCCTATACATAAAAGACTTACCCCACTGTTCCTGCCTATTTCTTGGTGCAGGAGCATTGGCTGAAGAAGGTGCAGGTATAGACTAATGATTCTGAAGCTGCGAACGATTTCCTCCTCTAGACCTATTCTGACCATGATCAAACTACCCTATTTTATCCCTCTTATTTGTTCTCTCTTTCCTTCCTCATTTCTACCTCAATCTGTTGAGAGTGCATCATTAATATAGGAATATCCATGTCTCCAATGAGCATAGCAATCCTACACTCCTTAACTACTAACCCAGACACACCGGTCACAAATTTACTCATACTTGACCTAGGGTCATCCATCTGTTCAGGGGCATACTTAGATAACTGGTTGAACTTGAGGCAATACTCCTTCATAGTCATTGATCCCTACCTCAAGTTCATGAACTCTTCTATATTAGTTTCCCTCATCTCACATGGGAAGAACTTGTCTAAGAATGCATTCTGAAAAATCTGCCAACTCATGGTAGCTACATTCTCTCCTATGCTTTTCTTCCATATGACCACCTAATCATAATTTAGGTGATCTTCTTCACATCATCTAGATACAACTGTGGGTCTTCACCTGCCTTTGACCCAAAGAATTCTGGCAGACTCATCCTTAGAAAATCTCGAATTCTGGCTGCAACTATGTCTGCATCCTTCTAAGGTGGGACTATATCCTGATGGTTTCACTGAACATTAGCTTTCATAGCTTGGGTTAGTGCCTGAAAGGCACCCCAAAACTCTACATGTGTCATATTCTCACTCAAAGAATTTGTGGGCTGAGGTGGCTGGTTGTTATTTCTGCAGGCTTTAGCTCGACGAGGAGGCATTCTTTGTCATGTTAAAGAAAGAGCTAGAAGCAGATAGAGACATTGAATGCATGTTAGATCATGCAACAAGAAATGATATCCAAAAATACTCCATAGCCTCTTGCTCATAGATGTGGCGTGCTTCACACCGATGATCAAGACTCTATGTAACACAGTTTGTTTGACTCCCTAGGACTCTCTAAACCTGACTCTGATACCAAGTTTTTAACACCCCAAAATCTAGTTTTCGGGATGCCACACGGTGCTCTGAACTACAAGTAGTCCCGAGCTAACCCTGGCTGCTTTCTATTAAGTATGGATCTCAACATATGGAAAATATGAATATGAAATCATAATAATGTAGAAAAAATCTTATCTGAAACATACTAGAAGTCTTGGTAAAATAATACTCAAAAAAATCTAAATTCTGAATCCAATGTCTAAAACATAATCTAGTAGTCTGATAAGCCTCCACTATCAGAATCTAGAGAGTCACTAGGACAGGCCCCCAGCTGACTCAAACTGTCTAAAATGAATAAAGTAAAATCTACTAATAAATTAAAAGTATAAATAACTAAGTCCCTGAATTATGAGGACTCTCCAACTGTAGGGATATAATGAGATGCTGGAAAATCACTCACGCTGCTGAGACTAAGCACCTGAAACTACATTATGAGATAATATAGCACATAAACATATATGTTGATCAGTACTTTGAGGATGTACTGAGTATATGGGGGTGCATGTAATAAGTAAACAACATCATCACAATTTATAAAATCATGCATGCTAATTATAAATGACTGACACAGGCTTGAGTAATCTGAAATCTGAAGATCATAAATCTTAAATGATAAAACATATAACGTAAATCTTATGAGTCGTTACACTTAGTTTCAAAAATCTGGAAAATACTTTATCTTAAGGATTAAGAATCTTAAAACCTTAACTTCAAAAACATATGCTTTTAACTTAAAACTTTAAATCAATAGACTGTTGAAGAGTGGGGGACATTTTTAAGGGAGGTTCTTCTAACTGACATACACCATGTGAGCATCCATGGAGTCTCACATCTGGCCCCCATTAGGTAGGGTTGTTCTACCCATGCCATCGAAATAGAACTTCTATCTTAGTGATCACAATCTGATTCATCCACGTAGAAGCGGGAAGCAATATAAATCCTACATTGGCATTTAGTTCAGGGGTATGAAACTATAGTAACTTACCCATCTCGGTGCTAAATACAACTACCATTATTATGCTCAAAATCTTAAGAAATCCACTTCAAAAATAGCACAAGGGTTTACAAAAAAACCAATTATGCTTTTCTTTCTTAAAATATCAAGTTATCTGAACAAAGTGAATTCTTTATCTTAGCTTAGGACCAAAAGGTCAAATCTTTGTCAAAATCTGTGAATAATCTTATCTTAGGGTGCTTATGGCACAAATAATCTTAAAATAACAATGTTAAATTTGGGCTTAACGACCCATGCATCAATCTTCATTTTTAAAACATCTTAAAATTCATGCTTGATGATATAAGCACTCATAATTCATCATAAAATTTGGAAATTACTGCACAATGCATAGCAATATAAATATAATCATGTAATTCAACTTCTAAATCATGGTAAATCTCATAATCTGTCAAATAATGATAATAGTATAAACCCTAACTTAAAATTCATGGAAAGTCATATAAATTGTAGTAAATTGTAAATAAAATAAAGTTTTATGCTCACAGATGAAAGAATTATCCTTGTTCAAAACCCCCCACATACCTTAATTTGATGATCTTGATGTTAGAACTTGAATCTTGGATCTTTATTGACGTTTTGGAGATGAATTCTTAGAGTTATTGAATTGGAAATTCTCAATCTTGAAGAATCTTAGAGAATTAATGGAGAAATTTTGGATTTCTTGGGGAGGAAGTATAAGCCTTAGGGTTTTGTTTAAGAGAGAATGATGAATAAAGCATAAAGTGCTCTCAAATATAATTAATCTTTTGTTTTTGGACGGATTGGGGGTTAGAGATTTTCCCAAATACCCCTTTAAACTTTTATATGAAACTGGAAAATGTACATTTTCCTGATCTGGGTGGCCACTACGACACGCCACTATTACGGGGCTTACTGGAAATTAATGAATAGAAACTGGCCAGACTCCATGACATGGAGACATTGCAGTGCCCCTTTGGAATGCCATTTTGGCACATGGCACGACTCACCATTATCGCACTGGACCTCTAGAAATTGACATACAAGAAATTGACCCTCTCCGCGATGCTCCAATATGGCGAAGGGCTACTGGAATGGGACAACTAGAAATTTACACTATTTCAACTCCTCTGACAAAGATTCAACTCCCTCTGAGTAAACATATATTGCAAGATTTTTTGGTCCATGAACACATCAACATGAACACTATATAGATAATGTCTCTAGACTTTTAAACAAAACACCACAACAATTAATTTGAGATCATGGGTTGGGTATTCTTTTTATGAGGCTTCAACTGTCTAGAGGCATAGGCTATGACCTTACCTCTCTGCATGAACACACAACCCAAACCAACTCTAAAGGCATCACAATAAATAACAAAGCCATCTGTACCATTAGGTAATGCTAGAACTTGAGCTGAGGTGAGTCGAGTCTTAAACTCCTGAAGGAATCTGACCACAGGAACTTAACTTTCTTTTGGGTCAATCTAGACATAGGAGACGCGATAGAAGAGAAACCTTCAACAAAACAATGGTATTAACTAGCTAGACCCAATTAACTCCTAATGTCTGACGGAGAGATAGGTCTAGGCCAATTTCTTATGGCTTCTATCTTTTGGGGATAGACTCTAATTACATCAGCGGAAACAATATGACTGAGAAAGGCTACTAACCTTAGCCAAAATTTACACTTGTTGAATTTGGCGAATAAGTGATGATCTCTAAGAATTTGCAAAACAATCCTAAGATGATCTACATTGTCATCCTTACTACGGGAGTACTCAAGGATATCATCATTGAATAATATGACAAACATATCTAGATATTGCTTGAACACTCAATTCATGAGGTCCATGAATGCAGTTGGAGCATTGGTTAGCCTGAAAGACATGACCAGAAACTCAAAATAACCATAATGGGCTCTAAAGGCTATCTTTGGAATATCACATTTCCTTACTTTAAGCTGATGATAGCCGGATCTTAGGTCTATCTTTAAGAAATAACTTGCACCTTGGACTTGATCAAATAAGTCATCAATTCTAGGAAGAGGATATTTGTTCTTGACTGTAACTTTATTTAGCTGGCGATAGTCAATGAACATACACAAAGAACCATCTTTCTTTTGCATGACTAGGATGAGAGCGCCTTATGGAGAAACACTAGGCCTTTTGAAACCTTTATCTAGAAGATATTTGAGTTTCTCCTTCAACTCCTTAATCTTTGTAGAAGCCATACGATAAGGAGGTATAGAAATAGGTTGAGTATCTGGGAGAAGGTCAATACCGAATTTTATCTCTCTATTGGGAGGTACCCCTGGGAGATATTCTGGAAAACATCAGGAAACTCACTGACCACTCGAACGGACTGTATTGTTGGAGTCTCAGACTTAGAGTCCTTAACTCAAACTAGGTGGTAAATTCAACCTTTAGATATCAACTTTCTGGATTTAATGTAAGATATGAAATGACTCTTGGAAGACACTGAATTACCTGACCACTCAAAGACTGGCCCATCTAGAAACTGAAACTTCACCACACGGGTTACGACAGTCTATAGAAGCATAACAACAATTGAGCCAATACATACCAAGGATAAGATCAAAATCAACCATGTCTAACTCTATCAGGTATGCTAATATGACTTTATGAAGGATAGTGATAGGACACTTCTTATGGATTTTCTTAGCAACAACTGACTCTTCTAATGGCGTAGAAACCAAGAAAGGCTCAGGGATATTTTCAGAATTAATCTAAAAATTTACTGCAACTAATGGAGTCACATAAGAGAAACTTGACCCAGGGTCTAACAACACATAAACATCAAAATGAGAGACATAAACCATACCAGTCACAGCATCGGGTGAATCCTTTTGCTCCTGATGGGATGGTAAGGCATAAAACCAATTTTGGCGTTGACCGCCACCGGTACTAGATGATGCACCCTGAGGAGGACCTGGATGACCTAGAGGAGATGGTGCACTATTAGCCTGAGTCTGAAGACGACTATCTCTATTCCCCCGTCTACCATGTGGGCACTGTTTGATTTTGTGACCCGGCTGGCCATAACCATAACAACCTTTCTAACCCCATAACATTCACCTTCATGACTCTTACCACACTTGGCACATTAGGGATGATTAGGCTTCCCACTCACACTATTTTGAGCCCTATACATAAATGACTTACCCCACTATTCCTGCCTATTTCTTGGTGCAGGAGCACTGGCTGAAGAAGGTGCAGGTATAGATTAATGATTCTGAAACTGTGAACGATTTCCTCCTCTAGACCTATTCTGACCATGACAAAACTACCCTGTTCTATCCCTCTTATTTTCTCTCACTTTTCTTCCCTATTTCTACCTCAATCTGTTGGGAGTGCATCATTAATCTTGGAAGATCCATGTCTCCAATAAGCATAGCAGTCCTACACTCCTTAACTACCAACCCAAACACAACGGTCATAAATTTACTCATGCTTGACCAAGGGTTAGATATCTATTCAGGGGCATACTTAGGCAACTAGTTGAACTTGAGGCAATACTCCTTCACAGTCCATGAGCACTACCTTAGGTTCATGAACTCTTCTATATTAGCATTCCTTATCTCACATGGGAAGAACTTGTCTAAGAATGCATCCTGAAAAATCTGCTAAGTCATGGTAGCTACATTCTCTCCTATGCTTTTCTTCCACATCACCAACCAATCATATGCAACATCCTTCAGCCTATAGGATTCCAATTCTACACTCTTCTCTTTAGAAATATGCGTAATTTGGGTGATCTTCTTCACCTCATCTAGATACAACTGTGGGTCCTCACCTGGCTTTGACCCAAAGAATTCTGGAAGATTCATCCTCAGAAAATCTTAAATTCTGACAGCGACTATGTCCGCATCCTTCTAAGGTGGGACTATAGCCTGACGGTTTCCCTAAATATTAATTGTCACAGTTTGGGCTAGCGCTTGAAAGGCAGCCCAAAACTTTGCATGTGACACATTCTCATTCAAAGGATTTGTGGGATGATGTGGATGGTTGTTATTTCTGCAGGCGTTATCTCAATGATGAGCCATTTTCTGTCATGTGAAAGCACAAGCTAGAAGCAGATAGAGACATTGAATGCATGTTAGATCATGAAAGAAGAAATGATATCCAAAAATGCTCCATAGCCTCTTGCTCATAGATGTGGCGCACTTCACACAGATGATTAAGACTCTATGTAACGCAGCTTGTCTAACTCCCTAGGACTCTCTAAACCTAGCTCTGATACCAAGTTTGTCACACCCCAAAATCTAGTTCCCGGGATGCCACACGATGCTCTGAACTACAAGTAGTCCCGAGCTAACCCTGGCTACTTTCTATTATGTATTGATCTCAACATAGGGAAAATATGAATATGAAATCATAATAATGTTGATAAAATCTTATCTAAAACATACTAGAAGTCTTGGTAAAACAATATTGAAAAAAATCTAAATTCTAAATCCAATGTCTAAAATTGAATCTAGTAGTCTGACAAGCCTCCACTATCTAAATCTAGAGAGTCACTGGGATAGGCCCCCAGCTGACTCAAACTGTCTCAAATGAATAAAGGTATATCTACTAATAAAGTAAAAGTATGAATAACTAAGTCCCCAAACTATGAGGACTCACCAACTGGAGAGATATAATGAGATGCTTGAAAATCACTCACGCTGCTGAGACTGAGCACCTGAAAATACATTATGAGACAATGTAGCACATAGACATATATGTTGATCAGTACTTTGAGGATGCACTGAGTATATGGTGGTGCATGCAATAAGTAAACAACATCATCACAGTTTATAAAATCACGCATGCTAATTGTAAATGACTGACACAGGCTTGATTAATCTGAAATGTGAAGATCATAAATCTTAAATGATAAAACATATAACGTAAATCATATGAGTTGTTACACTTAGTTTCAAAAATCTGGAAAATACTTTATCTTAAGGGTTAAGAATCCTAAAACCTTAACTTCAAAAACATATGCTTTTATCTTAAAGCTTTAAATCAATAGACTATTGAAGAGTGGGGGACATCTTTTAGGGAGGTTATTCTAACTGACATACACCATGTGAGCATCCATGGGGTCCCACTTCTGGCCCCCATTAGGTAAGGTTGTTCTACCCTTTCCATCGAAATAGAACTTCTATCTTAGTGATCACAATCTGAGTCATCCACATAGAAGTGAGAAGCAATATAAATCCTACATTGGCATTTAGTTCTGGGGAATGAAACTATAGTAACTTACCCTTCTCGGTTCTAAATACAACTCCCATTTTTATGCTCAAAATCTTATGAAATCCACTTCAAAAATTGCATAAGGGTTTACAAGAAAACCAATTATGCTTTTCTTTCTTAAAATCTCAAGTTATCTGAACAAACTAAATTCTTTATCGTAGCTTAGGACCAAAAGGTCAAATCTTTATCAAAATCTATGAATAATCTTATCTGAGGGTGCTTATGACACAAATAATCTCGAAATAACAATGTTAAATTGGGGCTTAACGACCCATGCATCAATCTTCATGTTTAAAACATCTTAAAATTCATGCTTGATAATATAAGCACTCATAATTCATTACAAAATCTGGAAATTACTGCACAATGCATAGCAATGTAAATATAATCATGTAATTCAACTTCTAAATCATGATAAATCTCATAATCTTGCAAATAATGATAATAGTATAAACCCTAACTTAAACTTCATGGGAAATCATATAAGTTGTAATAAATTTATAATTAAAATAAAGTTTTGGGCCTACGGGTGAAAGAATTCTCCATGTTCATAACCCCACATACCTTAATTTGATGATCTTGATGCTAGAACTTGAATCTTGGATCTTTATTGACATTTTGGAGACGACTTCTTAGAGTTCTTAAATTGGGAATTCTCAATCTTGAAGAATCTTGGAGAATTAAGGGAGAAATTTTGGATTTCTTGGGGAGGAAGTATAATCCTTAGGGTTTTGTTTAAGAGAGAATGATGAATAAACCATAAAGTGCTCTCAAATATAATTAATCTTTTGTTTTTGGACGGATTGGGGGTTAGAGATTTACCAAAATACCCCTTTAAACTTTTATACGAAACTGGAAAATGTTCATTTTCCCGATATGGGTGGCCAGTGCGACACACCACTATCACGGGGCTCACTAGAAATTAATAAATAGAAATTGGGCAGACTCCATGACATGGAGACATCGTGGTGCCCCTTTGGAATGCCATTTTCGCATATGGTGCGACGCGCTATTATCAGACTGGACCTCTAGAAATTGACAAACAGGAAATTGACCCTCTTCGCGATGCTCCAATATGGCGGAGGGCCACTGGAATGGGACTATTGGAAATTTACACAAGTTCGCGATGCTCTAAGGGTCCAAACGACGGTGTTTTGCGATAGGAACTTAAAATAACCATAATTTCTTACCCGATTATTTGATTTAGGTGAATGTTATATCGCTGGAAAGCTAATTCAATTTCCTATGCAATGGAAAGTCCAAATCTAAGGAATTCCACACCAAGTAAATAGTATTTGTTTTAAAAGCTATCCCTTAATACTCTATAAACAAATTTAAGCTAGGAAAAATTGTGGGGTATTACTCAAATATGGAATCGTTTATGTTGGTTACTCATTTAAAAACATGGATTGCTTCAAGATTATTGTTCTCTTGAGGTTCACGTAAAAACTTGGTGTTTTTTGTATGAATCTTAGGGGTTGAGGGTTAGATGCACCCTTAGGTTCTTATTGTTTGCATATTCTTATGTCAAGTTATCTCTCTATCTTTCGTTATTACTTGTTTGTTTATCTTGTTCTTGGCTTGTGTTGAATCTGTTGCCTAGTATTCATCTTGTTTTCATGTGTTTGTGGATGATCTTGTATCACTGTGGATCCCCCTTAAACTTGGATCCAGAAAACAATAAAGGATTCATCTAAGTAAAGTCTCAAATCCTAACTGTTGCATTGTCCACTGGTTAGGGAAATAACCTATTGGCTATACTGAGTAGCCAAAGCATGGGCCAAAGCTATGAAACCGGCCTTGAATTTAGAGTGGGAGACGTGTGTGTTCAGGGGATCTTCTATAACATGTTGAGGTGCGTCTTAATCCCTATTTCTTCTTCCGTTGTTTCTTCTCGGATTCATTTTCATTAATCAAATGAAGGATAAGTTCGAAAAGGAATTTAAAAGAGTATCATGCTCTTTTGCATGACATGAATACTGAAAGAATTGAAACTAGCCTAAATGCCTTGCAGCCTCTTTCCCATAAGAGTGGCACACTTCACACCTATGCACAAGACTCTACTCAATACTGCTTTCAGACACCCTAGGACTCTTTGAAACCTTAGGCTCTGATACCAAGTTTTGTCACAACTCGAGGCTACCCCCTAGTCGTGACATGATGCTTAAGGCCATAAGCAACCCCAAGCTAACCTATGATATAATACATGTTGTGAGCACTGAATAAAAAAATAATACTAGCATCGTATGCAAAAATTAAACTTACAAAAACTCTGTCAAGATGAAATGCAGAAATAATACCCAACATGTTTGAACAGCTAATAAAACCGAAAAACAAGTCTGATTGTCTGAGAGACTCTAAGATATGTCGAGATGATAAGACAAACCCCCAACTAACTCCAACTAACTGACATAAAGTAAATACTAAAAAATAACTATAAATACTTCTCCTCGAGGTATGAGGACTCACCGTAATTGCTACTGAGTGGTATTGAGCTGACTAAGGGCAATCGGGAAGCTGAGCGTCCAAACCAATATTGTGAAATCAATATAGCACAAAAGAGAGTATACGGTCAGTACTTTGAATATACTGGTACATGAGATAGGGACTAACTGGAATGCATATAGATACTAAACATGAATGCATCAACATGTAAAACTGATGTAATACCAAGTAAAACATGTACTAAAATAATTTATAAATCTGACTAATAGAATAGTTGATAAACTGAATTCTTTTTCATAAGAACCTATACGGATATAATTTGAGTAATAAATTGAAACTGTGGTAGCTATCATGTAACCGACATGCCCCAATATGATCTAATCAAGGTCTATCCTATAACACTAGTTGGAAGGGAGTCAGTACCTTTCCACGGGTACTAACATTGGCAATGTGTATCAACTAATCGGATTTCCCAAAGGACTAGGGTGTCACCCTCTACTGGCAAGTACCCCTAAGAGGGTGTCAACCCTAAATTGAAAGGAAGACCTCTCAAAACCTACATTAGCTACATAGTTTTCAAACTCAGGGACTTCTACTAAAGATCACACCCTCAACTGGAAGGTAAGATCCCATCCCTGGGTTCACTCGGTGCCAAATCCTACTCCAAACTGAACTGACACTGGTTCTAATTAAAGTTAACTGAACATCACAACTCATAATGCTCAACATGAATATAATAATCTTAAAGTGATGATAAAGGATGATAATCTGACTGACTTGTTACTTAAAAATAGAAATATGTATAAACAAATAGGTATCAGGTGTTCATAACCCTCCAACACTGAATAATGATATTTTTAATACAGTGACATCATTAAAATCTTATAAGGAAATTCATGATTTGTAGACCCAAAACATAGTACATCTCACTATAATTGATGAAATTTGTGATTTTTAATTATGGGGATATGTTAAATTTATGAATACAACATGCTCACATGGTTTAATACATTACTTGATAAATTGACATGGTATCAACTAAACATGATATAGATGTTTGAAATTATATAGCATTTAAGAGTATAATTCACATGGGAAATACAATATCATGGTTTGTTCAAAATTATTAAGAGAAAATCAAGTAAATTCATGCTTAATCATTAAAATTTCATAACAAGAGGAAATAAGGTTTACACTTTTAAAGCAAAGGATATTTGGGACTCAGTGGGTGGAAGGAACCCATTGATGAACACCCCCACATACCTAAGTTGCTTGAATTTATCAAGATAACTTGGAATTGAAGCCTTGAATGGTTGATTTTTTAGGAGAAGCTTGTAATTTGTGTTCATGGGAATGGGGAATTTACTTTACGTTGTTAACTAATAAGAATAGGGAAAATAAAGCCCCTTTGTGGGTTTTAATTCGTTATTTGGGTGTCAAGGGAGAGGGGGAAAGGACCAAAATTCCCCTCTTAAGTTTTAAAAGTCTGCTTAAACACACAACGTCTGTGGCATTAAGGCTATCACTGAGGCCAGCCTCTGTGACATGAAGTGTATTGTGGAGACTAACCTCCATGAGACGTCGTGTATCGTGGAGGTCCAGCTTCTATAACATGTTCCAAATCGCGAAAGAATTCTACCTCTAAGGTCAAAAAATACCCCAAAACTTTTGCAAAAATTCTAAAACTCTCCCGAATGACCCTTTTAACATCGCTAAACACATTTCAACTCAAAAATCGATGTTTTCGACTCGAGAAGATGAAAAATAAAATCTTCGATACCTCGAGGTCTTAAAATGGCTAAGTCTTTGCATTTAGTCTGAATTAAATGCCTTGGACCCCTTTAACATACAACTAGTAGATGGAAACGTGTCTAGGATCTTGCGGGGTATTACAAATATGTAATTTCCCCATTAGAAGAAATTAGCCTACCAATAGATGGTAGAGTTGTTACTACTTCACCTTTTAAATCAAATATAGTAGATACTAAAGGTGACCCTAAAAATAAAGATATAAATAAAATACTTCAAAATAATAATTATACAAATCAACTACCACATGGAGTTTCTAAACAAATTCTTGAAGTGTAAAATAAATCAACTTTAAAATATAAACCAAGTTCATCTTACCGTTATTAAAAGATGAAAAATAATCCACTGTTCAAACAATCAAAATTTCTCAAAAGATAAATTTCCTAAATCGAAGAAAAGTTTGAAGTAACAAATGATGTTTTACGAAATAATAATGAACCGTTAAAAGATGAATTAAAATTCACAAATGATAAGGTTATAAGAACTCTATTAGAAACAAATGATAATGAAATTAACAAATTAAGCTCTAAATAATCAATAAATAAGACCTATTTTAAAAAAATCACATTCTGGATATGCAGTATGAAGAAAATATTTTTTATCTCATACTTCACATTTTGAAAGAGAAATAGTTGAATAGAATATTGACGGATTAGTAGAACATCAAAAATATAATAAACTACATGAAATAGGAATGGCTTGTATGGCATATAAATTAATAAAATGCCAGATAAACAAGCGACTATAATGATTATATCTTAATTTAAAGCTAACGTAAGATATTGGTGGGATTACTTCCTCACAAAAACTAATAAACAAAGCATATTAAATGATACAACTATTACTCAAGCTATTAAAACTGAGACTACGATCCAAGAAGTTGAAAATCAAGTCTTAGAAGATGCCACTTCCACCTTAATTTATAGTATAGCTAAACATTTTATAGGAGAACCTCAACTTTTTGCAGATAGAATTTTAGAAATACTATCAAATATATCATGTCCAAAGTTAAATGATTATAGATGGTAAAAGATGTTTTCCTCAATAATGTAATGGTTAGAGAAGACTGTAATCATTTTTATTGGAAGGAAAAATTTATAAGTAATTTACCAATATTATTTGCAGAAAAAGTTAGAACAAAATTTAAAGATAGATTGAAGGAGAAAATTCCTTACAGTTACGTAACTTATGGTGATGTTATAAGTTTTATTAATTTCACTTGACTAGAATTATATACAGATATAAAACTTAAAATTCAACAAAACAGAGATACTAAAATATCATGAATGAGTTGGGATGTTTTTGTCAAGAAATAGGATATATTAAATTATCAGCCCCTTCAACAGAAGCTTCCAAGAAAATTAAAAGAAAACATAAAAATTATATGGATAAATCTGAAAAATGTCATTATTATAAAAGATGATTTAGAAAGTCTAAACAAGCCACCAATAAGGGTGGATATAAAAATAATAGAGATAGTATTGGAATTGCGTAAAAATAGGACATAGGGTTAAAGATTGTCGAGTTCCAAATAAAAACAATAAGCAAGGTAAATATGTTAGAATTAGTGAAAAAAGTTAAAAATAAATTATAATATATTCTTAATGAAAATGATAATAGCTATTCTTTGGAAGAAAGTCTTAGTGATGATAACCAGCTTAATATACATACAATTCATAATGTAGTGAATCAACTGACCATTGTAAATGCGGCAATGCAATTTTCACTTGAGATAGTTATTCTATAAATGTTATAACCGATAGGAATAAGGACAATGAGATCTTCTTTGATATGATTGATCATCTTGAGGATACAACTCTTAAGAAAAAATATTTAATTGCCTTGAAAGATATTGTTCTTATTCAACAGTTTGATAAAGAGACAATTGAACCCTTTAATATGAAATTTGATAGAGAATTCATTATTTCTTGGTTGTTAATATTTGAACTAGTTATTCCTAATTGTTTGCAGGTAGGGACGATTTCTTCCATTACTGACCAGAAAGAAACCAAATTCTTCTTCCCCCAGTAGAGATTGCTACGATGAAATTCAATATTTGACCGAATAGATACGAACTAACCCAAATGAAATAAGGTAAAAGCCTTCTTTCCAACCATTTGTATGAGACTCCTTTCTTCATACAAATTCTCATAGGCGAAAGAGATACATCTGGTTTTCTTTACTTAGAGAGAAGTCCTAAGCTCTTTCGAGGTTTAATATATAGAAAGTTTTTATTTCCAGAAAGATCCCCATGCTGAGGGCTGAACCACGCTAAATGATCTTATAGATCACCCATCCCATCTTTGAAATGCCCCAAGACAACCCCGTGGACGTCACACGATGCTTATAACCATAACTGATTCCAAGCTAACACATGATACTTGCATAATTTTTTAGTAGATGGATAAATTACATAAAATTGAGAATAATTAGCAGAAGGATGTCATTGGCAGAACTATTCATTACAAAATTATTTGAAACATTTACAACACTGGAATATACAAATGTAAACTAAAACTGAATAAAACGGAATACATCAACTACGACTGTCTGCCTTTGAAGCCTCTACTAATAATGATTATTGGTAGTCGGGGCATGAAATCCTACCATCCCTAATCAAGAAGACTAATTAAAATATAATATTGGAACTGCAATTACCTTAATCCTTGAAATATGAGAACCTATCACCTGCTGACTAGAAGCTACATCTATTTGACCCTATTATTGTGGCCTATAACTAGTACCTACAGCATGAAGCATTATAGCCACATACATATATATGTGGTCCGTACTTTGGAAGGTATTGAGTCTGTGGGGGTGAATGCAATAAGTAAAACAAAAGTTGAACATACTTTTAAATCAAGCATGCTAAGTGTAAAAGGACATACCTTGATCATGAATAAAATTGAAAGCTAAAATATCATAAGCATGAATAATAAAACAACATCTATATAAAGCTTGTGAGTCATTAAACTATGTTACTAAAATATTTACTTTTATTTTTGTGGTGGGAGATTCTAATAACCGACATAAACCATGTGATCTATCACGGAGTCCAACATCTTACCCCTACTAAGGAGAGCTATTCTACCCTTGCCATTGGAATAGAACCCTAAATTATAATGATCACTAGCCCATATTAGATAGAGGAGGGGACATTCTATGGCGAGGACCCTAAACTTAAACCTACGATAGCATATAATTTCTAGAGAATAGGATGCGCTAAACCCACATTTCCCTCTCGGTGATAAATGCTACTACCAAAACATACAATTATATGCTTATAAATATGATATCCACCTTAAAATAGTATATGGGTTTATAAACTTAAAAATAACTATGCTTTTCTTTCTTAAATCATATTCATGAGGAAAGTTGTGGTTTTCAAGTCTTATCTTAGATCATAAGATCAAGCTAAACTTTAATCATGCTGTAATAGTTGTAACTTGATATTATAAGCTTAAACTTCTTGTAAACTTAATAACCTTTTATTAAACTTGAAATCATTCATTATCTCTTAGAAACTTTATATAAAAATATAAAACTCAATGCTCAAATTGAATTTTTTTATCAACTTGTCAAGTTTCTTGTTAAAATAATGAAATTCATCTCATGAAATCATCATACTTAACCATCAAGGACACTTTCATGGATTCAAAGCATATGTAAACATGTAATCATATGAAAAATATTGTTCAATTCATGAGAAATCATAAAATCTCAAAGTATAAGAAAAGTGGGAATAAACACTAGTAAGTCAATTTCTTAATAATCAATTAAAACCCAAACATTTGGGCACAAGGATGAAAGAGTATCCTTGTTCAAACCCCATATACCTGATTACTTTGATTATTTAACTAAAGTTCTTAGGATTTAAAGATGGAGATGAAAAAACCCCAATTTCTTGATTCGGGAGAAGAGAAAAATTGCGTGTTTATTACGTAATTTGGTGTTATGTTGAGAATGAGGGATTTGGGGTTGTTTTGTCTTTTTATTCATCCTTAAAATTTCTTAAATAATGTAGTTATCGGTTTGAAAGAGTGGGAAAATACCAAAAAAAAACCTTAGAAAACATCAAAAAGTCGCCTGGAAGCAGTCCCGATGACTTAGGTCATGACTTATAGGGTCTGGCCACGAGTCATTACTTGAGTCATGGTCAGAAGTCCAATTTCATACTCTACTGCCAAGACTACAACTCCCTCCTAATGACCCGCAGTGAGACATTATGAGTCGTAGTCTGGGCAGCATTGACAATGCTCTGTATTTTAGCCATAATTTTTCACCCCAATATCGAATTAAGGCGAAATTGGTATCATTGGAAAGATAATACAATTACATATTTGTTTATGGATGATGAGCTCAAAATTCTTAGTATACCAAAATTTATGCTTATTTAAAGATGACTATAGTTATATACTTCACAAGAATTTAATGGCTAAGGGATGTTTTGATTTGTATATAAGCTTGGAGCTATTTGTGACCTTAATATGTCTCTAAATCATTATAAAACTATCAAAACATGATGTTTGATATTTAATGAACATGAAGCATGGTTCTAACATTGGCTTAGAATTTTGGGGTGTCATAATATCTCCCCCTTAGGATCATTTGTCCTTGAATAAACACTGACATGGCTGAAAGAATACAAAAAGAGATGTAATACCTGACATAAAATCTCAGTAGCTAAATATGGACATGATGACTGAATTCCCAAATATATTAAACTAGCTTGGAAATTTGAGAACTCACTAGTACCGTCTGGGTGAATTCTGAACTTGGATAACTAACTTTATACTAATTCTTAAATCTAGATATTCTTTATGGTTGAAACTAATTTAGACTAGGAGTAAGGAATCAACGGAATTCACAATTTGCATAAATGTGAATAAATTATCTCATGAAATAGGCATATTCATGAAACTTCAGATAGTAAGACTGGAGGAAAAAATGAAAACTATAGGGGGTTAAACTGAATTGTTGGCCATATAGACTGACTTATACTGAAAGCTTATAACTCAACTGAAGCTTTTCTCCAACACTCTTTGTAAGAAGTTCTAATAACATTAGGGAGTAAAGAATTTTGGGCGTGATCAGAGTCCGATATCTCAATGAGGAATCGCAACATGGCTACGACTCTATAACATGAAGATTGGCATATAAAGCATAAGCTAGGATAGAATTTACTATGCCTTAGGCAATGTAACTGCCCACTTTAAAGCTTAGCCACACATCTCAAATACTTCCTCAACTATACTTTTCCTCTTAAATACTACCCTTTATTTGACGACACTTATAATCTTCACATTGGTATTGATAACTCCATTTACTAAATTTTGAGTTGAACTAAATTGTCTCACCATGTTAAAGCCTAATTCATAGTCACAAGGTACTACACATAACACCATAATACTAGTATAAACCATGAATTCAATATCCTATGGGTTTTCAGAGCTCTCATATCAAGAATAATTCTCATTACCACTTTAACAACTAACTTCAACCTCTTACTAGGAATTCACTAGCGCACAATGCATTTATCCACTTATACACAATATGACATTAAAGCCTATAATTATAACCACATATGAACTTCTAAGCAACCAACCCACCAAAGATTTCCATATTCTCTAATATATTTATCTATAAGAACTTTCATGCACTATCCCCAATAAGACACACCTAAAATTCTCAACTAACTATGGTATATACCAAAAGCTTTGCCTCAATATTCCTTTACATTTATAACCTAGATGAAATAATCATACAATAATCTTTCCCTATTAAGGAACATTTACTCTCTCCCATATAAACAATTGTTCATTAATTTTCATCACCACTATCTTTACGAAATGAGAGGTCACTGAAAGGTTAGAACATGAGGACCTGAAGCAGGAAAGAATAATATACATAACCTTGACACTTAACTGAGGCTCAATAAATAGAGTTTCAAAAGAGTATATTCATTAAATAGATCTAAATCGAGGCATTAAGGGTGTACCGTTAGTTCTAGGAACTGAGCATAGTTTGAAGCATGAGTTCATACTTAACAAAAGATACTTAACATAAGATTAGCACTCATAGACTCATAGAGGATGACTCGGATCATAAAGTGAAGTTGTTTCTTCTTGTACTAGAAGCTGAGAAGGAACATGAATATGCATGAAGTCTATAATCATTGGTCACAGGTGTAGCTCTATCTCGGAATACATAGTTATGGTGCCATAATGAATGAAATCATTGGAAAAGAAGGTGTGAGAGTAAGAATTGATCACTATCTCATCACAACCCTTATTGACAACTATCACAATCTGATACGTAAAACATGATTTGGTTCATCACCCAATCATTTCCCCCTTAGACTAAAGAAACATTCTAAGCTTATGGGTTTGTTCCATATTATCAAGACTGAGCCATAATTTCTACACTCTAACAATGTACATATAAATGCTCAACTCATGCAAATAAACTATATCTTGACAATACTAACTTCATTCTTGGATACTCTCTTGAAATATACCACCCTTAACTTTCTCTAGCTTCAATAAAAATCATCATATACTTACACCCTTCTAGACAAACATACCTACCTCACTAAACACATAATCTACCTATTTTTCTTCATAGCTTACTAATGTCACACCTCTAAACCTATTTTTTCCTAAACCATGAGAATCAAAATTATACTAAAAAACTTAACGTCGTCTATCCATAACTCCTTAACTTAGCTATTAAGAACACTGTATATTATATAACTAGCCTTGTTCTTCTTAGAAACTCAAGGTTACTACTAACCACATACAACATAATAATCTTAGGAAATAATGAAACCCCATATCACATTGGTTACACTTCTACATCATACCTATAACATCATACTTAATTGACAATAAATGAACTTAAACTTTTGCATACACTATTTCAAGCCTACTAGATCACTTTTATATAACTAGCATCACTAACCAAGCAGTCATTATTTCCACCTTGATGATCATCCACTATTCAAACTTAGTGCCTAATACTGGACCTGATTAACCACACTACTTCACACATTATTCTTGCTTGAAAGCTATAAAATAAAACATCAAGAAACACTAGTCGACTAGAACCTCATAATAACAATGATTAATCATAATCTTATGGTCTATATTATCAAAATCTATTAACATATCCTCCATCTATATATCACCACTATTTACCCATGCGTACGACTTAATTACATTCATATCTCTATAAGTTTCAACTAATTTATTTTACACAATCATACATCATAGCCCATATAACAATCCCTAACAACCTAATACTTTAATTAATAACCTATACTTTTCTAGCATAATAAAATACCATCAAGAACTATATTCCCGCTTCAAGCATACTCTAAGTCAACTTAACAAATAACTCCTTATTCACCTTTCACCATGAAATCTACACCACATAGATGGAGAATTATGGAGTAACACACAAATTGATAGAAGTTTCTAAGAGAATACCTTTACATCAAGATTTAGAGCATGTTGAAGGGAAATATTTCTTAAATTCCCAATAGCCTCTCAAAGAAAAGTACAGACATCTCTGCACCATTTTTCAAGACTCTACTATACACGGCTTTACAAAAACCGTAGGACACTTAAACTATGTGCTCTAATACAAAGTTTATAACACCATGAGACTACCCTTTGGTCGTCACACGGTGCTAAGAACTGCAAGTGATTGAAAACTAACTGATACTGGAATAATTTGTGAGCAACTAAATAAATCACATAAAACTGAGAATAATAAGAGGAAGAAATAACATTGGAAGAACTTATTCATTACCAAACTTTTTGAAACATTTACAACACCAGAATATGCAAAACCAAACTTAAACTAAATACAACAAAATACATTAACTTTGACTGAGTGTCTATAAACCCTCTACTAATACTAACTATAGGTAGTCGGGACATGACCCCCATCCATCCCTAAACAACACGATTATATAAAATATAATACTAAAACTGCGACTGACATGAGTCCTTAAAATTACAAAACTCATCACCTACTGGCTGGAAGCTACAATCTATCTGACCCTAGTGTTGTGAGCAAAACTGGTACTTACATCATGAAGCAATGTAGACACATATATATGTTCAATAATTTGGAATGTACTGAGTAAATGAGGGTGAATGCAATAAGTAAAACTGAAGATGAACATACTTTAAAATCATGCAGGCTAAGTGCAAAAGGACTCACCTTAATCATGAATAAAACTAGAAAATTAGATATCATACACAAAAATAATTAAAAAACATCTGAATAAATCTTGTGAGTCATTACACTTAGTTTCTATAATCTTTACTTTTATTTTCTTGGTGGGAGATTCTTATAACCAATATAAATAACGTGAGCTATTATGGAGTCCAATGTCTTATACATATTGAGGAGAGTTGTTCTACTTTTTCCTTTGGAATAGAACCTTAACATAGAATGAACACCATACATGGCCCATATTGGGTAGAGGAGGGGATACTCTCTAGGAAGGCCCCTAAACTTAAACCTATAGTGGCAGATAGTTTCTGGAGGATAGAATGTACTAAACCCATATTACCCTCTCGGTACTAAATTATACTCCCAAAACATATATTTATATGCTCATACTTATGAAATCCACCTTAAAAAGTATATAGTTTTATAAAATAAAAACTAACTATTATTCTCTTACTTAAATTCTATTCATGAGGAAACTTGTAGATTTTATGTATTTTCTTAGATCATATGATCAAGCTAAACTTTAATCATGTTGTAATACTTGTAACTTGAGCATATAAGATTAAACTTCTTGTATACTCTACAACTTTTGCTTAAACTTGAAATAACTCATTATCTCATAGAAGCTTCATATCAAAATATCAAACTCAGTGCTCAAATTGAAATATTTTATCTACTTGTCAAGCTTCTTGTCAAAATAATAAATTTTATCTCATGAAATCATCATACTTAACATCAAGGATACTTTCATGGATTTAAAACATATGTAAACATGTAATCATATGCAAAATATTATTCAATTCATGAGGAATCATAAAATCTCAAAGTGTAAGAAAAGTGGGTATAAACCCTAGAAAGTAAATTTCTTCAAAATCAATTAAAAACAAAACATTTGGCACAAAGACAAAAGAGTATCCTTGTGAAAACCCCACATACTTGATTACTTTGATTCTTTAACTAGAGTTCTAAGGATTTAAACTTGGAGATAAAAAACCTTAATTTCTTGCTTTGGGAGAATAGAAAAATCACGTATTTATTGAGTAATTTAGTGTTTTGTTGAGAATGAGAGATATGGGGTTGTTTTGGATTTTTATTCAGTATTAAAATATCTTAAATTATGAAGTTTTTGGTTTAAATAAGTGGGAAAAGACCAAAAAACCCTTTGAAACCATTTAGAAGTCGCCTGGAAGCAATTCCAATGACTTAGGTCATAACTTGTAGGGTCTGGGAATGAGTCGTGACTTGAGTCATGGTCAGAATTCTAATTTCATCCTTTACTACCAAGACTTTGACTCCCTCCTAACGAACCACAATGAGACATTACAAGTTGTAGACTAGGCAGCTTTGATAGTGCTTCTGTATTTTTACCATAACTTTTCACCCCGATATTAGATTAAGACAAAATCGGTATCATTGGAAAGATAATTTAATTATATATATATTGGTGGGTCTTGGGCAAAAAAAATTATTATTATACCAAAAGTTATTCCATATTAGAGTTTACTATAGTTATATACTTCAAAAGAATTTAATGAAAAAAGGATGTTTTGACTTATCTATAAGATAGGAGATATTTTGACCTTAATATGTGTCTAAATCACTATAAAACCATCAAAAAATGAGGTTTGATCTTGCATGAACTTGAATCATAGTTCTAACATTGGCTTGAATTTTTGGGGTGTCATAATCTTTTAGGTTCTATTTGGGTAATATGTATCTTGTTGGGTATGGCTCATAGTTAACCTCTATAAGATAAGGAGGATAATAGTGTAGGTAACCTTTTCACCATTATTTTTAATGGTACCTTCTTGTAAGGGTTTTTGCATTTCAAAGTCCTTATACTTAAAGTACTTTATGCCTTTGAAATCTGTTTTTAAAACCTACTTTCGACTTTTCAAACTCCCTACCAATGAGGATAAGGCCCAGTTAAAGATGAGTAAGCAGGGAATTAGACTAGTGCCAGTGGGGTACATAAAAAAGGATGGATCATATTTTTTGTACTGTTCAAGTGTATTCTTTCAATATGAATGGTTTTATATCAACCCAAGCATTATTATAGAAAATCAAAATTCCCTCTTGGTATTAGGTGGAGTTCCTAGAGGACCTATGTAACACCCCGTGCTTTTTCATAGTTTAAAATTCATCCCTAGAATGTTAAAGACTTGCTTTAAAGATGAATACACTTTTATACATGTGGAATTTTCAAGGCTCCAGCGCGTTACGGAGGCAGTCCAAATGGTATTTGTCATTTTCAAATGAGACAACGCGATACCACCGCATCGCGCCACTAGCCTTTTTCCCAATTGTCACTTTCCAATATGACTTCGCGATCATGGTGCATCACGCCCAATTCACAACTAGTGAGGCACCGTGATGGTGCCGCATCGCGCCATCAGCTAGTTCCCAATCATCAGTTTTCAGTGACACGGCATGATAGCACCGCATTGCGCCAGCGTACAAAATTAGGATTTTCAATCAGTTCTGAGTTTTAATTTTGAGGGCACTAAGGTCTTTTTCCTTACCCCCAATAAGTTTAAAAATGCAATCAAACCCTAAAAGATCATAAATTGCTCATTAATTCACTATTTTATCAAGAAGCAAGCTATTCTCTCTTAAAGGGCAAAACCCTAGTTCAAGAGATCAAGGTCAAGCTCAAGAAATCCTTCAAGAACATCAAGAATCTCACAAATTAAGGTATGTTAGATGTTTATTCATGGATCCTTTTCACCCATGAAGTCCAAGAATCCTTTTTCAAAGTACAAAGATGATGTATTTATAATTTTCATGTTTGAATTGGATTGAACTCATGTTTATAATATTAGTTAGGTTCCAATCCATGATTTAAATGCAAGTTTCAAGAAATTAAATAGCATGTATAACAAATATATGATTATCTTGGTAGACCCTTAAATTTATAATGTGATTAATGCATCTATGATGTTGATTTGGTTTTTAATCCATGACATAATAAGATTCATGAAAAATCGAATAGTATTTAGGGGGAATTATATGAATTACATGATAAACCCTTGAATTTGAAATTAAGTATTGGATTCATTATGTTTATGTGATTACCATTATCATGTGAAAGACTCATGCTCCCCAAGTATTTGCTAAAATGCCTACGTGAAGTAGATAGAGGAATCATGAGATGTTATTATGAGATCTTAATCATGTACAAGGTTATGCCCTACAAGTGTTTGATAAAATGCTTATGTGAATTGACTAGTGAAGGCATGACATATTATTATGTAATCCCATTTATGTACAGGTTAATGCATTACAAGTGTTTGATGAAATATCTCTATGAATGAATTATGACCAAGTGAATGTTGTTATATTATTCAAGATTATGCTTTGATTTAATTTTCATGCTATAGGGTCCTGGGGGTATTTAATACCAGACAATTTAGCTGTTTAACTAGAGCCAGTGTCAATTACAAAATAGTATCAGTCTTGTCATGATAATACTCTCAGTCCATTACAGAACTCAGTAGAACTCAGTTAATTACAAATCTTAGGAAAACTCAGTAAACTCAGTATCAGTCCAGTCCAGTATACTCAGTTCAGTATCATTCTATTGGGAGTATGATTCAGCACCGAGAGAGAGCAGGGTTGATGGCTTCCCCGTTAGATAGGTGGAGTAGTTAGTAGCAATCCTTGTACTCTAGAACTGCATGGCCAGCGCAGGATAAGGAGTCACCCGTCAGACTAGGCTTGACTGCCTCCCAGGGGTTACCCATCAGATTTGGATTGGCTCCGCCTAGGTGTCACCCGTTAGCTAGGCTTGGTATCCTAGTTTTCTAGTCTTAGTAACCGTGTCACAGTATTAGCACCCTTCCAACTGGGGTTACATGTTGGACCCCTATCAGTTTAGATTTGGGGCATATCGGTTCGATGATTACCTTCCATAGTTTCAGTCTCAGTTTTAGTCTTCATTTGAGAACTCAGCTCAGTTTTACAGAATTAGGACTGTCAGATACAGTCAATCAGTATTAGTTAATCAGTTATCAAAATTCAATACTTATCATAAGAAAAGATTAGTTACAGTTTATATATTTATATGTATATGCACAAATTACATTCTCAGTATTTACAGTTGTAACACCTCGAGTCTGTACCCCAAACACTACACGGTGCTCACAATCTTGAATGACCACAAGTTAACCCATGACTGGTACCTGCTACAATAACTATGTAATAAATATTGAAATGACTGTAGAAATAGGAGGAAACACAAGCTATAAGGTTCACATCTGTAAATAAATTTGAAATAAGTAATGAAAAACTGAACAACTATCTGAAAATACTCTAGTCTAAAAAGCCTTTAACTCTTTAAACTGTGGAGTTGATGGGACCAGCCCCCAACTAACTCCATCTACTGAAATAAAACTGAAGTACTATAAATAATAAGCATGTCCTCAAACTATGCTCTGGAGTCTGTGCATCTAAACCTATGATATAAGACATCATAGCGCAAATAAAAAACATGCATTAGTACTTTGAATGTACTGGTATGCTCAGTGAGGTAGGTTGAAATGCATGGGTTTATATACATGTATAGTAATAACTTAATAACATTAGTATAACTGAGTAAGAGTACATGTATGCATACATAGACTATAACTGAGATTGTGCTAATACTGAGTACTGAATCTGAATAATGATAATCGATATCTAAGTTTGCGAATACTGTATTAATGATATCTGAATGAATGTATCTGACAGTTCTAAATATTGTGGAATAGTACTGAGTTCTGTACTGAGCTGAGTGAATATGTCTAATAGTCCTGAATTTACAGAATTGAACTGAGTTCTATTCTGAGACTGAGACTGTGGGAGGTAATCATCTAACCGGCATGCCCCTCTCTAACCTGATTGGGGTCCAACCTATAACCCCAGTTGGAAGGGTGTTAATATCGTGACATGGGTAAGGACTAGCTGTGAGTTAACCCTCTTTGATAGGAAGCTCTTTTGTCTACTCTCACTAGCAGGATAACTCAAATGAGATATATCAACCATCAATATATCTGGTAGGAAAATATCTCAACCGATGTTGGCTATGTAATTTTGTAACACAGGGATTGCTACCAAGGGTCAAACCCTCTGCTGGCAGGAATGCCCCCATCCCTAGATTAACTTGATGCTGAATCCTACTCCAAACTGAATAGACACTGAACTAATTTCTAGTCTGTACTAGGATGGATTAAGTTGTTACTGATATTACTATTTAACTGAACTGAACTGGTTACACTGAGTTCTGTGGACTGTTGAAAACAACTGAATTCTATTAACTGATTGAGTTTACTGAGGTCTGGACTGAGTACTGAACTAGACTAGAAGAATACTGAGTCTAGTGAGGTTTTCTTGAGTTTTGTAACTAGCTGAGAGTACTACTAGTAGTGATGTAACTGTTACTCTACTATGACTGATCATGGCTCTAAATAATCAGCTAAATTGTCAAGTACAAGTACCCCCAGGACTAGATAGCACAAAATAAGACACATGGCATAAACTTGAAACATGTAAACTAAGAATTTGATCATTTTTCATTCATTGGGAATTTTAACAAACACTTGCATGTCATAAACTTAAACACATTCTAACATGATATAACTTTACTATTCAACTCACATGCAAAATTCATCAATCACTTAAAAGGCATAAATTATGCACATAGTACTAATAAATATGTAAGCACACAATTTCAATACTAAATTCACCATTTGAAGGCTTTAGCATGATTTCACATGGTAACACATATAATTCATTTAACCCCACATGAAATTGATCATGAAACATGGATTTGAAACCTAATTAATCATTCATAAACATGGATATTATCAAAACCAACATGAAATTCATATACTTGAAGTCTAAAAATAGTTTCTAGGACTCCAAGGGTGGATGGGACCCTTGGATGAACACTTCACATACCTTAGTTAAGGAATTTTTGAAAATTGATGGTGGGAATCTTGAATTCTTGATTTGAAATTGAATCTTCTAGGGTTTTGGTTCTTGAGCAATTTTGAGAAAAGATGAGTTTAATTGCTCTCTAAGGTGATAAATTTCTTGTTTTAGGGGCTGAAGGTTGAGGGAAAAAAACCCAAATACCCCCAAGGACGCGGTCTTTTTATGACTGAAAAACTCTACTATCAATCCGCAAATTAACGCGTCGCATCATTAGCATCGACGCGATAGCTAATACGTTATGTCGAGTCTGTGTTGACTCACTATAAATTGATGCTGGGAGATGGGGAAAACATTTATCAACACGATTGTCAACGCGATGCACCAAGATCACATTGATCCAATGTTTTAGGCTTCCAAAGGGGCTTCAAACAAACTCCAAAAAAATCATAATTTGTCTGGAAACATCTACGAACATTCCTTATCATCAATCAACCTAAATATCCACCTATAATGGATGTAAAGGCCACGAAACAAGATTGACAACTTTCAAAGGCAAGAATGATACTAAGTCTGAATACTTAGCTGGAATATTCTATGTCTAGGACCCCTTAACAAGCTTAGAGAACTGAATTGAGCTAAGGATTTTGCAGGGTCTTACATTATCTCCTTCTCGGGAAAATTTGTCCTCGAATGAGACTGTGGAGATTGAGAATACTCAGAGACTGAAATTAGACACTGGGCATGCACAACTGAAATATGGTTTTATGACTGAGATCACTGATACACTGAATTATCGCGTTGAACATGCATATCTAATGCGTGAGCACATAGCTGAACATTATTCAAGAATGCATGACTTGAATTACTAATAATCTAAGTATATCATACTGGACATGCATATCTGATGCATGAATACATGACTGAACATGCAATGGTAACTTATACTAAGTTTGTAACTGAAATCTGAACATGAAACTGAATAAGCTTAAGGAAAGCTATTACCTTGGACTGGGTCAGTCTGTGGAGAAGAGGTGAGGATACTTGTTCCACATTTATACTTCTACTTTCCAAGTAGCTCCCTCAACGGACTGATTCTACCAAAGAACTTTGACTAGAGAGACTTCTTTGTTCCTCAGTCTACGAATCTGGTAGTCAAGGATTTCTACTGGAATGTCTTCATAAGAGAGGCTATACTGAATATCTATTCCCTCTATAGAGACTACGACTATTGGGTCACCTATGCATTTCTTTAGCAAGGAGACGTGGAACACTGGATGCACTGAAGATAGATCCGAAGGAAACTCAAGATCGTAAGCTACCATTCTGAAACGGTTGAAAATAGTAAGGACCGACATATCGGGGACTAAGATTCCCATTCTTTATAAATATTTTCACACCTTTCATAGGAGAGATTTTCAAGTACACATATTCACCAATCTCGAATTTGAGATCCTTTCTACGCATATCTGCATACGATTTCTGCCATCTTTGAGCTATCTTAAGTCTTTCCCTGATCAAATGGACTTTCTCTAAGGTATCAAATACCAAGTCAGTCCCTACCACTACGACCTCACCCACTTCAAACCAAAAAATGGCAGATCTATACCTCCACCCATAAAGTACCTCAAAAAGAGCCATCTGAATACTGGAATGATAGTTGTTGTTATATACAAACTCAATCAAAGGCAAATGGTCATCCCAACTACCTTGGAAATCTTTCGTGCATGCTCGTAGCATATCTTCTACGGTTTGTATGGTCCTTTCTGCTTGACCATCTACCTGAGGATGGAAGGTTGTACTGAGATTAACTCAGGTACCAAGACCCTTTTGGAATGCCTTCCAAAAATAAGAGGTAAACTGGGTACCTCTGTCTAAGATAATAGATAACAAAACACCGTGAAATCTGACCAACTACTTGATGAGTTTGGTGTAATCCTTGGATGAATATGAGGTATGGACTGGAAGGAAATAAGTGGATTTTGTTATCTTGTCTACAATGACCCAAACTGAATCATGCTAACGACGAGTACGAGGCAATCCCATCACAAAGTCCATGTTCACTTCTTCCCATTTCCAGGTAGGAATGCCGAACTCCTGCATGGACCCACTAGGCTTCTGATGCTCAATCATAACCTGCTAACATATCGAGCACTTAGCCAAAAACTCTGCAATATCTATGTTTATCCTACTCCACTAATAGATCTCCCGTAAATCACTGTACATCTTTATGGCCCCTGGATGAATCGAGTAGCGCGCACCATACGCTTCTGTAAGAATTCACTGCCTCAAGTTATCTATGCCTGGAACACATAGCCAACCTTGGCAATGCAGCACACCATCTCCCTCTTGGGAGAAAACCTCAACTTTCTGATATCTGACTGATTCTTTCAACTTTATTAGACTGGGATCCCCATCCTACTTTTTCTTCACTTCGGAAACTAGGAATGATTCTGAACTACACTCTACCTATACACTACCTTCTGCTGAATTAACTAATCGGACACCTAGTCGGGTTAACTGTTGAACTTCCTGAGCTAACTTCTTCTTACTGTCCTCCACATGAGCAACACTACCCATAAATATTCTACTGAGGGTGTTGGCCACTATGTTAGCTTTGCCTGGATGATACAGAGCACTTATGTAGTAGTCTTTCAACAACTCCAACCACCTTCTCTGATGGAGGTTTAGGTCTTTTGAGAGAACATATACTGTAGGCTTTTATGATTAGTGAACACATCAACGTGCACACCATACAAATAGTGCCTCCAAATCTTTAAGGCAAACACTACTACTGCTAACTCAAGATCATGAGTAGGATAGTTATTCTCATAAGGATTAAGATGTCTAGAGGTGTAGGCTATGACCTTACCTCTCTGCATTAAAACACAACCCAATCTAACTCTGGAAATGTCACAATACACAACAGAGCCGTTGGAACCATCTAGTAGGGTCAAAACTGGAGTTATGGTAAGTCGAGTCTTAAACTCCTGAAAACTCTTCTCACAAAAATCTGACCACTGGAACTTGACTTTGTTCTAAGTTAATCTGTACCTAGGGGATGCTATAGACAAAAATCCCTCAACAAACCATCGGTAATAGCCAACCAAAACCCATGAAACTCTTGATATCTGATGGAGAGATGGGTTGGGGCCAGTTTCTTACATCCTCAATCTTTTGGGGATCAACTCTAATGCCATCATCAGATACGATATGGCCAAGGAATACTCTGACCTTAGCCAAAATTTGTACTTACTGAATTCAGCAAATAGCTGATAATTTCTGAGAGTCTACGATATTATTCTGAGATGGTTTGCATGAGCGTGTTCACTACGAGAGTAAACAAGAATGTCATCTGTGAAGACTATGATGAACATGTCTAAGTACTACTTGAACACACGGTTCATTAAGTCCATGAAGGTTATTGGGGCATTGGTAAGTCCAAAGGACATAACTAAAAATTAGAAGTGACCATACTGAGTTGCAAAAGTTGTTTTCGAGATGTCACATTCCCTGACGCTGAGATGATGATAGCCTAATCTAAGGTCCAACTTAGAGAAATAGTTGGCACCCTGAAGTTGGTCAAACAAGTCATCGATTCTGGGAAGTGGATACTTGTTCTTGACCGTAACTTTGTTTAACTAATGGTAATCTTTACAAATTCTGAGGGAACCATCTTTCTTACGACAAATAAAACTGGTGTACCTCATGGGGACACACTGGGTCTGATGAATCCCTTATCTAAGAGATCCTTTAACTGTTCCTTTAATTCTCTGGGTTTTTTAGGTGCCATTCTATATGGAAAAATATATATAGGCTGAGTATCTGGAAGGAGATCAATTCCGAAATCAATTTCCCTTTCGGGAGGAACTCCTGGAAGATCTTTGGGAAACACATCTAGGAATTCACATGCTAATAATACTGATTCAAGAGTAGGGGTTTCTAAACTAGAATCCTGGAATCGAATGAGATGGTAGACACACCCTTTTGATATCATTTTTATAGCCCAAAGGTAAGAAATAAGCTGACCCATGGGTGCTGAAGTACTACCCCTCCACTCTAGGATGGGTTTGTTTGGAAACTGAAATTGAAAAATTTTGTTTCTACATTCGACTGAGGCATACCAAGAATGAAGCCAATCTATGCCAAGAATGATATCAAAATCAGTCATCTCTAATTCTACTAAGTCTACTGAAGTGACTTTTTGAGATACCATAACCGGATAGTTCCTGTATACTCATCGGGCTATGATAGATTTACCCACTTGGATAGAGACTGAGAAAGGCTCTGCTAGAATTTTAGGACTGGCTCTAAAATTAACTGTTATATAAGGAGTAACAAAGTACAAGGAAGCTCCTAGATCTAGCAAAATTTAAACATGCAAATGATAAACTTGTAACGTACCAGTGACCATATCAAGAGAACTTTCTTGATTCTGTCGGGACTGAAGAGCATAGAGTCTATTTGGGCGTTTCTCACTAGTGGCACTGGATGAGACACCCTGCTGATTTGGGCGACCGAACTGAGCTAGGGGACGTGTGTACTGACTCTGCGAACCTACCTGAGGGTATTGTCTGACTCTGTGTCCTGGATTGCCACATCAAAAACAAACATCGCTGCCATCTCTGCAGATACCTTGGTGGATTCTGTTGAAGTTCTAGCAAAGGGGATTTGTTCGAGCACTGCTAACACTGCCTTGGGGATTAGGGCCTAATGCCCTATCTCTATTGCTATCTCTTAATTTTGGCACTAGAGCATTGGCTGAGGAAGGAACTGGAACTAACAATGATTCCCACCCTATGACTTAGGTTGAGCGAAACTAAAATTACCTATCCTCACTCTCTTTCTCTCTCTCTCCTTCTTTTTATTCCTAGCATCCTCTATCAGCTGAGCATGGACCATATGCTTGGATATTTCTATATCTTTTATCAGTATTGCGGTCTTACATTCTTCGACCACATTGCTAGACACCCCTGATACAAACTTACTTATCTTAGATCTACTATCTGTCACAACATGCGGGGCATATCTGGCTAACTGAGTAAATTTGAGGGAATACTCCTACACTGTCATATTTCCCTACTTTAGGTTTATAAACTCCAAAAAAAAAAATTCCCTCAACTCTAGTGGGAAGAACCTATCCAGAAAAGCAACTTTAAACTCCTCCCATTCTATGGGCCCTACATCTGCGGCTCTCTCTGCTTTCCATTATTTGAACCACGAGTAAGTTATATCATGTAACTGATATGCGGCCAACTTAGCGCTCTCAACAGCAGTCACCCCATGATATCGGTATCCTTCTGCACCTAATCAAGAAATTCCTGTAGGTCCTCATTTGACTTAGACCTAATAAACAATGGAGGGTTCATTCGGGTGAAGTCTCGAATCCTGGCAGCAGCAGTATTGGCCACTGGGTTGGCCAGAACGGAAGCTGGGCATTTATTCTGGGCTACTACAGAATGATCTAAGGTGGTGAAGGCTTCTTTAAACTCCACGTGGGAGACATGCTCACCTAAAAGATCTAGATGAATGGGTTGAAGGGATGACTGGTCTCCCATTTTTTTTCCCTGATTCCTCTTTGGAGGCATATTCTGTAAATAGAAAAGAAGCTAGGATTATAAAGAGAGTGTAACTAGAGATCATGCTCACTCACATGAAATGAATACTAAAAGAAGGGAAACTTTTCCTAAAACATCTCATAGCCTCCTGTCCATAAGTGTGGCATGCAACACACCTATACACAAGACTCTACTAGATGCGGCTTTCAGACTTCCTAGGACTCTGTTGAACCTTAGGCTCTGATATCAAGTTTGTAACGCCCTAAGTTTGTACCCCAGATACTACACGATGCTCACAATCTCGAAGGACCACTAGCTAACTATGACTGGTACCTGCTGCAATAACTGTGTAATAAATATTTAAATGATTACGGAAATAGGTGGAAACATATGCCATAAGGTTCACATCTATAAATAAATCTAAATATAAGTACTGAAAAAACTGAACAACTGTCTGAAAATACTCTAGTCTGAAAAGCCTCTAACTATCTGAATTATGGAGTTTATGGGACAAGCCCCTAACTAACTCTATTTACTAAAATAAAATTGAAGTACTATAAATAATAAGCATGTACTCAAACTATGAGGACTCACCACTACTCTGAAAGCTTAGAATTTTAACTGCTAAGGGTGCTCTGAAGCCCTGCGTCTGAACCTATGATATAAGACATCATAGAACAAAGAAAAAATATGCGTCAGTAATTTGAATATACTGGTATGCTTAATGAGGTAGGCTGAAATACATGGGTTCATAAGCATGCACAATAATAACTGAATAACATCAGTATGACTGAGTAAGAGTACATGCATGAATACATAGACTGTAACTAAGATTGTTCTAAGACTGAGTACTAAATCTGAATACTGATAACCAAATCTGAGTTTGCGAATACTATTTTATTGATTATCGAAATGACTGTATCTGACAGTTCTAAATATTGTGAACCTGTACTGAGTTATGTACTGAGCCGAGTGACTATGTCTGATAGTCCTGAATCTGTAGAACTGAACTGAGTTCTATTCTTAGAGTGAGACGGGAAATGAGACTGTAGGAGGTAATTATCTAACCAATATTCCCCTCTCTAAACTGATTGGGGTCCAACCTGTAACCCCAGTTGGAAGTGTAACAATGTTGTGCCACGGGTAAGGACAAGCTTTGAATTAACCCTCTCTGACAGAAAGCTAGCTGGCAGGATAACTTGAATGAGATATATCAACCCTCAATATATCTGAAAGTAAGATATCTCAACCTATGCTAGCTACGTGGTTCTATAATGCAGGGATTACAACTAAGGGTCAAACCTACTACTGGTATGAATGCCACCATCCCTGGGTTAACTCGGTGTTAAATCCTACTCCCAACTGAATAGACACTGAACTGATTTCTAGTATGTACTAGGCTAGACTGAGTTATTACTGATATTGCTATTTAACTGAACCGAATTGGGTACACTGAATTTTTTAGACTATTGGAAACTACTAAATTCTGTTAACTAATTGAGTTTACTGAGGTTTGGACTGAGTACTGAATTAGAATAGAAGAATACTGAGTCTACTGAGTTTTTCCTGAGTTCTGTAACAGACTGAGAGTACTATTGATAGTAACATAACTGTTACTGTACTATGACTGACCATGGATCTAAATAATCAGCTGAATTGTTAGGTACAAGTATCCCCAAGACTCGATAGCACAAAATAAGAGACATGGCATAAACTTGAAACATGTAAACTAAGCATTTGATCATTCTTCATTCATTGGGGCATTTTAACAAACACTTGCATGTCATGAACTTAAACACATGCTAACATGATATAAGTTCACTATTCAACTCACATGCTTAATTCATCAATTACTTGAAAGGTATAAATAATTCACATAGTACTAATCAATATGTGAGCACACAATTTCAATATTAAATTCGCCATTTGAAGGCTTTAGCATGATTTCACATGGTAACACATATAAATCAATTAACCCCACATGAAATTGATCATGAAACATGGATTAGAAACCCAATTAATCATTTATAAATATGGATATTATCAGAACCAACATGGAATTCATATACTTCAACAAAAACAAACCCAGTATATTCCCACATCGTGGGGTCTGGGGAGGGTAGAGTGTACACAGTCCATACCACTACCTCTAAAGAAATAGAGAGGTTGTTTCTGATAGAACCCCAAATCAAGACAAAGGACAGTATATATAGAAAAAAATGCATGGAACATTATAAAATAACATAGGTATTACATCCACTAAAAGGAATTCATATACTTGAATTCTAAAAATAGTTTCTAGGACTCCAAGGGTGGATGGGACCCTTCGATGAACACTTCGCATACCTTAGTTAAGGAATTTCTGAAAATTGATGGCGGAAATCTTGTGTTCTTGATTTGAAGTTGAATCTTCTAGGGTTTTATTTCTAGAGCAATTTTGAGAAAAGATGAGTTTAATTTCTCTCTAAAGTGATAAATTTTGTGTTTTGGGGGATGAAGGTTGAGGGAAAAAGTCCCAAATACCCCGAAGGATGTGGTCTTTTAATGACTGAAAAACTATACCATGACTGAAAAACTATACCATCAACGCGCAGACCGACGTGCTGCATCATTGGCATTGATGCGATAGCCAATGCGTCATGTCGAGTCTGCATTAACTCACTAGAAATTGACGCTGGGAGCTGGAAAAAAATTTATCAACATGATAGTCGATGCGGCACACCAAGATCGCATTGATCCAGTATTTTAGGATTCCAAAGAAGCTTCAAACGAAGTCCAAAAAATCCAAAACTTATTTTGAAACACCTACGAATATTCCTATCATGAATCAACCTAAATATCCACCTATAATAGACGTAAAGGCCATGAAATAAGATCGCCAACTTTTGAAGGCTAGAATGAAACTAAGTCAGAATACTTAGCTAGAATATTCTAAGTCTGGGAACCCTTAACAAGCTTAGAGGACTGAATTAAGCTAAGGATTTTGTGGGATCTTATATTATCTCCCCCTTGGGAACATTCATCCTTGAATGAGACTGCAGAGACTGAGAATACTGAGAGACTGAACTTAGACACTGGGCATGCACAACTGAAACATGGTTTCATGAATGAGAGCACTGAAACACTGAATTATCGTGCTAAACATGCATATCTGATGCATGAGCACATCGCTGAACATGATTCATGAATGCATGACTGGAATTACTGATAAGCTGGGTTTCTCATACTAGACATGCATATCTGATGCATGAATACATGACTGAACATGCAATGGTAAATGATACCACGTTTGTAATTGAAATCTGAACATGAAACAGAATAAGCTTAAGGAAATCTATTACCTTAGACTGGGTCTGTGTTTGAGAAAAACAGGTGAGGATACTTGATCCGCATGTCTTCTTCTGCTTCTTGAGTTTCTCCCTTAATGGACTGATTCCACCAATAAACTTTGACTAGAAGGACTTTTTTGTTCCTCAGTCTATGAATCTGGTAGTCAAGGATTTCGACTTGAATCTCTTCCTAAGAGAGGCTGTTCTAAATATATATTCCCTCTACAGGGACTACAGCTGCTGGGTCACCTATGCATTTCTTTAGCAAGGAGATGTGGAACACTGGATGCACTGAAGATAGATCTGAAGGCAACTCAAACTCGTAAGCTACCTTTCTGAAACGGTTGAGAATTCGGTAAGGACCGACATATCGGGGACTAAGTTTCCCCTTCTTGCTAAATCTCTACACCCCTTATAGAGGAGAGATTTTCAAGTACACATAATCATTAATCTCAAACTTGAGATCCTTTCTGCGCATATCTGCATATGATTTCTGCCTTCTCTAAGCTGTCTTAAGTCTTTCCCTGATCAATTGGACTTTCTATAAGGTATCATATACCAAGTCAGGACCTACCACTGTGGCCTCACCCACATCAAACCAACCAATAAGATATCTACACCTTTTCCTATAAAGCACCTCAAACAGAGCCATCTTAATACGGGAATGATAGTTGTTGTTATATACGAACTCAATTAAAGGAAAATGGTCATCCCAACTACCTTTGAAATCTATCGTACACGCTCGCAACATATCTTCTAAGGTATAGATGGTCCTTTCTAATTGACCATCTGTCTGAGGATGGAAGGTTGTACTGAGATGAACTCGGGTACCAACACCCTTTTGGAATGCCTACCAAAAATAAGAGGTAAACTGGGTACCTCTGTCTAAGATGATAGACAATGGAACACCGTGCATTCTGACCAACTCCCTGATATAGAGTTTGGAGTAATGCTTGACTAAATATAAAGTATGGACTGGAAGGAAATGATCTAATTTGGTCAGCCTTTATACAATGACCCAAACTGAATCATGTTGATGATGAGTACAAGGCAATCCCATCACAAAGTCCATGTTCACATCTTCCCATTTCCAGGAGGGAATGTTAAACTCCAGTATGGACCCACTAGGCTTCTGATGCTCAATCTTAGCCTACTGGCATATCGAGCACTTATCCATAAGCACTGCAATATCTCTCTTAATCCACTCCACCAATAGATCTCCAACATATCATGGTACATCTTCGCGGCCCCTGGATGAATCGATTAGTTCACACCATGCACTTCTGTAAGAATTCGCTGCCTCAAGTTATCTATTCCTGGAACACATAGCATACCCTGGAAACGTAGCACACCATTCCCCCTTAGATGAAAATCTCAACTTTCTGATCTCTAACTGATTCTTTCAACTTTACTAGACTGGGATCCCCATCTTGCTTTTTCTTCACTTCAAAAACTAGGGATGATTCTGAACTACTCTGCACCCATACACTACCTTCTACTTAATCGACTTACCGGACACCTAGCTGGGCTAACTGATGGACTTCTTGAGCTAACTTCTTCTTACTATCCTCCACATGAGCAACACTACATATAGACATTCTACTGAGGGCATCGGCCACTACATTGGCCTTTCCCAGATGATATAAAACACTCATGTCATAGTCTTTCAACAAATCCAACCACCTTCTCTGACAAAGGAGTAGGTATTTCTAAGAGAACACATACTGCAGGCTCTTATTATTAGTTAACACATCAACGTGAACACCATAAAATTGTGCCTCTAAATCTTTAAAGAAAACACTACTTCTTCTAACTCAAGATCGTGAGTAGGAAAGTTCTTCTTATGAGGCTTAAGTTGTCTAGAGGCGTAGTCTATGACCTTACTTCTCTGAATTAAAACACAACCTGAACCGACTCTGGAAGATTCATAATACACAATAAAGCCATCGTAACCATCTGGTAAGGTCAAAACTGGAGTTGTGGTAAGTCGATTCTTCAACTCCTGAAAATGCTTCTCAAAAGAATCTAACCACTAAAACTTGACTTTCTTTTGAGTCAATCAGGACATAGGGGATGTAATAGATGATAATCCCTCAACAAACCATCGGTAATAGCCAACCAAACCCGAGAAACTCCTGATATCTGATGGAGAGATGGGTCGAGGCCAGTTTCTCACTGCCTCAGTTTTTTGGGAATCAACTCTAATGCCATCACCGGATATGATATGGATAAGGAATGCTACTGACCTTAGCCAAAATTTGCACTTACTAAATTCAGTGAATTGCTGAAGGTTTCTGAGAGTCTGCAATACTATTTTGAGATGGACTGCATGACCATGTTCACTACGGGAGTAAATAAGAATGTCATCTATAAAGACTATGATGAACATGTCCAAGTACTTATTGAACACACAATTCATCAAGTCCATGAAGGCTGTTGGGGCATTGGTAAGACCAAAGAACATGACTAAAAATTCAAAGTGACCATACAGAGTTGTGAAAGTTGTTTTTGAGATGTCACATTCCCTGACTCTCAGCTGATGATAGCATGATCTGAGGTCTAACTTAGAGAAATAACTGGCACCCTAAAGTTGGTCAAACAAGTCATCGATTTTGGGAAGTGAATACTTGTTCTTAACTGTAACTTTGTTTAACTGACTATAATCTATACACATTCTGAGGGAACCGTCTTTCTTACGATGAATAAAACTGGTGCACCCTATGGGGACACACTAGGTCTGATGAATCCCTTATCTAAGAGATCCTTTAACTATTCCTTTAACTCTCTGAGTTCTGCAGGTTCCATCCTATAAGGAGTAATAGATATGGGCTGAGTATCTTTAAGGAGATTAATTTTGAAATCAATTTCCCTTTCAGGAGGAACTCCTTGAAGTTCTTCGGGAAACACATCTGGGAATTCACATGCTATTAATACTGATTCTAGAAAAGGGGTTTCTAAACTAGTGTCCTGAACTCAAACGAGATGGTAGACACACCCCATTGATATCAGTTTTCTAGCTTGAAGGTAAGAAACAAGCTGACCCCTGGGTGCTGAAGTACTACTACTCTACTCTAGGATGGGTTCATTTAGAAACTGAAACTGAACAATTATGTTTCTGCAGTCGACTAAGGTATTGCAAGAATAAATCCAATCCATTCGAGAATGACATCAAAATCAGTCATCTCTAATTTAACTAAGTCTGCTGAAGTGACTTTCTAAGATACCATAATCGGACAGTTCCTGTGTACCCATTGGGCTATGATAGATTTACCCATAGGGTAGAAACTGAGAAAGGCTCTGCTAGAATTTTGAGACTGAATCCAAAATCAACTGCTATTTAGGGAGTAACTAAAGGCAAGAAAGCTCCTTGATCTAGCAAAGAGTAAACATGCATATGATAAACTTGTAACGTACCAGTGACCACATCAGGGGAACTTTCCTAATCTTGTCAGGACTGAAGAGCATAGAGTCTGTTTGGTCACTGACCACTGGTGGCACTGGATGAGGCACCCTACTGATTCAAGCAACTGGACTGAGATGGGGGATGGGTATCCTGACTCTGCGAACCCACCTGAGGACACCGTCTGACTCTGTGGCCTGGCTTACCACATAGGAAATATACATCTCTTCCATCTCTTCAGATATCCTAGTGGTTTCTAACAAACTTTTGGCAAAGGGGATTGGTTCGAGCACTGCTAACACTACCCTGGGGCTTAAGGCCTGATGCTTTATCTCTGTTGCTGTCTCTAAATTTTGGCACTGGAGCACTGACTGAGGATGGAGCTAGAACTGAGGATTTCAGTAGGAACTAAGAATGATCCCCTCCCTCTGACTTAGGCTAAGCAAAACTGAAACTACCTATCCTCACTCTTTGACCATATTGCTAGACACCCCTAATACAAACTTACTCATCTTAGATCTTCTATCTGCCACAACATGCGGGGCATATATGGCTAACTAAGTAAACTTGAGAGAATACTCCTGCACTATCATATTGCCCTTCTTCAAGTTTATAAACTCTATAACTTTTTCTTCCCTCAACTCTAGCGGGAAGAACCTATCCAGAAAAGAAACTGGGAATACCTCCCATTCTATAAGTCCTACATCTGCGGCCCTCTCTACTTTCCACTATTTGAACCATGAGTGAGCCACATCCTATAACTGATATACAGCTAACTCGGCACTTTTAACAGTAGTCACCCCCATGACATCGGTAACCTTCTTCACCTAATTAAGAAATTCCCGAGGGTCCTCATCATACTTAGACCTGGTAAACGATAGAGGGTTCATTCGGGTGAAGTCCCGAATCCTTGCATCAGCAGTATTGGCTATGTGGTTGGCTGGAATAGAAGTTGGGCATTTATTCTGGGATGTTACATAATGAGCTTGGGTGGTGAAGGCTGCTCTAAACTCTACATGGGAGATATGCTCTCCTAAAGGATATAGATGCATAAGCTGAGGGGCTGGCTGGTCTCCCATTCCTCTTCCCTAAGTCCTCTTTGGAGGCATATTCTGTAAATAGAAGAGAATATAGGATTAGAAAGAGAGTGTAACTGGAGCTTATGCTCACTCGCACGACATGAATATTAAAAGAATGAAAACTTTTACTAAAACATCTCGTAGCCTCTTGTCCAAAAGTGTGGCGCGCAACACACCCATGCATAAGACTCTACTTGATGTGACTTTCAGACTTCCTAGGACTCTATTGAACCTTAGGCTCTGATGCAAAGTTTGTAACGCCCCGAGTCTATACACTAGACGCTACATAGTGCTCACAATCCTGAAGGATGACTATCTAACCCATGACTGGTACCTGCTACAATAATTGTGTAATAAATACTATAATGATTGATGAAATAGGCAGAACATATGCAATAAGGTTCACATATGTAAATAAATCTAAATATAAGTATTGAAAAATTGAACAACTATTTGAAAATACACTAATCTGAAAAGCCTCAAACTATCTAAACTGTGGAGTTGATGGGACAAGCCCCCAACTAACTCCATCTACTAAAATAAAACTGAAGTACTATAAATAATAAGCATGTCCTCGAACTATGAGGACTCACCACTACTCTAAAAGCTGAGAATCTAAACTGCTAAGTGTGCTCTGGAGCCCGTGCGTCTGAACCTATGATTTAAGACATCATAGCGCAAAGAAAAAACATTTGTTAGTACTTTGAATATAGTGGTATGCTTAGCGAGGTACGATAAAATGTATGGGTTCATATGCATGCACAATAATAAATGAATAACATGAGTATAACTGAGTAAGAGTACATGTATTAATACATAGACTGTAACTGAGATCGTGCTAATACTGAGTACTAAATCTGAATACTGATAACTGATATCTAAGTTTATGAATACTGTATTACTAATTATCTAAATGACTGTATCTAACAATTCTGAATACTGTGGACCTGTACTTACTTCCGTACTAAGCTAAGTGACTATGTCTGATAGTCCAGAATCTGTAGAACTAAACTAAGTTCTATTCTGAGACTGAGACTAGAACTGAGACTGTGGGAGGTAATCATCTAACCAATATGACCCTCTCTAAAATGATTGGGGTCCAACTTATAACCCCAGTTGGAAGGGTTTCAATACCGTGCCACGGGTAAGGACAAACTGTGAGTTAACCATCTCTGATAGAAAGCTCTTTCGTCAACTCTCGTAGGCAAATAACTCGAATGAGATAAATCAACCCTCAATATATCTGGAAGAAATATCTCTCAACCTACGCTTGCTACGTGGTTCTGTAATATAGGGATTATTACTAAGGGTCAAACACTCTGTCGGTAGGAATGCCCCAATCTATGGGTTAACTCGGTGTTGTATCCTACTCTCAACTGAATAGACACTAAACTAATTTCTAGTCTATACTAGGCTAGACTGAGTTTTTACTGATATTGCTATTTAAATTAACCGAACTGGGTACACTGAGTTTTGTGGACTATTAGAAACTACTGAATTCTGTTAACTAACTGCATTTACTGAGGTCTGGACTGAGTACTAAACTAGACTTAAAGAATACTGAGTCAACTGTTACTATACTATGATTGACCATGGATCCAAATAATTAGCTAAATTGTTGGGTACAAGTACCCCCAAGACTCGATAGCACAAAATAAAAGACATGGCATAAACTTGAAACATATAAACTAAGAATTTGATCATTCTTTATTCATTAGGGCATTTTAACAAACACCTACATGTCGTGAACTTAAACACATGCTAACATGATATAACTTCACTATTCAACTCACATGCTTAATTCATCAATTACTTGAAAGGCATAAATTATGCACATAGTACTAATCAATTTGTAAGCACACAATTTCAATATTAAATTCACCATTTGAAGGCTTTAGCATGATTTCACATGGTAACACATATAAATCAATTAACCCAATAAGAAATTGATCATGAAACATGGATTTGAAAGCCAATTAATCATTTATAAACATGGATATTATCAAACTCAACATGGAATTCATATACTTGAAGTCTAAAAATAGTTTCTAGGACTCCAAGGGTGGATGGGGCCCTTGGATGAACACTTCATATACCTTAGTTAAGGAATTTTTGAAAATTGATGGTGGAAATCTTGAGTTCTTGATTTGAAATTGAATCTTCTAGGGTTTTATTTCTTGAGCAATTTTGAGAACAAATGAGTTTAATTGCTCTCTCGGAGATAAATTTCATGTTTTGGGGGATGAAGGTTGAGAGAAAAAGACCCAAATACCCCCAAGGACTCGGTCTATTAATGACTGAAAAATTGTACCATTAATGCACAGACCAATGCACCGCATTATTGGCATCGACGTAATAGCAATCGCGTCGAGTCCACATTAACTCATTGGAAATTGACACTGGGAGCTGGGGAAAACATTTATAAACACGATAGATGATGCGGTGTGCCAAGATCGCATTGATCCACTATTTTAGGATTCCAAAGGAGCTTTAAACGAAGTCCAAAAAATCCAAAACTTGTTCGGAAACACCTAAAGACATTCCTGATCATGAATCAACCTAAATATCCACCTATAATGGACGTAAAGGCCATAAAATAAGATTGACAACTTTTGAAGGCTAGAATGACACTAAGTCTGAATACTTATCTGGAATATTCTAAATCTAGGACCCCTTAACAAGCTTAGAGGACTGAATTAAGATAAGGATTTTCTGGGGTCTTGCATTATCTCCTCCTTGGGAAACTTCATCCTCGAATGAGACTAAGAATACTGAGATACTAAACTTAGACATTGGGCATGCATAACTAAAACATGGATTCATGACTGAGATCACTGATACACTAAATTATTGTGCTGAACATGCATATCTGATGCGTTAGCACATAGGTGAATATGATTCATGAATGCATGACTGGAATTACTGATAAGCTGAGTTTCTCATACTGTACATGCATATCTGGTGCTTGAATAGATGACTGAACATGTAATGGTAACCGATACCAAGTTTGTAACTGAAATTTGAACATGAAACTGAATAAGCTTAAGAAAAGCTATTACCTTGGACTGGGTCTGAGTCTGCGGAGAACAGGTGAGAATACTTAGTCTGGATGTCTGCTTCTGCTTCCCAAGTAGCTCCCTCAATGGACTTATTCCGCCAAAGAACTTTGACGAGAGGGTCTTCTTTGTTCCTCAGTGTACGAATCTGGCAGTCAAGGTTTTGACTAGAATCTCTTTATAAGAGAGGCTATTCTGAATATATATGCCCTCTATAGGGACTACAACTGCTGGGTCACCTTTCCATTTCTTTAGCAAGGAGACGTGGAACACTGGATACACTAAGCATTGATCTGATGGCAACTCAAGCTCATACGTTACCTTTCTAAAATAGCTGAGAATTCGGTAAGGACCGACATATCGGAGACTAAGTTTCCCCTTCTTGCAAAATCTCTTCACCCCTTTCATAGGAGATATTTTCAAGTACACATAGTCACCAATCTCGAATTTGAGATCCTTTCTGTGCACATCTGCGCACGATTTCTGCCAGTTTTGAGATATCTTAAGTCTTTCCCTGATCAACTAGACTTTCTCTAAGGTATCAAATACAAAGTCAATCCCTACCACTGTGGCCTCACCCATTTCAAATAAACCAATGAGAGATCTACACCTCCTCCCTTAAAGTGCCTTAAATTGAGCCATCTAAATACTGTAATGATAGTTATTTTTATATGCGAACTAAATCAAAGGAGAATGGTCATCCCAACTACCTTTGAAATCTATCAAGAACGCTCGCAGCATATATTCTAAGGTCTGGATAGTCCTTTTTGCTTGACCATCTGTCTGAGGATGGAAGGCTGTACTGAGATGAACTCGGGTACCAAGACCCTTTTGGAATTCTTTCCTGAAATAAGAGGCAAATTTGGTACCTCTGTCTGATATGTTAGACAATGGAACACCATGTAATATAACCAACTCCCTGATATAGAGTTTGGCATAATCCTCGGCTAAATATGAGGTATGGACTGGAAGGAAATAAGTGGATTTGGTCATCCTGTCTATAATGACCCAAACTGAATTATGCTGACGATGAGTACGAGGTAATCCCATCACAAAGTCCATATTCACTCTTCCCATTTCCAGGTGGGAATGCTGAACTCCTGCATGGACCCACTAGGCTTTTGATGCTCAATCCTAACCTACTGAAACATAGAGAACTTAGCCACAAACTCTGTAATGTCTCTCTTTATCCCACTCTACCAATAGATCTCCCACAAATCACAGTATATCTTAGTGGCCCCTGGATGAATCGAGTAGCGCACACCATGCGCTTTTATAAGAATTCGCTGCCTCAAGTTATTTATGACTGGAACACATAGCCGAACCTGGCAACGCTGCACACCATCTCCCTCTTGGGAGAAAACCTCAACTTTCTGATCTCTAACTGATTCTTTCAACTTTACTAGACTGGGATCCCCATCCTTCTTTTCCTTTACTTCGGAAACTAGGGATGATTCTGAACTACTCTGCACCCATACACTACCTTCTGTTGAATCAATTAAGCGGACACCTAGTCGGGCTAACTGATAGACTTTTTGAGCTAACTTATTCTTAATGTCCTCCACATGAGCAACACTACTCATAGACATTCTATTGAGGGTGTCGGCCACTATGTTGTCCTTGCCCGGATGATATAGAACACTCTGGTCGTAGTCATTCAACAACTCCAACCATCTTATCTGATGGAGGTTTAGGTTTTTCTGAGAGAACACATACTGCAGGCTCTTATGATCAGTGAACACATAAATGAGCACACCATACAAATAGTGCCTTCAAATATTTAAGGCAAACACTACTGCTGCTAACTTAAGATCGTGAGTAGGATAGGTTTTCTTATGGGGCTTAAGATGTCAGAGGAGTAGGCTATAACCTAACCTTCCTGCATTAAAACATAACCCAATCCAACTTTAAAAGAATCACAATACACCACAAAGTCGTTAGAACTATCTAGTAGGGTCAAAACTGGAGTTATGGTAAGTCGAGTCTTCAACTCCTGAAAACTCTTCTCACAAAAATCTAACCACTGGAACTTGACTTTCTTCTGAGTCAATATGGACATAAGGGATGCAATAGATGAAAATACCTCAACAAACCATCTGTAATAGCCAGCCAAACCCAAGAAAATCCTGATATCTGATGGAGCAATAGGTTGGGGGAAATTTCTCACTACCTCAGTCTTTTGGGGATCAACTTTAATGCCACCACCAGAAATGATATGGACAAGGAATGCTACTGACCTTAGCTAAAATTTGCACTTACTAAATTCGGCAAATAGCGGATAGTTTCTGAGATCTGTAATACTATTCTGAGATGGTCTCCATGATCGTGCTCACTATGGGAGTAAACAAGAATGTCATCTATGAAGACTGATGAACATGTCTAATTACTGCTTGAAAACACGGTTCATCAAGTCTATGAAGGCTGCTGGGGCATTGGTTAGACCAAAGGACATGACTAAAAATTTAAAGTGACCGTACCGAGTTCTGAAAGCTATTTTTAGGATGTCACATTCCCTGAGTCTAAGATGATGATATCCTGATCTGAGGTTTATCTTAGGGAAATAGCTGGCACCCTGAAATTGGTCAAACAAGTTCTTAATTTTGGGAAGTGGATACCTGTTCTTAACTGTAACTTTGTTTAACTGATGGTAATCTATACACATTCTGAGGGAACTATCTTTCTTACACACAAATAAACTGGTGCGACCCACGGGAACACACTAGGTCTGATGAATCCCTTATCTAAGAGATCCTTTAACTATTCCAATAATTCACTGAGTTCTATAGGTGTAATTTTGTATCACAGAATATATGGTCATAGTATCTCTAAGGAGATCAATTCCGAAATCAATTTCCCTTTTGGGAAGAACTCCTGGGAGATCTTCGGGAAACACATCTTGGAATTCATATGATACAAATACTGATTCAAGAGTAGGGGTTTCTAAACTAGAGTACTGGACACAAATGAGATGGCAGACACACCCTTTTGATATCATTTTTCTAGCCCAAAGGTAAAAAATGAGTTAACCCCTTGGTGCTGAAGTATTACCCCTCCACTCTAGGATAGGTTCATTTAAAAACTAAAACTAAACAATTCTATTTCTATAGTCGACTGAGGCATAGCAGGAATGCAGCCAATTCATGCCGAGAATGACATCAAAACCAATTATCTCTAATTCGACTAAGTCTGTTGAAGTGACTTTCTAAGAAACCATAATCGGATAGTTCTTGTATACCCATCGGGCTATGATAGATTGACCCACTAGGGTAGAGACTGAGAAATACTTTGCTACAATTTTGGGACTGACTCTAAAATCAACTACTATATAAGAAGTAACAAAGGACAACGAAGCTCCTATATCTAGAAAAGCATAAAGATGCAAATGATAAACTTGTAACATACCAGTGACCATATCAGGAGAAATTTCCTAATCATTTAGGGACTGAACAGCATAGATTATGTTTAGGCACTACCCACTGGTGGCACTAGATGAGGCACCTTGCTGATTCGGGCAACCAGACTAAGCTGGGGGACAGGTATACTGACTCTGCGAACCCACCTGAGTACATTGTTTAACTCTATGGTCTGGCTTACGATATCTGAAACACACATTATTGCTAGCTCTACAGTTACCCTGGTGGTTTTTGCCATACTTCTGGCAAAGAAAATTGGTTCGGGCACTGCTAACACTACCCTGGGGCTTAGGGGTTGATGCCCTATCTCTGTTGTCGTCTCTAAATTTTGGAATTAAAGCACTGGCTGAGGAAGAATCTAGAACTCAGGATTTCGGGCAAAACTGAGTACAATTTTCACACTCTAACTTATGCTGAGCGAAACTAAAACTACCTGTCCTTGCTCTCTTGCTCTCCCTCTCTTTCTCTTAATTCTTAGCCTCTTCTATCTGCTGAGCATGGACCATAAGCCTAGATATTTCTATCTTTTTTATCAACATTGATGTCCTGCACTCTTTGACAGCATTGCTAGACACCCCTAATACCAACTTACTCATCTTAGATCTGCTATCTGCCATAACATGCGGGGCATATCTGGCCAACTGGGTAAACTTGAGGGAATACTCTTGCACTGTCATGTTGCCCTGCTTTAGGTTTATAAACTCCAAAAATTTTGCTTCTTTCAACTCTAGTGGGAAGAACCTATCCAGAAAAGAAATTACAAACTCCTTCCATTCTATGGGCCCTGCATCTGTGGCCCTCTTTACTTTCCACTGCTTTAACCACGAGTGTGGCACATCCTATAACTAATATGTGGACAACTCGGTGCTCTCAAAAGCATTCACCCCCATGATACCATTAACATTCTACACCTAATCAAGAAATTCCTAAGGGTCCTCATCTGACTTAGACCCGGTAAAAGATGGAGGGTTCATTCAAGTAAAGTCCCAAATCCTGGCAACAGTAGTATTGGATTCTGGGTTAATCAGAATAGAAGCTGGGTATTTATTCTGGGATGATACAGAATGATCTAGGGTAGTGAAGGCTGCTCTAAACTCTACGTGGGAGATATGCTCTCCTAAAGGATCTAGATGAATGGGCTGAGGGGCTGGTTGGTCTTCTGTTCCTCTTTCCTAATTCCTCTTTGAAGGAATATTGTATAAGTTGAAGAGAAGCTAGGATTAGAAAGAGAGTGTAACTGGAGCTTATGCTCACTCGCACGACATGAATACTAAAAGAAGGGAAATTTTTTCTAAAATATCTCGTAGCCTCCTATCCAGAAGTGTGGCGCGCAACACACCCATTCACAAGACTCTACTAGATGTGTCTTTCAGACTTCCTAGGACTCTGTTGAACCTTGGGCTCTGATACAAAGTTTGTAACGCCCTGAGTCTATACCCCAGATGCTACATAGTTCTCACAATCCCGAAGGACCACTAGCTAACCCATGACTGGTACCTTCTGCAATAATTGATTAATAAATATTGTAATGATTTCTGAAATAGGAGGAAACATATGCCATAAGGTTCACATCTGTAAGTAAATCTGAATATAAGTACTAAAAAATTGAATAACTGTTTGAAAATACTCTAGTATAAAGAACCTCTAACTTTCTAAACTATGGCGTTGATGGGACAAGCCCCCAACTAACTCCATCTACTAAAATAAAACTGAAGTACTATAAATAATAAGTGCTTTCTCAAACTATGAGCACTCACCACTACTCTAAAAGATGAGAATCTGAACTGCTAAGGGTGCTCTAGAGCTCGTGGGTAAAGAAAAAGCATGCATCAGTACTTTGAATGTACTGGTATGCTCAGTGAGGTAGGCTGAAATACATGCATAAATACATAGACTGTAACTGAGATCGTGCTAATACTGAGTAATGAATCTAAATACTGATAACCAATATCTGAATTTGCAAATACTATATTACTGATTATCTGAATGACTGTATCTAATAGTTTAGAATACTGTGGAACCGTACTAAGTTCCGTACTGAGCTGAGTGACTATGTTTGATAGTCCTAAATATGTAGAACTGAACTGAGTTCTATTTTGACACTGAGACTAGAACTGAAACTGTGAGAGGTAATCATATAACTAACATGCCCCTCTCTAAACTGATTGGGGCCCCAGTTAGAAAGGTGTCAATATCGTTCCATAGGCAAGGACAAGCTGTGAGTTAACCTTCTCTGATAGAAAGCTCTTCCGTCAACCCTCACTGGAAGGAAAACTCAAATGAGATTTAGCAACCCTCAATATATCAAGCAGAAAGATATCTTAACCTACCCTGGTTACGCAGTTCTATAACACAGGGATTGCTACTAAGGGTCAAACCCTTTGCTGGTAGGAATGCACCCATCCCTGGGTTAACTAGTGTTGAATCCTATTCCCAACTGAATAGACACTGAACTAATTTCTTGTCTGTACTAGGTTGGATTGAGTTGTTACTAATATTGCTATTTAACTGAACCAAACTGGGTACACCGAGTTCCGTGGACTATCGAAAACTACTAAATTCTATTAACTAACTGAGTTTACTAAGGTCTGGACTGAGTACTGAACTAGACTGAAGAATACTGAGTTTACTGAGTTTTTCTGAGTTCTGTAACTGACTGAGAGTACTACTGATAGTGACATAACTATTACTGTACTATGACTGACCATGGCTCTAAATAATCAGTTAAATTGTCAAGTACAAGTACCCCCAGGACTCGATATCACAAAATAAGAAACATGGCATAAATTTGAAATATGTAAACTAAGCATTCCATCATTCTTCATTCAGTGGGGAATTTAACAAACACTTGTATGTCATAAACTTAAACACATGCTAACATGATATAAGTTCACTATTCAACTCACATGTTTAATTCATCAAACACTTAAAAGGCATAAATTATGCACATAGTACTAATCAATATGTGAGCACATAATTTCAATATTAAATTCACTATTTGAAGGCTTTAGCATGATTTCACAGGGTAACACATATAAATCAATTAACCCCACATGAAATTGATCATGAAACATGCATTTGAAACCCAATTAATTATTTATAAACATGAATATTATCAAACCCAAAATGGAATTCATATACTTGAAGTATAAAAATAGTTTCTTGGACTCCAGGGGTGGAAGGGACCCTTGGATGAACACTCCACATACCTTAGTTAAGGAATTTCTTAAAATTGACTATGGAAATCTTGAGTTCTTGATTTAAAATTGAATCATCTACGGTTTTGTTTCTTGAGGTAAAAAAATCCAAATACCCCCAAGGACGCGGTCTTTTAATTACTGAAAAACTATACTGTAATACCCCATACTTTTTCCTAGCTAATTTTGTCCCAAGAATATCTAGTATTAGTTTCTAAATTGAATGATGGTTATTCCATGAGGAATTATCAAAATTTTCACTTTGTGTCATGTGGGAAATTCAATAATCTTTCCATCGATATAAGATTTGCCCAAATCCGATAACCGGATCAGAAGTTACGACTATTTCAAGTTTCCATCATAAAACAGCACCATATTAGTCAGTGGGGCCCGGCGCCACTATAGGAAATGATATTTGGCAAATTGCAGTAGGGGTCCGCGATTATGGTGTGTCGCGCCAGGGCCCAAATTCAGAATTGTCCTTTTGTAGTGTCTTAGCGTGCTTTCCTCTGCGTTATGCTAAAGTTCCAAGTCACAAAAGAAGGGGCAATGCGATGGCTCCACTTCGCGCCATCCCTCAGTTTACCAATTGTCAAATTCCAGTGAGACGACGCGATAGCACTGCGTCGCGCCAGGGGTTCAATTCGGGAAATTTTTACTGAAATTACAAGACTCATCTAGGGTTAAAAGGGTTAATTTCCCAACCCTATTTAAGACCTTTAACACGTGATTCAGCCATTTTTCACCCAAATATGCTCTCTTCTCTCAAAAACCTCTCAAGAACAAGCTAGGGTTTTCATAGAAGATCCAATTCCAAGAAAGTTTCCTCTATCAATTTTCACGAAATCACAAACTAAGGTAGGTGTAGTATTCATTCATGGACTCCTTTCATCCATGAAGCCCAAGAATCTTTTTTCTAAGTTTAAATTTATAGATTTGTTTATGAATTTCATGTTGGGTTTATTTTGTTTATGTTGAGAATGATCAATTGAATTCAAATCCATGTTAGGTGATCAATTTTATATGGAATTGATTTGTATAGATGTATATTCATGTGAACCTATAAATAAACCCTAGATGATGAAATTAGAGATGAATCATGATGATTAATTATTGTATAATATTGTCTACATGTGCTATGCCTACCATGTGTTTGATTAAATGCCTAAATGAAGGAACAATGTCCAACTAGTATGATATCATGAAATCCCCATGTATGTACAAGTTATGCCTATCACATGTTTTGACAGAATGCTTCTATAAATATATTATGGATTATGATGTTAGTTATATGTTCAAGTGAGTTATGCTTGGTCAGTTTTCCTTCCATCGAGTCCTGGGGGTACTTGTACCCGAAATATTAGTTGTGTGCCTAGAGACATGATATGTTTCCACGATACTCTCAGTCAAGCTATGAATCCTTAGACTTCAGATAGTCTTATGACTCAGGAAATATCCATGATCTCAAGAACTTAATCAGTTGTCAGATATCAGTAATCCTCCTTCAATCAACGCAATTCAGTAACTCAGTCCATGTTCAGTTCAGTAAATCATGTTTAGTGTCTATTCAAATGGAAGTAGAAATTAGAACCAAGCAAACCCAAGGATGGGAACTCACCTGTTATATGAGGGTGTGATTCTTAGAAGTAATCTTTGTATTCCAGAACTATGTAGCTAGCATAGGTCAAAACATCCTAGCTTGCTATATGAGGGTAGATAAGATGGATTAGCTTTCTATATGAGGGTTCCCACCATTCTCACTAGAGTTACCCGTTATATTAGGGTCACTCACATGTTGTCCTTACCAGTGGCGTGGTATTGACACCCTTCCAATCAAGGCATAGATTGGACCCCAATTCAGTTATAATGCATTATTTAGGGCAATTCGGTTAGATAACTACTTCCCATAGTTTTATGTTACAGAATCAAGACTGTCAGATAAAGTCAATCAATCTCAGTAATAGAACTCAGATAGTTCTTTAGATTTTCAAACTGTTAGATACAATCAACTCAGATATAGTACGGAACTCAGATAGTTCCATTAGATTCAGGACTGTCAAATACAGTCACTCATGTTATTAGTTATATTCAATTTAGTAATCATGTTATCACAGTATTAGTGTCAGTTGTTATGTCTCATGCATGTATTCTAATGCTTATGACAGTTATTCAGTTATTATCATAGTTCATGCATATGAACCCCATGCATTCATCTTACATCATGCATACCAGTACATTCATAGTACTGACGCATTTACACTATGATGTATTATACCATAGGTTCAGAGACCCGAGCTATAGATCAGTAGTAGATTCTAGTTTCAGCAGTCAGAGTTAGAAGTGAGTCCTCATCATTCGAGGACATAATTGTTCCCTATTATATCATTAATTACTTTATTAGTTGGATTTAGTTGGGGATATGTCTCATCAGCTCCTTACTCAGACAGTTCAGTCAGTTAGAGGCTTTCTAGACTATCATGTTTCAGACTTCAATATGTTCAGTTTTGTTTTTGGTATTCTATTACCCCACACAGATGTTATATCATTCATATTATGTTCAGTATTGAACCTTATGGTCTTTCAGTGCATGTTTCCACATTATTATGTTATATTATACCGTGTACAGGTACATATATCAGTCATGGGTTAGCTTATGGTCCTTCGAGGTCATGAGCACCGTGTAGCATTCCGGGTACTAGATCTGGGGTGTTACAAACTTGGTATTAGATCCTAAGGTTCAATATAGTCCTAGGAAGTATGAAAGCCGCATCTAGTAGAGTCTTGTACATAGGTGTGTTGTGCGCCATATTTATGTACAGGAGGCTATAAGATGTTTTAGGAAAAGTTTCCCCTCTTTCAGTATTCATGTCTGCCAGTGAGCATAATATCTTAGTCCAATCTGTTTCCCCCTTTCTTCTACAGAACATGCCTCTTAAAAGAAGAAACAAAAACCAGTCAGCCCCTCAGCCCAGAGATTCTTTGGGTGATCATGTGTCTCATGCAGAGTTCTGAGCTGCATTCACTACTCTTGCTAACTAGTTGCTGCTCATAATGAACGACCATTTATCATTTTTCCCAACCCAATGGCTAATTCAGCCACTGCTAGGATTTGGGATTTCACCCGAAAGAATCCTCCATCCTTTCTCGGGTCTAAGTTAGATGAAGACCCTCAGGAATTCCTAGATCAGGTTCAGAAAGTGACAGACATAATGGGGGTTATGTCTAGTGAGAGTGTTGAGCTAGCTGCATATCAGTTGTAGGATGTTGCTCACACGTAGTTCAAGCAGTGGAATTCAGAGAGGGCAAACGATGTAGGGTCAGTTGAGTGGGAGGAGTTTTCCTCAGCATTCCTTGATAGATTATTTTCCCTAGAGCTTAGAGAAGCTATGGTTCTATAATTCATCAACCTCAGGTAGGGAAATATGACAGTGAAAGAGTATTCTCTTAAGTTTACTCAATTAGCCATATATGCCCCTCATTTGGTTGCAGATAGCAGTGCAAGGATGAGTAAGTTCATTTCAGGGGTAAATGATAGCGTGGTTAATGAGTGTAGATCCGCCATGCTAAATAGTGACATGACTTTAGCTAGGATCATGACTCATGCTCAGCAGGTAGAGGAGTAGAAGATTAAGATGAGGGAGAAGCAGAATAAGAGAGCGAAGACAGGTATTTTCAACTTTGCTCAGCCTAAGTCAGAAGGAGGAAACCATTCTCAGTTTCATCCTAAGTCATCAGTTCTAGCTCCTTCTTCATCCAGTGCTCCAGTTCCTAAGTTCAGAGAGGGTAACAAAGATAGAGCACCAGGCTCTAAGTCCCAGGGCAGTGTTAGCAGTGCCCGTACTTATCCTCTTTGCCAAACTTGTGACAAGCACCATCAAGGTATTTGCAGAACTGGCAGTGGTATTTGTTTCGGATGTGGTAAGCCAGGCCACAGAATCAGAGAATGTCCTTATCCAGGTCTTCAGGGTCAATAGAATCGCTCCTCAGCTCAGTCCAATCACCCAAATCAGAAGGGTGCCACCTCTAGTGCTACTAATGGGCAATCATATCCATACTCTTCAATCCGAACAAGATCAGGAAAATTCTCCTAATGTGGTTACTGGTACGTTATAGATATTTTATGTGCATGTTTACGCTTTGATGTATCCAGGAGCTTCTTTGTCCTTTGTCACTCCTTATATAGCAGTCGATTTTGGAATCAGTCCGGAAATCCTTTTCAGTCTCTACCCCAGTGGGTAAAACCATCATAGCCCGGTGGGTATACAGGAACTGCCTGATTATGATATTTTAGAAAGTAACTTCAGCAGACTTAGTCGAATTAAAGATGACTGATTTTGACGTCATTCTCAGCATGGATTGGCTTCATTCCTACTATGCCAGAGTCGACTGCAGAAACAAAATAGTCCAGTTTCAGTTCCCAAATGAACCAATCCTTGAGTGGAAGGGTAGTGTATCCTCTTTCAGGGGTCATCTTGTTTCCTACCTTTAGGCAAGGAAAATAATATCTAAAGGATGTGTCTATCATCTTGTTCGATTTAAGAATACTAGTTCTGAAACTCCTAGCCTTGAATTCATTCTATTTGTAGGTGAATATTCAGATGTCTTTCCCAAAGATCTTTAAGGAATTCCTCCCAAAAGGGAAATAGACTTTGGTATTGATCTTTTTCTAAATACTCAGCCTATATCTATTCTTTTATACCAAATGGAACCAGCAGAACTCAGAAATGAAAGAATAATTGAAGGATATCTTATATAAGGGATTCATCAGGCCCGGCATTTCCCTGTGGGGCGCTCCAGTATTATTCGTGCGTAAGAAAGACTGTTCTCTTAGGATGTGTGTAGACTACCGTCAACTCAATAAGGTCACGTTCAAGAATAAGTATCCTCTTCCCAGAATTGATGACTTGTTTGACCAACTTCAGGGTGCCAGTTATTTCTCTAAGATAAACCTCAGATCCGTCTATCATCAACTCAGAGTCAGAGAATGTGACATTCCAAAAACAGCTTTCCGCACTCGGTATGGTCACTTTGACTTCTTAGTTATGTCATTTGGTCTTACCAATGCCCCAGCCGCTTTCATAAACTTGATGAACCATAAGTTCAAGAAGTACTTGGACATATTCTTCATAGTCTTCATAGATGATATTCTAGTTTATTCCCTCAGTGAGCGAGATCATGCAGACTATCTCAGAATAGTACTTCAGATTCTCAGAGATCATTAGTTGTTTGCCAAATTCAGTAAATGCAAATTTTGGCTAAGGTCATTAGCATTCCTTGGTCTCATCATTTCCGATGATGGTATTAGAGTAGATCCTCAAAAGATCGAAATAGTAAGAAACTGGCCTCGCCCTATCTCTCCATCAGATATTAGGATTTTCTTGGGTTTTTCTAGCTATTACAGATGGTTTGTTGAGGGATTTTCTTCTATTTCATCCCCTATGTCCAGATTGACTCAGAAGAAAGTCAAGTTTCAGTGGTCAGATCCTTGAGAGAAAAGTTTTCAGGAGTTGAAGACTCGACTCATGTCAGCTCTAGTCTTAGCTCTCCAAGATGGTTCAGATGGGTTCATAGTGTGTTGTGATGCATCCAAATTAGGTTTGGGTTGTGTCCTCATGCAGCATGGTAAGGTCATATCCTACGCCTCTAGACAGCTTAAGCCCCATGAGATGAATTATCCTACTCATGATCTTGAGTTAGCAGCCTTAGTATTTTCCTTAAAGATTTGGAGGCATTATCTATATGGTGTTCATGTAGATGTCTTCATAGATCATAAGAGTCTTCAGGATGTCTTTTTTATACAAGATCTCAATCTTTGTTAGAGAAAGTGGTTAGGGCTCTTAAAAGATTATGACATGAGTGTCCTCTATCATCCGGGCAAGGCCAACATAGTGGTTGATACTCTTAGTAGACTATCCATGGGTAGTGTTTCTCATGTTGAGGATAGTAAGAAGAAGTTAGCTCAGGAAGTACATCATCTTGCTAGACTAGGCGTTCTCTTAGTCAATACAGAAGAGGGTAATATATAGGTTCAGAGTAGTTTGGAATTATCTCTAGTTTCCTAGGTGAAAGAAAAACAAGATACAGATCCCAGCCTTGTCAAGTTGAAAGAGTCAGTCCAGGATCAGAAAGTAGAGGCTTTCTCCCAAGGGGGAGATGGTGTTCTTTGTTGTCAGGGTCATCTTTGTGTTCCATACGTAGATGACATAAGGTAGTGAATTCTTGCATAAGCACATGGTGCACGTTAATCTATTCATCTAAGGGCAACAAAGATGTACCGCGACTTGCGGGAGATCTATTGGTGGAGTGGGATGAAAAAAGATGTTGCAGAGTTTGTGGCTAAGTGCTCTACATGTCAGCAGGTTAAGATAGAGCATCAGAAACCTAGTGGGTCCATGCAGGAGTTCAGTATTCCTACTTGGAAGTAGGAAGTTGTGAACATGGATTTCATGACGGGTTTGCCTCAAACTTGTCATCATCATGATTCAGTCTGGGTCATTGTAGATAGAATGACCAAATCATGTCATTTCCTTCCAGTTCATACCTCTTATTCACCTGAGGATTATGCCAAACTCTACATCAATGAGTTGGTTAGATTGCATGGTGTTTCGCTATCTATTATCTCAGAAAGAGACAGATGGTCAAGCAAAAGGGACCATTCAAATGTTAGAAGATATGCTAAGGGTATGTCCAATCGATTTCAAGGGAAGTTGGGATGACCACTTACCTTTGATTGAGTTTGCATACAACAACAGCTATTATTCAAATATTCAGATGGCTCCATTCGAAGATCTCTATGGTAGGAGATGTAGATCTCCAATTGGTTGGTTAGAAGTTAGTGAGGCCTCAGTCATAGGTCCTGACTTGGTATTCAACACTTTAGAAAAAGTCCAGTTGATTAGAGAAAAACTTCGGGCTGCTCAGAGCCGACAGAAGTCTTATGTAGATGTTCGTAGAAAAGATCTTGAGTTTCAGATTGGTGACTATGTCTACCTAAATATCTCTCCCATGAAAGGAGTGAAGCGGTTCGGCAAGAATGGGAAACTCATTCCCCGATATATCGATCCCTTCAAGATTCTCAGTCGATTTGGCAAGGTAGCTTATGAGCTTGAATTAACTTCAAATATAGCCTCAGTTCATCTAGTCTTTCATGTCTCTTTGCTCAAGAAGTGCATAGGTGACCCATCAATTGTAGTCCCCATTCAGAGCATTGATATTCAGAACACTCTCTCTTATGAAGAGATTCCATTCAAAATCTTAGAATATTAGACTCGTAGATTGAGGAATAAAGAAGTCCCTCTAGTTAAGGTTCTTTGGCGAAATCAGTCCATCTTGGGAGCTACTTAGGAAGCAGAGGTAGACATACATACCAAGTATCCTCACCTCTTATTCGCCAACTCAAATCAAGCTCAAGGTAATATCTCTCCATAAGCTTACTCAGTTTCATGTTCGGTGTTCATCACAAACTTGGTATGCAGCTTCAATCTCATGTTCTCATTAGAAACTTGGTATCAAGTACCATTGCATATTCAGTCATGCACTCATGTATAAGTTCAGTTATGTAATTATGCATCAGATATATATGTTCAATATTATATGTTCAGCTTGTCAGTCATGTCAATCATAAAATCATGTTCCAGTTATTCATGTTCAGCATATACGTCAGTTGTCTTTTCTCCCCTCTCAGTCAATCTCACTCAAGGATGAATGTTCTCAAGGGGGAGATATTGTAAAACCCAATAGATAATTTCATCCCAAGAATGTCTAGTATTAGCTTCTAAATTGAATGATTGTTATTCAATGAGGAATTTTCAAGAGTTTTACTTTTTTCATGTGGGAAATTCAATGAGATTCCCATCGATATAAGATTCGCCCAAATCCAATAATCGGGTCAAAAGTTACAACTATTTCAAGTTCCCATCGTAAAACAGCGCCATATTAGTCAGTGGCGCGTCGCGCCATAAGAGGAAATGACATTTGGAAAATTCCATGAATCGAAACTTGTCAGGAAACACCTACGGACATTCCTGATCATGAATCAACCTAAATATCCACTTATAATGGACATAAAGGCCATGAAATAAGATTGCCAACTATCGAAGGATAGAATTACACTAATTCTAAACACTTAGCTAGAATATTCCAAGTCTGAGACCCCTTAACTAGCTTAGAGGACTGAATTAAGCTAAGGATTTTGTGGGGTCTTACAATAGTATTCTCAGATTCTCCACGTACTCTCATGTTTAGTTATTCTCATTCAGTCAGTTATATCCTCATACATATGAACCCTTGCATTCAGACTTACCTCATCTAGAATACCAGTACATTCCCATATACTGACGCATATTTTTCTGTGCTATGATGTTTCATATCATAGGTTCGGACGCTCAGATTCCTGATCATGCATAGTAGATTCAGGTTCAGCCAGCAGCAGTAGATTTAGTAGTGAGTCCTCATCATTCAAGGATATTATACTATTTCATATTTTCAGTAGATGTATTAGTTCAGTAAATGGAGTTAGTTGGGGGATTGTCCTATCAACTCTACTTTCAAATAGATTCAGTTAGAGGCTTTTCAGACTAGTTTTCAAACAGTGTTCAATTTTTATCAGATGTTGTTATTTATTAGTATTTCAGATATTTTGAACCTTATGGAGCTTCAGTCCGATTTTTGCATTAATTACAGTATTATTTTTCAGTGCTCACAGCAGATATCACTCATGGGTTAGCTTGTATTACTTTAGGGTTGTAAGCACTGTGTGATGACTAGGGGTAGTCTCGGGTCATTACAACCTATGTCTAAAAAAGAGTCTTGGTTCAAAGTTTAGGGAGAGAGGAAGACAACTGAATCTATTAGATTAGCTATGAAAATGAGTGACGAGAATCTATCTCCACAAACCTATGAAAGTTCCCCTTAAGATGATCACTCTGGTCACCAAGATCATGCCTATTTCCTCCAGGCTAGTTCATTCCTATAAAATAAAACTAGTTGAATTAGCAAGGATCACCCAACATATACAAGGTCTTGCTTGCTTTTTTTCAGGCACTAGTGGCTTATGTAGTGGTCGGCAATCCTACGTGCTCCTTATTGCCCCCACTGTACCTGGAATACCTTCTTCTTATCAGGCAGCTATCTCAAGCTTATTGAACACTAACTTTCTTCTTTTCCTTTTCTATGTGTCAAAATTCTCTCAAATATTCCTGTACTGCCATTGGAGCACTCTCTAATTCATGTTTTGGAATTCTCCAATTCAGTGGAGTGGGGCTTACCTTTCTCAATTACGATATACTCAGTTAGGTACCTATCTAGCAGTATTTTCTATATTTTTACTTACTTCTTTTTCTTTCTATTTTTAGGGTTTCTTCTTGGGGTGTGTTCCTCTTTCTTTTAAGAAACAGAGGATGGTTACTAGTTTAGGAGTCACATTTTTTTGATTCAATCATTCATAAAGGTGTATGATAAGAAAAAGTATTCTTACATGTTGCAGAACAAAAAATAGCATTCCACAAACAACTTTAATTCATTAAAATGAAAACTATAGAGAAGTGCAACTCCGAACCCAAGAGTGGAAAGAGTTTCTTCCAAATTTGACCCTCAGTGCTTTATGCTAAATGTACGAGGGTTTCCCATCAATTATTGTGGTATGCAATGGAATCAATTCAGAGGACTGTCCCTATACGTGTAAGATTAGATCGGGGTCGTACTCTCTTACTACACCTTTACAATAAATCTTTTAATATAATAAGTATCTAACCTATCTAACTGCAAGCATGCACGAGTCTATTCCTGTAGTAGGATCACTTTTGTTCAAGTTATTGAGCGGAAGGGATAATGTGGGACAATCTACTTTGACTCATTTTTATAGTTTACACACTTTTGTATTGCCATTTTTTACTGTCGTATTTATGTTAATGCACTTTCCAATTATATGTAAACATGGTATTTTGACTAGTCCACTAACTAAAAGATTCAAGTCAAGATCATAAGTGGGTTAGGATGGTAGATCACCTCCTAACATTTACCAGGTAATGAAAGCACATCCCTTGTCCAGCTAAGTCTTTTATACCTTCTACCTTGTTCGGAGTTGACCCTCTATATAGTTTGATTATTAGGAAATCTCCACGTGAACTTCTTCCTAATCAAAAAAAGGGAATCTGATAATACATAAACAAGATATGGGAAAATATCGACATAACCACTACTATTTCATCTGCAGCTCTTACCATTTGTTAGTTGACCGCGTAAGGGTGATCTATCTTGATCATAAATTCCACGATAACAAGAAATTGAAATTAATCATTCAATGTCTGCTCGTTATCCCCTCTTCAATTACTAATGAACTGCAGTTCCGCGGGGGCTCATATACATCTTCAACAAACGAATCAAAACACCTAAAATCGACTTTTTAATTCATCATATCTTTTTCAAAAGGGACTTCTAGAAAATGAGTTCAGCTGGAAATGGCAATATCTGCATACGCTCGTATCTATATGCATCCTTACATTTCTAGAGATGATTATCTCTAAACTAATATTGATTCTATTTTTATTAAAGGACGTCTTCTAGATGAAGTTATCTCTTTAACGAATAAATTTAAAGATCATAAGTCTAAAATAACAATACTTGATCTTTCTATAAAATTATTATACATAAAAGAGAAAGTTAGACATGTTAAGAAAAGACTTAGCTCTTAGGAACTTAGTCACTTTCTAATAAAATACTAAATGATTTAACATCTAACCAAGATCCAAAATGACATCAATTTGAGCTTAGTGAAATATCAGAAGTAAAAAAGTCACAAAAAGAAATAGAGTCTCTAAAAGAACCTCCAATAAATAAATTACAAATTAATGCAATTATAATATTTAAAATGCAAAGTTACCATATACCATTACATTAATTATAAATATAGATTAAAAAATTTATAAGATTTCATTGTTAGATATAGGTGCTGATCAAAATTGCATTATAGAAAGATTAATTCCTACTAAGTACCTAGAAAAAAGTGCTACCGGGACTATTCTCCACAATAGGAGAAAGATTAAATATAAATTATAAAGTTCCCAAAGCACATATATGCAATGATAGAGTCGATCATGTTAATAATTTAGTAATAAAAAAGATATAAATAAAGAAATAATATTAGGTATTCCCTTTATAACCCAAATTAAACCTTACGCAGAGTTAGATATCATTAGCGCTACTATACTAGGAAAAAAGATTATTTTTTCTTCTAGAAATAGTATATCAAAGAAGAAAGTACCTATATAAAGATAAAACAATCTTTAGGATAAATTGTTTAAAGAATCAAATAATTATTAAACTAGTATAATTCCCTTTAAAAACCCCGATAGAAAGAACTAAAGATAAAAATCTTCAAAAAGTTATACAAAGAAGGGTTTGTTCCAACGAAACTCAACCCCAAAAGTTTCTAGGAATTCCCAACTATGTTATAGATTTTATATTCCTATTATTTAAAAGGTTTGTAGGCTTCATTATCAGAATCTTAAGAAGAATTCAGTCCCATGGGGATAAGAAAAAAATAATTAAGGTATTGTTAAAAGATAATTTTTTAATGGTATTATGAGTTATTAAATTTCAGAACATTTTAATCAATAGAGAATATTCATAGGGAATAAATTGAAAAATATCCAAAACTATTTTACAACAGATATTGAATTTTTTTATTTTTAAATAGAATTTTTTAAAGGGAGAAAATAATTCTCTCCCAGATATTTAACAAAAATTGTCTATAGAGAACTAATGAGACCGGGAACACCAGGAATACGGCTGAGGCCTCTATTTTAGCCTTTTTGACCAAAAGAGAAAATGAAAAGACCATCTAACGAAGAAGATAAAAATTTTAAAAATAGATGTTTAGTCCTGGTAGAATTTTCATCTCTACCAAAGACTATAATTCCCTTACCGTTAAAAGAACCCATAACCAATCTAGCCGAATTGCATTAACTTAAATAAATTTTTAAAGAAGATTTCTCATCGTCAGCCAATTAAAATATTTCTATGTAAATAAAAAATAGTTACATGATGAAATCATTGAAGATATACTCAAAAGATGTCTTCCCAGATACCTCACAAAAGAAGGAAGAACAAATTATTTCTGATAAAAAACAATTTGAGATAATGGTTTTTGCAGATACTGCCAATAGCACTTGATAAAAAATATAAAGTTTTCATAGTATCAAAATTATTAAAACCTTGTTATATACAAATTGGTATTATGTGGAGACAGATGATTCCCCAAAACCCAAAGGTATTATGAGTTTATTTTAACTGATTCACTGCAAATTAAGCATAAATTATCAGATATAAGAGATCCCAATGGTATTCAATATTCAAAGTTTAAAAATAAAAGGATATTAATCCCTGAATAGCATATAGATCATCTACATACACCCATTCTTCTATCAAGAGCTTACTGACCTCAAACATATAACTGGTATGATTATAAGATGGCCTGGTACAATTTTATGTATGTTAGGCCTAACACTCACTCTTTGTTTATTAAATATTTGAAGCAGATGAAAACCTCAGTAATTCCCCAATGGCTCTAAGATGGTTGGAGCCAATTTGGATGAAATAAAAAGGTATTATCAACATAGTTTTAGAAGAAATTTAAAAAAAATTGGGTAGAGCATAATATCTCTACACTATTGGAAAATGTAAAATAACGTAATTTTTTATCGCAAAAATAATTTTATATATTAATAATTGGTCCTTTAATATTCATGAAATTAAGATGATTAAATATTAAGCAAGACCATCAAAATTAAAGGATGGATCCCAATAAGAAAACCAACGACAAGTTCATCCTCACGAAAGGAATCATACCCATTCAAAGAGAATTAAAAAGAAGGCTCAAAGAAGCCTTATGAAGTCTAGATAATAAGAATGAATCAAAGCAGATAATGGAGTTATTAGATAATGCGTCTTCACATGCCAGTGAACATAGCAACGGTGACTGATGGATCCACAATGGATAGCACAGGCATACCTCCTATAATAAAATATAGGTGCTAGTACTCCTTTAAAATTTAAAAAGCTACTACATTAAATGGTGGATCACACAGATAGCTAGAAAAAAACTATGAAGAATAGAGATAAATGGCACGAATCTTCAAGAAAGAAAAGGTCAAAATCTTCTCAAAATCATCAAAAGGCACACACTACCAGAAATTGGGCCTATAGCAATAGACTTTTTGGTGATGATTGCAAATTTTCTGCTATAGATATTCTATTGCAACACTTTTAACCATTTCCAAAAATAATAGTTCGATTAGCTCTATAACTGTTGCTATTGAAAATAAACCATTGCAATAGGTGTATATATAGCAACGCTTTCTTAAATTGTTGCCATAGAAGCATCTATGGAAACACTTAATAGGAAAAATCATCTATTGCATCACTTATTTTTAATTCCCTCAATAATATTTCACATAATACCACCAAAAACAAAACATTTCTCTGTCTCTCTTTCTTTTTTTCTCATAAAAGTATAAAAATGCTATTTCTTTCTCTTTCTCATAAAATACCCTTTTTATATTAGATTAATCTATTACGTCTTTCTCAGATAACACAGATGTATCAATCTATTACATCTGTGTAGAAAATATTACTTCTGAAATTTTGGGGTGAAATTATCATAAAAGTGTCTCAAATAACCCATTTCTCAGACAATCAATAATCATTTCAAGGGAAAATTGAAATTTAGGGGTGTAATTGGAAATTAGAGATTGAAGAAATTGAAGCTTGTTGGGTCTCATATTTTGTTCATTCCTTGCTCCTGTGATTTTCTTTGTTGGCGGTGGCCATTACACCTCTACTTCACTTGGTTAGTTTATATGCCTCTCTCATTAAGATACTTTATTTGTGTTTATGGTGTTTCATTTTTTTTTATTTTTGTGTTTATTTCACTACTAAAAATTGTTAGGGTTTCATTATTTTCCATTTTTGAGATTATTTCACTACTAAAGATTGTATCTATTTTGTACATATATGGTTAAATTGGTCAATCAGACTGTGTTTTAGTGAAAATTTAGCTGGGGTTGATAAGTTTCTTTTGTTAATTGCATACTTTGATTATAACACGTATTCAATCATATGTCAGTCTTCAGACTGCTTTGGACTATCTTCTTGAGCCGAGGATCTATCGAAAACAACCTCTCTAACTTTGAGGTAGAGGTAAGGTCTGTGTACACTCTACCCTCTCCAAAATCCACTTTGCGGGACTATATTTGGATGTTATTGTAATAATGTCTCAGTTCCATGTTTAATTGCATAATTTTAGAAACTATCAATTCTTATCAGGTGTTATATTTCACATGGAAATGTAGTTTTTAAATTTTCCATATTTGCTGCATTTTTTTTTGCTTTGGTAATAGTTGTCGCCTTTAGATTTTGTCTGTTGAGCATATATCATTCTCACTGCCTAATGAGGAAATAATAGAGCGAGCATATGTATTGGTCATGCTTTCTATTTATTCACATAGTTTTTCTTTAAGGTTCAAAAGGTAGTGCAGTAGAACCATGTCTTGTATCTCCCTACCTTGAATTGAGATGGGAGCTTTCATCTTGAAGTGAAAGTTTTAGAGAATATCAGTGTTCCGATAAAATTGGGATGTTAAATTTACCTTAAGAGTTGGCAGTAAGTTTAGTCATGTTAGCTTTTATGGAGTCTTTTAAAACTGTCAGAGATTTATATACCTATAGATAATATAGAGAATTTCTAGTATCTTTTATTCTATATAATGTTGTCCTGGGAATGAGGATTCATATAGTTAACCCAACTTGTTTGGGATTGAGGCATAGTAGTTAATAAAAATTTCTATATCAGAAGATCTTAGATAGTGTATAAGGGATTGAGGCAACGCACATGTCATGAGGCTAGTTACTTCAAATACACAAACATCTATTGATAAATTACAGTTAAATAAGCATAGGAGAAACCAGAGAGAGATAGCAATTTGTACTTCTAAATTCGTTGAATAAATTAGGACCAAAGGTACTTAAAGTAGACACCATCTCAATATTGTAAAAGGATAGTTTACTGGATACTGCAAATACTTCCACTGCCACCATTACTTAATATAGCCCAGCTTGTGACAAAATAATGCTATCTTTGGATACTTTTCCTTCATGGATTCCTACGCCATAGAACCTGAGAACGCAAACATCAAACAAAACACAAATACTTGAAACAAAATAGACTTTCTTTTTAATATCACAGTTGGTACTAAATTCCTATCTATTCTTTTTTATGGAGGCTAAAAAAGGGAAATAACCATCAAAAATACAATTCTAAATAGTGCATCTTGAGTGCTTGTTGGGTGTGTGAAGTGTATCTTTGTTATTCAAAGGTTTCTTTCTTGAATCGTCAGTTGTTACATTCATCGTAGTGAAATCCTAGTAAAGATCAAAAGTGTTTGTGAAGAATTGATATATTACTATAACTTATATATGTTGTTGCACTTTAAGTGAGTGAATACCTTTTAACATCTTAATATATTGGAGCTAATGCTTCACTTTTTGACAGTTCAATGCAGGTTCAACATTGCTTGGATTTGGGGCTTTTTAGGCAATTTTTGGAGATTGGATACCTAGTTTAGGTCAGGTATATTATTTCCAGGGCCTCATTTATTTTCAAGCGAAGGTAATGTTAACATCTCATATCAATCTAAGCAAATTATTGGTATCTGAATAGTTTTTAATTAGGCTGATCTAATCGCTGCACAAGCTTGTACAGGTTTGGTGTAAAGGAGAAAATAATGAGGAAAAATCTTGTAGTAAGATATTTTTGGGGTATAGTCTTCATTTTTTGATTTAGATTACCTAATCCGGATAGTGTGTTGACTTCTTGGTCTTATCGCTGCACAAGCTTGTACAGGTTTGGTGTAAAGGAGAAAATGATGAGGAAAAATCTTGTAGTAAGATATTTTTGGGGTATAGTCTTCATTTTTTGATTTAGATTACCTAATCCGGATAGTGTGTTGACTTCTTGGTCTTATTTTCTTATTTGTCTACATGTTGATTCATTATGATACTAGATTTTTTTATCATTGTTTTGGATAACTTTTTGCTAAATGGATTTAATCTTGATTTCAGTGAACATTTTTAGAAATTCTAGACTCTCTTCAAATATTGTTGATAAACTGGTAGAAAAGAGATTAGATGAACTGGAAGAGCGGATGCAACCAAGAATGCAAGAAAAATTCAATTCTCAAAGAGATGTCATTGAATGAGATCTTACAATGAACATCATTGCACAACTGCAGCATTTAAATCTAGGATTAACACTTGATCCTAATATGCTAAGATTCAATCATCATTTGTCGGGAGAAGAGACTACTATTTAACTAATAAATTATCCATCTATTGGTAGTAACAATCAAGGTCAGTCTTTATTTCTTCTTCTTATTCTTCTCGTCCCTTTTCTTCCTTTTTATTGGTTGCATCTGCACCACTGGATGAATTTCTTATACTAGTGATGCACAAAAATATGTCACTTTGAATATATTCTAGTGAGACACAACTAGTAATTGTCATATATTCTAGTATCATGAACTTCTGCTCTGTCATATATTCTAGTAATTGTCTATGTTGATCAGGACTCAAGCATGGACCATCACTTGCACTTCGAATATTGATGCATAGTAGTTCAATAGCTGCAATACCTAATAGTTGTTGAAAGAAGCTTGTAAACTCCTATTGTACTTTTGTTGGTTCTGTAACTCTCACACCATGATTATTACAGATGGATGCATCATGTTCATGGTTTGATTATTTTTCATATAGGCATGGAAAAATTGAGTTTGAATCTCCATGAGCTATCTAGGTTGCTCTTGATTTTTTTCTAAGAACTTGCACATTTATAGCGTCCCATTTCTGAATCTAAGTTAGCACTTCTCTTTCTTTCCTAATCATCTCTTCATCAAATAAGTTTGTAGCTATGTCCACCTGAATCTATTATAGATCTATTTTTATTTCTAATAATTTTTTGTCCAGAGATGGCATTTGCTGATTGAGTATCTAGATGACATTTTTTGATTGAGTGTGTTTCCTTGGCTACCTATACTCAGAAGTTTTGCCATACTGAATACATTGTACATACTCTGATAGTTTGACCCCAGACTTGATTCACAATAATTTAGAAATTCTCTTGATGAAGCAGAACATTGAGTAGTCTGAATGGTCTTCTAGAAATTCATAGGATAACTTCTAGACTCATAGTTATGTTACAATTTCAAATTTTAGTTTGTTCTTAAGTATAATCAGTCCTAATTAATATAATATGGTGGTGCAGTCTTTTGCTGTAACTAGAAATATTTTATTTAGGATCAAGTTGTTTCTGGTTTTTTCCAGTTACAATCCCCTACTTAAATCTCTAGAAAGTTGTCACAACCAAATAATTGGTCAAGCCAATCCCCTACTTGGATTTCCTACCTCCTTAAATTTGAAATGCTATGTAGTTCTTAAAGAAAACTGAAAATGTAACAAGACCGTTCTTTTTTTCTTTTCTGAAATTGGTGTAACACTTTATGTAAAAAGTTAAAGAAGATGGTTGAGACCTTACCATACAGTTATCCAAACTATTACTAGTCGACCAATGTTATAGTGGAATCTAACATAAGTAGACTACAAACATTGATCATTCTGTTATATCCTTTTTTTCAAGAAGAAAATGGTAGATAGTGAAATGTTTGCTATTGAGGGATTATAGAGCCGTGAAGAATAACTTCTTATGTGCATAAATATGGTGACCACATTCTAAAGAACAATACGTCCTTGGACAATGTATTGTTTAAGAACTCTTGAAGTCTGACATCTAGTTGGTCTAATTTATACAGTATCTTTCATTTGTCATAAGATATCTATGTCAGCAATTGTGCAATGTGTGTGGATTCCTCAAAATTGGAAATTTGGCAAAAATGATCTTGATTTTATACTTGATACTATCTCGTACTATATCACATACATACTTGTAAGCAACTCCTTAAAACATAGTAAGAGATTAATGTGAAAATTGGTACCTACTGTCATAGTAGAGAAAACTAGGGATGGTAAGATAAGAAAGATTGATTGCCGATGCTAATAACTTTTACCAAGAAAATAATTAGTGTAATTTTTACACCAGTGACTATCTTTGCTTGGAGTTCATTGCATTTCTATTTCACGAATGTTTTCCTTCAGCTCTCACAAGTTTGCTTTTTCTTCAAAGTGTTTGAATATTTTTACTCCATCCACTGAAATGTATTCCAAATAGTTAAGATACCATGCCTCTTTCATCTCCATATCCTTTTACTTTGGGGGTGTCATGGCGGGAGGATGATGATGATTATTTAGGAGTTTAGAGATATGTGTTGGGTGTTGGGGGTGGGAGTGGGGGTGGCTCTTACATGCTTTAATAACCTAAAGTTATTCTTTTTATGTTGTACGACCTCTATTTTAGTTTATATGGAAGTTCTAAGTCGAATTATTGAGATAAATTAGAATTTACTAAAGTTCAATCCAGTTATTTATCATAGGCTTGATGAAATACCCTAGAGTAGGACCCTTGCAAAGTTTCCTTTGGTTTTGAACTCACTGGGTATGGTATGACACAATGTTATGATTCGTACCCTTGGATATGGATCGTATGGTGGCTTGAGGGTTAAGTTGTACCCTAGGAAGTGTGTTTATCTTGGTTACTGCCAAAGGTATGGCTCATAAAGGTACGAGTCATATCCAAAGATATATGTGGTGCAAGGTAAGTTGCATGGTTCTTGATTGAGTTGTCTTATGAAGTCTGTCAAAGGTACGAGATGTGGGTATGGTTTGGTGTATGACTCAAATCCTTAGGTACGAGTGGGGAGAGTTGAGTCATATAGAAACCAGTGTGTAGGGTCTTGCATGGTCTTGGGTATGAGTTGGGGTACCACTTATACCCTAAGATATGGATGGTAAGGGGAGTTGTACCCCTGGGCATGGTTTGTTTTTAATTTTAAGTCGTGTAGTCCAGACATTTCCTACTTCAAATCCCTTATGTCCTCACATTATATAACCCTTGGTGTCCTTCCATAAAACTAGTTAAAACATTAAAACACTTCAAATACTCTCTTAAACACTCTCTTGAAGATTAGAGGATAGGGTTTCTTTATGTGTCCTTTAAAAGACTGAAAGGTCGATATTTCTTTTGTGAATCTTCATGTATAAGGTATGTACTTCTTCCCTCATTGTTTGTTCCAACTAAAGGTATATTTATTGTGTTTTTGAAATATATGTTGAGGGTCTTGATGCATATGGTTTGGTTTTTATTTAAACTATGTTTTTACATATTTTTGGTAATGGATTACATATGTGATTATTGGTTGTTTATAGTCTAACAAATGGGTCTTGAGTAACCCTAATTATGGTAGTTTAGCATTAGTGTTGGTCTTGGTAAGGGTATGCGCTCAACATGTTTGATAAAATGCCTTAAAGAATGTTTTCACTCTTTGATTGAACTTTCATTGAAACTCTTGCATGGTTTGGTTTTGTAATGGAACCTTAAATGAATTTGGATGGTTTTCCATGTTTTAAATGGTTTTAATGATATAAATATTTTAAATATTTGGCGTGGTCTAAAATGGTTTGGAAATGGTTTTAAATGGTATCAAGTTGTACATGGTTTGGAAGAATTAAATGGTAAAGCTTTGGTGTCTATGAAATTGGTTATGCTTGTAGGGTACATGAATTCCCCCAAGTGGTTTAATATGGTAAATGGAAGGGCACTTGGATTTCCCCTTAAACCTATATGTGGTTGGCTTTGGATAGTACTTGCAAGTATGGTCAGTATGACAATACAACCACTAAATGGCCTTGGTTAATAAATGGTAAATAGATTGGTTGGTTTCTTGGCAATGGTTTTAATTAGGTAATAATGGCGGGATGTGAAGCAAAGTCATGGATGGTGGAGGTCTCGGGGAACCAAAATTGGAAACTCATATTTGTCGATATGAGGTTGGTCTTGGTGACCATGTGCAAGATGTAACACTATATTTTAGGGTATGTGCTAGTCATCCTAGATATTCTTCCCTGGTCGTACGGGTACATGAACTAGGGGCCCTTCAGCCGAGAAAGATGAGCCAATATAGCCCATAGGTTTTTTAGGATGGCAGAGCTACACAGCCCAGGTAAAGTTTTTAATGGCATGCTAAACCCGGTTCTCTTTCCCGGCATGGTTATATATATATATGCATGGTTGTATATATTACAGATGGTTTTACTTGGCTTTGTAAATGGAATTATTTTATCCTTATCCTGAGTACATGCTAGTGTTCACCCACTAACCCGTCTTCGAGCGGCTTTATACCCACACTATGTAGGGAGGGACCATTCTACTTCTCCTTCTTAGTGATCGGATTCTAGGATAATCGATGTTGGATTGAAGTGGTGAGCTTCCATATTTCTGAAGGCATTTATTTCATGTCATGGTTTAATTTACATGTCTTTTATCTTTCATAGACTTTGGTTTTTGGCTATGTATGGGGCATATCCTGACTAGGTACTTTTTGGTTGTCCTAGAGGCTTTGTACGGACAACTGTAGACTTGGGTATGGCATGGATAGTTTATGTTATATATATATATATATATATATATATATATATATATATATATTCATACATTGGCTTATTATCATGATATTGGCTTATGGTTTTCGCATTGGTTCGGGTTGGTTATTGGTGGTTGGACTTGGTTGGGTTGGTCTCAGATATAGAATTATCCCAAAGCCACCACATTGGTGAATACGCTATCTTGTTTTATGTTTGGACATTATCCGACTCAAGGTATGAGTTTGGTGGTCGAGTTGGGTAACAAGAGAGGTTTTCGGTCCTAGTTGGGCTTGGGATTACCCATTATGATAAGGCCCTGGTTTGGGTTATGTCATGTTGGTATCAAAGCTTTAGGTTTGGTGACATGGGATGTCAACAAAGCTATGTCAAGTAGAGTCTTACTTATGGGTGTGTTGTGCATCACACTTATAATCAGGAGGCTATGAGTCATTTAGGAATGTTTCACTTTCTTGGTTATTCTACTTTCCGGCTATGGAGTCTAAGGTCTTAAACTCTTCTCTGAATCTTCTTTGTTTCACTCTTTGGATCAGGCCTTCTCAATGATCCAAAAGTTCGTGGAAACTTGTTTGTTCTACACAAAAACAACATAGATGGATCTAGTCTAACTCATAAGGATCAGACCCGATCAGGGGTTGCAGCCTTTGGTTTTCCCAGTGGAGTGCAGTCTACATCATTCTATCCTCATTATAAATTTTATAGTTGGTCACATTGTGGTTGTTACGAGGGAGGAAAGAATCAATATTTTGGTTGTGGTCAGTTGGCTCTCGTGTGAAAGGGATGTCCTATAAAGGTTACCACTTGGGAAAATAGAGTATTGGGTACTACCTCTAGCTCCAGAAAGGGTCGAGTCTGAGGCATTTCTTGATACCGATGTTGGTACATTGAAAACTCCTTTTTGTGGGGTGTATGGTTGACTTTCTTCGAGATTCCCTATTTTTTGTGACCTCATTTATGGTTGTGTATTTTGGATGTGGTCTCAAGGTTATTTTGGACACTTTTCTTCTTCTATTTCTACCTCGATAGATGACTCTTCAGTTGCCAATCGAGTCTATGAAGGGTGTGTTCTATCTATTAGTAGTAAAAGGGTCTTGGTGGATTTGTGTGACTCGAATATGGTGGATTTCAATGTCATTCAGGGAAATGGATTGGTTTCACTCGTGATATATGTAATTAGGTTATCGGGTCCATAAAAATATTATCTTTATACTCCATGGTAAGTTTATTATGTAAAGAGAGGATGGTTCATTCCCTAGCTATTAAGGGAAATAGTTATATCATATCTTAGAACTCGGAGGTTGGTTTCAAAAGGGATGTCCTTATTATTTTGCCCGAGTTAAAGATTCTAACTCGGAAGGTCTTTTTTTGCATTCAGTTTTGGTGGTGAATGAATTTCCTAGGGTCCTTTCTAATGACCCTCATGGTGTCTTTCTAATGGGGAGGTTGGATTGGGGTTGGTGTTATTTCAGACATTTGTCCAAATTTTTATTCCTTTTTTATAGAATGGTTCCAGTGGAGATAAAGGAGAAATTAAGGGATCTCTTAGATGAAGGTCTCATCAGTCTTAATGCTCCTCTGTGGAGTGTTTTGTTCTTGCATGCATAAGGGGAATGGGTTTCCCCAAAAATAGATAGGTTGTCGGTGGGTAACTAAGGAATTGGAAGCATCCTCCTTGTTGGGTAGACCATATATGTATATTCCATTCTATATAAGGTATTTTAATAGTATTGAATGGTGGTTGGTAGATCCTAGGCTTTAACCTAAATGTTTGATTTTGATTAAAGGGAGTAAGATAAGGTTGGGAATAGCAATGTAGAAGTTGTGGAGGTAAACTAGTAGGTTTGATGAGGTTGATGATTTGGGAAATATAATAGTTGGAGAGTTGTACCATATAGGCTGGGAGTTTAGGTTAAACAGAGGGACTGGGGATCTAGTCATTCGATAGATTAGATCATAAAGCTTGCATGTATCCTTATCTCTATACTTGTACTTTATTGTTGGCATGAAATTGATTATTAAATTCATGGTTTTAAAATTGGGTTTTGAAACAATTAAGGACTTTGACATGGTTACTCATTTAAGTGATTTTCCATGTGTTATGATGCATTATTCACGCTTATTTATGTTTATGAAAATTGTGGGATGTATGGGAATGGTAAATGAATTTCGGGGTACTATGGATTGCCTAATAACTTGATTTTGGTTTTGCAAATTTTATATTCCATCAAACTAATTATGAAATTTTCCATTAGATATAATGTTGTCATATGATTTGACTATTCTTGAATCTTTCAATTGCATAAATGGTTAAGGAAACATAGATTAGGTTTCGGTTAAATTCAAATGATTTATGAAAAGGATTTGATGGCCATGGTTTGATTTTAAATGGTTTTGATTTAAATTGGAAACCTTGGAGTCAATTTGGTCTAATGGATTTTTCATGTCTATGTGGGTTCTAGGTAGCATTGGGATGAATATGGTTTTAGGTATAGGAGAACCAAGCATCCCTGGTGTACGTCTTTGGTGATACCCATTAGTGTGATGAATTATATTTGTTGGTTTAATGGGATAGAGGTTGGTGGATAATCTACAATTCTCTATTAGCAGTTGATTTCAAGGGAAGGTTGGGTCAAATATTCTAGCTATACTCTTCCTTCTCGGTATAGAGAGTACTCTACTAATGTTGTGTGCATTCTTATAGCACTTATGCTTAAGGTTCGCACTTGATATTCGCCTTATTCCCTAAATATGAGTTTTGACTCACATTACATTAGTCATGGTATATGTGTTTGTGTTTCTTTTGATGTCCAGTCTTAAGGACTCCATTTTGATATGATTGTGTCAGGATGGTTCTTCATTATAGTTTAGATGGTTATTATTAAGTACTTCGTGCCTATGGATTCTTGTCTTATTTTGGGGGGTCTTTGTCTTGCCTTAGGTGGCATGAGTAATTTTTGTAGTTCGATTCCATAAATGACTATTCTTGTGCTAGGGTAGTAGTTGTTTGGGAAGTATGGTGATGTGTTTAAATGGGGAATGTGGAAGTCCCTAAGTCGGGGAAAGTCTAGGGTGACTACCAGAGTTAAGGTTTTGGAAGGTAAGGTAAGATTATTGTCATGGGAAATGGTTAGGAAAGGAATGGATAGTGAAAACCTTGTGAGGGTTGTAAAGGGTGCTAGAACTTTTGATGGATAGATCATACTGTGGGTATATAAGTCGTAGGGTTGAATGTTGTGATTGGTAGACATACCAATAGTTGTGTTGGGTACTTGAGATATGTTATAGAGCATGGTTTTATGAATTTTTTTCATGGTTTGATCATTGTGTGGTTTGGGGTGCTTAATTATAGGATGGAGGTTTTGGTTAAAATAGTTGGATATGGTTTGTCCATATCCTTTACTCGCGGTTCCCATATTATAATGGTAATGGAAGCAGAAAAGTGTTTCGGGATATAGGTAAAGAGTAAAGTCCAGTGTCCTAAGTTAGCTCTTTTGTGTTTTAGATAGGCTTGAACATGGAATCGGTAGTGTATAGCTCGACTCAATCTTTTGTGGTGGTGTGTCTTGGTAAATTCTAAATCAAATTGGACTTGCCCTTTAGCATGAGTCCATTCACCCAGTAATCTGTGTGATGTTGAGTTGAGGTGTGGATGGTCCTAGGTTGGTTGGTTCCTTGGGGTGGTATTGGTATCTCGGGTTCTTTGTTCTTTTGGGGAGGTCCCAATAAAGATCTTGGATTGGTAAGTTCGCCGATTGTGAACAAATAAGGTATAGCTTCGGTAAAGGTTCCATGGTGGAACTAAAGGTCTGAGAAAGTCATTTGAGATGTGGAGGAGGACATAGAGTCCAAGTATCCCCATTGGTTCATTTGGAAACTCTTGTAGGCTATATGTTATTTATCACATCCTTGTTTCTAACTTAGATAAAGGTGAGGAATATTTTCTCTCACATCTTTGTTATCTAACTTAGTTAGAGGTCGGAATAGGGGTGTTGGAGTGTAAATCATGTTTGGGTTATGTATGGTGATCTTCTCATCTTAGTTTATGTCCTTGTCTTCTATTTTTGTTAAAGGAAAGTTTAATGAGTTATCTCGTGCTTATTCCTACCCTTACCTGTCATTTGAGGACGAATGCTCCTAGTGGAGGAGACTGAAACACCTCAGAGTAGGACCCTTGCAAATTTTCCTTTGGTTTTGGACTCACTGGATTTGGTACAACTCAAGGGTATGATTCATACCCTTGGATATGTGTCATAGGGTATCGTGAGGGTGAAGTCGTAACTTAGGTAATGTGTTTGGCTTAGTTACCGCCCAAGGTATGAATCATCAAGGCACGAGTCGTATCCAAAGATTCGAGTGGTGCAAGGCAAGTCATATCGTGCTTGATTGAGTTATCTTGTGAAGTTTTTCCAAGTTACGAGATGTGGGTACGATTTGGTGTACGACTCATACCTACAGGTACGAGTAGAGAGATTTGAGTCATATAGAAACCAGTATGTAGGGTTTTGTAATGGTCTTGGGTAGGAGTTGGGGTACCACTCGTACCATAGGATATGGGTGGTAGGGGAGCCGTACCCCTAGGCATGGTTGGTTTTTAATTTTAAGTCAAGAGTAGTCTGAACATTTCCTACTTCAAAGCCTTTATGTCCTCACATAATATAACCCTTGGTTCACATCCATAATACTTGTTAAAATATTAAAACACTTCAAATACTCTCTCAAACACTCTCTTAAAGACTGGAGGCTAAGGTTTCTTCATCTATCCTTTAAAGGGTTCAAAGGTCGAGATTTCTTTCGTTAATCTTTATGTATAAGGAATGTACTTGATCTTGGGCATATTTATATGCTCAAAGTACCATTATGCACCCAGATTTGAACTTAGTTTAAGAACTTTTGAATGAATTCTTAAGTATAATTCAACTTTTATTCCGTCTTGTGCCTAATGGATATGATTAGTACTTTCAGGTGCAAAATTATGAAGAATTGTGCATAATTGGATACAACGAAGATATGAAAGTAGTGAAGGAATGCAAGGGACTGAAATTAAGCTGGAAAAGGGAAGTTGAGAAGAAAAAATTCTCATTTGAAGACACTCTGCGTCCCGATGAGCAACAAAATAGCAATGGTCAAATTCCAGTGAAGGTTCGCGAAACCCCCGCATCGCGGAGAAAGTTAGTTTATCAGATTTGGTAACCTAAAGGTTTAGCACATCGTGAGGGTGTCGTGTGGCGTGTCCCAATCCAGAGGCTCACCGCGATAGTGGTGTGTCGCGGTTAGGGTGCATTTTACAATTGTTGGGGAATACTTGAGCTCCGCGATTTCCCAGATTTTAATGAAAAATAGCAATCTTAGTCATGGTGCGACGCGTTGGGTGGAAAAATCGGGACTATTTTAAGTATTTTTGTCCCAACTATAAAAGGAAAAATCCAAGATAATGTGGGGGACTTTTGTCAAGCAGAGCAGCAGCGAAAAAATTGAAATTTCTCTCTTTTAGGGTTCATAAACATTCTTTGGAATTTCTCTATTTCAAGGATTGATTTGGGTATGATTTGTTACTTATTTTGGAGGGTTAATTCATACATGAGTAGCTAAACACCCTCTTTCTGGGGTTGAGGCTAACAACATGAGTACTATTTAATATTCTTATTCATAGTTTCTTTTTGGATTATCATATGGGTTGTTCCTAATTTCTTGAGCTTACTATTTTAATGATTGGCCACCATTAGAATAAATTTATATTTCTATGTGAATCCGGGAGGAGAATCATAGGATCGAGCGAAGAAATTAGGGAGTAAGGTTCTTATTCTTTCATAAAATAAGGGATTTGAATTAGCATCTAGGATAGGGATATACCTAGAAGCCTTGCTTGGTTCACTTGTAGGAAGACAACTTCATGAATCTAGAAGATTGGTTTTAACTCTGCGGGAGTAGTAGTTACAACATTCAATAGATAGAAGATCTGAGGTCGGGAGACAAAAATTATGGCATAAACCTTGTGAACCATCAACCCGATAACCAATTAGATTGTGAATAGAATAGAGAATTGTATGATTGTTCAAAATACCTCAACCCTGGAATTGTCCTCATTATTGATTACAACCGTTGTTTACTTTGCTTTAGTCATCATAAATTATTTCTTGTTTAGTAATTTAAATTTTATTTACAAAAGCATATTAATCTCGATACAATCAAACACTAATACTCAATTGTCTTGAACTAAAGATTGAATAAATTTCTAGTTTATTTATCCTCGAGGGAACGATATCTGACTGTCTAAGTCATTATATTACTTGCACGATCACGTACTCTTGCGTGTGCATAGAGACACAATAAGTTTTTGGCGTTGTTGCTGAGGATCAAATAGAATTAGTAAATTGCTTTAATTTTTGGTTTTTGATCAAAAGTTTAAGTGTTAACAACTTGATCTTAGTGGCTGAATTTTTGCAGGTTTAGCTGAATATTGGACTGGCGAGAGAAAAAGAGTTAGTAGAGCCCTTTGCAGAACCAGAAGTGATTTTTCATCAGAGATGAAGAGCTCAATCGATGGCAGAAAGACTCGATCCTATAGATGCTAATCCAAATGTTGGAAATATTCCAGCTCTAGTTGTTCCTGTTCAACCAGTCACAAGACCTGTTCGATAAGTGGCAATCCCACTTATGCACTTTTTGACTAACATTATCCTGAAGCCTGAACAAGGAGGTCGATGAGAATTAAAACAAAATATGGTGCAATTTTTGAAATCTGTGGGAGAATTTTAGGGACTTTCACATGAGGATCCACAGCAACATTTACGAACCTTCCTGGAGATAAGTGACACATATATTCCTGAAGATGTGAGTGTTGATTATGTCAGATTGACACTCTTTCCTTTTTCTCTACTGGGGGAAGCAAAGAGATGGTTACTTGCTGAACCACACCAATCCATCACTACATGGGAAGAATGTGCTCGAAGGTTCCTCATTTGGTTTTTTTCATCTCAGAAAATGGCTCGACTAGGGAGTGAGATATTGAGTTTCAAATAGAAAGATGGAGAAAATCTCTACCAAGCTTGGGAGAGATTTAAGTGCATACTCAGAAGTTGTCCTCATCACCATCAATCAAATGATGTTTTGGTTCATACATTTATAGAAGGCCTTGAGTATAATACAAAAATTCTCTTGGATTCAGCAGCAGGGGGTCAAGCTTTGGAGAAAACATATGAAGAATTATATACCTTGCTGAATTGAATTACACAAGGTAATCCTGATTGGCATGCAGACTCGAGGAATGCTCCCAAGAAAGTTGCAGGGGTTTTGGAGGATGATCAGTTCACTACTTTACAAGCACAGATTGCAGCAATGCAGAACCATATGACTACTCAACTTAACAACTTAAATTTGGGTACAACTCAACCAGCAGCCAAAGCAAATGTAGTTCAATAGGTATATGCATGGTGTAAAGTTTGTGGAAGCAATGAGCATAAAGCAGATGCATGTTCTATTAATCCAGATTCAGTCAACTACGTGGGGAATGCAAATCATCAGGGTCAACAAAATTTTGGCAATACATATATCCAAATTGGAGGAACCACCCTAATTTCTCATGGGGTGGAAATCAGGCACAGAATACAAATCAGTATAAGGGACCAGTGTAACCAAGTCCATAGACGGTTCAGAATAATCAAACGACTGCCTCGAATAGTAATATGGAGGAGATACTTAAGCAGTTGATGGATCAACATGCACAGTTTGCAGTGGACATGAAGGCTCAACAGGCACAGTTTGTAGCTGAATTGAAGTGTCAACAATTACTCATAAGAAATCTTGAGTTGCAATTAGGTCAAATAGAAGGATCGCAGAATACAAGGCCACAAGGAGCATTGCCTAGTAACACTGAGGCTAATCCTAAACAAGTGAATGCGGTGACAACGAGGAGTGGGCTACAAATAAAAGAGATGGTTCAGGAGCAGGATAATCCGTAGATCACTAATGATAGTTTGTAAGAGAAAGTAGAAGTGGAAGTAAAAGAAAAAAAGGCTAGTGAAGAGATTCGTGTAGAGAAGAAGACTTTCCCCTTTCCCTTTCCTCAAAGGAAAAGAAAGCATCTAGAGGAAGAAAGTTTTAAGAAGTTTCTAGATCTCTTGAAGCAAGTTCAAGTAAACCTCCCTCTTGTTGACATTCTATAGAGTGTGCCGAAATATGCGAAATACTTAAAGGTTATTGTTGCCCATAAGAATCGGTTGACTGAATATGCTACAGTTACACTTACTCAGGAGTGCACTTCTAAAATTCAAAATAAACTGCCCATGAAATTAAAGGATCCAGGGAGTTTCACATTGTAGATTACCCTTGGTCAAACTATTTATGCACGGGGATTGTGTGACTTGGGGGCAAGCATAAATCTCATGCCCACATCATGGTACCGGAAGATGGGTCTTGGAAGTCCCAAATCCATGACTATTGTGTTGCAATTGGCAGACAGGTCACTTGCTAGACTAGATGGTATTATTGAAAATGTACTGGTGCAAGTGGGATCTTTAATCTTTCCGATGGATTTTGTGATTCTTGACTTTGAGGCAGATCCAGTAGTTCCATTTATTTTTGGATGCCCCTTTTTAGCAACAGGGCAGTCACTCATTAATGTGACAGCTGGAAAAATGACAATGCGAGCACATGATAAAGTTAAGGTGTTTGATGTGTACAGGGCGTTGAAATTTCCAGCCATATACGAGGAGTTGTCCTCAATATCGGTTATTGATCTTAATTCAAATTGGCAGATGCTGTTGTTTGATGATCCATTAAAGCGAGCATTAATGGATTATGATCTACGTGGGGATTCGGAAGTATTGGAAGTGGTCCAGATTATGAATTTGGCTGTAATTGAGGCAAATAAAGTGTTGATCGAGCCTTTGAATAGACCAATTGGTCCACCACCCAGGCCTTCAGTTGAAGAAGCTCCTAACTTAGAGCTTAAAGTTCTTCCTCCTCACTTACAATATGTTTTTCTTGGTGATCAAGATACCTTTCCTATTATTTTATCTGTAGGATTATCCAATGTACAGGTAAAGAAAGTTGTAACAGTTCTTAAAAGGAGAAGAAAAGAGATTGGCTGGCAGATGTCTGACATTTTAGGAATCAATCCAGCATTTTGCATGCATAATATTTACATGGAAGAGGGGTACAGACCTAGAGTTCAGCAACAAAAGAGGTTAAATCCTATTATAAAGGAGGTGGTCTGGAAAGAGGTGATTAAGTAGTTAGACAGTGGTATTGTCTACCCAATTTCTGATAGTGAATAGGTGAGTCTAGTGCATTGTATACCAAAGAAGAGAGGAATGACAGTGGTGATGAATGATGATAACGAGTTGGTTCCCACATGTACAGTTACTGGATGGAGAATATGTATAGATTATCAGATATTGAATGAAGTAACTCATAAAGATCATTATCCAATTCTTTTCATTGACCAAATGCTGGATAGAATGGCAGGGCAAGAGTATTATTGTTTTCTAGATGGGTACTCTGTCTACAATTAGATAAGCATAGCACCAGAAGATCAAGAAAAGACCACGTTCACTTATCCATACGGTACGTATGCTTTCAGACGCATGCCCTTCGGATTATGTAATGCACCTGCCACATTTCAAAGGTGTATGATGGCTATATTCTCGAATATGGTGGAGGAATTTGTGGAGGTATTCATGGATGATTTCCCTGTGTATAGGAATTTATTTGAAAAATGTTTGCAAAATCTAGACAAAGTTCTAGCTCGGTGCGAAGAAACAAACTTGGTGTTGAATTGGGAAAAATTCCATTTTATGGTTAAGGAAGTAATTGTCCTAGTCCATAAAGTGTCATGCAAAGGGATGGAAGTTGACAAAGAAAAGGTTGAAGTAATTGAAAAATTGCCTCATCCAGTCACAGTCAAAGGCATGCAAAGTTTTTTGGGAAATGCTGGGTTTTATAGACAATTCATTCAAGATTTCTCAAAGATCGCAAGTCCCATGTGAAAATTGTTAGAGAAAGAAGCCCAGTTTGGTTTGGAGCTGATTTTCATGAATTTTTTGAAAAGCTCAAGAAGAAGTTAACGGAAGCACCTAATTTGATCGCACCATATTGGGAGTCACCTTTTGAGCTAATGTGTGATTCTAGTGATATTGTAGTGGGAGCAGTGTTGGGTCAAAGAAAAGAGATGGTATTTCGATCGATTTACTATGCTAGCAAGGTACTGAATGATGCTCAAGTCAACTACACAGTGACAGAGAAAGAAATGTTAGTTGTGGTATATGCATTTGATAAGTTTTGATCTTACTTAATTGGTACAAAGGTCATTGTTCATATAGATCATACTGCCATTAAGTATCTTGTGAACAAAAAGGATGCAAATCCATGATTAATTAGGTGGATTCTGCTACTTGAAGAATTTGATCTTGAGGTGCGCGATAGAAAGGGAGCTAAAAATCAGGTTGATGATCACTTGTCACGACTGCAAAATAGAGACTATATTGTGGATGACTTTCAGAGTATCAAGGAAGACTTTCCTGATGAGAAGTTGTTGTTATTAGAAGCAGTTGAGTTTCTATGGTATGTTGACATTGTAAACCTGATATTTTGTGGGGTGTATCCTCCTGAAATCACCTCACAACAAAGAAAGAAATTACTCCATGATTCTCGTGCTTACATTTGGGATGAACCATACCTTTTCAAGTAGGTTCTAGATGGAGTGATTCGTAGGTGTATCCCAGAGGCTAAATTTGTCAAGGTGTTACAAGATTTCCACTCATCTCCATATGGTGGACATCATGGTGGTGAGAGGACTGCGAGAAAAGTGTTGCAATCATGTTTTTTCTGGCCAACTCTATTTAGAGATGCAGTGGTGTTTGTAAAGAGTTGTGATCAATACCAAAGGTTGGGTACTATAACCAGGCGTCATGAGATGCCCCTGAATAATATTTTAGAAGTAGAAGTCTTTGATATTTGGAGGATTGATTTCATGGGCACCTTCCCACCATCGAAAGGTAATGTATACATTCTTGTTGCAGTGGACAATGTATCTAAATGGGTAGAACCTATAGCGAGTCCGACTAATGATGCAAGAGTGGTGCTGAAGTTTATGAAGAAGAACATATTTTCCAGATTTGGTACACCAAGAGCAACAATTAGTGATGGAGGTACGCACTTTATCAACAACTAGTTCAAGAATCTTCTTGCTAAATATGGTGTTCGGCACAAGGTTGACATTGCATACCACCCTCAAATGAGTGGAAAAGTAGAGGTATCCAATCTGGAGATTAAGCAAATACTTTAAAAGACTGTGAATGGCCAGAGAAAAGATTGGGCGGAGAAGCTGGATGATGCACTATGGGCATATCGAGCAACGTACAAAACGCCCATTGGGATATCTCCATATCGCTTAGTGTATGGTAAGTCTTGTCACCTTCCTGTAGAGTTAGAACACAGAGCATATTGGGCTATGAAGAAGTTGAATTTTGAGATGACTGCCGCAAGAGAACGATGGTTATTGCAACTAAATGAGCTGGATGAGTTTAGACTCCAAGCCTATGAAAATGCCAAGCTTTACAAGGAAAAGACCAAATGATGGCATGACAAGCATATTCAAGTCAGGGAATTTAAGCCCGAACAACTTGTGTTGTTGTTTAATTCATGGCTTAAGTTATTTCCGGGTAAATTACGATCAAAATGGTCTAGACCTTTTGAGGTGGTACGAATGACACCCCATGGAGCTATGGAGTTGTGGAATAAAGAGAAGATGAAAAAGTTCCTTGTGAATGGAAAGCGTGTAAAGCATTATTGGCCAGATCATCCGGACAAGCACAAGGAATCTATAACTTTCGCTGAGGAGTAATGATGAGCTGAGTCGTGCCCTGACGTAAACTAAGGCGCTATATGGGAGGAAACCCACACATGTATTGTAATAGGTAATTTAATTTTTGGCTTTTAAAATCAAAAAAAAATGAAAAATACAAAAAAAATGAGTCGTGTCACGACCAAAACTAAGGCGCTGAGTGGGAGGCAACCCACTTTTACTTATAATTTTTATTGTTTTTGTTTTTAAGTACAGGGAATTTCAAAGTGAAATGAGGAGATTACCACAATTCAGGAAAGCAATCAGGTTTGCAAAAATGATTTGTGTAAGTGGGGATTTACTCTTGTAAGAAAAGAGTGAAAATTGAAAAAGGAATCTGAGTTTGATGAACAGCGCGATGCAAAACTGGGTAATTTGACAATTGTCAAATTCCAGTAAGAGTATGCAAAATTCACCGCGATGCGAAGAAAGGTAAATTGAGAATTGTCAAATTCCAGTAGATGTGCGTGATTTTCAGCGCGATGCAAAACTTGGACAATTGACAATTGTTAATTTACAGTGTGTGGATGCGAATTGAAGCGCGTCGTGGTGTTAAGATAAATGGCAATTGGACTTATCCAGTAGGTATCCGCGATCATTCCACGTCGCGGAGATGGATTAAATCGGGCATAAAAATGTCATTAACCTAACCCGACCCATCCCTCTATAAATATAACCTCCTCAACCCCAAACCCTTTTGTTTACAAATCACGCCGCCTTCTCACTCCCTCTCCTAAAAACTTCAAAAACTTTTTCACTTTCTATCATTCTTCTCTCAACTATTGAGGTAAGTTCATATTTATTTATTTATTACCTTTTTTGTTACAATTCATGAGTAGTGAATGTGTTTTATCGATAATTTTGTTTTCCCTCTCCTACTAGTTGTAAATATTAGCATTGCTTTTGATATTTAGTTTAATTTGTGACATCTTAGCCTAATTCTTATTACTTTGAATCATTGAGAGCACACTTGAATGATATTTGTAGTTGGGATTATGGGGTGAACGATTTTTCATGCTACTTGAGAGGATGGGTAATGAAGGGTATTGTAGTTAGAGGAGTAAGGGTAGAATCTTTAGGAAGTTAGGGAAAATTTTGTTCCATTGTGAATAAACCCTGGTTGTCTGATGTTGGTTGATTGATTAGAATTATAGAATGTGTGATGTTATAGTAACATAGTATTATTTATAGTCTTGTATTGTGTAAATAGTTGGGTGTTAATTACATGATGTTCTGTGCTGCAAAAATGACAAGGAATGATGTGTCTTGAAGAGGAATATATGGTCTGTGAATATGATATTTAGGTCTACGTAAAGGGAAGTCTGAGTACCTTGGTTGTTAATGTAGGTGTATGGCTAACAAACTAAGTGTGGGGTGCGAAGGCACTCGTAATGCATGTTCAGTTCAACTAATCCTAAGTTTAATCTTTTTGCATGGTTTATTGCATTTTCTTAATCACAGGCATAATGGAAGCACAGTCAAGCAAGGGCAAGGAAAAGGCAGGGTCTTCTGCCCCTGCAAGGAAGAGAAGCCGACCGTCTGAAGGTCAATTAACTAGAGTGCCTAGGGACCCTCCACTTCAACGGGGGTAAGTTCGAAAATTTAGTTTCAAGGCTGTAAAAAGGGCTGGAAAGAAGTGGTAGGTATACTAAGCATACTGATACTAAGTGTATTCTGGAGGTCTATATCGATCGGGCCAGTTTGATGAGAGAGTGTCCTTTTATGGTCCAGCGAATTGAGGTGCTTAATATGAATTTCATTTTTTATCAGCCAACGGAGTGCAACCTGCATCTTGCCAGAGAATTTTATGCAAGTTGGGACCCCAGCCATACTGAACATTTATTGAAGGTTCGAGGGAAGGTGATTCGATTCACCGCTACTGATATTAACGAGTTGCTGGGTATCCCTGAGACGAATCCAAATTTCTAGCGACAGTTTATTTTTTCTCCTTATGCACACATCAGGCATTTGTTGTGTGGCCAGCAATTTTCAGCCCGTTGGATGAGGCATCAAGTTACAGGTTTGCATTCTTCTTTCCCCTACTCTCAAATGAATAAGAAAGCATGAATGTGGGGACGAATAGTGTATTCATGCTTGATACAAGGCAAGCATATGACTGAGGTGACTCGGGATTGGGTGTGTTTGATTTACGCCCTCATGTGTACTGATGTGGAAATTAATGTGAGAAGTGTCATTTTTTCTGCTATGAAGAAAGCACGTACCCATGTGGGTCATAGCTTTGGTTTTGTTGGTTTGGTAACTAGATTTTTAAGAAGGATTAGGGTGGATGAAGAGGATCTTGATTATAAACCTGAGGTGATCACTCATCCTCTGGATATCATTACTGCTCGAAGCAAGCTGGGTCATCTAGCCTAATTTTGATAATGATGGAGCGACAGACACAAACTGATGAGGTGCTGGTAGGTTGTACGGCCTCATGATGATAATGTCGCAGACTGGAGGTAGGTCTGCTACACCAGAGGATCTCCACACTGTAGAGCTTGATTATCCACTTGGTCATCACACTAGGAAAATGTTGAAGATTGGCCCATATTATGTGGAGCTTATTGATAATGTAATACCCGCAGATGAAGAACACAGGTATAGGGATCCCGACATGGAGTCCAATAAGGAGGAGCAATCTGATGATAATGAAGCTGACAATGATGGCGATGATGGGGATGTGGCTGCGGAAGACATGGACATGTCTTCTATAGTCCCTTTTAATTGATCAGGAAGTATACTGCCACCCTACCATAAGCTTAATTGGAAGCACTGGGAAAGTGCTTTATTTTAAGTGTGGGGTGGTGGGTTCGTATTCTATTATTTGACTGAACAAATTTATTTTTCTATTTTATTTTTCTGTTTTGCTATGTTGGTTTGAAGTATTAGCTATTCGGAACATTGGTCTGTAATAGTTAGTAACTTTTATTTTGTGGATTGCAATTTTCCCTCTGTGGTATTTATCACAAATCATTTCAGTTGAAAGTATTATGTTATTATTATTTTCGCCCTTATTAGCAAGATTCAGCTTCAAGTAGTTACGTTTGCTTTTGCCCTCTTTGGTAATTATGAATAAACAGTCATAGTTAGTTGCCATCCCCTATGATAGATGGATGATGACCGTCTTAAGGGGATTGGTCGTATGAAGTAAAGAAATTTAGGAGAACTTAATCACTATCTTAGAGGAGTGTGTAAAATAGGCCACCTTTGCAATAATTGAAACTAATTCTAGCATAAGATTTTTTATTTTAAGTACTGAGGATTCCATCTCGATAAATGAAATTTGGTGTGTTGGCTTAATTTTGAATTCAATAAAGAACATAATAGGGAACCTGGTTGATTCCATACATGCAATGTGAGTGTGAGGATTAGTATATATTCTACATGAACAGAAATAACTAGAACTTTCCCAGTGTGTTTACAAAGCAAAATAAAGGGTGTTGGGTACAGGAAGTGAAGTAGGCAATTCTTTGATCTTTGACAGCCTTGTTTTCAACTTTAAAAGCCCTCCCTTGGTGCATAATCTTAGTTAGCCCCTTTGAGACTTAAGCCTATTTCTTTGGTAGCCTGTTATGAAACCTTACCCCTTCTTTGCTGAATAGTAATTTGATCTAAATAAGCTCCTGAGCATCTTTAATATAAGACTAAGAGAAGATTAAGAGCAAAAATGAGAAAGGAAGGTAATCAGTGATGCCCAAATTATTTTTTATTGATGTTTGATGATGTTGGGTTAAGTGGGAGTTAGTAAATAGAAATGTTACAATGAACCTGTTTTGACCCTGGTCCAGTTGGATAATATACACCTTGATGAAGGCTTATAATCTTAAGTTAAGGGTGGTTATAATAGGGGTGCGTAATAAGAATATGGAAGAGATGAAAAATACTCCCAACCTAGTGTGAGAAAATAAAGCTAATTGAAAAAGTTGTTGACAAATAAAAATATGGGGAGAAATAGAAGGATAAATTGGTGTTGGAAAACAGAGTAAATTGATAGTTCTTGTATCTAAATTCTTAGGAGCAATAGTCACTATTCCTGTAAATAGTACCTACCTGTCCCTAAGCCTTTATTACAACCCAGAAAAGACCTAGTTGATCCTTCACCGAAACATCTGACTATTAGTGGAGTAGAACACTAAGGGCAAGCTTATGGTTCATTCACTAGCATGTACAAAATTTTTTGTTGAGAATGAGCGATTTAATTTGATACTCCCCTATTGTTGCATAGTTACCATTATGAGTAAATATGGGGAAGTTTCCTTGAGTGAGGATGTAGGCGGATGAAAGCCAGATTACTTATTGTGTTTCCTTAATTGAGTTTGCCAACATTCTTGAACTCTGAAAATTCTCAACTTACATGTCAATTCAAGTGCAAGGCGATCTTCATCAATATATTTATCCAACTTTGGAGTCAAGGTCTAATCCATGAGGAATAATATGAGTGGTGATCAAGTTAACTCGAAATGATAGATACAAGTTAAATTCAAACAAATGGTACAAAAAGATAAAATGGGGGAGATAGGTTCCTACTCTAGTATTTCTTTTTGGATTTTCTAGTATAAATTCGGGACTACACATAATTAAAGTTGAACAATTAAGCATGTATCTTGGGATTAAGCATTATTAAGGGAGTGATATATGGGAGTTAGTGATCAACATCAATTTAGTAAATCAAATATGGGTAGGCTTGGTTCTAGATTTTAATGCTAGTCTTTTGACAAAACACCAAACTTTCACCCATTGATTCTTTCGAATACCTAATAGTTGTGTTGAACAATTTGTAACCACAACCTTAATCTAGGCATCCTTATTTTCCGAATGATACCCATGGTATAGTCAACCTCACATTCACCCTTATGTCAAAGATAGTGAAAATTTAGCAAACTACACACATAATTATCTATCATTGCTTTTGTTTCCATATCCCTCTTTCAAAGATGATATAGATTCCTACACTTCACCTAAAACCCTTCTTTCAAAGATGGCCTTGAGCTTTCTAGATCTTGGACATTTCACTCATCAAACCCATGTAGGTAGTTAGGGCTTTCACCCATCAAATCCCAACCAAATTACCATAGCAAGATAAAACCCGCAAACATGAACTACCAAATAGATGCTAATAATAATAACCCACACACACTTTAACCCCTATTCACACATAACTCCTAACGGGAAATTTAGCTACACATAAGATAAATAAGCATAGATATACCCATAATCTCCATTGATATGAATTGTTGAAGATTTAAGAGAATGTTACTTCGAACTTAGATCTCCCACATTATCAACAATGGTAGTGAGCAAATCTTCCACTTTGAAATTCTCTAATACATTCTTCACGCAAAATTTACACAATATTTTTCTCTCCAAAATGGAGGCTTATCAACTATAAAGGCTAAACATAAAAATTAGGGAAAATGGATTATTATTCCTTGATAAGGTTTAAGTCATTTTGTCAAAATTGGTAACAGCCACATGCATTTCCAATTTTGCCCCTGGCTACTTTTTTTGCTAGACCGCGGTCGTAATAGTCTAGTCGCGATTGGTAACAGCCACATGCATTTCCAATTTTGCCCCTGGCTGCTTTTTTCTAGACCGCGGTCGCAATAGTCTAGTCGCGACCGCGGCTATGCGACCGCTGTCAACTTTTGTGATCGCAGTTGACTGACTTCTACTGACTGCTGCGATCGTGGTACCTAAGGCCAGTTCCTACTTCAAGTCTTCATATGTACTTTTCTGTTCCCTTTTTACTCATTTTAAGATCCAATCCACATCTTTCTAGCTTTTCAACCCTATACCTATAAAGGGTGGATATTAGTGTGTTTACTCACAAATATGTCTCATTAACTCAGTTAAACCAAGGTAATGTATATGATTATTGAGTAAGAATAAATGGTAAGATCACCGCTCATCAAACTCCATTGGAAGGAACTTTTAGTGTAAGGCTTGGAAAAGCCAAGTAGTGTAGGACTTGGAAAAGCCAATATTGATCTTTTCTTAGAAACGGTGATTGTAAGGCAGAGTTGATTCCCTTAGCAGTCACCGTAAGAGCTTGGCATTTTTATTACGGGTCTTAGGGATCTTATTATTTGATACATGGTTTGGTTTATATTTCTTGTAATCTCATCTATCAAGCTATCAGTCTTACTTTATTGCATTTATTTTGTTGGATATATTGTGTGCTCATATTTTGTGTTGTTGTCATTGCTTGTTTGTATCTTGTTCACCTCGAGGACACAAGATCATATATGGAGGACCCATCTTGAGCACACCATAAAGTAACCTCATGTGTGGAAGGTTGTTTGGGTCTTGCCTTTAATGCCTACCCGAGAGTACAAGGAAAAGCCATAACTTTGGAGCATTGAAGAGATTTAAACACTCTAAGGTAGCCCCTAAATTACACTCCATAGGTGCCCCTCATTAAGGGTGTCTTGGTCATTTTTTTCATTTTATAATATGCAATAAATAGAGCTTATTAGGTTTATTTCCTTTAGTTTTTTATGATGTATTGAGAAGACAAGTCTTGAGCTCCATTTGGGGGTGTTCCATGTAGTGTAGGGCTTGGAAAAGCCCAGATTAGTGTAGGGCTTGGAAAATCCAATATTTAAAATTTCTTAGAAATGGTGGTTCTAAGCGGAGTTGATTCCCTTAGCAGCTACCATCAGAAGATTGGTGTTTGTACTTGCAGGTGTAAGGGTTTTAACATTTGAAACATATTTTGGGTCTTGTTCTTCATAAGTTCTTATGCTATCTTGCCTATCCCTTTATTTTTATTGCACTTGTGTTCCATTTCATGTATTTGTGGCCTCAGCTGGTGGTGTTTGTGTTGTTGTCGTGTGTTGTTATTGTTTTTGCTCTCAGTTTCTCTTATTGTTCTTGTGTTTGTTGGTTGTTTTAGTGTTGTTCTTGACTGGTTTTAGTGTCTCTTACTCGTCCCTTATTATTTGGTATTAGATCAATGATTGATTTCATTCCTACAAGATTAATCTTGGGCTTGTTAACTCGAAAATCACAAAAAAGAGGTGTTAAAAAATCAAAAATCTCAAAGAAAAGAAATATGTCCCATTTTTATGTCTTGGCCAAAATTTATATCTTAGATTTAGGAGATTTTTATATTTTTTGGTTGTTTCTAGTGCTAGCCTCTTCTTTCCTAATACTAATTGAGTCTAGATCTTGGATTTGAGCTTAATCCGGGTGGTTTTGAGTTGTTCACCATTGTTGAGTTAAAGGTTGAAGAAACTAGTAAGGTGAAGCTCAAAATTGTAAGGGTTGTGTTGATATTATTACTTGAAAATGTGTGGTTGAAAAACAAGTCACACCCTGGGGTTTGAGTGGTACCCCAACTTGTACCCAAACCTTGCCATAACCTTACCTATTGGTTTCTATATGACTCTACCTTCCTAACTCGTTCCTAAGGGTACGAGTGACACCCCCAATCGTATCCACTTGTCGTACCTAGGGCAGACTCCATAAGACCAAGATAATCATGCACCATACAACTTGCCCTACACCACTCATATGCTCCTATAAGACTCGTACCCTAGTGAGTCGTATCATGGGAAGTAGCTAAGCCAACCATGTTGACTAGTGTAACGCTGTAACACCCCATATTTTTGGGCTAGTCTATGAATCATCATTCCTATGTGTAAAAGTTATAATCCAAATGATTCCCATGTGAATATACGTTTTATGATCTTTATCCTCGTGTTTGATGTGCTTTCGAGGTGAAAAATATTCATAAGAATCACTTAGAACAAAGTTGAGCTTAAAGCCTTTGATTTGTCCAAAGTTTGGTATCCGATTCTACAAGAGTCTACGTTAAACGTGTATAACTTCTTATATACATAGAATTTTGCAGCTCAAGACTGACCAAATTATAGATGACTCAATTAGCTTTCCAATGATACCAATTTCGTCTTAATATGATACCCGAGCAAAAAGTTATGACACTTTGTATGTGAGGCAGTAAGCCAACGCGATCGGAATGCGATGCGTCGGTTGTCGACGCGATTGGCGAAGAGATCAGAATGCGATGCATCGGTTGTCGATGCGATTAGCAACGCGAGGCAATGGCAACTGCATTACGGAACTATTTCACACACTATTCAGCTCCTAAAGGGTCTAGGGGCAGTTTGGTCACTTCCGCTCACCCAAATCCACCCATAACACTTAATTTCAGCCCCAAAAGCATTAGATACATGATTTCTCTTCTTTTTCTCTCCAAGAAAACCCTATCCCCCTCAAGAACACCAAGAACTTCATCAAATTTTCTTCAAAAAAGCAAGAACTCACGTTTCCCAATTCAAGAAAGCTTTCAAAATTGTGTTTCTTCTTCAAGATTAAAGCCTTAAGGTATGTGGGAGTTCATCCGTGGGTCCTCTTTCACCCATAGATCCCAAAATCCTTTTATTTCAATTAAAGAATGAATTTTTCGATCATTATGTTATTTTAAATGTTCAAGAAAGATTGAATTGCATGTTTTCATGATGATTTTAATTAATTTCAGCACATGTGTGATTCCATGCAAGATTTTCAATTCCTCATGCTATGAATTTGAGTTTTCCATTCTTTATTCAAGCGAATTCCATGATAGGTCCTAAATTCATGATTTTTATCAACATTCCCATGTCTTAAATTCATGCTATCCACATGTTTGATGAAATTCTCATATCATGTTCAATCAATTTCAAGATGAATCCCCAAGTTATGAATTTTGCAATGTAACTCTATGATCTTTGCATGTATGATTAAACTCCCATGTCCTATTTCAAGCGAATTTCATGTGAATTCCTAAATTCATGATTTTAGTTATGTAATCATGCTATGCTCTCATGTTTAAGATACTCCCATGTCCAAATTCATGATCCCCATGTGTTTGGTGAATTTCCCCATGTTAAAGTATTAATCTCCATGTGCTTGATGAAATACCCAAGTGATCGGTTTCTTTAAATAATGCTTACATATTATGGTCTTAAATTCTCTCATGGGTCCTTGTTATCTATGCTATCGAGTCCTGGGGGTATTGAATACCTAAAATTTAGCTATTTATCTAGTCTCCAGTTGAAATAGAATGATTCTGTAGTATCCCGAACAGTAGCATTCGGTCAGTCAATAGAGTCGGTTTGAGTTCAGTTAAGCCTAGTACAGTCTAGTGATCAGTTCAGTGTCGATTTAGTTGGGAATAGGATTTTAGCACCGAGTGAACCTAGGGATGGGGGCATTTCTGGCAGCATAGGGTTTGAACCATAGTAGTAATCCTTAAGTTATAGAACTACGTAGCCAGTGTAGGGTAAATCATCTTCCTTTCATACTAGGGTTGATGTAACCATATACATCTCATTAGTCTTTCTGACAGATTAGGGTAGACTCAGCTACTGTGAATAACCCGTGGAATGGTTCTAACACCCTTCCAACTGGGGTTACAGGTTGGACCTCAAATCATTCTATATTTGGGGTATGTCGGTTAGATGATAACTCCCACAGTTGTAGTTTCAGTATTCAGCTCAGAACTAAGTTCAGTTTCACGTTTGCTTGACCATAGCATACAGTTATCAGTTATTCAGTAATCAGTATTTCAGTTTACATACTAGTTCAGAATCATGTTATACGCTTGGTCTTGCATTCTCAGATAATACAGTTTCATCATTCATGTTCGATTATCTCATGTTATTCAGTTAGTCCTTATCTCATATGTATAATACTCCACAATTTAAGTCCAGCTATTCAGACTAAGTACAATTCAGTCTTACATAACCAGTATACAGCTATCAGTCATTCAGTTAATAAGATAAGTGTAGTATATGTTATGTTTGGTTCTGTATGTTTAGGTATTTGTGCTCAGTATAATTGTATATTCAGATCCCCGATGTGACGTCAGTTTTTATCACATAGTTTCAGACTCAGTATTCATACAGTATTTATATTTTACCGTATCTCAGCTTCAGTTCTACTTATATCATTAAAGTAAAGTTCTATAGAAACTAAGTGGAGAGATTCACCATCTTATCAGAGTATGTTTGTCACTCATGATTTAAGATGTTTTCATCTTTCAATTTATTCCAGCCTATTGGTGAGTCTACTTACACTTAGCATGCATGTTTTAAGATTTCGTATGAAATTAATTTTACTTATTGCATTTACCCCTACATACTCAGTATATTCCCGAAGTAATGATCCACATATACATCTGTGTGGCTACATTGTTTCATAATGTAGGTACCATTTGTAGTTCGCACATCACGCTCAGACAGTTGCAGATTTCAGCCAGCAGGTGAAGAGTTCTCCTACTTTGGGAACTCAGACAGCTTTAGTTCATGTACAGTTTATTTATTTTCATATGTATTAATTAGTGGTATTTGGAGGTATGTCCCAGTTATCTATAGTCAGTATAGTAGAGGCTTTATAGATGTCAGCCAGAGTCAGTCATGTAAATTTCAGATTCTTTCTTCAGTTTTTATCAGATTGTAAACTTTATCGGTATTGTACTTATTCAGATTATGCCATGATTATGTTTCTGCATAGCAGAACTTGTTATTTATTTTATTATAATTCAGTTACTTAATAGTATGCCAGTTCATGGGTTAGCTTAGGATCACTTGTGGTTCCAAGCATCGTATGGCGTCCAGGGTGTACTCTCGAGGCGTTACAAACTTGGTATCAGAGCACAGAGTTCAAATGTCCTGGAGTGTCTATGAAGTCGTATCTAGTAGAGTCTTGCAGAATAGTACGGAGACATCTGTACTTTTCTTCAAGAGGCTACAAGGCATTTAGGAAATGTTTCCCTTCTTTCATATCTCAGATCATGCTATAGAAAGGTTCTCTAAGAAACTTACATAGATTCTCATCTTGCTTTATTCATGCCATCTCTTCCTTGTTTTTGAGGTAACAGAAATAGTCAAGCTCAAATTTATATAGACAGAGTTTTCTCAGACAGTTATGGGATTGCACGCAGGCTCAAAATATCCCATTAGTTCCATTATGTTCTGAACTTTGAAAATATTCATTCTTATTCATGGAAATCATACATTGAGCCTAAGTCAGATGTATTCTCAGACCTATTCTCAGAATCCCTTGATAGCATATGATCTAGAGTTAGAATCATGAACCCATAGATTTAGCAGTAGTAGAGTGGGGATATCGTTATCCAAATTGGGCAGATTATGTATTCATGGGGCTAGTTTTACCAAAGGTGAATCAATAGGCTTGAACAGTTTATGCAAGAATTTAAGTTTATTGATTTGAAATTTAGTATGATGTTGTGTGTATGATCTAGAGGTATACCCAAGGTGATATGGGATTGTAGTATTTCTAAGTTTTTTTAAATGTGGGTTCTTAGATAGTATCCTTGGGTTGCTATGTGTGAATGAAGCTAGTAATGTTATTACCAGCTAAGTTATGGGCTATAGAAATTTTAGAGTTACAACAAGGGTCCACAGACTTAAGATGATAGCTTTAGTCTAAGGGGGAGCTAATAGAACAAGTAACCAAGTCAGGCCCTCAGATTTTAGTAGTGATGCCAATATGTGTAGAAAAGTAGTAAGTTAGGATGATTCCCAACCTATTCTTATCTCAGTGCAAAGTTTTTCAGGTCTCACGACATCTACTCATGCCTTACATGTTAGCTCCATCAGTACAGCTCATATTCATGCACTTTATAGAAAACCATGTACACTTCCAGTTCCTAGTATGAGGAGTTCCAACTCACTCAGTAGTACGAATCATGTTCCATGAAATCATAAACTCCAAACTCAGGTCATGCAGCTCATGACTCATGTACTCATACTTTTAGTATGTTTAGTTCCAGTACCCATGCCTTACTTTTAATGATCAATGAAATTCAGATTTATGTCATGTATGTCCTCAGTTTAGACCTCTCTGACGAATTCATGTCATTGATTCTTTATTCCTCAGTCCCCAGTTGAGTGTCAAAGTTATTCTTTCATATTTCAGGTCCTTATGCTCTAATATTTCAATGACCTCTCCTTATGTCATGATTAGTTAAAACTCTATGTGTGTTTTCTTGGGGTACTGTATATATGTTTTAAGGATAGAGGTTTAGAGAATATGAGAAAGATGCTTTTGTGGTTGTTTTTCTACAAGTTTGTGTGTGTTTATGAAGATAGTCTTGAATGTCATGTTGGTGTACAAGTGGAGTATATATTTGAGTATAAGCTTTTAGTATGATTCAATCCGTATAGCCAGTAATTCAGTTTAGCGGTCAGAAAAACAAGTTCCTATGGTTTCACATCTTTTCTATTCATGAGGTAATTCATTCTCGACCATGCAAGCCATAAATTAAGTTCAGTTCATGTGTCAGGCATCATATTCAGATTCCAGATATTCATCCATGATTCAGTTTGTAAGTGTCCCATGCATCATCTCAGTCTTTCTTTAGTATTTCAGCCAAGTCAGTATCATTCGGGGGACGAAGTATCCCAAGGGGACGATGTAATACACTGAGTATTCATGTCTTGAATCTTTTATCTCTTCCTCATAAAACAAGATCCATCTTGAAGTAATGGTTACTCATAAGTTGACTCTCTCATTTTTATCTCAGCCTTAGGACCATTCTCATGTGAGTGCATGTATTCACGAAATTTGTTCAATTTATGTATCATGCTTAGACTCAATTATGCAATCATGTTTGTTTCATGCATGTTCAGAATATGATCTCAGTTACCTTCGTACAGTACTCTCAGTCAAACCAGTCTCATTCGAAGACGAATGTTCCCAATGGGAGATAATCTAATACCCCATATTTTTGGCCTAGTCTATAAATCGTCATTCCTATGTGTAAGAGTTATAATCCAAATGATTCCCATGTAAATATAAGTTTCATGATCTTTATCCTCGTGTTTGATGTACTTTTGAGGTGAAAAATATTCATAAGAATCACTTAGAACAAAGTTAAGCTTAGAGCCTTTGATTCTTCCAAAGTTTGGTATTCGATTCTATAAGGGTCTACTTTAAATGTGTATAACTTCTTATATACGTAGAATTTTACAGCTCAAGACCTACCAAATTGTAAATAATTGAATTAGCTTTCCAATGATACCAATTTTTCCTTAATCCAATACCCGAGCAAAAAGTTATGGCATTGGGTTGTATTCTATAACTAATGCAGCTAAGTAAACAGCTAGATTTCGGTTAATAATTACCCCTAGGACTCAATAGCATAATATATAAACTCATATCACAACTTTATCAACACAACAATAGGTTACCATGCATAATTTACTCATATGGATATTTTATCAAACACTTAGGGAGCATGATTAATGCACATGATAATGAACAACACATAAGCATTATCATGACTACAACTTAAACTTGCGATTTCAAGGGTTTTAACATGGGAATTACTTCAATCAACAAACATGCTATATAATGTTCATGAAACTTATAACTAAATCTTGAATTGAGACCAGTAGAACAACACAAACATGAATACAACCCAATTTGTGAATGTAAATCATGAATCTGAAAACTTGTAGTTTAAAAAAAAGGTTCTTGAACTCAAAGGGTGGAAGGAAACCTAAGGATGAACACCTAACATACCTTGATTGTTGATGTCATGAAGATTGTTGGGGATTTCTTGAAACTTGGACTTGAACTTGATGAACCTAGGGTTTTGTTCTTGAGAGGATTTTGAGAATAATGAATGTATTTTACCCTTTGTGGAGCTTAATTTCGTGTTTTGGCTAAATTGAGTGAGGGTAAAAGGACCTAAATGCCCTTGAAAACTCGTAAGTTAATGAGAAAAACTGGACCAATAATGCGATAGGCGATGTGTCGCATCGATGGGGTTGACGCGATCACCGACGCATCATGTCGATGGGTACGATGCGATAGCCAACGCGATGCATCAAGATCGCGTTGGCTTGCTATTTCGGACATCGAAACACGACTCAAACGATGTTTAAAAATTCTGAAACTCACCCAAAATTACCTATTGATATCCTTGATCATGAATCAATTTAAAAATCACCATTCTAAGGTTGTAAGGATCAAAAATGATGTCATTGAAATATCGAGGCCAAAATGAGACTAAGTGTCAACACTTGGCTGAAATTTTCTAAGTCCGGGGCCACTTTTGGCATGCTATATAGGACTGAAATGACTAGGACTTTGCGGGGTCTAACACCTAGGGTATAATTGAACCATTAAGACACCCCTGAAGTTGTATTCAAGGGTACGAATGGTACCCTTGAGTCGTACCAAGTGAAAAGGTCCAAAACTTAAGAAATCTTGCAAGGGTCCAAATCCTAGGGTGTTATAGATAACAATATAATCAACATCACACCTCAAAAACACATTCCAAACCGGATATATATATATCATCATATCATAATAAATATCTGGACTTGAACTAAAAATATAATTAATACCCAGACTTGAACCGGTAAATATAATAAATATTCGGACTCAAATTGGTAAGCATATCATTAATATAATAATCATTCTCCAAATTCGAACTGGGTATATCTAATTAATATCATCATCAATCCCTCTCTATTTCATAACCAATAAAATAACTAATAAGCAACAACTCTCAATATCAACCCCTACTAACCATCAAGTGCCAAATCTTCTCAGCATTATCGTAGTAAGCATTTTCTAGATACATAACAAGCGCAATAAAGATAACAAAGATTAACATGAATCTTGGCCTAAGATAGGTCGAAGAGCCTACTTCAAAATCCCCAAAATACAATTTATGGAAAATTCTACCCCAAGCTAGAATAAGGTATCTAACTCCACTTTTAGATGCTAAACAAGCCTTAATTAATCCTAAGATAGGAATTTCACCTAAAACATAAGCAGCTAGGTCAATAATTCCTAAATTACGATCTCCAAATAGCCTAAACGGTCCAACTAACCCCAAGCATTGCCAGTCACACCATCAACACCTAGAACCAATCCCACATCTAACATAATATCATAAATATACTATGACATAGCTCAATCTAAGGAGAAAAGAAACCTAGCCTACCTGGACATTGAAGAAAGCTCAAAGAATTTAATAAATCACTGACTTTCCCTTCCGATAAGCTTCTACAAAGTGCCACACTATTAAAATTTCAATCTACTCATCACAACAAGAATAATGATACCATATTGTACTATTATGCAGCGGCTCCAAAAATACTAAAAAATCATGTGTGGTCCCATATATGGAAATTGTGTTTTCGAGGACAACCCAACATTCCTCTATGCTCAAGGAGTAATTACCCTAAAAATGTGTGGAATCCAAACTACATTATTCCTATAATCAAGCCACTAAGTTTTAGAGATTTTTAAACAAGAAATGGGAAAATATACCATGAATTCAAAGTAATCTTACCACAGATTCGAAGGAGAATCATGAAAAAATCATTATCCAAGATCCCTAAATCACCTACAAGCTCTAACCTCAAACTATCTAAATACTTAGGGTTAAACTCTATTTGAAATTGATGAAGAATGTGGAAAAAAGGCCAAAAATAGGATAGTTATACCCTTCTAAGGTATTTAGATATCGTTATTATGACCCGTCGATCTCCATTCATGATACTTGGCTAAAGGGCCTGAAGTTGCGTTCGCAACATGGCCATTGGGATCATGTTTTAGGTGTTTCTGCCAGGTTGTCATATTCATGACATGAGTGTCGCGATCATGAGACTCGCAACTGATGCACATATCTCTATTGCGATTCGTGGCTCGCTATCACTGGTACACCAGCACTAGCTGAGACTTGAAATTTTCTAAATCTCTGTCAACCCCTCGGATTCGTCTGAAATCCCATATAAGAAAATAGACTATGATACCCTATAAAATTTGATGTTCCGAACTCAATGGCATAGTCAAAATTTCAAGTTGAGGTCATTTCGACAAATGTAGGTCCCACACCCAACATCCAATTTCTAAACTTTTGATCGATAGGTCAAAATTAGCCTTGGTGCCTCGAGACCCAAACCAAGAGTCCTTCTATCCAAAAATAGACATTCTAAAGCTATTGGAATAGTCAGAATTTGCATAAGTGGTCATTTGACTGATGTTTTTGCCCGGTGGACATTTTGAACTAGCAAAGACTTCAAAATGGGAAATTGGCTTTAGAAATCATACAAATTGCCCGTTCATCGAATTGACAATGCCAACAAGTCATCAATACCTTGGGGTAGTTATATGAAAGATCTAAAGGCATGAATAAGTCGAAATATAGAAAATGACCTAAAGGGTCATTACAATATCCACTACTAAAAAGACTTTCATCTGTGAAGGTCAAGGATTAGGATGTACCTAAATCCTCGAACAGGTGATGATACTAGGACCGCATCTTTCTCTCAATCACCCAAGTACCCCCCCCCCCCTCCACTAGGTGGTGCCTCTACTGAACCTTAAAAAAGGAATCTCCCTAATGCGCAACCGCCTAATATCACTAGCCAAAGTGAGATCAAGCTCCTCCACAAAGGTCAACCGCTTATCCAACTGAACTAAATCTCATTAAAGCATATAAGACGGATTAGGAATGTATCACTGCAATATAGAAATATGGAAAACCATATGGATAACCATAAAATCTAGAGGTAAGGGTAACTCAAAATCCACCTCACCAATTGTGCGAAGATTATCAAATATTCCAATATATCTAGGGTTAAGATTGCCTTTAATCTCGAACCTCATCACACCCTTAATGGGAGATTCAGCGAGGAATACCTAATCACTAACTCCAAATGTTAAGCCACAAAGCCTATGGTCAACATAAGTCTTTTGCCTACTCTATGCTACTCCCATCTGATTTGAAATCACCTTGACTCTACCCAACAACTCCTAAGAAAACCAGTAATATAGGGCCTAATCTCGAAATTCTCAAACCACCCAATCGAGGAACAATATCACCTACCATATAAAGCCTCAAAAAGTGCCATCTCAATACTCAGATAATAATTGTTATTATAAGCAAACTTCTTCAAGGCTAAGTGTTTCTCCCACTTTCCTCCAAAATCCTTAACATAGGCTCAGAGCATATCTTTAAGAACCTAAATAGTCCACTTCGACTGGCCATTAGTCTGAGGATGAAAGGTTGTACTAAGGTCCACCTGAGTACCTAACTCCTGCTAAAGAGTTCTCCAAAAGCTAGAAGTGAACACAAAACTTTGGTCTAAAATGATGGATAGAGGCACACCATACAAACAAACTATATCACGTACCTATATACGGGCTAATCACACAGCACGAAAAGATATTTGAATAGTGATGAAATATGATGACTTGGTCAACTGATCCATAATAACCCAAATACCATCAGAACCATGGGAAGTTCGAGGTGAACCACTAACAAAGTCCATGGTGATCGGCTCCTATTTCTACTTGTGAATGTAAATCTATTAATCAAACCACCCGATCGTTGATGATCGGCCTTCACCTACTGACAATATAGGCAATAAGCTATAAGTCTGTTATACCTCTCTTCATATAACTCCAATAATAATGTTGTCTCAAATCTCTATACATCTTAGTTGTACCTGGATAAATGGAATATTTAAAGATATGAGCCTCGTGCAAAATCAACTATATCAAGTCATTGATCCTTGGAACACAAATACGGCAATCAAATATCAAGACGCCTTCAAAATCTATAGTAGACCTCCTGGATAAACCACTCAGTACCCGATCATAGAGGATGAAATATTTATTATCCTCAAACTGGTGATCTTAAATCTGCTCAAATTATTAGGACCTAGCGTCGAAACTAGAAGGAATCATCCTAGGATCTCAAAGGTAAAGCCTAACCATAAATTTGGCTAAGGAATGGATGTACTTTGCCAAAGGCCTTTGAGAAACTAAAATACAAGACAAGCTACCCATACTAATTGTATTCCAACTCAAGGCGCCTGCTACCATATTTGTCTTGCTTGGATGACACAAAATGGAGATACCATAGTCCTTAAGAAACTTTATCCATCTCACTGCCTAGCATTAATCTATCTCTGGGTTATAAGATGTTGAAAACTACGATGATCGATGAAAATCTCATAATGCATGCCATAAAGATATTGCTTCCAAATATTAATCACAAAAATTACCGCTGCCAACTCCAGATCATAAGTAGAATAGTTGCGCTCATGCACCTTAAACTGTCTTAAAGAATAAGCAATAACACAACCATGCTGCATCAATACACAACCCAAACCAACTCTTAAAGCATCACATTACACGGTGAATCCCATACCCCCAACAGAAGAGCTAAAATAGAAGCTGAAGTAAGGAACTTCTTGAGCTTGCCAAAGTTTGACACCCACTTTTTGAACCATTGGAAATAAACTTCCATCTAAGTTAATCTAGTCATAGGTGCTAAAATACTAGCAAAACCCTCAATAAATCATTGATAATAGCCAGCCAATATAATAAATCTATGAACCTCGATCAAGGATGTAGGCGTGACCTAATCACGAATAGCCTTAATATTTGTTGGGTCTACCATAATCTCATCCTTAGACACACATGCCTAAGGAATGTCACCGACTGAAGCCAAAACTCACACTTAAAGAATTTGTCAAAAAGAACATAGTCTCTTAAAGTCTTAAGCATGATTCTCAAATATTGTACATGCTCCTCTCTACTCTTAGAATATACAAGGATGTCATCGATGTACACAATTATGAAGGAATCCAAATAAGGTCTTAAACACGTGATTTATCAAATCCATAATGCGGCTGAGGCCTTAGTAATACCAAAGGACATCATTAGGAACTATATGACCATAACGGGTCTTAAAGTCTATCTTTAGGATATCCTCAACCCAAATCCTAAGAATGTCCTATAGCCTTCCAAAGATAAGAAACAAATATAATTTTTCTAATTTGTATGACTTTACTAGACACTTGCTCTTGTAGCAACAATACCACTGAAACCTAGGCTCTGATACAAATTTGTCATGACCCAATTTATGAGTCATGATGGCAACTACTTTATCCCACTAGTAGGTAAGTCAAACCATAACCTAGAGCTAAATGCAGTGGGTTTACATGGTGGATATTTCCCCAAAAATGTCAAAATAGATCATAGAGTTTGAAATAAGAAATGCAATAAATATAGACAAAGTAACCAACAATACAAATAACCATCTGACGACTTGGTAGAGACAGTACAAAAGCTACTATAAGTACAACCTAATCTCTAAAATAATCAATATAATCAAATCTCAAAACTAAAGACTAAACATAGAAAGATAGAAGGAAATAGGATAACTCTGACTTTAAGAGCTCACTCTATCTCTAAAACCTAATACAACATGATCCTTTAATCAACAGCAGATACAAGTACTCAGATATGCACCCAAAAGTTATAGAAGTGTTGTATGAGTACAAAAATCATGGGTATCCAGTAGGCATCATCGTTCGACTAAGAGAAATCATGATATAAATATGATAAAATAAAAGATAACATAACTAACTCAAGGTAAAAAGGCAAACCTGAAAAACTCCAATATCACTGTGAAAAATAAGTAAATAATTGGGTTAATAACATAACATAAACAATCAAGCACATGCAATTATAAATACAAAACTTGTCCTCATACGCCTAGAGGTTACAATCAAGTAAAGCATAAATTGAACCACCATCATTTACTGACTCTCACATTATAATTAGAATCCATCTATGTCAGGTCACATTATACCTTTATCCACCTTTGGACTTGAACCAGTAATCATATTATCAACATCAGATCCCAATAACATATTTTAAATCGGTAACATATATATATATCATATCATGATGTATATTCGAATTCAAACCGATAAATATTATAAATATTCAGACTCAAATAGGTAAATATATTCAATATTCCGATTCAAACCGGTAAATATAATAAATTTCCAAACTCAAATTAGTGAATATGATTAATATATGAACTCAAGTTGGTAAATATAATCAATATTAGACTCAAACCAGTAAATATAATCAATAGTAGGACTCGAATTGGTAAATATAATTAATATGAAGACTCGAGCTAGTAAATATATCATCAATATCATAATCATCCTTCCAACTTAATTTGGGTATTAAAAAATACCATCATCAATCCCTCTCTATGTCATAATCAATAACATAATCAATAGCATAACAAATAAGCATCAACTCTCAATATCAACCCTTCATAACCATCGAGTGAGAAATCTTCTCAACATTATTGTAGTAAGAATTTATAGATATATAACAAGCGTTATAAATGTTACAAGCATTAAAAAGAATCTTAGCCTAAGGTAGGTCAAAGAGCCCATTTCTAAATCCCCAAATTACAATTTAAGTAAGATTATACCCCTATGCCAGACTAGGGTATCTAACTCTACCTTTAGATGTTAAATAAGCCTTAATTAAACCTAAGATAGGAATTTCACCTAAGTCACTATTGTGGTTACGACTAGGACCCTACGTGTTGCAAAGTCTGTGTACAAGTCAGAGGGTATGAATCATATAGTAAATAGTGATGAGGCATCATGTATTTGCTGAGACTATGAGTCATGGCGACGATTTGTACCAGACTTCACGAGTTGTGACCTGACTCGCAGTCATTGGCGACAGTTTTTCTTGCGCTTTAATTGGGGCTACTTTGGTTATTTTTCTCTTTCCCCAATTGTTACCCACAACTTTAAAACACTTTAAGGTCTTATTATCACTCTAAAACAAATTAAAATACATTTTTTTCTCTCAAATCCCGCAAAGCAAGAACAAAGCTAGGGGTTCTCAAGGTTGATCATCTAGGGCTCAGAGGTTGATTTCCTACTTTTAAGCATGTACCTCTCCTCTTAAACTTATTTTACTTAAAGCATGTGTTTAAATGGTTATTAATATGGATTTGAATATGAATTTTGAATTGGGTTGAGGGTTATTGAAAGATTATTGCTTGATTCGAATTCCTATGGTTTTAATGCAAGCGTTCATGTTTTATTTATGTATTTTAAAACCTATTGGGGGAAGAGGTATGGTGAATGGGATGGGGGTCGAGGTATTCCCCCAAATTGATGATTTTAGTTTTGGAATTTGGTTTGAAAATTGTGTTCCCTCAACCCATTTAAATAATTAGATTTAAAATATGGTTAATCATATGATTTGGCTTATTTCCCTAATCTATTACCTTGCATAAATGGTTAAATGGATAAAAAGGGATTTGAAGGCCTTGTTTGCCATGTTTTTTATTTTAAACTAGATTTAATGAACAAAAGGGGTTGTGGCATTCCCCCAACTTGATTTAATGAACAAAGGGGTCCTGGCATCTCCCCAAATAGATAGAATTAGTATGGCATAATTATAAGCTTGCAAATGTAATGGTATGATGGTACCTATGGTTTATGCCATAATGGATAATTCCTTGGTTAAATGGATAGGTTATGTAAAGCTTGTTTGAATTGGGCTTAAAGGGGGTTGTATTGCTTATCGTGGAAGGCCAAGGTCTGGGGTGACCGATACTGGAAATCAAGTTTGTCAGTGTGGGGGTCTTTATGACTGTTTGCATGGTTCACACTTATATATATATATATATATATTGGATTGGTTGGGGTGGAGGCATTCCTTGTCTCATCCTTAAATTTTCCTAGTTCGTGTAGCTAACACGCGCTGGGACCATTTCAGTAGGGGGAGCTTAACCCATATAGCCCGTGGGTTCCCTTAGGATGGTTAGAACTATAAAGCCCAAGTTAATGGTTTTAAATATCATGTTAAACCTTGTTCCCTATCCCAGCATATTATATAGATATGTATGTAAATATGGACATGTACATTGAGTTTAGACTGGATATTAAATTGGCATTATTTTATCTATATCCTAAGTTACATGGTAGCGCACATCCCTCTAATTGTCTTCGAATGTTGTATCCTCATGTGATGCAGTAAACAGAGACATTTTTACTTTTTTGTGTAGTGATAGGTGATTTCTTGATATCTCGTGAGTCTGCTTTGAAGTGGTGAGCTTTTATTCTCTGGAAGACCCTTATTTCATGGTCTTGTTTTATTTATGTTTTGGACTATTCCTTTTGAACTCATTTTGGATATGGTTGTGGGCATTCCCGAATTAGGTTGCTCTTAGTTATTTGAGGCTTTGGGGATTACTATGTATTGGATGCATGTTAAAGTTCTTAAATTTATTTTTGAGCTAGTTGCTTAACTATCTTGTTATGTGTTTGAAACTTGGCTCTATCTTGTTATATGCTTGGAATTCATCCATTGCTAGTTATATTGTATTCTATTTGTCTAGGAAAAGGGGGTGGTCTTCAATCCTCGGTAGACTTAGGATACCCATCACGACCAGGCCCTAGTTTGGGTTATGACAAGATTGGTATCAGAGCATAGGTTGATGGTCATTGGGTGTCCATAAATCCATGTCAAGTAGAGTCTCTTTTATAAGTGTGTAGCATGCCACACTTATAAGGGAGAGGCCACGGGGCATTTAGTAATGTTTCCCTTCCCTATGATCTTTTATTTGGGTTTAGAGTCTAAGGTCTTGAAATCTTCTCTAGTTCTGTTTGTTCACATTTCAAATCATGCCTCCCCAAATATTTGATGCTCGTGGAAATTCCTCTATCCTACCTGAGGACAATGTGGATGGAACTCATCCTACTTATGGAGTATAGACCCGGTTTAGGGCCCCTGCTCCTGACTGCCCACGTGGAGTTCCACAAATCCCAACCAGTCCTTCTCGGGCTTTTCGGGCTGATGATGTTTATGCCTCACTGCCCCAAGGAGATTTTTAATGTTGAATTCTATTAATCTATTCATCTACTAACTTAATTGGATACTTCTCAGTCTTTTAGCTTGATTGTGTTAGTTTTGTTGCTCCATCTCCTGAGGTCACTAGGGTTGGTCATTTTATGAGGTTAAATCCCCCAACCTTCATAGGCTCTAAGGTTGAGGAGGATCCTCAAAGGTTTATGGATGAGATGGAGAAGATATTCACGGTGATGTAAGGTACTGATGTGGAGGGTGTGGAGTTTGCCACATATTAGTTAAAGGATGTGATGTACCAGTGGTATGAGAAGTTTGAGCAATTGAGGGGTAAAGATGTTGAGCAGGCTATATGGGGGGATTGTTTTTTTTTGCCTTTCTTGATTATTTCTTTTCTCAGGAGTTGAGGAAGGCTAAAGTTGAGAAGTTTGTGAATTTTAGGTAGGGGAGGATGAGTATGAAAAAGTATACTGTAACACCCCAAATCTGGTACCCCCGGATGCTACACGGTACTAACAATCCTGAAGGACCACTAGCTAACCCATGACTGATATTTGTAACTGAGCACTAAATAATATACAGTAAAGTATGCGGAATACAAGTTGTAAGGTCGTAAGGTTCAAAACTGAATCATACAACTGTAATAAATCTGAAATGGGGTATATCAATACACAAAACTGAAATAACTATCTGAACATGCTATAGTCTGCAAAAGCCTCTAAGACTGTCTGAACTGTGGAGTTGATGTGACATGCCTCCAACTAACTCCAATGTTTGAAAACTATACTGAAATGCTGAAATAATAAAATAATCATGTGCTCGAACTATGAGGACTCACCACTGACTCTGACTGCTGAAAGCTAAATCTAAACTGCTAAGGGTGCTCTGACGCTCGTGCTTCTAAACCTATGGTATAAAACACCATAGCGCAAATGTATCGGTATATTGAATATACTGGTATGCAAGTTAGGTAGGCTGAATGCAATGGGTTCATATGCATGAATAATACTAACTGACTGAATAACGTGAACATGACTGCGTGAGAATACATGCATGAATATGTGAACTGTACTTGGAACGTGATAATACTAAACACTGAGTCTGAATACTAATTTACTAATATATAATTCTACTGATTCTGATAACTAAATCTACTGATACTGAACTACTAATAATTGAGGGACTGATACTGTACTTTTGATAACTGATAACTGAGTTTACTGATTAATGGTATCTTTGGGTACTATATTACTGAGAACTGAATAACTATTTCTGATAGTCCTGAATCTGATGGAACTAGCTGAGTTCCACACTGAGCTGAGTGACTGTAACTGGCAGTCCTAAAACTGTAGAACTATCTAAGTTCTCTATTGAACTAGATTGACTGTATCTGACAGCCCTGAAAGCTGTAGAACTAAAATAAGTTCTATTCTGAGACTGAGATTGAGACTATGGGAGATAATCATCTAACCGACATGGCCCATAACTGAACTGGTGGGGTCCAACCTGTAACCCTGGCTGGAAGAGTGTCAGTACCGTGCCACGGGTAAAGACAAGTTGTGAGTTAACCTTTTGCTGGCAGGGAGCTCTTCCATCAACCCCTCGCTGGTAGGATAACTCAAATGAGATATATTATCTCTAGACTCATAGGGGTACATCTCAACCTACGCTGGCTACGTAGTTCTGGAATACAAAGATTGCTTCTAAGGATCATACCCTCTACTGACTGATAGGTGAGACCTCATCCTTGGGTTCACTAGGTGATAAATCCTACTCCCAACTGAATAGACACTGAACTGATCTTCCTAGTTCACACTAGGCATGACTGAGTTGTTACTGGTGGTACATTTTAACTGTACTGAACTAAGTTCACTGAGTTACGTGGACTGACAAAATATTACTGAATTATGTTAACTGGCTGAGTTCACTGAGGTCTGAACTGATTACTACTAAGTTCCAAACTGAATACTGAACTGAGACTGAGTACTGAGTAGGACTGGACTAATACTGAATTTACTAAGTTATCCTGAGTCATGTAGCCGACTGAGTTCTACTGAGTTCTAAAACTAATTGAGAATATTACTGATCATGGCATGACTGAGATTATTATGAAACTGACACTGGCTCTAGGTAAGAAGTTGAATTGTCAGGTATTAAATACCCCCAGGACTCAATAGGATGAAACTGACAAGACATGACACTTCTTGACACATGACCATAGTCAACAATTCATAGCACAGTCATTGGGGATTTTCATGAAGTATTTGATATTCATAATCTTGTACATATAGAGGAATGCATTCAAATACATCATGGTTTCACAATTCTAGTCTCATGGGCATTCCATCAAATAATTTTGATGCATAACAATAGCATGGCGGTCATTTTGAACATAAGGGTAAAGCATGAATTCATCATTTAAGCCCTAATGAGTCATAATGCATGATTCTTTTTCTCTTAGGTATTTTATCAAACACCTTGCATGCGTAAATTTAGGCTTAGGCATGAACATTAAATCAATACATCATGATAGCATAAATCAAAACAATTTTATAGAATTCGACCCACATGCTAACTTAGATTCATGAAAACACTTTAAAGATTCCAACTTGTGAATCACACAACAACATCAACATGGTCATAATCAACCCACAACATGAACATCATAATTTATGATTTTAAAATAGGATTGTTAGGCTCATGGATGAAAGGAATCCATGAATGAACACTTAACATACCTTGGATGGAAGTTTCTTGAAGATTAACGATGGAATCTCTTGGATTAGGACCTTCAATTGAAAACCCTAGACTTATTCTTGAGGGAATTTGAGAGAAATAACTATATTTTGGTGAAAACCTAGTTGAATCTTATGTTATAGGCTTACATAGAGATGGGAAATTGACCCTTTTTACCTTAAAGATGCAGACATTTAATGACTTAAAACTAGGTATCGACGCGATTGGCGATGCAGTGCGTCTATGCCATCAATGCGATACCAGACGCATCACGCCATAATTGCACCAAGCCTCAGTAGTTTTACTGGCAATCCCTGCAACAATGTTAACCGATGCGATAGCCGATGTGGCGCGCCAAGATCGCATTGGTCCACTATTTTAGGACACCAAACGTGGACTAAACGAGGTTCAAAAAATCCAAAACTTTTCCAGGAACACCTATTGACCTCTCTAATCATGAATTAACAAAAATATGGACCATTAAAGGACATTAAGGTTGCGAAGTGATATTATCAACTTTCGAAGGCCAAAATAAACTAAGTTTGGGAACTTAGCTAGAATTTTCTGAGTGTGGGACCCCTTGACAAGCTTAAAGGACTGAATTAAGCTTAGAAAATTTTGCGGGGTCTTACATATACTTTGAAATTCCATAAACTATATTGCTATGCTCTGGAGCTGGTATCTAGCATGAGGGCTAGGATGTGGAAGTTTTCTTTTTGCTTGTTGCGTGACTTAATACTCAAGTGTAAGGCGATGATTTTGAATAATGACATAGATATCTCTAGGTTGGTGGTTTATATATAGTAGGTGGAAGATAAAAAGAAGAAATAGATAGGGATGGAAGAGAGGTAGAGTAAGAAATTTAGATACTCAGAGAAGGGTAGAGGCCAGCAGAACAGTGGTAGAGATGGTAGGCAGTGGGGCAAGAATAAGGCTTGGGGAAATTCTAGATCTTATTCTATGGATAGTTCTCCTTATCCTAAGTCTTTTGGTGATTGTTTCTTTCAGGAAAACAGTGGGTTTAAGACCCAGGATGCCCAAACCTAGGCTAGTAGAGCTCAGTCAGCTCCATCATAACCTCCTTGCAAATTCAGCAAACAGATGCACCGCAGTTATTACGATGGGGGGAGGAATCATTGTTTCAAATATGGCCAACTTGGTCATTTTAAGAGGAATTGTCTATCAACAAATATTGCTACTGGAGCTAATAAGGTTTCGATTTCTACTTCTTCATCTCTTGCGCCAAAGGATGCTACTTTTAGTACTGGCACTGGTTGGAATTGTCTTTATGATCTTGCCACCCATCAAGAATTTAAGGCATCTCCTGATTTTGTCATTGGTACGTTACACCTATTTTCTTGTGATGTGTATTGTTTACTTAATCTAGGGTCCACCCTTTCTGAGGTGACCCCTTATGTGGCTATTCATTTTGGTTTTGGTCCTGAGAGTATTTTTTATTCCTTCTCTGTGTCTACCCTGGTGGGTGATTTTGATGTGGCTAGAAGGGTCTATAGGGGTTGTGTGGTATCTATTGGTAATAGGGATACATTAGTGGATCTAATTGAATTAGATATGGTAAATTTTTATGTGATCTTGGGGATAGATCAGTTCTATTCATGCTATACTTCTCTATATTGTCGGACCTATAAGGTCAGCTTTCGATTCCCAAATAAACCAATAATGGAATGGGAGGAAAGTTCCTTAGTTCCTACGAAAAGGTTTATTTCTTATCTTAGAGCTCAAAAGTTAATTTCCAATGGGTGTATATACCATCTAGTTTAGGTTAAAGATTTTAGTTTTGTGTTCTTTCTCTGCAATCTTTCCATGTTGTTAATGAATTTCTTAAAGTGTTTCTGGATGATCTTCCTGGTATTCCTCCTAATAAGGAAATAGACTTTGGGATCTATCTTCTATCGTATACCCATCCTATCTCTATTCATACTTATAGAATAGCATCGACTGAGTTGAAAGAACTTAAGGAGCGGTTAAAGGATCTTCTTAATAAGGGTTTTATTCATCCTAGTGTATCCCCGTAGGGTGTTCTAATGCTTTTTGTGCGTAAAAAGGATGGTTTTCTTTGGATGTGTAAAGATTATCGACAGCTGAATAAGGTGACGGTAAAGAATAAGTATTTTTTTTCCTAAGATAGATGACCTCTTTGACCAGCTTTAGGGTGCTAGATGTTTTTCTAAGATTGATCTTCAATTAGGTTATCATTATTTGAAGCTTAAGGGGCGGATATCCCTAAGACTGCCTTCCAAAATTGATATGGTCATTATAAGTTTCTGGTGATGTCATTTAGTTTGACTAATGCTCCAGTTGCATTTATGGACTTGATGAACCGGGTATTCAGGTAGTTCTTGGATTTATTTGTAACTGCATTTAGTGATGACAATATCATATATTCTAAGAGTAAGGAGGACCATGTAAATTACCTCTGAGTAGTGTTGCAGACTCTTAAGGATTATGATTGTATGACAAGTTTTCAAAGTGTGAGTTTTGGTTGAATATTATGACCTTTCTAGGTTATGTTGTGTCTAGTAAGGGGATCATGGTATATCCACAGAAAGTTGAGGCAGTTAAGACGTGGCCTAGACCCATGACTCCAACTGACATTTGGAGCTTCTTGGGTTTAGCTGAGTATTATAGGAGATTTGTGAAAAGTTTCTCATATATTAATGCTTCATTTACTAAGTTGACTCGAAAAAAGGTAAAGTTTTTGTGGTCTTATTCTTGTGAGGGTAGCTTTGAGAAGTTGAAGAATAAGTTGACTTCTGCTTTGATTTTGACCCTGCCCGAGGGTATTAATGGGTTTGTTATTTACTGTGATGTACCGCGTGTGGGACTAAGTTGTGTCTTGATTCAGCATGGTAAGGTTGTGGCCTATGCTTCTAGGAAGCTGAAAGTTCATAAAAGGAATTATCTAACCCATGATTTAGAGTTAGCGGCTATTATGTTTACTTTGAAGATTTGGCGTCATTACTTAAATGGGTTTCATGTTCTTATCAATTCAGATTATAAAAGCTTACAGTATGTGTTCACCCAGAAGGAGTTGAATCTCAAGAAAAGGAAATGGATTAAGTTTCCCAAGGACAATGACATGAGTCTTCACTACTATCCAGGTAAGGCTAATATAGTTGTTGATTCTCTTAGCATGTTGTCCATGGGTATATTGTCTCATGTAGATAAGAAGAAGCGAGGATTGGTTAAGGACATTCCTAGATTGGCTAATCTTGGAGTTCATTTTTTGGATTCTGAGAATGGTGGTGTGATTGTACAAGAGGTGGTGAAGTTATCTCTTGGTGTAAAGGTGAAGGAGAAGTGGGTTTGGGACCCCATCTTGATGCATATTAAGGATGATGTGGGTCAGCATAAGGTCATGGCATTTGAGATTGGGGGAGATGGTATCTTGAGGTACCATGGTAGATTGTATGTTCCTGATGTTGATGGGTTATGGGAAAGAGTTTTGACTGAGGCTCATGAGTCAAGGTATACGATTCATCCGGGCTCGACGAAGATGTATCATGACCTGAAGGAGATTTATTGCTGGAACAACATTAAGAGAGATATGTCTAACTTCGTGGCTAAGTGTATGGTATGTCAATAGATGAAGGTTGAGCACTTGAGGACTAGCGGCATGTTTGAAGTAGTTGAGTTACCTATGTGGAAGTGGTAGGTAATTAACTTGAACTTTGTTACTAGTCTTCCACGGTCTCAGCATCAGCATGATTCGATTTAGGTTATCGTGAATAAGATGACAAAGTCTGCTCACTTCTTACCTGTAAGGACTACTTTCACTAGAGAGAATTATACAAAGTTGTTTATTCTAAAAAATGTCAAATGGCATGGTTCTCTAGTTTCCATTATTTCAGATCGAGGTACCCAGTTTTCTTCTTACTTTTGGCATTTATTTCAGCAAACTTGGGAACACGAGTGAACCTTCACACCGCATTCCTCCCTTAGACGGATGGATAAGCGGCGAGGACTATTTAGACTTTGAAATATATGCTAAGGGCCTGGGTGATCGATTTTTGAGGTAGTTAGGTGGATCATTGGTCTCTTATTGAATTTGCATACAATAGTAGTTATCACTTTAGTATTGGGATGTCTCCTTTTGAAGTTCTTTATGGTAGGAGGTATAGATTTCCTATCAGGTGGTTTGAGGTTAGTGAGACCAGATTATTTGATTTTTACATAGTTCACCAAGCTATGGAAAAGATGAAAGTGAATTGGGATAGACTTAAGACTGCTCAGAGTCGCCAAAAGTCCTATGCGGAAGTGAGGCGAATAGAGTTAGAGTTCAAGATTAGTGATTGGGTGTTCTTGAAGGTATCTCCTATGAAGGGAGGGATAAGGTTTGGGAAAAAGCGGAAGGTTAGCCCCTCGTTATGTTGGTTCATACTTGATTTTGAGAAGAGTGGGGAAGGTTTCTTATAAGTTGGATTTGCCTTCGATTTTGGGTTTCGTTCATTCAATTTTCCATGTTTCATTGTTGAAGAAGTGTGGGGGATGCTTCTTTGGTGGTGCCTATTGAGGATATTGGTATTTTGAATTCTTTGTCTTATGAGGAAGTCTTAGGGGAGATTTTGGATAGACAAATCCATCCTTTAAGACTAAGGATGTGGCTTCGGTAAAGGTTCTATGGAGAAACCAAAAGGTTGAAAAAGTTACTTGTGAAGCTGAAGAGGACATGAAGCTTAAGTATTTGTTCTTGTTCCCCGAAATGGATAATCGTGCTTAAGGTATGGGTTTTCTTACTCTCTTTGTTTTTTGACTTTGTAAATGGAATCGTGGTTGTGTGTCATTCTTAAACTCGTGCTAATGGATGCCTTGACTTCTTATTCAAGGATGAATGATCCTGGGGGGGGGGGGGGGGGTAATGTAACACCCTAGATTTTTTCCACAGAAAATTTCTTAAGTTTGGAGCTCATTACTCATACTACGGCTCACCTAATAAGTTGTAGGGTCTCCTTACAGGTCGCAGGGCTTGAGTCGTAGGGTGACTAATAAGGGTTGCCCATGTTTTTATTGTGACTATGACTGGGATGTCATAAGTCGTAATGACTCTTTATGAGTCAAAGGGTGTTTTCCGTAGTCAAACTAGTGTAGGTGCCCAAGTCACTATTGTGGTTATAACTAGGACCCTATGAGTCGCAAGGTCCGTGCATGAGTCATAAGGTACGACTCATGGGATAAACACTTACGACTCATAGCCAGACGTTATGAGTCGTGATGTGACTCGCAGTCACTGGCGATAGTTTTTCTTGTGTTATAATTGGGGGTATTTTGGTCATTTTTCTTTTTCCCCAATTGTGACCCATGACTTTAAATCACTTTAGGGTATTATTATTACCCAAAAGAAATCAAACTACACTTCTTTTCTCTCAAATCCCTTAAAGCAAGAACAAGGCTAGGGTTTCTCAAGCTTGATCATCTAGGGCTCATGGGTTGATTTCCCTCCATAATTCCTAATACTTCCAGGCATGTACCTCTCCCCTTAAACATGTTTTACTTAAAACATGTGTTTAAATGGTTATTCATGTGGATTTGAGTACGGATTTTGAATTGGGTTGAGGGTTTTTGAAGGATTGTTGCTTGATTTGAATCCCCATGGTTTTAATGCAAGTGTCTGTGCTTTATTTATGTATTTTAAACCCCGTTGGGGGCATAGTATGGTGGATGGAATGGGGGTTGAGGTATTCCCCTAAATTGATGGTTCTGGTTTTGGAAATTATGTTCCCTCAACCCACTTGCATAATTAGATTTAAAATATGATTAATCACATGATTTAGCTTATTTTCCTAATCTATTGCGTAAATGGTTAAACGGATAAAAAGGGTTTTGAAGGCCTTATTGGCCATATGTTGATTTTAAACTGTATTTAATAAATAAAGGGGGTCGTGGCATTCCCCTAACTTGATATAAAGAACAAAGGGGGTCGTGGCATTCCCCCAACTTGATTTAATGAACAAGAGGGGGCATGACGTTCCCCCAAGTGGATGGAATTGGTATGGAATAACTATAAGCTTGCAAGTGTAATGGTATGACGATGCCTGTGGTAGATGACTTTAACGGATAATTCCTTGGTTAAATGGATGGGTTATTTGAAACTTGTTAATTGGGCTTAAAGGGGGGTTTTATAGCTCATCGTGGAAAGTGGAGGTACCAGGAGGACCGATACTAGAAACCAAATTTGCCGGTGTGGGCTCTTTATGACCGTGTGCATGCTTCACACCTATATATATATATACATACACATACATTTATTGGATTGGTTCGGGTTGTGGCATTCCTTGGCTCATCGTTGGATTTTCGTGGTTCGTGCGGCTAACACATACTAGGACCCTTTCAACAGGGGAAGCTAAACCCATATAGCTCGTGGGTGCCCTTAGGATGGTTAGAGCTTCAAAGCCCAGGTTAATGGTTTTAAATCTCATGATAAACCTTGTTCCCTATCCCAGCATCTTATATAGATATGTATGTATGTATCTATGTGAACATGTACATTGAGTTTGGACTGGATTTTGAATTGGAATTATTTTATCCTTATCTAGAGTTACAAGCTAGCACTCACCCCCCTAACCTTCTGTAAACGTTGTATCCCCATGCAATGCAGGGAACGGAGACACTTCTTCTTTCATTGTGCATGATAGGTGGTTTTTGGATAGCTCGTGAGTCTGCTTTGAAGTAGTAAGCTTCCATTCCCCAAAAGACCCTCATTTCATGGTTTTGTTTCATGTTTTGGACTATTCCTTTTGAACTCATTTTGGCTATGGTTGGGGGCATGTCCCGACTTAGGTTACTCTTGATTATTAGAGGCTTTGTAGATTACTGTGGATTGGGATGGATGTTAAAGTTCTTAGATTTCTTTTTGACCTAATTACTTAACTATCTTGTTATATGTTTGAAATTCATCTATTGCTAATTGTATTGTATTCTGTTTGGCTAGGCAAAGGGAGTGGTCTTTGGTCCTTGGTGGACTTGGGATACCCGTCACAACTAGGCCCTAGTTCGGGTTGTGACAATTGCTTTGTAGAGAACCAACATACTTAATTTAGTTCTCTCATCTATATAGTTCATGCCAGGAATGAATTGACGCAGAAAGAGTAGTTATGTCATCATCTGCAGGGGCTGGGAACTCATGCCATCAGGCCATGGATTTTGATTAGTGACTTTAACAATATGTTATCTACTGAGGACAGAATTGGGCAACCAGTTACTTAGGTTGAGATATGATAACGCTCAACTCACTCCCATGTTTGAGGAGTGGGGTAGTCGTTGTCAGTAACCCAACCCGAGTTGGGGTCGAATCCTCAAGGAGAGAATTACAAATTTCAAGTCCTATGGGTGCTCTAATTACTAAAAAGTTACCTGAAATGCTAACATAAACAACATGTAAAATAAAATGGGGGGATTGGTTTTGAAATTATTTGTAACAATCTTTGGTTGACAACTCACTAGATAGCACTTTTGATTTAGAAACAAGTTTGGATGAAATCTTGGGATTATGTCTACCAAAAAGTAAGAGCATGTGGGTTGATATGGTTTAACATGAAACTTAATTTTTAACAAAAGGATAGGCTAGGTCGAAGATCATTATGGTTAATCTTTTAATAAAACCACAACAATTTCATCCATTGGTTCTTTCGAGAACCTAACAAGTGTGCAATTCGTACCACCTAAAACACCAATCAGGCATCCCTATTTCTAGGAAGATTTTGACATGATTTACACTCCAATTATACTTATTTCTAAGATTGAAAAAGGTAGCAAACCATAAACTTAATTGTCCACCATTGTCTTGTCCTATTATAATCCTCTTTCAAGGATGTTATGGGTTACCTCATGTTCACTTTCATCCCTCTTTCAAGGATGATGAAGGGTTTATAGAGTTTGAGATTTTCACCCATCAAACTCATTTGGAAATTTGGGATTTTCACCCACAAATTCCAACTCATAAATTCAAGCAATGGTGGAATCCATACTCAACAACTAACAATCATGCAAACACATCAACATCCATACACAATTACACTTTAGTTTAACATAATCCCAAGACTAATTTACTTAGCTACTCATGAAGAAAGGAAAGAAAGATATACCATAAGGATTATCCAAAGCATTAATTCTTCACAAAATACTAAGAAATCAAGCCTCCACAATTAGTTACACACTTGCCCAATTAGGGTTTCTTGCTTCAAATTCAAAAAAAATTTATGAGGTAAGCAATACCCAAAGAAGAAAGGGTTTTTGCCTATATAAGGTTTGGATTGGTCTATGCAATTTTACAAAACTTCCCTGGGTCATATTCCCACTGAACCATGATCGCACAGGTTCGACTGCAACCGCGGCTGTGCTCCATGATCGCACTATGCCGACCATCTTGACTGACTCCAACAGTAGACTGAGGACTGCGATCGTGGTAACTGAGGCTGGGCTGGTCCAGGTCTCCAGATGCACTCCTTTTTCTTCTATTTGATCCTTTTTTAGCTCCAATCCACATCTTTTCACCTTCACAACTATATACCTGCAAAATGTGGATATTAGTGCATTTAAATCATAATGATGCCTCACTTTTTATACAAAACATGGTAGTGTTAACACATGTATGGTGTAAATGAGTGATAAAATCACCACTCATCAAGGTACAGCAATTCCAGGATCTACTTGTCAAATTATAACTTACCCCTCTGTGGACAAAGGGAAGTTTTTTCAAATGGAGAAACTAACGACCTGTGAGTAGAAGAGTATACAGCATGATAGACTAGGCTTTAGGGAATCTACATTGACTACAACAGTATAATAATGTAGAAGTTGATGTTCTTACCCCTGGTGTTTCTGACCACTCCCCACTAGCGATACAATGCTGGAAGCAGACTAGCCTACACCCCAACCTTAAATTATATACTACTGTCATAGAGCATGAGAGATTTAAAGAGATAGTTGTCAGAGCTTGGGGAAAACAGAGGGATGAGAATGCTTTGATAAACTTCTGGTAGAAATTGAAAGTAGTAAAGCTAGTGTTGAAATAGCTGAACAATTATATGGCTAATTATAGCCAACAACTCACTTAGGCTAGATAGAAGCTTAAACATGTGCAGGCCCAAATTGTTCATAACCCTCTTTGTCAGACTTTGTTTGACCAAGAGAAATAACTAACTATAGAAATTGAAAAGTGGATCACAATAGAGGAAAAAGTGTTCAGACAGAAATCAAGGGCATGCTGGATTAAAAGTGGTGATGCTAACACCAAATACATTCATGCCCAGATGAAAATTAGAGAATCGACGAACATAGTTGTATCAATATATACAGAATCAAGAGCCAAACAAATAGAACTAGTTGTTGTTGAAGAAAAATTTGTATCATTCTTCTCAATCTTATGGGGAGTTACAGTGATGCTATGCCGCCTAGTCCAAATACTGAAGTCATACAAAGGTGTACATATCTGACCAGAATACAATAGTTGGCTCTAATTCAGGAGGTCACTACTAAGGAAATTGACCGTACTATTAAATATATGCCCTTAGAAAAGAAACTTGGAGTGGATGGCTTTCCAGTGAAGTTCGGATATTTTTAAAGAAGATTTATCTGTTGCTATACAAGATTTCTTTGTCACTGGTTTAATGAACCAAGCATGGAACTGCACGGCTATTACTCTTGTACCTAAGAATGCTTAACCAACTCATGTAAAGAATTTTAGACCAATAACCTATTGTTCTATACTCTATAAGATTGTGGCAAAAATACTTACTAGTAGACTTAAGAGAGTGATACATGATATGGTAGAGTGCTCTCAATCAGCACTTATCGAGGGTAGGAGCATCACTGATAACATACTATTCAGTCATGAGTTGTTTAAGGGCTACACAAGGAAGGTTATGTCTCCTAAATATGTACTTAAGGTGGACCTTAGGAAGGCATATGACACTCTTGACTGGCACTTCCTACAGGCTATGCTGGTAGACCTTGGATTTCTTCAGAGATTTGTAAAGTGGATTATGGATTATGTAACAATAGTCCCTTACTCACTTGTGATAAATGGGGGGCTGACTAGGCCATTGAGAGGCAAAAGAAGCATAAGACAGGGGGATCCAATCTCCCCCTACATTTTTGTTTTAGCTAGCAGTACCTGCAAATGGATATGAATCACCTAGCTTTCAATTTAAACTTCAATTGTCATACAAAATACATAAAATTCAAAGTGATCCGCATGTGCTATGCTTGTTTTACAGGGTTGATATTGAGTCTATTATATTATTGCAGCAAAAATTTCATAAATTCTCTACTGCTTCTGGACTTCAGGGAAACTTAGACAAGAGCTCATTTTATATAATTAGTGTTTCCCAGGTAGTGAAGGTAGAGATCCTACAGTTTCTTGGTTATACAAAAGGCACATTCTTTTTTAAATACTTAGGGGTTCCCCTCTCTACTAGGCAACTAAACATTAACTAGTGTTTGCTCCTAGTTGAAAAAGTCACTCCAAGAATTACTTGTTGGTATGCAAGAATGTTATCATATGCTGGAACAGTACAGCTTATTAAGGTTGTACTCTTTGGAATGTAGACATATTGGGCACAAGTCTTTGTGTTTCCTAAGAAGATTATAAAGATGATTGAGGCTCTGTGCAGACTTTTTTTGTGGATAGGTGTTGGCCAAGTATCTAAAAAGGCCTTAGTATCTTGGGAAATGACATGCTGCCCAAGAGTTCCTGGTGGATTAAATTTTATCAACTTAAAGTTGTAGAACAAGGTAGCAATCATGAAACAACTATGGACTATCTCTCTTAAGAAGGATACATTATGGATTAAGTGGGTACAGTACTACTACATCAAACAACAAGACTTATCAGATATGGAACTACCTAAAATTGAAGCTTGGGTAGTTAGGAAAATCTTGGGATGTAGAGACAATGTAATGCAAGTGAGCTCACTCCTAGGATCAGTCACACAACAGTTGGCTAAGTGTCGGGAAGGGGACAGGTACCAAATTAAAAAGATGTACTATTACTTCTACCTCAGCTACCTAGAGCTCCATGGAAGATTATTGTATTGCAATCACAGGTGCATTCAAAACATTGCTTCAACTTGTGGCTGGGAGACTTGCAATTATGGAGAGATTAAAAAAATTGCCATACATGTGCCAATGAAATGTGCCTTCTGTACCGATGAATTGGAGAGCTTCTCATATCTATATTTTAAATGTACCCATACCAAGAGGTTATTGAATAGATTATTAAGTTAGATGGGATATATCAGACCTATATGTACATGGAATACAGAAGTTCAATGGGTGAACCAACTAGCTAAACAGAAAAGTGGTAAAACATCAATCACTTGTTGTGTTTTAGCTATGATAGTCTATTATATTTGGCATGAAAGGAATTCTATAAGATTTCAAAGGGGTTTGATTCCTGGTAGGCAGTCTACAGAGGAATTGTAATGCTTATGCATATACGTGGAAGAGGGGTGATCAAGTGGCAACCAAGACTACAAAGACTAAATTGTTTTACTTACCCTCTGTTTGGATGGTGGTTTTCCATAGTATGGTATGGTATAGTTTTTAAGAGAACCATGTTTGTTATGATTGTTTCTTAAAATGTATGGTATGATATGGTTTAATTTCGTGGTTTGGTAACCATGAAAACCCCTATTTTATGTAACCACCGATTTGGTGGTAGCCCATGGTTTGCTTTTTTTTTTCAATTATACCCTTACTTAATATTATATAATCTTATTTTATCCTTCACCTTATATTATTTAACTTTACCTCCTACTCCGACCCTCAATCTCGCCAACCTCCCCCAGCGACCCGACCCCCCCTCCCCCACCAAACCCCCACCCACTTTTTTTATTTTTTCTTAAAAAATATTTCAAAAACTTATTTGTACCCGACCCTCATTCCCAAACCACCCACCACCACCTACTAGCCCCCCTCCCCCACCAATTTATTTTTTATTTTTAAAACTTTTAAGAAAATTTACGTATACCACCCCACCCCCTACCAGCTCCCCCCTCCCTCCTTCTCCCCTCCCTACACACACAAAAAAAATGATCTATTTTTTTTTAAAAAAAAAAGTTAGAATTGTTTTCTTACCCCTACCCCTACTCCACTATCCCTACCCCCAAAAATTTCTTTAAAAAAATTAATTTTTTAATCCCACCACCGTTTATCATATAAATTTTCATTATTTTTTGTTAAATATATACAAATGCGATTAGAAATTTTTTTTTCTACTTGTGTTACGAACACAAGAAAATAAGTAAGAAATAATTTATTTTCTTGAAAAATATTTTTTTTGGGATCCCATATCGAATTTATTTTCTTGAAAAATATTTTTTTTTGGATCCCATATCGAACACACACGTAGCATACACTAAAAATGCGTTCAAACTTTGCACTTGTCGTCGGTGTCACGTCTCAAAATATCAAAAAAATAAAATTTGTTACTATAAAAAATAAATCCGATTATATTTATTTGATTTACTATTTTATTGACTTTGTTAGAATTTACATGAATTTAACAACTTAATATATCTACACGGCATAATTATGATAAATTAGTAGGAAGAAAATAATTTTATTAACAATTATTGATAAATTTAACATTTATAATAATTAAGAGTATTTTAATAAATTTACCAGTTACAATACAGTACAATACTATCAAATCAAACAGTAAAATTGTCATTAAACAACAGTGAACGATACAGTCTATCTAAATATTATATTGTACTGTACTATACTATACCGTATTGTACTATACCATATCATACAATACCGTACATTATGAAATTATGGCAAATCACCATCCAAACAAAGTGTTAGTAAAGTCTCAGTAGTAGGTTTGTGATTAGAGCTGGAATTGACCGATCAAGATGATAAATAGCTCTTTGGTTGACGAGGGTCAGCCTATACCTGGCTTTGTAAAGACTTACTTTTTTTGATTAATAAAATCTGATTTAATCCCAAAAAAAAAAAATGTATATTTCTTTAGAAGCTCTTGTACTGGTGATGCAAGATTTGATATTTTGATTAGCTTCCGCACTTGAAGTTTTTAAATGTGAGAGTTGAATTATGAGACGTAGTTTTCCACTTATACTTGTTATTTGCTGGTTGAAGTGTTGGCTTACCTATTAAGGATTAAGGTAGGTGTCATCATGATCTTAAATTTGGGATCATAATACATAAATTGAGATAGAAGGAGTAATAGATTTGAAGTGAAGTGCCAAGTAGCTTAAATAAAAATTAAAGCTAGCTGATAAGTATGATCTAATGTATTAACCGTGAACTGGTAATTCAAGAAAAAAAAGTGCAAAATATGTTAAACAAAAGTATACACTGCCAAATAGCTTAGATAAAAGATTTAAAGCTAGAAGATACGTACGGAAACTAAAATCTGCTCCTTCGTCAGGTCAAAAATAGGCCACCTAGCCTAGTATTGGATAATTCACGAAGAAAATTGCCAATGACCTGTGCCAATGAAAATAAATTTTACATAAATCATGTATTTTAGTATTCTACTTTTTTATTATTCTACACCACAGCAAGTTCCAGAGATGTCTTTTGATTCCAAGAGGTGCAAAAGCTAAAAAGAGAACCACATAAGCATATAAAATTCAATTCTTATATATAATTCATGAATCGAATGGATAGCATATACAAGTCATATGACCGACGTCACATCATATGATCAATCCTGTTGTTTGTTGATTATTGGCCTAGACCCACTTTAAAAGGCTGTCATAATCTTGGAGGCCTCCAGACCATCAAATTCCATTTAACCACAACTAGTATAAGTTAGTAGTAATAGTGAGGCCATGTGTCCCTTGTTTCCTTGTAACATTTGAATATCTCCCCGAGCCCGGCCATAGATTAGCTTAATTACTAGTTAAATTCCATTGATATTGTTTTTTTGTTTTAAGAGAAAATCATCGTAAGTCCGGAATTGAAGTTTCTCGTGGGATTTAGCTGTTTTCCCGATTGCATATTCAGTCAACCACTATTGTCTCCGGGATGGATCCGCCCAAGACGAGTACTAGTGCGGACGTCCCACTGCTTTCGCGACAAAATGCTCCTACTAGGGGAAACCAGTGGGTGATATGGAGAGCAGTCTTCAATGTGTCAACCACCATTATTGGTGCAGGAATTATGTCAATCCCAGCAACTCTAAAGGTCTTAGGTGTTATTCCCGCATTCTTGTTGATTGTGCTGGTTGCTTTATTAGTGGACATAACGGTAAATTTCATGTTAAGGGACACCTATGCCGGCCAGTCGACGACGTACGCCGGATTGATGAAAGAGAACTTTGGAAAGATTGGTTCTTTGGCAGTACAAATTTGTGTAATGATCAGCACTCTTGGGTGCTTAATCATGTACCTCATTATTATTGGTATGCTTAATCCTTCAGTTTCTTGCTAATAATGCTTCTCATTTGCAATGTCCAGACTTCAGAACAAAGTCATAGTAGTTGGTTTTCCTTTTGATTATCAAGGAAGCAAAGTCTAATTGGGAAGTAAAAGATAAAGGAAATGTATCTGTTCTTTCTTATTTCCAGCTGAAAAGAAAGAAACGAAGTAGAAGTAGCAATTGTAATTTAGTACAAACTCGAGTCAACGAAATCTTGTTTGTGGTCACCATATTGATTCGACAACATTATTTCCCGACTTATGATATAATTATCTTATGTATGGCAACAGTAGATTTCTTTGAAAGCTGAATAGTGGTTGATTCTACTAGTCCTAATATTTCTATGATCAGGAGACGTGTTTTCTGGAAAAGGAGAACACCTTGGTGTCCTTCAAGAATGGTTTGGGATTCATTGGTGGAATTCTCGTTATCTGTCGATCCTACTCACTGTCTTGTTTGCAGTAGTAATGATTGTTCTAGCTGTTGTGACGAGCGTTATTACTATTGCTGCCAACATCTACAATATGATTGGATGCAGTTCATAAATTTCTATCATCTCACATTTGACCATTTGGATAGAGTATCTTAGGAGCTCAGTTGGTTGGTTACCTTTCACCTCGTTGACGAGGATTCAGTACCCCATCTTATAATCTCCTCCCCATTTCCCCTTACCCTATCCCAATTCAATAAAATATAATTTAAAAAACAAAACAAGGACTTTTGGATTCAGTATTGCAACTTTCTTTTTTTGTTGTTGATGAGTTTCCTAGCATTGTTATGCAATATAGGTAGTTTCCATAATATCCTTATGAATCATATAAACGACATTACACCTTCCCAACAACATATACGGCTTTGTCAAAGAATGTATCGTACATTACTAAACGCTCTGGGAGTGATCACTGATATACAATAATACAAGAGATATCATCAAGAAGAAACTTACAACTGGATATACTTCTTGTTCAACCAAATTAAGTAGAAAAAAGCTGATCTTTATATTTATAGACATCCTTATAAAAGGCAAATTCCTGTCTTTCCATGTTCATAGATGTGGGTGGGTTTTGACATACTTGTACATTAAGAGATTGGGAGGGGCATAAAAACCTGCCTATTTGCAGAGTGTATTGAAATAAAACTCCCATGATTCCCTGTATATTTCATTATATATCATCAATATTGAGACAATAAATGCATAATCCACGCCAGGATGAACTCTTGCTTCAAAATTTTCTCTTCCTTTGAAGAAGCTTCCATGTTTGAATCTCTCTTTTACCTCCATAATTGAAGCAAAAACAAGTTTTTTTTAATTACTATTATTTATTTAAATACACTTTGAAAGACTCTCAAACAGCGATTTGAAGTTGAATATTTAGTGAAATACCTCAGCAATTAAAGTATCCCCTTTGTAAACTTTGAAAGACTGATTGGTGAAAGATCCCTTAACAAGGAAATCACAGATCTCTCCATTGATATTGCTAGCCAAGAACACATCGAGTTGCATTTTCATTTGAAATGTGCTTGATCTTTTAACTGTGTAGAGAAGATCATTTCCGTCTGAACTCTCGGCACTATAAACATTCCATGTATTATGCCATGAAAGTCTCTGCAGTAAAATATTCACGAACCACTTCACTCTAAGGGGCCGTTTGGTTTGCGGGACTAAAGTCAATAATCCCGGGATAAGATAATAATTCCGAGATAAAAATGTAACTCACTCGTTTGGTTGTAAATATTTGGGATAAAACTTATCCAGGTACTAATAATTAGTCCCGGGATAACTTATCCACCCAAATGGTGCGATAACAATCCCAAGACTATTTTTCTTTGGTATTAAATTATATAATGACTAAAATATCCTCAAAATCTATGATTTCATTTCACACATCTATATATACTAGTTTAATCCGCACGTGTCTCGCACGTGTAACGCTTTATTATTAAAATTAAATAATTTTATCTATTACGGAGATTTTTAATAAAGTGTAAAAGTTCAAATCAGTTTTCAAAATTCTTTTACATTTTAATATAATATTATAATATAAACATATGCACATATATATTTTATCATCAGAAGTTTCAAGTGGTTGACGGATCATTATTTTTGCGTATACCATATAGTTCCGCTTTTCCTTATTGCCACTGGCTAAGAGAGACACATCAATTTAAATCATATTTGTGTTATGATTATTTCATATATATATATAGATGAATGTCTACTATCATCTACAAAATTATTTATTACATTTTTATTTAAAACCAATGAGCTTCTTCTTTCCCTTGTACATTAAACCAGATACCCATCTTGCTAGATGATAGTAGGATATAAATTAACTTGGTCTTAAAATAACTAATTCTAACTGTTCTTCAAAAAGAAAATGTAGACATTCATTATAACATCAAATTACTTACTTATAAAGGGCAATAAGCAGGCACCTCTTCGACATGCCTGCTTGTGTTGCCTGCTTCAGCTGCTTCAATCGTTATTTTATTATATCGCCCCTAATTAATCACCATAATTCAACAACAACAACAACCCCAGTGTATTCCCACATAGTGAGGCTGGGGAGGGTAAGATGTACGCAGTTCATACCACTACCTCCGGAGAAGTAGCAAGGTTGTTTCCGATAGACCCCCGGCTCAAGATAAGATAAGTCATCAAAAACGTACACAAAGCGTGGAACAATATGGCAAGACATAAATATGTCACCTATAAGGAGTAGTAAACAAAGAATAGTAAGCAATCGTAATGCAGCATAACAAGAATACTGCACCGGCATAATCACCATAATTCATTTAAGTATAAAAATATTAATAATATTTAATAAAATGATAAATTGAATATAAAATGATAAATTAATTATTGATGTTTTATTTCTACTTTATGTCTTATATGAGACCTATTTAGATTTTTTCACAAATATTTTTTTATAGTAATTTCATTATATCACTGTTATAGGTCATTTAAGACATATTTGTTTCGTTGTTTCAATTGTGATTTTATCATATCACCCGTAATTAATTTTGAAAAAAAGAGAAAAGAAAAATAAAATAATAAATTAACTCTTGATGTTTTGTACTACCTTCTTCAACTGCTTTAATCATAATTTTACTATATCAACTCTAATTAATTATTATAAGTCATTTAAGTATTGACAAATTAATCATATTAATAAAAAAATAAAATAAATATAAAATGATAAATTAACTCTCAATATTTTAAATTAATTAGATGTCTTATATGAGACCCATTCAATTTTTTTTCACATGTATTTTTTATAATAATTTTGTTTTATTACTTCTAATTAGTTGTTATAAGTTGTTTAAGACATGTCTGCTTCATTGTTTCAATCGTGATTTTATTATATCACCCTAATTAATTTTTATGCTCATCTAAGAATTAAAAAATTAATAATATTTCATAAAAAAATAAAATACACACAAAATGATATGTCAACATAAAATATTTGTTTGACTATCGAAATTATATTAGTGTCACAAAAATTACGATCGGACAGAGGAAGACATAACTTATTGAAAAATTATGCTAAAAGCATTATAAATCACATATTTAACAGCTTAAAAATATAAAATATATAAAATATTCGATTGACTCTCGAACTTATATCAGTGTTACTTAAATTGGATTAGAAGAAAAAGTATTATAAATCACAATAATTAAAAATTTAAATTATTTTAATGATTGATTATCTAAATTATATATGTGTCACATAAATTAAGAAAAAAAAATAATATATATTGGCACGGGTATATTTGTAAGAGTGTAAATGTACTTCTTTTTTTTCGGAATGTAATATTTTTTATAACAAAATAAATCAATTCTACTGTAGTTTTACATAAGTAGTAAGCAATTTTGGTTTCTCCAAAAATAGTGGGAGTTTTCTAATAAGAAAAAAAAATATTTTATCAAGTTATTGGTACTACCAAAACCAAAAAGCTTTTTTTCCGATTGTAATAATTTTTTATAACAAAATAAATCAATCCTATTGTAGGTTTACATAAGTAGTAAGCAATTTTTGTTTTTCCAAAAATAGTGGGAGTTTTCTAAGAAGAAAAAAAATTATGTTACCAAGTTATTGGTACTACTAAAACCAAAAAGCTACGGCCAACTTTTATGATAGTTTTGTTGTTTCAACCTACGGTTAACTTTTATGGAAGTTATTTTAGTATTTTTTAAATTAATAGAAAAAGTATTAATTGTCATTAATTTTGATTATCTTTAATAAGAAAAGGTTTTCATCATAAATATATTTAATTAATTTTAACTCTTAAATTAGAAAAAAAGTGAAATTCTGATGACTTCTAATAAGGAAAGGTTTTACCATAAATATATTTAATTAATTTTCAACTCCTAAATATTAGAAAAATAGAGAAAAAACGATTTTGTCTAAAGTAAAGACTTTAATGAAGGGCAAAAAGTTCAAACAATATTTTTAAGACTCTTCACACTTTTAATATATTATAGATATAGATTATGGATATAGGTATACTAGTATTTCAATTATGAATTTTAATAAAAGTTAAATACTTAATAATTTTGACATAAATTTAATATTTACATTAAAAACTTATTAGTAATATATAATAATTTATCAAAAAATTAATTCAAAAATACGTATTTATTATCTAGTTGAATCTACGCACCTAATCCGCACCCCCCTACAAATGGTATCAAAGCGCAGTTATTTAAAAAATACAAAAGTAGTATATATGTTATGTTTGAGTATATATGTTTGAGTTTAATGTTTGAGTTTATGTGTTTATGAATTTAGAAGTACTATATATGTTTGAGTTTAGTTTATGTATTTAGATTGGATTTACTTGACAATAATTAATCAATATTAATTATGAGAAGACCATTTAAAAACAGAGAAGCTTTTAGAAAAATTAAATAATCTTTAATTAGTAATTATTCGGAATATATAAGTCTAAATAAAATAAAAGAAAACCCACAAAGATTAGCTTACCTAATTACCTTAATATCTAGTATTGAAGCAAAATTAATAATCCATTTAAAATTTAGAAGAATGAGACATATACCACTTAATTATGATAAAATTAGATTTAACCAAAGTACTATAAATATTGTTTGAATGAATAAAATACAAAAATACAAAGAACTAAAACAAACTATATCTGAAAAACGTAAAGAATTAAAAATAAGAATAGAAAGATTAAATTATAATATATTTGCCGGAGTTAGTAAAAACTCAATAAATGCACAAAAAGATGAAATATCAAATTTAGAATCACAAATAGATAGTTTAGAATATATATATCAACATGAACTATTTACAATAAAATGAACAAAGAAGAATTTATAATAGACGAAAAAATATATGAAAATCACGAAGGATTAAAAATAAGAATAGTATTTTCTAATTTAGGAAGAAGATATAAGAAAATAGGCGAACATTTATATTTAATGTTAGAAAAAGAAGAATTAAAATTAGAAGATAAATTGACAGCTATGGTAAGAATAGAAAGAGAAAACGAAGAAATAGATAGAAAAAAGGAAATAGAAAAAATAAAACAACAAACTACAGAAGAAATACGAAAAATAGAAGAAACTAAAAATAGTAGGATTGCTGAATCAGAAAAAGAATTACAAATGTTAAAACATCTGTATGAAAAAAGACAGAAAGAAAAAGATAAAGAACAAAAATTATTAAATGAGATAAATCAATTTAAAGAAAAACTAGAAATAGACAATAAAGAAATAAAAAACAAGGAATTAGAAATAAATAATATAGATGTTGAAGAAACAGATAATTATGATTCAGAAGATAGTGAAACATATACAGAAATATTAACAAATACAAAAAACTTAGAAATCAATGAAAAACAAGAAGTAATTAATGAAGAAAACTTAGAAAATATCAACACAGAAATAAATACTCTTGATAAAAAAGGAGATCAAAATATAATACCTAGTATATCAGAAATAAGGGAACCTACATATTATAAGAATAAGTTTAAAAGATATAATTTAAAGAATGAATATGACAAATGGACACCAAAACAAATAGTTAATAAAAATTATAACTTTTTAGACTTAGATTGTGTAATAGATACAGAAAAAACGATACAATTATGGATAGGATATATGACAAAATAATTATTAGATAATAATATAAGTATAACAGATGCACCAGAATATATAGAAAGAACACTAATAGGAACAATGAAATTATGGTTTTTAAATCTAACTGAAAATAGTAAAAGAATATTAAGAACTGACAAATCTACGGAAGGAAAAATATTAACACCTATAGAATTATTAAAAAAATATGAAACAGCTATAAAAGACGAATTTAGTAGCATGACAACAACAGAAGAAGAACAAAATGAAGAAAAAGATATAAATAGGAATTTAATGTTAAAATTAGCAATATGTAATATGTGTTACATAGATGAATATACTTGCGCATTTAAAGAATATTATTATAAAGGAGCATATAATATAGAAGAAAGTAAAGAAATAAGAAAATTATATTTTAATAAATTACCTGAACCATTTAGTTCAAAAATAATAAAAAATTGGGATGAAACAAAAATAGTAGATATTCTAGGAGCAAGAATAAAATTTTTACAACAATGGTATAGAAACCTATGTGAAAAATACAGAGAAGAAATAAAAATGGAAAAAACATTAATAAGAAATTTAGCATGTTGCAAAGATAAGATAGCACCTCAATTTGGATGCGAAGATAGATATTATAAGAAAAGAAAAAGACACAAGAAATATAAGAAATACAAAAAATCAAAATATAAGTATAAGAAACCAAGAAAAAGATATTATGTAAAAAACTATAAACATAAAAGACCATATAGGAAAAAGAAATCTATAAAAGAATGTACTTGTTATAATTGCGGAAAAATAGGACATCTAGCTAGAGATTGTAAATTACCTAAAAACCCAAAAAATAAACAAATATCAGAAATAAAAATAGAAAACACAGAATATATGCAGATAGATTACATAGATTACGAATTAGAAAGTGAAGACAGTATATATGAAATTTCAGAAAATGAAACAGATAACGAAATAGATAGTGAATTAGACGAATTAAATGACTGAAGAAGATATAAAAATATTAACAAAAGAAGAATATTTAAATGACGAAGGAACAGATCAAAAAATAATATTTGATAACAATGTATTTGATGAAATAAAAGGAAAAGAGTTAGACTTAAGTGTAGAAAAAATATTTAAAATACCAACAATAAAAAATATATTTACTAGAAAAAAGGAAGAATATTATGTAGTAAGTCAAAAAGAACATGTAATAGACTGTAGATATGCAAAAGGTAAAGTCAGTATACCACTAGTAACAGAAAGAATAATTAATAAAGAGATAAACGATATAAAAAGTAGAGACCCAATAAAATATGTACACCTTGGGGGTACAGAAATATTAATAAAAGCATGTTTTAGAGAAGGAATAGATACACCAATAGAATTATATTTAGCAGATGATAGAATTATAAAACGTATAGAAAAAAGTATAATAACTGCCATAGAAGGAAATTTAATATACCAAAAATTTAAATTTATAATAAGTGCAAATTATTCAGTAGCAGTAACAGATAGAAATATAGATAAATCACTAGTATTATATTGGAAGATATCAGGAATAGAATTAACCCCAGGAAGTAAAATATTTACAGCAAGATGCAAAAATTTATATGTATTAACGATAAAACATAAAATAACAGGAAAAAATAAGATTAACAAGATACAAATAGATAGCCCATTCGAACAATTTGTAAAAACAATAGATTATAATGATTATAGTTATAGAGACATAGATGTAGAAGAAAATCTAGAAATAATAAATGATAGAATAAGTACAACAAAAAGAACAGCTTATGATAAACCGGAATCATCAAGCTCATCAAAAAGAATAAGTTATGAAACAAGTTCAATGGATAATTCAAACCAATATTACATAACAGGAAAGGTAAATCAAAAAGAATATTTAATACTCTTAAATACAGGACAAGAAGAAAATTATATAGCAAAATATCTAGTAAAAAATGAGGAAATAAAAACCGACAATAATATATGCCCAGATCTACCAAGAAGTTTAATAAATACTAAAAATATAGCAGAAAAAGAAATAATAATAGGAATAAGAAAAATAAAAATAGAATTTGAAGTAAAAGAAGAAATGCAAAAAACAGACATAATATTAGGAATAAAATGGCTAGAACAAGTAAAACCATATAATATAGAACATACACAATTAACTATAACATATAACAGAGAGAAATTATTCTTAAGAAGAGCATTAACATAAAATGAAAATATATGTATTAATGAAGATAGTAGTAGAAGGATATTACAGTAGATATTATACGCCTATGATAGATACAGGAGCAGAAGCTAATTTATGTAGATATAATTGCTTACCAGAAAGTAAATGGGATAAATTAAAAACACCAATAATAGTTAAAGGATTTAATAACGAAGGAAGCTTAATTACTTACAAAGCTAAGAATGTAAAAACACAAGTATGGGATAAAATATTAACAATAGAAGAAATTTATAATTATGAACTAACATCAAAAGATATACTTTTAGGAATGCCGTTTCTAGATAAATTATACCCACATATAATAACTAGAACAAACTGGTGGTTTACAACACCATGTAAACAGAAAGTAAGAGCAAAAAGAGTTAATAATAAAATAAGAAAGAAAACTGATTGGATAAAAGGAAATGAAAAAATTACACAAAAGTTAGAAAATATAAAAAATACTGAAGATACAATAGAACTAGTCGTATTTTCGATAAATAAAACAGATATATTTTCAATAAATAAGATAGAAATAGTTAACAGAAAATTAGAACAATTATATAGTGAAGATCCATTAAAAGGATGGGAAAAACATAAAACTACTATAAAAATTGAATTAATAGATAAAAATAGCATAATAACCCAGAAACCATTAACATATAATTTTGATGATTTAAAAGAATTTAAAATGCATATAGAAGAATTATTAGAAAAACAATATATACAAAAAAGTAATAGTAAACATAATAGCCCAACATTTATAGTAAATAAACATAGTGAACAAAAAAGAGGAAAAAGTAGAATGGTTATTGATTATAGAAATTTAAATGCAAAAACAATAACTTATAATTACCCAATACCAAATAAGATATTAAAAATAAGACAAATACAAGGATATAATTATTTTAGTAAATTTGATTGCAAATCAGGATTTTACCATCTAAAGTTAGAAGAATAATCTAAGGAATTAACCGCATTTACGGTACCACAAGGATTTTATGAATGGAATGTACTACCATTTGGATATAAAAATGCACCAGGTAGATATCAACATTTTATGAATAGTTATTTTAAACAACTACCTAATTGTATAGTATATATAGACGATATACTATTATATACAAAGACCAAAGAAGAACATTTAAAATTATTGGAACAATTTACGGATATAATAGAAAAATCGGGAATAAGTTTAAGTAAAAAGAAAGCTGAGATTATGAAAAATCAGATAGAATTTTTAGGAATACAAATAGATAAAAGTGGAGTAAAAATGCAACAACATATAGTACAAAAAATAATAAATTCGAAAGAAGAATTAGATACGAAAAAGAAATTACAATCATTTTTAGGATTAGTAAACCAAGTAAGAGAATATATTCCAAAATTAGCAGAAAACTTAAAACCAGTACAGAAAAAACTAAAAAAGGACATAGAATATAACTATAATGAAGAAGATAAAAAACAAGTTCAAAAAATAAAAATACTTTGTAAAGAATTACCAAAATTACAATTTCCAGATGAAAATAGAAAATTTATATATATAGTAGAAGCAGATGCTAGTGAATATAGTTACGGAGGAGTACTTAAATATAAATATGAAACAGAAAAAATAGAACACCATTGTAGATACTACTCAGGTACGCTCAACGAGACAGAAATAAAATGGGAAATAAATAGAAAAGAATTATGTTCATTATATAAATGTTTGTTAGCATTTGAGCCATATATTGTATATAACAAATTTATTGTGCGAACAGATAATACACAGGTACGCTGGTGGCTAACAAAGAAAATACAAAATTCAGTTACAACAAAAGAAATTCGGAGACTAGTATTGAATATATTAAATTTTACATTTACAATTGAAGTAATTGGTACTAATAAAAATGTTATTGCAGATTACATATCAAGACAAAGCTACACAGACTGATATCATAGAAGAAGATACTCTAGAAAAAATACTCAACACCCTAACTACGCTTTCAATAAAAGTGGACAGTATGGGTAATGAGATAGAAAAGCTAAAGACTAATGAAGATAAACTGAAGTCTATAGCTACAAATCAGCTAACTCAGCAGTGTGCAGAGCTATGTCGATCGGAAGACAGTAAAATTCCAGAGCTAGAAGGAGACGTTGGGACACTCCATAAAACCCATAACGTTTATCTATCTACTTCTGCAGGTACAAGCAAAGGAGTTAGAAAAAATATGAACCTAAATAAGCTATTTGAAAAACCATATACCCCAAATACATCAAAAGATCCCATGTTTATACCCCCAAAAGTTACCACATACCGAGATAGTCTAAACCAAGACAAAAAGACATACAACTACACAACCCGTACATACATAGAAAATATCTACAATGTACAAACCTTTTTAAATAGCAACCCCAAAGCTACAAATATCCAAGAACCAGATACAAACTATATAACCCAGAGATTGACCGGATATAATAAACTAATTGCCTTACCTAAAACCAAACCAAACTTAGTTAAAACTTGCTACGAATATGGACTACTTAGTACTGTATATACCACGGACGGAACTGAGATATCCACTATACCAGAGATATATGAAACATTTATCACTTTTAAAAGAATAACCAAAGGTACCTTGTTTTTTATAAAAATTTACACGGCACCAGCAGAGATATTATTTGATGAAGTTAAAAAACCTATACAAGTTGTAAAGATAGGAATGACACGAGATATGATTATACCACAAGATATTATTTCACAACCAGAGATACCTAGAATCGAGATACCAAAATTTTATGCAAACAAGAGGATTATCGGACTATCTACAATTTTACAAGAGCTAGCAAATACATTTTGCAAACAAAATCCCATATGGAGCTACTATTCAAGAAATCATGTACTAATATATTCAAATTCAAAAGAGTTACGAGAAACAGATATGAAAACTATCAGGCAATGGATTATCACGTTGCTTAAACCAGAAACAGAACCTATTGCCAGAGCTATCAGAGAAAAATTTATTTCGAAAGAATTATTGACCAGATACTGCAAGACTATTGGACATAAATATCCAGATCACAAATGTTCAAAATGTAATGGAGGAGATAATGATGTCCCAGCAGTTCAGCTAGAATAAAAAGAGATAAAGACGCCAGCTGGAAAGATAAGACCAGAGCAATAATGGAGATACAACAGATATGACAAAATAGACGGAAGACTTATTGTAAATTGGTTTACGTAAAGATAGTAGATGACAACATCATTTAATGTAAATTTAATGTAAAGCTTGAATTTTTAGCCTTATAGGCTTAGGGTAGGCAGAATGGAAGACTTTTTAGTCTTTCTTTAATAGTTTTTGTTTGTTTTTTAGCGGACAAATGTAAAACAATGTAAAGATGTATTCTTTCTATAAATAGAAGAGGAAGAAGGCATTGCAAAAGGCAAGCCTTCATGCGTTGAAGCACAGAAAACTCTCTCTTGTCTACAACAAATATTTTTGCTTAGTTATTAAAAACAGGTATATTTCAATGGAAAAATCTATGGAGGAACAAAGCTCAGAAATATCAAACCTACCAGAACAGGTATATTTATTTATGATTATGAATAGCTAAATTCATAATTACCAACAATCATGGTATGATAAAATAAATTCATGTTAGTTACTTTATAGTAGAATTATTCGAAGAATAATATGTTAAGAAATTTATTAGCAAAGTGGAAAAGGAGAAAAATCCCTAAGAACTATGCCATCCTAAAGGTGAAACCAATAAGGCAAGAAGCCGTGGTGGGGAGTAACCAGAGTAGAGGCGCTGTTTAAGGGAAAATATCCAGATTACCATGCTAATAGTGACCGAAGAACATGTTATTTAAGAATAATCTAGTATATAGTAATCTAAGATGACCATATTTTGTTATGAACATGGTTGAAGGGAATATTTTGAAAAAAACAATTTTATGAAAATGAATAATTATTTATCTGATGTGATGGTAGATAAATTTAAAATACTTATTTTGTATGCACTTAAAGATATAAAAGTAGTAGATATAAGAAAAATCATATTAGAAAAAGCATTTGGTAAATATTACCTGACTAGAGTAAATTATATACCATACCTACCTAACTACTCTTATAAATACTTAGCATGATAAATTACATAGAATTTTTAGAAAAAGATATGAGAAATATACAGTTACTAGAAAAACAGATGAAAATAAATATAGACAAATACATGAAAAATAAAATAAAAAAATTATATATAATCTCTTAATAAAAATATGCAAGAACTACTAAGGCTAAAACAAACAATTATAAAATATCAATTTTAGAAAATAGATCATTTAGACTACCTTAAAGTTTTAATCTTATATATACTTAAAGACATAGAAATTATAGATATTAAGAAAATAATATTAGAAGAAGTAATAAACTACGAAATTGAAACAATAAATACGTTAGAACAGATATACGAAGACATTTACCCAGAAGGATATTATTCAGATCAAGACTGTGGATGTTAGAATATATTAGAAAAACTAGGGAAAACCAAGATAGTCTAAATAATGAGATTAATTATAGAAACCGAATTAAAAAAATAATGGAAGATCTAAAAGAAAAGTTAATATGGATAGAAAAAACCTTAGAAAATTTAGAAAAAAGTACATGTGATAGTTTACATAATTTAAAAAACTTACTACGAGAAGAACAACACAAGATAATAAATGACATAGAAAATCTAGAATTAGATATATACTACAGTACAGATAGGATAAATTATTATACAGAAATTTGTAACTCTGCAGTTATTACAGGATAAAATAATAAACCAAATAAATTAATGAATACATCTCACGAAAAGAATAAACCATTAAAAGAAATAGAAACTCAACTATATAGTTTATACCTAGAATACAAAAGATTACATATTACTAACGAGGATCCTAAAACACTAGATAATCTAATCACGATAATATCTAATTTAGAATATGAATTAATAAAACATCTTAAGTCAAGAAGATAAAAATGAAAATTATTCCAATCAATAATATTCATTATAAAAATAAATACATACGTATTTATTATTTAGGTGCGTAATATCCTTCTACTACTATTTGTATCTTGTTAATCTTATTTTTTCCTGTTATTTTATGTTTTGTCGTTAATACATATAAATTTTTGCATCTTGCTGTAAATATTTTACTTCCTGGGTTAATTCTATTCCTGATATCTTCCAATATAATACTAGTGATTTATCTATATTTCTATCTGTTACTGCTACTAAATAATTTGCACTTATTATAAATTTAAATTTTTGGTATATTAAATTTCCTTCTATGGCAGTTATTATACTTTTTTCTATAGGTTTTATAATTCTATCATCTGCTAAATATAATTCTATTGGTGTATCTATTCCTTCTCTAAAACATGCTTTTATTAATATTTCTGTACCCCCAAGGTGTACATATTTTATTGGGTCTCTACTTTTTATATCGTTTATCTCTTTATTAATTATTCTTTTTGTTACTAGTGGTATACTGGCTTTACCTTTTGCATATCTACAGTCTATTACATGTTCTTTTTGACTTACTACATAATATTCTTCCTTTTTTCTAGTAAATATATTTTTTATTGTTGGTATTTTAAATATTTTTTCTACACTTAAGTCTAACTCTTTTCCTTTTATTTCATCAAATACATTGTTATCAAATATTATTTTTTGATCTGTTCCTTTGTCATTTAAATATTCTTCTTTTGTTAATATTTTTATATCTTCTTCAGTCATTTAATTCGTCTAATTCACTATCTATTTCGTTATCTGTTTCATTTTCTGAAATTTCATATATACTGTCTTCACTTTCTAATTCATAATCTATGTAATCTATCTGCATATATTCTGTGTTTTCTATTTTTATTTCTGATATTTATTTATTTTTTGGGTTTTTAGGTAATTTACAATCTCTAGCTAGATGTCCTATTTTTCCGCAATTATAACAAGTACATTCTTTTATAGATTTCTTTTTCCTATATGGTCTTTTATGTTTATAGTTTTTTACATAATATCTTTTTCTTGGTTTCTTATACTTATATTTTGATTTTTTGTATTTCTTATATTTCTTGTGTCTTTTTCTTTTCTTATAATATCTATCTTCGCATCCAAATTGAGGTGCTATCTTATCTTTGCAACATGCTAAATTTCTTATTAATGTTTTTTCCATTTTTATTTCTTCTCTGTATTTTTCACATAGGTTTCTATACCATTGTTGTAAAAATTTTATTCTTGCTCCTAGAATATCTACTATTTTTGTTTCATCCCAATTTTTTATTATTTTTGAACTAAATGGTTCAGGTAATTTATTAAAATATAATTTTCTTATTTCTTTACTTTCTTCTATATTATATGCTCCTTTATAATAATATTCTTTAAATGCGCAAGTATATTCATCTATGTAACACATATTACATATTGCTAATTTTAACATTAAATTCCTATTTATATCTTTTTCTTCATTTTGTTCTTCTTCTGTTGTTGTCATGCTACTAAATTCGTCTTTTATAGCTGTTTCATATTTTTTTAATAATTCTATAGGTGTTAATATTTTTCCTTCCGTAGATTTGTCAGTTCTTAATATTCTTTTACTATTTTCAGTTAGATTTAAAAACCATAATTTCATTGTTCCTATTAGTGTTCTTTCTATATATTCTGGTGCATCTGTTATACTTATATTATTATCTAATAATTATTTTGTCATATATCCTATCCATAATTGTATCGTTTTTTCTGTATCTATTACACAATCTAAGTCTAAAAAGTTATAATTTTTATTAACTATTTGTTTTGGTGTCCATTTGTCATATTCATTCTTTAGATTATATCTTTTAAACTTATTCTTATAATATGTAGGTTCCCTTATTTCTGATATACTAGGTATTATATTTTGATCTCCTTTTTTATCAAGAGTATTTATTTCTGTGTTGATATTTTCTAAGTTTTCTTCATTAATTACTTCTTGTTTTTCATTGATTTCTAAGTTTTTTGTATTTGTTAATATTTCTGTATATGTTTCACTATCTTCTGAATCATAATTATCTGTTTCTTCAACATCTATATTATTTATTTCTAATTCCTTGTTTTTTATTTCTTTATTGTCTATTTCTAGTTTTTCTTTAAATTGATTTATCTCATTTAATAATTTTTGTTCTTTATCTTTTTCTTTCTGTCTTTTTTCATACAGATGTTTTAACATTTGTAATTCTTTTTCTGATTCAGCAATCCTACTATTTTTAGTTTCTTCTATTTTTCGTATTTCTTCTGTAGTTTGTTGTTTTATTTTTTCTATTTCCTTTTTTCTATCTATTTCTTCGTTTTCTCTTTCTATTCTTACCATAGCTGTCAATTTATCTTCTAATTTTAATTCTTCTTTTTCTAACATTAAATATAAATGTTCGCCTATTTTCTTATATCTTCTTCCTAAATTAGAAAATACTATTCTTATTTTTAATCCTTCGTGATTTTCATATATTTTTTCGTCTATTATAAATTCTTCTTTGTTCATTTTATTGTAAATAGTTCATGTTGATATATATATTCTAAACTATCTATTTGTGATTCTAAATTTGATATTTCATCTTTTTGTGCATTTATTGAGTTTTTACTAACTCCGGCAAATATATTATAATTTAATCTTTCTATTCTTATTTTTAATTCTTTACGTTTTTCAGATATAGTTTGTTTTAGTTCTTTGTATTTTTGTATTTTATTCATTCAAACAATATTTATAGTACTTTGGTTAAATCTAATTTTATCATAATTAAGTGGTATATGTCTCATTCTTCTAAATTTTAAATGGATTATTAATTTTGCTTCAATACTAGATATTAAGGTAATTAGGTAAGCTAATCTTTGTGGGTTTTCTTTTATTTTATTTAGACTTATATATTCCGAATAATTACTAATTAAAGATTATTTAATTTTTCTAAAAGCTTCTCTGTTTTTAAATGGTCTTCTCATAATTAATATTGATTAATTATTGTCAAGTAAATCCAATCTAAATACATAAACTAAACTCAAACATATATAGTACTTCTAAATTCATAAACACATAAACTCAAACATTAAACTCAAACATATATACTCAAACATAACATATATACTAATTTTGTATTTTTTAAATAACTGCGCTTTGATACCATTTGTAGGGGGGTGCGGATTAGGTGCGTTGATTCAACTAGATAATAAATACGTACTGTACTTTTTTTTTTTTTATATAAAATATAAGGTATTTGTATAACGAGATATAAGGGTGGGCATATTTTAGTTTATACCGAAAAAATCGAAAAACCAAACCAAAATTTAATTGGTTTCGGTTTTTCAATTTTTCGGATCGAATTTGGTTTGTAATTTTAAAATTTCAGTTTTTCGGTTCGATTTTCGATTTTAAAAAAAAAATTGGTTAAATCGAAAAACCAAAATTTTATAAATAAATAAATAATATATATATTTTATTATATATATATTATATATATAATATTATATTATATTATATATATAATATTTAGTAATTCACATTCACAATTAACATTTAACAACAAATTCACATACGCCGCAGGCTGTTTATGGATTGTTTTAGTGACTCAAATATTTTATAGACTATTTTGGTGACTTTAGACTATTTTATGGACTATTTATGCAGAATGTATGTTGTTTCATGGACTATTTTTATGAGTTTTGTGTTGTTTTGTGGACTATTTATGCAAGGTTATATTATATGTAATGATTAATGACGTTATTTATTATGTTAAGCTTATGATTATTTCATTTGGTTTCATCCATGTTGAGTTATTTATATTTGGGAATGAAAAACAGGTTTGAAAAAGATAATTTTTCTAAAAAACCCATCAATTTTAAATGCTCAGTTATGAAAAAAAAAAAGGCTAACTACTTTAATATTTCAAACCGAAATAAAAATTCGAAATAATCGAATTGAATTTGTAAAAATCGAACCAAACCAAATTTATTTCGGTTTGGTTACGGATGTCAGTTTTGTCAATCCGAAAACTGATAAATCAAATCGATATTAAACAACCAGACTGAACTGACCGAACGTCCACCCCTAACGAGATAGGTTAGATTTTAATGCGAATGAATATGAAACTTATCATATGAAGTTCAAATTTTTAGATGAGATGAAAAAATAAATTATAAAATTTTGTGTATAATATTTTGTTGTTTCTACACAAGTTTTTTATCATTTTTATTTTACTTTTCTACCAATTTACTCAAATAATTTTATCTAAAAATCCAAAAAAATAAATCTAACTACTACATGATTCATTGTTATATATGTTTTGGAGAAAGTAAAAAATTCAAACTTAGAAATAAAGAGAAAAATCATATGAATCAAATAAATAATTTTTTTATGTTGAGTAATGGAGAATCTAGCTAGCTATTATTTTAAAACCTTTTTCAAAACTATAGCTAATAACATTTTTCAAACGATTTTACTGATATACATATATATATATATATATATATATGTATATGTATGTATGTATAACTTTACTTTACTACTATATATAAGAGATAATGTGAGATTTTAGTAGTCCTCGCATTAATTTTTTTTTTTATCATTTTATTCCTAATTTAAATTTTAATTTCTCTACAAATTTTCATTCATTTTGATAAATTTGAACAATTATATGAGCTTATTAAATGCTACAGAAACGTTAGCTTTTCCTTTTTCTTTCCTAGGAGGCTGATTTTTATTTATATACTCATCTTCATTTATATCCAATGATTAAGATGAAGACACATCAGCCCTATCAGTTTTAAAAGGGGCTGCCATAGCACCATTACCAAGTAGTAATGCTGGGAAAGTGGCTACCACATCATCATTAACAATTATAGGTTCAATAATTTTGTGAACACCATATGCATCAACATAATCACCAACCTTTAAACCATTGGTAAATCTTAAAACATCAGCATCACTATCTAACCTGTAATAACAAACCTATTTGTTAACTCTACACCAAAAAGTTTCAACTTTTTCCACATCCAAATCTAGTGCTAACTTATGAAACAACATAATATGAAGCTCATCTATATCTACTCTAATTTTTTAAGGAATAGAAACTCCATTTGCATACCTTAGAACAGGGCCTGACAAAAAGACCCCCCCCTCCCCCCATAGGTGAATTGAAGTGTTACAATTGTATATATTTAATTAGAAAATCTGTACAATGACAAAATAACATGTACTATTAGTCAATTATCCAGAAAGCCCTAATTTTTAAAGAAATAATAAATGAATAAAAAACTTAGTTTTGATTTTACCAAAAAAACCCTAAAATGTAATCGAAATAACAAAACATGCCATTGAAGGCACATACGTCTAGTATGAGCATTAGACAACAAAAAAATTAAAAGCCCAAAAATTTTCGTACCCAATTCTGATTTTACCAAAAAAACCCTAAAATATAATCGAAATAACAAAACATGTCATTGAAGGCACAAAACTGCAATATATAGGTATAATGGGAGCATTAGACAACCAAAAAAATCAAAAGCCCCAAAATTTTTGGACCCAATTACCATTTTACAAAAAAACCCTAAATTCTAATTAAAATCTCAAAATATGCCATTGAAGACCTATCACCACAACATATACTACCTATAATAACATTTGACACAAAACAGAGCAAAACCACCAAAAAAATTAAAGAAAAAAGTTTATAATCGCGAAAATCCTAAAACCACCAAAACGAACTCTATTAAATCGACAAAAACCTTGAAATAAACTACGAAATACTACAACTTGCATAAGAGATTAAATACTTACACTGATTTGCAATAACCATCAACAACAATTGACCAAAATCAGTGAATATTAGGGAAATTTTGATGTTGGAATAAAAGAGACGAAGTTCAAGGGTCTGAAATGACCTAAACTTTTAGACATTCATTTCTATTTATACCCTGAACACGTTATTTCCTACGTGGAAATTATTTTAAAAATATTTAATGACGTATCCGTGATTGTGCAACACGTTCAAATGAGTGGACCGACAAAGGATTTAATATGTTGCTTTTTAATGGGTTCAAGGATCTAGATGACAAACATGTAAGTAGGAGTATCCACATTACAAATCAGACATAGTACAAGGGTCCACCGAGCTATTTTGCTTGCTTAGAAAAATGAGAACTTTCAGTCGGGCGGTGGATCTTGGTTAGCTTTCAATTTGAACTAATACTCCCTCCGTTCCTAATACTCCCATCATTCAACAATACTTATCCAACATTTAGTTGCGAAAAGGGTAATTATATATATTACTTTATAAATATAATAAACTTAATATTTTTAAAATTAAATTAAATAATAAATATATTTAATAACAAAAGTAACATAAATAAATAATAATATATTTATTAATTTTTCAAACAAAAAATGTATTATTAAACATATATATATATATATACATATCTATATCTATAATCTATAATCTATAATCTATAATCTATAATCTATAATCTATAATCTATAATCTATAATCTATAATCTATAATCTATAATATATTAAAAGTGTGAAGACCCTTAGAAAAGTGATTTGAACTTTTACCCTTCATTAAAATATCCTGCAATAGACAAAATTGTCCTTTTTACTATTTTCTTTAAATTATTATTTAATTATTTTTAAAATATTAGCTAGACTCCCAAAATATATAGGAAGGAGAATCAATTAATATTTTCATCTATATGTTTTATTAGGAAAAAAAATCCTAAAATAAGAGAACAAGAATAGGACTCAATTAAAAAAAATACTCCTATAAACATTAAGAATCTTTGTACATATTCTTACATGCATGAACTTTTGTTGTCGACGAATCAAGAATTGGACAACAAAACTTCTAACATTCATTGTTAGTCAATTTTTTTTCTCCAAAAAAATAGTTTGTGTAAAGGTTTGTCTTAATCATAGTTTCGATGTGTTTTCCACCTTCGCTCTTAACAAAAATATTTGAAAAAAATATTAAAGTTAGATTTAATCATATTGTTCTAATATCTCGATTATTATATCATAATTTTTATTTTGTTTTGGAATGAATTTATGCTGATAGTTATAAGTTTGGCATGATCACCAAGTCTCTACCTAATAAGTTGCTTAATTAAGTTTTAGTTCATGATCAGAATTTGGTTTAGATGTTTTTGCTTTTTCTCAAGCAATAATGGTAAATATACAATGATGATAGACAAGAAGTTAAGTTGTGTGACACTGGGAATTGTTCATTCATTCTAGGAATTTTAATAGGTTAAGATTCAACTATAACCTTGGTGCATGCTCTTGCATGCTTTGACATTATATTTTGTGTAATATTCACAATTCGACCAAAGTCATCTTATGTAGGTTATCTAAAGTTGTGTCCATGGTTCTTCTAATCGGGTTTCTAATAGGCTTGTAGCATAATACTGTTCTAATATACTTTGAATTTTGCTTAAATGTTGTCTTTCTATTTTTGATTCCTGATTTTCTCTACTATGAATTGATTTTTGCATTGTTGAACTGCTATATCTACTTCTTTTCCTTAATGATTTCTTTTTCTTTTTCCTCTTCTTGAGGCTATAGTCTTGAAGCAAGTTAACATTTTAGCGTCAATCATGATTCATGGGTGGCCGGTGAAGTATGGTTATGAGGGATTGCATCTTGGTGGCGTCAATCAACTTCACAATCAACGTGCAACTTATCTAGACATCAATCCAAGTCGCTATGGGACTTAGCTAGGACTTCCTCTCTAGACGTAAGAGAAGAGAAGGTTTCGATCCTACACAGATTCTCAAGCGATATTCGTACGTACAATTGATAACGATTTTACAAGGATCTTTCGATGATTGGAGAATTTAATACATATGAGAATGCACAAATGAATAAGTTGCTCCTATTTATCATCAAGGGGATTTATGATAATGTTAGAGGTAATTTTACTCTTTTCATCTCATCATTGTATTAGATTTTTATAACTTTGTGCACGAAAAGCCTTCTTAATATAGGTGTATTGTATATTACCATCTTCTATCATAAACTTTATTTTTTTAGAAATATGAGCCTATAATATCTATGGATGAAAATTACTTTGATAATATCTACTAAATTTCGTGGTTTTAATGATAAAATGTTTCTATAAGGATTTAAGAGTTTACCCATTGGATTCAATAAAAACTTAGATTGAGATTTATGTTTTTTTTAAAAGTTAACTAAATTTTATCAACTTTTAAGTTTTGTAAATTAACCATGACACAATAACAATAATATCTTAAAAAAATAAAAAGTATCATAAAAATTGCTATATGTTGTATGGTAGTTTTTTTGTTTTGGTATACTAACAACTTGATAGTAAATTTTCTTTTTAAACAAATAAAACTACTTTAGTTTTTGGCACCCTGACTATTTAAAACTGGCGTAGGATTGTAGGGATATATAGTATATACTAGATACAAGAGTCCGTTCAAGTACGACCCAATATATATTATTTTTTTGTCTCAATTTATATGATACAGATAAATTTTGGAGAGTCAATCAATTTTTTTATACGATCTTTAAATATTTTAAGTTTTTAATGAGATACAATACTTTTTATATAATTTTTAGACAATATCATTTGAATTTATGTGTCACTGATGTAATTTAGAGAGTCAACCAAATTTTCTATCTAATTTTTAGATGTATGTATGATCTTTAAATATTTTAAGTTGTTAATTATTATAATTTATAATATTTTTTAGCATAATTTTCAAATAATATATGCTACTCTCTTTGTCTCAATTTATGCGACACGGATGAAATTTAAAGAGTCGATCGAATTTTTCACTTATTGTTTTATATATTTTGAGTTGTTAATTGTTGTGATTTATAGTACTTTCTGTTATTTTCAATTAATATGTGTTACTCTTTTCCCAATTTATATAATTATGATAGTATATGGAGAATCAATCAAACTTTATATGTCGATAATATTTTAAGTTGTTAATTATCGTGATTTATGATATTTTTTTATGTTTTTTAAGATAATATATGTTACTTTCTTTGTCCCAATTTATGTGGTTGATAGAATTTCGAGAGTCAATAAACATTTTTATGTCCTTCAAATATCTTAAATCGTCAATTATTATAATTTATAGTAACATTTATGTAATTTTTAAATACATAACAGATAAAAATTAAGACAAATAAATTAAAATGAAGAAAAATGATAATATATAAAAGTGGACTTGGTCGGCAAGCTGGCAGGACAACGTCCAGCTGCTTCCCAAGCCACTTATATATATTATTAATAAACGCCAATACAAATCATGTAAGAGTCAAACAATAAAATCTTTTTTTATGAGTTTTTTTTATTCATAATTTGAAACTTCTATCGAACTTTATCTGTATTATTGTGTTTGGGATGAGATAGACTAATCTATAATGATGAGTGTGATAGGTGCCATCACGATTTCAGTTTTAGATCGTGACATCGAATTTATAAAGAAAATTACAAAGGAATTTTTATATTGATAAGTATTTTTAGTTAATAATACTCTATATTTTTTAAAGAAAGTATTTTTAGTTAATAATACTCTCTATTTTTTAAAATAAAAAAATTAATTACTATATTTGATTTTATTGATTGACGTGAGACACACGTGCAAAGCACGTATACTAAACTAGTATATTAAAAATGTGAAGGACCTTAAAAATATTGTTTGAACTTTTTGTCCTTTATTAAAAGTCTTTGCTTTAGACAAAATGACTTTATTTGACTATTTTTCCTAATATTTATGAGTTGAAAATTAATTAAATATATTTATGGTAAAACCTTTTCTTATTAGAAGTCATCAGATTATGGTAAAACATTTCCTTATTAGAAGTCATCATGACAACTAATACTTTTTTCATTAGTTTAAAAATTCTAAATCAGCTAAATTTGATTTAAGAAAATTTGAAAAACCTAAAAATAAATATAAAAGCGTTAGAACAAGAAAAATTTAAGAAATATCAAATTTTTAAACGTTTTAAGTACATAATAAGAATGTAATCAATGATTTTGTAAAGATTTGACTTTATAAATAAGAAAATATTTTGAATATAGAAAATAAAATAACCATAGCGCAAATATACTTCAAACTGATGCATTTCTCTTAGCCTTTGGCAGCAAGGGAAAGAGGTACTGCATGACAAATTCAAAAGTAATGATCTATCAACGACTTGAAACTTCTTGTGGTAAAATATATACTATGTGCTTACACTAAAATATATATTCATGTTTACATTATTATATTAAAGTGTGAAGAATCTTTGAAAATTGATTTATACTTTTGCACTTTATTAAAAATCTCCACAATAGATAAAATTATTTAATTTTAAATAATCAAGCGTTACACGTGCGGTTATTTTATTAAAAGTGTGAAGGACCTTAGAAATGTTGTTTGAATTTTTTGTCCTTCAAAAAATCTCTGTTTTAGAAAAAATTATCTTTTCACCTTTTCCTTAATTAAATATTAACTATTATAAATATACGAAAAATAAATATAAAAGATTTTCTGCTTGCAATTGAATTCCTAAATTTATGATAATATTTTTTGTTGGGTGCGTGACTTTTCCTTAAAAAAGAAAAGTTTCGATCGACTTTTCCTAAATAAAAAGTCTGAGATAATTCTACTAGAATATTAAATATTAATTAGTGTCATTTTTTATTATTGAGTCCTTTATTTCTATAAAAATCATTATAATTTGAGATTCTCTTCATCGACCTTTTGTAGCAAAAGGTAAGGTGCTTAGTCTGTCTGAATTCAATATTTATCTATTTTTGTACTCTGTCTTGCAGATTTTGAAGATTTTAAATTAGAGGAGTAAATTATCATGAAAGTTTGAATTTTTTGATGGGGTTTGATAAAATAAAATAAACAAAGAAATTTGAAGTTGTTGACTTTGAAGGTTGGTGTCAATTTTCTTTTATATAAAGATTGGACGAAACAAGTATGTTGTCAAAAAATCAAATGTTTATTTGTTTCTCTTTTTAACTATTTTTTTAGGAAAATTGTTCAGGTTAGGAATTTCATTTTTGTTCTATATTTGATGCACCTGGAGGCAACTTCCAAGGAGGATCGAATAGTGAAGAAATCTCAAGTCAGTTCAATCAACTATGGAATGTCGCTTGTGGATTTCTTGTTGTTTGGACAATTTCTTCGATTTTGCCCGTAGTTGTTGCTGTTCAAGTTGGCCAAAATTTCATGAGACTTACACTGCTATTTCATTTCGCATATTTTGTTCAATATGTTATATTTTAACTAACTTATATTGTCACCGTATTGAATTATATATATTGTTAATTACAAGTTGTCCACATTACTATAAGTATATGTTTCAGATTAGTGGAAAATATATATATCCCATATAAGTTCTTCATTGATTGTTTTTCATCTTTCTTCATTGTTATTATTGTGTGCTTGATGGTTAGAGTTTCCTCGATGGTTGGTCAAGAGTTTCGTATCATCATTTGGGTTGCGGATTCACGTGATTATCAAATTCATTAAAGAAATATGTTTTGAGAAAAAAAGGTTAGTGTTTAGTAGCCCTACATGTAGGAGCCAACACTCTTTGCTAAATTGACATAAGGTATGTTGTACCCCATGCCTTATAAGAGCACATTCCCCAGGAGTTGACAAGGGAGATTTTAGTATTTTTTAAATTTTGGATTTCAATTTCTTTCAAATAATATACTTCAGTTGGCAACCGTTCCGTAGGTGGTTTTATTATGTGATCTAGGTCAAGACATAAATATCCAACTTAAATGCCTTTGTCCATTGCAAAGATAATTGTACCATATTTTTCTTCTATTTTCCAATCTTAGCTGATTCTTAGGTATATGTTAAATTTAACATGTACATTCTTATATCTAAGTTTCTAGCAATGTGTTTTTGTAGGTGCCACTTAATTGATCTTTTATTTGAGAGAACGATTTCAATATATTTTATCCCATACGTTATTTGTAGTAGTCGTTGCCTAAGACCATTCATAAAATGATTGAAGGAATCTCTTTGTACCTCAAACTTTCCGATCTAAGGAGATCTCAAAAAGTAATGTTGTCGATGACATGGTCGCTAGCAATGTCTTTCTTCATGAATCTGTCGAGCACCCTGACCATGTTGTTGTGATTGAGATAATAATACAACCTAGAAAGTAAAAGTATTAGTGACACAAACCAAACTAAGGCCTAATCGTGTCGGGTAACTGAAGTCCAACAAGGACCGAAGACTACCCCCAATACCCACTATTAACCACCCTACATCCCAAGTCGAATGAATTTCAAACATATAACAAAATTAAATAATAATAATCTAAAGACCATAAAGTAAGTCTATAACCATAACCAAACAGCCACAACCAAATATCCAACCAATACCAATGCTAACACTAATACCGACACCGCCCATTCCCATAGTAGTTCGACAAAGCCTCTAATCAGAATCAAAGAATATTCGATCAAGAATGCCCCCAACCATAGCCAAAACCAAAACCAAAACCAAAGAAATAAAAATAATGAAAAAAAGTCCATAGCATGAAATGGGGTTTTCCGGAGTATGGAATCTTACCACTTCAATGTGACCCAAAGTTGTCCCCAAATCTAAGTCACTGAGCAGGAGGAATGGTAGTATGGCCGATTTTTGCATCGCGTGGGGATACAACATCTGAAGATGATTAGCAGAGTGAATGCTAGCATGTAACCCAGGGATAAATATAAACTAATGTCATCATTCAAAACCAAATCAAATAACCATATGCAATTACATATATACATATATATATTGATATTGTCGGGATAGGGAACAATGTTTAGCGTGCATTTAAAGTCTTAACCTGAATTGTGTAGCTTACCATCATAAAATCCACCCACGAGCTATATGGGTTTATCTCTCCCTTCTGAAAAGGCCCCGATGTATGTTAGCCACACGAACCAGAGGTATCAAGAAAGACCAAGGAATTCCCCAACCCCACATTAAACCAAGTTACAATCATATTGTCATGCCCGAAGCTTCCCTCTAGTTGTAACATTATGCTTAAGGACACAAGTGACCCCACACCAACCGATGATTCGGTACCTATTATGAGCACTGAAAAAATAGTAATGGGATAACATGTGTGGAAGATAATCTGATAAAATACTAGTACAATGTAATACTGAAATATAATTCAGCATATCTGAAACAACTGAATAGACTGAGAAAAAAACAATTGATTGTCTATCTGTCTGAAAACCTCTAGAATTCAAAAGAAGTTAATGGGATATACCACCAACTTTGAGTGATTGAACATAAAGAGTTACTGAAATAACAGTAATAACATGTCATGTCCTCGATGGATGAAAACTTACCACTACAACTGCTGGGTAATGCTAAACTGTCTAAGGACGGTCGGGGAACTGAGCATACAAACCTCTTTTATAAGACAACATAGCACGAGAGAAAAGTATGCGGTCAGTACTTTGAATGTACTGGTACGTGATATAAGGACAACAAAAATACATATATTAACTGAGCATGGATCCATGAATATTTAAAACTAAGAATGCAAGACCAAGTAAAGCATGAACTAAATTTAATCTGTAAAACTAACTGACTGAATAATTGAAAGTTTTATTACTTGGTCATGCAAACCTAAACTGACATAGACTGAGTACTGACTGAAACTGTGGTAGCTATTATGTAACTGACATACCCCAATCTGATCTAATCGAGGTCTAACCTGTAACCCCAGTTGGAAGGGTGTCAGTACCTTGCCACTGGTACCAAACTGGCTGTGTAGATCCAATAAACTAGTGTCCCAAAGGACTAGGGAGTCACCATCTATTAGCAGGTACCCCTAAGAGAATGTCAACCCTCAACTGGAAGAAAGACCTCTCAAAACCTACGCTGGCTATGTAGTTCTGAACCTCAGAGATTTTTACTAAAGTCACACCCTCTACTGGAAGGTGAACCCTTATCCCTGGGTTTTTTCGGTGCTAAATCCTACTCCCAACTGAACTGACACTGTTTCTGACTAAGGTCAATTGAACATCTCAACTGATAGCGCTCAACATGATCTTAACAAACTGAGTATGATAATAAAATCATGAATGGACTGGCTCCCTACTTGAAAAGTCTGAAAAGTAAGTAAATACATAGGTATCAGGTGTTCATAACCCGCCAACACTAATGATTACAACATTCAATAACAACACTTGAAACAGTGACATAAAGTCTTAATTTAAAGACCCAAAATATAATATGTGTTACCAAACTGATAAAGTCCATGAATTTGGATATATGAATGTATTAAACTTGGGAGGATAACAATTTCACATGCTTTAATTCATAATTTCATAATTTGATATGGGAGTAATTGAATATGACATGAGTAGTTGAAATTCAAAGCATGAAGTAATTTAATTTACATGAGGAAAACATGTTGACATAGCTTGAGTTCAAATTTCTAAGATGACATAGATTAAATTCATGATTTATGTGGATAATTTCATAAAAGAATATTAAAAATACATACTTGAACAAAAAGGGAATTTTTGGGACTCAATAGTGGAAGGAACCCATTGATGAATACCCCATATACCTGGAATTGCTTGACTTGTAAAGAGAGCTTGAATTTTGAGACTTGAAAAACGACTTGGTGAGAGAAACCCTAATCTTGATGATCTTGTAGATGGGAGGAGGAAAGTATTGTTAATTGACTAAAAGTGGAGGAAAATAACGCTCCATTTTAGGTTATAAGTCATGGTTTGGGAGTTAATAGAGGGGAAAAGACCAAAAGGCCCTTTAACTAAACATTGCAGAAATTGGTCGCCAGTCTATATGAGTCAACCATACGACTCGTATGGTGAAGGTACGACTAGGACTCTTGACTCGTAAGATTGGCAGGATCTAAGAGAATACACACTGGTCAACATACGAGTCTAAGCCTATGACTAGTAACATCTCCATATGACTTGTCCCCGCACTCGTAACTTAGATAGAATCTTAGGGATCCTATACTGTTGTACTCACTAATTCACTTCATATGACTTGTATGTTGTAGTATAACTAAAGGGAAGGAGTCGTACCTAAAATAGAATGTCAACTAATTTACACTGTCTTAGATACGACTATGACATACGACTCATATATTGTATGTACGACTCAAGGGTATGAGTCGTATGTAGTATAGTGGCATTTATGCACGGGGTATTACAATATCTCCCCCTTGGAAACATTCATTCTCAAATGTGTCCGGTTAGGCTGAGAGTACTAAGGAAACTGAGATCGTGTACTGAATGCTTATAAATTGAAACATGATCAAACTATTAAGTCTGAGTCATGATACATTGATTAAATCGAATTCATGAATGCACATTATGATATGAGGATGACTATATGACTGAAATAGAAAATGAGAGAGTTAACTTTTGAGTAATAATTACCTCCAACTAGATCTGAGTTCGTAAAGAATAGATGAGGATATTTGGTTCACATATCTCCTTCTGCTTTTCGAGTAACTCCCTCAACGGACTGATTTCTCCATAGAACTTTAACTAAGAGGACCTCTTTATTCCTTAACCTATAAATCTATCATTTTAGGATCTCAACTGGAATTTCTTGAAAGGAATGACTATCATTTACCTCTATACTCTCTAAGGGAACGACTAAAACTAGGTCGCCAATACATTTCTTTAGCAATGAGACATGAAATACCAAATGCACTGATGCCAAATCTGCAGGCAACTCTAACTCATAAGATACCTTCCCAAAATGGCTCATAATTTTCTATGGGCCAACATAACGGTGACTGAGTTTCCCTTTCTTACCAAATCTCTTCACTTCTTTCATAGGCAAAATTTTCAAATAAACAAAGTCACTAACATTAAACTCAAGATCCTTTCTCATCACATCTGTATAAGATTTTTGATGATTTTAGGCTATCTTTAGCCTCTCTCAAATTAGCTGAACTTTCTCCATCGCCTCAAACACCAAATCCGTCCCTATCAAAGTAGCCTTACCTAATTTAAACCAATCAATAAGATAACTACATCTCCTCCCATAGATAGCCTCAAATGGAGCCATCTAAATACTAGAGTGATAGTTGTTGTTGTAGGCAAACTCAATAAAAGGTAAGTGGTCATCCCTACTACCCTTAAAGTCAATAACACAATCCCTCAATATGTCCTCTAAAGTATGAATGGTTCATTCTGACTGATCATCTATCTGAGGATGAAAAGCTGTACTGAGATGTACTTGGGTACCATGGCCCTTCTGAAAAGCCTTCCAAAAGTGAGAGGCAAATTGAGTACCTCTATCCGAAATGATAGACTAAGGAACTCCATTCAAATTCACCAACTCCCTAAGATAAAGTATAGCATAATCCTCAGCTGAAAATGAAGTATGAACTGGCAAAAAATAAGTTAACTTGGTCATTCTACATACAATGACCTATATCAAATCATGCTGACGACGCGTATGAGGCAATCCTGTCACAAAATCCATGTTCACCATCTCTCACTTCTAAGTGGGGATGCTAAAATCCTAAAGTGTACCACTAGGCCTTTAGTGTTCAACCTTAACCTGATGACAGTTCGAACACTTAGCCATAAAATCTGCTATATCATTCTTCATACCGCTCCACCAATATATCTCCTGTAAATCACAATACATCTTAGTGGCCCCAAGGTGAATAGAATATTGTGCACTAGACATTTCAGCTATTACTCGATGTCTCAAATCATCAACACATGGAGCACATAGTCTACCATGACAACAAAGCACACCATCTCCTCCTTGGGAGAAAACCTCCACCTTCTGATCTCTAACTGCCTCCTTCAATTTGACCAAACTAGGATCCTTATCTTGTTTTTCTTTTATTTTGGCAACCAGTTAAGATTTCGAGCCATTCTGAAGCTATATAATACCTTGGGCTGAATCAACCAACCGAACCCCTAACCTAGAGAGATGGTGAACCTCATGGACTAACTCCTTCTTATCATTCTCTATATGAGCAGCACTACCCATAGACAATGTACTAAAGGAATTTGCCACTACATTGGCCTTGCTTAGATAGTGCAACACACTCATATCATTGTCTTTTAATAATTTAAGCTACCTTCTCTGACAAAGATTCAAGTCTTTTTGCGAGAATACATACTGCAAACTCTTATGATCTATGAACACATCAACATAAACCCCATAAAGATAATAGCTCCAAATCTGTAAGGTAATGACAACAGCTGCCAACTCAAGATCATGGGTTGGATAATTCTTCTTATGGGGCTTAAGTTGTCTAGAGGTGTAGGCTATGACCATACATCTCCACATTAGTACATAACCAAGACCTTAGTTGAGTATTCTATGTAACAGATATGCATGTCCAGTATAAGAACTCAGTATATAACCAGTTTCATGTCACTTAGTCATGTTTCAGATGTTCACAATCCTTAAGTAAGTTCAGTTGATCAGTATTCTTATCCTAACAAATGACATTCAAGGATAAATGTTCCCAAAGGGGAGATATTGTAATACCTCAAACTTTCTTCAAGTCGAGTTTTATCCTTAAGAAGAGTAAGGGCTGACTTCCTAAGTGAGAATTTTTTTTAAACTATGTAGAATTTCCCTAATATCAACTTTTTTTCATATGAAGAATTGAATAAGATTTCTGTCGATACTAAATTAGCCCAAATCTGACACTCGAACGAAGAGTTAGAGCCATTATAGTGAGACAGTGTACCACCTGGTACTTTGGCGCGTTGCGGAGTTAGCCAAAATGGAAATCGTCAAAATCCAGTAAGCCTCCGTGATTCCACCACATCGCGGTGTATTTCCAGTTTACAACCAAGGTGGCAAAGTGATTTACACCACATCACGCCATCAAGCAATTTCTCAATTGTCCAATTTCCAGTAAGCTGGCGCGATTATGGCGCATCGCGCCAGCACACAAAATTGAGATTTTTAGATTCCGCTATTTAATTCCAAGGGCATCTTAGACTTTTCCCATGACCCCTATCATCCTTAAACACTAAATAAAACATCCAATAAGCCCTTATTCCATTATTTTCCTCACTTTTCTCTCAAGAACATTATGTTTTCTCTCAAAGGGGTAAGGACCCTAGCCAAGAAACCAAGAACAAGACTAAGGATTTTCTTCAAGAACTTCAAGAAAGATTCCTCTAAGGTATGTTAGATGTTGATTCTTGGGTTTCTTCCACCCAAGAAGCTCAAGAATCTTTTTCAAAATTTTGAGGTTTACGTATTTATTAGATTCCATGATTTATGTGTATTAGAGTTCATGATTTTGTATTGTTGGATTTTAATTCATAATTTAGACTACCAATTTCAAGAATTAATTTTAGTATGTGATGAATTGTATGATGTTCATGATAAACCCTCTTCAAGTTGCATGATATTAATGTATTCATGATGATTAAGTATAGAATCTGTGGTATAACTAAAGCATGCTCCCCATATGTTTGATAGAATGCTTAAGTAAAGATAATAGTGCCTATTTAGTATGTTAAGCATGAAATTCCCAATTTTGTGATAACTAGTGCATGCCAAGAGTTTGTTGAAATGCCTTAGTGAATGTATTATGATAAGTTGCATGCATTCTTATCCATGTGTATTCCTTATTGAACAACTATGAGATATTAGTATGCATTCCCTATACATTTACATGTGTATGACATTCAAGTGATTGATGAGATATCGTATTGATTGTGTTGTGAATGAAAGTTCATGGTCATGATTATTCAAGAATGGTTATGTTTTACTTTTATGTTATCGAGTCCTGGGGGTATTTATACCCGATAAATTAGATGTTGTCTAGAGCCAGTGTCAGTTTTCACGATAATCTCAGTCAAGCCATGATCCTTAGAACTCGGTCAGTTACAGAATTTAGTACTTTCAGACAATTACAGAACTTAAGAAATCTCAGTAATCTAAGTATCATTAGCATTCTAAATTTAGTTCAGTAGTTAACTCAGATTTTAGTAGTAGTCAAGAATTCAGTTTTAGACCTCAGTATCATCCAGTCAGATAACGAGATTCAGAAGTATTTCATCAGATAATGGAATTAAGTAAACTCAGTCAGATTAGTCAAGTAAGATAATCAGTAATAGATTCAACTCAGTCTAGTACAGTCCAAGAATTAGTTTAGTGTCTTTTAGTTGGGAGTAGGAACTAGCACCGAGCGAGTGCAGGGATGACATCTTCCCTTTTAGAGAGGCAGAGTCGCTAGTAATAGTACCTAAACTCCAGAACTACGTAGCCAGTGCAGGACCAGGAGTCACTCGTTAGATTAAGGCTTGAATATCATATTGCCTTAGGCTTGACTTCCTGTTCAGGGTGACCCGTTAGAGAGACTTGACCACAACAGAGGTCTTTACCCGTGGCATGGTATTAACACTCTTCCATCTGGGGTTACAGGTTGGACCCCACTAGATCAGATTCGGAGCATGTCGGTTAAGTGAGAACTCTCACAGTTGCACTTTCAGTATCAGCCTTCAGAGTAGAACTCAAAAATCAGGACTGTCAGATACAGTTACCCATCTCAGTAAGAAACTTAGATAGTTCTATAGATTTATGGACCACCCGCTAGATAGGCCTGGTATCATACTAATAGAGCTGGAGATCACCCGTTAGATAGGCTTGATCTCAAACTCAGTCCATCATTTCTATTATTAAAAGATTCAGAGATCTTCCGCTAGAGAGGACTGATCTCAACTTCAGTACTCAGTTATCAATATCAGAAGATTCAGTTATTCAGTATCTCAGTATTAGTAGTGAGTTCATATGTCAGTAAAGTAGTATCCGAGTATCAGTATTCAAAGTCACGATGATTTTAGTTATGGTTTGTGCATTCATGCATATGTCCTCATTTAGTACTCTCATGTTATTCAGTTAAGCTATGTTCATGCATAAGCCCTTGAATTTAGCCTTACCTCATCTAGCATACCAGTAAATTCAAAGTACTGACGTATACTTTTCTCTTGCGCTATGGTGTCTTATACCATAGGTTCAGAAGCGCAAGATCCGGAGCACCTTTAGCAGTCCAAACTCAGTCAGCAGCAGCAGAAGTAGCAGTGAGTCCTCTTCATTCGAGGATGATCCTTATTTTATTATGGCATTAAACTCAGTTTATTTTCAGTAGACGGAGTTAATTGGGGACATATCCCATCAACTCCACAGTTCAGACAGTTAAAGTTTTTTCAGATAGATGTATCAGCATTTAGTGTTCAATTTTGAGTATTTTAGATGTTTTGAACCTTATGGAAAGTTTCCACCAGATTTTTGTATTTATTATATTATATTATGCAATGCTCAGGTGCAAATATCAATAGAGGGTTAGCTTGTGCTCCTTTGGGATCATGAGCCCCGTGTGGTGTTCTGATTCTAGAAAATTAGGGCGTTACAGGGGGGCGAGCTCATGAAGACCTAAACTTGCATTTGAAAAATTTTGTGAAAGTGTGCGCCCCTTTTGACACTGCTCATATCTCAGAAGATTCTATATGGTTCCACTTTTTCTCATTTTTATAATGGGTGAGGTGGTTTTGTGGCTATATTCTCTTCCCACTGGGTAAATCACATCGTGGTATGAACTTACCAGTGCTTTCTTAGATTTATACTTCCCACTATCCAAGATATTGCAATTGCATGGCAAAATCACAGTTTTTGTTAATTGAATGGAGAACCTCTATATGAGGTATGAGAGAGATTTAATGGAAACCTCATGCAATGTCCTAACCATGAGTTCCTAAATAAGATGCTTCTCCAAATATTTCACTGGGCTTTGGATCAACTAAACAAAATCGTAGTGGATAATGCAGCTGGGGTTTACTTGTAAAGTTGTCTTTTAATTTGTCTACAAACTTGCTTGAGGAAGTCACAAACCAAAATCAAGGGTGGAATAACCGAGCTCCGAGGTAGATAAAGGGTCCTATACCACCTCCAATGTTGATAAAGAGCAAAGAAAGAGAGATAAAAAGAGGGAGGAAAACATGACACAAATAATAACACAATTAGAGCTCCTAACGAATTATGTGATGGGTACCTCCACAAAAATGGTGAATTCTATGACATCCAAGGGATATGATGAAGATGAGGCTAAAAGGTTTGATAAAGAAGTATTTTTCTACTATCCGGTGGGTTCCCGCCTAGTTTATCAAAGGCAAGGTGGGAACCAAGGTTGGACCGATCGTGAAAGAGAACATGATTTGCATGATAGGGATAGAGATTGTGATTAGAGGGATAAGAAAAGGGAGTATAATCAATATGTACCTCCTTATGACCGAGCAAAAGTCAAAGAGTCCAATTCTGTTGATCCCGAAAAGTTTAAGACCGAGGATGTGTTAGAAAGGATCTATATGAGAGTGGTGGGAATAGACAAGATGGTCCTAGAATTAAAAGGAGACTTCTAAAAAATCAACCAAATGGTTGTATCATACTCCATATCAATCAAATAATTGGAGACTCAAATTAGCCAAATCTCTACCCAACTTAATGCTAGATAAAAAAGGGGCCTTCCTAGTGATACCATTATGAATCTAAAAAATAATGCGCAAGTATTGGCAATTTTCACTAAGAGTGGAAAAAACCTTGGTGATCATATGGTGGAAGTTGAAGAAGAGGCCTATGTTGAACAGACAAATGTGAAGAAGAAATATGTGGTAGATTTAAATGAGGAGGCTCCGAAGTCTTAAGATGGAGATGAAAAAGCACCAATGATAATTGAAGAAATGGTTGATGAAGAAGGAGATTCAAAGGTAGTTGAGAATGATGAATCATAAAATGATATGATTCTTACCATGTAGGTTCCCCCATTCCCTCAAAGCCTCAAAAATGAGGATAATGCCAAATTCAATACATTCCTTATTAAGCTTACCAATTTATCAATTAATATCCCGTTGCTAGAGGCCATTCAAGAGATCCTAGGATATGATAAGATTATAGAGAAGTGGATGTCAAAAAAATGTCTTGTTGAGGGTGAAACCATAGAATTACCCATAGGTATAGCGCTATCATGACTAGAACTATAGCGGAAAAGAAATAGTTTCCCAAGGCCTTTACAATCCCTTACACCATAGGGACACACGAGTTTGAGAAATCCTTGGTGACCTTGGTGAAAGCATCAATCTTATGCCCTATGCAATCCATCAGAGGCTTAGGTTGGGCACTCCTACTCCAACAACAATGAGGCTATTGATGGCGGACCGATCTCTTAAGAAACCAGTTGGAGTTTTGTTTGTGTAAATTTTATCACGCTTGATTGTGAAATCAACCAAGAAATACCTATTATCCTTGGGCGACCTTTCTATGCAACCAGAATAGCTATTGATGATATGGAGTTAAGAGAAATAAAATTTTGGGTCCAAGATGATAAAGTGTCTTTTCAAGTATGCAAGACCAAGAAACAACCCATGGAACTATAAATGGTGTCCGTCATTGATGTTGTGGACATGAAGGTGAATGAGGGGTCCCTTACGAATCCAACTTAAAACAATGAAGAACACCGTGCTGCAATGATAAATTAGGCGCTAGGTGGGAGGTAATCCACCAACTTCACAAAAGTGGCCCGTATCCTTTGTTTTTGATTTAGTAGAGAAGGTTTCATTTTTATTGGTGACTGATCCTTGAAATTATGGTGCTATAAGGTATTTTGAAAAAAGTTGAATAGGGTAAAGTATGAAAATTTTGTGCAGTGAATTGAGTAGGGGAAAATAGAGGACAAAAATGGCCTCAGTTACCGCGATCGCAGCACCTGTCCAATTGAGATCGCGGTGGCCGCTTGACCGTAATTTCAGAACTTGGACCATAATCGCGATCATGACTGGTTAAAAGGCCAGTCACCTACCATTTCCCCCCCCACACTCCCTTTTCAATTTTCTCTCAAATTGCAATGGATTTTGGTTGAGTTTTGGCATCCAATTTGTGAATCAACATCCCCCTTTGTATCCTCAATCCGGTATGTGGTTCAAATTCCCTCTTTTTATGTGTTTATTTAGGCCTTAGAACTCATGTTTTAGGAATGTCCTAGAATTGTGCTTTTCATGCAAAATCTTTGTTAAATTATGCTTGTGTGGCGTGTCCACTGTTGTAATTGGTGTGCATACATTTGGGGAAGCCTTGAGTACCCAAAAATTGCTCAAATTTGATAAAATTAGTTGTACACACCAAGTGCCCGATTAAATAACTATTTGAGTTCACTGTTAGTTTTTCTATGTTATGAGGGAATAATCGATTACCTAGAAAGCATGTTCCTTGCTCTTAATGATGTTTTTGCTTTAGAACACAATTTGGTATTGAAATTGGACAAATTGAGTGTTTAAAAAGTTTTTTTCTCGAAATAGCCTCTATTACTACAATAGTGATCACCTGATCGCGATCGTGGTACCGCAATTGCGGTCACATAATTGGAATCACGATATCTAAGGCTGATTTTCAACCTCGATCAAAATCTGCTAAGTCTATTTGTTGCCCAAAAATTTCTAAAGCACCACCCCATTGGTTTAAATTGATAACATAGCATAGTTTTCAAATATAAATGTTAATGATTAATGCTATTGTGTTATTCTTAGGTTTTAAGCCTCAATATGGAAGAGTATGATCAAACCTAGTTCATGGCCACAGAATGCCACAATCTATACTATGCTGACCTTCCTAAAACCAAATTGCTCCTCGAGAGAGGCATTTACTTGGGTAGAGTGTCGAAGAAGCTCCAGGAATTTCACGCCTGCTTGGTAGCCACTAGGTGGAGTTGTTTTACCCCTGATCCTTTCTGGGAAAATGAGCATTGGGTTAGGAAATTCTACCCTAAACCTAGCATAATATCTTTCTCTGAGCCAGTTGTGTGGATTCGAGGGAAAAATGTCCACTTCAGGGATGAACAAATTAATAATTTATATGGGCTGCTGGATGAGGATATAAGCCAATTTGAGGTAAAGGGGTGTGAAACAGGGAGTTAGAATGTAAAGAAGTTGTGTCCTGACAAGGAGGTTCCTTGGGCGGCCACCAAGAGTGGTATATCGTTGAATGATTTCACAGTTGAGGCAAGAATATGGTTGAAGATTATTTGTAGTAGGGTTTCTCCATGCACACACATGACTGCTGTTCCAGATATGCCAGCCTGGATGGTTTCTCGTATGCTAGACAACATTTCTTTGAATGTTGGCAGGCTTGTGATTTCAGATATGAGGCACTTTAAGATATATGCTGGTACACTATTCTTATGCAATTCTTCGATTATTGAGTTGTTCAAGAGACCGAGGGTTGAGGAGTACCCTGGAGAAACTTGCATGCTCCTAAACACCCCCATTTATCCTCTTAAGATTCGGGGTAAAGGAGCATCGGGAAAGAGCAAAAAGAGAAAGATCGACATGGGCAAGTCGATATGTGAGGACATAGACTCATGTAGGCCATCCACAACAGGTCCTATTGAGGAGATCTCAGTGGAATAAGGGTAATAAATAAGCTTGTAGAAGGGTTGCATAAGGGGCCGGGAGAGTCTTCCACCACCCGTCATTCCTTTATGGCTCAGTCCGATTATGAGATATATCTGGAGGATCAAAAAAAGAAAGGGGACACTATTGCTAGGCTTGATAGACCCTACTCATCTTTGGTAGATTTTCACAGGGAGTTCATGGACTCACATGAGAAGATGAAGAAGAGGGAGAAAAAGAGAGACAAATTATTCACCAAGATGTGGAAGTGGGTGAAGGGCCTTTGGAAGGTCCTGAAACCCAGAGACAAAATTACCTCTTCCAAAGTTGATAGTATTGATGAAGCGTTCAGTTCTAATGATGCTAGAGGTGATGATGAGTACGAGAGTGACAATAACTCTTGATGCAGTTACATGGAGCATCTATTTACTCTCTTTTTGCTTTATTGATAATAAAGTGAGGTTACTGCAAACTTTTTATTGGGGGTGACTATCTTTGTATTCCTTTCATTTGGCCTATATTATTGAGATATTTATGGATGTTTTGATATTTATTTGGATGATTTTTATTTTTATTTTGGATTTTAATATTCGGTCACTCTGATGGTGCCCATATTTCATAGATTAGTTGCTTGTTTCATTTTTAGTTTTTATTTTTATTTTAATCTTATTTATGATGATATCGGATGAGTCTTTCCTATGATAGATTGAGTGACGGCATTCTTAAGATAAAATCATCATGATTGGGTTTTGAGCCATGGATATAGGGAAAGTCTGAGTACCTGTAGCATTAGAGCTATAAATGCAAGGAAAATCTAAGTACCTGTGGCATTTTGGATTTGGGATTGCCTTATACCTATGGTGAAGTTTGAGTAGCCATATGGTTTTCCCTCATGAAATACCAAATGTGAGACAACGGCTTGTGTTGGTACCAGCAATAACAAATTATGCGTGCTGAAAATGCGAAGCAAACACCCCCCTTCATCCAATTTTTTTTGAAAACCAAGGGCATGGAAGTGAGTAATTTTGTAACAATACTCTTTTTGTGACTCTAAAATCTTTAGCTTGTAGAAATTGGTGCATACTCTCTTTTGTCTCTAGTAGGAGGTGCAATTGAAACTCCTTAAAAAGTTTTCATGCCAAGTGCGGTGAGCGTAATTGTCTAACTCTCATGCATACTTGTACTATCTAGAACTTGCCCCATCATCTCTCAAGTATAATTATGATTATGCTTGGTTGGTGAAATGATATTAGGCCTTTTTTGTGAACATAGGAACCCACTTTAGACTAAATAGCCTACCCGTACATAGAATAGTATCCTTAGTTACACATTTTTAGCCTTTAAACCTATCTTTGGCAACCATATCACAAGCCTTGAACCATTCAAAGTTTTTCCCTCTTTTGAACCCTACCCTTCTTGAACTTGGAAAATGAAACTTGAGGCCAAATGCCTATGTTTGGGGTGGTAAGTTTTGGAAGATTTGACATTGGGCCATGATAATGTAAGTGGATGGCTATGATGCAAAATAAAGAAAGTGAAGTTAAAAAGAAAGAAATCATCAAAAGACGTATTAGCTTTGATTGCAAAAGAAATATTCAAAAAGAAAATGCTTTCAAAGAATTGGGCAAATCAAGGTAGCAAAAGTAGGAATGTGTGAATTTTGGAAACAAATGAAATGGTCCATGGTCAAAAGTTAGGTTAAATAGTGTGATGTAGATGTTCCAGGAGGGTGTAGTCACTTTATACCCAAATGATATCATACCCTTTCCTGAACCTACGTTACAAACTTGAAAAAGTCCTTTGAGATCTCTAACCAAGTGTATTAATTGTAGTGGCGATTAAAAATAAGGTCAAGCACGTGGTATTGTACTTGTTAGAATTGAGAGAGTCTTTGTGAGAGTGAGTGTTTGCACTTAAATCCCTTGTTGAATAATAGATAATTTGGTGTGTGGGATTTTCTTCTTGTGAGGAGGCATGCAAACCAATTGAGGTAGCTGAAATTGTCATCTTCCAAAAATTAGGCAAAGGAGTATAATTGAATTAATATTGATAGAGAACCACTTCTCGAGAGTTAGTGATTGTTGCATTATTTTTCTTCAAAGTCCTTTGCATCTTTGAGATTGTGTTTCATATTGAGAGGAGCCGTGAGAATAGATTTACCCATGTTATAGAGTTACTTGTTGGTGTGAATCAAGTTTTAAGTCATTGTGATCATTTGGTCGTATAAATAGGCTTATATTTGAATTGTATCATTGAGTGAGAAGTAGTGTTTCTTGAGGACAAGTAAATGATTAAGTTGGGAGTGTTGATGAGTGGTACATTTACCACTCATTTACATCTAAATGCATGCACACTTAATGATATGAATGAGACGACTTTGTCATTTGAATACACTAATTCCCATATTTTTTAGGTATACAGATGATGAGATGAAAAGAAGTAAAGTTAGCTAAAAAAGGATCAGAAAGGGAAAAAAATGCAAAAGCTGGAAAATCAGAAGCAGGATCTAACCTCAATTGGGCCAGTCAAGATTAGTCAGAGCCAGCAATTGCGAAGGACTCACCGCAATTACGGGAATTAAGATCTTGATCAAGCTAGGGTGATCGCGGCGACGTGGGTTTACGCTAAGGGATAGATATATAATTTCATAGAACCGACCCCAAATCCCTTATAAGATAAACCCTTTCATTTTTGGGGATCTTCCAAACTAGAATTGAATTTGGAACATTTTGAAACCCTACCAAATTGGGAAACTTATTGTGGCTAATTTCTCAAGTAGTTTTGGTTGTAATTGCAGTTGGATATTTGATTACTCTTAATTTCAATTTCCATGGAAACATTGAATGATCCTTTTGGTATATTCCTTTTCTTTAACTTCATGAGTAGCTACTAATAGATCTTGGGATTATATTGAAATAGGGTGCAAATATGTATGGGTTGTGATTTATTAGTGTAGATTCTTGGTTAATGATGATGGGTTTCACTAATGCTTTCTTGATTGAGTTGGAATTTGTGGGTGAAAATCCCAAATTCTCAAAACCTCACATCATCTTTGAAAGAGTGATGTGAGTGTACTTTTTGATCCTATATCATCATTGAAAGTGGGATATGAGGGACAAAATATATGCTTATGGATCCTATATCATCCTTGAAAGAGGGATGTAGGTGACAAGGTATTAGATAACAATAGTTAGATGTAGTTGATTCCTTTTTCATTATATTAGAAATAAGGATGAATTGAGACTTAACTAGATCTTGGTCATCTTCCTAGAAATAAGGATGCACAATTGAGGTATTGGGTGGATTTGATTGTTACATCCATGAGGTATCCGAAAGGATCCATGGTAAATCTTGAGGTTTGGTTGAAAAAGTATCATCAAGAACCCCTAACCTGGTGATAGAGGAGTGACCTAAAGAGATGGAGACTAAGAGAAACAAGATAACAAACAAATGCAATAAAGTAAGATAGATAGCTTGACATACGAGATTACAAGAAATGGGAACCAAACCGTGTATCAAATGATAAGAACCCTAAGACCCGCAATAACAACACCAAACTCTTACGATGACCTCTAAGGGAATCAACTCTGCCTTACAACCATCGTTTGTAAGCTAGGATCAATAATGGCTTTTCCAAGCCCTACACTACTTGGTGTTTCCAAGCTCTACACTACACTCTCAAAGAGAGAAGAAAAAGTCTTTCAATGACTCTCAAATATCTATAATCAACTAAAGATCAAATGAACTAATAGAAGACTATTTATAGGCTAGCTTATTACATAGCAAAATGTCCAAAATACCCTTAATGAAAAGGGTGGTCATGGAGTGTCTTTCCAACAAGTGTAATCCCCAAAATACCCTTAATGATTCAATGCTCCAAAACCAAGGGGTCATGCTTCAAAACTTGTGGACTCAGGTTGGCATCAAAGGTAAACCCCCACGCAATCTTCCACATATGGCTTTGCTTTATGTCATACTCAAAACGGGTCCTCCATGCATGTTCTTGTGTCCTCGAGGTGACCAAGTCTTGAGTATTTATGCATTGGCCTCCAATGATGTTTTCAAAAGCATAGATGGCCATTTGGCTTATATTATCCTCCCCTTCTTAAAAAGGATTCGACCTCGAATCCATACCTTGCAAAACTAAAAAAAGGACAAACAAGCATAACTTCCTCATGGAATGAGGGTTAGGGTTAGTACAAAAAATAACATCATCATGCCAGGTGGTACATACTTGAGATATAACCATGAATCCTTTGTATTAGTCATGAAAATCTTAGTAAGAATGTTACAAAGGAAATGGCTATGACAAGTATCAAGAGATAATAAAACTACAAAGGTCTTAATGGTATCACTAAGTCCCAAAGGTAAGGCTGTCTTAGGAACCATAAAGCACAATTGTTTAATTACCTCTTCAAGTGGCCTCATCAAACGTGGTTCCACTATTAGTCTCAAAGTTCACCGATCCCACATAGAATTATCATTCAAACAAGTCGACCAACCAACAAGACCCCTACCTCTACTTAATGCAAACTAGAAACTAGCATGGATGTCATCGTAGTCAAAGAGGTAGTATAGAAAATAATCAAGTATAAAGACGTGCACGGGTGAAGACAAAGCATTTAAGCACATACACGCTCTTTCTTTCAAACAAATAGACAACTTGGCATCCATAAGTTGGGATTCATACAACTTAAGAACAAGTGTGTCAAGCAAGGATGCACATTTAGAAGCATTACCCCAAGGAGACAATGACACTTTTGCTCTCCGGTTTTCAAGAATGACACTTTGCTTGTCAACATCATCATATCCACATTTGGCACCGGGGTCAAATGAAAAAAGTTGCCATAGACATGGGTCTAGACAACACTTTTTTTACCCATAGGCTTCACCCAATCTAAAAGACATACTCACTATAATAGCATACACATCATAAAAAACAAATAGAGAGTAGAGAAAGATATCACTCAAGTCAACTTTAACTAAGGTGTCCTCATGTATGTAATCACTACCAGTTTTAACATTATCACCATGAGTACCCTCAACAATAAAGTCATACATAGTAGAAGAAGAAGTAATTTCCAAGCAATGAACACTTTCTCCTTTTATGGAAGAACCCTCAAGTAGACACATACCGCCACCAAAATCAAAGGGATTATTACTTAAGTCTTCACAAAAAGTAAGTAATTCATCTTCATAGTCATTAAAAATGGGTGGGGTGTCATATAAAGGATCACAACCACAATCCATTTTCAAGGAACAATCATTTATCGGGTTTCTTAAGAATTCAAGCAAGTTAAAATTATCATCACCTAATTGATCATTCTTTTCCAAAACCACACATTCCTTTCCCTTAAGAGTACTCTCATCTTCCACGAAGAGATTTCCATCCTTAGGAGGAATGTTGGCACACCATAGTAGGTTAGCATATAGGTTATAGCTTTCACGATAAGCTACACCTTCAACTTCATTCTCACCACTAGGTTCATTAGGAGTGACTATATCATCTTCAAACAACATATTATACCTTAAAAGAGCATGATCTATTTCTCGGGAAGATTTGGAATAAACACGTCCATCACTCTCTAAAAGATCAATATCAAGTTTCAAAGAGATTTCAAATACAAGATTATCCCTATGAGCAAAACCGAGAGTAGAACATTCACTAGAGGTCATGCTAAAGGGGTCACTCCTATTTATTTGATCATTATTTTCAACATCGTCACTCACTTGAGATCCATTAAACAAATCACACATATCCTCAAGTGGTGGAAAAATTTCACACATAAGTTGATCAACACAATTCCCACAAGATAATGTACTATCATTCAACACATTAGCTTCAATACTAGGTAGACATAAATTGATCTTACAAGAAGAGTCAATTTGGTCATCAATAGGATAACCTAATGTATCCACATTCAGAACATGTGCATCATCATCAAGGGGCAAAGAATTAATAAATGATGTATTATTATTCAACACAATGGCTTCAACACTAGGTGGACTTAAATTGATCTTACAAGAAGAGTCAATTCGGTCATGAATGGGATCAACTAGTGTATCCAAACTCATAACAAGTATATTATCAACAAGGGGTAAAGAATCAATAGACTCACAAATAGGTAAGCTACTACTCACACTCAATGGGCTACTAGCCACACAATTATCATTCATATGCATAAAAGTGTAAGATTTAGCTATTTTACCTTGAAATTCTTGAGTAGATTCTTTTTTGACATGGTGTGAAGGTTTACCACATGCTTTGGTAGAAACTTATCCTTGTCCTTGTGATCCTCCACTTTCCATGTTTGTACTTACACAAATGTCCTTAGAAATAGAAGGACAAACATAGTTAGCACGGTTTGGTGGAAACCCCCTCACTTCACTCCACACAACCTCTCCCTTTTCCACTCTTGGATTGCCACCTTGCACACTCTTACTCCTCTCAATCTTTTGTCTCTCACAATTATTCGGCTTAGAGTAAGTGATCACATCTCTTTGCGGTTTGGAAAGAATTAAGGTAAAGTGATAATTTCCCCAATGGTTCACTACCACCTTAGGCCAATTTAGTATATTTGGAACTCTATGTTGTGCAAACCAATCGGCACCCAAGTATACATGACCTGGTGTCAAGGGGAAGATATCGCACCACACCTCCTCATAGTATTCAAATTGGGTGAAGACAATCCTCACTCTCTCGGTAACCTTATATCCATCCAAGGAATATGGAACAAGTAAAGGTTCTCAAAATAACCCTAAATAGTCAACCATAGTTGGCATGATGTAGTTCTTATGTCTCTAATCGTCTAGCACAAGAAGGCAGCCCGGTACCCCATAAATGCTTACCTTTCCAGAGTGAACACTTCTCCTAGGATCAACATTGTAGAGTTTAGGACAACCCATGGGCACATGAGTACACCTCAACCTTAGAGATGTATTCTATATTCTTCTCATAGGACAACCTACACTATAGCTAGTATACCCATTCACACCACTTCAACCTTGATAAGATGTACTGCAAAGTGAAAAATATGAATCTTCATTCTCCACACGTGCACTCTCACCATGGCTCTCATAAGCTTTACGAAGAAAGGGGTTATACCTTACACAAATTCTAGGTTCAGAGTGGGAAGTGTAAGACTCCTCACATGCCCCAACTTTATCATAAAAACCATCACAAGGCCCTACATCATCTCCATATCACCATAAGCACTAGGAACTTCATTCACCTTATTTTTCCCCTCAAAACAATAACTCTCAATTCTGCCCATGACTTGATCATGGCTATATTCATAGCCCCCATAATCTCCAACATCATCATAGCCATAAAATATCTCACTACAATCATAGTCTCCCATGTTGTAGTCACAATAATTCGAGGCTACCAAGATATATTTCCTTTATACCACTTTGTACCTACAAAATGAACAAACAAGATTAGTAGTAAAAGCTCCTCACCAACACTCGTATACACTTACTTTTGTGATCCTTACAATTGGAGCGACGAATATTGAAAGTTACTTATACTCCGGTAGTCAATAAGGTGTCAATCACTACTTAGCAGCTGAAATAGATTCTTGTTTGATCGACTCAAGACACAAAATAGAAAAATCTACTTACGAACTTGAATCAAAGAATTTCAATGAATCAAAACGAGAAAAACACACAAACAATAAAAACACAAAGAAAGAACTCAAAACTAATTCACAACCTAGTAGATAGTTACTAGTTTACCAATTAGTGATGGAGTCAACAAAAATGCAACTAAGAAAGAAGAACAGAAACTAAGAATCCAAAAATTTGAGCTAAAAATATGGGTGTCCAAAGTGATGATGTGGCAGCTTATGATTGGACGATAATTTGCAATTTTTTTTATGTTCTTCACTTTGAGTTTCGGCCAATCTTCAATTACAAAGAGTGTATATTCAGTTTTGGGAGCCTTTTCAAGCTTCAAATGAATTTGAATTGAATTGGTCCCCCCCTTGTACTTGCACTTGTACTTACACTTGTACTTGATTATTCCTTCTCTTTTGTTGTTTTCTTTCTTTTGGATGACTAGGAAGGTGCTTGAAAATTTCCTTGAACAGGTACTACACTCTCTTTCCTTCTTTTTAATATCAAACACCCACTTTTGAATATTCTTCCTCAACAATATATGAAGATGAGGACGAACACCAAGAATATTCAAGTCTTGACCAATGTTTACCACAAAGCAAATGACCTCCAAATTTAAATTTTCTTGAAGATCTAAGGTCTCTTTGCCAACCCAAACACAAATATCACAAAATCAGTCAAAAAATATCACAACCACAATAGCATAAAACGTGACCCACCCTCAAATAGCTTCAAACACAAGCTCAACAATGGTGAATGGTTCAAAACACCTCCGATTTAGCTCAAATCTTAGATCTAGACTCTATTAGTGCTAGGGAACAAGGATCTAGAACTAGAAACTTACAAAACACACAATAATAAAGTAGATCTAAGATCTAAAATTCTTCCCAAACAAAAAAACGTAATACACCTCTTTTTTTATTTTTGGATTTTTGGACACTTATTCTAGTGTTAGGAACAAGGATATAATACTATAAACATACAAAACACACAAAAATCAAGTTTCAAAAATTGAAAAACTCAAAAAAAACGTGAACAATAACTTTTTTCTTTTTTCTTCTTTTTCACTTTTTTTTTAATTTCCAAGATAACAATTCCAAGATTGATTTTGTTGGAATAAAATCAAACCTTTCTCTTGATACCAAATGATAGAGAAATGACCTAAAGAGATGAAGACTAAGAGAAACAACATAACAAATAAATGCAATAAAGTAAGATAGATAGCTTGACGTATGAGATTACAGGAAATAGGAACCAAACCGTGTATCAAATGATAAGACCCGTAATAACAACACCAAAGTCTTACAGTGACTGTTAAGGGAATCAACTCTGCCTTACAACCACCATTTCTAAGAAAGGATCAATAATGGCTTTTCCAAACCCTACACTACTTGGCTTTTCCAAGCCCTACAATACATTCTCAAAGACAGAAGAAAAAGTCTTTCAATGACTCTCAAATATCCATAATCAACTAAAGAGAAAATGACCTAATAGAAGACTATTTATAGGCTAGCTTATTACATAAAAAAATATCCAAAATACCCTTAATGAAAAGGGTGGTCATGGATCATCTTACCAACAAGTGTAATCCCCAAAATACCCTTAATGAAGGGTGTTTCTTCAATGCTCTAAAACCAAGGGGTCATGCTTCAACACTTGTGGACTCACGTTGGCATCAAAGGTAAATCCCCATGCAATCTTCCACACATGGGTTTGATTTATGTCATACTCAAAATGGTTTCTCCATGCATGTTCTTGTGTCCTCGAGGTCACCAAGTCTTGAGCCTTTATTCATTGGCCTCCAATCATGTCTTCAAAAGGAAAGATGGCCATTTGGATTGTATTACCTAGCCTAACCATGTAGTCATGAACTAGAATTTACATTCGATTATTCCAAACCCATGCATTATTTACCCCTTGGAATACATAATCCCAAGACTTGTCTCATATTGAAATCTTTGCCTCATTAGTTGCCTTAAATTGGTGGTTTGATTAGATTTTGGTAAAATATCTTTCCAAACTAATCCACCTATTTTAATTCATGTATTTCATTATGTTTACACTGCAGGTATATACTTAGACACTCTCAACACCCAAAGGATTTGAATACTAGATTCGCTCCTCGAGGATTCAACCTCAACTCACGTTGGGTTGATACACATAAAATAATTGCTTCACATATTTATAATGGAGTAAGTTGAGCATGATCAACCAACTCTGAAAGCATCACAATAAACCACAAAACTATCTAAACCCTATGGTAGAGTCAATACTGGGGTAGAAGTGAGTCGAGTCTTCAATTCCTGAAGAGACACCATTCATCAAGTTCAAACACACCTTGGCCTCCCCTTCATTAAGGGTATTTTGGAGATTGCACATAGTGTATTTACACACCATGGCTCCCCTCTCATTAAGGGCAAGGTGGTCATTTTGTTTCTTTTCTTTAGACTCTATAGGAGCCCCTTTTCATTAAGTGTATTTTGGTCTTTTATTTAATAAGCTATACATAGACTCCTTAGGCTTATTGTTTATTTAGTTATAAATGATATTGAAAGACAATTCTCTTGAGAGAGAGTATTTGTAGTGTAGGGCTTGGAAAAGCCATAATTTTAACTAGGGCAACCATAGGTGTGGAATCACTTGAGTTGCAAATTGGCTTATAAATGTTGGTGCTTGGGGAAACTTGAGTCCCTTTTATGTCGACGTAAGAGTGTGGTGTTACTATTGTGAGTTGTAGTGGGTTTTGGTGTTTGATTCACACCTTAGTTCTTATTGGTTGTAAAAGTTTATATCTCACTATCTATATTTAAATTTTTGTACTTAAATTTTGTTCTTTTTACTTGTTCTCTTGAATCCATGTGTTGTCTTGCCTCTTAAGTTAGTGTTCTTAGTTTTTATTTCTTTCTCTTAGGCTTATTTTCATCTTTATATATTAGATCCCGTATTATTTGGTATTAGAGCCACGTTTTAGGGTTGTTCCTACAACTCTAAGTCTTGGATTGTTGTTCCTTAAAAAAAATCAACACAAAATGAGTGTCAAAATCCAAAAATCAATTTTTTTTTGTTGTTCACGTTTTTGTATTTTGGCAGAATTTTAGATCTTAGATCTATATTGTTTTTGTGTGTTTTGTTAGTTTTTAGTGCTATATCCTTGTTCCCTAGCACTAATAGAGTCTAGATCTAAGATTTGAGCAAGATCCGGGTTGTTTTGCACATTCCACCATTGTTAAACTTGTGTTTGAAGTTTTTGGAGGGTGGATCTCGTGGTAATCATTGTAGTTGTGATGTTTTGGAGCTGATTTTGTGATATTTGTGCATGGCTTGGCAAAGGGACCTTAGATCTTCAAGAAAATTTAAATTTGGAGGTCATTTGCCTAATGGTCAAACTTTGGTCAACTCTTGAATCTTCTTGTTTTTCTTCCTCACCTTCATATATTGTTAGAGAAGAATATTCAAAAGAGGGTGTTTGATCTACACAAATGAAGAAAGAGTGTAAAAGTTGTTTGTACAAAGAATATTCTAAGTATATTCCAAGTCTTCCAAAAGGAAGAGTAGACAAAAGGAATATTCAAAGTACAATTTAAAGTATGGGGAGGGGGGCATTTCAATTCAAATTCATCTGAAGCTTGAAAAAGGCCCCAAAACATGGATTTTCGCCCTCAAAATCATTTCTACACTCCCATGGTTGAATATTGGCCAAAACACAACTTGAAGAACAAAATATTTTTTGCAAAATTGACGTCCAACCACAAGTTACCACGTCACCACTTTGGGACAACTGAGTTTTAAGCTCAAATCTTGATTTATTAGTTTCGATTGTTTGTTTCTTAGTTGAATTTTTGTTGATTCTAGTGCTAATTGACAAACTAGTGATTATTCATTAGGTTGTGAATTAGTTTTTGAGTCCTTTCTTTCGTGTTTTCATTCTTTGTGTCCTTTTTTTGTGTTGAATTTGTTGTGTTTTGTTGGTTAAAGTCCGAATAATATTTTCTTGAGTCATTCAAGAAAAAATCTACTTCGGGAAAAAGTAGACCCATCCCTCAATCACTCATGAAGTACAAGCCGATTTTCAACACTTGTGAAACCAAGTGTGAGGTAAAATTGAGAGTGAGAGTGTGGTGAGGTTATTTTGAACTAAATTATTTGTTTATTTTGTAGGTTTTCTTTTTTAGGTACACTGTGATGGAATCCAAGGCTACAACTTCCCAAACTTTAGGAAATGATGTTTCTAGTGCAATCTTGGCTCAACTTGAGTCCATTAACCATGAAATCAAGATAATGCAAACGAATATTGGATCAATGAAAGGGGATATGTCATCAATAAAAGGAGGTATGACTACTTTTAAAGGAAGGATGGAGCATTTGGAAGGTCAAAAGAACTCCAATCACTCCATTCCTCAAAACTACCATGCTTCTAAAAGTGATGAAAGGATGATTCAAGGGAAAAGTTTCAACAAACTCCCTTGTTATGAGAGCTTCCCAAAGAAGCAAGTGGGCTTCCATGACATGGACCAAGGTGAAGACCTTAACTCATGTGAGTTACAAGGTAAAAATGTTATCTCATACACTCCTACAAACTTAAAATGTTGTGATGTGGCAAGTAATAGCCAAGTAGATGTAGTTGTTGGTTTTCCTAGAGGCGAATGACATAAATCTTCCCTTTGTGATACTCTTGGAATTGTTAGGTTACATAAAGACCAAACTCTTGTTGTAAGTATGCAAGCACTAGTTGATCCTTTAGATGACAAAATTGATTCTTCTCATAAGAATGATTTATGTTCATCTAGTGCTAGCACTTATAACCTGAATAAGGTCCTATTGTCAAGTGATAAGAGTATTCACACACTAGTATACCCTTGTGAAAACCAAGGTGAGTCTATGTTGGCATGTAAGTTGCCAACAACTAGTGAGGTTGTGTATGAATATCTTGAGAATGAAAGTGATTCTTTGAACATATTGTTTGGTGAAAGTTTTTCTATTAGTTTTGTTCATAGAAATCATGTAAATGGAAATGTCGTGAAGAATGTCATACATCCTTTTGAGAGACGACTTTTAGTCCGTAACTCCTTATCCTTGAATAGTAATCTTCTTTTAAAGAAAAATATCGTGTGTGATTGTGGGAATGAACCTCTAGGGGAAAGAAAGAATAGCCTCATCTTAGGTCCTTGGCTACTTCTCCCATTTGATATCCGTGTCTTTTTTGTGACTCGGTTTTAATGAGAAACCTCTTTTTTTAAAGGTAGTTTCATGACTGAGGGCCTGAGGGCAATTGTTTCATTGCCCCTTTGGGATATTATTCATGTGCTTGCATCCCTATTTGACATATTTGAGCTTAAGTTATATGAAACACAACTTGTGGATGCCAAGTTGAGTTCTTGTTTGTGGAAGATTCCAAGGATGTTAAAAACTTCTTGTCACCTTCATAGGGTTGGACAATTTGAAGCATCTTGTGGGACTCCTGAGAGCACGCTTCATATCACTAGTAGAGGGAAACAAAGTTCTTGGGAAAACTACTTATCTTGGATTGATTTGTTTCATAGTAGTTTCTATATTCTCCCTAATTGCATGACTCCATTGGTAAAGTTCCTTCCCTCGATAAGTTGTTAGAAAAAGAGAGGTCCTACATGTTTGCAATGTCTTTTTCTCTCTTTGTGTGTTCCTTCTTGTGAATACACCATTGATGGGAATAGTTTTATTAGTTTCTTTCTTCATTACCTTTATGCATATGATGATATTCATAATCTTGTTGAATCTACATCGTATGTTGGCATGAATTTCCTAAAAGGAAGAACTTGTATATGCTTAAATGCTTTGATTTCATCTTTGTGTACATCACGTTCTAGATCTTTTGAGCTAAATGGCATTCTCATAGATTTTAGCACCTTGGATGATACCTTTACATTTGATTCCTTCCTATACTACCTCTTTGCTTATGATGACATCCATGATAGTTTTGGATTGACTTTATGTGGAGGTAGGGCATTAGTTGATTGGTCCACTTTTTTGAGTGACATTGCTATATGTTTTGCATGGGCCTTAACTTCAAGTGAGATACCACTCTTGATTATGGTCTTTAAAAGAGGTGATGAGGTAATTGTGTCTTATGGATCCTAAGGAAAAGGTAATCTTACCTTTTGTATCTAGTGATGCCATTATGACCATTGTGGTTTCCTTACCTCTTGGTGATTTCCTTAACCAATTCCTTTGTACTTTCTTGCATAGATCTTTAATGTTTAATACGAAGGATCCTTGGTTATATTTCAAGTGTGAACCACCTTGGTATGATGTTGTTATTTATTTCCCTAACCATAACCCTAACTCTCCTGACATGAGGATGCTATGCTTCTTTGTTCTTTCTTTGATTTTGCAAGGTATGGATTCAAGGTCGAATTCTTTTCAAGAAGGGGAGGATGATACGAGTCAAATGGCCATCATAGCTTTCGATGACATCATGTGATTCCAACATAAGAAAAACCCAATTGTGGTCACATTGAGGGCACGGGAACATGCATGGAGGGACCCATTTTGAGCCCACAATAGAGCAATCCCATGTAAGGAAGGTTGCTTGGATGCTTACCTTGATGCCGACCCGAGAACCACAAGCATGGAAGTATGAACTACCCACAGTTTTGAGACCAATGAAGAGGTGCCAATCATTAAGTCCAAACACACCTTACCTGCCCCTTCATTAATGGTATTTTGGAGATTGCACATGGTTTCTTTACACACCATGGCCGCCCCTTTCACTAAGGGAAAGGTGGTCATTTTGTCCTTTTTCTTTAGACTCCATAGGATCCTCTTTTCATTAAGGGTATTTTGATCTTTTATGTAATAAGGTATAAATAGACTTCTTAGGATTTTTTTTCATTTAGTTTTGAATGATATTGAAAGACAATTCTCTTAAGAGAGAGTGTTTATAGTGTAGGGCTTGGAAAAGCCATAATTGTGACTAGGGAAACCATAGGTGTGGAATCACTTGGGTTGAAAATTGGCTTAGAAACGTTGGTGCTTGGGGAAGCTTGAGTCCCTTTTGTGTCAACGTAAGAGTGTGGTGTTTCTATTGTGAGTTCTAGTGGGTTTTGGTCTTTGATACATACCTTAGTTCCTATTTCTTGTAATACTTTATGTCTCACTATCTATCTTTACATTTTTCCACTTAGATTGCTTTCTTTTTTCTTGTTCTCTTGAAATCGTATGTTGTCTTGCCTCTTTAGTTAGTGTTCTCGGTTTTCATCTCTTTCTTTTAGGCTTGTTTTCATCTTTATAGATTAGATCCCATATCAAGTGTGGAGAAAAATCCTCAATTATTTCTCATGATCCTCCCTGCTCCTCAAATAATAAGGATATCATTAATGAAAACTATCACGAGATAGTCCAAATAAGGCCTGAAAATGTGGTTCATCAAGTCTATTGATGTTATTGGGGCATTGGTCAACCCAAAAGACATCGCCAGAAACTTGTAATAGACATAGAAAGTCTTGAATGTTGTCTAAGGGATGTCCTCTAGAAGAATCCTCAACTAATGGTAGAAAGACCTCAAATCCATCTTAGAAAACACTGTCGCACCCTAAAGCTAGTCAAATAAATCCTCAATACAAGTCATGGGATACTTATTATTCACTGTCACCTTATTCCGCTGCCTATAATCAATAGGTTAGATATGTCCACCTACTAGACTCACCTATGGATTTAATCTAGGTAGGTGTATTATTATAAATTATCCCAAAAGAATACTCAATCATTTCTTTATTCCCCGCCGACCATGACAAAACCTTTCTTTTTTTCACAAATAGGATAAGAGCACTACAGGGCAATACACTTGGGCCTAATAAAATCCTTACCTAAAAGATCTTGAAGTTTAATTTTTAGCCCCTTTAGCTTAAAAGAAGCCATAGGTAAGGTGCTATTGCAATAGGTGAGGTGTCTGACTTGAGGTTAATAGAAAACTCTATATGACACTCAGGAGGAAGGACAGGTAGGTCGGTAGGAAATATATTAGGAAAATCACAAACGATAGGAACAAAGTCAATTAAAGGACTCTCAACTCTAATATAACAAACATAATCTAGGAACGACTCACAACCCCTAAATTTTAGTCTCTTAGCCTATATATAAGATATAATCCCCATCGAAGCACGACTAAAAAACCTTGCCACACAACTGGGGAAATGTCAGGAATGTCTCAGGTAACAGTCTTGGAAAAGCAATCTAAGACCGCATGGTAGGGGGATAACTAGTCCATGCATTGAATCACATTGAAATCCATCATATCTAACATAATATGGTAAGACTGAGTGCCATACTTTCAAAAAGTCATGAAGCATGAACTATATAACTGATATATAACTAACGAATTACTAATGGAAGTAGCTACATGCAAAGGCATAGATAAAGGCTCCAAAGACAACCCTAACCACCGTGCATAATGAACATAAACATATGAAAATATGGATCCCGAATAAAATAAAGTAGAAAATGGTTGATGGAATATTGAAAATCATACATGTGATCACAACATACGAAGCCTCAACTTTCATATTACTAGGGAAAATACATAAGTGACTCTACCTGCCTCCGGACTTGTTGTTTGACTGACCACCTATCTGACCTGCTTGAGGACGTTCTCTCAAATCCTAGGTGATGAAGTTAGGCAAGACACAATTAAGGATTTAATAGGCAAACTGAGGCTATGAAAAAACCAATATATCCTATTAAGAAATACAAATAAACACATATACTATTGAGACACCATCAAGATTTATCCTCAAGCAAATAATACCATCAATATTTCAAGAAACAAATGCCTTAACTGACCTCATAAGAGTTTCACTATTTTCAAATCATAATCATTAAAAATAGTCAATCCAAAATAAGTTATTCTCACTTATTTATATCCTACATTAGTAATTATAAAATACCCTTAAATAAGAGTCTTATTTAGCATGAGGCTTGAATTTCAAGAAAAACCACTTTGTATCCATATTACTCTTTCTTCCTTTTTCCCTTTCTTCCTTGTACTTACACTTCGGCAAATTTTTGAGATTCAAATGTTCATTTTATGATATTGATAAAGATTGGCTTACATCACTAGGGACAAACCCTTCAACCCTAAGCACCACCCCTAGCTTAAGACAATATTAAACTAGTCGGTTGGGCACTCTGAACAACTAGATTAATTATCCTTCACGATGGACGCTCTCTAGAGAAATGGCTCTTTATACTACAATCATAACATGCCCCAAGAACTATGCTCTATCAAGAAGGTTTGGCTTATCCAGAATGGCCACCTTAGCCTGAAGACCCTGATGATGCAACCCAAGAAGATTGCCCACCACTATATTTATGATAAACCCCATCCGAAAGTTGATGCATTACCTAAATGGTCCTTCTAGATTGTCCCTGATAATGATAAGACCGATGTTACGAATACCTACCCTGCAAACCTCAGCCTCAGAACTATGAGTTGTTGTGGCTCTTACTATAACTACCTTGCTAATTTGACCTATTTTCATTGATACTTTGGGCCTCATGATGCATCTCTTTTATAGTCTGGACATAATCAATAATATCCATGAAACATATACTAGATCATCTAGACTCTATGTATATATGCAAAGAGGAAGTCTCAACCTTCTAACAAAACATTGGATCCACTCATACTCAATTATTCAAATCATAGTGGCATACCTAGATAATCCATAGAACCTTGACTTATACTCAGCAACTAACAAAGGAGCCTGCTCCAAATAAGTAAACTGATGAATGACATTGAATCCTGCTCCAAAGAAATTAACTGATCTATCAGATGCTTCTGCCAACTACAAGGCATATACTTCTCTAAGAAAGTCTCAAAGAACTATGTTTATGTAATAGGAGGAGATCTAACTGGCCTAGATTCCATATATCACCTCCACCGCTGTCAGGATACTCAATAAAACTGAAGAATTGTATAGTCCACACCACAAGCCTCTACCAAGCCCAAATTATATTTCTTTCCTCACAACTCATCTAAAACTTGAAGTCATATTCACTTGCGACCCCTAGAAACCTAAGTAGTGTAAATATTAGAAATTATCCCAACATCTTCTACTCACCCATAGTCATAACTGACTAAGTTAATGTTGACTGTGGAACTATCTATGCTGATAGAACCTTACTCTATGAGCCTCAGATACAAGATATGCTCCTAAAGCAATGCCTCGTTGGGTTGTTGTCTAATCACTATATCTATTAGCAGACCACCATCTAACCCCAATAGCTGTACTAAAGCATCATAAATAATAAAGGAAGATATAAATCCCGGTGAGGCTGTAGTGCCCCTAGCCCACCTATTGTGGTAGTGGTAGAACCTCTGGTGCTATCTTTGGCTCAAGAATAACCATAGGATCTAGTGATAACTTCCTAGCCTGATCTCAATATGGGGCTACAGATCTAACCTGTTCACGACCTCTAAGTTGATCTCAACCTCTTATAGGTGCCTTGGATATAAGATTAAGTCTTGATCCCCAGTAATTATAGCCTATATACTATCTATTTGCAAGAGAAAAATAAGAATATAGAAACCAATATAGACCCAGCATATGAAAATAAACCAAAAAAGGTAAGATTTTTCTAAGAATGTCCTGTAGCCTCTCAAAGATAGGATAAATACGTCATCGTACCGATCCACGAGACTCTACTAGACACTTGCACTTGTACTAATAATATTGGTGAACCTAGGCTCTAATACCAAACTATCGTAATGTAATTTCTTGTGTCATAATGGAACCTACTATAACCAACTAGTTGGTAAGACAAACCATAGCTTGGAATAGCAAGTAAGAGCTAGCCAACAGAGACAAGGAACTAAAACATAAAAACAAGCAATAAAATCACAAAGTAACTAAAAGCAATGGTAAATGGATACAAACATACTATACAATAGAGGAATAATGAAAAAATATATAAAATAAGATCCCTTATGACCTGGTAAGGTCGGTATAAGAGCCACTAAACCAAAATGGAGTACTACACTAAGTCAAATATACAACATAGTCTAAGAATGTATGGAAAGACTATCCAAAATAGTAGAAGTAGGAGGATCAACTCAGGATTGTAAAATCTTACCCTATCTCATAATCAACAACAAGTTCGATGGTACAAGTGCAGGTGACTCGTACTTAGAGATATATTAGGGAAAGCATATAGACATATAATATAAGTACCAACAAAATGAGTATTTGAGAGGCTTCATTGGTCAATTGAGCTAAATCAAAGTAAAAGTTTTAATAAAGTGCAAAAATATAAACTTAAGTCGGAAATGAAGGAACAACAATGAAAATAGTAAATCATGTTAAGTAAAGGTAATATAAAGGTAAAATAGGTGCTCGAATTAAGAAATAAAGTCTAACTATAACTTAATTGGCCCCCATAATACCAGAAGGAACAAACAAGAAGCATAATAACCCAATCGAGCCCCCAAAAACTGGTGGGTACAAGCAAAGAGTAATAGAACCCATAAGCATTGTGGATACCAACACAGTGTGATAGTAAAATAGAGATGGAATATCTCAATAACGAGTATAAAATAGTCAAGAATATAGTCCATGCATACATGATTCCCTATAATAGTAATAAATACTTTTTACCGATATGACTAATTTTTCAAACCTTAGATCGGTAATAAAAAGGATAATAGGTGTTGAACTCAAACAAGAACTAGTAAATAATAAACAATAAAAGGATTCTGGAATTGAACTAAAACTCATTGGCGATAACAATATAGCATTAGCCAGACTAAAACTAGAATTGGTGCACAATGGTAATATAGAAATTGTCAAACTCAAATCAAAATTGAATATCCTAAGACCAAAAGTAACATACCAAGTTTCAAACTACTCTAAATCCATTTAGCTACTTATATTCAATTTTAAGTGGTTAAACCTCTAAGGCAGGGTAAATTCTATTTATCAAGACCAAAGGCGTGGTCTAAGGTAAAAAACAACACTACTCAAGGTAACTGAGCTAAATACGCATAAAACAAAGCCTAATTGAACCCCCAAACCCTAGTACCGGCCTAAATAAGTAGCTAAGCAGTTATTAAGGTTAACATAGGTATTGTTCAAAGTTTTCAATCTAAAAAGAAGAGTGGGGCCCATTACCAAATCCTAAAAACCTATCCTAAGGCAAATATTTACCTGAACCTACGCTAAAGATTTCAAAACCCATTCCATACCCAGGCACTAAAGCACAAAGTCTTGTCCTAAAGGATAATAGTATACTAACCTAAGGGAAAATGGTCAGAAACCTACTAGAAAGGTCTACTAACTGGTTAGATATGACACTAAATGCTAAAATAATAGTTGTGCTATATATATCCACCCATGGCTAGCAAAAAACTATATTAATACCATAATTAAGAATAGTCTAGAAGAAAGATAAGCCTAGCCTACTTGGTTGATGCTAAAAGCTCTATATATCTTCTACTCTAGAGATTTTCCTTTTCTATAAGGCCTCGACTACTGATACACTATAAAAACAATGATCTATGCCTCAAGATGAGAATATCAATACCCATATTGCATAATTACCATCTAGGTTAGAAATTAGACTAAAAAAATCCCATGTGGGCCCATTTGCAAAATCATAAAATTAAATCATCACTACAATACTCTAATTATTTTCCCTATAATTAGGCAAAATCTAAACTCAATCTAGCCTCTAATCAATCCCAAGACAATTCAAAGAATAAAAACTAAATCAAAGAACTAATTGATAAAATTAACTAGAATTCATCGGATATCGATGATATAATGCTTCCAATTATGTCCCTAAGCTAATTCCAGCACTAAATATTAATTCCTACACTGATTTTAAGCTCTAAAGTGTCTAATAGTGTCCAACAATTAGGAGAATAAGTTAGAAAATGAAGTAGATGACTTGTATACTGCTAGGGGTTTCCTTATCACTATTGTGATGTCCCCTAGTTGCGATTGCGGTACCTCACAAAAGAGGCAATCGCAATCACAGTGGTCAATCCATATTGTTGTGATGAATAAGCTAGCCCAACCCTACTGCCTCCTTTATCATGATCGCGATTCTTAAAAACCCACGATCAAAATGAAAATAATAATGGACCCTTGCGATTACGAGGTTTTCATCACGATAATAATAAAAGACCTTAACACAACCCGACCAGGGGCCTTGTCATAATGGGCATCCCAATTCTAATTAGACCTGGGAACCACCTCCAATACCCAACCGAACTGTCCAGCACATACCCTGAGTCGGATGAATTCCGAACATATAAAAAAATAAAATTATTGCATAATCCAAGACTCTGGGATAGGTCTATATCCATGACCACCCAAATGAGTCCAAACTTTTGATACTCAACCAATCAATAATACCAACCAAACCATAATCCTAACCATAACCATATGAGTTCCATAATAATTATATAATCCCAAAATAAAAGAAGATGGAACAATCAACAATATAGTCAACTGGGGTTTGCCCTAATACCAATACCGATACTAAATCTAACATGCATACCAACCCACCCATTGATAAGTCATCAATTTGACAACTTACTAGTATTTTTAAGCCTAAATTATCATGCTTTTCAATGATTTATCATTACTTTCTTACTTAATTCTCATTTATGTAGGTAAAAGTTGAAATGAGAAGATGAGAAAGGAAACTTGATAAAAATAAGCTAAGGAGAAGGTAAAAGAGAAGAAATATGAGCAAAAAGAACAAATCTAAAATTGAAGGCCAGGGAGTCGATCGTCAGTTACCTCGATCACTGACTGAGGGTCTTGATCGCGGTCAGTCGATAAGTCAACAGAAGGGAGATCGCGATATGAATACTGTCATTATGGTAGCGCAATTGCAGTTAAGATATAGAGATCGTGGTTGAGCGGAAAAGTTCCAAGGGCATTTTTGTAATTTTTGGAAAATATGGAATTGGAGCTTAAATAGGTAACTCATTATTCATTCATCTTTTATCTTACATATTATCCTATCCTTAGTTTAGTATTTTTGTAATTTCTTAGAGCTTGGAGCTAAAATTTACACTAATTTAAGACAAGAATTAATTAAAGGAACTCCAAAAATGTAGATTTGGCATCACCCATTGAAGATTCATTGGATTCTAAAGTGTGGTTTGCCCTCTTTTTATTTTCTTATGGATAACTTTAATGGAAATATTGTTTTTTTTGTGTTTATTATCATTATGATTTGCTAGATCTACCTCTTAGGATTATGCTAGAATAGGATGACATTATGTGTGGGTTGTGATATATTTGTGTGTATTTTAGTTTATTGATGATGAGTTCTATTATTGTTTGATTAAATTGGTTGGGATTTGTGGGTGAAAGTCCAAAATACCCAAATGGGTTTGATGAATGAAAATTTCAAGCTCTTAAAAGCTCAAACCATCCTTGAAAGAGGGGTTTTGGGTGAACTTTAGGAACCCACCTCATCCTTGAAAGAAGGATGTGGGAACCAAAGCAATAGTAGATAATTTATGGGTATGTCTTATCATTTTTTCACTATCTTAGGCATAAGGGTTATTAGAAGGTTGACTATACCATGAGTGTTATACTAGAAATAGGGATACCTAATTGAGGAGTTCGGTGTCTTTAATTGTTACACTCGTTAGGTACTCAAAAGGGTTAATGAGTGATATCCTTGAGGTTTTGTTGAAGAAATAGATTCAAGGACTTTAAACCTAGCCTACCACATCATTAAAGTATAGAATTTACATTGAATTATCATGTTCCCATAAATAATTTATCCCTAGCAAAGATAGTCCCAAGATCCATTTCAATTAATTATACTCTAATTATTCTTTGTCTCAAATTAGTCCCTTAGAATCCCAAGAATTGCCTTCATATTAGAAAAGATTGAAAACTCCCCAAACCATTTTGTACCTAGTTTTAACCTAGTAGGCAACTTTTATTTTGAATTTACTCAATCGCCACTCAGATTATTCCTTGTGGATTTGACCTTGACTCTTAGTTGGGTAAATATATTGACAACGACCGCCTTGAAATTAAATTGATGTGTAAGTTGAGCGTTATCACACTTACCAACCCATAGTAGTTCCACAAATGCCTCTAACCAAAAGAATACCAAAATTCAATTAGGCATTGAGTTTGGAATGTCGAATTCAGTGTTGTAGAAGAAATTGTTTGCCCGTACGGGGTTTTAAAAGAATCCTGAACACTCAGTCAAAGTACATTCTAGACATAGAAACTTCTGGTGCACCAGGATCTGGTGAAACTGCGACCGCAAAAAGTAAATCGCGATCGTGATAAGAAATTTATTACTTAAGCTATAAATTGCATAAGCCAAATGCAGTTTACCCTCTATTATGCTGGTCTTGATCAAGATTGCTTTAAATTGCAATAGAAACCTCCTTATGTAGTCCTATTATGGAGCGATTGCAGCAATCGAGGTGTGATTGGAATAATCGGGGCACGATCGTAATAATCGGGTTGCGATAGTGATACCTGAGGACTTGGTATGGGAATAAATAGATACATTTCTATAATTTGTCTGATTCTTCATGCATTCCAAGAGATATAAAACCCTAAGGAGTAATATAACTTAAAAATAAATCTTGTGGGTGATTTGGAAACTTGTCTAACACTTACATATGCCATCTTCCGATTTGTGGTAAGATTTCACCCTTTTCATGGTAATTTTCCATTTATTGTTCAAAAATTCCAAAACCTTAGTGGCTTGATTTTTCCCCTAAAGTAGCTAAATTTTTACCCATTTTTTAAGGTAATGACTCCTTAAGCTTGAGAAAACGCTAGGTTGGTTTTCGAAATGTGTTTTCATGCATAAATAAGACCCACATGGGATTTTGGTATGATTTTAGTCACGAAGTACAATAGTGCAATATGGATATCATTATTCTCGTATTGATGAGTAGAATCTAATTTTGATAGCTTAGCATCTTGTGGATCTTCTCAAAAGGGTAAAATAGAGATTTAGCGAATTGTTTGAGCTTTCTTTCACATTCGGTGGCTAGGTTTTACCCCTCTTAGATTGAGCTACTTAATAGTTTTATGATATTATGTTAGATTTGGGATGGGTTTTAGGTTTTGGTGTGATAAGTTAAAATACTTTGGATTAGTTGCAACATTTAGGCTATTCTAGATATCTTCTTGGGCATGATTAGCCTAGTTAACCAAAGCGAAGTTGACCTTGTAGGCTTATGCTTAGGTAAAAAATGCTCTAGTTACTAAACTAATGATGACATTGCCTTAGTTACTTTATTTTAGTATGAAACCTACCCAAATTGTCATACCTTAGGTGGAATTAGATTTGTTGCTCTACTTTAGGAGGAATTCATATCCTAGGGATAGTTGTGGCTTATTCGATATCTAACAACAAATTCAGATAACTTAGCCTAGTCCGGGGTAGACTTTGCATGGTAAATTATTTTAAGGATTTAGAAGCGGGCTCTTCATCCCACATTAAGCCAAGACATAAGTGTCACAACTCAATTTCTCATGTCATGATGGCGCCTACTATAACCCACAAATAAGCAAGCCAAACTAGTAATTCAGAATGACTAGTAGCGGACTATAAAATATATTAAGAAAAGAATTATGGAACAGATGAAATAAAAGTAGTAATTACATAATTTAATTCCAAAACCCAGTGGCATCATGTAACACCTCAGGTTTTTAGACCCTAAAAATTTCTAAAATTTTATCCTTACTTCCTACGACTTACCCTTACAAGTTGTAGGGAGTATTTTTGGGTCCTGGGAAACTGATCATAACCAAAATAGTATGTGTGTAACGAAGTTCTACTCGGCGTACGAGTGGGTCACTAAGAGTCATAGGGTACCATTACGAGTCATACCAGTTGAGTCATAGGTCCAAAAATGTGTGGGTGCCCTTGAAACTATCTTGTCTACGACTCATGGTGATGAGTCATAATTTAACCTTATGAGTCGTATAGTGACCCGTAGTCACTGACAACTAAATCCCAACTTTTAAATTAAGGGAACTTTGGACAATTCCCTTCTTACCCAATTAAAACTCCGCATTCGTAAAGCACTTAAGGGGGTTATTTCTTATTCATAAAGTAATGAAATAATTCCAAAACTCTCTTAAGTCTTTTAAGTATCCATAATTAGGGTTTCCAAGAAGTAGGTCATTCAAGGGATCAAGGGTGGAATTCTCTCCATAAACTTGGCTAATTAAGGAATGTTACTCTTTCCTAATTGCTAATTTTGTAAGTGCATGTGATCTGAATTATTTTTTTATGAGATATTGATATTGGTTTTGAAACAAGGGTTGAGGATTTTGAAGTCTTCTCGATTGAGCAATGTTTTCCATGGATTACATATGATAGTTCATGCTTTAATTATGGTTTTTAACTAATGTATGCATGGGTATGGTAAATAAACTAGGGAATTATGACTTTTGCCAAACTTATGACTTTTGAAGTTGTTATGACCTCAACCCCACATTGCGAAATTTGTTTTGATTATGAATAGTATGCATATTGAACTACTCTTGAACTATTGTATATGGTGAAAAGTTAATGAAGCATAATGTCTTTGAATTGAAACTTATGGGGTAATGTAATTCCCCAAGCTAAAGTAAAATTAAACTGAGGTGTGTGTGTGTGAAATTCCACTAAGTGATGATAATTTATTTGGCATGTTGTTGTTACCTTGCAAGTATAGTTGGTATGACGATACCAACAATGTATGATTTAATGAGTAATATTGTTCAATTAATGTAAATGTGTGATAAGTGTTTTAATTGGGCTTTAAAAGAGGATTGTGTAGCTGAGTCATGAAAGTAATAGTCTCGAAGGAACAATACTATAAACTGCGGTTGCCAACACAGGGGGTCTAAATGAATGGGTGGTTCGGGAGGTTGCCAACACAGGGGTCTAAATTACTGGGTGGTTCAAATCCCCTTCAGTATTATCATATGATTAGGAGGTTCAAGTGTCACATATTATATTACATGATTATATGCTTGTGTCACCTTGATATGCCGGGAGGTTCGATTACCCCATAGAGCATATATATATATATATCCTCTAGTTCGTGCAGCCATATACACTAGGGCACTTCCAGTTAGGGAAGAGCTGGGCCTATATATCTCATGGGTGCCTCCTTATGTATAATGATTAAGCTAAAAAATCCAGGATAAAGTTTTAAAGTGCATGATAACCCATGTTTTCCATCCTAATATATGATATATATATATTCATTTGATTATGTGCATTAGGATTTAATAATTTTGAACAATTGATCACGATATTATCTTATCCTTATTCCTGAGTTACATTCTAGTGGTCAAACCACTAACTATCTCCAAACGTTGTATCCCCATATAATCCAGGCACCAAAAATACCTCTACTTCACTGCATAGAGTTAGGTGGATTAGCTTGGTTCATCGGTTCATTATGGTCTTGTGGTGAGCTTTTATTCTATGATAGGCTTAGGAATTTATCATTTTTCACTCTTAGATTTGAGTTAATAGTTTTCATTATCATTAACATTATCATTGTCATAGCCAGAGTCGGGGACATGTCCCGACCAGGATTGGTTTTGGTATTTTTTCATAGAGGCTTTATTGGATTACTCGGTCAAGGGTCATTGCTTCTGATTGTCCTAATAGAGATCCACTAGTTCCCCTTATCCCCCCTCAGGCACTCAAGTTGATGTATCTAATGCTAAGTTTCGCCAGTCGATTAATTTGATTACCCAATTAGTGGCCCCCCATACTGAACGTGTTGGTTCTTTTACTCCATCTTATGATGCCACTAGAGTTGGCCAATTTATGAAGTTTAGTCCCCCTACTTCCACTAGTTTTGAGGTTAAGAAAGATTCTTATAATTTCATAAATGAGATTGAAAAGATCTTTCGTGTAATGCATGATACTGAAGTGGATGGTGTACAATGCATTGCTTAATAATTGAAGGATATGCCATATCAGTGGTATGAAGAGTGGGAGAAACAGAGGGCCGATAATGATGAGTCCACTTTTTGGGACGAATGTAATACCCCGTATTTTTGTGCTAAAATTCTAACCGTCGATCCTACGCATCTAAGCTCTAATCCAAATAATTTGAGGGTGAATGCAAGTTACATGATAATTATCCTAGTCTATGGAGTGGTTTATAGGTAAATAATGTTCATAGCAATGACTTAGAACAAAGTTGAGCTAAGACCAATTGATTCATCCAAAGTTTGACATTTGATTCTATAAGGGTCAACTTAACGTGTATATCTCTTAATATACATGAAATCTTTCATCCCAATACCTATCAAAGTTTATATAATTGAATTATCTTTCCAAAGATACCAATTTCGCAAAAATTTGATACCCGAGCAAAGAGTTATGCCTATTTTTGTGAGAGGCAGTAAGGGTGTGCGATAGGCAATGCAGCACATACTTAAATATGTGCGATAGGCAATACGCCGCATACCTCACTTCCAAGTGCCAAAAACAACCTATATATGTCTATACCACGGGATTAAACTCCTATAACATCAAAATAAGTTTACTTTCTCTCAAAATCACTAAGAACAACCTTTAGGGTTTCAACATAAAAACCCCAATAGCCAGAGATTCAACCGTGAGAATTCTATTATTTTTACATATTTGGAATCCCTGTTACGAAGGCTACGAGGGACACCCAAAAGTTTGTGAATAGCATTACGTCATTCGAAAAGTCATTCAAAGCTCAAGTTTAAGGTATGTGGGGGTTTTTCAACAAGAACACCCTTTCGATCTTGTGCCCAAAAATATTTATCTTTTACGAAGTTATGGATTTTTACATGTTCTATCATGAATTTGAAGCATAAATTTATACTCTACATTGATTCTCATGAGACTATGATACTTTTGATATTTTATAAGTGGAATTATATGAGAATGATGATATTATTGTACAAAAAGCTGAAATTTCCAGATTTTAAAGTAATTTATATATGTTTATGATGACAAGCATGATTACTGAGAGATTTTATTGTGATATTGATATATGGGTCTTCGAACCCCCTTTGAAATTGTACTTTGAGAAATTATGTGCTATAAGCACAATGAGATTTGAATCCCAAAGTTAATTTTCTTTACAAAGATGTATGATTTGATATGCTTTACTACGAACTTGAATATATGAATTTTATACCTTACGATGTTTCATGAGAATGTTGATATGGTTACCTATAAATCTGAAAATTTAAGTTTTATGTGATTATTTTTATGCTTATGTCATAAAGTATGAAACTTTGGAAGGTTTTATGGTGATATTGATGTATGGGTTTTTGAAACCCTATTTGAGTTTATTATTTTGAGAAATCATATGTTATAACTACCTTGAAAATTAAATTAGTTGAAATGATGAAGAAGCTTTGACCTTTCGGTCGTAAAAAAGGGTGTTTTTGAACCCGAGATGAAAAAAGAAATCTACTTTTATTGATTATTATAAAAAGGGTAGCATGATGACTCCCATTGTGAATTGTTGAAATCTTTGTTAGTGGATTTTCTTTTAAAAATATCTGAGCTAAGTCCGGGAGTAGTCTTTAGCACCGAGAGGGAGGTATAGCAGGATTTGGTACTTCCCTAGAACTACATGCCCCCAAAGGATGTGAGCCATAGGTTGATTTATATTGTGATCACTAGTATTTGGATTGATGATTTAAGGTCCTACTCTGATGGCAAGGATTGGACAGCTCTCCCCAATGTGGGTAAGACGTTGGACTCCATGTAGATCACATGGTTTATGTCGGTTGTAAGAGACTCCCAGTGTGTGTGTGAATTCTTTTATCAGAGATGAAAATATAATTGCTTAAAATATTGAGTTTGAGAAAGTCATTATTTTTGAATGATTTAAAGACTATATATTGTAAAGAGATTTGTCATGAGATTTGATTGCTTTGATGAATGGGAATTGAGATTAAAGTGAATTGAGATTTATTATGATGACTCACATGTTTCACCCGATATATTTTACTCTCTTATGATTGTGATGATTTTAATTCGAGCTAAGTGAGTCATTTATATCAGCATGCATAATTTTATAAACTATGATGATATTAAGATATTATGTTATATATGCATTGCACCCCATATGCTCGGTACATTTTATGGTACTGACCCACATATTCATATGTGGGATACATTTTCTCAGAATGTAGGTACAAGGTATAGTACACACCTTTAGATCCAGTCGGTTCACAACATCCAGTCAGCAGGTGATGAGTCTTTTCGATTCATAGGCTTGAGTCAGTTATGCAGAATTAATAATGTTATATTTTCTTTCTTCAGTCATATTGAGTGGGGATAGTCGGGAGTCATGACCCGGCTATCTTGAGTCAGTACTAGTAGAGGCTTCATAGACAGTCAGTAGAATTTGATGTATTCCGTTTCAGTTTTTGTTGTAAAAGCAAAGTTGTAATCTTATAAATTTAGTTTTGTATCTATCACATTCAGAAAAGAGTTATCTTCCACAGATTTGGATAGATTTATACTTTTTGTTCAGTTGCTTATGAGTTATGCCAGTAAAAGGGTTAGCTTGGGGTCACTTGTGATCCTAAGCACCGTGTGACGTCTCGGGACCCGATTTTGGGGTGTTACAACTTCTCTATTGCTTTTCTTGATTGCTTCATTCCATATAAGTTGAGGGAGGCAAAGGCTGTGAATTTGAATCAAGGCAGAATGACAGTGAAGGAGTAGTCTGTGAAGTTTCATCAGTTGTCATGTTATGCTACTAATTTGGTGTCAAGCATGAATGCTAGAATGAGGATGTTTGCCTCTGGGTTTTCCCGTGAGTAGAAATTGGAGAGCAAAGATGCCTTGTTGAACAAGGATATGGACACCTCTAGATAGGTGGTGCATATATAACAAGTGGAAAAGGAAAAAAAAGCAAGTAGAGATGAGTAAAAGACATAATAAGAAGTTTCCCTACTCAAATTAGGAAGGAGTTCAATAGCAGAGTGGTAGAGATGGTGGAAAATAGTCTAAGATGATGTGGGGAAATTCTGGTTCCTACTCTATTGCTAATGCTCCTTATTCGAAGCCGTCAGGTGATTGTTATTGTAGCACCCTAAATTTTGGTCGTTAAATTTTTTTGAAATTTTATCCTCACTATCCTAACTACGACTCACCCTACGAGTCATAGTTTGTCTTGATAGGTCAAGTGACCCTAGTCGTAAGGTGTCTAATGAATGGTGTTTGAGTTACTGTCCTTGTCACAACCTAGAGACACGAATCATAGAAACCCATGACGAGTCATTCAGATCGAATCGTAACTAAATAAAAAACTAAGTGGCTAAGTTCTACTCTAAGTACGAGTGGCTCACTACGAGTTTCAAGGACTTATTATGAGTTAGTGGGTGTAAATTATAGGGTGTCCAGTGTTTTCCTAATTCGGTTCTGTGTTAACTACGACTGGACCCTACGAGTTGTAAGGTCCCATGACGAGCTGTACCTGTTGAGTCGTAGGGTCAACAATGTGTGGGTGTACTAAGAACCATATTGGTTACAACTCAGGGTGACGAATCGTAATGATTCTATACGAGTCATATAGTAACCCATAGTCAGTGACGACTAAAATTCCAGCTATTAATTTAAGGGCATTTTGGACAATTTTCCCCATACCCAATTAAAACCCGACATCCATAAAGCACTTAAGGGGGGTTATATCTCATCCTTAATGTACTCAAACTCTTCAAAGGCTCTTTTATTTCTCTCAAGAAACCATACTTAGGGTTTCCAAGAAGAAGGTCCTCCAAGGGCTCAAGGGCTAGATTTTTTCTGTAAAACTTGGTATTTCAGGCATGTTACTCTTCCCTCATTGTTAATTTGTTAAAAGCATATGTTTAACAGTATTGTTCATGATATATCAATATTGGTTTTAAAACAAATATTGGGGGGTTTGAATGCTTGTGGTTGAAATTTTTTTCCCATGGTTTACAAATAATTATTCATGCTATAATTATGGTTTGAATTTATGGGTGCATGGGTATGGTGAGTGAAATAATGACTTGCGATTTCCCCCAAAACATATGACTTAATGTGGTTATGACCCCAACCTTATATTGTGAAATTGGTTTTAATTATGATAAATATGAGAATTTGTAAAATTTAACTAAGGGGGTTGTGAATTCCCCAAGTGATGTAATTGTCTTGGTATGTTGTTATTACCTTGTAAGTGTAGTTGGTATGAAGATACCAAGAATGTATTCCTAAGTGTGTATTGTGGTTCAATGAATAGGTTTTTGTGATAAATGTTTTAATTTGCCTTTAATGGGGTTATGTAGCTGAGTCGTGAAAGTGGTGGTCCGAGTCACCAATAGTGGAAACCATATTTGCTGATGCGGTAGTCTAATTTACTAGAGAGGTTTGAGTCTTCCTTATTATTATTACATTATTGGGAGGTTCGAGTCCCCCGTACATCATTTAATGATAGAGTGCTTAAGTCATCTTAGTATATGATTAGGAGGTTTAAGTCCACCACAGATATATATGAGATTATTCTCTGGTTTTTATGACTACACGCACTAGGGCCCGACTAGGGGGTGAGCGTTAGGTCCCATATAGATAGTGGGTACATATTAATACGGTTAAGCTACACAATCCATGCTAAAGTTTTAAAGTGCATATTAAGCCTTGTTCCCTTTCCTAACATGTGAAGTATATATGTATATTTATTTGATTATGTGCATTGGTTTTGAATGATTTTTAATTCCAAATCATGATATTATGTTATCCTTATCTCAGAGTTACATGTTATTGTTCATCATGCTAATCGGTTTCAAATATTGTATCCCCACGCAATGTAGGAACTGGTCCTACTTTTACTTTTCTTATTCAGTGATTAGTATTCAATAAAATCTCACGAGTTGACATTGAAGTGGTGAGCTTTCATACATTGAAAGTCTTCATTTCATGTTTTGGTCTCTTATGTCACAAACTATTTAGACTTGTTTTAGCTTATGTCGAGGGCATGTACCGACACTTTTTAAATATTTAGTTTTATTATAGGCTTCATTTGGAATACTATAGATATCGGTCATTTGTTTCACTGGTCATCGGTCATAGGTTATAGACTTGTTTTGAATTTCCTTAATCTTGTCGCATGCGATCTTGTTATATGTTTGGAATTTATCTAACATTGAGGAATTTTATGTTTGGTTTAGTTAGGTACAGGGGGTGATCTTCGGTCCATATGGGACTTGAAGTACCCATCATGGCTAGGCCCTAGTTTGGGTTATGACAAAGATGGATCAAAACCTAGGTTTGGTGTCATTGAATATGCAACAGAGTCATGTCAAGTAGAGTCTCAATTATGGGTGTGTAATACGCCATACTTACAAGGGAGAGACTATGAGGCATTTAGAATATTTCCCTTTCTTGTTCTTCTATTTAGAGCTATAGAGTCTAAGGTATTGAGTCTCCTCTAATTCCCATCTGTTCACCTTTCAGATCATACCTCCAAGAAAATCCAATGCCCATGAGAACTATTCTAGCCCGTCATAGGACATTGTGGACAGAGCTCATTATATTTAAGGAATTTGGACCCAGTCTAGGGTCGCTGCTTCTGATTTCCCTAATGAAGCTCCACCAGTTCCTCCCATCCCTTCTTGGAAACCTTAAGTTAATGTGTGTCATGCTGAGTTTCTCCAGTTGGTTAATTTGATTACATAGTTGGTGGACTCTCAGACTGAGAGTGTTGCTTCTGTTGCTTCATCGTTCGAGGCTACTAGAGTTTTCTAATTTATGAGTTTGAGTCATCCTATTTTTACTTGTTCTAAGGTTGAGGAAGATCCTCAGAACATAATTGATGAGATAGAAAAGATATTCTATGTGATACATGCTACTGATGTGGAGGGCGTAAAGTTCACAACTTGTTAGCAGAAGGATATAACATACTAATGGTATGAAGAGTTGGACCAGCTTAGGGATGATGATATTGAGTCCTCTTTATGGGATGATTTCTCTAGTGCTTCCCTTGATCTCTTCTTTTCTTAGTAGTCAAGGAAGGCAAAGGCCGAGGAATTTGTGAATCTAAAGCAAGGCAGAATATCCATAATAGAGTTTCCTTGAAAGAGTTTGCATTATGCTCCTGAGTTGGTATCTATAATGAGGTCTAGAATAAGAAAGTTTACCTATGGATTTCCCCATGAGTTGATCCAGAAGAGAAATGCTGCCTTATTGAACAAAGATATGGATATCTCTAGTCTAGTAGTGTATATACAATAAGTAGAAGAAGAAAAGAATAAGAAAGTAGAGATAAGTGAAAGGAAGAGTAAGATGTTTTGCTATTCGGATCAGGGTAGAGTTCAGCAGCAAAGTGGTAGAGATGGTGGGATATGGTCTAAGAAGATGTGGGGCAATTCGGGCTCCTATTCTACGACTAGTGCACCCTATCCAAAGCCATTAGGTGATCCTTATTCTTAGTACAATAGTGGATTGAGAGCACCAGGAGACCAGCCTTAAGAAAGTGGGGCTTAGTCAGCCCCGTCACATCCTCCTTATAGATTTTTTGGTCAGGTGCATTGTGGTTTCTGCAAAGAAGGGAGGAACAAATCCTTTAAATATGGTCCAATTGGTCATATACAGAGGGATTGTACTTCTAAGGTTGATTTTAGGGAAAATAAGATTATTGTTGCTACTTTATTTACTTTTGCACCAAAGGGTGCTACGTCTGCACCTGGCTTTGACAATGGTCGAAATCATCTGCATACTTTTGCCACTCACCAGGATTTTTAGGCATTCCCTAATGTTGTTACTGGTATGCTCAAATTATTTTCTCGTTATGTATATTGTCTACATTATCCAGGGTCTACTCTCTCTTATGTGCCCCCTTATGTGGCTATTTATTTTAATTTTAATCCTAAATATATTTCGAACCTTTTCTCTGTGTCCACCCTGGTGGGTGATTCCATTATGGCTAGAACAATTTATAGGGTTTGTGTGATATCAGTATATGGTAGAGAGAGACTTTGGTAGATTGATAGAGTTTCACATGTTATACTTTGATTTAACTTTTATGATAGATTGGTTGTATTCTTGTTGTGCGTCCCTTGATTGTCGGACCCGAATGGGCAGTTTCCTATTTCCCAGATGAGCTAGTAATTGTGTGGGATGGTAGTTCCCTATTACCAAAGGAAAGGTTTATTTTGTATCTTACAACCCAAAAATTAGTTTCTAAAGGGTGCCTCTACCACTTAGTGCATATCAAGGATTCTAGATCCAAAGGTCCTTTTTTGTGGTCTGTCCCTGTGGTCAGTGAAATTTTAAGGCGTTCCCTGATGATCTTCCTTGTGTTCCTCATGATATTGAAAGTGATTTCGGGATTGATCTTCTTCTTGACACTTGTCTTATTCCTATTTCTCCTTATAGAATGGCTCCGACTAAGTTGAAAAAACTAATGGAGCCATTGAAAGATTCCTTGACAAGGGTTTTATTCAACCTAGTTTGTCTTTGTGGGGGTGCTCTAGTATTTTTTGTGCGTAATAAGATTGGGTCCCTTTGGATGTCTATTGATTACCGCCAATTGAATAATATGACCGTGAAGAATAAGTATCCTATTCCGATGATTGATGACCTATTCGATCAACTCCAGGGTGCTAAGTTCTTTTTTAAGATTGATCTTCAATTGGGTAACCATCAATTTAAGATTAGGGAGATAGATATCCCTAAGACTGCTTTCCGAATGTAGTATGGTTACTTTGAATTTTTAATGATGTCCTTCGATTTGACTAATGCCCCTACATCATTTATGGACCTTATGAATTGAGTTTTGTGTCAGTTCTTAGATTTGTTCATGATTGTCTTTTGTGATGATATTTTGGTGTATTCAAAGAGTAAGGCGGATCATGTCGATCACCTTCACCTTGTGTTCAAGACCCTAAAGAATTACTAATTGTAAGCAAAGTTCTCTAAGTGTGAGTTTTGGTTTAATAATGTGACTTATCTGGTTCATGTTGTTCCTTGTGAAGTAATCATGGTGGATCTACAGAAGGTTGCAGTGGTTAAGAAATGGCCTAGACCCATTACTCCATCTCACAATCAGATCTTCTTGGGTTTATCCAGCTATTATAGAAGATTTATAGAGACTTTTTCTTATATTGTTGTCCCATTTATTATGTTGACTTAGAAGAATGTGGAGTTCTTGTGGTCTGGTGCTTGTGAGGGTAGTTTTAATAAGCTGATGGATAAGTTAACTTTGGCTCTGATCTTGACTCTTCCTGATGTCACTGATGGTTTTGTCGTCTATTGTAATGCGTTTTAGGTGGGACTAGGTTGTGTTTTGATACAACATGGCAAGGTTTTTGCTTTATGCTCCTAGATAGTTAAAGGTTCATGAGAAAAATTATCCAACTCATGATTTAGAATTATTAGCGGAGGTGTTTGCATTAAAGATTTGGCGGCAGAAGTACCTGTAATACGTGTTCACTCAGAAGGAGATAAATCTCAGGCAAAGAAGATAACTTGAGTTGCTCAAGGACTAAGATATGAGTTTTCACTATCATCCAGGAAAAGTTAACATGGTTGCTGATGCTCATAGCAGGTTGTCCATGGGAAGCTTATCTTATATGGATGAGAAAAAGCAAGATTTGGTGAAGGATATTCATTGTTTGGCAAACCTTGGAGTTCTTCTCTTGGATTCCAAAAATGATGGTGTTATTATTCAAGAGGTAGTGAAGTCATCTCTTGGTACTAAGGTAATGGAGTAGTAGATATGGGATCCTATATTTATGTAAATAATAGATGATGTAGGTAGGAAGAAGGTAATGGTTTTTGAGATTAGTGTTGATGGTATCTTGAGGTACTAAGGTAGATTATGTGTTCTCTATTTTTATGGTTTGCAAGGATGAATTTTTTCTAAAGATCATGAGTCGTGTTATACTATTCATCCTGGTTTAACTTAAATGTATCATGATATTAACGAGATTTATTAGTGGAATAATATTTAGAAGGATGTGGCCATTTTTATGGATAAGTGTATGGTATGTTAGCAAGTGAAGGTAGAGCACTTGAGGCCCAGTGGGTTGACTTAAGATATCGAGCTATCGGTGTGGAAATGGGAGATAATTAAAATGGATTTTTTTATCGGTCTTCCACGGTCTAGCTAGAAATTTGATTTGATTTGGGTCATTGTGGATAGGATGACTAAGTCTACGCACTTCTTGCCAGTGAGGACTAATTTCTCTTACGAGGACTATGCAAAATTATTCATTGAGTCGATCGTAAAGTTGCATGGTACTCCAATCCCCATCTTATCTGAATGGGGTACTCAATTCTTATCTCACTTTTGGAGGTCTTTCCAGTAAGATTTGAGGACTAAGGTAACCCTTAGTACTGCTTTCCAACCGCAGCCTGATGGGCAAGCGGAAAGGTTAATTCAGGACTTGGAAGATATTCTAAGGGCTTGTATATTTGATTACAGTGGTAGTTGCGTTGACCACTTTCCTCAGATACAATTTTCCTACACCAATAGTTATCACTCTAGCATTGGTATGTCTCTATTTGAGGCCTCATATGGTAGGAGGTATAGGTTTCTTATTGGGTTGTTCGAGGTCAGCAAAAATAAGTTGTTTGGTATTAATTTGGTTCACCAAACCATGGAGAAGGTGAAGGTGATATGGGATTGACTTAAAGCCTCCCAAAGTTGCCAAAAGTTCTACACATATTTTAGGCGAGGGGAGTTAGAGTTCAGTGTTGGCGATTGGGTATTCTTAATGGTGTCCCATCAAGGGAGTGATGAGGTTTTGTAAGACGGGGAAAATCAGTCCCCGTTATGTTGGTTCGTACTTTGTTTTGAAGAGGGTTGGTAATATTGCATACGAATTTGAGTTTTCTCCTAGTTTGAGCTCCATTCATCCGGTGTTTCATGTTTTAATATTGAGAAAGTGCATGGTGATCCTTTGATGGTTGTACCTTTGGAGGAGGTGGGTATTTCAGATTCTTTATGCTACGAGGAGGTCATGGTTAAGATTTTAGATAGACAAGTCTTTCAGTTGCGGGCCAAGGACGTGGCTTTGGTAAAGGGACTTTGGAGGAATCAAAAGGTCGAGGAATCTACCTAGGAAGTCAAAGAGGAGACAAAGTCTAAGTATCTTTCTTGCTTCTATTTCGGATAATAGTGTTTAACGTATGAGTATTCCTTAACATCTTTGTTTTCTATCTTTGTTAAAGAAAATTGTAATTTCCTTGGTATCTTTGTTTTTTGTCTTTTTAAAGGTAAATGTTGTCGTGTTTGGAGTTAAATCATGCTAATAAATTCCTTGTCCTATCATTTGAGGATGAATGATCCTAATGGGGGAGTATGTAACACCCTAGATTTTGGTTCATGAAAATTTTCTAAAATTTTATCCTCACTGTCCTGACAATGACTCACCCTATGAGTCGTAGGGTGTCTTGATGGGTCAAGTGACCATAGTCGTAAGGTTTCTATTAAATGGTGTTTGAGTTACTGCTTGGGTACGACTTGGTTACATGAGTCGTAAATATCCATGATGAGTCATTGGGATCAAATCATAACCAAATCAAAAATTAAGTGGCTAAGTTCTATTCTGAGTACGAGTGGCTTACTATGAGTCGTAAGGTCTTTGTATGAGTCATTGGGTGTAAAATCGTAGGGTGTCTAGTGTTTGCCTAATTGGTTTCTGTGTTGACTATGACTATACCCTACGAGTCATAAGGTCCCATGACGAGTGGTAGCAGTTGAGTCATAGGGTCAACATTGTGTGGGTGTCTTAGGAACTGCCTAGGTTACAACTCAAGATGACGACCCGTAATGAGTCTATACAAGTTGTATAGTGACCCATAGTCACTAATGACTCAAATTCCAGCTTTTAATTTAAGGGAATTTTGGACAATTTCCCCCTCACCCAATTAAAACCCCACCTCTATAAAGACCTTAAGCGGGTTTAATACTCTCTTTATTAACATACTTAAAATCTTCAAAGGCTCTTTTAATACTCTCAAGTAGCCATACTTAAGGTTTCCAAGAAGTAGGTCATCCAGGGGCTCAAGGGTTGGATTCTTTCTTTAAAATTTGGTATTTCGGGCATGTTACTCTTCCCTCACTTTTAATTTGTTAAAATCATATATTGTAAAGTATCGTTCATAAGATATTGATGTTGGTTTTGAAACAAAGTTTGGGGGTTTTGAATTCTTATAGTTGAACAATGTTTTTCCATGGTTTACAAATAATTTCTCATGCTTTAATTATGGATTGAAAATATGGGTGCATGGGTATGGTGAATGAACTAGGGAATTGTGATTTTCCCCAAAACTTGTAACTTTTAAAGTGGTCATGACCCCAAATCCATATAGTGAAATTAGTTTTAATTATGAGAAATATGGGAATTTGTAAAATTGAACCAAAGGGGTTGCGAATTCCCCCAAGTGATGTAATTATCTGGTATGTTGTTATAACCTTGCAAGTGTAGTAGAGATCATGATACCAACACTGTATGCGTAAGTGTGTACTGTGGTTCAATGAAAGGGATTGTGTGATAAATATTTTAATTGGGCTTTAATAGGAGTTGTGTAGATGAATCATGAAAGTTGAGGATTGAGTGACTGATACTGAAAATTGCATTTTTTGATGCGGGTGTCTAATTGACCCGAGTCGTGTGAGACGTCCTCATTATTATTACATTATCGGGAGGTTTGAGTCTCCCGTACATCATTTATAGATTGGGTGCTTAAGTCACCTTAGTATATGATTGGTTGGTTAGAGTTCCCTATACTTATATATGAGTTTATTCTTTGATTCATATGGCTACACGCACTCGGGAATGACCTGTGGGTCAGATATAGGGACCATATAGATCATGGGTACATGTTAAGACGTTGAGATACACAATCTAGGTTAAAGTTTTAAAGTTTATGTTAATCCTTGTTCCCTATCTCGGCATATGAATTATATATGTATATGCATTTCATTATGTGCATTGGTTTTGAATGATTTTGAATTGTTGATCATGACATTATGTTATCCTTATACCCGAGTTACATGCTAGCGTTTACCCCATTAATCGTCTTCAAAAACTGTATCCCCATATGATGTAGAAATTGGTCATCCTTATACTTCTCCTGCTCAGTCATTAGGATTTGGGATCATCTCGTGAGTTGACATTGAAGTGGTGAGCTTCCATACCTCAGAAGTCTATATTTCATGATTTGGTCTCATATTTCAAAAATTGTTTAGACTTATCTTGGCGATAGTCGGGGGCATTTCTCGGCACTTTATTGATATTCAATTTTGGTAGACACTTTGTATGGAATACTGTGGATATTGGGTGGTGTCGATCGGTTTTTTGGGCTGTCATCGATCATCAACTATGGACTTTTTTTGAACTTCCTTAATATTGTCACATTCTATCATGTTATATGTTTGAAATTCATCCGACATTGGGGAATGTAGTATTCGGTTTGGTTAGGTGTAGGGGTGATTTTCGATCCATGTGGTACTTGAGGTATCAATCATGGCTAGGCCTTAGTTTGGGTTGTGACAATCATTTTTAGAATAGTGTTGGTTTCGAGGCACAGAGTGCCCAACCATAGGCTAGTAGGGATCAGTCAGCTCTATCATATCCTTCTTGTAGATTTTATGGTCATGTGCACCATGGTGTTTGTGAAGAAGGGAGGAACAAGTGCTTTAAATATGGTCAGATTAGACATATGCAGAGGGATTGTCTTTTAAGTATTGCTTCAGGGGAAAATAAGATCTATGTTGCTATTTCATCAACTCCTGTACCAAAGGGTGCTACTGCTGTTTCTGACTCCACCACTGGACGGATCATTTGTATGCTCTTGTCACATGCAAGGATTCGGAGGCATCCCCCAATATTGTTACTAGTATGCTCAAGCTTTTCTCTCATGATGTATATTGTCTACTTGATCCCGGGTTTACGCTATGTTATGTGACCCCTTATGTGGCTATTTTTAGGTTATGATCCTTAGTGTATTATGAATCCCCTTTCTTTGTCCAACCCGATGGGTGACTCCATTATTCCTAGAAGGGTCTATATGGTTGTGTGATATCGGACTATGGTAGGAAGACCTTGGTGAATCTGATAAAGTTTGACATGGTAAACTTTGATATGATTTTGGGGATGGATTGGCTGCATTCATGTTATGCATCTCTTTATTGTCGGACCCAAAGGGTCAGTTTCCATTTCCCTAATAAGCCGGTGATTAAATAGGTAGTTCCCGAGCGCCTAAGGGAAGGTTCATTTTATATCTTAGAGCCTGTAAATTGGTTTCTAAAGGTTTCCTCTATCACTTAGTGCATATTAAGGATTCTAGGTCCAAAAGACCTTTGTAATTTATCCATGTAGTCTGTGAGTTTCCTAAGGTGTTCCTCGATGATCTTCCTGGTGTTCCTCCAAATAGGGAATTCCTTGCCCTATCTTTATCCCTCCATATAGGATAGCTCCAACTGAGTTGAAGTAATAATGTAAGAAGAAGTTGAAAGATCTTCTAGATAAGGCTTTTATCCGCCCTAGTGTATCTCCGTGGGGTGCTCCTATGATCTTTGTGTGTTAGAAGGATGGTTCCCTCCAAATGTGTAATGATTACAGCCAATTGAATAAGGTGACCATGAAGAATAAGTATCATTTCTGAGGATTGATGATCTGTTTGATCAGCTTCAAGGTGCCAAGTATTTTTCTAAGATTGATCTTTGGTCTAGGTACCATCAGTTGAAGAATAGGGAGGAAAATATCCCAAAAACTGCTTTCCAAAATTGGTACGATCATTTTGAGTTTTTAGTGATGTTCTTTGGGTTGACTAATGCCCCGATAATATTTATGAATCTTACAGATTGTTTTTTTTATCAGTTTTTAAACTTATTTGTCATTATCTTTATTAATGTTATTTTGGTGTATTCCAAGAGTGAGGCGGATCATGCAGATCACCTCCGTCTTGTGTTGCAGAACCTAAAGGATCAGTATTTGTATGTTAAGTTCTCTAAGTGTAAGTTCTGGTTGAATGTTGTGACTTATATGGTTTATGTTGTTTCTAGTGAAGGGATCATAGTGGGTCCCCAGAAAGTTATGGTGGTCAAGAAATGGCCTAGTCCAATAACTCCAATCACTATTAGGAGCTTCTTAGGTTTAGTTGGTTATTATTGAAGGTGTGTGGAAAGTTTTTCTTCTATTGCTGCTGCATTAACTATGTTGACTCAGAAGAAGGTGAAGTTCCTATAGTCTAATGCTTTTGAGGGTAGTTTCGAGATGTTGAAGAATAAGTTAACTACGGATTCTGTCTTGACTCTGCCTGAGGGTATTGATGGTTTTATTATCTATTGTGATACATCCTAGGTGGGAATATAGGTTATGTGTTGATGAAGCATGGCAAGGTGGTTGCATATGCTTCTAGGCAGTTGACAGTTCATGAGAAAAATTATCTGACTTATGATTTTGAATTGTTAGATGTGGTGTTTGCATTGAAGATTTGGTGGCACTATTTGTATGGGGTCTATGTTGATATTTATTCTGATCATAAGAGCCTGCAATATGTGTTTACCCAGAAAGAGCTAAATCTTAGGAAAATGAGATGTCTTGAGTTACTAAAAGACTATGAAATGAGTCTCCACTATCATCCAGGTAAAGCTAAATGTTGTTGCTGATGCTCTTAGCAGGTTGTCCATTGAAAGATTATCTCATGTGGATGAGGAGAAACGGTATTTAGTAAAGGATATTTACCGTTTGGCTAGTCTAGGAGTTTGTCTCTTGGATTTCGAAGATGGTGGTGTGATTGTTCAATAGGTAGCGAATTCATCTCTTGGTGTTGAGGTGAAAGAGAAGCAAGTGTTGGACCCTATTTTAATGGACATCAAGAATAATGTGGGAATACAGAATATAATGGCTTTCAAGATTGGTGGTGATGGTATCTTGAGGTACCAAGGTAGATTATTTGTTCTTGATGTTGATATGTTACAAGGAGGAATTTAGGTTCAAGCTTATGACTGGTGATATACTATCTTCCTGTCAACGAAAATGTATCACGATCTTAAGAAAATTTATTTATGGAATAATATAAAATGGGATGTGTCCAATTTTTTGGCTAAGTGCCTGGTGTGTCAGCAGGTAAAGGTGGAGCACTTGAGGCCCAGTGGGTTTACTCAAGAGATTGAACTGCCGGTGTGGTAATAGAAACTAATTAATATGGATTTTATTATCGATCTTCCACGGTCTCACCAATAATTTAATTCTATTTGGGTCATCGTGGATAGGATGACTAACTTTGCTCACCTTCTGCCAGTAAGGACTAATTTCTCTTCTGAGGATTATGCCAAGTTGTTCGTTGAGAAGATCATGATATTGCATGGTGCTCCAGTTTTTATCCTTTCTGATCGTGGTACCCAATTCTTATTTTACATTTGGTGTTCCTTTCAGTGAGGTTTTGGGACCAAGGTAACCATTAGTACTTCTTTTCACCTGTAGACGGATGGGCAAGCGAAAAGGACAACTAACACCTTGGAAGCTATACTTTAGGCATGTTTTTTTATTTTGGTGGAAGTTGGGTCGACCATTTACCTCTCATTGAATTTTCATACAACAACAATTATCTCTCTAGCATTGGTAAGCCCCCGTTTGAGGCCTTATATTGTAAGAGGTGTAGGTCTCCTATTGGGTGGTTTGAGGTTGGTGAAAATAAGTTGTTTGGATATGATTTTGTTTACCAAGACATGGAGAAGGTGAAGGTGATTTGGGATAGACTTAAGGCCTCCCAAAGTCGCAAAAAATCCTACGCGGATGTGAGGCGAAGGGAGTTGGAGTTCAGTATGGTTATTTGGTGTTCTTGAAGGTGTCTCCTATGCAGGGAGTGATGCAGTTTGGTAAGAAGGGGAAGCGCAGACCCAATTATGTTGGTTTGTATTTGCTTTTGATGTGTGTTGGTAATGTTGCATATGAATTGGGAGTTGCCTGCTAGTTTGAGCTCCATTCATCCGATGTTTTATGTTTCAATGTTGAGAAAGTGTATGGGTGATCCCTCGATGATTTTTCCCATGGTAAAGGTGGGCATTTCAGATTCCTTGTCCTATGAGGAACTCCCGATTGATATTTTGGACAAGCAAGTCTGTCGGTTACGTACCATGGATGTTGTTTTTGTAAAGGTTATTTAGAGGAACCAAGAGGTCAAGAAATCTACGTGGGAAGTCGAGGAAGACATGAAGTTCTAGTATCCATTCGTATTCCCTGCTTCGAGAAATCATACTTGAGGTAGTGTATTCCTTAACATCTTTGTTTCTGATTTCGTTAAAGGAAATTGTGATTCCCTTGGTATCTTTGTTTTTTGCATTTATTAAAGGTAAGTGTGGTTGTGTTTGGAATCAAATCATGTTAATAAACACCTTGTCTTGTCATTCGAGGATGAATGATCCTAAGGGAAGAGTATGTATCACCTCGAATTTTTGGTTCCTAAAAGTTTTTGAAAGTTTGTCCTCATTTCCTTGACTACGACTTACCTTTACGAGTCGTAGAGAGTCTTGACAGGTCCTAAGGACTCGATCATAACCTAAAGAGTGTGTGTGTGATTGAGGTTTTCTCTGAGTAAGAATGGCTCACTGAGAGTCGTAGGTCCTATTACGAGTCATTCCAGTTGAGTCCTAGGCTCAACACTGTGTGGATTCCTTGGAAACTGTCTTGACTATGACTTGTGGTGATGAGTCGTAATGTAACCTTACGGTTGTATAGTGACACGTAGTCACTGACGATTAAATCCCAGCTTTTAAATTGAGGGCACTTTGGATAATTCCCTTCTTACCCAACTAAAACCCCATGTTCATAAAACAATTAAGGGGGTTATTTCTTATTCATAACATAATCAAACACTTCCAAAGATCTCTTAAGTCTCTTAAGCAACCATACTTAGGGTTTCCAAGATGTAGGTCATCCAAGGGCTCAAGGGTGGAATTCTCTCCATAAACTTGGGTATTTCGGGCATGTTACTCTTCCCTAATTGTTAATTTTGTAAGTGCATGTGATTTGAAGTTTTGTTCATGAGATATTGATGTTGGTTTTGAAACAAGGGTTGAGGGTTTTGAATGCTTCTTTATTGAACAATGTTTCCTAGGCTTACATATGAGAATTCATTCTTTAATTATGGTTTTGAACTTGAGGGTGCATGGGTATGGTGAATGAACTAGGAAATTTTGACTTTCCCCGAACTTGTGACTTTTGAAGTTGTTATGAGACCATACATTATGAAATTGTTTTTTATTATGAAAAGTATGCATATTTAACTACTCTTGAACTATTGCATAATGTGAAAAGTCAATGAAGCATAATGGTTTGGAATTGAACCTTATGGGTCTATGTAATTCCCCAAGCTAAAGTTAAATTGAACCAAGGGGAGGGTCAAGGGGGTTGCAAATTCCCCCAAGTGATGACAATTGGTTTGACATATTGACGTGACATTGCAAGTGTAGTTGGTATGACGATACAAACAACACCTGCTTTTATGTGTAATGTGGTTTAATTAATGGGAATGTGTGATAAAAATTTTTAATTGTTCTTTAAAAGAATATTTCTTAGATGAGTCATGAAAGTAGAGGTTTCGAGGGACCAATACAAGAAACTGCAGTTGCCAACACGGGGGTCTAAATGACGGGTGATTTGAGTCCCTCTTATTATTATCATATGATTGAAAAGTTCTAGTCCTCCATATTATATTACATGATTAGGTGCTTGTGTCACCTTGATATGTCGGGAGGTTTGAGTACCCTATAGAGCATATGTATATCCTCTAGTTCGTGCGGCTACACATACTGGGGCCCTTCCAGATGGGGAAGATCTAGGACTTTAAAGCTCGTGGGTGCCTTCTTATGTTATAACGGTTGAGCTACCAAATTAAGGCTAAAGTTTTAAAGTGCATGATAACACTTGTTCCCTATCCCGACATGTGATATATATGTATATGCATTTTATTACGTGCATTGATTTTGAATGATTTTGAACTATTGATCACATCATTATCTTATCCTTATTCATACGTTACATGCTAGTGATCAACCCACTAACCGTCTTTTGACGTTGTATCCCCACGAAATGTAGGCACAAGAAATAACTCTACTTTTCCTGCACATAGTTAGGTGGATTAGCTCGGTTCGTTGGTTCATTTTGGTAAAGTGGTGAGCTTCCATTCTCTGAATGGCTTAGGCATTTCATCAGTTTTCATTCATAGATTTGAGTTGATAGTTTTAATTATCATTAACATTATCATTGTCAATGTCAAATCGGGGACATGTCCCGACCAGGACTGGTTTTGGTTCTTTTTGCATAGAGGCTTTGTTGGATTACTTTGGACTTGGGTGATGTCGGTTGGATGTGTTTGGTCGGTTTTCAGTTATCGGTTATATACATAACACTTAGTCTTTATACTTGTCTTGTGCCATCTTTCTATATGTTCGGAATTCAGCCATTGTTAGGCGGTGTACGATATTTGGTTAGGTTCAGGGGGTGGTCTCAGTCCATGGTTGATTGGAGATGCCCATCACAGCCAGGCCTTGGATCGGGCCGTGACATATCAGTATAAGAGCTTGTAATATAACAAGAGTATAAGAGAGAAATAGACAAAATAAATTACATTGATACAATTTATCTCTGAATAAAACATAGAGATAAATCTAGTACATAAGAGGGAGGTAAGTAATACTCCAAACATCGGGAGCTCACTCTAAGTCTCCAAAGCATGGCTGCTCCACACGATGCACACCTCACCGAAGATAACCCGTACTATGATCTGGAGGATACAGAAGTGATGTATAAGTACCAAACAAATGGTACTCAATAGGGAACTGCCAACTGAGCTCCAAAGATAAAGCAGATAAATATAACACTTAAACAGAATGAAAACGACATCCAAAAGTCCAGTGATCATGTAACAAGCCAGTGAGATAATAGTGATAGCCTTTTCTATTAATGTCTAAGAGGCTAACATAATAAGGCTAAGGAAGTGTCAAAGGTGAACTATCCTATTCCATCCAGGAACAAAACTTCAAATCACATGCACTTACAAAATCTTGAAGATTGATGCAGGAAAACTTGAATCCTTGACTTGAAATTAAACACCTAGGGTTTCTTGTTCTTAGGGACTGATCTTTGAGAGGAAACCCTACTTTGATGTTATGAATGAATAATGAACTTATGAGCCTTGGTATGATATAATTAGGGGTTAAAAAGTATGGAAAAAGACCAAAATACCCTTTAAAACTGACTTAAAATTTGCTGAACGGGACCTGTGATGGCTCGTGCGATGGTTCGTCGCTGGCTCGACGGTCCGTCATTTCGACCATCGTACGTGGACATAAAAAAAGACTCACTGCCTTATAGAGATGGCTTGGGCGACGGTCCATCTCAAGTTCGACGGTCCATCAACCTGTCTGTCGTACCTTATCTAGAAGTTTGACTCACTTCCTTGGCTGCGATGGTCTAGGCGACGGTCTGTCGCTAGATCGATAGTCTATCAACCTGGCCATCGCACCAGGGTGATTCTGATAGCTCTGAGTAAAACATCCATAACTTTTTACTTCGATACTGGATTTGGACGAAATTGGTATCGTTGGAAAGCTAATTTAATTTCCCACATGATAAATAGTTAAAATATTAAAAATTCTACATTTACACAAATGGACTTATCTTTCAAGGTAAGTTTCTAACATTCTTAGGATGATTTTAAGCTAGGTAGAAGTATGGGGTATTACAATATCTCCCCCTTGAGAACATTCGTCCTCGAATGAGACTGAGTGAGAGGGGAGAAGATAAACTGACATAAATACTGAACATGAACAACAGGAACATGATCTCATGACTGACATGACTGACAACTGAATATATCATACTGATAATGCATATCTGATGCATGTATAACTAATTCATGAATGCATGACTGAGTGTTCTAATGAACTAAGGTTCTCACAATAAGAATGCATATCTGATGCATAATTATATGACTGAACTGGATCGTGAACACATGACTGAATATGCAATGGTATTTAATACCAAGTTTGTGATAGAATTATGAACTTAAAATAGATACCAAGCTTGTAACTGAAACCTGAACATGAAACTGAAAAGCTTAAGGAGAACTGTTACCTTGAGCTAGATCTGAGTTGGAGGAGAAGAGGTAAGGATACTTGGTACGCATTTCTGCTTCTACTTCCCAAGTATCTCCCTTAATTGACTAATTTTTCCAAAGAACTTTGACTAGATGGACTTCTTTGTTCCTCAGTCTACGAGTCTGATAGTCTAGGATTTTGACTGGAATCTCTTCATAAGAGAGGCTATTATGAACATCTATGCTCTGAAGAGGGACTACAACTGTTGAGTCACCTATGCACTTCTTGAGCAAAGAGACATGGAAGACTGGATGAACTGAGGCTAGATCTGAAGGCAATTCGAGATCATAAGCTACCTTTCCTAAACGATTGAGAATTTTGAAAGGACCAACATATCGGGGACTGAGCTTTCCCTTCTTGCCAAATCTCTTTACTCCCTTCATGGGAGAGATCTTTAGATAGACATAATCACCAATCTTGAACTCAAGATCCTTTCTACGAACATTCGCATAAGACTTTTGTCGGCTCTGTGCAGTCCAGAGTCTTTCTCTAAAGCGTCAAACACTAAGTCAGGCCTTATAACTGAGGCCTCACTAACTTTGAACCAGCCAATTGGAGATCTACATCTCCTACCATAGAAATCTTCAAATGGATCCATTCGAATACTGGAATGATAAATGTTATTGTATGTAAACTCAATCAAAGGCAAATGGTCATCCCAACTACCCTTGAAATCAATTGCACACGCCCTTAGCATATCTTCTAAAATCTAAATGGTCCTTTCTTCTTGACCATCTATCTAAGGATGCAAGGTTGTACTAAGATGAACTTGGGTAACAAGACCCTTTTGGAATAATTTCCAGAAATGAAAGGTGAACTGGGTACCTCTGTTTGAGATAATAGATAAATGAACACAATGCAATCTGCCCAACTCTCTGATGTAGAGTTTGGCGTAATCCTCGGCTGAATAAAAGGTATGGACTGGAAGAAAATGAGCTAATCTGGTCATTCTGTCTACAATGACCCAAACTGAATTATGCTGCCGACGAGTACGAGGAAAACCCATCACGAAGTCCATGTTCACTTCTTTCCACTTCCAAGTAGGAATACTGAACTTCTGGATAGACCCATTAGGTTTTTGATGCTCTATCTTAACCTGCTGACATGTAGATCACTTAGCCACAAACTCTGTAATATCTCTCTTCATCCTACTCCACTGATAGATTTCCTGTAGATGATTCTGAACTACTCTGAACCCATATGTCACCCTCCTCTAAATCGACTAAACGAGTGCCTAGTATGGAAAGATGATGGATTTACTATGCTAAATTCTTCTTACTGTCCTCAACATAAGAAACACTACCCATAGATAGTCTACTGAGAGCGTCGACCATAACGTTGGCCTTGCCCGAATGGTAAAGGACACTTATTTCACAATCGTTCAAGAGCTCTAACCTCCTTCTCTGATACAGATTGAGATCTTTCTGAGAAAAGACATACTAAAGGCTCTTATGATCTGCGAGCACATCTACATGAACTCCATATAGATAATGCCTCCAAATCTTCAAGGCAAAAACTATGGCTGCTAATTAAAGATCATGAGTAGGATAATTCTTCTCATGGGGTTTAATTTATTTGTATATGACCTTACCGTGCTTCATGAGTACATAACCCAAACCTACTCTGGATGCATCACAATAAACTACGAACCCATCTGGACCATCTGGAAGAGCTAAGACTAGAGCTGAGGTGAGTCGAGTCTTCAACTCCTGAAAACTCTTCTCTCAAGGATTTGACCACTGAAACTTGACTTTCTTCTGAGTCAATATGGACATAGGGGATGCAATAGAAGAAAATCCCTCAACAAACCACCTATAATAGCCAGCCAAACCCAAGAAACTCCTAATATCTGATGGAGAGACAGGTCTGGGCCATTTTTTTACCGCTTTGGTCTTTTGAGGATCAACCTTAATGCCATCACCGGAAACAATATGACCAAGGAATGCTACTGACCTTAGCCAAAACTCGCACTTACTAAATTTGGTGAACATTTGATAATCTCTGAGAGTCTAAAGTACGATTCTGAGATGGTCTGCATGATCACGCTCAGTGCGGGAATAGACTAGAATGTCATCGACTATGACGAACATATCCAAGTACTGCTTGAACACTCAGTTCATTAAGTCCATGAAAGTTGCTGGGGCATTAGTAAGACTAAAGGTCATGACTAGGAATTCAAAGTGACCATACCAAGTATGAAAGGCTATTTTTGGAATGTCACGTTCTCTGACTCTAAGTTGATGATAGCCTGATCTGAGGTCTATCTTAGAGAAATAGCTGGCACCCTGAAGTTGGTCAAATAAGTCATCAATATGGAGAAGTGGATACTTGTTCTTGACTGTGACTTTATTGAGCTAGCGATAATCAATGCATATTCTGAGAGAACCATTTTTTTTGTACACGAATAAGACTGGTGCACCCCATGGGGACATGCTGGGTCTGATGAATCCCTTATCTAGGAGATCCTTCAACTTCTCTTTCAGTTCTTTGAGTTATGTTGGTGCCATTCTATATGGTGGAATAGATATAGGTAGTGTATCTGGAAGAAGATTGATGCTGAAGTCTATTTCCTTTTCAGAAGGAATTCCTGAAAGATCTTCGGGAAAGATATCTGAATATTTATTCACAACTGGGACTGAATCAAGACTGGGAGTTTCCAAACTAGTATCCTTAACTCAAACAATATGATAGATACATCACTTAGATATTATTTTCCTTGCCCGAATGTAGGAAACAAGCTGACCTTTGAAAGATGAAGTACTACCCCTCCACTCTAGGACAGGTTCATTCAGAAACTGAAACTGGACAACACTATTTCTGCAGTTGACTGTAGCATAGCGGGAATGAATCCAATCTATGCTGAGAATGATATCAAAATTAGTTATCTCTAATTTGACTAAGTCTACTAAAGTGACTTTCTGAGATACCATAATCAAACAGTTCCTGTATACCCGTCGGGCTATGATGGTTTTACCCATTAGGGTAGAGACTGAAAAGGGCTCTGCTAGAAATTTAGGACTGACTCCAAAATCAACTATTATACAGGGAGTAACAAAAGACAAAGAAGCTCTTAGATCTAGCAAACAGTAAACATGCACATGAAAGATCTGTAATATACCAGTAACCACATCAGGAGAATTTTCCTGATCTTGCCGGGACTGAAGAGCATAAAGTCTATTTAGGAATTGTCCAGTAGTAGTGCTAGATATGGCATCCTGCTGGTTTGGGCGACCGGACTGAGCTGAGGAATGGTTCTGCTGACCCTGAGGACTTGGCTGAGGATAGTCTCTGACTCTATGGCCTGGCTTGCCACATCCTAAACAAATACCACTGCCAGCCCTGCAAATACCCTGATGGTGCTTTCCAGGAGTCTAGCAAAGAGGATAGGTGCGAGCATTGCTAACACTACCCTATGAATTAGATCCTGGCGCTCAATCTTTATTACTGTCCCTAACTTAGGAGCTGGAGCACTAGCTGAAGAAGGAGCTGGAACTGCTGACTTAGGAAAAAACTGAGAATGGTTTCCTCCTTCTGATTTGGGCTGAGCAAAGTTGAAACTACCTGTCCTTTCTTTCATATTCTGCTTCTCCCTCATCTTAATCTTTTGCTCTTCTATCTGCTGAGCATGGGTCATAAGCCTGGCTATGTTCATGTCATTATTCAACATCGCGGACCTGCACTTATTTACTACACTATCATTCATCCCAGAAACAAAATTACTCATCTTAGCCCTGCTATCTGCAACCACATGAGGAACATATCTGGCTAATTGAGTAAACTTAAGAGAGTACTCTTTTACTGTCATGTTGCCTTACCTGAGGTTGATAAATTCTAACACTCTATCTTCTCTCAGCTCTAGGGGAAAGAATCTATCTAAGAATGCAGTAGAAAACTCCTCCCACTTAATAGGCCCTGAATCTACAACTCTCTCTGACTTCCACTATTTATACCAAGTGTGAGCAATATCCTACAACTGATATGCAGCTAGCTCCACACTCTCACTAGAAGTAACCCCCATAATATTAGTAACCTTCTAAACTTGATCAAGAAATTCCTGAGGGTCCTTATCTGTCTTAGACCCGAAAAAGGATGGAGGATTCATTCGGGTGAAGTCCCGAATCCTGGCTGCAGCTGAATTAGCCACTGGGTTGGTCGGAATGACAACTGGTCATTCATTCTAGGAAGAAACTGAATGAGCAAGAGTAGTGAATGTAGCTCTGAACTCTGCATGAGAAATATATTAACCCAAAAAATCTTTGGGCTGAAGGGCTGGTTGATTATTGTTTCTACTTTTAGGAGGCATGTTCTGTAGAATAAAGGGAGAAATGGAGTAAAATGAGAGATTGACTTGAGATTATGCTCACTGGTACGACATGAATACTGAAAGAAGGGAAAATTGTTCCTAAAAAATCTTATAGCCTCCTGTACAAAAATGTGGCGCGCAACACACCCATTAACAAGACTCTACTAGATTTGGCTTTCAGACTTTCGAGGACTCTATTGAACCTTAGGATTTGATACCAAGTTTGTAGCACCCCGAATTTGGTACCCAAAATGCTACATGGTGCTCATGACCCCGAAGGACCACAAGCTAACCCATGACTGATATCTGTACCTGAACACTTCATAATATACTGAATGATTGTAGAAATAAAGGATGAAAGTCTATAAGTTTCAAAACTGTAACATAACTGATAAAAATATAGCATCTGGATGGGGTATAAAATACCCAAAACAACTGAAATAATTGTCTAAACATGATAGACTGAAAAACCTCTAACTAACTGAACTGTCTGAATAAGGAGTTGATGGGACATGTCCCCAACTAACTCCAACTAATAAATTAATTAATGAGATAATAAAGTAATGGTCATGTCCTCGAAGGATGAGGACTCACTGCTAACTCTGACTACTGAGGTTGGAATGCTACTGATGCTCTGGAGCTCGTGCTTCTGAATCTATGGTATAAAACACCATAACGCAAATGTGTCAGTACGTTTGAATATATTGGTATGCATGTGAGGTAGGCTGAATGCAAAGGGTTCACATGCATGAACTATACTAACTGACTGGATAACATGAATGTGAGAATACATGCATGAATATATAGTAGCTGTAACTGAGTTCATGATAACATGATTACTGAGTCTAAGTACTGATAACATGAGATACTAATATCTGTATAAATGAAATAACTGATATTGAGTGACTTTCTCTGACAGTCTAGGTTCTAATGGAACTAGCTGAGTTTCGTACTATTCTAAGTTGATTGTATCTGACAGTCCTAAATTTTGTAGAACTATCTGAGTTCTATTACTGAGACTGAATGGTTGTATCTGACAGTCCTGATTCTACAACTGAAACTATGGAAAGTAGTTATCTAACCGACATGCCCCTAATACACCATTATGACTGAGTTGGGGTCCAATCAGTAACCCCAATTGGAAAGGTGTCAGTACCGCGCCACTGGTAAAGACAATCTCTGAGAAACCCTCACATAACAGGTAACTCTAGTGAGAACGTTGGGAACCCTCATATAACAGTTTAAGCCACCTCATCCACCCTCATATAACAGGCTATGATGTCTCAACCTATGCGGGCTACATAGTTCAAGAACACAAGGATTGCTTTTAAGAATCACACCCTCATATAACAGGAGGGTTCCCATCTTTGGGTTCACTCGGTGCTAATTTATACTCCCATCTAGATAGACACTAAACATGATTAACTGAACTGATTGGACTGAGTTAACTGAGTTTCGTTGACTGATGAAATACTACTGAGGTTACTAAATTTCTGAGGTTTCTGAGATTACTAAACATACTGAGTTTTCCTGAGTGACAAGACTGATTGAATTTCTATGAACATGGCTCGACTGAGAGTATCTTGAAAACATGACATTGGCTCTAGGGACACAGCTAATTGTTGGGTACAAGTACCCCCAGGACTCGATAGTATGAAACTGACAAAGCGTGACTTTCTTGAATACATGACCAACATCGACAATCCATAATATAATAAGATGGGAATTTCATGAAGTACAAATGCTAAAACACCACAATGGCCACACATATATCCATAATTCCTTGACTAAGACATTTCATCAAACACTTAACATGCATGAACTTGTACATGAATGGTGATTTCATATTATCATACTAGAATGAAACTTTTCCTTCACATAGTTATTTAATCAAACACATGGGAAGCATGTTTTGGTTATACAGTCATCATCACATCTAATAATCATGGATATATCCATCCACGTGTAAATTTAAGGTTTTATCATGATTATTATGAAAATCATCACATCCTAGGGTCAATCATTGGAATATGTAATTTCAAACATGAATCCAAACCCCACAACATCATGAACATGAATTTTAATTCAATTTAAATCATGAACATTCATAAATACACAAATCTTGGATTTTGAAAAGAGATTCTTGAGCTTCATGGGTGAAAGGGATCCATGAATCAACACATGACATACCTGGGTTGTGATTTCTTGAAGATTGTTGGAGGAAAACTTAAATCCTTGACTTGAAATTAAACATCTAGGGTTTCTTGTTCTTGGGGACTAATCTTTGAGAGAAAACCCTAATTTGATATTGTGAATGAATAATAAACTTATGAGCCTTGGTCTGATATAATTAGGTGTTAAAATGGGTGGAAAAGACCTAAATACCCTTTAAAAATGACTTAAAATTCGCTGAACGGGACCTGCAATGGCTCGTGCGATGGTCCGTTGCTGGCTCAACGGTCCGTCGTTTTGACCATCGTACGTGGACAAAAAAAAGACTCACTGCCTTATAGCGATGGCTTGGGCGACGGTCCATCGCAAGTTCGATGGTCTATCAACCTGTCCATCGCACCTTATCCAGAAGGTTAACTCACTGCCTAAGCTGCGACGGTTCGTCGCTAGATCGATGGTCCGTCAACCTGGCCGTCGCACCTGGGCGATTCTGACAGCTCTGAGTAAAACGTCCATAACTTTTTACTCTGATACCAGATTTGGATGAAATTGGTATCGTTGGAAAGCTAATTCAATTTCCCACATGATAAAAAGTGAAAATCTTAAAAAATCCATGTGTACACAAATGGATTTATCTTTCAAGGTAAGTTGCTAACATTCTTGGGATGATTTTAAGCTAGGTAGAGTACGGGGAATTACAATACCAGAGATATATGTATATTAATATATCTATATATATATATTTGTAAACTACAACCGTATCCTTTACAAGGATAAACAATTCCCGAATATCCAACCCATATCATAACATGCAATTAGACCATTAGTGTGGCCAAAATAATCATAACATTATAATCACGGCCTTAGGCCCATATGTGTATCCGAAACTCATTTCAATAATCATACGAGTAATCCATTTCATGTCTATAAGCCATAGTGTATTCATAAGGTATAATATCTCTATAAATTATAAGGTTTATCTATAAGCATCTCGCATATAAGAGGCATCTCACACCTAGGAGGCATGATACATCAATGAAGCATAACTCATAACTATGGGGCATATCACATCTATAGAGCATGTCATATCTATAGGTCATATATCATGACTATGAGAAGTCTCCTCTTTATAGGAAAATTATCATATCTATGAGGAATAACATCTCTAAAGGCCCAATATCATATATAAGAGTAAATAGCATCTCTAAAGGCCCATCATCAAATATAAGAGTAAATAGAATCTCTAAAGGCCCATTATCATTTCTATAAGGAATATCATGGGAATAAGCCATTATTCATAATCTGGAGAAAGTCATCACCATTTACCAAGCCATGAAGTACTTATTCTAAAGGCTCAATAGTATTACTATGCCTAACATCCACAACTAAGTCCACAATGGCTAACACATGTCTTGGCCTAATAGGGCTGGAAAATCCCATTTCTAATCCTCAATTTACATATTTAGGAAATTTATACCTCAAACTAGGCTAAGGAATCTAGTTCAACTTCTATATGTGAAATAAGCAATAAACAATCCAAAGATAGGAACTTCGACTAGAAATATAGGCATTTAAGTCAACTCTACTCCAAACCCTGGTTTCAAGATCACAAGACTAGCCCAAATGAGGTTAATCATACTTACCAATATTCTAACACTTAAAACTATATCCCAAACCTAGCATCATTCCATATCCACTCGATGGATTAGTTCAATCTAGGGAGAAGGCAATAGGATTATAAAAGTGCAATAAGCATTTTACCTTACTAGAAAAAAACCCTCATTTAATCCCAAAAACTTCAATAATTAAGATTAAGTTATTATACTCATAATCAATCTTAACATTCACATTTACATGGAATATACATCATACATCATTTAAAAAGAAGTATAGACAGGAGCGTACCTCAAAGTTGAATCACAAATCCTTACATTATTCACCAAACACCCATCTTTACTCCATAATCCCAAAATGTCATCACACTATGAAAATCATAATCTACTTATTAATACGAGAATAATGATACCCATATTGCACTATTGTGCTATGAATCCAAAAATGACACCAAAACCTTCAAGTGGGTCCCATATATGGAAAATACATTTCCGATGTCAACCCAACATGATAAAAAGCTCATGGAATTAAAACCCTAAGAATTGGTGTTAGCCAAGTAAACTTGGGCTAATATCAATCCCAAAGTGAATTTTGGATTTTGGGTCCAAAACCAAGGAATTCATCAATAAAGTGATGAAATCTTACCTTGATTTGGATGATAATCAAGATAATGGATCTTTTTCATGATTCCAAGAAACCCAAAAAACTCAATTTTGAGTTAGCATATTTATTTAGGGACTTTTCTTTCAAGAATGAGCGAGAAATGGCAAAAATTGCGACATTGGGGTCCATTTATAGCCCCTTTAGGTACAGAGGTATCACTATCAAAGTCCTAGGGACCGTGATTGCACTATTGTGATCATAATAGGCCTGTGTGAAATCACACTTGCACTAGCACCAGCAAAGTCAAAATGTGTTCTCGACCCTCAAAACTTATATGAACTTTGATTTTTGCAAATAAACTATGCAACCTAACTAAATTCAACATTTTAGACTCGTTGAAGTAAAATTTTCCATACATGGTTGCTTAGGCCAAATGTGGACCCCACACCCATATCTTCTAATTATCCTACTTTTCAACTAATAGGTAAAAATAAGATCGGGTGCATTGGGACACAAACCAAAGGTCTACCTAGCCTTAAATCAATATTTTAGAGCTTTTAGTGAAGTCAGAATTTGCATCCAAGATTGTTTTATTAATTTTTTTTCCCAGTGGCCATTGGGAAATAGCAAAGAATTCTTGACAACGCCTAAGAGCACACACAAGTATACGTGGTCTACCAACTAATATAGTGGCCTTCAAGAAAGCCAAATATCGATCCCATAGGGACTTGTGTTAAACAACTATCTAATTCTAATTTAACAATTAAGATAAAGTAACCAAGATAGTTTTAGAATTGTTAACTGAAAGTAAACTATACTATTACAAAAATGTAATGATTTTGACAATCAATGGATAGAGACCCAAGGTTAAGGTTCCGAACAATCATACTACGGTATTGAATTTTATTTGTTGAATTACTTATCTTGGTTATCGATTCATAGGGTTTATTGCATGATCATGGTCTCCCGACCTCTAATCGTCTACCTAACTTGGACATTACAACTACATCATTAAGCGGGGATGTAATAATCCAATTAAGAGCATAAAGTTATCATCCTACATATGAACCAAACAAGAATTTTAGGTATATCTCTATCATAGATTCTAATTTAAATTCCTTATTTTATAAAGGAATAAGAACCTTGTTCTATCTACCCCATGTTCTATCTTTCCATTCCCCCTTCCAAGATCACAAGGTCGACAATGAATATATTCTAAGGGCCATGAATACTCAAAATAGTTATAAAAAGGGTAAATAAACAATCATAATGATAAGAAATTCAACAAACTTAATTCAAAATAAAAGTAGTCATGATCTTGTCCTTAACCCCGAAAAGGAAGTGTTTAGCCACTAATCGACATAACCGTAATCAACATAATTGAATAAATATTATGATCCACTAAAAATCTAAAGTAAAGAGATAATAAACCCTAAAAAAGAAGTGCATTTTCCTCCTCTCATCCAAGAATAATCAAAAAGTGATTTGCAAAACGTGATAAATCCTATTTATAGTAGAAGGCAATTTGATGTCGGTGGGAACAGTGATGCGCTGCATTGGTTATTGCATTAAAGGAGTGGCGTGTCACATGTAATTATCTTTGGGTCACTGTTTTGGGTCCCTTCTAAATATTTTTGTGTGCCTCACTCACCAATTTTACAATCCTAAGGTCCTCCATGCGCCCTGGATATTCCAGGTATCAAAATTGCATCAAGTTGTGTATTGTGCTTTAGTTGATCCATTCCAAGACTTTTTAAGTTGTTTACACTTGATTTGAAGCTTGTATATCCTTAATATATCATAATAATCCATTAACCAAGCATCCTATAGTATTAAACACAATAATTTAGATCTCAAATCAACACAACATCCAAGTCGGTGAACTAGAAACTCAAGCTAAGACTAGGCTTCATTCACTTTGATCTTTAACTTATTATTTTGACCCTTAGATTGATCCAATTAGACTTTGCACATTATATACAAGTTTTTCCATATATAAATACACCATTAAACCATTTGGAACTTATTTAACACATTAGAATCCATCGCGATAGACTAGGCAAGTATCTAGCTCAAGCTAGTAACACTAGTTTTCTTGATTGAACTCTAAATAACCTATTTAAGTAATACAAACTTGTTTGGATCCATATGGAACATTGTAAACAAACACTTTAACACTTAGATGCTTATTTATATCATAATCAACACATTACATACATAAATCATCTGCTAAACAAGGCTAAATAAGCTAAGATAACAATCCTAAAGTGTATAACACCACCTCGGATAATCACCAAGTAGCCTTGCAGAGTTCAGATGATGGGTTTTCTTGGTCAGTAGCTTTGGGTGGTCATCCTATCTCAGTATACCTCCTTCCATTAAGCCAAGTTACAAGGTTTATTATGTGTGTGATGAGAGTGTCCATTTAGCTAAGGACTGGCCCCGCTGTATTTTTAGAGCTACTCCTATATCAACTTTGAGAGGTAGAGGTTCTGCTAGGGGTTTAAGAGGAAAAATAGTGGTGCCCCTGGTGGTGGTCGCAGGACTACCCAGTTAGGTAGTAGTTGTGGTCAGTGCTAGGTCATACCTTCCAGGCCAGAGGCAGAGACATTCGATGATATTATCATAGGTATAATACCTGTTTATTTCATATTTACATATGTGTTATTTAATCTAGTATTGAGTTTCTCCTATGTGTCTACATATTTTGTTTTGAGTTTTAATTATTCTAGTGAGCCTCTTGCCATATCGATCCGTGTATCTACCCCCGTAGGAGACTCTTTAGTGGTAGATCGGGTGTACCGATCTTGTGTTGTGAATTTTGCTGGACATGAGACTTGGGTAGATCTTATTTTATTAGATATGGTAAATTTTGATGTCATTTTGGGTATGGACTAGTTAAATCTATATCTTACTTTCCTAGATTTTTATGCTAAGGTCATGACTTTAACTTTACTGGGTGTGCCAAGGATAGCTTGGAAAGGTGCGCTTTATTCAGGTACCAAGAGAGTTATATTTTTCCTTCAGGCTCATTATTTTGTTGAGAGAGGATGCTTGTCTTATTTATCTTATATTCATGATACTAGTGTTGCTTCACCTCTTTTCATAGATTCTATTTGTGTGGTCTATGATTTCATGGATGTTTTCCCAATGGATTTTCTAGTTATGCCTCTGGATCGTGATATTGACTTTGCTTTTGATGTTGAGACCAGCACCAAGCCTATTTCTATTTCTTCTTGTAGGATTACCTCAGCAAAGTTAAAGAAATTGAAAGATTCATTGTAGGATTTGGTGGATAAGAAATTTATTCGACCTAGTGTATCACCTTGGGTACGCTTGTGTTATTTGTAAGGAAAAGGGATGGGGTTATGCATATGTCTATTAATTATCGTCAGTTGAACAAAGTGTCCTTTCTCTCGTACTAATGATTTATTTGATCAGCTTCAGGGTGCTTTAGTGTTTTTGAAGATTGATTTGAGATTTAGGTATCACTAGCTGAGGATTAGAGCCTTAGATATTCTGAAGATATCCTTTCAGTCTCGGTACAATCATTATGAGTTCTTGGTCAGGTCCTTTGGGCTGAGCAATGCCCCAGCCGCATTCATAGAGTTGATGAACTAGGTTTTTTTTATAGTATCTCGAATCCTTTGTTATTGTATTTATACATGATATCCTAATTTATTCCAAGAATGAGGCTGATCATGAGGAGCATTTGTGAATTGTGTTTCAGAGATCAAGGTATGAGAAGTTGTATGCTAAGTTCACTAAGTAAGAGTTTTGGTTGAGTCTGACTCTTTCTTGGGTCATATGGTGACCAAGGATGGTATTATGGTCGACCTTTCCAAGATTGTAGCAGATCGTAATTTGGATAGGCCTATTTCTCCTATAGAGATTTGGAGTTTGGTTGGTTTAGCAAGCTACTATAGGTATTTTGTTAAGAATTTTTCATCTATTGTAGCTTTATTGACTAAGCTAACTCAGATGAAGATTTCCTTTTAGTTTTTCAATGCTTGTAAGGTGATTTTTCAAAATCTTAAGGATTTGTTAACTTTCACTCTTATTTTGGCTTTTCCCACAAAGAGAGTAGGTTTTACCATCTTCTGTGATTTTTCTGGTGTTGGATTAGGTGATGTGCTTATGTAGGAGGGTAAGGTGATTTCTTATGCTTTTCATCGATTGAAGCCCATTAGAGGAATTACCCTACCCATGATTTGGAGTTATTGTGGTTATTTTTGCTTTAATATTGTAGAGGCACTACTTGTATGGAGTCCATTATGAGATTTTATCAGAGCATCATAGCCTTCAGTATTTCTTCAGCCAGCATGATCATAACATGAGGTAACATCATTGGCTTAAGTTTCTTAAAGATTATGACTTAACAATTCTCTATAATCCGGGCAAGGCTAATGTGGTAGGAAATGGATTGAGTTTGAAGTCGACTAGTATGGGTAGCTTGGCATACCTTTTGACTCAAAAGTGGCCTTTGGCCTTAAAGATTCAGTCTTTGGCTAACCAGATGGCTAGTCTTGATATTTCGACATCTGTGTATGTTTTGGCATTCGTGAAGGCTAAGTCTTCTTTGATAGAGAAGATTTAGGCCCATTTATTTAATGATGTTAGCTTGAGAGAGATTCAAGATAAGGTATTAAGTTGTGAGACTAAGAAAGCCTGACTTTATTCATAAGATATATTGAGGATTAGAGGCCGAATTTGTGTGCTGAGAGTAGGTGATTTGATTAGATTGATTTTGGAGGAGGCTCATTATTCCAGGTATTCCATTTATCCGAGAGTGACTAAGATGTATGTAATTTAAGACAACATTACTGAAGGGGTGGTATAAGGAAGGATGTAGTAGATTTTGTAGCTCGTTGCCTATGTTGCTAGAAGGTGAAGGCCTAGCATTTTAGACCTGGTGGTTTTCTTTAGAGGTTACCCATTCTCGAGTGGAAATAGGAATGGATCACTATAGAATTTGTTACTGGTTTTCCTCACACTTCTCGTGGTTTTGATAATGTTTAGGTCATTGTGGATAATTGACCAAATCTGCCAATTCATTCTCGTTCTAGTTTCCTTCAGTGTTGGGAGGTTTGCCCATATATATATTTGTGAGATAGTTTGTATTTATGGTATGTAGATGTCTATTATCTTAAATCAAGGTTTAGAGTTCACATCTCATTTTTAGAAAACTTTTCTGGAGGAGTTAGGTACTCGAGTTGATCTTAGTACAACATTTCACCCCTAGAATAACAGTTTGTTAGAGCAGACTATTCAGGTTTTGGAGGATAAGCCTTGTGCTTATGTGATGGACTTTAGTAGTCAGTGAGAGCCGCATCTAGCTTTGACAGAGTTTACATACAATAATAGCAACCATTCCAATATTGAGATGGCTCCTTTTGAGACTTTGTATAGTAGGCATTGTCGCTCTACAGTTGGTTGGTTTGAGGTTTCTAAGATTAGACCTTGAGGTACGAACTTGCTTCTTGAGTCTTTGGATAGAGTTCATATCATTCAGGTAGACTTCAAGTGGCTTTGAGTAGGCAGAAGTGCTATACGAATTGTAGACTTTGTTCCATAAGAATTAGTGTTGGTGATCATACCTTTATTCGTGTATCGCCCATAAAGGGTGTGATGAGGTTTGGGAAGAGGGACAAACTTATCCCCAGGTATATTGGACTTTTTGAGATACTTTGGACTATTGGAGATATAGCTTATGAGTTAGAAATACCTCCATATTTATCAGTTGCTTATCAAATTTTTCATGTTTCTATGCTTTGGCATTACATTCCAGACGAGTCTTATGTCATTCATTTTGATTCAATCCAGTTAGATGAACGATTGTCTTTTGTTAAGAAGCCTATCTCTATTTTAGCCAGAGATGTTACACAATTGCATTCTAGAGTTATTCATTTAGTTATGGTCCAATGGAGGCATCGACCTGTAGATGATTCTACATTGGAGTTTGAGTCTAATATGCATATTAGATATCCCTAACGTTTTGCTGTTTCAGGTATTTCTATTGCCCATAGTTTGAGGACGAACTAGATTCTTGGTGGTGGATGATGTAATGACCTAATTTTTGATAATTTATGTGAAATATTTATTTCTGTGAGATTTGACCATTTTACCTCTCCCCGTGGTTGTATTGTGATATTTCTAGGGTGTAGGAATGATTAGCACTATTTCCAATGTATTTTGATGAGATTAATGTGAGATTGTTATTTTTGGTGGTTTTAAAGACTTATTAGTTGACATGATCAACATCTTTTGATTTGTGCGTCTGATAGTAAAATAAACTGTGCCAACAGATTTGAAACGTCGATTTTAGTTTGGTAACATAGTTGGTGAGGTTTTATGGGATTCTATATCTCATTATGACCCTTCATTCCAAAAGTTGTGAAAATAGGTCTTGGGGGTCAAATTTGTAAAAACAACATTTTTTCAAAATTCTGATAGGGTTGCACAGTCATCTAGTGTAGCCACTAAAGCACCACTTTGGCCGCTATAACGGCTGGCTATGTGCTGGCAAGAGCGTTGTAGCAGCCCTCGTTTGCTTTAGCAAGGATGCTAAAGCGGCACTTGTCCACTCAAGGAACACCCCATATTTTTGTGCTAGAATTCTAACCACTGTTCTTATGCGTATAAGTCCCAATACAAATGATTTCCATGTGAATATAAGTTTCATGATCTTTATCCTAGTGTGTCAAGTGATTTTGAGGTGAAAAATGTTCATAGGAATCACTTATGTCAATGTTGAGCTAAGACCCTTTGATTCGTCCAAAGTTTGGTGTTCGATTCTACAAGGGTCTACTTTAAATGTGTATAACTTTTGATGTACATGGAATTTTTCATCTCAAGACCAACCAAATTGTAGATAATCTAGTTAGCTTTCTAACGATATCAATTTTGCCTTAATCTGACACCTGAGCGAAAAGTTATGGCTTTGCAAAGGGGTGTGCGTCGCCTGACAATCACAAATATTCACTGGAAAGGGTTTGCCATAGGGAGTGAGATGCAAGCATTAAAGTTTGCCATAGCTTGTCCGACGCAAACCCCATGGCACACCGATCGAGATATCTCATTTTTGAGTTATTCCAAGGGAAACTAAGTCATTTAACACCTCTTAAACGTCCCTAAACATAACTACACGATATTTATAGATCCTAAGCACATTTTAACCTTATTAACATCATAAACTCATCATCTAAGAACACAAGAGAAGGGAAACAACTAGGGTTTACACAATCAATCTTGAAGGTCCAATCTTTCTACAATTTTGTCATAATTAGGGTATGTAGGGTTATGAACGAGGGTTTTCTTTTACCATTGTGCTTAAAGATTGATTTTAAGTTGAATTTTGCATAAATTGAAGTTAGGGTTGATACCCAATTCTTATTGCTTTTAGTTTTATGAAATTATTATGTTATTTAAGGCTTCAATTGCAAGAGATTTACATATATCCATGTTTGAAATTATGAGATTCATATTATGAGTTATATTCCACTATCTTGATTGAGATTGTTGAAAGCTTTTAAGATGATTATGGAGCATGAAATTTAAATATGATTATTGATGCATTAAAGCATTATATTTTAAGTCCTAAGTACAACTGATGATTTTATAAGGGGAATATGATCTCAAGCTCCATTGACAAGTTTTGATAAGTGTTTTCAAAAGCAAAGATTAATCTTTTGATCCTAAGCTAAGATAAGGAATCCACATTGTTCATATATTTTGAGATTTAAAGAAAGAGAAGCATAATTGGTTTTTATTACAAACCCTTGTGTTATTTTAAGGTGGATTTCTAAAGTTCTGAGTGATAAGTATGGGAGTAGTATTTAGCACCGAGTTGGGTATGATTCCAAAGGTCTCATTTTCCAAAACTCTGTGCCACCATAGGTTTATGATTTGCCCATAGTGGGCAAAGATAGTGATCACTTAAGTTAAGGTTCTATTGCAATGGTAAGGGTAGAATAACTCTCCCCAACGTGGGTTAGACATTGGACTCCTTGAAAGCTCTCATGGTTTATGTCGGTTAGAGTACCTCCCAAAGTCCCTAAGTCCTAAAATAGAATAACGGAACAGCTTTAGAAAACAGTGTAAAGGCTCACAATTTTATTCAAATATTGTTTTATACAAGACATTGGCTATGAGATTTCATCTTTAAGTTTACAAATTTAAATGTGAGTCATTTTTATACTTAGCCTGTATGATTTGGAAATAGACTTACTCCAGTCCTACTTTTTCCACTACTAGAAAGAGTAAAAGTATGACTTTTAGAACTAAGTGTTATAGATTACTAGATTTATATAGTATGTTTTATTATTCATGATTTAGAATTTTCAACTTTCAATTATTCAAGCCAATGTGAGTCATTTACACACAACATGCATTATTTTATAAGTTATATGAACATTGAGATACGGTTTTACTTATGCATTCACCCCTACATGCTCAGTACATTCCAAAAGTACTGATCTATATATACGTCTATGTGCTACATTGTTTAATAATGTAGTTACTAGTTGTAGCATGCACATCATAATCAGACAGTTGTAGATTTTGGCCTGCAGATGATGAGTCCTCCTACTTCGGGGAATTCAGTTAGATGCTATTCATGTAATTTATTTTCTTACTCATATGTATTGATTAATGGTAGTTGGAGTCGCATCACAACTATCTATAGTCAGTATGGTAGAGGCTTCATAGACAGTCAGTATAGTTGATGTATTCAGTTTCAGTTTTGTTCTGTACAAGTAGAGTTGTGTTCATCTTAATGTAGCTTTGTATTGATCAAGTTCAGAAAAGATTTATTTTTCATATTTTTCTTTAGATTTATGTGTTTTATTTTGTTTCTCATGAGTTATGCAAGTATAAGGGTTAGCTTGGGATCACTTGTGGTCCTAAGCACTGTGTAAAGACTAGGGGGTAGTCTCGAGTCATTACAAACTTGGTATCAGAGCACAGAGTTCAAGTGTCCTAGGGTATCTGTGAAGCCATGTCTAGTAGAGTCTTACAGAAAGGTACGGAGATGTCTGTACTTTTCTTCAAGTGGCTACAGGGCATTTGAGAAAAGTTTTCTTTCTTTCATACTCTAGATCATGCTGTAAAGTTGTCCCTTCAGAAATTTTGGTTGATTTGCGTGTTAATCCATACTTCTCCATCTATGCTATATTCTTAAGATAACATGATTAGCAAGTTCCAATTCCTCCCATGGTGATGCTCTCAAATTTACTATCAGTAACTTCAAAAGTTACACAAGGGGCTTGAGAGGAGCTCGCTAGTGTGTTATAAGTTCCTCAAGTTGTAAGTTATTTCCTCATCCCCATGAGTCCTTCAATTAAGACAGAGTAAGATATGTATCCAGATTCCTCATTAACCCTTTAATATAGATAGTGCTCATGAGGAGAGATGGTGTTAACCTAGATGGTTATATAGAGTTTGTATTCGAGAGATATTACAACCTAGAGTGTTATGACTTATAAGTAGTAGAACCTTTTTATAGTTGGAAGTATGGGTTTAGAAGTGTAGTGACAAGAAAGTTGGTGAGGTCAATTGATTGAATGTATATAGCTGAACTTTGTCATACGATAGAGTTAGTAGTGAAGTGAAACGTCCTTGTGTGTTAGTTTAGTGAAAGGTAGAGAAGGAGTTATTAGTTAAGGTGAATTGTTGTTTGCTTGAAGTATCAAAAAAGTTATTGGTGGTATTTATTTTGTTAGAAAAGTATAGGTTATTAATGAAAGTATTTAGTGGTTGAGTATTGTTAATTTAGGCTTCTCCCAAGGTTGCAAAAAGGAGTTTAGTTGAAACTTATAGAGCTATGAAAGTAATTTAGGTGTATAGATGGGTAAATAGTCATAATGTGTAGAAGGAGGATGTGCTAGCGTATTTTTAAATAAGGTATATTATATGATTATGACTGATTAGTGTTGTCATGAAGCTCTAGTGGACTAGTGTTTCTTGATATGTAATTTTATAGTTTCTAAGTTAGAATAGTATATGAGGTTGTGTTGTTAATCATGTCTAGCACTAGACACTAAGTTTGAAAAGTGGATGATTATAAAGGTGGAAGTAATGATTGCTTGGTTAGTGATGCTAGTTATATGGAGGTAAACCAATAGGCTTAAAATAGTGAAGGCAAGAATTTAAGTTTATTGATATGAGATTTAGCATGATGTTGCAGGTATAATGTAGAAAAGTGCCCAAGGTGATATGGGGATGCATTATTTTTGAAGTTTATTAAGTGTTGTGTGTGTTTAGTAGTACTCTTGAGTTATTAAGTGGAAGAAGACTAGTTATATAGTACATGGTGTTCTTAATAGCTAAGTTGAGGAGTTTTGGATAGATGGTGTTGAATCTTTTATGTATGAATTTAATTAATATGGTTTGGGGAGAATGTAAGTATAGAAGTGTGATCTTGGTAGGCTATGATTATGTGTTTAGTGAGGCAGGTATATTTATAGAGTTAATAGAGCGTAAGTATATGATGATGGCTATTGAAGATAGAAAGTTAAGGATGGTATCTAAAAGGGTTGTTCAAGAATGAAGTCAGTAAGTTTGAAATAAAATTTATCATGTCAGTTTAAAATTTGGGTGTAGATCGTTAGAGCAAAGAAATTTGGCTCAGTCTCGAGGATATGGAGTAGACCCATAAGATTAGAAAGTCAGCTTTGATCTAAGGGGGAGATGGTAGAGTGAAGAACTAAATAATTTTTTGAGGATTAGAGTGTGATACATGTCAATAAGAGTTGTGATGAGATAGTGATCCCTTCTTACTCTAGAGTATTCCTTGGATTTAAGTCATTATCACATCAAATCCATGTCTTGCGTGATAGATCCATTCCAAAGGCCAATGCTTATACACTCTATGCATACTCAAGTCCATTCTCAGCATCTAGTTAGAAAGTAATAGCTTCACTCTGTGATTCGAGTCATTCCTCAGAAATCTATGAACTCCAGTCTCATGTTGAATAGATTATAATAAGTATGAACTCATGTTTCAGAGTATGATCAGTTCTCAGAAACTTATGATCCTAGTGATATTCAGTTTATGTCATGTATGCCCCCAGTTTAGATCTCCTTGGTGAATCCATGATGTTGATACTCTATTCCTCAGGCCTCAGTAAAGTGTCTAGTTATTCTTAGTAGCCCTTCATATTTCAGGTCCTCATATTCTAAGCTTTCGGTAACCTTTCCTTATGTCAAGATAGTGATGAAGAATACTTGTTTAGATGGGAGAGAGTAAATATTTCTTGTTGACAAAAGATTGTTGTATACTCATTTTAGCTAAGGCTATGAGTGTGAACTAAGATTGAGGCCAAGTATTTGATATATGTCATGGTTAGTTAAGAATTTTAGGTATTTCTTTTTAAGCATAGTGCATGAAAGTTGTTATTCTTGAAGGCATTAGATAATAGGATAAAAGTTTTTAAGAGGATTGGGTGCCAAGGAGCTCTTATGTGGTTATAGTGATAGGCTTGAATGTCAGGAGGGGATATAAGTGGATGGATGCAATGTGCACTAGTGAATCTATAGTAAGAGCTCCGAGTTAGTCATTGAAGTGGTAAGGCATGTTATGCTTAGGGTGTGAGCTCTAAAAAGATATAGAAGATTTAATGATGTGGTTTAGACTAGTACTAGGGTGTGGCGTGTTGTACCTTGTGATTTTGAGTTAGGCTTAATCATGGTGAAAGGATTTAGTTTGATTTAGACTTTAGTAGATGGTTTTATCAATGCCTATGTGAGAATTTTAAGTTGGATCAAATGAGTATTGTATGTAAAGGGAATAGTATAGTTGAGGGAATATTTAAGAAGTGTTACTTATCTTGAAAGTAAGAAGTTTCATTACTTGTGGGCTAGTAATTTTATCCTAGCTTATGATTTATATGTCTATGTTCCATGCTATAGAGTTGTATCAACGTTGTGACTCCTTATACAGATGTCTTGTTCGTATTATACTGAAGATTCTTTGCTCCCAATGTTATTAGAATTTCGTAGAAGGGTGTTGAAGTAATACTCCATTTGAGTATGAGTAGTCAGTATAATCCAGTCCATATAGCCTGTAATCCAGTTTAGCAATCAAGTAGATAAGCTCCTATAGATTTCCAACTAGTGAATAATCTTAGTTTACCAATTATTCTAGCTCAGACAGTGTAATACCCATTGTATGATCTTAGTCTCGTTATCTCATGATTCGTTCTTGCATAAGTTATCACTTTGCATTTTTATATGTATGGTTGTATCATGAACACTTCAAGCGAATTCTAAATTCTCAGCATGAATCAGCTCCTTATAGTAAATAAAGTCAAGTCAGCTTAGAATTCAGCTTCATGATAGAATTTTTAAAGATTCAACTCAGATACATCCTTCATTAGCAGACATGCCATGTCTATATTATTCCATACTTTTAATGTTTCAATAACTTCCTACCCATCATTCGATGACGAATGATTCCAAGGGGGAGATAATGTAACACACCGTATTTTTGTGGTAGAATTCTAACAGTTGTTCTTACGCATATAAGCCCTAATACAAATGATTCCCATGTGAATATAAGTTTCATGATCTTTATCCTAGTGTGTTAAGTTATTTCGAGGTGAAAAATATTCATAGGAATCATTTAGAGCAAAGTTGAGCTAAGAACCTTTGATTCGTCCAAAGTTTGGTATTTGATTTTACAAGGGTCTACTTTGAATGTGAATAACTTTTTATGTAAATGGAATTTTTTATCTCAATACCCACCAAATTGTAGATAATCGAATTAGCTTTCCAACGATACTAATTTTGCATCAATCTGACACCCGAGCAAAAAGTTATGGCTTTGCAAAGGGGTGTGCGTCGCCTAACAATCGCAAACGTTCACTAGAAAGGGTTTTCCATAGGGAGTGCTACGTAACCTATAAATTTTTACATAGGGAGTGCGACGCAAACCTTAAAGTTTTCCATAGCTTGTGCGACGCAAACCCCATCTCACAACGACCGAGACATCTCATTTTTGAGTTATTCCAAGGGAAACTAAGTCATTTGACACCTCTTAAACGTCCCTAAACATAACTACACAAGATTTATAGAACCTAAACATATTTTAACCCTATTAACATCATAATCTCATCATCTAAGAACACAAGATGAGGGAAACAATTAGGGTTTACACAATCAAGCTTTAAGGTCCAATCTTTTTACAATTTCGTCATCATTAAGGTATGTGGGGTTATGAACGAGGGTTTTATTTCACCTTTGTACCCAAACCTTGATTTTAAGTTGAATTTTGCATAAATTAAAGTTAGGGTTGATACCCAATTCTTATTGCTTTTAGTTTATGAAATTATCATGTTATTTAAGGCTTCAATTGCAAGAGATTTACATATATCCATGTTTGAAATCATGAGATTCATATTATGAGTTATATTCCACTATATTGATTGACATTGTTGAAATCTTTTAAGATGATTATTGAGCATGAAGTCTAAATATGATTATTGATGCATTAAAGCTTTATATTTTGAGTCCTAAGTACAACTGATGATTTTATAAGGAGATTATGATCTCAAGTTCCATTAACAAGTTTTTGTAAGTTCTTTCAAAAGCAAAGATTGATCTTTTGATCCTAAGCTAAGATAAGGAATCCACATTGTTCATATATTTTTAGATTTAAAGAAAGAGAAGCATAATTGATTTTCATTACAAACCCTTGTGCTATTTTAAGGTGAATTTCTAAAGTTCTGAGCGATAAGTATGGGAGTAGTATTTAGCACCGAGTTGGGTATGATTCCAAAGGTCTCATTCTCCAAAACTATGTGCCACCATAGGTTTATGATTTTCCCATAGTGGGCAAAGATAGTGATCACTTAAGTTAAGGTTCTATTCTAATGGCAAGGGTAGAACAACTCTCCCCAATGTGGGTAAGACGTTTGACTCCATGAAAGCTCACATGGTTTATGTCGGTTAGAGTACCTCTCAAAGTCCCTAAGTCCTAAACTAGAATAACAAAACAGTTTTAGAAAACTAAGTGTAAAGGCTCATAATTTTATTCAGCTATTGTTTTATACAATACATTGGCTATGAGATTTCAGTTTTCAATTTATAAATTTAAAGGTGAGTCCTTTTTACACTAAGCCTATATGATTTGGAAACAGACTTACTACAGTCCTACTTATTCCACTACTAGAAAGAGTAAGAGTACGACTTTTAGAACTAAATGTTATGGATCACAAGATTTATACAGTATGTTTTATTATTCATGATTTAATATTTTCAGCTTTCCGTTATTCAAGCCAATGTGAGTCATTTACACTTAGCATGAAATATTTTACAAGTTTATATGAACATTAAGATACGGTTTTACTTAAGCATTCACCCCTACATGCTCAGTACAATCCAATAGTACTAATCCACATATACATCTATGTGATATATTGTTTAATATTGTAGGTACCAGTTGTAGCATGCACATCATAATCAGACAATTGCAGATTCCGACCTGCAGATGATGAGTCCTATTTCAGAAAATTCAGTTAGATGCTATTCATGTAATTTATTTTCTTACTCATATGTATTGATTAGTGGTAGTTGGAGTCGCGTCCCAGCTATCTATAGTAAGTATGGTGGAGGCTTCATAGATAGTTAGTATAGTTGATGTATTCAGTTTCTGTTTTGTTTTGTATAAGAAGAGTTGTGTTCATCTTAATGTAGCTTTATTTTGATCAAGTTCAGAAAAGATTTATTTTTTGCATTTTTCTTCAGATTTATATGTTTTATTCAGTTGCTCATGAGTTATGAAAGTATAAGGGTTAGCTTGGGATCACTTGTGATCCTAAGCACTGTGTAACAATGAGGGGGTAGTCTCGAGTCATTATAGCTCAGTAGACAGGCATGCTAAGTGGGTACCGCTAAAGCAGCACTTGTCTGCTAAAGCGGACACTTGACCACTTTAGCAAAACCTGGCACTGGGTATAAATAATTTTTTTTTCAATTTTTCAAGACTTGGAGCTTAGGGATTGAGTTTTTGGGAATTTTGTTCCGTTTCAAATCTTGGGTAAGCTCCAAACTCATATTTCAACTACTTTTCTTTGATTATATCATTTAAATGTACTTTATACTCGTATTTAAAGGTGGAATTTGGGGATTTTGACCCGAAAGACCCAAATTATCATTTCTTCGATTCAAACCCCATTTTCATCCCTTTTTCACTTGGATTTTCCCCTATGAGTTCCTTTAATCTTGGAAAAAATGTTTTTGGATAAAAAATCTAAGTCAACTACTTTTCTTTGATTATATCATTTAAATATACTTTAAACTCGGATTTAAAGGTGGAATTTGAGGATTTTGGCCCGAAAGACCCAAATTATCATTTCTTCGATTCAAACCCCATTTTCATCCCGTTTTCACTTGTATTTTATCCTATGAGTTCCTTTAATCTTGAAAAAATGTTTTTGGATAAAAATTCTAATTTTACCCTTCTTTTTCGAAAACCCATTATGGGGGTCCATTTTGACCCCAATTCAGAATTAGGCAATATGGGTATCGTTGGTTTTCTTTTGACGTATAGATTCTATATTTGTGTATTTTAACTAATTTTTAAGTTCATGCCTGTGGTGAAATATTGGTGATAAAGGCTTGTTTATTATGATTTTAGCATAAAAGGTAGGTTATGACTTAACTTTGTTCGAATTGGGTTGGGTAGTTAATAATAATGTAAAATCATGCTATAGGTATGGGATTATATCATGAAAAATGTGTTTTGGTGATTTATATGCCTGTGTAGGGGGATATATGAATAATATTTGGTGGTTTTGAGATATTATTTGCTATGTGTGACTGTGTGGGGTTTTATATGATGTTATAGCCTGTATTGATATATGTATGCTTGGTTGCAGTCTATTTGGTGGGAAAAAGCCTAGATTTTGGGATTTATGTGGTATTAATGTCATTTTTCTTGCATGTTTCACTTGAGGGTTTCTAGATTATATTAGATCATGGATGGTTGGTTGATTTGAGTGGATTCTTGGATCACATGGTTGGTATATTGGTTTGATATTGAATATTCTCATTTTGGTTAGTTGTGAGCATTACATCCTCATATTTTATTTATTCATGAATCATTGGTACCATTATGGAAATATTAGAAACACTGGTTTTTTCTTACAGAAAATGTGACATATTTAAAAACCCTCTATCGATGTATGTGCCAAAGAGGAGTTAGGATATTGGTATTGAAAATTGGTTGTATATGGGTTAACAAACCCCGCTGGGTCCTACCTCGAGATCACAGCTTGGTAGGTATATACGAAGGTTGTGGGATGACCTCGTACATCACATCATCATCATCATCATCTTTATTACTTCCATATATTGGGCTTATTCTATAATTGTATTTCTTTTCTTGACTTGATATTTGTCTATTTGTTCTATCTTCTTATACTTGTATTTGGTGTACGTGTATATTTTGTTCATTTTTTTCCTACTTGTATTTGTTATATGTGTTTATAGTAGAACTTTTAGTGGAGATCGTGTGGGCTACCATTTGGGATATTTTCTGATTGTAGGTGGTGTGCCCATAGTTTGTGTTGATATGCTTTGTTTTCAACTTTATTCAGTCGGCATATGATACCTACTGAGTATAAATGGACCATACTCATTCTTACTGTAGCCTTTCGGTGCAAATCCAAGTACGAGTGCGCCATACGAATAGCTAATTCAGGCAACATTTGGAGTATATTCGAAGTAGCAGACGTCTTATGCTTCAGGAGTTGACCTACTACCTCCTTCTATGTATTTCATGTCATATTTAGTATTCGGAGACAGATTTTGATCCTTTTCGGACTATTATTGTATCTTGACATTCGAGATGTATTTAGTAGTTCTTACACCGTGACACTTGGTTTTTGAATTTGGTTTGGTATCTTTGATTATATTTCCTCTATTATAATGTTTGTGTGGCTTGGATTTACTCTAGAAACCTTGTTTTGGGTTTGTTTTCCCTTGTTATATCAGTTTTGGTGATAGGCTTACTTGTCAAGGCTTTCCGCGACAAATGCCATCGTGGGCCTTGGTTCTTGGGTCATGACAATTTATGAATTTGGAGTTATAATTTTGATATTCTTCACCTGTTGGGAGGACTTCATGAGAGACCCAGTTGAGGTTAATAATAGAAGAGATTATACTCTATATTGTTTTCCCACTTTGGTGGATGAGACAAAGGAAAGTAGATTATAGTGGAGTATGTGTGGTGGTCGTAGCTGACTTGACTTGTGATCTTTGTTGACTCATATTGACAAACTATTTTTGTACTTGTTTTTGAGGCTAAGCATTGAGAGCTTGAAATAGAGTTGCATGTTAAGGTCCATGGTTTCCCAGGTTATGCCTATGGCATGGGTGCAGTCATTGTATTTAGGTCAGAAAGGAAGGTTGTCACGACCCAAAAATGAGGGTCATGATGGCACTTGTCACGGCGTACCTTGACAAGTAAGCCTATCACCCAAACTGATAAAAAAAAGAAAAAGACAAAAATACCCCAAGGTAAGACTTCTAGAACGAAGTCGAACTATACAAGTAATCATAACAATGCGGAAAGAAATTACCCAAAATACCAATCATACCCAAAACTAGGTGTCAATAGTGTAAGAACTAATAATACAATCCAGGAGTCAAATACATTAGAAAAATAACCACAAAGGAATAATATATGTCTCCGAATACTAATAAAGACATAACTACTATAGAAAGATAGAGGTGAACTTCGGACGCATGAATGTCCAACCGCTACCTTTGAAGCTCACACAATCACCCGAGTCAAGCAAGTTGAGGCGCACTCGATCTAGGATTGCACCAAAAAGGCACAGTAGGCATGAGTACTTTCCACTTGTACTCAGTAGGTATCATAGACTGACCAAGCAAAGTAGAAAATAAAGCATACAAAATATACACTAAGGGCACATCACCTGCAATCAGAAAATGTCCCACAACGGTAGCCCACACCACTTGCACTAACAGTTCTATAATATCCATATATAATGCAACAACACACAAGATAGGGATAAAAATATACACAATATCACATACAGGTAGTACAAAAGAGGGGCATGTATAATCAAGATCATCAAGTACAATTAAAGGAAGATGGAACAATTAGACGTTAACAAGTCAAGATATAGAACAAATAGGTAGATGACAAGTCAATATGGAAATTCAAACATAACATAAACACAATAAAACGGGTGCAATGTATATGATGCTATTGGCACACAGTCTCCAGTTTGGCACACAGCCTTAAGTTTGGTACACAACCTCAAGTTTGGCACAAAGCCTTAAGTTAAGCACACAACCTCAAGTTTGGCACACAGCCTTAAGTTAAGCACACAGCCTCAAGTTTGGCACACAACCTCAATATCACCAATATCCGCAACTCTTCTCCAACATGATCCTTCAGAGATGGTCCATAAAATCCAATATCTGACACCAATGTCCAGTATTCCATTGTTTCCATTATTTTCAAATAACATAAATAACATAAGACATAAATCAAGTACGCATACATTACAACAAGTATATATAAAGCAGTATAACAAACAAGTGAAATGATGTGTATGATGACATGAGACTGACAATGTAATGTTCACAACCATTCAGAATGAGTATTTTCACAACCAATCCACATGATGTATTTTCAAACCCAATCGACATGATGTATTTCCACAACCAACCATAATGTTACAATTCCACAACCACGTGAGCCAATTTCACTCATTACTTCCGTTTAATCTATGAATTTCCACATGTCCCATATACCAATAGGTATGGATATATCATAATATACCAAATAAAACTACATTAGGCATTTCAACAATACAATACAATTATTCATATGTTTTAAGGCTATCAACACCATATAAGACCCCATACGGTCACACATATCACATCACGTCTCAATTTCAACAATTACAATACATATAATCCCCCACACGGGCACAAAACATAGATAGCTAATTTTCATAATTAGTTCCCACTTTTAACATGTATTTTGTACTATCATTTACTATCCAATCCAGTCTGAAAGAGTTAAGTCATAACCTATCTCAAAAGTCGAAATCGGTCTGCTACACTTCAAACCCATGACCTTACTTTTCACGAACAATCTATAACTTCACTAAAAATATCAAATATAAAACCTATGCATTAAAACAAAACCAACAACACCCATATTGACTACTTTTGGCTCGGGGCCAAAATGGACCCTCAGAACGGGTTGCCAAAAAAGAAAGTCAAAATCAGAACTTTAGTTCAAAAACATATTCTCCATATTTTTAAGCACCTAGAGATGAAAACCCAAGTTAAATTGAGTCAAAAACGAGGTTCAAATCGATAAAAAATATTTTTGATCTTTACTGGGTAAAATATTTGAAATCCGGGTTAAAATTAAGAATCGGAGTTGTTTTAAAGGTTAAATTAATGAAAAACTAGTAATTATGAGATAAAACATTGTTCAAGTGAAAAGAAATGAAATTGGAGTTTAAAATCAAGCCTAAGATTTTCAGGGATTTGAGAAATTTGTAAATAAAATTACTAAGAAAATAGTGAATTCTTACCTTAAATCCATAATAAAATGAAGAAATAGGTATTAATCTAGCTTCCCAAGCTCACACAAACTTCACTTTTAATCTTTCATACTATTTTAGGGTTTAAGTCTCAATAGCCAAACTGAAAAATGAATAAAATGGACTTAAAAACTATTTTAATAGTCCAGAAAATCTGCACTAAAAAGGAAAAAGCTGCTGGTTTTTCTATTTTAAGTCCAATCCGGACTTTGATGGGGTGCTCAGGATTCGTTTGGAGTCCGATATACACAAACGAACTATGAAACCACACTAAATTTGACATGCCGGACGTGTTGGCGAAGTCAAATTTTTGAAAAAAATATTTTTTTCACAAAGTTGACCCCCAAAACCCGAAATTACAAATTTTCGAGGGTCGAAATGAGATTTAAAAGCCGTAAAATCACAGCAAACATACTAACACCCTAAAATTGATATTCTGGATCTGCTGGCGAAATTGAATTATTCATCCGAGGTCATTTTGATCAAATGTGGGTCCCACACTCATATTTCTAATTTTTCAACTTTTCGACCAATATGTCGAAATGAGCTCGGGTGCACCGGATCTCAAAACAAAGGTCTACCTAGCCTAAAATCAATATCCCAGAGTTGTTGGTGCAGTTCGTTTGGCCATACATCACACGGATCAAAAGATTACCCCATAAGTCTAAAATAAGGCTCTCGAAACCATCAAAAATCACAATATCTCATAAATGGTATCAAAATACATCGAAAATCATGTCAAACACTCCCACACCCCAAAAATACCATAATGCAACTACGAGGAGGGGTAAAATAGTTTAATCACACAAAATCAGAAATTTCACATATTTCATCAAATTTTTAAATCGTTACATCACCCACCACTAAAAATCTAGTTCGTCCTCAAACTAAGGCAAAAAAATACTTGAATCAATGAAGACCCGAGGATAAGAATTACACATATCAGACTCAACTTCCTAAGTAACCTCATCTACAGGTCAATATCCCCACTGAACCTTAACCACAGGGATAACTCTAGAGCATAACCGCCTAACATTCCTAGACAAAATGAAAACCGACTCTTTAACAAAGGACAACTGCTCCTCTAACATAACCAAATCCGAATGAATGACATGAGACACATCAGGAATATGGCGATGAAGCATAAAAACATGAAAAACTAGATGAACAACTGAAAGATCAGGGGAAAAAGACAACTCATAAGCCACATCACTAACAATCTAAAAAATCTTAAATGGGCCGATATACCTAGGGCTAAGCTTGCCCCTCTTCCCAAACCTCATCACACCCTTCATGGGCGAAACTCGAAGAAAAACATGATCACCAACACCAAATCTCAAGGCTCGAAGTCTACAACCAGCATAATACTTTTGCCTACTCTGAGCCGATCTAAGTTTACCTGAATGACCTAGACTCTATCCAAAGACTCACGAAGCAAGTTCGTACCTCGAGGTCTCACCTCTGAAACATCAAACCAACCTACAAGAGAGCGACAAAGCCTACCATACAATGCCTCAAAAGGAGCCATATCAATACTGTAATGGTAGCTATTATATATGCAAACTCTATTAAAGACAAAAGCAGCTCCCACTGGCCACTAAAATCCATCATGTATGTGTGGAGCATCCTCCAAAACCTAGATAGTCCGCTCTAACTAGCTATCAGTCTGGGGTGAAACGTTGTGGTAAGATCAATCCGAGTACCCAACTCATCCTGAAAAGTCTTCCAAAAGTGAGATGTGAACACAAAACCTCAAACTAAAATAATAGACACCGACACACTATGCAAATGAATAATCCCACGAATATAGATACGAGCCCACCTCTCAGCACTGAATGAGACCTGAACTGAAATAAAATGAGTTGACTTGGTCAATCGATCCATGATGACCCAAACACTATCAGAACCATGAGATGTACGAGGCAAACCAGTCAAAAAATCTATGGTGATGCATTCCCACTTCTACTTGGGAATGGGTAACTTTGAAGCGATCCACCAGGTCTCATATGATCGGCCTTCACATACTGACAACATAGGCAATGAGCCATAAAATCTGCTATATCTCACCTCATACCACACCACCAGTAGTAGTGCTGCCACAAATCATGATACATCTTAGTCACACCTGGATGGATAGAATATCTAGAACAATGGGCCTCCTTCAAGATCAACCTAATCCAATCACCCACTCTTGGCACACAAACTCGGCCTCCAATTTGTAAAACTCCATCTAAATCAAGTGCGATTTCCTTAGACTCCCCACTCAATACCTTATCTCGAATTGACCTCAATTCACCATTATCAAACTGATCAACTCGAATCTGCTACATCAAGGAAGATCTAGTATCCACAAATTCCAAAATACTCCTCGATGTTGAAATATCAATCGTAACCATCTGGTTAGCCAAAGACTAAACCTCTGAGGTCAACTGCCTACCCATGCTAGTTGACTTTTAGCTTAAGGCATCCACAACCACATTAGCCTTGCTTGGATGGTAGAGAATAGTCAAGTCATAATCCTTAATCAACTCAAGCCAACAATGCTGCCTCATATTAAGATCTCGCTGAGTGAAGAAGTACTGAAGGCTAAGATAATCTGAGAAGATCTCACAAAAGACTCCATACAAGTAGTGCCTTCACAACTTCAAGGCAAACACAACTGTGCACAGCTCCAAATCATGGGTGACAAGATGCATACGCAATTGCCTTGCTCTCCTGTGTCAACATAGCACCCAATCCAACACCGAAAGCATCACAAAACATGATAAAGACCATATCCTCATTGGACAAAGCCAATATAGGAGTTGAAGTCAACAAATCCTTGATTTTTTGAAAGCTCGCCTCACAAGCATCAAAACACTGAAAAGAAATCTTCTTCTAAGTCAACTTTGTCAATGGAGCTACAATAAATGAAAACCCTCGACAAAACACCTATAATAGCCTGCTAAGCCAACAAAACTCCAAATCTCGATGAGTAAAGTAGATCTAGCCCAATCACGAACCGCGACAATCTTGGTTGGATTAACCATAATACCTTCCTTAGTCACCACATGATCCAAGAAAAAATAGACTCCAACCAAAAATCGCACTTAGAGAACTTCGTATACAACTTCTCATCCCTCAATCTCTGAAGCACAGTTTGTAAATGCTCTTCATGCTATGCCTCACTCTTGGAATACACTGTTATATCATCTATAAATACAATAACAAAGGAGTCGAGATTCAATTGAAATACCTAATTTCATAAACTCGATGAATCCGATAGAGGCATTAGCCAACCCAAAGGACATAACCAAGAACTCATTATTACCATATCGAGTCTGAAAAGATGTCTTTGAAATATCCAGAGCTCTAATCCTCAACTGGCGATAATCGAATCTTAAATCACTCTTTAAAAACACCGCAACACCCTAAAGCTGATCAAACAAATTATCAATATGAGAAAGAGGATACTTATTCTTAGTCATCACCTTATAGAACTATCGATAATTAATACATATCCATATAGACCCATTTTTTTTGCGCACCACCTCAAGATAAAATACTAGGTCATATAAATCCCTTATCCAACAACCCCTGCAACTAATCGTTCAGTTTCTTCAACTCTATTGGGTCCATCCTATAATGGGGAATAGAAATGGGCTTGGTGCCTGGCTCAACATCAATACTGAAATCAATATCTCAATCCGAAGGCTTACCAGGCAATTTCTTAGGGAACACATCCATAAACTCATAGACAACATGGACATAATCCAAGGAAGGAGGCAAAATAACACTGGTGTTATGAATATGAGTCAAGAACGATAAACATCCCTTCTCAATCAATTTACAAGCCTGTACATAAGATATAATTGTCTTAGGACCCGAATGAAGTGCACTCTTCCAAGCTATTCTTGGCAAACCCGGCGAAGCTAAATTAACAATCTTATCAAAACAATCTAAGATAACATGATAAGGAGCCAACTAATACATGCCTAAAATAACATCAAAATCGACCATATCTAATATAAACAAATCTACCAAAGTCTCACGCCCAAAAAAAAGTCACAAAACAAGATCGGAATGCCCGATCAACCACTAAAAAATCACCTACCGGGGCAGATACACTAATAAGAATGGAAAGAGGCTCACTAACAAAATCAAAACTTAAAGAAAAATACATAGACACATAGGAGAAAGTCGATCCAGGATCAAATAATACAGATGCATGTCTGAAACAAACGGGGATGATACCTATAATCACAACATCAGAAGTCTTTGCCTCAGCTCTAGCTGGGATAACATAATACTGACCATGACCACTAACTTCTTAAGTGGCCCCATGGCCACCACCACAGGCTCTACCATCTATACCTCTCACACCTTTGGTAGAACCCTAGAAGTAGCTCTAAACATATGGCGAGAACAGTGCTTGGCCACATGGCCAATCTCATCACACACATAGCAACCTCTATGACCAGTATCAATAGAAGAAGGTACAACTGGGCTCGAACGGCCACCCTAAACTACTGAACTAGAAGATCCACCAGCTGAACTCTATAAAGTTACCTACACTGGCCTACCATGGTATCCATGAGAATCTCTAAAATCTCTACCTTAATAGGTCTGACTCCTGAACTCACCAAAACATCGTGCTTTCTTGGCGCCTCCCTGAGATGCACTAAGAATATCCTTTGTCATCTTAGAATGATCCATAATACTCTTAAAAGAATCCTCAAACACAATAATTTGAGATGTAGCCAACTGAAGTGAAAACCTCAAAACCCTTCACAAACTTTTGAACCTTTTCAGACTCGATGGAAATACTATCATAGGAATATTTAGACAGAATATAGAAGCCTGCCTTATACTTAACAACTGTCATGGAGCCCTACTCCAAATGATCAAACTTGTTCCGCCTATGATCTCTCAAACTAAAAGGCATAAATCTCTCAAGAAAAGCCTCAACAAACTGATCCTAAGTCATCTTGGAAGAATCATGAGGTCTATAACAGACACACGACGTCCGCCAATCTCTCTCTGTATCTCTTAACTGATAAGATATAGTATAAGGCACACTATTCACATAGAAATAGTGAAACACAACTCAGAATACAAGGTATGAAAGAACTTCGCACTATAAAGAATGAAATAAGAGAAGTTTCCTAAAGATGTCCTATAGCCTCTCAAAGATAGATATGGATGTCTACGTACCAATTCACGCGACTCTATTAGACATCCCATTATTACACCATTAAGATCAATGAACCTGGATTCTTTGATACTAATTTTTCACGATTGAAAAATGAGGGTCATGATGGTACTTGTCATAGCGTACCTTGACAGTAAGCCTATCACCCAAACTGATACAAAAAGAAAAAAAGAAAAAAATACCCCAAGGTAAGGCTTCTATAACAAAAATGAACTATATAAGTAATCATAACAATGCGGAAAGAACTTACCCAAAATACCAATAATGCCCAAAACTAGGTGTCAATAGTGTAAGAACTACTAATACAATTCAGGAGTCAAATACATTAGAAAAATAACCATAAAGGAATAATATATGTCTCTGAATACTAATAAAAATACAACTATTATAGAAAGATAGAGGTGAACTTCAGATGCATGAATGTCCAACCACTACCTTGGAAGCTCCAACAATCGCCCGAGTTAAGAAAACTAAGGCATACTCGAGCTAGGACCTACATCGAAAGGGCACAACAGGCATGCGTACGGTTCACTTGTACTCAGTAGGTATCATAGGACGATAAAAAAGTAGTAAATAAAGCATAAAAAATATACACTAAGGGAACGTCACCTATAATAAGGAAATGTCCCACAATGGTAGCCTACACCGCTTGTACTAACAGTTCTATAATATCCATAATAATGCAAAAACACATAGGATAGGGATACAAATATACACAATACCACATACAGTTAGTATAAAAGAGGGACATATATAATCAAGATCATCAAGTACAATTAAAAGAAGATATAATAATCAGACGTTAACAATTCAAGATATAGAACACATAGGTAGATGAAAAGTCAATATGGCAATTAAAACATAACATAAACATAATAAAGTGGGCGCAATATATATGATGATGATGCATGATTGGCACACAACCTCAAGTTAGTCACATAGCCTCAAGTTCAGCACACAGCCTCAAGTTAGTCACATAGCCTCAAGTTCAGCACACAACCTTAAGTTTGGCACACAGCCTCAAGTTTGGAACACAGCCTTAAGTTTGGAACACAACCTTATATTTGGCACACAGCCTCAAGATCACCAATATCCGCAACTCTTCTCCGACATGATCCTTCAGAGATGGTCCAAAAAATTCAATATCGATACCAATATCCAGTATTCTAGTATTTCCAGTATTTTAAAACCACATACATATCATAATACATAAATCAAGTACACATACATGACAACAAGTATATATAAAGTAGTATAATGAACAAGTGAAATGATGCGTATGATGACATGAGAATGACAATGTAATGTCCACAACCAATTCATGTGATTTATTTTCTTCACACCCAATCCACATAATGTATTTCCACAACCAACTATAATATTACAATTCCACAACCACATGAGCCAATATCCCCACATTGCTTCCGTTTAATCTATGAATTTCCACATGTTACATATACCAATAAGTATGGATATATTACAATATACCAATGAAACTATATTAGGCATTTAAAAAATACAATAGAATTATTCACATTTTTTCAAGTCTATCAACACCACATAGGACCCCACATGGTCACGCATATCACATCATGTCTCAATTTTAACAATTACATTACATATAATCCCCCACACGGGCAAAAAACATACATAGCTATTTTTCATAATTATTTCTCACCCTTAAATGAATTTTGTACTATCATTTACTAGCCATCCAAGTCTGAAAGAGTTAAGCCTAAATCTATCTCAAAAGCCGAAATCGGTCCACTACACTTCGAACCCATGACCTTAATTTTCATGAATAATCTATAAATATACTAAAAATATCAAATATAAAATCTATGTATCAAAATAAAACCAACGACATCCATATTAACTACTTTTGGTTCGGGGTCAAAACAGACCACCCTCAGAATGGATTTTCAAAAAAGAAGGGCAAAATCAAAACTTTACTTCAAAATAGTTTCCCATATTTTTAGGAACCACATCTAAAAACACAAGTTAAATTGAGTCAAAAATGAGGTTCAAATCAAAGAAAAATTATTTTTGAGATTTACCAGGTAAAATGTTTGAAATCCAGGTTAAAATCAAGAGTCAAAGTTGTTTTAAAGGTTAAATTAACGGAAAAAATAGTAATTATAAGACAAAAATATTATTCAAGTGAAAAGAAGTGAAATTGGAGTTTAAAATCAAGCCTAAGATTTTTGAAGTTTTCAGAAATTTATCAAGAAATTACTAAGAAAATAGTGAATTCTTACATTAAATCTATAATAAAATGAAGAAATAGGTGATAATCTAGCTTCCCAAGATCCCACAAACATCACTTTTAATCTCCCATAATATTTTAGAATTTAAGTCTCAAAATCCAAGATGAAAAATGAACAAAATGAACCCAAAAAATATTTTAATAGTGCAGAAAATTTGCACTAAAAAGTAAAAAGTTGTTGGTTTTTCTATTTTAAGTCCAATTCGGACTTTGATGGAGTTTCCAGGATTCATTCGGAGTTCGATATACACAAACGAACTATGAAACTACACTAAATTCAATGTTTCAGACTCATTGGCTATGTCAGGTTTTTGAAAAATTATTATTTTCACAAAGTTGATTCTTGAAATTCAAAATCACAAATTTTCAAATCGAGGGTCGAAATAAGATTTAAAAGCCATAAAATCACACCAAATATGCCAACACCCTAAAATCAATATTCTAAATCTTTTGGCAAAGTCGGATTTTCCATCCGAGGTCGTTTCGACTAAATGTGGGGCCCACACTCATATTTCTAATTTTTCAACTTTCTGACCAATCGGTTGAAATGAGCTCAGGTGCACCGGGACCCGAATCAAAGGTCTACCTAGCCTAAAATTGATATTCTAGAGCTGTTGGAATAGTGTATGTAGCCATCCATTGCACAGATCAAAAGATATCCCCATAAGTCTAAAATAAGGCTCTTAAAGCCATCAAAAATCACAATATCGCATAAATGGTATCAAAATGCATCAAAAATCATGCCAATCACTCTCACACCCTAAAAATATCATAATAAGACTATGAGGAGGGGTAAAATAGTCAATTCATACAAAATCACAAATTTTACATATTTCATCAAATTTTTAGATCATTACACAAGTGTTGTTATTTTGCTAATTACCTTATAGACTCAATGAACCCAAAGATGTTAAAATGTTAGGGTTTGACCAAACTTGTAGAACATGTTTAAGTAAATTGAAAGGATCCTAATGATTAGTTATTTAAGGATGAAAGAACTATGGGAGTGGAGTATTATAGAACTCACTATCATATTATCAATTCATGTTTACATAATTACATAGAGAGTACAGTGAGGGAAAGTTGCTTAAAACATAATAGGTCTACTAAAGGATAAGTGTGTTAAGGGGAGATGATAATGGACGTTGCTTGGCTAATAAAGTTTAAGTTGTATGCTTCCTTCTGAATATTTATATGATGCCTTTGTGATTTAATTTGTATCGACCGATGATTCTTACTAGTATGTGTGGTTTGTACTGATACTACTCATGTTATACCCTTTTTAGGGTATTATCTAATTGCAGGATCAGTAGGTGTTCAATTCTTGAAGCAATACAGATCTTCAGTAGCTTCTATTATTGTTCCTATTGCAAACCACCCAATTGGTGATCTACACTTTCTGCCATATAAAGCTTCATAAGGCGCCATTTTGATACTCGAGTGATAACTATTGTTGTATGCAAACTCAATTAGTGGCAAATGATCATCCCAACTACCTTTGAAGTCCAATACATAAGAACGCAACATATCCTTTAATGTTTGGATTGTACGTTCCGCCTGGCCATCCATTTGAGGATGAAAAACTGTACTTAAACTCACTTGCATTCCTAAACTCTTCCTGAATGACCTCTAAAAATGTGTGGTAAATTAAGCTCCCCTATCAGATATAATAGAGATTGGGACTCCATGCAGCTGATCTATCTCTTTAATATATAATTTTGCATACTCTTCAGCTGTGTACGTAGTCTTAACCGGTAGAAAGTGTGCTGATTTGGTGAGTCTATCAACTTTTACCCATATAGAATCAAACTTTCAAGATGAGCGAGGCAGACCAGTGATGAAATCCATGTTAATCATATCCCACTTCCAAGTTGGGAGCTCCATAAGCTGCATATAACCTCCTGGCTTTTGGTGCTCCACTTTGACTTATTGACAATTCGGACATTCAGCTACAAATTCTGCAATGTTCTTCTTCATGTTGCCCCACCAATACACCTCTTTCAAGTCATGATACATTTTACTTGAACCAGGATGGATAGAATATCTTTAATGATGTGCCTCCATCATAATCTTTTTTCTTAGCCTATCTACATTAGGTACACATAATCTGTTTTGGAATCGAAGTATTTCCTCTTCTGTAAGCTCAAATACCTTTGTTACACCTTATTGTACATTTTCCTTAAGTTGTAAAAGAATAGGATCTATGTATTGTTTCACTTTAACTTCGGCTACTAATGAGGATTCTGCTGCATTTTGCACAATAACGCCTCTATCTGAAGATTCAATAAGGCGAACCCCTAAGCTAGCTAATTGGTGTAGATCCTTAGCTATCCCTTGCCTTTCCATGGGCTGCCTATAATTACTTGTCTTCGCCTTACGACTTAGTGCATCAGCTACCACATTTGCTTTGCCCGGATGATATAAGATATCAACATCATAGTCTTTTAACAACTCAAGCCATCTTCGCTGCCTCAAGTTTAGGTCCCTCTGGTTAAACAGGTACTGCAAACTCTTGTGGTTGGTATATATATCAACATGTACCCCATACAAATAGTGGAGCCATATTTTTAAGGCAAATATAACTGTTGCTAGCTCAAGATCATGTGTTGGATAATTCTTCTCATGTGGCCGCAATTGTCTTGAGGCGTAAGTTATTACTTTACCATGTTGCATCAAAACACATCCTAAGCCAACTCCTGAAGCGTCACAATATACCGCATAGCCTTTCGTGCCATCTGGAAGTACTAATATGGGTGTAGAAGTCAACTTATTCTTCAAATCTTGAAAACTTCTTTCACACATTTCATCCCATTAAAACTTAGCTTCTTTATGTGTTAACTTTGTTAAAGGTGCAGAAATAGAAGAAAACCCCTCAACAAACTTTCTATAATAACCTGCCAAGCCTAGGAAACTGCAAACCTCCGTAGGCGTCATGGGTCTTGGCCAGTTCTTCACTGCCTCTATCTTTTGAGAATCAACTCTTATTCCTTCATCGGATAGAATATGACCCAAGAATGCTACCGATTTTAACCAAAACTCACATTTGGAGAACTTTGCATACAACTTACGATCGCGAAGGATTTGTAACGCCTGTCGTAAATGATTAGCATGGTCTTCATCTGATCTTGAATACACCAGAATATCATCTATAAATACGATAACAAATACATCCAAGAATGGCTTAAACACTCTATTCATCAAATCTATGAAAGCTGCTGGTGCATTAGTTAGACCAAATGACATAACTAAAAACTCAAAATGACCATATCACGTTCGAAAAGCCGTTTTAGGTATGTCTTTCTCCTTTACTCTCAGTTGGTGATAACCTGACCTTAAGTCGATCTTTGAGAAACACTTAGCACCTTGTAACTGATCAAATAAATCATCAATTCTAGGAAGGGGATATTTGTTCTTAATTGTCACCTTATTTAATTGTTGATAATCAATACACATTCTCAACGTACCATCTTTCTTATGTACAAATAACACGGGTGCGCCCCAATGAGATATACTAGGCCTTATGAAACCCTTTTCCAACAAATCTTTTAATTGTTCCTTCAATTCACGTAATTCTGCAGGGGCCATTCTATAAGGAGGAATAGAAATTGGTTGAGTTCCTGGGATCACATCAATACCAAACTCCACTTCTATTTCCGGAGGTAAACCCAGAAGCTCTTCAGGAATTGCGTCAAAAATTTATTTACCACTGAGATGGATTGAAGAGTTGGTGCCTCCGCCTCTATATCTTTCACCCTTACTAGATGGCATATGTATCCTTTGTACATCATCTTCCTTGCCTTAATATAAGAAATAACCTTACCCCTTGGGGCCCCAATATTACCCCTTCACTCAAGGACTGCTTCCTTTGGAAAATGGAAATGCACCCTCTTAGCTCGGCAATCCATTGTGGCATAACAAGAAGACAGCCAACCTATACCCATTATAACATCAAAATCCACTATTTCAATCTCCAAAAGTTCAGCCAATGTATCACGATTACAAATAGTTACTATTCAATTACAGTAAACTCTTCTAGCTATAATAGATTCACCAATTGGTGTAGACACTTTAAATGGCTTAGCTAGTAATTCTGGTGTTCTTTTGAACTTTCCAGCAATTAATGGAGTGACATATGATAATGTAGAGCCTGGATCAATTAATGCATATACCCTATGTGAAAAGATAGACAATGTACCTGTAACCACGTCAGGAGAAGCCTCCAAATTTTGTCGACCTGCTAGAGCATATGTACGATTCTGAACACCACTAGAACTAGCTCCCTTAACACCCCTACCATGACCATTAGGTATCTTCTGACCCCTACAAAAAGAAGGAACCGAGGATGATGATGCAACAGTAGATCCAGTAGGTCGTGCCATATTAGCCATGCCCCTTTTTGGGCAATCTCTCATTATATGTCCTAGTGTGCTACACCAATAACAAGAATTTATCCCAAACCGACATGCACCTAGATAATTTCTTCCACAATTCTTACAAATCTATCTAGGAGGTCTTGATTGGCTTGCACCTCCTTTCTCTCGATACCCCACTACTTGTGAACCTTAAATCTCACTTTTTTGCCCGAATTGATTTCCCTTAAACCCCTGGAATCGAGGAGAAACACCTGATATAGAGTAGGAAGGTGATGTTCTAGGGGGCTATCGAAAAATCGAGGCCTGAATTCACTCTGAGATGGAAAAAATTGTCCCATAGATCTAGCCCTCTTGGAGTGCCCTCTTTCCAGCTCTTGTGTCCTTCTTTGCCTTTGATCCTCCATTTTTTTAGCAAATGCTTGTATTCTTGCTATATCCATGTCTTTATTCAAGGCAACAATAGTACAATGTCTAACCAAATATGGGTCCAATCTATCCACATATCGATGAACTCTATCCTCCATAGTAGCCACTACGTTAGGTGCATACCTGGCCAAATAATTAAATTGAAGACTGTACTCTCTCACGCTCATATTTCCTTGGCAAAGATTTAAAAACTGATCTGCATGGGTCTCCTGAATCTCAAATGGAAGATAATGATCAAGAAATGCTATTTTGAATTCTTCCCAACCAGCTAAAGGTGCACCTATACCCCTTGACTTTTTCCAAGCTTCATACCACAATATAGCCACCCCCTTTAATCGATATGCTACTAACTCCACTATCTCTTTACCAGATACATGCATAACATCTAAAGCCCTTTGAATCTGATCAATAAAGTCTTGTGGATCTTTATTAGGATCTGAACCAGTAAATTGAGGAGGGTCCAATTTAAGGAAATCTTGGGTCCATTAACTGGCTGCCTTATCAACACCACTAGAACCCATAGTTGGACCAGCTTGTCCTTGACCTTGTCCAGTAACTATACGTGTTAATAATTGCACCGCATTCCTCAAATCTTTCTCAGTAGCATTAATAGGTGACTCTAGGGGTACTCCCCTCCTCCTTAGCTCTTCTGGAGATAGAGGAGTAGAAGAAGTTCGTGATGCAAACTCATCTTGGGCTTCACTTTGATTAGCATATCTAGGTGGTGATTTACTTGTCCCTTCTCCGGCATCCATATCTACTTGTTTACTCATCTTACTCTTACTCTTTCTTGTAATCGGTATCATTACTATATTGAAAAAAAATATATTTAAGGTTAAATACAAGTCAACCTACATTATTGGCTCTATCGCACGATCAAAGAAATGAAGAAAAAGAAACAAATCCTAAATGACTCGTAGACTCCTACTTAGAGATGTGGTGCACAACACACCCATAAGCAAGACTCTACATAGACACGACTTTGAAGACAACTCCCTAGGATGAACCGCTTTGATACCAATTTTGTCACGCCTTCAATTCCATTGGGGCGGATAGGCACCCATTTTGGGAGAACCAACTCTTAACCATGTACTTTTCATGCATATAATTATGGCATTCAAAGCTTCTGCTAGTATGGATAAGATGCATTGATAGAACAAACAACGCAAGTAAGTCTAAACCTACATATACAAGACTTTGCCGTTGGGGCCACAACGTTAAAAGAACACAATACTACCACACTTTTCACATAGTCTACAAAGCCTCTAAAAGACACCTGGACACTTAGTTAAGGTCGGGAAAAACCCCCACCTTGCTCATAACTACTAAACAATACCAAAATATATAACAGACTCGGAAAGCTCCGAATCAACTTGGAGCTCACCAATAGCAGTTGGATGTTCTGTGCTTCTACTGGGGTGGTCTACTAGCTAGAGTACTTGTACCTGCAGCATGAAACATAGCGTCCCCCACGAAGGGTGTCAATACAAAGAGTGTACTGAGTATGTATGGCATGAAATGACTATAAATAAGACAAGATCTCAACAAAATTAGTTATCAATACATAACTATAAAGATAAGGATAGAATACCAACTTTGCTTATGCTTATGGGATCATGTACATTACATACTTTACTTTGCTTTATTCTTCTTTACTTTATAAGATTATAAGGCATAATACAAATGGCCAGCTGATCAGTGCATAATACAAATCACTCTTTTTATCTTTAAAGTTGTTTTGGTGATCATGTATTAGATTTGGAACTTTGGACCAGTAGCAAAAGGTGTGCAAATCTGCACTAGATGCAATAGCAATGAGGTCGAATACAACAATAATAGAAATATAACACATATGAGGTTAGCTAACATCATGGGTCATGTTAACTAAGAGAACAACTCGTAAGGCTTATTTTTGAAAGCACCCATATCATACTAGTATTTAGAAAGGAAATAGACAGATCTAGTAACAAACACATCTTTAGGTACTTTAACAACTCGACAAGTTAGAATAAGGTTGTTAACCACCTTGGGGGTTGTACGATGTAGTTATATATAACTTGAAAGGAAGAATGCTTAGGAAGATTACTTTGTAACAAAGGAGTTAGATTCATGCCAAAGAGTAGGATCGATGAACCATACATACCTTGCTGCACAACTGATCACACTTTCACTTAACGTCTTTTCTTTAAGATTACTAATCTACAATAGCATAAGACTAGTATTAGTAGCTAATTAATATATTCACGCCATTTAAACTTACTAAAAAAGTAACCGGGAAGTAATCCACAATCAACTAATCCAAGGGTGTTCTCTCAACCTCGTTCTTCTCCAATTACATTCACACATGATGTAACTTCTTATAAGATCCCCTTAACATTTTCATCATTATTGTACTCTCAAAACAGTATATCAAGTGATGTGGGTAGTAAACTTAAGCGACATTCAATTTGGTGGTGTACCATTATACTCTTCTTCTACCTTCCAACGAAAATTATTCACACCATTTCCCCAACGTCAACCAAGAAGCCCCCAACATACATACATAAAACCGATCCAAAACAGCCCCAAATACCCCTTAATATGGAAACCAGAAATTGAACTCACCATCCCTTGAGTTCTTAACAACATATACACAATCCTCAACCAACACACGTATATAGGAAAAGGGAAAAAATGGATAGTAGCCATACCTTAATTTTGATGGTAGTTTATTCCCTTAATGTATCAATAGCTTGATCCCTTTACTCACAAACCAAAAGTGAAGAGAAAAATCTCTTAATAATCAAGGATAAAGGGACTGCCAAACTTAAAAAGGGATATCTTCTAGTTTAATCATGGAGAACATAATCCTTATAGTATTCTTAAGATGTTCTCATGATTTGTTCACTTACCTTTAACTTGGAAGGAAGGTTTCCAAAGAACCCTAGTGGAATTTTAGGGCTGGTACATAGCTAAGAGAGAACAAGAGAGAAAATCTTGAAAGCTATTTTTTTTTTGGCTAGTTAAAATGAGCTATAAGGGCTGGTTTTAATCCCTTTAAAAGGAGCTTCTCTTGGACGACTTTCTTGGTCATTTTTGGGCCATAATTTATCAAGTAGGTGATGCACCTACTTTCCCATTATATTGGGCCTTTGTGGATTAAAAAACTATTGGGCCTTGGCTGCCCATTCTCCTCCTTTTCTCTTATTTAATTTGGGCCAGAATTAACTTAAGTAGGTGGTAGTGTCTTTGGCCCAATAAGCTAGTCAAGGGATCCTTAATAGGTGATTCACCTACTTAGTTTTTAAGTTGGTCAAAAGGTCAAAGTAGGTGATTCACCTACTAGCTTAAAATAAGTCAAGCAAGCACCTCAATATTTTGTTCCATTTTAAGATCAAAATGCTTATAGTTAAACTTAAAACTTGGTCACTTCATCCTTTAGATTCAAATACTTATTTAAGGGCCCAAGTTTATATTCTCTCATCGAAGGTAACTTAATCATACCGCGTTTCAGTACATGTGGGAACTCCTCCAAACCTATCTTACCGTCACTAATCACATAGGATATCCGAGCCCATTACCTACCCCATAAGTCCATATCAAGTGCCATATAAGTAGAACTAGTACACGCGGAATATAGGGTGTTACATAAAACTATGAGAATATATATGTACTTGAGGCTATTTTATTAGATTTGATGTGTTTTTGGAGTGTTTTGCAGGAAATCATGTTTCGGAAGCTAATTTCATGAAAAATAGGAAAGAAGGTGATTTTGGCTACTTATGGGAGCAATTATGGGCAATTATGAATGTTTGTGATACTTTTCATCTTGTTCGTAATCAAAACATGTGCGAGAATTGAAGAAGAGATGAAAAGGTGGCTCTCGGCACTTGCTAAGTCAACATGTGGACCACATGTGGTACATGTGGACCATATGTGGGCAAAGAATATGTCAAAAGTCCAAAGTCCCAAGAGCTAACCTATAGGATTTTTTTGTCCAGGCACTTACGGTCACTACTTGCGTCCACCCTGCAGGCCGCAAGTACTACCTGCGCCCAAGGCCAGGGTGCAAGTAGCGACCACAAGTATCCACCGACCTCAACTTTTACGGATTGTTCCAAAATCGTTTCCTAAGATTTCCATCTATCCCAATAACACTCCTATGATATTTTTAAGTCCTATTATATATGGGTAATTAAGTTTCTCTATTTTAATTAGAATTTGATTTCTAAGGTTTCTTGTAATCTATAAATATCCTTTAGTCTATTTTTAGTCCATTCATTCATAAATTCATTTAGATATATACATTCACATATTGATTGATTCATAAGGAGGTCCCTTTGGGACCAAGTTCACAATCATCTTGTTGTTCTTGGTTTGTTATTCAATTTAAGACTTTGGGATTTCTTCTCTTGTTATTGTGAGAATGATTTTGTAATTTTGTTTGTGGATTCCATGATTAATCTCATAACTATGAGCGGCTAATTCCTTTAGCTAGGGTTGTAGGAACCCTGGTGGATTAACAAAATAGAGGAAATGTCAAGTCTTTCTAGATAAATATGTTTGCGTGTATTAGGTTTTCTTTGTTCTTACTAATTTCTTAGTTGTGTCCAATGTTAAGATCCTGCCTAGATTAGTGCTACTTACTCCAAAAGAGGAGTAGTGACTAGGAAAAGAAGATCATAACAATAATTTAAAGATTAACGGTCGATCCACGCTACTAGGTATTATCTAAGTAAGATCGTTAATTATTATCTAATAACTAGAGACCCAAAAGGCAATAGTTAACTGGGATCCAGGATAAGGGTTAGTAAGGAAACATCCTGATATTCAATAGGTAAATGGTGCAATCCATCAGCTCGTCCAAAAGATTAGTGATGGTACATAACTTATTAGATTCTACATGAAAGGTATTGGAATAGTTCGACAATGTACGATAAGTCTACTAAGTTGAAAAGCCAAGGGGAACACAATCTTAGTGTTCATATTAGATTGTTTACAACCAAGAACAACCAATTCTTTTTCTTTTTCTATTTCAATAAATCTCTTTTTTTTACTTTCCCGCACTGCCTGGTGATTTCAATAAATTTGAGAGATTACTTCGGCCTATTCCCTTGGGATTCAATCCTAGCCTTTGTTGGGTTACTATATTTGACAACGACCGTTTTGTCTTTCAATTGGAGTGTACTTTGGGAGTTATCAGTAACTTGGGATGAGAAAGGCCAAACCCTACAGCCCTTGTTGATTATGAGGCTTTAAGCTAGCATCCCAATCCCCCAGAGAATATGTCATCTTATTCCACTCTTTTATTTTATTTTAAAGATATATAATTTGGGTTGCTCCGTTTGGGGCATGTACCAACACAATTCTCTCCTTGCCTGTACTGCACATGGATGCTCATTTTATCAACTAGTGGTGAATGCATACTATATAATGTTATACTTGCGATCTTTATCAATCATGTGGTGGTTGGTAGCTTTAGATAGTATTTGGACAAGTTGAGATTGAAATACAAAACAGGAGAAAGACAAGGCAGGGATTCTATCCCAGCCCATCCCGTTATACCGGCCTGCATGCCTCTACCATGGTGCCTCTATATCGGGCTCATAGTAGCAAGACAATGCTTACTATGGTGGCCCTACAGCAATAGCCCAGAAACATTCAACTTTTATATAATTTCCTTCACTCTCATTCCCTTCCACAATACTTAATTTCGAAACTGCACAATGGTCTAAACAAAATCCAAAGATCGATCCCAGCAAATCAAAGAAAACAATCAATTATGCAAAATACCACTTTATATCATGATTATAGATCACAACAAAGATCCATCTTTTCACAACAATTTTTACTATTATTCAACATTTTTCCATTTATATTGACTTCCACATTTCAACTGCTTGAAGCAAGAATTTCACAACTATTTACCATTTTCTCAACCACTTTTTCATGTAACAACAACATGATTATCACTTAGCATCCAGTTTCTTAACCAACAACACATAAATAATTTATGACTACTTCACCAATCACAAATTCACTGTCATCCAGGAAGTTTCAATCATAAATATCAACTCAACAATTTTCTAAATAAAATAAGCCATTTTTTTTATCTTTCTAAACAGGTCCTTTACTCACATCATTGACAACCACTAACTGATCATCCAAAACTTAGACAAAACCCTTATGGCCAGATACTAATTGAAACCTTCTAGGTTTTAATTTCGTTGCTTGTGTCATTTCAAATGGAGTCAAGTGACATAATTTTGTTCCATTTGAGATACTAATTAGACTCAATCCATACAAACAATCATGCGAACCACACAAAAGGAAGGAAAGAAGTGGAATATCTTCCTGAAGTGCTTCATAGCTTCCCAAATATTTGATGTGGACGTCAACACAACTATCTGCATGACTGTATTTGATATTTTCTCTTGTACTTGTGAGATTGGTAACCTAGGCTTTGATACCAACTATCACAACTCAACCAACCAGATCGTGCGGCCACCTACTTTAATCTACCTTGATAAGAGAACCTTTACCACCCATTTTGGAAAATATGTGAAAGTCATAAAGAAAATATTAAACCTTTATTTATTACAATAAATTATTTACAAATCATCAAATACACAAGAAAACTTTACCCAAAAAATCTAGCCTAGGCAGGTACAAGAGCTAATACAAGACAAGCAGAAGTAACCAAGACCAAGTTTCCACCATAGGAATGAGAAGACATAAGTTGTTGAAGATCTCTACCGCATCAAGTAATAAATGCTAACTAATGTTGCAACCATATTATACCCAAAAATGATAGAGCAGGAGTAGTATCAGTTCAATCACACATGCTGGTAAGCATCATCATTAGATCCAAATTAAATCACATAAATACCATATAATTATTCAAAAAAAAAAACATGCACTTAAATTAGTTTATTAGTCAATTATATTCCTCCCATTATTCTTCCTCTTCCTAGTTTTATACACTCTTTATCAAAACCTCTCTTATCTTTTAGCCAATTTCAGTAATCCATAAATCAACCACCAAACCATATTCAACTCTAAGCATCACTTCTTAATACTTCCATCACCTCTAGTTATACATTTAACACCCATTTAATTAAGGACTCAACAACAATGGTCGTGATAAGTCCCAGCCCTTAATACCTATTTCAATTGACCTCAACAATTATCATGTTTTTTGGAAATACCTTTCAGTGCAAACACCCATGCATCATAGGAACACAAAACTAATTAATAGCAAGACATCAACACCTTCACTTATTTAATCTCAACAATGGTAATGAATCAAATAAATACAGCTTAATACAGAAATCCACCAAGGCAACACCATGTCCAATGACAATAATAAATAATCAAGAAAGTATAAGTTATGTTACAAACAGTTCATCAAGTCAGTACAATGACTAACAACAATAGATTAAGTCAATAATTCATTATTTATAACAATAAGTTCCACCATACATCAATTGTTCTTTAAAAGGCATCAATAAAAAATTATACCTTTCAATCATGTCAATGGCCCAAACCACACATAGATCCAATATAACAATAAGAACATATACTGATTCACTCAAGGAACTAAAATATAGAGTAATAAAAAACAAACCTAATCCAATCAAGGAACTGTCAAACTCATCAATACCTTGTACAGACATGCTAAGTGTCTTATGGTTGCCCACTAGACATGACCTGCAAGAGAGCGATCTTATGTCCATATACCAAACATCCCAGATATCTAGTATCTACAACCTTATCCTAAATCAATGTAATGCCATCCTTATTACAACATCTTCACCCATATACTTCCTAATTTTCATCAATTCCATTATGATGACCTTTACCGATTTATCACACAAGAGTAACTAATATCACAACAAGTACAATCAGAATAAAGATAACACAATGACAATGGGAATACACAATAATACTTGTACAACTAGCAAGCCTTTAATACAACCTCATTAGATCCTATTAGACACTTAGTATATTATTCAATAATTACACATCTTAAACATGCATTGTAACAAGTACAATAGGGGATAGTTAATATGAATACATAAACCAAACTGGATTATCAACTACATTTAACCTTCACCTACTAGGTCATGTTTCACACATATATTTCATATCTCAGTTAAGGATTTATCTAGGAATTTCAATATCTAAATACACATTTGTTTCACACTTTAATGTGTCCAATTTTTTTATCTTAATCCTAAGTTATCACCATGTGTATTCCTCCATTCATCATTTTCATTTAAGTTATTCTTCATCTGCAAATCAACATTCATCAGTGATTAATAATAAATTCAGGCTTATTAATATTTTGATTAATCACAAACTATTTTAGCATTAATAATAATACACACCGGTCCACATCACAATTTCAATATTACACACAACCACAACTTATATTCAAATAAATCTAGAGTTACTATTTTTATTCCATCAAACACCATGCCCGCAGACCTAAACATGAAATCTTTCATCAATCTACGTCATGCATATGTTTTCTAATTTAGGTCTATATAACTCAATTAAATCTATCCTACCTGAGCACCAAGCAGCTACTGCAGAGCCATGAACACTATCTTTTGAATTTGCACTAGTATTTCTAGCGTGAAATCTATAAGAAAACGATAGGTTATGAGGAAACCTAGGGGGTTTTAGAAGTAACCTCATCCTATTTGCAACTGAAGAGGATAAGGGAAAATAAATAAAATGAAGGACTAATTTTGGTCCTCAATGTCCTTCTATAATGGTTGGTAGGCCGCTACCATGGTGGTGCTATAGCGGGATGACGTCAACCCATCCTAAAATTAAAATTTCAATTTTCTTAACCAAGTCTTCAAGGAACTAATTTGAGGATACATTAATAAATTCTCATGCCCCATGTCCTTAGACGAGGTGCCTCTAGTAATAACAAAATGATTCGTTACAGTAAATTGATAAAAGTTCCTGCATTAGAACCATGTGACTCGAGGGGTGTCTCATACCTTTTCCTCGGTCAATAAACTTTCTTACCCAGTTTAAATTTTTGCAGACCAAAAATAAGGAGCCATTTCTTAATTAGCAATTCATGAAGTGACTTGTAACATCATAACTCAATTTCAAGTGGTGACAGTGTAAATAAAAAAAATCTTTGTTCCAAAGCGTCACTTCAATTGGAAAAATTCTTTCTTTTGCCTCACTTTGCCCGTGGAAAAAAGGGAATGTGATAGTAAATTAGTAAAATTTATGCCAAAATAAGTTTTTTATACCACAATAACTTTAAATTTCAAAAATCATCACAAATTGATTATCAAATCAAAAACTCTTGATTTTTGAACTTTATGGGGTTTTAAATATCAACTTCATGAATCAAAATTATGAAAAACATATATTCATGAAAAATTAATCAAATGATGGTAGAATCACATACTCAATATTTATATGAGAAAAATACATTAAGAATCACCTCAATCAGAGTTTTTTATCACCCAAAATATTGAAAATATCATATATCCAATTAAGTCATTGTCTGGGTAAAATTCCTTCATCACGCTCGCGAAGAACTAATTTTAGATTTGTCCGGTCAAGAATTCCATCTTAATATCTGCGGTATACCCATCGCTTTCGCGAAGAAAAATTTTTGCACTAGAAAACCAGCAATTGTTGTCTGAACTCAAATAGCCATATTGCCCTAATACTGATTAGAAATCTGTTAAATTCTGAAATATTGAACAAATCTAATGGTACTATCCAAACACCAAAAATAGTTCATGTGATTCAGGTGGTACTATTAAATCTCAACGATGTGAAACTCTAAACTTAGAACAAGCACCCAAAACTCATTCAAGACTTCTCGGACACAAATCAATAGTGTAAATACATTTTGAACCTGATGGAATCATCAAAATACTCAAACAATGTCATCTTACCAAAGACAACTCTTAACTTAGAAATCTCTAAATTCCCAAACAACTTAACATTCATCCAAAAGACTCAAGAACTGGATCATATCTTCAACTACATTAAAATTTACCCTTTGGCTTATGAAATTATCAAAACTTAAAATTTACCTTTCTAACCTCGAATATTGACTTTGGTCAACTATCTTGTGTTTTCAACTTTCAAAACTTAAAAGCTCTTTTAGAATTCATCTGAATGCCCCGATGCTCGAACCAATTGTCTTACTGCGCCGACAAAATTTCAGTAGAAGCTTAACTTCTATGAATATTGATCAAAGTCAACTATATCAATTTTTCAACCTTTTAAAATAAAAAGCACACACAATACCCATCGAATAACCTTGAAAATCTTGCCACCTACTCCCGCAAAACACATACCATAATACAACTATTGAAAGGAGTAAATCAATCAAAATGCACCAAAAGTCGAAAATCACGATGAGGATTATTACAAGATAATATTAATCGATCAAAAGCTTATATTCAAACAAATTATTCGTTATGCTAGAGAAATTATTGTTTCAGTTCCAAAACAAGCTTATACTTTCAAACAAGCCAAACTAACTATTTGGTTTCTTCCTCGTGCAAAAAAGATAAAGTTGAACACGAACAATAATGTCAAACCACTATCTAAAGAAAACGCTTTTGGAGAGATCTCTAGAAATGATCACACAACATAGTTATTGGGATATGCATCTCAGTGAAACCTGTGACAAATTACACTAACAAAATTAAAAAGCACAAAAAGGAGCTAATTGTAGCTAAGCTAATAGGATACATTGGATTTGAAACATATGGCCTAACCATTGTCAAGCTTATTAAGGATGATGACACGCAACATCATCGTCCTAGAGCTATTACTTAAGATAGTAAATTTTTGTTGAATATCAACAATACATCAATTAAAAACATCCGGAGAGAAGTGAATCGATATAACAATTTTCTAGATAATGAAGTGCAAAAGCATGACAAAGGTTAAATAATCTAGAAAAATATGTTCAAGAATATGGAGTTTTTCCCATTGATAGATTTAAATGGTATAATGTTGCTTTTGAAAGCTGCTATCTTTTAAAAAAAATCAATATACCAAAAAAGAGATAATATTGATCAAAGAATTTACCAGATGAGTAGAAGATCTTATATCATTTTTGGGTTTGGATTAGGAAGAATGAGAGAGTTTACCTTACTTCTTTCGTCCCATAATAGTTTCAATGTTATTAAAAATATTTATCCCAAAATACTTATTATTTTTATCAACTAAGATAGAAATAATTAACTTCTCATTTTGCCCCTATTATTAATTGTTCTTTAAAGTAAACAATACTACTTATTTGACATATAGCATTGGAACTATACAATTAAAGATCAGTACAAATTATATTAGGAGCAGTACAAAATGGCCACAAAATATGATCCAAATTTGGTCATAGTTGTAAAAAAACTATAATAACCTTTTTCTTTCAAATAAATTAATTTATTTTTGTTTTTCTAATTAGAGGAAGTTAAACTCTTTGTTATTTTCTAAACATAAAAGTCAAAATTTTATATTGAATGAATCATAGTTATAACTATCATTAATTAAGCAAGGAAGTATTTTTTTTTTTTATAAGGCGATTCCATCACATCATTCCACTCCACCTTCTTCTTTCTCCTCAATTCACTTTGTTTCCCTTAATTTTTTTTATCAAATTGTAAGACTAACTTTATTATATAAAAAGAAATAATTCATTAAGATATTTTTGGTTTAGTTTTTAAATTTTTGAATTTATAATATAAATTTTTTAATTACTATGCCAATTTTAAAATTTAATGTTCAATTATTATTATTGTTTTTATTTTTAATTTGTTTTATCTAGAAGTCATTCAAATTAAAACTTTTGTAGCATAAATGTAAAAAAAAAAACAAATTCTTAATCTTTTGTCACTTAAAAGTCATTCAACTTTGATCAAGTTAACTAAAAAGTAAATTTCATCTAAATTTTGATATATCATATCAAAAATATAATAGAAGTTCAAAATAAATTAATTACACTAAGGATGATATTAGAAACATCTCTAATGTTGTACTTCTTAACACATAACTTATTGAGGGTATACAATATTATACTTGTTTTTCTTAGTTTAATTTCTTTATAATAATTTTAATTTAATATTATTAATACTTAAGCATATGATTTGACTATTTTTCGCACTAATATATGTATATGTATAGTAAATTTGTAAACACCCTTTTAAAAAATAAATAAAATAATTCTTGTGTACTAAATTTTAAAGAAACGATACTTTTATGTCACAAAATAAAAAATAATTTTTGTATATGAATTAAAGTTAAATGACTTTATGTTAAAAAAATTAAAATCATTTTTTTGTGTGATAGACTCAATGTTAGGTGATCAACGATAAATTTTATTTATCTTCGATTTCAATTATTTTTTTTTATTCTCTTAATTTTCACCTACTACATGGCCAGAGTAACTTCATAATTTTCACATACCTCAATTATGTTTAAAAATATTATGTAAATAAAAAAAAAAAAATTAATCATCATAAATATTGGTTCAATTTCATAATAATTTTAAAAAGAAGAGAAAGGATGAGTAAAAGTGGAAGAGAAATATTATATACATAAAGCAGAGAAAATGACCAAAAGTCCTCCCAATCTTTACCCCAAATCCCAACTACACACTTATACTTTGTGGGGGTCCTATTATCCCCCTGAACATGTTAGAAATGTAAGTATTACACCCCTAAAAGCTTATATGGCAAAGAGAGTGTATATCTCACTCTCTTTGAGAGAGTGAGTAAGCCGAAAATATTAAAAAAAATTATTTTTTATATTTTTTTAATATATATATATATATATATATATATATATATATTATTTTTATTTAATTTTCTTTCTTCTTCATCACATATCTCCATCCCCAAAATACTCTTTCTCATAAAATAAAAAATTTCAACAACTCTTTAATGTCTATCACGACCAATCTCTTTATCTTTCTCATCTCTATTTATGTCGGAATCTAAATCACATTTTCAATTCTTTTATCAATTTCATCTTCTCACCGTTAATTTTTCCATTACCATTTTTGTCTCTACCAATTTCATTGTTGTTTCAACTTTCAAAATAAAAATTAATATTCAACACAACAGTCAATACTTACAACAATTATCACCAAAAGAAATAAAATAAAAGATAATATGACGATTGGCGAGCTCATCGGTGATCAAAAGATCTCAGTCAATAATTCGGCGAGTTCACCAACGAATTTTGGTTGGTTCATTTTCAAGAAAGGAAATGAAGAAAGGAATTCACCCTAAAATGCAATGGATATCCTAACATAATTTATAAAATCAGCCAACTCAGAAATCAAATTTGTCGAATAAGTAATACTAAACCCCTCCTTTCTCATTGCTTCTTTAAAAATCTCTGTTGTCACTTTCCTTCTTATCTCAAGTGCCTTTATTAATATCTCATCATCATCAAAGCCACTTTCTTTTTTATAATCAAACAAAGAAGGCAATGAAATATTTACATCAAATTAAACATATATAGAACAGCTTGAGAAAACCACGAAATCTATGGTTCCGGTGCCTAAGGAAATTCAAGAGTCTAAGACCAATTAAAAATTCATTAAATTGATATTTTTGAAGTTTCAAATGATGAAATTGACCATCCCACTAATGAAAAAATCACAAACTTATTAGTTGCTAAGCCGGAGAAACCATCACATGAGGAGTTGACTTTGAAGAAGAGAAAATGATCCAAAAGCCCCCCAACCTTTACCCCAAATTCCAACTACACACATATACTTTGCAGGGGGTCCTATGACCCCCCTTATTTCCGACTTCAAGATCGTCGAAATTTTTAAAAATGATATTATCCATTATTTCCGACTTCAAGGTCATTGTAAATTTTAAAATGAGTATTGCCCATTGTTTCCGACTTCAAGATCGTCGAAAATTTCAAAATTTCTCTATTGTTTCCGACTTTAAGGTCATCAAAAATTTTAAATTTGGTATTGTTCATTGTTTCCGTTGTTTCCGGCTTCAAGATCGTCAAAAATTTTAAAATTGGTGTTGTTCGTTGTTTCCGGATTTAAGATCGTCGAAATTTAATAATGATATTGTTCATTATTTTCCACTTCAAGGTTGTCAGAAATTTCAAATTCGATGTTGTTTATCATTTCCAACTACAAAATCATTGAAAATTTCAAATTTGGTATTGTCCATTATTTTCCACTTCAAGTTCATTGAAAAATTATTTAAGTTTGAAAAGAAAAAGAGATGAAAAGTAATGGTGAAAAAATGATGAAAAGTGATAAAAATGGAGAATACAATAAATAAAAATTAATTTTAAATTAAAAAAATATGTGTAAAAAGGTTGTTGGCACGTGCATCACACCACATTCTAAATGACTGGTTGTCCATTTTCGGGAGGGGGGTTAATAATTTCACTTTAAAATAGTTCACGGGGGTCATAGGACTCCCGCAAAGTATAAGTATGTAATTGAGATTTGGGGTAAAGGTTGGGGGCGCTTTTGGCCATATAAGCTTGTTGAAAGCTAACTTGGCAGAGAAAGATCAAGAATAATGAAAAACGAAAGATGGAAAATTTACAGAAGGGGGAAAGAGAAAAGAGAAAGGAGAAAAGGGAATGAAAAAGGAAAGAGAAAAGGAAAATATTAAAGAAAAAAGAAAAATAATTATTTTTTTATAATAAAAATAAAAAATGATGTGGTAATATTACGTGGCATTACATGGCACACGTGTAGGTCTCACTCTCAAATACATATGTGGGTGTGAGTTTTTAAGGGAGTAAAAATTTCAGTTTTAAATAGTATAGGGGGGTCATAGGACTCCCGCAAAGTATAGGTGTGTAGTTGAGATTTGGGGTAAAGGTTGAGATTTTTTTTGACCATTTTCTCAAAAGTCGAATCTACTCTTATCCTTTTGTTAGTAAAGGATGCTCGTACATAAGTATGATTTGGTATATTTCTGACATAATAAAATTACTGTAACAATACTAATTGTTTAGGTACAATAAATTACCCCAAGCCAAATATTATAACTAAATAAGTATTTTTCTTTTTTGTTCTAAAAAATTGTGGCAATTGTTAAATTTTTTGCTTCATGTTCCATAACTATTTGTTATGGGGAATAATTTTTGATAGAATTTTATATCTAATAGTAATTTTTTATCCTGAGTGGAAATTTGTTGTAGCAATGCTAAAAACTGAAAAAAAAACATATTTGAGAGCGCGATATTATGTTGTGTCAGTATTTTAATTGGACAATCTTTATTATAAAATCAAACACCATCGATCTTAGATAATTAGATGTGTTAATCATTTGATTTGATTCGACTTACCGAATTTTACTAGTACATTTGAAATATAGTTTACATAAATAAGTGATTATAATATAATTTGATTTGATTCAATCTTAATAGATCTTACTAATAAATCTGAGATATAATTTAAATAAATAAGTAATTATCATATAATTATTTTTAATTTATTATTTATAATGAATATAAATAAAATTTTACCATGTCTCACTCAAGTTATATCTTGATCAAGTGTTCTGGCAGTTATATTTTTATTCAAAGTTTCGAACCGCATCTATCTAAACAATGCTTTTATGATCTACTATTAAATTAAATTAATTATTAATTATTATAAATGTAGTTATAATTAGTTGATGAGGGATTAATAATTGAACATAGTGTATAAAAGTGTATTTGCATAATAATTTATATCTAAATAAATAAGTAATTAAATTTATTTTTTCTATTAACTAATTATAACAAATCTAAACAGATTAACTTTACTAAATTTTACTTTAGAGTTGTTTCATTGAAATAATATCTTTATCGATTTAGTGCAATTAGTGTTCTCAATGTTGTGATTCAATTTTATATCTTGTAAGTTCAAAATATAATTTAAAAAGCCAAATAATTATATTAACTTTGATTAACTAATTATAAAGAATTTAAATAAAATTTTAATATGTTTCACTCAAGCTTTATTCTTATAAAGTGTTTTAAGAATTATCATTTGATTAGAGGTGTTTTGGCTAAATTCAAATTTGCACGATCTTATTTATAAGTTTAAAATATAATTTGAATAAATAGATTATTATATATAATTATTTTATTAATTAATATACTTAATCTATTTTACAAATCCTTACTAACTATATGAAGATAGATGCAAATTATTCATCGTGGATAAAATCACTTACTATGTATATATTTCTTGTAACATAAATATTTTTTGATAGCTACAGTCTACAACATAAATAATTTCGTAGCAATAAGTATAAATTCTTAGTCATGGACTATGTAATATTTGTAACTAAGTTTTAGCCACATCTATTTCTATGAATGCTACGAAAAATATATTGTGATTAAATTGTTTAGCCACAAAAATATTTCACATTTAACTATGACTTATTTTGTTAGTATATTTATCTATAGAAAAATGTAAACTAACAAAATTTTAAGCTTGTTAAAATATGTTATTGTATATTAAAACTCTATATCCATACACTAGTTTTCATATTCATTGAAAAAACACATAAAATCGAACTTGTGTCATAAAAAATAAATAAAACAATCTGATTAAATTTCTCAAAAAAATTACAAAGTATAAACTATATATAATTAAAAGTTGAACTAAAATTAAACTACTTCAACGAAAAAAAATATATAACTAGAAACTAATAAATAAATTTGTACTAACTATTTATTGTTTTCTTAATTACATATTATTACATTTATCAATTATTTAATTATGTAATTTTTAATTAAAAAATCAAATAATTAAAAATAGAATACATATATTGTCCATTTTCATGTATTGGAATAGTTTTCAATGTATTGAAAAATGGTAATAAATAAAGTAATGTTAAAATTTTAAATTTAGAATGAAAGGGGAAAAATATTCTAAAAATAACTAATTTACGATGTGAATAATTTTATAAAACTAATAAGTGTGGATGCCCACTACACTAGAGATTACTTTCACTACTTGTCTCCGTTATTCCCTTCCATTATGAAGATAACCTCCATCATTCATGACCATTATTCTTGCATTATGTTAATGGTTAATGTCATGTTTATGACAACCTTTTGCATGCCTTTATATGAAACTATAAATAGAGGCATAAGGTTTCATATTGAATACACTTGTACATTTGATATTTGGAAGAATGAAAAATCCTTATCTCTTGTCTTCTCTCAATATTTTTTGTCTACTTTATTATTCATAATATTCATCTCTTGACTTAGTTTTAAAACACGTTATCAGAACGACGTTAAGAGAGTAAAGGTAAGAAATGGAATCCATGAAATCATTTTATAGCAGAAAGGTTGAACGGATAATTTTCTTTGCTTGCATTCAAGGTAAGGATTCATTTTTCATTGTTTCTGCTATATATATTTGCACTTGGTTATAGCAGTTTTATATGTGATCACTTTAAATTGAGATATTAATATTTTTTCAAAAAAAAAGACGTAACAGTTTGACTTTATGAGACTGCTATCCCTAATACAGTACAATATCATGGTTCGATTTATGTTTTTTTTATGCTTATGTCATGATTTGTTGTTAAAAAATATATTGTTAAGGTTTTAAAAGAAAAAAAAAAGCTACTGTTTGTGAAAAGAAAATATTTGATGTAATAGCTTTGATATCCATGATACCATATGACACTTTCATTGTGGCCAAAGAATATTACAGTAGATTTGGCTTTAAGAAATTTTATTATTAAACTAGTTAAGTGCTTATATTATTGAGAGTTGTAGTTTACAAAAGTAATTATATATGTTGAATCTTGTTGTTGTTATTAAACTTGTCTGTGTCTATGACCAAGAAAGTGATCATAATAATTCTCAAAATCACAAGAACGAGTTATGTTACACTTTGTCTTATTATACTATTGGTTGAGGATAATACGGTGGATTCAAGTCCTATTATATGAGAGGATAAGATATCATATTTAATTTTTGATGCATTATGATGATAAGATCTTGGATTAAAGTCCCACAGTGATATTCACAAGCCTTTTATGGGTAAGACATTGGGATCGAAGTCTCAACTCAATATATTTAATAATAATGATGACTGATGCAAATGTACTTTTGGTGAAAATCGCAAAACCAGTCACATTGATTTGCTCCATTTTTATGTTAATATGATAGCACTGAACTTAAGTCTGGAAGAAGACAAGTGGTTAAAAATGTATGTAGACGTGGAAGAACAAAGTTATAATAGCCATCACTTTGATAATAATAAAAGGAAGAACACTATGGATTCTCCAAATTGTCCTTCAAAAGGTAAAGTTAATTTTTTGTTCACCACCAATTTGGTATGAAAGGTAATGGGCACATGATTGTTGTGCAACCTAATTTGATAGGTTTTATAAATCCTCCATAAAATGAGAAAAGAATAAAAGTGAAGATACACTTGGTCTTTCAAAGTGATGTTGAGGTGGGTATAAAATATGATAAATATCAAGACATGACAATGAACTTATCAAATAAATTATGAAGAACATATGATTATAGTCCAACTCTTAAAAATAATGTGCCTCGTGTAAGCATTGTGAATTCTTGACCATTCTTGAAAGTGAATGTGTCAAAATATGAAAATAGAAAGTTATGGATAAAATTGTGCTTATTTATGGTTGGATAAATACCGAAACCCACCTTCATGGGAGGTTTGAGAGAAATAAAGAATTTTAGTTTATTTAAAACGGTCATTGATGTTATAGTATGTTTTATCATTATCTACCAAAAGATAAAATCAAGAAGTGATTCTTGCCTATAAAAGTTTTGGCTATGACCAAAATAATTATGATGTGGTCGAATGAATTTGTGAAGGAGGAATAAGACCAAAAAGAAGGAGAACTAACGACGGGAAGAGAAGATAGTTAGTTTCTAAAGGTTAGACCAATCAAACCATATCGTATCGAACCATAGTGGGAGCGAGGAGCATATAGGCTCTCTAGCACAGGAATAACATCAGATAAGAAAGATCAGATTAGCTATGACCTTAGGTGAATCAGTCACAGTTCATAATTTCCCGTTACTGCTAAAAGGAAACAAAAAGTTGGCAGGAATAGAACTGATCGTTGATGGCCGAATAAGAAGGGGGCCAAACAACCACTTGACGAAAGTTTTAGGGGTGAGAGCAGATCCCGAATAGGATAAAGGGGATGCCTCATTGGCATCTGAGAGCAGCCTATTCTGTAGGGGAGGTCCTGCGGAAAAATAGCTCGACGCCAGGATGATAAAAAGGCAATTGCTCGGATGTTCCCCTAACCCAACCCGGGAACGGACCGGAGGGAATCGCAGCGAGAATGCTGACATGAGTAACGAAAAATTCTGTGAAAAACAAGATCGCCTGCCAGTGGAAGGTTTTCTACGTTCAGTCTTGATCGCATAAATATGATACGCCAAAAAGAATTTTGCCAAATGTTATAAAAATAAATTATTAAAGTAAAAAATAAAGCAAGGAAGAGGTCTTGCATAAAATAATTTTAACTATAATGACAATAATTTTCTTCCTAAAAGGAAATGGACACCATATAAATGGTGTTTTGAAATATGAGGTAGTATACAAATATTTGATAGCCTCGAAAAGTTAATGTGTTACTACTAGGAGGAATGAAATTTTTAGGTCATTGAAATTGTAGTAAGTCTCCAAAAGAAACTTCTTAAGTTTCAAGGGAATTAAAAAAAATTATTATTATATAGGACTGTAAATTATGAAAAAATTTTGTATGTTCAGATTACTACAATCAAGACACGTTATAAATATTTAGAGTAAATTCCTCAAAATGTCATTGAACTTTTATAAATATCCCACTAATGTCACTTATGATTTTTTTTTGGACAATAATATCATTGAACTTTATAATTATCCTAAAAAATAAAAAACTAATTGAAATGTTAAAAATTTAACGGAATAATCCATTTAACTATATTTGACCCAATACTTTGATATCCATGATCCATGACCCATTTAACCCCACTTTAAATTAAGAAAAAAACTTTTTTCTTCTTTATTCACCCCACTTTATATTAAAGAAAATTTGTTTCTTCTTTAACTTTTGTCACAGTAAGCAAGCACTAAGCTTAGCAGAAATTTTAAGAATTACCAATTCTGCTTTGACGTTCTTTACTTCTTTCCGCATGAGCTCAACATCTGTTTCTTGACCCTGAAACCAAGAAATTGGCTCATAACATCCCACAAGAAAATCAAAAAGCAGCTGAGAATTGGTAATTTGAAATGCTTTGACTAAACAAAATCCCACAAGCAGCTGAGAAATGTTAACTGACATACAAGGTAGAGAACTAGAACCTAGACAGCAAATCAAAAACCAAAATATAGTAAAACTAAACAAAATAGAGTCTACATAACACATTTTATGATAATAGAAAACAGTGAAAATACCAACATTACACAACATTGTGGGTATTCAATGAAGGATACAACCAGTTGGATCCTTCTGAGCAGTACTCTTCTTCTGAGCGGTAACTACATAGTTGGGTATGGATTTTCTTTTAAGATGTTTGTCGTTTTTCGACATAGAAGGTCGAGCAGGTAATTCGGTAACATCCACAGAGGTCTCACAATCAGCACCACGTCCACCTAGTCTATTCAATATCTCTAAGAATTCTCATCGGGTACTTTAGCAGTAAGTGATTTCATAATTTGTGCACCTTTCATAAAGAAAACGAAAAAGAAAAAGATAAGAAACTAAAATAAATGAAATAAAACAGATAAAGAACTTATTACCTGAGTTAAGTTCAAATTCATCTGAGAATCAATCAACAACCGAGAGTTATCCCAAAAGTCATCATTTTCATTCTGTTTAGTTGAATTTGTACCCTCTTCAGGTTGACTTAAAGATGCCTCCTCAGATTTTTTGGCCCATTTATAATGACCTCTAGCATTATGACCTTCGTTTTTACAAATTAAACATCTTCCTTTTACAAAGCCCTTCCTGGATAACTTTTGAGCTCCTGTATTTTCAGCATTTTTAGCAGCTGCAGTTGTATTTTGCTTTTCTAATTCTTCGACTTTTTTGTTCCTATTCTTGGGCTTCCTCCCTTTTTTTTCTTTACAACTTTAGGAGGAAGAATTTCTGCACAGTCCTCAACTTTTGGCCAATGATCTTCATGATTTGTTGGGTTGATGTAATGTGAATACACATTTTTGAAAGTATCAACAGAATAGAGTACATTCACATACTTTTCTATTTTATCATTGTTTCCAATAATAGAAACATAGGCATGAGTACACGGCAATCCAGTTAAATCAAACCTCCTACAAGTACAACTCTTAGCCACCAAATCTACCACATATGGTCCACCAGGCCCGCTAACTCTAACCTTTGGCCCTCCCGAATATTCAGGTCTAAATATAGCAGCCTCATCGTTGATTTTATTCAATTTCTTGACAATCTTTGAACAAATCATGCTTTGATACTTGTCAATCCAATTTTTTTTTGTACAACCTATTCATTAACTTATTTTTTATCATTTCAAGCATCGTAATGATAGGTTTACCTCTGAAATCAAGAATGTACCTAAAAAATATTAAAAATACATTAGTTAGACTCATTGATAATAGTTGATGGCTTTAGTTGGTTTTCTAAACCATCGGGTTAAATTAAGAAAAACACCCACTAGGTTTTATTGCATAGTTATAGAAGATACTTTTTTATTTACCTGTTGAAGCTTTCACATAAATTGTTAAACAGCATATCACATATAGTGTTTGTGCTAAAAAGTGCTCTAGTCCAACTTTCAAATGGTCTCTCTGAATGATTGAACCATTCTCTTGCTTCTTTATCTTCTTGCTTAATTTTTTCCATACATCTCTTGAACATTACTGTATTACTGGCCATTGCTGCTTTTCATACCAAATCTTTTAAAGTTTTACCTTTGTGTTTTCCTCTAAAATTCTGATACATATGTCTAACACAATTTCTATGTTCAGCCGATGGAAATAATTCCTTGACTGCTCCTATTAAGCCCTACAAAAAATGATTAAACACAACATTGAAACTTTAAATTGAATAACATAAAATAGTATGTTAGAGATGCATATATGTGATTTACCTTTTGTCGGTCAGACATGAATGCAATATGATTGTTGTTCCTTATTTCTAAGTCATGTTCAAGATTTTCCAAGAACCAACTCCAAGTTTCTTTACTTTCATTTTGAGCTATTACAACGTATGTAATAGGAAAAAATGCAGTCATTGGGATCTATAGAAACAATAGACAACAAATTTCCTCCAAAAGTTCCTTTTAGCCAACATCCATCAAGGCTAATAATAGGTCTACATCCTGACTTAAATGATTCTTTCAGTGCTCCTAAACATACATAAAAACCTTGAAATTTTCCATCATCTCTCTAAATCACAACTGTTGATCCAGGGTTAGAATTCAACAACTCATCTCTATATGATAAAAGTTGACCATATTGAAGGCCTTCTTCTCCATGTACCCATTCCAAAGCTATATTTTTCGTCCTTCATGCTTTTTTATATGATATTGTGTAGCTACAATCCTTCAGGACAGCTGCAATTAGTCCTTTTACACTCCAATTAGGATCAGATCTAAAATTGTCAAGATATCTTTTAGCAATATACTGCGGTGACATATGAAAATTATCAAACACGTTGCTGCCTATATGAGTCAAATTAATGAACTTAATCTGAAAAGTAGGATCATCTTGACTCAACTTACTAGCATGAATCCTAAATGGACAACCATTTTCCTTGCAGGAGCATATTACTCGTACTTTATCACTGGTAGGAAAGTAAAGTTGCCTCCTATGTTTAATACCCCAGACTCTGCAAGCTTGTTTAAATTCCGCAAAATCTCCAAACTCCATCCCTAATACCAATGTTGGCCTATCTCTATGTTTAGTTTCATTGTACTTTTCATATGAAACCTCATCATTTTCTTTTTCAGAATCAACCTCCTCAAGCAATTCATCTGAATCTACATAATCAGAATCAACATCAGTAGTCTGTTGTGGTATTACAATCAAAGTCTTAGATGACGGGCCTAATGTCGAAGTCACATTTCTAGGCCTTCCTTTTCTTTTCCTAGTGTTTTTTTTCGCTATAACCTCCTGAAAGTCATCATCTTCATCAAATATGTTATAATCTGGATCACAAAAATCTTCCTCAATATCACTATCCCATCTTTCTATAGTAACTTATCCTGTGATAAGATTATCATCCTTAACACTGATGTGATTCAAAAAAGACTCAAATTGTTGCACTTCTGCGGTCGAATACTCCTACAATAAGCAAATAAAATCAGCCATAAAAAAGTATAAGCATCACATTAAAGAGATAAAAAAAGACAGAAGTTGACACAAAAATATCTAGACTTTATAGGTAGATAAAGAAAATGAAGATTATTCAAGGAGGTAATACTCTGTATGTATTTTACAGTGTGTATTTTAAAAGAAAAAATATACAAAACACACATCCTAAAACATAAATTTATAGTGTAAAAATTTCAACCCCAAGCCTGTAGTCAATACAAAATACAAAAAAAATTAAAATCCATGTCGATTTCAACACAAATGAAATAACTTTAAGAAATTAGTCCAATAACATGTTGGAGAGTTGAAAATAGTTTATTCTCCTAAAAAGACCCCAAAAAATATAACAATAAATAAAAATTTTTTACCTCGTTGTCTCTCATTCGATCAACATTATCAACGGCTTGTGGGAGATGAGAAGCCTTCCCATTCTTCATTAACTTCGTTGAATTTTTTTTTCTTTTTTGCTTTAATTGCAGAAGCTTCAAAAAATGTTCTTGTTTTGTAAAAGAGTCAAAAAGCTATGGAATAAAATCTCTGCTAAGCTTAGTGCTTGCTTACTGTGACAAAAGTTAGAGAAGAAAAAAGTTTTCTTTAATATAAAGTGGGGCGAATAAAGAAGAAAAATATTTTTTTTAATTTAAAGTGGGGTTAAATGGGTCATGGGTCATGGATCATGGATCATGGAGTATTGGGTCAAATATAGCTAAAGGATTATTCCGTTAAATTTTTAACATTTCAGTTAGTTTTTTATTTTTTGGGATAATTTTAAAGTTCAGTGATATCATTGTCCAAAAAAAATCATAAATGACATTAGTGAGATATTTATAAAAGTTCAGTGACATTAGTGACATTTTGAAAAAGGCTATCCGTTTTTCTCCTGTTTAATGATACAAACATATGGACTTGGTGATGGAATCACATCTTATAGTAAACAAAAATTTTATAGTAAATATATAAATTGGCATGATCGGTTGACCATCCCGATTCAAATTTGATGCAAAAATAATTGAGAATTCATGTGGTTTACATTGAAGAAATAAAAGATTCTTTAATAATTCTCTTATGTTGCTTGTTCTCACGATAAAATATTATAACAACTAAGGTTATGATTGTATCCCCTAAATTTTTGAAATGTACAGCAAAGTGAATATGAACCCGTTCACCCGCCATGTAAATTCTTTATTATGAAATAAGATGCATGTATGGTTGGTCACATGCGCTGCTATCAACTTGCAATTTGATTTTTGCAAGGTTGTTTGCTCAAATTATTAAATTGATAGCATGATTTCAAACTATAAAAGTTGATAATGCTGATTGATTTAGCAAAAAATTGTGTGCCTCAAATTATAGTTGAACAATTGATTATGAGAACAAATTTTCAAAAAAAGAAAATTGGTACAAGACGAGTTTATTTAAATATAACAATATTTGTATGCATCAAGCCAACAAGGTTTCCCTATATTGTTGGTTCAGGGTCAGGAACCAATTAAAATCCATCTAAAAATTTGAATGTGTAATATCCACCATGCACAAAGATGGACCCCCAAATAAGATTGGGGTGAATGTTAGATTTCCTAACATTAGGGGTAGATATGATTATAACTGAAATGTATGGAATGAATTATCTAGATCCTCATACAAAAATATAGTAAAATTAAAGTTTAATTGATAATTCATAATTTGCAAAATATTGCAAGTTCATTGCCAGACTGACCCTATGTTATAATTCAACTATAAATGCTTCAATGAAAAGTCCTTGAAGGGCAGAGTATATGCCACGCCTGAAACGTGATAGACCACTTGGTTTCAAATATAAAACTCTTTAAATAAAGAGAGGAACAAATGATTAAGATGATTTTGATAATGAGGCAAGTGCTTTAAAAGAGCATCATGACATAACACTTCATAAAATCTTGACAAAGATTTAGGTATCTGAAAATGATGAAATGAAGAGATCTCGATAAGTTATGTCTAATTGAAACCGATATTAAATAACCATCGATGATATTTTTGATATAATATAGAGCTCACCATTATAAATGGCAATGAGGATCTTGAATTTAAATCTATCGAATAGTGTGAACAGATAAAATACGTAATTCAAGTATATTATGTTTCAATTGAAAAGTAATATTTTGAAATTAGTCCATAGAATAAGGTATAATGTCAGTTGGACACAAATTGATGATTGTACGAAAGTAAAATCGTAAAATATAAAATACGACTTGTGCCTTGAGGCATAAAGATTATTCGCAAAGTCCTGACATTATTAGTTGGAGATGTGTTCTCCTATTGTGGATGCAATAAGGTTTCTTTAAATCTAACAATGTAGAAAAATTTTGAATGCGTATAACGAATGACTGTCATGTCTAGCTAGACGACAAATGTTATAGGAAAATCCTTAAAGAATTTAAAAGAGATTCGATCCATTGAATATCCTAATGATTGCGAGATCACTTACCATAAATAAAGAACAATTTTGATCTCATAAAAATAATTAAAAAATATCATGTATTAGTGCAGTTATTGCATTTATGTATCCTGCTATTCTATACATGAGATAATAGTTTTTGTTAATGTGCAGAAAAGATATAATTTTACTTTTATGTGAATGAAGAATATTCGATCTACGATCAATTTTAATATCATGCAAATGAAGTTTTCACAATTAATTGGTTGTTGTTACGAATAAGTTCAATGTGCAAATGGCTTATGACGATGAGTTTACATTTAAAGTGATTTTCAAGAATTTATTTGATTGAGTTCATGGGCTTAGCATATCCAAGAAACAAGAAATAAGATATCAGGATGATTTCAAGAATGCAACATCTTCATGAATGTGATTTGATCATAACAACACAATCAATATCAACATTTGAAAGCAGACATATAAAATTAGAGGCGTCGTCTTTGAGAAGTGAAATGATGTTTGCTTCAGGGAGAGTAAAATACGCGCTGTATTTTTTTTCCCTTGTCCTAGGTTTTGTACCAATAGATTTTCCTGGAAAAATTTTTAACGAGGCAACAAACAAACGCGTATTATATGATATGTATACTCTTTTATCTTCATTAGAGTTTTTTCACATGATTTTTTTCTAATAAGGTTTTAATGAGGCACATCATCGATGAACATCCCAGGGAGAGTGTTATAAAACTAATAAGTGTGGATGTCCACTACTCTAGAAATTACTTCCACTACTTGTCTCCGTTATTCCCTTTCATTCTGAAGATAACCTCCGCCATTCTTGACCATTATTCTTGTGACCTTACACGTCTATAACCTCCTCCATTATGTTAATGGTTAATGTCATGTTTATGACAATCTTTTACATGCCTTTATATGACACTATAAATAGAGGCATAAGAGTTCATATTTTATGCACTTGTACATTTGATATTTGGAAGAATGAAAAACATTCATCTCGTCTTCTCTCAATATATTTTGTCTACTTTACTATTCATAATATTCCTCTTTTGACTTAATTTTAAAACAAATAAGTCTTTTTATGTCAAGGCCAAATTTTTGTAGCCAAAAAAGATTTATTTTTATATTAACCTTGTTTATGAAGAGATAAGATTAAATTAGTATTAAAAAATACTTTTTATTCATGAGTTTTTAAGGGACGTGTTAAAAAACGTGAAAACTAATATCGGCCGGAGAAATTTGTATTGAGGATGTGCTTGTATCGCCTCATTTTAGCTGTTTGTAAGGTTGGAAAGTCCTATTCCACTTCCTACCTAATATTCTTTCAGTTTAATTCTTTAACCAAATCATTTTTTCTTGAAACCTACTCAAAAGAGACATGGCCAACCCACACTCACCATTAATTGTATTTCTTAATGCTTTTGAACCCATTATCTATTATTTTCTTTTACCCAATACTTAATACTCCTGTCTCACTGGAACTAAACAATGTCCTTAAATTAGCTGGAGGATTACATGAAATTAATAATAAGTTTAGCCGGTGGATAGGTTTAATATTCCATTCTTCGAATCAAATATAATTTCGTTTAAGAGTTACTCCGTCCGTTCTATTTTAATTGGTCATTTTATAAAAAATATCTTATATTAATTAATCACTTACTAAATCAGGATAGAATTAATTATTTTTTCTCATTTTATCCCTACATTAATAGTAGACATTAAATGTGAACAATTACAATTCCAATATTCACTCCTTTACTAAATGAATATCATTAATAACGATAAAAGATAAAATAATAAAATTCATCATTCAATTTATAATTTCTTAATTATCTATCGTATAAGATAAAATATATCTAGCTAAAATGAAATGGGGAAGTACTTAAAATAATATTCTTCCGTCTCTTAAAAAAGCATTCATTGAGACTTTTTGTCTTTGATTTCTTTAAGGTCTTTTTTTTTTTACTAAAAATTACACAAATACACAACTTATGTTTTCAATATTACAAAAAATTCCAACTTCCTAAATATATTACAAAGATCCCAACATATACACAGAATGCTATATATATGTAGGCTATGTTATGTATATTAATAGGGAGAGAGTAAAGTAATTAAAAAGTGGAACAGAATATAATTACTTCCATAGTTTTTTAAAGTAACTTATTCACCCACATAGATAAGTAACTTACTCCCTCTATTTTTTTTATTTGTTTTATTTGAGTTATTTTTATATTTCTTTTTAATTACTTCTTTCATCTTTCAAGAATCATTTGATTAGAATTTTTCTATTATACCATTGTTTAATAAATGTAACTATTTTTTATTTAAATAAACATATAAAATTTAATTAGAAGTATATTGATAAAATCACTTTAAATTTTATAGAAGTAAGGAATTTATTTAAGAATGTGCCCAACTCAAATAAAGTAAACAAAAAGGAACGAGGGAGTATGTAGTTTGAATTAAGAATAAAGCATTTATTTACTACACTCATTTACAAAAGTAGAAACATAATACTAGCTTACCCCACATGAATATGAATCAATCACACCAATTACACAGGGGATATGTTGCCACTAATTAATTATTGTCAGCTTAAAAGAAAGCAGGAAAATAGTTTTTTCTCCCCTTTTCAATTCTTTAATATAATGGAGCATAAAGTCTATCAAACTTTGTAATAATGGAGAAATGAGAAAGGCAGCGCCATCATTTCTAAGTCCCTTTCTTTTGTTAATCATCATTCACCTTCTCTTATCCATATATTCTCTTCAGTTTTTTCTGCCAATAGAAGGAATTAGAGATAGATTGTTCAATATTTAGTGCGATGCCATTTGTTCGAAGGCAACCGAGGAATATAATATGCACTGCTTGTTACGAGGGAGCCAGAACCATAATTACGTTGACAACCAACAAGTTTGATCACACTGACAACACAAAAAGAAGTGATAATACAACAGTAACTGGACTTTCTGTTTCATCATCCAATCCATCTATTAAGGTATTATCATCATTTCTTCTTTGCCATGATTGCTTATAATACAACGTTTTATCATATAGCGACGTCATGCATATGTATGCTATATATACAAGATGGAGTATAATAAGTTTCTTCTTCTTTTTATTGTTTTTATTTTTATTTTTAGTACGAGGGAGGATTTCCTCCATCATAAATGTTAAAGACTTCTTGTTTAAACACACACACACACAAAGAAAACAGTTTTCGATCCCAAGGCAAGATTTTCTTTACATTATTATTGTCCTAGATGATGTTGTTTTCTAACATTTTGTAACAGTATCTGCTTTGGGCCTAGCCTTACATGACACTTCAAATCTTAGGCAAATCAGAGAGAAATATGTGAGAGATATTTTCATGGCTCAAAAATGGGGTTATGATCACACTTATCGCGATCCAGCCTTAACAAATAAGTCAGTCACCAAACTCTACAAAAAACCAACAAGAAAAAAATTAGTAGGACGAGACTTCTAGAACGAAGTCAGGCTAATCACGAAATATATATATAGTAAACAAGAAAATCTGAAGAAGTAACATAAACCATCCAAAATCCGAAGTCATAATGTAAGAGCATCTAACTACTAATCCAAAACTGAAAATACAAAATTTGTCCTTAACCCATATAAGGACATAAGTAAAGATATGATGAGATCTGGAGTCTGCCCTGAACACTAGAATGATCCAGTACCTCAAATAACACCCAATCAACAACACAATCTCAACCTCTGTGTGTCGTACTCGGGCTAGGATTGCACTAAAAGGGCATAATAGGATGAGTACGATCCAATTATACTCAGTAAGTATCATAGATCGACTAAGAAAAATAAAAAATAAGATAAGTAAAACAACAGTATGGGCACGTCACCTGCAAGAAGAAAAGTTTCAAATGGTAGCTCACACCGTTTTCACTAACAATTTTAATATATAAATACGAAATTGAAAACCAACACAAATAAATACGAACAAAATACTGAAACTAAACATGAGTAAAGAAAAATTAATAAATCAAGAAAGATGTGTGTGTAAATGCAATACAATGCAATGTGGATGGGATGAACGATGAAAGTCATCACATGACTTTCTATATACACACCGAGCTCGCAACTTCTATGTAGGACCCATGGGGAGGGGAGGGGGAGGGTTCAGAACCCATATACTATATCTCATATCTCAAATCTTAATTCACTGCTTCGATTCATGTTCATGTAGAGGGTTTTCTTGTTTTATTTTCTTTCAAAAATAGTGTTTCTCAATAGTACCAACATTTTATAAATGTATATGCACGGAATGAGGATGTAGCACTCACAATCAACTCAAAGTGAGGATATATATATATATATATATAAGTGAGCCAAAAAATCAACTCAATATGTCTCAAATTCATGATTATCAACTCTAATTAGGCACCATTATTATTGTTGTATGCCCGTGTGAGGGCTTTATTTGACATCATTGACCTTATCTGTACATTTAAAAAACTTATGGTCTGCATAACCATTTTGCCTACTCTGGACTGCCCGAAGCCTATCCTAAATCATTCAAACCCTGTCCAAAGACCCGCGAGGCAAGTCGGTACCACGAGATCTAACCTTTAAAGTCTCAAACCAATTAATAGGAGATCGACAATGACTATAAAACAATACCTCAAAAGGTTCCATCTCAATACTAAAATGGCAGCTATTATTATAAAAACAACACTGCTAAGGCCAAATACTGCACCTACTGACCTTCAAATTCCATAATACATGTACGGTGCATATCCTTCAAAATTTGAATAGTCTGTTCGGCTGACTGTCAGTCTAGGGGTAGAAAGTTGTGCTAATATCAACCTGCGTACCCGAATCCTCCTGAAAATTCCGCCAGAAGTTAGAAGTGAACATTAATCCTCTGTCTAAAATAATAGACACGGGTATCCCATTAAGATAAAATATCTCATGAACATAGATTTAGACTAACTTCTTAGCACTGAAGAAAATTTGAATAAGTACAAAATGGGTTGATTTGGTCAATCGCCCTACGATGACCTTAATACTGTCAAAATCAAGAGAAGGACGAGGCAACTCACTCACAAAGTCCATAGTGATCTGCTCCCATTTTCACTCAAGAATTGGTAATTTCTAAAGCAAACCACATGGCCTTTGATGCTCGACATTCACCTACTGACAACACAAGTAACGATCTATAAAGTTTGTCGTATTTTTCTTCATACCACCTCATCAGTTTAGCTACTTCAAAACATGATATATATTGGTTACCCCTGGATGGATAGAATATCTGGGACAATGTCCCTCCTCCAAAATCAATCTCACCCATCCACCAACTCAAAGCACTGTCACTACCCGACCGTGAGCCTAGTCGCGACGGGTGTCTTAAACCTATCGAGAGTCGAAGACCATCCATTTTCCTAGTCACCTGAGCATAATAAATATAATAACTTAAGAAACCCAAACATAATGTAAAAGATAGATAGATAACTCAATAAGAACTAAGAGTCGATAAACAGTAACGACCCACACTTTATCCAAGAAAGCCTCTAAATCAAACTACCAAGCTAGGTCGGGACATGCTCCCGACCATGGCCAAAAGACAATCCAAAAGTATGAAAAGAAATCAATGGGATTTCTGAAAACATAAAGATTATAGTGAAATGTCTGGCCTTTCGAAAGATGGAGGTTCACCATTTCAAGCTGACCAATGGATGAACTCGAATCACATAACTATGCACAAAGTAATCGAAGAACCTCTAGGACCCTACATTATGAAATGATGCAGCGTTCGGGGACGGTTAGGGGGATGAGCACTGGCATGTAACTCAAGGAAGGGATAAAATAATGTCATAATTAAATCAGTCTAAAATCATTCAAAAACTATATGTACACATTCATATATACATATATATAAGGTGATGGGATAGAGAACAAGGTTTAAGCATAAAATTTAAAATCATTAACCTGTAGTGTGTAGTTCTAACCATCCTAAGGGTACCCACGAGCTATATGAGTTTTGCTCTCCATGCTGAAAGGGTCCTAAAATGTGTTAGCCGCCCTAATCAGGAAAATTCGAGGAAGGGACAAGGAATCCACGACCTCAACCATTCAAAAATATATATAAAGTATGGACTATACACAGGTCATAAAGAGCCCCACGCCGGTAAATGTAGTTTCCGGTATTGGTCCATCCGGGACCTCCACCTTCCATGGTGAGCTTCACAACCCTTTTAAGCCCAAATCAAAATCATTCACACATATTTTCATCCATTAACCAAGGAGTATTTTAATTAGGTATTTACCGTTGGTATCATCATACCAAATAAAGTTTAAGCTTGCAAGCCAATTTCATTATGACATTCCAAAACCAATTAGCCAAATTGACTACAAAGTTTCCAATTTAAAATCAATTCATAACCTCCAAGGCCTTTCAAAAACTATTTTTAAGTTCCAATAACCTTTTATGCAATATAAATTTACAAAAGTGAGTTTAATTATGTATGTATCTATATTTTGAAACCAATTTGCCAAGTTGGATTAAGGGTAAAACCAACTCCAAGCCATTAAACCATAAATTTTGAGGAAACCCGTGTTCCCATTCCAATTTTCCCATCCATGCATTTATTTAGTTCAAAACCACAAGATAATACATAAATAACCAATTCAAAATTATGGGAAAATCAATTCATATGATAACCATTCCAAAACCCTCAACCCACATTCAAAATCCAACAATTAAAATCACATGGATAACAATTAAACACATACTTTGTATAAAAATTATTTAGGAAAGAGATATAGGCCTGAAGACAAAAAGAATTTTTGGAAGAGAAATCACCAATTGAAGCTTAGATAATTAATCACTTGAAAACCTAGCTTGTTATTGACTTAAGAGCTTGAGAGGAGAGAGTAGTTTATGACTTGATGATTTAATGTTAAAAGGGTCAAAAGAAGGGTTTTAAGTCATGAAAACTAGTGGGATAAGAGGAAAAGACCATAATGCCCTTAATTAAAATGGGCAGGAAATATAGCGCCCAGTTGCCACAGGTCAGGTAATGACTTGTCGTCACTAGTCACGAGTCGTCACCACGACTCATAGCCAGGGCAGAAACTTAGGTCCACCTCACTGGAATGGTCAAGAGTCCTACCCTACGAATCTTGACCTTACCCTACGACTCTTGAGGTCTAAATTATGATCCAAACAGAAATATTAGGCCACCTCACTGGAATGGCTACGATTGGGACTATACGACTCGTGAAGAAGACCTATGACTCGTCACTTGAGCTGTACTCCAGAAAGTGAGCACACTCACATGGAAAATTTTAGATTCTAAAACCTGAGGTATTACATTACCCCTCCCCCAGGATCATTCGTCTCCGAATGAGGAGTCAAGGCACCTATTAACATGATAGCAAAAAAGAATGCACACATATCCAAACGATAAATTTAAAAGGCCATAAGAAAGAGAATAAAAATCATACCTCAAGTATTTTTATCTAATGTTGGGAATAGGAATAGATATTTAGACTTCATGTCCTATTCAGTTTACCAAGTAGATATTCCATATTTTGATTCCTCCAAAGGACTTTCACTAAAGCTATATCCTTAGTCCTCAACGTACAGACTTACCTATCTAACATCTCGACCAAGACTTCCTCATAAGACAAGAAATTTAAAATATCAACATTCTCCACAAGGACAATCAAGGAAGGATTTCCCACGCATTTCTTTAACATTAACAATGATAAACTGAATAAATAGAACCCAAACTTGAAGGCAAATCTAACTCATAAGCAACATTCCTAACTCACCTCAAAATCTGATACAGACCAATATAACAGGGACTAGGCTTTTCTTTCTTTCTAAACCTTATCACTTCTTTCATAGAAGAGACTTTCAAGAACACCCAATCACCTACTTCAAGATCTAACTCCCTTTGCCTCACATCCACATAAGACTTTTGGCGACTCTGAGCAGTCTTATGTCTTTCTCTAATCACCTTCACCTTTTTCAAGGCTTAGTGTACCAAATTATGACCAAACAACCTAGTCTTACTAACTTCTAACCACCCAATAGGAGACCTACACCTCCTACCATATAAAGCCTCAAAAAGAGCCATCTGAATACCCGAATAGTAACTATTATTATACGCAAACTCAAATAGAGGAAAGTGATCAACCCAACTACCTCCAAAATCAATCAACAAACCCTTAGCATATCCTCTAAAGTCTGAATAGTCCATTCCTCTTGTCCATCTATTTGAGGATGGAAAGTGGTGATAAGGTTTACCTTGGTCCCCAAACCATTTTGAAATAAATGAAAAAACTAAGAAGAGAATTGCATACCTCATTTTGAAATGATAGAAATCGTCGCTCCATGAAGCTTGACAATCTCCTGAATAAACAACTTAGAATAATCCTCTCCAGAGTAGTTAGTCCTCACAAGCAAGAAGTGAGCAGACTTAGTCATCCTATCCACAATGACCCAAATCGAATCATGTTGATTGCGAGATTGCGGAAGACCAGTAACGAAATCCATATTGATCATCTGTCACTTCTACATAGGTAGCTTTATCTCTTGAGATGGCCCACCAGGACTCAAGTGTTCAACCTTCACCTGCTGAAACACCATATACTTGGCTACAAAATTCACTACATCCTTCTTCATATTGCTCCACCAAATGATTTCCTTCAAGTCATGGTCATCTTTGTCGAACTATGATGTAATATATACCTAGACTCATGAGCCTCAGCCAAAATCCTTTCCTGCAGACCTTAAACATCAGGAACACACAACATACCTTGATACCGCAAGATACCATCTCCCCCAATCTCAAATGTCATGACCTTTCTCTAACCCACATCATTCTTAATCTGTATTAGAGTGGGATCCAAAGCCTATATCTCCTTCACTTCAGCACTAAGATATGACTTAACTACTTCCTAAATAATTACTCCCACATCCTCGGAGTCCAAGATATGAACTCCTAAATTAGCCAACCATGAATATCCTTCACCAAGCATCATTTTTCCTCATCCACATGAGATAAGATCCCTATGGATAGCCTGCTAAGAGCATTAACAATAATATTATCTTTACTTGGATGGTAGTGAAGACTCATGTTATAATCCTTAAGCAACTCAAGCCAACCCCTTTACTTGAGATTCAACTCCCTTTGAGTGAACACATACTATAAGCTTTTATGATCTGAATAGATGTCTATATGCACTCTATATAGATAATGATGCTAGATCTTTAATGTGAAAACCATAGCCGCCAACTCTAAATCAAGAGACAGATAATTCCTTTCATGAACCTTAAGCTTTCTAAAAGCATAGGCCACCACCTTACTATGCTGCATCAACACACATCCCATTACCACACAAGACACATCATAATATAAAATAAAACCCTCAGTACCCTTGGGCAGGGTTAAAATCAGAGCAGAGGTCAACTTACCCTTCAAATTCTCGAAACTACCCTCACAAACATCAGACCACAAAAACTTTACCTTTTGTTGAGTCAATCTTGTCAACGGAACATCAAGAAGAGAAGCTCTCCAAAAACCTCCTATAATAACCAGCCAAGCTCAAGAAGCTCTGAATGTTAGTTGGAGTCGTGGGTCTAGGCTAATTTTTAACCGCCTCTACTTTCTGTGGATCCACATTGATCCCTTCACTAGAAAAAACATGCCCAAAAAAAGTCACAGCATTTAACCAAAACTTACACTAGAAAATTTAGCTTACAACCTTTGATTCGTAAGAGTCTGCGACACAATTTAGAGGTAACTGGCATGATCCTCCTCACTTTTAAATACATCAAGATATCATCAATGAAGATTATCATGAACAAGACAAAAAACTTTCTAAATACCTAGTTCATAAAATCTATAAAAACATCTGAAGAGTTAGTCAACCCAAATGACATAACCAAAAATTCATAATGACCATATCGAGTTTGGAAAGCAGTCATGGGAATATTAATTTCTTGAATCTTTAACTGATGATACCCTGAACGAAGGTCAATTTTAGAGAAGTATTTAGCACCTTGAACCTGGTCGAAAAGATCATCAATCCTAGAAAGAGGGTACTTATTCCTTAATGTAACTATATTCAACTGCCGATAATCTATACACATCCAAAGAGACCCATCTTTTTACACACGAAAAGCACAGTAGCACCCCATGGAGAAACACTAGGATGAATAAAGCCCTTATCAAGGAGATACTTTAACTTCTCATTTAGCACTTTTAATTCATTTGGAGTTATTCTATAAGGAGAAATAGAGATAGGATGGGTATCTGGTAGAAAATCAATCCCAAAGTATATTTTCCTATTGGGAGAAATGTCAGGAAGATCCTTAGGAAATACTTTAGGAAACTCATTGACAACAGGGACAGATTACAAAGAGGCCCCCTCAAAACTAGAATCCTTGACCTAAACTAAATGATATAGACACCATTTGGAAATTAAATTTCGGGCTCTAAGATAAGAAATGAACCTCCCTTTAGGCACTAAGGAACTTTCCTCCTATTTAATTACCAATTCATAAGGAAATTAGAAACTAACCATTCGGGTCCTACAATCTAGAGAAGCATAACGTGAATGAAGTTACTCCATCCCTGAGATTACATCAAAATCTACCATATCAAGCTTTACCAAATCTACTAATGTCTCCCTATGAAAGATACACACCATACAACCCCTTTAGATCCTTCTAGTAACTACAGAATCACCCACTAGAGTAGATACAGAAAAAGGGTTAAAAATACTTACGAGACCAAAACTAAAATGCATAGCTACATAAAGGGTCACATAAGAAAGGGTAGGCCCCAAATCAAGCAAACAATACACATCACGAGAGAAGAGTTGTAATGTACCAGTAATAACATCAAGAGATGCCTTAGATTCGTGATGAGTAGCAAGAGCATAGAGACGATCCCGGCCAGTACCAGAACCAGAAGTAGCACCATTTGGTGCCAAAGTCGAAGAAATGGCGACTATGACTTTATTAGCCCAGTAGCTACCTTAGCTACAAGACAGTCTCACTGCATGTGACCAAGTTGACCATAATTAGAGCACCGATTTCTCCCCTCATCACAATAACCCCACTAAAGCTAACTGCAAAATCTAAAAGGAGGATATGGTGGGGCTGACTGAGCTTCACTAGCCTGAGACTGGGCACCCTGTGCCGTAGGACCACTCCTAGCCTGAAAATGACGATCACCATATGGCTTGGGATAAGGAACAGTAGCTAAAGCATATGAACCAGAATTTCCCTAAGTATTCTTCTTTCTCTACTGTCTACCACCTCTTCTACTTTCTTGTTAACCTTCACCCTACTCTGAATACCTAAACTTCTTATTCTGTTTGTCTCCTATCTCTGCTTTTCTCTTTTTTTCATCCTCTACCTGCTGCATATAAACCACAATCCTGGAGATATCCATGTTATTGTTCAACATAGCAGCCTTAGACTCATAATATTAAGTCGCGGGACAACCCTGAAGCAAATTTTCACATCTTTACCTTCATAGAAGACATCAACTCTGGAGCATAACGAGACAACTGCTGAAATTTCAAAGTATACTCCTTCACACTCATTTTTCCTTACTTCAGATTAACAAACTCCTCAGCCTTAGCTTCCCTTAACTTTTTAGTAATGAAATGATCAAGAAATGTACTCAAAAACTCATTTTATATAGCTGTCTCTACATCATCACCTCTCAACTGTTCCCGCTGCTACCACTGATAAGCTACATCCTTTAATTGGTATGCAACAAACTCCACACTCTCAGAATTAGTATCATGCATCACCCTGAATATCTTTTCTATTTCATCAACAAACTCTTGAAGATCCTTCTTAAACTTAGAGACTGAAAAGGTCGGGGTATTCAACCTCTTGAACTGGCCAATCCTAGTGACCTCAGATAAAGGTGCAACAGAACCCACATAATTAGACTGGTGACATTGAGATGCTGCTAACTGAGTAAGAAAATAAATTATCTATCGAAACTCCGCATTAGAAATATCACCATGAGGCGTCGGGGCATGAGTATAATTATCTCGGAAAGATTGAAGAGGACCAGTAGGAATCGATGGAACTCAGTGCGAGGCAATGCAATCAGGAGTAGGTACACTAGACCGGGTCTGCACTCCATAGACAGAGTGAGTTCCATTCACATCATCCTCAGGTAGGATGGAGGTTCCAAAGGAGTTTCTACGGGCATTAAATCTTTGGGGAGGTATGATCTAAAATATGAGTAAGTCAGAGATTAAAGGAAACTTAAGAGACCTGACTCTGTAGCCCAAAATAGAACACCAGTAAGAAAAACATTCCTAAATGTAGTGTAGCTTTCCCCTTATAAGTATGGCGTGATACACACCCATAAAAGGGACTCTACTCAACATAGATTTATGGACACCCAATGACCCCGAATCCTAGATTTAATACCAAGCTTGTCACGACCCAACCCCGGGCCTAGTCACAAAAGGTGTCTCAAGCCCACCAAGGGCCGAAGACCACCCCTTTTGCCTAGTCACCTAAGCATAATAAATATAATAGCAAAAGCAACCCAAACATAATTTGAAAAATAGATAGATAACTCAATAGGAACTAAGATTCGATAAATAGTAACCACCCATACTTTATCCATGAAAGCCTCTAAATCGAAATAGACAGCTAGGTCAGGATATGTCCCTGACCATGGCGAAAATACGATCCAAAAGTATAAAAAGAAAGTGATGGGGTTTCTGAAAACATAAAAAAGTAGTGAATGTCTAGCCTTCCAAAAGATGGAGTCTTACCACTTCAAGCTGACAAGCGGACGAACCCGAACCACCTAAGTCTGCACAAAGTAATCGAAGAACCTCTAGGATCCTATATCATGAAATGATGCAGCATTCGGGGACGGTTAGTGGTATGATCACTGGCGTGTAACTTTTGGAAGGGATTAAATAATGCCATAATCAAATCAGTCCAAAACCATTCAAAAACCATATCACACATTCTATATGTATATATAAAGGATGCCGGGATAGAGAACAAGGTTTAAGAATGAATTTTAAAATCATTAACCATGACTCTGTAGCTCTAACCATCCTAAGGGCACCCACGAGCTATATGGATTTAGGTCCCCCTGCTGAAAGGGTCCCATCATGTGTTAGCCACACTAACTAGAAAAAATTGACGAAGGTCCAGGGAATCCATGACCCCAGACCTTCCAAAATATATATAAAGTGAACTATGCATATGGTCATGAAGACCCCCACACCGATAAACGTGGTTTCTAGTATCGGTCCCCTCAGGATCCCCACTTCCACGATGAGCTACACAATCCCCTTTAAGCCTAAATTAAAACCATTTACACATATTTCCATCTATTAACCGAGGACTATTTTAATTAGGCATTTACCGATGGTATTGTCATACCAAATAATGTTTAAGATTGTAAGCCAATTCCATTATGCCATTCTAGAACCTATTAGCCAAATTGACTCCAAAGTTTCCAATTTAAAACTAATCCATGGCCACCAAGGCCTTCAAAAAAACATTTTTAAATTCCATTAACCTTTTATGCAATGTAATGTTCTAAAAGAAAATTAAATTATGCATGTATCCATGTTTCAAATACAATTAGCCAAGTTTGGTTGAGGGTAAAGTCAACTCCAAGCCACTAAACCATAAATTTTGGAGAAACTCATGTTCTCCATTCCAATTCCCCCACCCATTCATGTATTTAGTTCAAAACCACAAGATAACACATAAATAGCCAATTCAAAACCATGGGGAAATTAATTCATATGATTACTATTCCAAACCTCTCAACCCACATTTAAAATACAATAATTAAAACCACAAGGATAATAATTAAACATATACTTTGTATAAAAATAATTTAGGAAAGGGATATATTCATGAAGATACCAAGAATTTTTGGAAGAGAAATCACCTATTAAAGCTTAGATAATCAATTCCTTGAAACCCTAGCTTGTTCTTGACTTAGAAGCTTGAGAGGAGAGAGAAGTTTATGACATGATGATTTAATGTTGAAAGAGTCAAAAGAAGGGTTTTAAGTCATGGGAAATAGTGGGATAAGATAAAAAGGCCATAATTTCATTAATGAAAATGGGCAGGAAATATAATGCCCAGTCGCTATGGGTCAGGTAATGAATCGTAGTCAATATTCATCACCACGACTCAATGCCCGGGCAAACATTCAGGGCCACCTCATTGGATTGGTCACGAGTCCCACCCTACGACTCGTGATTTCACCCTATGACTCTTGAGGGATAAATCGTGATCAAAATAGAAACACGAGGCCACCTTACTGAAATGGCTATGATTGGGACTATACGACTTATGAAGAGGGCCTACGACTCATCACCTGAGCCATACTCTGGACAGTGAGCACAATCACATGAAAAATTTTAGAGTCCAAAACCTAGGTTATTACAGGCACACAAACTCAGTCTCTAATCCTTAAAATCCTATCAGAATTAAGAGATACCTTCCCAGCCTCACCACTCAACACCTTAACACGAATAACCCTTAACATATCATTATCAAACTGGTGAGCTCAAATTTATTCTATCAAAATAGATCTCGCATCAATTAAAGCTAAAATATGTCCAAGTATCGAAATATCAAGTTTAACTATCTAGTTTCGTAAGGATAAAACCTCTAAGGCTAAGGGCCACTCCTATTTCAAGATATGAGCTAAAATACCCATACTAGTTGACTTTCGTCTCAAGGCATCCACAATCACATTAGCTTTGCCGATACAAAATAGTGAGGTTATAATCCTTAAGAGCCTTAAGCTAATATGCTGCCTCATATTAAGATTTCATTGACTGAAGAAGTACTGAATGCTACAATGGTTTAAGAAAATCTTACAAGGAACCCCAGACCTGCAATAACGCCACAACTTAAATACAAATACTATGGTTGTTAACTTCAAATCATGGATATGGTAATTTCTCTCACGAGGCTTCAACTGAAGAGAGGCATAAGCAATCACCTTGCCTCCTGCATCAACACCGTACCTAATCCAACACTAAAAACATAAAAAAATATGGTGAAACCCATAACCTCCCTGAGTAAAGTCAAAATAGGAGTTGAAGTCAACAACTTTTTGAGATTTTGGAAGCTCTTCTCACATGATCCAACCACTGAAATACCACCTTTTCTAAGTCAACTTGGTCAAAAGAGCCACAATAGATAAGAAACATTCCAGAAAACACCAATAATAACCCATTAAACCAACAAAACTCTGTATGATAGGAGAAATAGGTTTATCCCAATTAAAAATTATTGCTATTTTGGTCGAATCAGCCATAATACCATCTTGATTACCAAATAACCCAAGCAAGAGATAAAATTTAATCAAAACTCACTCTTGGAAAACTTAGCATTTAACTTCTTATCACGCAACCTCTAAAGTACAATCCTCAAATGCTTCACATGGTCGGCCTTACTCTTGAAATAAATCATGATGTTATCTATAAATGCAATCACAAGGGAGTCGAGATACAATTGAAACACTCAATTCGTCTACTCCATGAACATTATTGGGGCATTAGTCAATCCAAATGTCATGACCAAGAACTCAAAATGACTGTATCAAGTCCGAAAAGTTATATACAGAACATTTGAAGCTCTAATCCTCAACTGGTGATACCCGAATCTCAAATCAATCTTGGAAAACATCGAAGCACCTAAAACTGGTCAAAAAGGTCATCAATGCGAGAAAAAAGATTCATATTCTTTATCATCACTTTGTTCAACTGCCTATAATTAATACATATATGCATAGAACCATTTTTTTCCTTTACGAATAAGACAAGAGCTCCCCAGGAAGATACACTAGGTCTAATAAATTCCATACTCGATAAATCTTGCAAATACTTATTCAACTCCTTTGACTCAACCGAGGCCATCCTATATGGAGGGATAGAAAAGGGCTTGGTTTTCGGCTCCACATCAATAGCAAAATTGATATCATAATCAAAAGACATACTAGATAAATTTGTAAGAAACACATTCATGAACTCGCAAGACACCTAAGTAGAATCCACAGGAGGTTTTGAGGCAATACTAGTATCATGGATATGAGACAAATAAGACAAACACCCCCTCTCTATCATGCAATGAGCATGTCAAAATGAGATAACACCATCCAAACCAAATTAAGTGTATCTTTAGAAGCTAACCTCGGCACACTCGTCATAGCTAAGGTCATGGTCTTGGCAAAATAGTCCAAAATAGCATGATAAGGAGATAACCAATCAATGTTCAAGATAACATCAAAATAAACCATATCTTAGATAATCGAGTCTACCGAAGTCTTACACCCCGCAAAGAAAACCACATAAGATTGGTCCACCTGATCCATCACAAAAGAATCTTCTATAGGGCAGAAATATGAAGAGGTATAGCAAGAGCTCACATGTAACATCAAATTTAAAAGAAAAATAGGTAGACGAATAGGAGAATATAGATCCTTAGTCAAATAATATGGAAGAAGATCTATAGAAAAATAGGATAATTCCTATAATAATTGTATTAGAATCCTCTTCCTCGGACATCCCAAATATAGCATAACATCGACTATATTTGCTCTCAGAATCAGTAACCTCGTGACCACCTCTACGATCTTCACTACCTCTACCTCTAAAACTATTAGCACCACTGGCATCACCCCTACCACTATGTGAACCACCTTTTACATCAAAAATTGGACTAGGGCAAAACAAAACCTTAGAAACCTACTGAATGGATCCATACACACGTCGAGGGCAATCCTTGGCTATATGGAAAAACTCACCATATATAAAAAATCCCCTATGACCTAAATTAATCTGAGAAAGCATGGATGAAATAGAAAGACTACCCATGCTGAAGAATCAATCCTATATACTCTACCCTCATGACCTAATACCTGGCTATTAGAATCCACAAAACTGAAGGTCTACCACCTAATCCTTCTAATACATCCTGAATTGGTCTACCTTGATAACTAGGGGAACCTCTAATAAAGAAATCACTACCTCGGGAGATGTATACACTAAGCTCAGCTAGACTATGCACCTTTTTGGTACCTCCCTAAGTAGCCTTGATAATAAACTCAGTCATCTTGACATGCTCAATAATATTGTAGAAGGAAGCCCATGAAATTGCCATATGGGCTTAGCCAACTGATATGTACCATCTAACTACTTTAAAAACTTCCAAATCCTCTCAAATTTAGTGGAGATGCTTGCAGATAAATATCTGGATAAGGTGTGAAAATGAGCCTCATACTCAGTAATAGTCATGTAGCCTTACGCCAAGTAATCAAACTCATCACACATCTGATCTCTCAAGCTATACGACACAAATATCTCCAAGAATATCTCAGAAAATTGAGTCAAAGTCTTAAAAGGCAAACCCGAAGGTCTACAACTATAAAATTAACTCCACCTATCCCTATCTATATTTTGTAACTAATAGGTAGTATAAGCAACTCCATGAGACTCAAAGAATCCAAGAATATGTAACTTATCCTGGAAATAAATTAAAAACTCTTAGGTATCCTCGCCAATAGATCCACTAAACTTAGATGGACCCTAGCAAATAAACTCTCAAATCTCTTTTGAATATTAGAAGACATGACTGTACCTGAAGCGGCCGGCTGAATAGTAAGTCTGGTAGGCAATAAATCCATACTTAGGGGTACATATATGATGGTTGTACCCTATAAGAAGGATTGCTATAAGAAGATGCTTGCACTAGCAATGAAACATCACTCAAAGTTTAAGGGATACCAATACACTCAAGGGAACACCCCTTAAACGACTCAAGAGAGAAACCAAAAGGCCCTGAAGCACTGGGGTATCAACAAAACTCTGTGGAACCTGAGCTGGCCCAGTATCCCCTATTTAATAGTCATCTCTAACATAATCAACCTTTGGATCGAGAGAGGTATCCCTTACAAGTCCTTTGACTAGGGCAGTTCTTTGAGACTAACCCCTACCTTTGGACCATCCATGACCCCTGCCTCGCCCTCTAGTCTAAACTCAATCCATAGTTACTGGCTTAGCATTCTAACCTCTCAAGATATAGTCCTTACCATCTGCGTAGAAAAGAGTGGAACATAACTTAGAACATTAGTTAAGAATAACACAACTAAGAATCAAAATAAAAAAGTTTTTTCTTAAAGACATCTTATATCTTCTCAAAGATAGATACGAATTCTACATACTAATCTGCAAGTGTCTACTAGACATCATACTCTTACACTTATGAAACATGTGAATCTGTCTCTGATACCAATTTGTTATGACTTAAAAATAGGTTCATGATGACACTTATCATAGTCCATCCTTGATAAGTAAGCCAATCACCAAACAGTTAAGGAAATCCAATAAGATAAAAAATATTAAGATGAGACTTTTAGAACAAAGTTAGGCCAATCACAGAATATATAATAAACACAAAAATATGAAAAAGTAACATAAACCACCCAATCTCTCTCTGGTGTCATAATGTAAGAGTATCTAAGTACAAATCTAAAATTAAAAAATATAAAATCTACCTCTGGTCTAAATAAAGACATAAGTAAAGATAGAATGAGATCTAGAGTCCGCCCTGAATATTAGAATGATCCAACACCTCAAATAACACTAATCAACAACATGATCTCAACTTTTCATGTCGTACTCGTGCTAAGATCTACTCCAAAAGGACCCAATAGGGGTGAGTGCATTGCACATGTACTTGATAGGTATCATAGGCCAACCGAGCAAAGAAAAATATAAGATAAGTAAAACAATGCTACGAGCATGTCACCCGCAAGAAGAGAAATCCAAAATAATAGCTCACACCGTCTCCATTAATAGTTCTAATAGTATACACAAAAATAAAAATAGCACAAATATACATGAAGGAACTACTACAACTAAGCATGAGTCAAGAAAAATAAAAAAAATTAAGAAAGATGTACGTGCAAATGTAATGCAATGCGGATGAGATGAATGATGAAAATCACTACACGACTTTCTGTATACACCCACCGAGCTCACACGTCCCAGGTACGACCCATAGGAGTTCACAACCCATATACTATATCTCATACCTCAAATCTTAGCTCATTTCTCTAGCTCATGTTTATGGAAAAGATTTTTTAAAAAATGTCTCATTTTTTTACAAATAGTGTTTATCAATGGTACCAACATCTCATGAATATATATGCGTGGAATGAGGACGTGTAGTGATCACAATCAACTCAAAATGAGGATATCTAATCCAATACGTTATATATAAGCAAGCCTATAAATCAACTCAATTTATCCATAATTCATGATTATCAACTCTAATTAAGCACCATCAAATTAAATATGCATGTAAAACATCATTAATATCACATATACCCCTAACTCTGATATTTTTATCATGATAAAGGCAACTAGTGCTCAAATGAGGCTTATATTAAATAGAATAAGCCCTTACACGGGTATTATATCTAGAATGAAGCCATTTAATGCACTGATAAGACCAATGATATCAAATAAAGCTCCCACACGGGCAACACAAAAAAAGTCAGACAACACAAGTCAACAATAATAAATATAAGCCCCCATACGGGCACATAATAATAATTGTATCCTTAAAATATAAACCACATAGTTATTTTTCTTAACTCATAACATGCTTTACTTATTATTAACTATCCAGCTCAATCGAAAAGAAGTTAAGTCATAACCTACCTCAAAATGATGAAATTTTGATCTAAAGTGCTTCAACATGGATCCTTTCCCTTGACAACAACCTTAGAATTAACTATGACATTCAAATACATGATTTTTATGTGTTAAAAAAATTAATGATACCGATATTGCCCATATTTGGGCTAGGTACAAAACACATTTGAAAATAAAAGAGGTAAAATTGAAATTTTATTTTAGAAATACCTTGCCTAAGGTTATAGGAGTCTACATGTTGAAATTCATTCGAAAATGAGTTAAATGAGATCCAAATTGAAGAAAATTCTTTTTAAGCTTTACTGGTAAAAATTCTAATTTTTCATTTTGAATCATGATTTAAAGTTATTTTCAAAGTTATAATCAATGTAATGTAATGGGAATAAGATTTTGGAGCTTACCCAAGCCCAAATGATGTAGAAATTCTCAAGAATTGCTCAAACTTAGAGCTCAAAGGTCCAAAAATAAATGAAGAATGTGAAAATGGGCCTTTTATACTGTTTATTGAACAATTCCCCCGAATGCGGTCAACCCTTCACATTCGTGAGGGTCGACACTGGCAGAAAAATTAATTTGGACTTTGTATTTGCGAAGGTCCATGACCCTGACCCTCGCATTCGCGAAGAAAGGACTGACCCTGCCCAACCTGACTACCCTTCGCGATCGCGACCACTGCCTCGTGATCATGATTAATGGGATTTTCATTCTTTATATTTGCAGCCAGGGGGCTACATTCGTGAAAAATGTTTTACCTCTGCACCAGATTTAGTAAACTAGCTGATTTGCATGATTTGCAAAATCTTCAAATAAACCCTTGAGATTCATTCGGGGTTTGAAAGAAGTAAACCATATATGCTTCTAGGGTATTTCGACATTTCGGACACAATGACGATGTTGGATTTTTGAAAAAAATTATTTTCAATAAATTAACCCCCAAGATTCCTTTTCACTCCAAACAAAGGGTCGACATAAAAGATAAAGGTCTCAAAATCGAACCAACGCTGCTACTAATTCAAATTCGATATTTTGAATCTACTGGTGCAGTCCAAACTTTCATCCGGTACTCGGATCATTAAATATTCACCAGTGTCAACTATATGTCTTGCAAAGCCTCTAAAATCCTCAAACTCATCCAAATAATTCCCGATCACATCAAGAAAATCACGCCAACCATTTCCAAATTCCAAAATCAATATGTATCAATTATGGAGATGACAAAATGATCAAATCACATAAAAGTAGAAATTCACAAATTCAAGTTATTCCAGATATTGCACATATAAAATAAAAACTAGGCTTAGATCGTAATGACACATACATTATAACATTGTGGGGGGCTAAGACAAAAGGGACAACATCACTTGTACGTTGCAATGTTACAAATTTTCAAGGTAAAAGAAAGAAGATTTGCTGAAGGTTATATTTTTCTTTAACTTTAATTTTACACAACTAATTTTGATTATATATGAATCAAATGGAGTTAATTCTTCAAAGTGAGAACTTTGAGAAGTATAGTGTGCAAAAACAATTTGCAAGGCAGTAGCTTATGCAGCACAAAGAGAAATTTTAAAACCCAATGCTCTATATATGTTGCTTCAACCTTTTCGTTTACTTGTTTATTTACATATCATAAATAAAGGAATTAGAATTTAAGTTTTGTGTATTGCCAGTGTATAAGATTTTTTATATATCAGAAAAATAAAAATGGTAACTTTATTAATTAATTAATAATAATTTTTTAAATATAATTATGGCAAATATAGTCCAGGAATGTTAAGTTTTCTTTGGGGGAAAGGACAAGAATAGCCACTCGGCTAAAATAATTCCGGTCGAGTGGCCATTGATTTTTAAATTCCAAAATATAGCCATTTAGGCCTTTTATTGCTACTATCTTCATCCTTTTCCCTTTAAATGCTAAGTAAATAGTATAAGCCCATTTCTGATTCAGAGGATGCATTGATTTCGTCCAACGAACCTCATAGCCATCACACAATTTTTGACTTTATGAAAGGAGAATAAAAATAGTGAAATGCAAGTAAAACATAAAAGCATCAATACAATAATATATTTTTGAAAGAAAGTAAATTAGTGCTAGACAATAACTTTAGACAAAATATTTGCATTTCTTTTAACATAATAAACTCAGAAAAGTAATGAATTTTGTGTTAACCCCACACTTCTAATTGGTATAGTTTTTCTAACAATCAACTATGATTTTATAACATTGTAATTGTTGCTCTTTCTTTTTATCAATCAAATACAATATTTGATATCAAATACATGAATCTTTGATACCAAATACAAATACATATTTATAAAACAATTGTATAAAAGCGTATCAATGCGGTATAAAAGTGTATCAATGCGGTATAAAAGTGTATCAATGTGGTATAAAAGTATATCAATTGGGTATAGAGACTACATGCGACCGATGGGCCAAATGGATAAAAACCGGAATTAAATTGTGCCGACTGGCTCCAATTGTCCAACTTTTACATGGGCTGGCCATTTCTTTTTAAAATGGTCAGCCCATGTCCTTTTTCCTTTTCTTTGAGCTCTAATAAAACTCATAGTTATCTTCTTAATTAACTTTATCTTCTTTTCTAAATTAGATATTTTTCATCCATTTTTCTCAACATCATACTTATCAGAAGCATATATAATTCTTCAGTACCACAAACGATTTCTAAATTTTCGTTGCTTCTTCTTATGAAATTTTGGAAAAAAAACTGTTAACAATATAACACTAAAATAAATTAAATGTAATTATCAATCCTGAGAAAATTCACAAACAACTTAAGAATATGATTGGACTGAAAATGATTATAGAGTCCATACAAACGAAAAACTCACAATAATTAAAGAAATCGAACAAGAAATTAATATTGATATAGGAGATGTAGAACTAATTGACTCTAACTTCATTTATAAATTAAATCATGATTTACCTATTCATAGTTTAAGACTTTTAGGGATTAATTAACAAGGATAAAGAATAGTGAATAAAGTATGGGAACAAGTAGTTGAGAGATTGAGGAATATGGGGAAGTTTGAAGAGGAGAGGGAGAGGTAAAAAAAAAATATAATTATTGAAATAGAAAACTAATTAAAAATTAGTTGTATATGACCTGATAGTGTAAACAAATGATACGATTTATAAAACTTAAACTCAAAAATTAAACTGAACTACTTCAATAGAATAGAACTACTCCCTCTGTTTCAAAATAATAACATGGTTAATTAGAAGTTGAAAGATGCTCATGTGTTACCTAGCCCCCTCCCCCCCTCCATTTCAAATTACTTGACCCCTTTGCACATGATACATCTCTTAAGATGTCAATAATTTAAGGTGTATTTTTATTTTTTTTACCCTTATTTCCTAATAACTAAATAATAATTATGGAGTAGAAATAAAAAAATAATTTGTTATAAAAATTGGATTCATTAAATAAAAATGACTTTGGAGTAGTACATAAAGGGAAAAGAGGGGTTATTTACATTTGGAATTCAACAATCATATTTTTAAAAATTTTAAAAATTGTGGTACTTAATAGGAATAAAATTAGAAACAGAAGTCTAAAATAGTCTTGATTTTATAAGCAGGACAAATAATTTGGAACAAACAAATAGAAAATATAGGCTAAGTAATTTAAAACGAAGGGAGTAATTATTAATTTTACTCCGTTTGAATAAAGATATGGATATTGTTTCTTAACCTTTTAGACACAAAATTCACATATTCAGAAATTTCAGAATAATTAATTAAAAGTAGAAAAATTTAAGATATATTTGATATAAAAAAATTATTGTCTGACTCTCCAATTAGTAATTATGTCATTCTTTTTCAGACCGTAAAAGCAATTAACTTATGAAAACATGAATGAGACTTTCTATAAAACTGAAAGGCTATATCATAAAGTTAGCTGGCCTGTGCCCGTTCTATGCACGAGCATATGCTTGATATAGCAACGTGCATCACATATATTATTATAAGATCATTATATTAAGATTAAGCTTTTAACACTCGTAACATATCTAAAGTAATTTTTTCACGGATAGGCAAAAGGTACTCATATTCCTTTAAACTACTAATATTTTCTAATGTCAATCATTCATCTAAAATTAATTTTCTCCTTTAAATATATGTGACCGGAGAAACCATCAAAAATAAAAAAGATTTGAGCTTTTTTTCTTGTGCTGGGAGGTAACCTGCAAAATATGAAATAAGGTTCAATTCACAATCAGAGACCATTGTTATAAAAATATTTTGTCGGGAAAAATATGAAAGACAATATTGATGATTCCAACTTGTAAAAAGATTAAAATAACATAAAAGAGTCAATGTGAGTTGATATGTAGTGTTATATAAATCCGAGTACAAAATTCACCTTGTGCGGAACTCTAAGTTCACGGGCATTCCACTTCATTTTTTTGATTGCAAAATTTCTCCAACAATCGTACCTTTATGCACAGATTCTTTATTTCATCAAATCCTTCTTTTACTTTAAAAAGTTGTTCAAATTTATATGTAAATAAACCAAACAACTACTATAACATAATCAGAGGAGGATATGTGAGCCTCAACTTTCTCTTCCCCAAAAGACTCATTTCAAAACAAAAGATCACTGTGTTTAAAAAGAAATGAAAGCAACATCATAGAAGAATTCTTTTTCTCCATGACGAGAAATCAAAATTTCACTGACCATCTTATGTAACCAAACCTTTGACTACTATCCTATAAGATGCGCACACTAAATATTTTAGAGCGTTAATAAAATATGTGACTCGAATAAAGTAGAAACTTCAAGGTATCATCTTACTTTGTAGAACTAGCCGAAGTCTTCCAAGCATATTCTTCTCAATGATATTGAGTGCATACTATGAGATAAACTACTTAATTAAGCTACAAAATCGGCTTTATTTACCTGGATTAGCACACAACCAGTATGTGAAGACTATTTAAGATTCAAAATCACACAAATACCATGGATTCAGAACCGTCCATAAAATGATATTCATGAGATTATGTGCAAGTAGTTTATGTAAATGAAACTATAAAAGCTATCATCAAGTCACCAGTTTAAAAGCAATATAAAAATTGCCTAACATATTCAAACACGAGGAGCTACTATAGCAATGGCAACACAAACAAAACAACATACATAAAATTTTATAAGGGCAGCCCGGTAACATACATGTAATTTTAGCACCAATAATTGTTTCAAAAATGTTCACCCTAGCTTACTTTACTAATTCCACGGTGTACTTGTTACCTCCCACCACATATAGCGGGTAAATTTGACCACTAAGGTTTCAACAAATAGAAGAGATCACCTAGTGTTTTTGTTTCTACTGAAATTTGTACTTGAGATGGCATGATTCTCAACCCTCTTCATTGAACATCCTTGCCAATGTTGCAAACATTAGGATGCATACCTTTAATAATTTAGATATATATGTTCCAATTAGAGGTATGCATTTCTGGATATATAAGAGAACCTAGAATTTATGACTCTATAAGCGAAAATAAATGAGTGTTAATTCTTTCACGCGTGCTCGAAACCAAGTAATTTCTATAGGCTCGAATCAAAGAGTACTAGCCATGTTGAATTTTATAATGCAGTGACCTCATTGGTTCATTATCACACTTGGAAAACTAGACCGAATCAGAATTCAGCAAGATCTTAACTCAGTTTCCTTCTTATCGTTAATTCAATACAAGACTCATTTCAAAGAAACATTCCTTCTGACTATATAGCTTGGCAAGAGTATCTATCCATGTTTAACTATCAAGCTCAACCTCATCATCCATATTAGTAAAGTGAACAACAAAATAGTGAATAAGAGGGTTAGTTTGAATTGTTTAATTATATTATCTCCCTCTTTTAATTTAATGTGTAGCAAATAAATGGTCAATGGTCTTGTATCAATGTTTCCTCTAAAGCATGAAATATAGTCCATTACTTGGCTAGTTCATGTAGTTAATTTCTTGAAATGTTAAAAACATTGTTGGGGTTTTCTTTCATTTTGCTTTCATGTCGTGATATGAGCTTTTAAAACCACAATCATAACAGAACACACAGTCACTACAATACATAGTGGAAAATTGTAGCCAAATAATGGATATGACCTTCAGATTGTTCATAAGACTCAATTCTTATCATTATCCTTTACAGTAAGAAAAATGAACTTAGAAAGCTTTAGAAAAGCAGGTTCTCATATATACTTAGAGGGACATCGATCTGGTAATGTTAGGTATTTAATAAGAGGTAAATAAATGTCATTATCTCACTACAAGCTCGGACAACAAAAAAAAGACCTTCATTAACAGTGATTACATTCATAGCAGATTGGAGGACTTCTCATAAACGAAAATAATTATCAAAAAATTTTTGGAAACAAACCATCATAGTTTTTGCTTTATTAATTAGGTTATCTAAACTACATCAAATCTAAGCAGCATAGATTCTTCACTTTGATACCGCGCTCGTGTCATGTTTTCCAAAAATACTCTACTTTTGAAGAATTCAATACGTAGTCATTGACATTTTTAAAGAGTCCGAGCAACATAGTCGTAAACAACATGAACATGTAGTGTTATAGCTGAAAAGTCTAATATGCCACACATGTTAACTACTTGGAAGCTCTCTGAGTGGGCTTTAGTGCCTATAGTTTAGAAACTTTAATAAGCAGGAAGCACAAAATAGTCTAACCTTTGCTGCTACTTTCTTCCATCTATCACATCTATCTTGACACGACCCGAATCAGGGCTTTGTCGTAATGGGCATCTTAAGTCCAAACAAGACCGAAGACCACCCCCGATACCCAATCCAACCAATTAACATATATTCCGAGTCGAATGAATTTTGAACATATAACAAGATAAGAGTATTTTAAAACATAATGACTTTGGGATAAGTCTACATTCGAGGACAACCCAACCAAGTCAATTCATCCAATAGCTAACAAGACCAAAAAAATAACCCAATTCCATATCATAACCATTCTATACCCAAGTCCACAGTTGTCCAAACAAATCCTCTAAACCAAAGCAAAGAATATCTAGTCGGGATATGCCCCCAATCATAGCCAAAAACCAAAGTCTAGGAAATGTCGAAAATATGTAAAGAAATTCATGACATGAAATAGAGCCTTACAGAGTATGGAAGCTCACAACTTCAATCCAACATCGGTTGTCCCCAAATCTGATCAATGAGCACGAGGAGCAGTATGGCCGATTCCTGCATTGTGTAGGGATACAATGCCCGCAGACGGGTTAGCGGGCGAACGCTAACATGTACTCAGGATAAGGATAATATATATATATATATATATATACATATATATGTATATATATACACACACACACACATATATATATATATAAAATCTATGTCAGGAAAGAGAATCGAGTTTAGCATGCCTTTAAAACCATTAACCTGGGTATGTGTAGATTAATCGTTCTAAAGCCACCATTGGGCTTCCATGGGGGTAGGGGATTCCTGTGTACCCTTCACCCTCCATGATATATATATACAAGTATAACTTAGAAAATTATCGTGTACCCATCAAGTGTATGATCGCCATGACCAATCCTTATGTCGGTAAACATGGGTTACCAGTGTTCGTCCATTGGACTCCGACCTTCATGGTTAGCTATCACAATCCACCATTATTGCCCAATTAAAACCATTAGCATACAACTAAACCACCAATTCTATATATTATTAACCAAGGCTTTAAGAAGTGGTAGCGTCATATAGACGATACCTTGCAAGCAATGTCCTTATCCTACTTTTGAAGGAATTCTCTTGTACCCATACATTACATTATTAAGTTTATGTTAGAATAAGAATAGGAATAACATATTGAATTCTACTTGGAAAGGGATTGTAATGTAGTGTCCTATTAGGAATAGGATTGGAATGTAGTGTCTATAAATAAGGTCACAATATAATAATTTACCATGATACAGAGATGGACCTTGGGCCTAACTCAACCTCAAAAGCTAGCTCATAAGGGAAGGATTGTCCAAGACCATATAAGGAGATCAAGGACCCTTTAACCCACCATTGTGGGACTCCAACACCCTTCCCCCCCCCCCCCCCCCCCCCCCCCGCACGCCAAGGGTAATATAAGATGGGGGGCCCAACATCGGAAACAATGAACTGGGTAGACCTCGCTCTGATACCATGATAAAAATATTATTGAATTGTTATCTCTAAATTATTACATTGAGACCCTATTTATAGACACTACATTCCAATCCTATTCCTAATAGGACACTACATTCCAATCCTATTCCTAATAGGACACTACATTACAATCCCTTACCAAGTAGAATTTAATATGCTATTCTTATTCTTATTCTTATTCTTATTCTAACAGTTTACTTGGGAGATTCCTGTGTACCCCTCAAGTATTTCATTATTAAGTTTGCTTGGGGGATTCCCATGTACCCCGCAAGTATTTTCATTACTTAGTTTAATTGGGGGATTCCGTTGTACCTAACAAGTTTATAAATTAAACCAAAACATTCCAAACTATTTTAAGTTTCATTACCAAGTTATACCATGCAACAGTTTCATTAAAACTCCAACTATGTAGTAAAAGAATTCTCATAGGCATTTTAACAAAAACATTAGGGGAATATAGTTTCTAAAACCAAAACCAAGTACCAATTAACCATTGTCATGCAACCACATGTTTAAACCATCATTATAATCATGAAAACCATAAGTAAAAGGCATGGAGAAACCATAACCAACCATTAATAACCAAAACCCCCAACTTATAATTCAAAACCCAAACATTATGATAATTTATGCCACGAAAACTATTCATAAAACGTTCCTTTAGTTGAAATTAACAAATGAGGGAGGAACAACATGCCTTATTTATGAAGATTCACAGAGAGAACTTGACTCTTGAGCCTCTAAATGAACACCTTGATGAAAACTCTAACCAACCTTCTTGAGAGAGTTTAGAGAGGATTTTTGAAGTGTTTTGATCTTTCCCAGTGTGTTAAGACCACAAAATGTTATAAAACGTGGGGAATTAAGGGTTTTGGGGTGGGAAATATCCAGAATACCCTCAGCTTAAAAGCTAAAAATTGACCGTAGAAAGGTACAACCTCACCCTCCGAACCGTACCCTAAGGTACGAGTGGTACCCTTATCTCTTACCCTAGGTATCACTTTGGACCTCAATACTGACCAACATAAGACCACAAAGAACTAACTCATATCCTAACATACGAGTAGTACCCTAAAACCATACCTTAGTCAAAATAGAATCATGTAAGAAAGTCATAGGGCAGCATACGGTTGGCACTATACAACTAGTACCCTAACATATGACTTGCATGTTATTCACTCATATCTTGGTTAGAAACCAACCAAAACACACTGATCAACATATGAGTGGAAGGCTCTAAATCATAACCAAGCATATGACTAGTACCCTCTACTCATATGATGTCCAGAAGCTCAAACTTAAGAAATTTTCTAAGGGTCAAAACCCAGGGTGTTTCTGTTTCCGCCACTTGGATCATTCGTATTTGAATGAGAGGTAAAGGTGAGTGTAACCACGAGTCCAACACATTACTACTCGTCAAACTTTTCTTCAACAGAGTTAGAAAACAAAAGTATTATGAATAACACATACATTAAGCACGAGTTTCCAGAACGAAGAGCAAATGTGGATACTTGTACTTCGTGTACTCTTCTGCATCCCCATAAGCTCCCCTTCCCACAACCAATGCACCTAATACAACCAAATTACGAGAACACTCTCCACCAAGCTTTCAATATGAATACAACACTTTTCCATTCAACCTCCTACCTTTCCCTACAAACTCATAACTAGAGGGCTTAGGTATAACCACATATCCATCCCTTGCTAAAGATTAACTGTATGCTAGTGGAAACTATAGGATCCTATACCTTACGAAACTCCAATAATACCACCCCCACCTAAAACTATAGTCAAGAACCTTAGGTCATAATCAAGGAGCTATAGCCGTACAACACCATGGTTGGGTATTCACCAACCTCCAATATATAAGCCTACCTCTCTACCCCTACCTCATGGATCTCCCACCAAGAAGTTAGGAACTTCAATCACTATCACAAGGGTTTCTTATCGCCCCTTCCCTCCTTAACTACTACATAGGACAAAGTTTATCTTATTCCCCATCTACTCTTATAACATTAGTTCTAGCAGTCACCCCTAAAATTTCACTACCAAGGACATCTACTTCCTCGTCCTAAACATTACTACGCTTCCACAACCGCTACCACCCTAACATAAAGAGGGTCATTGAGGAACCAAAGTATGAGAATTCCTTATGCTACTCTAGATGAGACTTGTAAAATAAGACACGATGCAATAGGAACGAGGTACTTCATAGAAACCACCTGGGTTATAGATGAAGAATCATCCTGACATAAACATACCATAGTAAGAGTCCTTTGGACTGGGTACTAAAAGAAATATGACTGCATATATCATCGGTAATGTAATCATAAGGTTAAGAATTTATATCCAGGGAACATGGCGAGGCATTGAAACTACTATTTCTTAGAACTAGGCATAACGTGAGAAATGAGTGTAAGGGTCATGGGTGTAATGACATAAACTTGAACACATGGAAACTCGAATTTTTATGAACCATTATAGCCTTTGGTTCTGGGGTTGGAGTATGGATGTATGCGATATGCAGAATACGAACGTTAGGCATAAGAACTACCAGGATGTGTGCAATAATAGAAGAGTTCCCCATTTTAACCGATATAGGAGGGAATCACTTGAATGGGAGTAAATTTACCTTGACCTTTCCTTGAAGTTCACCGGTAGGAGAAAATTTAAGGTTAACCCTCGACTTTCATCTTATTACACCTACAAGCACAACACTTCACTCTAATGGGTACTACCAAGGACGTACGCTAAAGACACTTGGTTCTCTTATACCTAAAACCTCATCCATCTAAATGCTACCTAGAGTCCCGCATGATCTTACAAAACCCATGCCCTAACCCATCAAATGACTTAACCCCCAACCCATCCATTCAACCTGAACCTCCGGCCTATAAGTCATAACTTTTCTACTCCTGTATCCCCCAAATCATCAATCTCACCTCTTTTGAACACCCCATCAAGCCTACCATTCTACCTCCATAAATCTCGTATTACTATCCCTAAACTAATATACTCCCTTTATCGAAATCTATATCTAGGTTTAAACATAGTGTCTATCAACTATTATGTACTACTAATAAAGTACCCCCTTGTAAAATATACATACATGGTCCACCCCACAATGAGGATATCTAAATTCCTTATTCACCCGCCGACAACCTATACATTTCCATGGAAAACCTTCCCCCTCATACATGAAAGAATAGAAGATTTAATTACTTCTTAAGATCTTTTAACTTGACAAGAGCTATCCTATATGGGGGAACAAAAATTAGAAGTGTCCACAACAAGATCAACCTCAAACTCAATATCCCTACCAGGAAGAACACCGGGAAAGTCATCAGGAAAGACCTCAAGAAATTCATCCACCATCATAACAACATGGAAAGAATGACCTTCCGCGTTAGAATATTTAATCCGGACTAGATGATAGAGACATCCCTTGGAGATAAATCTCTGTGCTCTAATATACGATATGAACTTTCCCTTAGGAGCTTGGGAACTATCTTCCCACTTAATAATCGGCTAATTAAGGAATTTAAAGACAACCTTATGGGTTCGACAATGTAAGGATGCATATCACGAGTGCAACTAATCCATCCCCAAAATAACATCAACATCAACCATATCTAATTCAACCAAATCCATCAAGGTCTCTTTACTACCAAAAAATACCACACACCTCCTATAGACTCTTTTTGCAACCACAGAGTCACCTACCAGGGTAGATACAGAAAAAGGGTCCAAAATAACCTCGGGACCAAAACAAAAAAACACAGCTACAAACGAGGTCACATAAAAGAGAGTGGACCCCGGATCATGTAAACATTATACATCACAAAAAAAGAGTTTCAAAATACCACTGACAGAATCAGAAGATACCTCGAACTCCTGAGGGATAGTGAGGGCATTGAGATGATCTCGACCAGTGCCAAAACCAAAAGCATCATCCTTCAGTGCAGGATCTAGAGAAATGGTAACCGGTATTCTATTTGCCCCAGTGGTAATCCTAGTAGGACACTCCCACTGCATGTGACCCAACGGACCATAACTAAAATATCTACCCCTCCCCTTCTCATACTAAACACAATGATACTGACCATAAAATCTACATGAAGGGTAGGATGGTGTGGATTGGGCCCCACTGTCCTAAGATTAGGGACCTTGGGCCCTGGAAGCATTACCATCCCCAAAACGTCCATCTCTTAACAGCTTTAGGTAGAGAACACTAGCCGTAGAATAGGAGTTAGGAATTCCCCAAATCTTTATCTTAGACTACTTACAACTATACTATTATCCCCCACTTTGTTAAAAAAAATGAGACCTCTTACTCTGCTTCTTGACTTTGCCTTATTCTTTCTTGTACCAATAGGACCGAACTGGAGTGATGGAGTTACCACTTTCTGGGTCAATAGATGAATAGAGTGTCGAAGCTCATCATTAGTAATTCTCCTTAAGGTGACTGAGCATGAGTGCCACTGAACGGAGTAGAAAACTGGATTTAGCAAGCCTTTAAAATCATTAACCTTGATATGTGTAGCTTAACTGTCCTAGAGCCACCCCCGGGCTATATGAGTCCAGTGTTACTCCCTGAAAGAACCCCGATATGTATAGCCGCATGAACCAGAGATGCCATGGGGGTAGGGGATTCTTGTGTACCCTTTACCCTCCATGATACATATACATAAGTATAACTTAGGGATTCCTGTGTACCCATCAAGTATATGGTCGCCATGACCAATCCTCATGTCGGAAAAAATTGGTTACTAGTGTTCGCTCATTAGACTCCGACCTTCATGGTTAGCTATCACAACCCACCATTATTGCCCAATTAAAACCATTAGTACACAACTAAACCACCAATTCTGTATATTATTAACCAAGGCTTTAAGAATTAGTATCGTCATACCGACTATAGATTGCAAGAAACATCCTTAGCCAACCATTTTAAGGGATTCCCTTGTTACCCATACATTACATTATTAAGTTACTTGGGGGATACCCATGTACCCCACAAGTATTTCATTATTAAGTTTGCTTGGGGATTCCCAAGTACCCCATAAGTATTTTCATTACTTAGTTTGCTTGGGGGATTCCTTGGTACCTCACAAGGCTCTCAATTAAACCAAACCATGACCTCCAAGACCTTACCATTTAACCATTTAAAACCATTCAAGCTAGTTTAAGTTCCATTACCAAGTTATATCAAGCAGTAGTTTCATTAAAAGTCTAACTCTGTAATAAATGCATTCTCATAGGCATTTTAACAAACACATTGGAGGCATATAGTTTCCAAAACAAAAACCAAGTACCAATTAACCATTCCCATGCAACCACATGTTCAAACCATCATTATAATCATGAAAACTATAAGTAAAAGGGATGGAAAAACCATAACCAACCATTAATAACCAAAACCCCCAACATATAATTCAAAACCCAAACATTATCACAATTTATTCCATGAAAACTATTCATAAAATATGCCTTTAGTTGGAACTAACAATGAGGAAGAAGTAACATGCATAGAACTTGACTCTTGAGTCTCTAGATGAACACCTTGATGAAAACCCTAGCAAACCTTCTTGAGAGAGTTTAGAGAGGATTTTTGAAGTGTTTTGATCTTTCCCACTATGTTATGAGAGGACACAATATTTTATAAAAGATGGGAATTTAAAGGTTTTGTGGTGGAAAATGTCTTGGAAAATGTCCAAAATACCCTCAGCTTAAAAGCTGAAAACTTGACCGCACGAGGGTGCGACCATACTCCTATGAACCGTACCCTAAGGTATAAGTGGTACCCTTATTTCATACCCTAGGCATCACCTTGGACCTCAATACTGACCAACATACAACAATAATAGAATAACTTGTATCCTAACATACGAGTAATACCCTAGAACCGTACCTTAGGAAGAATAGAATCATCTAGGCAAGTTATAGGGAAACATACGGTTGGTTCTATACGACTAGTACCCTAACATATAACTTGTATGTTGTCCATTTATATCTTAGACAGAAACCAACCAAACCACACTAATCAACATACGAGTGGAAGGACCTAAACCTTACCCAAGCATACGACTAGTACCCTCTAGTCGTATGATGTCCAGAAGATCAAACTCAAGCAACTTTTTAAAGGTCAAAACCCATGGTATTTCGTATCTTAACTTCGACATCTGGCAACCTACTCCAAGAAAGGGGAAAAGAGGAATAATTCATATATTAAAAGATAATATACATTAGGAAAGAACATTAATGAAAATCACAAGAGAAAGAAGAAGATAAATTGTCTAAATTTTCTTTTCCAACACTGTTTCACCATTTACAATAACCAAGGCTTAATAATATGTTTATGAAGTTCAAATCTGAGCTTACTAAATAATAGATTTAATAGTTCTCTAAGACTCATAAGTTTAAATTCGCCTAAGTGACATTCTGTGGAAGAAGTAGCCAAAATATTACCTAGCTTCTACAGCTTACTGGTAATTATTACCCAGTGAGAGGGAGAACTAAAGTAGCTTAAATAATATAAGCTTTCAATGACTCTGAGAGTTTTATCATTAGTGAAATGTATCTTTATCATATTCCAAGTCAGTACTGTTTAGATACTCCAAAGCATTATTCCGCATAAACAATATCTTCAGTGGAGACTTTATCTATATCCCTATCATCATCTAACATTGAGTCAAGATTCCGACTCTCTTTTACTCCCATTCTCTATGCTTTCCAATTCAGAAATAACCAAAAGAATTTCAATCTACTGTTATGATAACAAAATAATTTGTAAGTGCCTAAAGATCATTTCTTCTTTAAATAAAATCTGCACTAACAAAAAATAAAACACTGGATAAAGAATGGAAGTTACATTATGCATGTGTCTGAGAATGCATTTGGTTATATCTGAAAAGAAATTTCTAAGTTTTTCATAGAACTACCTGATTCATCAAACTAATAAAGTGAACGAAAAAGTCATAAATGAAACAAGAAATAATACCTTCTTCAGACTTTCTTTTATCAGCTTCGAATTTATTCCTGCATCTATACTTCTCCAATTTATTCAAGGAATAACCATTTCCAACAACTTTCATTACCTTTATATGCTCTCACAATGAGTTGCAACAGGCAGGGGCGGATCCAGGATTTTCAGTGAGGGGGTTCAGTAGTACATATACGGACTAGTCAAAGGGGGTTCAACCTCTATTATTTATACATAAATTTTTTTTTACCATGTAAAATTAGTATAATTTTCCGACGAAGGGGGTTCGGATGAACCCTCTGGAATACATGTACATGATCCACTGGCAACAGGGTAGGCTGTTACAGATATTAAAGGTCATTATAATTTCAATACTACATAAAGTTCAAGTAAATACAGTTCATTACAATAATTAGGCTGCAAATTTCTATCCAACAAGCATTTCATAAGTATTTTTTTCTTTTTTCTGGAGGAATCACACTCTCAAGATATTACTCAACCTTAGGAAAGAAGAATGACAAAAAGACTACATGGCATGCGGTAATGAAGCCTTCAAGAGTCTCGTTCTACATATGTTTGTGGGGTGCTCCGGCACCCACTAAACTCGATGCGGAATAGGTAAAATTATATAGAAAATATACAAAAATAGGTATATAACACTACCAAAAAAAAATAAAAAATCGACCACAAAAATCGACCACATTCTGTGGTCGGAAAAAACAGACCATACGTAGTCGGTTTTTTTCTTTTAAAAGCGACCACATGTGGTCGCTTTTATATTTTAAAAAAATAAAAATAATTATTTCAATAATTTTTATATTAATTATAATTTATTTTATAAGTAAAATTTTTTAAAAATAATAAAACCGATCACTAGTGGTCGGTTTTCAAAAAAAATTAAAAATTATTTTTAAAAACCAAAAAATTCTTTTTTAATTTATTTTTAGAAAAACCGACCACTAGTGGTCATTTTTTTAAAAAAATAATTGAAAAATATTTTTAAAAACTGACTACTTGTGGTCGGTTTATAAAAATTATTTTTTAATTTATTTTAAAAAAACCGACCACTAGTGGTCGGTTTTTTTTTTTTTTTTATAAAAGAAAATATTTTTCAATAAATCGACCACTTGCGGTTGGTTTTTAATTTAAAAATAAAATAAAATATTTTGAAGCATAATCTTTATATGTAATCAATAATTATATATATGTAATCAAATATATATATATATTAGTTTCATAAAAAATAATTATATATATATATATATATAATTTTTTGAAATTACATTGATCACACATAGTCGATAATCAGTATAATAATAATAAAAATCAATCATTCTTAATTTTTTTTTTAAAATTACACTTAAAAATATATCAAATAAAATAAATAAATTACGTTAAACATAATCTTTATCTTTTACTTATGTTTCAATATATAAATTACGTTAACATGCATAATTTGTAAAATAAATATGTGTGTGTATATATATATATATCATACCGCTGAGATAATGATATTATGTTACTATTTTAGTCATAATAATGTAATATATAACCGATAATTCATCAGAATATAATAAACGTGTTCTATTATAAGGTAATATACTTGTGGATGTGATATATATATATATACACGCATTCAAGAGTTCATATATATATAAATATCTTTATATATAGATATTTATATATATATATATATATATATATATATATATATATATATACATATGATGTAGTGATCTATTAATGAATGATTTAGTAAAAACCTAGTATATTAAGCTAATCAAATATATAATTAATCAATCACTCATCTCAGTATGTATATGAAACACGTCACATTATATTATTGGATAATATACTTGTGTACGTATGTGATATATATAGTACGTATTTAGAACTTGATATAGTCGATAGTGTGTATGTGTGTGTATGTATATATATATATATATATATATATATAGTATATACATATTAATTATATAGTGAAGGTATATTAATGACATAAAATAAAATTAATTGATAATTCATCTGACCAGTATATGTGAAATACGTTATATATTATTATTATGGGATAGTATATTAAAATCGTGGATGTGATGTTTATAGTACTTATTTGAAAGTTGATAGACCATTGAATAGGGATAATACCCACAAAAATACCTGAAGTTTAACAAAATTTTCAGTGGAGAATATTGAACTTTGCGGGAGTCCTATTACCCCCTTATACTTTTTAAATTGGAATTAATTCCCCCCCGAACTTTTCTAAAGTGGAATTAATCCTCCCCTCAAAACGTATACCCAGTTTTTCGGTGGGAAGTGCGGTGCACGCGCCGTTTCTTCTTCATTTTATCACTTTTCAATATTTTTTCACAATTACAAACATATTAAATATTCCAAATGATTGCATTGAGTTTATGAAGAAAGTTTTTTCAAATAATTGGATGGAATCTTCTATTAATTTTCCATTGAAACTCGGAAGATTCAATTAGCGAGTTCCATTAATGGAAGATTTAATGAAACTCGCTAATTAATGGAACTCAAAAGATTCGAAAAATGTAATTTCATGATTCAATTTCCATTAATGGAACTCGAAAGATTTGAAAAATTTAATTTCATGTATGAAGCTATTCAATCTTCTGTTAATAGAACTCGGAAGATTCAAAAAATTCATTAATGGAACTCGAAAGATTTGAAAAATTTAATTTCAAGTATGAAGCTATTCAATCTTCCGTTAATGAAACTTGGAATATTCAATTTCCATTAATGGAACTCGGAATTAAATTAGCGAGTTTCCGAGTTTGAATCTTTCGAATCATCCATTGAGTTTCAATTAGCGAGTTCCATTAAATTATAACCATTGAGTTTCATTAAATTTCAATTCAACAATGGAACAATCATTGTTGAAGAAAAGAAACAAAGAAGAAAGAAGAAAGAAGAAAGAAGAAAGAAGAAAGAAGAAAGAAGAAAGAAGAAAGAAGAAAGAAGAAAGAAGAATGAAAAAATAAATAAAGATATAAAACTTTAAATAATTATAAAACTAAGGGGCTATTTGGCAAAAAAAAAGAGTTTAAAACGTTTTTAACACTGTTCACGCGCTCAGTGCGCATGAATCACACGTAATGTGCCAAGTGGAAGATATATGCCATTAAAATACAAAAAAATAAGTCTGGGGGGTAATAGGACCCCCGCAAAGTTCAGTATTCTCAACTGGTAATCCGGTCAAACTTCAGGTATTTTCGTGGGTATTATCCCCCATTGAATATATGTATATATATGTATATCTCGTGTAGTAACGTATGCAGTAATCGAAAACTCGATAACTGAAACTATATATCAAAATATTTTAAATAATACATGGATATCATACTATTGAGGAAATAGATATACTATTTAGTGTCAATCTGTAGATACACCTATATTGTTGAAGTTGTAATAACGTAAGACAAGTAATCAATAATTTATTTAATTAACATATTCTATTAAGAGGTATATATATATATCAATGAATTTTGCAATTTACGATAATTTTTTGTTAATTAGCATTTAGTTACGCTATTATATATATATATAATATCGTAATTAAAATATAATTAATTAAAATTTATTGTAAATTACTTTATTCGTTGATATTATTATACGATTGAGGAAATATACTACTCGCGTTATTGTTATAAATATTATAGAATTTATTAAAAAAATAATTTGTTTAAAATTAATTTTAATTTATTAATTTATTAATTGTAGTAATTAAAATAATTTTTTTATTATTTTGTGAAAAACCGACCATGTGTGGTCGATTTTCTGAATTTTTTTTAAAAACCGACCACGTGTGGTCAGTTTTTATTAAAATATCTAGAAAACCGACCACAAGTGATCGATTTTCAACAAAATAATAATAAAAAAATTAATTATACAACTCCTACCCGACCCCACCCCTACATGACCCGACCCGACCTAAACTATATCTTAAGTCGACCTAAACACCAAAACACACATAAAAAAATCATGCAAAACCCTAAACACACCCAAATTAATTTTCCAATCACAAAAATCACGGAAAAATCACCCTAACCACTGCTCCATCCACTGTTCTGGCGACCACAGCTCATCTCAGGTATGAGTTTTGTTGTATTTTGTGGTTTTTGTGCCTTTTGAGGTTGATTTATAGGTGTACTAGTTTATATAATTGTGAAATTTATAATGTTGAAGATTAGGTTAGTTTGTGCTAGTTTTTCTAAGCTCGTTTGAAGCTCGAATTTTGTTTAGTTTCGGAATTTTTGAGCTATACACATAATTGTTTGAATTAGTTTTGCTTGTTTAGCTTGTTGTTTTTTATTCTTGAGTGGATTTTATGGTTTAGCTTGTTGTTTTTTATTCTTGAATGAATTTTATGGTTTAGCTTGTTGTTTTTTATGAGGGTTTAGCTTGTTGTCTTTAAAGTGAATGAATTTACTTTTATGGTTTAGCACTTTAGCTTGTTGTTTTAGATATGAGTTTTGCTAAATCACTCAAAGTTAGAATATTTTGTCTTGATTTTTTTAGGTTCTTGATTCAATGACCGGTTATCTCTTTCACTTTAATTTAGGCCAAGCAAAGGTAAGTTAATTTCTCTCGATTCACTATTGTTGTTATCTTCTTGTTATTGTTCATATTGAAGTCTAGTGAAGCTGTGTGTGGCCTTGTTTGATTTACTTACATTGTTGTTATCTTCTTGTTATTATTTATATTGAAGTCTAGTGAAGCCGTGTGTGTCCTTGTTCGATTCACTAACATTATTGTTGACATCTTGTAGGCCTTGTTGTTGCTTGTTTCTTGAATGTGGTTTTGTTTTGATACTTAGTCACTTGACAATGGTTAAGTGTAGGGACTTTAAAGGATATTTTTTTTATTTTGAATGTGGTTTGGTAGGTGACTTAGTTGATTGAAAATGGTTAAGTGTGAGGACTTTAAAGGGGAATTTTTTATTTTGAATGTGGTTTGTTTGGTGACTTAGTTGGTTCAAAACAGTTAAGTGTAGGGACTTTAAAGGGGATTTTTTTTGTTTTGAATGTGGTTTGGTAGGTGACTTAGTTGCTTGAAAATGGTTAAGTCTAGGGACTTTAAAGTGGATTTTTTTTGTTTTGAATGTGGTTTGGTGGGTGACTTAGTTGCTTTAAAATGGTTAAGTCTAGGGACTTTAAAGGGGATTTTTTATTTGTTTTGAATGCGGTTTTTTTTTATACGTAGTTGGTTGAAAATGGTTAAGTGTAGGGACTTTAAAGGGGATTTTTTTTTGTTTTGAATGAGGTTTGGTAGGTGACTTAGTTAGTTCAAAACGGTTAAGTCTAGGGACTTTAAAGGGAACTTTTTTATTTTGAATGTGGTTTGCTTGGTGACTTATTCACTTGAAAAGGGTTAAGTCAGGGACTTTGAAAGGGATTTTGTGTTTTGAATGTGGTTTTGTTTTGATACTTAGTTGGTTGAAAATAGTTAAGTGTAGGGACTTTAAAGGGGATTTTTTTTTTTGAATGTGGTTTGGTAGGTGAATTAGTTGCTTGAAAATGGTTAAGTCTAGGGACTTTAAAGGGGACTTTTTGTTTTGAATGTGGTTTGGTAAGTGACTTAGTTGCTTGAAACTGGTTAAGTCTAGGGTCTTTAAAGGGGATTTTTTTTGTTTTGGATGTGGTTTTGTGTTGATACTTAGTTGGTTGAAAATGGTTAAGTGTAGGGACTTTAATGAGGATTTTTTTTGTTTTGAATGTGTTTGGTAGGTGACTTAGTTGGTTCAACACGGTTAAGTCTAGGGACTTTAAAGGAGATTTCTTTGTTTTGAATGTGGTTTGCTTGGTGACTTAGTCACTTGAAAATGGTTAAGTCTAGGGACTTTGAAGAGAATTTTGTGTTTTGAATGTGGTTTTGTTTGGATACTTAGTTGGTTGAAAATGGTTAAGTGTAGGGACTTTAAATGGGATTTTTTTGTTTTGAATGTGGTTTGGTAGGTGACTTAGTTTCTTGAAAATGGCTAAGTCTAGGGATTTTAAAGGTGATTTTTTTTTATTTTGAATGTGGTTTGGTAGGTGACTTAGTTGCTTAAAAATGGTTAAGTCTATGGACTTTAAAGGGGATTTTTTTGTTTTGAATGTGCTTTTGTTTTGATACTTTGTTGGTTGAAAATGGTTAAGTGTAGGGACTTTAAAGGAGATTTTTTTTGTTTTGAATGCGGTTTGGTAGGTGACTTAGTTGGTTCAAAATGGTTAAGTCTAGGGACTTTAAAGGGGATTTTTTTGTTTTGAATGTGGTTTGCTTGGTGACTTAGTCACTTGAAAATGGTTAAGTCTAGGGACTTTGAAGGGGATTTTGTGTTTTGAATGTGGTTTTGTTTTGATACATAGTTGGTTGAAAATAGTTAAGTGTAGGGACTTTAAAGGGGATTTTTTTATTTTTAATATGGTTTGGTTGGTGACTTTGTTGCACGAAAATGGTTAAGTCTTGGGATTTTAAAGGGATTTTTTTTGTTTTGAATTTGGTTTGCTTGGTGACTTAGTCACTTGAAAATGGTTAGGTCTAGGGACTTTCAAAGAAATTTTGTGTTTTGAATGTTGTTTTGTTTTGATACTTCGTTGGTTGAAAATGGTTAAGTGTAGGGACTTTAAAGAGATTTTTTTTGTTTTGAATATGGTTTGGTAGGTGACTTAGTTGCTTGAAAATAGTTAAGTGTAGGGACTTTAAAGCGGATTTTTTTGTTTTGAATGTGGTTTGGTAGGTGACTTAGTTTCTTGAAAATGGTTAAGTCTAGGGACTTTAAAGGTGATTTTTTTGTTTTGAATGTGGTTTTCTTTGGTGACTTAGTCATTTGAATATGGTTAAGTGTAGGGAATTCAAACGGGATTTGGAAGGTTGAAAATGATTAAGTGTGGGGACTTTAAAAGTGTTTTTTTAATCTGGTTATGGTTGGTGATAATTAAATTTTTGTGACTTGATCTAATTAGTTGAATCTGATTGATTGCGTAGATGGAATCTGATTATAGCTGGATATATTAATGGAACAATGAAAATAGAATGGGTATTAGGGAGGAATTTGTTGAAGGTGTTTGGAGACATTTTTGAGTTATTCATTGTCCTTGTGTTAGATGTGATGGCATAAATCTTGTAAGTAAAGAAGATGTAAAGGAACATTTTTATAGAAAGGGGTTTCACGAGGACTTTTTAAGATTGAGTGGTATTCATGGGGATGTTGCGCAAAATAACTTTGTTGTTGGAGAAAGTAGTAGGTTTGCAGGGCATAATGAATATCAAGATACTAGGATAACAGAAATGGTGCACAATGCTTTTGGGATGCAACACGAGGTGGACTTTAGAGAAAAAATTGAAGATGTTCCTAATAGCGAAGCGGGCAATTTCTACGAAGAATTGCATATTGCTAGTCATCCTTTGTTTGATGGGTGTTGGCACTCTCGTTTGTCTGTTGTTGTTAGATTATTAAGTATTAAATCTGACTAAAATATTGATGAAGGAGGAATGGACTCAATGATAGACCTTATTAAAGAGTTAGTTGACCCCGACTTGGAGGTTCATGATTATTTCTATAAGGAAAAAAGATTGGTGTCAAAGTTAGGTCTCTCCTCGATTAGAATTAATTATTGTGAAAATGGCTGCATGTTATACTTTAAAGAAGATGCTAACCTAGAGTTCTATAAGTTTTTTCAGCACTCTCAATATAAGCATAGTTCTACTGGAAATCAAATTGCTATTAAGGCGATGCATTATTTACTTCTTATACCAAGGTTGAAGAGGTTGTATACTTCAAATAGCTCAGCTTCTCATATAAGATAGCATAGTGAAAATAGAAAGCCTACTGGTGTTATGTGTCATCCATCTGATAGAGAGGCTTGAAGCATTTTGATGCAACTTATCTAGATTTTGCAGCTGAGCCATGAAAGATTCGATTGGGATTATGTGTGGATGAGTTCTCTCCTTTTTCAGTTGGTGGTGTGCCATATTTATGTTGGCCTGTATTTATCACTACTTATAATCTTCCTCCTTAAATATTAGTGACTAGTCCCTATATATTTATGAATTGTGTTATTTCTGGCCCTGCGTAATCCAAAAAATGAAATAGATGTCTACTTGCAACCTTTGATTGATGAACTTCAAATTTTATGGCATGAGGGGGTTGCAACTTAGGACATCTCTCTTAAATAGAATTTCAATCTGCGTGCATATCTAATGTAGACTGTTAATGATTTTCCTGCTTATGGAATATTGTTTGGGTAGATGACAGCTGGAAAGCTGGCTTGTCCATACTGCCTGAAAAAAACAAAATCTTTCACATTGAGACATGGCAGGAAAAATTCATGGTTTCATAGTCATTGTTGTTTCTTGCCACCTGATCATGAATTTAGGAGACTCAAGAATGCATTCAGAAGGAATAGAAGGGAACATGACGGTCCACCTCCAAGGCTATCTGGTCATGACGTCTGGGAAATAGTTCATGATTTACCTAAAACCAGTGAGGAACGACTGTACAGGCTTGATGGATATGGCATTTAGCATAACTGGACTAAACAAAGTATATTTTGGGAGTTAGAATATTGTCCAGATAATTTACTTAGAAATAATGTTGATGTCATGTATACTGAAAAGAACTATTTTGACAACTTGTTCAACACAGTTATGGATGTCACCGGCAAATACAAAGGATAATCTTAAGGCCAGACTTGGCTTACAAGAATACAACAACCGCAGAGAATTACACTTACAGCAGGGGCCCAACGATAATGTTCTTAAGCCCAAGGCTAGTTTTACATTCAAGTTGGACCAAAAACGTCAAATATGTGAGTGGTTTCAAAGTTTGAAGATGCCTGATGGATATGCCTCAAATTTGGGAAAGTGGGTTGATAAGGCACAAGGAATCTTGCATGGAATGAAAATTCATGATTGTCATGTTTTCATGGAACAATTATTTCCAATTGGTTTTATTGGTTCACTTGAAAACATATAGAAACCAATAGCAGAGATCAGTTTGTTCTTCAAAGACTTATGTGCCACCACATTAAAAGAAGAAAATCTGGTGCTAATGGAAAGTAATATTGTTGTTATCACAAACAAGCTAAAGAATATTTTCCCACCAACGTTCTTCGACGTGATGGAACATCTTCCCATTCACCTTGTGTACGAAGCTCGGCTAGGCGGTCCAGTTCAAACTAGGTGTATGTATCCATTCGAATGGTAAGAATTTGCAATAAATTTAAATTCATACATATCTTTTTTAAATATAGTAAACATCTAACCTTAAGATTGTACAGGGCAATTGGAAAATTGAAAAGGGATCCCAAAAACAAACATAGGGTGGAAGGCTCTATAGTTGAGGCATATCTTGCAAGAGAAACTTCTCAATTTTGTTCATACTACTTTCGTGATGAAGTTGCTTGTTCAAGAAACTGATCGAATCGTCATCAGGACGATGTGAATGAGCCTTATTTGCAACCGATATCAATTTTTAATCAATCTAGTTGTAAGGCTAAAAAGACCATACCTCGCCGGCTGACTCCCACGGAGCACAAATCAGCAAATTTGTGTGTCTTACTGAATTGCCCAAAAATTAAGCCCTTTCTGAAGTAAGGAGATTAAAATTTTAACATATCTTATTTGTTTACCCATTCCCTTAAAGAAACTAATTGTGTTTTGCTTGTTGGGTGTTCAGTTCATTTAAGACTCAATTCCACGAAAATTAAGTGTATGCATCCTTTGCAACATGGTTTAAAAATGAGGTTCGTAAGTGTATTAATATTTCTACAAAGTTTAAACATTTACACATTCCTCAACTAAAATATATATATGTATAATATTTTTAGGTACACCATTCACCGAATGCAGCCGCATATGATCAGCTCTTGAGAGATATTTTTTTGGGTCCAGTTGAAGTTAATGCAATTTCCCAATACAAAGTAAATGGGTTTAAATTTTCCATCAAACAACACTCCAGAACAAGGAAAACAAACAATAGTGGTATTTGGGTTAAGGGTGATAATGATGTTGATTACTTTGGCATCATACACGAGATCTTAGAACTGGAGTATGCTGGTTTCCCAATAAAAAAATTGTCCTCTTTCGATGTAAGTGGTTTGATCCAAGCACAAGAGGCACAAGAGTACATAAGAAGCATAACATAATTGAAGTGAAGCATAATAAGTCGTATCCTATTTATGATCCATTTGTTATAGCGCAAAATGCTAAACTAGTGTATTATGATCCTTATCCGTTGCACAATGACAAGTCTGATTGGTAGGCTGTAATCAAAACAAAGTCTATAGGCCGGGTGAAAGTTGAGAATGTGCTGGAGAATGCGTATCAAAATGAAATGCAGATTGATCACCAACTAGTGGACCTTGAATTAGTGGATGGTTTGAATTACTTGGAAAATATATTTGAAGAATTTAATATTGCGGAAGAAGAGGCTGAGTGGGTAGGAGATGAGGAAACCTCCGAAGAGGGTGAATGGTTTAGTGGAGAGTCTTCAGAAGAGGAGGATTAGTTGTGTAGGTTGTATTTATTATGTATTGATGTCTTTATACTTTGAACTATATATTTACCTTTATGTTTCTTATTTAAGATTAATATGTAATATACTGTTTAAGATTGTTGTTTTCACTTTTCCATGATTTATATAGTAATAAAAATATTCTTGTCTATATCTCGTGTTGTTGGAGCGATTTGAAATGTGAATTAGTAACTTGAAATTATTTACTTGGAATGTTTTCTTATATATTTATTTTGTAGGAACAAACTACTTGTTAACTTGACATAATTTAGATATCAGGCAGAGGTGACAAGGGTAATGGAAAAGTTGATACCATGAAACAAAAAAGAAAAGACAACCTTCGTCTTATAGATGACCGACAAGTATTCATATATTTGAGGGTCAGTTTGCTGACGCGACTGCACGACCCTCATATTCTAGGTCGTCCGAGGATTTGATACCTACTTCTACGCATGTGGGGCCACTTCATGGGCCTACACCAACTCATTCTACTCCTAAGACCGTGCCACCACCTGCACAGTACTATCGGACGGCCGCTGGCCCATCCAGACATCTACCATCATTGATACCCTCCTACAACAGTCTCGTAGCTTTGCACAGTGATTTTGCTAGATCTATTGGGTTTTTGGATCTTCAGCTTAGAGGTACTCCATCTGGTGCTTCAGATCCTCCCACACCAGTGCATCCACCATCACTTACTAGGCAACCGGGAGACAGAGATGATTCTGGGAGAATTTATCTTGTTTCATTTGCGAGAGGGTAAGATTTCTAAATATAATAACGTTATTCGTTTTTTCATTACTTTATTATTATGCTCTATGAAATTACTGTTTGATCTTGTGTTGTAGGTTTAGGCCGGATGCTGGAGTTGGACAAAAGACACGAATATGCATTTCTCGGCACTTCAATGACTACTGGACCAACTGGCAAAAGGTTCCAGAAATTGATAGGGAAAGAATATTTCAAGAATCTAAGGTAAGGATTTAATTTATCGACTACTTATTAACACTTTGTTAGAACAAAAGATTGAATATTATATTTTTGTTATAGAAATTTTACTGGTGGGATGATGCAAAAACATTTCTTATAAAGAGGAACTTTTTCATAAGATGTAGAGCTAGATTTAACAGTCTCTTGGATTATGCCCAATCTAAATTGGTAAAACCTAAGTGGATTCCTGAAGCCGCATGGCAACAGTATCTTCGCCATTAGAGTAGAGAAGATTACCAATTGTTGAGGGTAAAAGGAAAGAAAGCCCGGGCATCATCCAAGGGTGGCTCCCTACATACTGCGGGTACCAGAAGTACTCTTGCTGTGTTGGAAAAAATGTTATGTAACTTTTACAGTTTAAATTATTTGTTTCTATTTAAATTTTTTTATCATTTGAACATTGATAATTTTTCCATATGCAGGAAAAAGAAAAGGGTAGGAAAATACCATCTGCTAAGCTATTCGAGGAGACTCATCTGAAAAAAAGAAAAAGAACCCAACTGATGAAGATGTCTGGGTTGATGCTCGTGCAAAAGCTGTCCACGTAAAAAACAAATTTTGAATTTATGAATCTTTTTCTCAAAGTTGATATTATTTAATTATAACTACTTTAATATTTTTTTACTTTTATTATTAACTTTACTTTGAATATAGGATGAATATATGCGTCTTGTTGGTAAGTATCGTAGTAGTCAGCTTCCTAAAAGTCAGGGTGACCCAATACCTCAACATGTAGAGGAGGAGTTATGGGCAAAATTTGTGGGTCCTGTAAATAGAGGCCATTTCTACGGATACCATAAAAAATTTTTCGGCGATAATATAAGGTGTTCTTCCGGTGCTGCATACTCTAGCTCTTCAGTTGATAGAGAAACCATCGAAAGACTAGAAAATACGATTTCTAAACTCCCCGAAGAGCTTGCTGCATAGAGAGAGGTTTGCTGAACAGAGAAAAAGGAAAAATAAGACGGAGGAGGCAACAACATCACAAATCAGGATGCTCAGCAGCAATTCAGCTCTTTCATTCAGACTGCGGGGATTATTTCTTCGTGTCCTGATGATGCAGTTCGGGCTGCAAAAGGTCTAGGCCCTCTTGATGATTTCAGCATAGATGGCGATATGAAAGACGGGGACGAATTCGATAATGATGACTTTTAGTTTTTTTATTTTTGTATGTGTTGTACTTTGAATTTAGACATTTTGTTGTTTGAAACTATTGTTGTAGTTTTTTGTTACTCACTTTTGTTGGACATTTTCTATGTGTTGTACACTTTTGAAAGTATTTAGATTTGGGTTTTGGTTGTTGTTGTTGCTGTATTTCGTTTGGTTACTGCTGTATTGCATTGTTGTTGTTGCATGCTGTATTTGGGTTTTGATTTTTATTTTATTTTTAAAATTCCAGAAAAACCGACCACAAGTGGTCGATTTTTTTTCGTTCTAAAATTATTTTTTTTAATTTTAATAAAATAATAATGAATTTAAAAAATATATATATATTTTTAAAAAAACCGACCACTTGTGGTCGGTTTTTAAAAAACTACCACTACTTTACCGATTATACACTTTGGTCAATTTTGTGGTCGGAAATTGGGGGAAACCGACCACAAGTGGTCGGTTTTCTCCTTTTTTTAGTAGTGTAATATATAAAAGTACTCACTAAAACAAAAGTTGGTTGGGTGCATTGACATTTGGTTGACTTTAAGGTTTATCTTTTTAAGTTTTTAAAATTTTTAAGCACCCACTATCCTCACTTGATCCGCCACTTGATGCATTTGCACTCACGAATCCTCATCTAACTGTACAAATTACTAGGGCTTCTTTTATAGATATTAAAAATAGAAGGGTTAATGTTTGACTTATTGTTGGATATTTCAAGAAGTTATTATTTTTTATATTGGTATTTACAACGGCAACAGACATTTGATGTCTTTTATTAGCCTAATGGCTTAGCCCTCTTTATGAGAAATATTTTTTAACATCCTCTTAATTGTCACTAATCGTATTGTCAATGATACTAATTATTCATTAGCCATAATCTTTCATCCGTTTTGACTTTGAAACTTCTTTATTTATCCTAAATATTCTTTACTAGTTTTCTCTATTAATGGCTTTGACCAGCCATTAACTAAAGGACCGTTCATAGCAATCAAATTGCTAGTAATGAAATCTTCTTCTATCGACTAAAGGACCGTTGATAGCAATCAAATTACAAGAAATGAAATCTTCTTCTACTCTAGTTTATATGTTATCAAATTTCATCCATTGTTGAGTATTAGACTTAATACAAATTCTCTTCCGTTCTTACTATTATGTTGGGTTTGATGCTAAAATAAATTTATATTAGTTTCTATCTGCTAGTTTAATAATAGAAGATCTTGTTAAACTTTGGGGGATATACCTATACTGAGTGAAATATTCATAAAGATAGTGCCAATATGAATGCTGTTGACTACTTCTTCAATAAATCAATCACTGCAAAATCTTTTCTTTATGGTCCAGTTTTTTAGTCTTAGTGGAATTATGTTTTACTTGGTCAATATTTTTTATTTTTCTGTTTTCTATTAGTGGAAATGTTGGTATTTATGTCATGTTTCATCACTACTTATTTTAGTTCCTATATTTTAGCTCAAATTGTTGAGTTGTAAGCCTATAAAAGGGTAGTAGATTTCTTGTTATATTGCAGTTGAATTAAGAAGTAAAAAGAAACGTCTTCCTTTCTCACTTTGCCTACTTTTCTTTTCTAGCATTTTTGGTATCTTGAGCATCTAGGTTTCTTCACCTAGGAGCTTGAGAGAGGGTGAGAAAGAGAGATTGTAAAACATAAGAGAGAAATCCATTATCTTCAGATAAGAAAAAAATGGCAGTGAACACCAATTCAAATTCTCAACCTCTTCCAATCTTTAAAGGGGTTAATTATCAGTTTTGGAGTCTTAAGATGAAGACTCCTTTTAAGTCTCAAGAGCTATGAGACTTGGTGGAGAATGGATTTCCAGACCCGGATGAAGGCTATGCACAACAGGTCCGGTAAAATCATAGAAAGGATTCGAAGACGTTGTTCCTAATTCAACAAGCCCTTCATGATGATTTCTTTCCCAAAATTTCAGCAGTCGAGACATCCAATAAAGCTTGGTAAATTTGCAGCAGGAATATATGGGAGATAGGGAGGTAATTGTAGTTAAATTGCAAACTTTACGTCATGATTTTAAAACTTTAAGCATGAAAAAGGGTGAATCTGTGCAAGACTATATGTCTAGAGTCTCTGCAATTGTTAATTTGATGAGGTCTTATGGATAAAAAATTACTGATGAAACTATTGTAGCAAAGGTTTTGAGGTATTTAACCAGTAAGTTTGAGAATGTGGTTGCTTCTATTGAAGAATCCAAGGACTTATATGACTATATGTTTAATGAATTAATGAGTTCTTTATTAGCTCATGAAGATAGGATAAACAGGTCTTATGAGAAGGTTAAAGAAAAAGCATTCCAGGTGAAAGAGGAGTCTTCTTTCTCTAAAGAAAAATCCTCAAATTTTCCTAGTAGGGGTAGAGGAAGAGGCGTATTTCATGGATGAGGTTGAGGCTGTGACTAAGGTAGAGGACAATTTAGTGAGTCATGTCATCCCAAGAGTGACTTGCAATGCTGGTATTGCAAGAAGTCCGACCACACTGAAGCATATTGTTGGACCAAAGAAAGAGATGAACAGAATCATGCCAATCTCTCTGAGAAAGTTGAGGATAAAAGTAAGTTGTTCATGGCTCATTCTCCAATTACTGATAGTTCTTATGGTGTTTGGATTATTGATAGTGGATGCTTGAATCATATGTCTGGTACAAAGTCTCTATTTAGGGCTCTTGATAAGTCGAGAAAAAGTGAATTTCGACTCGGTGATGAAAAGTAAGTACGAGTTAAAGGCAGGGTACCATAGCCATCAAAACAACTCAGGGTAATTCTAAACTTATCTGTGATGTGCAATTTTTTCCTAGTTTGGCTTACAATTTGCTAATTGTTGGATAATTGATGGTTAATTGTTACACTATTCTGTTTGATAATGATTCATGCATTGTTAGTGACAAGAAATATGGTCAAACTATTGCAATTGTGCCTATGAATTAGAACAATATGTTTCCCCTTAATGTTTTAAATATTGTTAAAAATGCTTTAGTTTCTAAAGGTGTTAATGAAACTCAACTTTGGCATCTTCGGTATGGTCATTTGAATATTAATGGGTTGAAATTGTTGACTATAAAGAACATGGTGGTTGGTTTACAAAAAGTGGGTGATCTTGAGTTATGTAAAGGGTGCATATTCAGAAAACAAAGTAGAAAATCTTTCCCCATAGGAAAATCTTGGATGACTAGTAGTTGTCTTGAGCTTGTACATGTTGACTTGTGTAGGCTGATGAAAACAAAGTCATTAGGTGGGAGTTGGTACTTTTTTCTATTTACTGATGACTATACCCGTATGAGCTGGGCTTACTTTTAAAGTTCAAATCTGAAGCATTTTAGAATTTCAGGAAATTCAAAGCCCTCGTGGAGAATCAATCAGGCTACAACATAAAAGCTCTTCGTATAGATTCTGGTGGTGAATTTTTATATATTGATTTTAATTTATTTTGTGAAGAGAATGGAATTTGCAAGGAGCTTACAACACCATACTTACCATTTCAAAATGGAGTCACCAAGCAAAAAAATTGCACAGTGGTTGAGATGGCCAGAAGCCTACTTAATGGAAGGGGATTTCTAGTTCACTTTTGGGGAGAAGTAGTGGTTGCAACTGTGTACCTCCTGAACATCTCTCCAACAAAATATTTTTTGGATCAAACTCCATATGATTCATGGAAGGGATGAAAACAATGAGTAAGCCACTTGAAAGTCTTTGGTTTTATAGCTTATGCTTTTGTTAATAAATGTTCTACACTAGATGAAAGATCAGAGAAATTCATTTTCATTGGTTATAGTCCACAATCCAAAGCATATGGACTATATAATCCTACTAGTGGCAAAGTGATTATTAGCAGGAATCTTGTTTTCAATGACAAAGCAACCTGGGAGTGGAATGGCGAGAAAGAAGATTCAGTAATCCATATTCCGGTCCAATCAGAAGAAGGGCATATTGAGATTCTTGAATCTACAGATTTTGATCCTTCCACATCTTCTAGTAGTGATACTAATCATTTTTCTCATGGAAGAAGTAGTAATAATTATATTCCAGCAAGCTCCCACTCTCCATCTTCGATGTTATCCAACGAAATGCCGCCAATAAAGTTTCGATCGCGGGAGGCTATTTATGCATCTTGTAGTTTTTCCTTGTTAGATGTTGAACCAACATGTTATGAAAAAGATCCAACGTAACTTGAGTGGAAGAATGCAATGATTGAAGAGATCTAGTCAATTGACAAAAACCAAACATGGGAGTTGGTTGATTTCCCTGAAGGGAAGAATGTTATCGGGCTAAAATAGATTTTCAAAGTGAAGTACAATGCTGATGGAAGTGTGAAAAGGCATAAATCTCAACTTGTTGTAAAAAGATATTTCCAAAAATAAGGCATCAACTTTGAAGAGACATTCTCACCAGTAGCTCGCTTTGAATAGTTAGAACTAGGGGTGGGCATGGTATGGTATATACCAAATTACCACACCGAACCAAAATTTTTGATACTGTGTTTTTTGGTATTATGGTATTTGGTATGGCATATGGTATACATTTTAAAGTTTTTTGGTATATGATATGGTATACGGTATTTACAAATGACATACCGAAATACCAAATACCATACCAAAGTATATATAGTTACATAAGTAACTTTTATACATATATATATACATACAAAAAAAATACTTAGTATTAGTATAAAAATGTTTAGACTTTGAAACTTTCGCTACTCTATCTTGATTGAAATGTCTTTTTGGTGTAATTGACTAATAAAATGAATTGTTTGTACTTCTTTTTTAATATTTCTACATGTGTAATACATTTTATGATATAATTTAAACATGCTTTTGAAAAGTCGAAGTAATAATACTCTAGTATATGAGTATATATTGTCAAAGTTAAACAAACTATGGTAACCGATTACCATACCGCAATATACCGAAGCCAAACGTCAAAATACCGAACCATACCGAATTAATATGGTATGGTAATGGTATAATGTTTTTAAAAAGTGAATACCAAAATTATCGTACCAAAATTTCAAATATCGTACCATACCATACCATGCCCACTCCTAGTTAGAACTACTTTAGCCTTGGCTGCTCAACTTGGTTGGCCTGTGTATTAATTTGATGTTAAGTTTGCCTTCCTAAATGATGACTTACATGAACAGTATATGTCTCTCAACCTAAAGGCTTCATTTTTAGTGAAGGGAAGAAAAAAGTATACAGTCTGAAGAAGGCATTATATGGTCTAAAGCAAGCTCCACGGGCATGGTATATCAAAATTGATACCTTTTTTCAAGAGGAGCAGTTCCAAAGAAGTGAGAATGAACTCACACTTTATGTGAAGAAGAGAGGTAGAATCACCTTGGTTTTGGAGTAATCTCATAGAGTTCAAGGAAACAAGATACAATCGCCTTGTCATCTTCAGAAGTAGAATACATAGTTGCAACTTCCGTTGGTTTCCAAGCTATCTAGTTAAGGAAATTATTTGTTGATCTTCAACAAGAGTAGATTTATCTAATTGAAATATGGTGTGAAAACAAGACGGTGATTGCTATGACAAAATTTTTTGCATTTCTCAGTAGGACGAAACACATTGACATCCGCTATCACTTCATTTGCGATCTAGTTACTGGTGGAATAATTTCACTGCAATTTTATGGCACAAATAATTAGGTTGCTAATGTTCTTACAAAATCGCTTCCATGCAATAAGCATGACTTTCTCTGGCTATAAATGGGTGTATGTGATTTTGAAGAAAGGGGGAGTGTTGACTAATTCTTCAATAAATCAATCACTGCAAAATCTTTTCTTTATGGTCCTATTTTTTAGTCTTATTAGAATTATGTTTTACATGGTCAATGTTTTTTATTTTCTATTTTCTATTATGGGAATGTTTGTATTTATGTCATGTTTCACCTCTACTTGTTTTAGTTCCTATATTTTAGCTTAAGTTGTTGAGTTGTAAGCCTAAAAAAGGGTAGTATATTTCTTGTTATTTCGCAGTTGAATTAACAAGTAAAAAGAAACGTCTTTCTTTCTCACTTTGCCAACTTTTCTTTTCTAACATATGCCTCAAGCTATGAGAATTTCCAACAAGTGTTCGTGATGGAGTATTTTCTGCAAGATTTACAATAATCTTAAAGATATGTTTTTGTCTATATTCTTACAAAAAAAATATGAAATCATCATTTGAGATAATTGAGAGGATCAACCTAGTAACAAAGGGTTTCTATGGAGAATAAGTTTTCTTTTCTTTTTATTTCTTGATTTTGGGGTATCAATGACTGAGATAAAATTCAAGATGTGAGGATATTGAAAACTTGCTAGAAGAAAAACCTCATCTTATTAGTCGAAGAACAAAATGTGACAAAAGGTTCAAAGCAAGGTAAGTTGTTACCAAATGAAAGAAAATTACAACATTTCAGGTAAATACACATGATATAATTTTTATTATATATAAATGAAAATAATAACAACTATTACTCCGTGTTTGATGAATTATGTCATGATTCTATCAATGTAGTAGAAAGTTTTGAGAAATGATAATTTCGCTAAGCAAATTAAATTTCATTAAGCAGATAATATAATTGTTGTGGTCATATCTCAACCAAATCATGTGGCTAATGTGAGAGATTCATGTTAAAATTTTGTGTTGTCGGGCCCATGTAATAACCTGAGTTTGTGATTTTTTTATGATTTTTTTACTAATTTCCCTTTTCCATAGTCACTACATGTTGATTTTGAGGTTTAAAAATGCTTGTCTTGATTTTTGACGCAACAAGAAATAATTTGTGTGAGTTTATGAATTTTAGAGGCTTGAGAAGACATATAGTCAATTTTGATCAACATTCATTATTTTGAGTGTCGGATGTAAAATAAAATGCGACAACAGATCCAAAATATTAAATTTGAATTCATAGCGTGCTTGATTCGAATTTGAGACTTTTATATCTCATTTTGATCTTTGGTTCAAAAATAGTGAAAGTGGAGACTCAAGGGTTTATTTTGTTAAAACAACCTTTTTTTTTGAAAATCTAGCATCGTTATTGAGTCTATAACGTCTAAATTATCCTAGTAGCATATACAGTTTATTTCTGTCGGGTTTCAGATGAATTTCGAGGATTCATTTGAAGACATTTTTAACTTGACTTCTGCTACTAGTGTAGCTATTTTTGGTGTATCAGGCCATTAATCACGATATATCTTACACTTGTCGTGATCACGGGTCTTGAAATTCCTTTTATAGCAATTGCATAGTGGTAGTACTGTAATCACAATGAGTATTTTGGCGGATCGGGTTGGGTTTGACCATTGTAGTCAGAATGACCAAATTAAGCTCTGATTAACATTTACCCTCGCGAATGCAAGATGGAGGCCACGATCATGAGGTACTATTCATTGGACAATATATAAGTCATTTTTCTTATTTTTCTTTATTTTGGGACCATTAAGCTTTGGATTTGAAAAACTTTTGAGGGTTTCTTTACCATTTGAGTTTGGGTAAGCTCTAAAATCTTATTTCCATTATTTTTCATCAATTATATCATCAAAAAACCTTTAAATCATGATTTCAAAATAGAAATTTGCGAGTTTTATCAGTAAAGTTCAAAAGTATTTTTTCTTCAATTCAACCTCATTTTAAAACCATTTTTGTGTGACTTTTCTCTTGTAGACTTCTATAATCTGGGGGAATGTGTATTTATAACAAAATTTTGGGTTTACCCCTTTCTTTTTCAAACTCATATTTTGAATCCGTTTTGAACCTTACCCAAATATGGACAATGTGAATATTGTTAGTTTGTTTAATGCGTAGAAGTTATATTTGAATGTTATAATTATTCTGAGGTCGTTCGTTAAGGGAAGGCTCCAGGTTGAAGAACTTTAAACCAGTATTTCTTCGTATTGAGGTAGATTATGAATACAGTTCTTTCAAATTGAGTTAGGTAGTTAATAAATAAGTCAAGCGTTCTATGGATTGGGGAGAAAAACTATGCAGTTTGTATTTTGAGATTATTTTTATTGTTGTGTCCTCGTGTGAGGGCTTATATTCTATTTAGATTGGTTTGTGATATTTGATATTGTGTGTTGCCTATGTAGGGGCTTTATTTGATATCATGGGCCTTATTTGTGCATTTAAATGCGTTTATTCTAAATATGATGTTCATACGGGGGCTTATTTTCTAATATAGGCCTTATTTGAGCATTTGTTTCTTTTATCATGATAGAAATACCTGAGTTAGGGGTTGATATAATATTAATAATGTCTTACCTGCATATTTATTTCAATGGTACCTATTTGGAGATGATGATCATATATTATGGACATTTTGTGTTGATTTTTGAGCTTACCTATATATATATATGTTTGTGTTGGATGGATTGGATATCATACTATTGAGTTGATTGTCAGCATTACATTCTCATTCCATATATATACATTAATGAGATACTGGTAACCCTGAGAAACAGTGTTATTGAAAGAAAATAAGATACTTTTATTAAAATCTTCTTCTTGAATATGATCTGGAGAGGTGAGATGAGTTGAGATTGAGATATAGGATATGAGTTGCGAATCCCCAATGAGTGCTACCTGGTAGTTGCGAGCTTGATGGGTGTATACGGAAAGTCATGTGATTATTTTATCATTCATTTCATCTTGTATTGTATTTGCATACGTATTTTGCTTGTCATTTCATCTTGTATTGCATTTGCATACGTATTTTGCTTGTTTTTCCATAGTTCTTTGACTTGTTCTTAGTTTCAATGCATTGTTCTTTTATATCTGTGTTGTTTCTATCTCTGTGTACTTATGTTAATTCAAACTGTTAGTGGAGACGGTGTGAGCTCTTATTTAGGACTTTTCTGCTTGCAGGTGACGCGCTTATAGTATATTTTACTTATCTTTTTTCTTTGCTCAGTCACCTATGATAACTACTGAGTATAAGTAGATCTTACTCACTCCTACTGTGCCCTTTCAGTGTAGATTCCAGTATGAGTAATTCTTGTGGCAGCTGATTTTATGTAAAGTCTTCTATGGTTTGAGGTATTGATCTGCTCTATTGTGTGGGGCTGAATCAGACCTCTTCTATCCTTGTTTTTCTTTCTTTTGATTGCCAGAGGCAAATACATCAACTATTGTATTAGATGTTCTTAAACTATGACACTAAATTTTGGGTGATTTATGAGATTTCCTTTGGGTTTTCTATTCTTACTTATGTTTTATGATCCGACTTTATTCTAGAAGTATCTCTGTGGTGTGTTTTTGTTGTATATTTTTCTTTTTTCCTTTATTATCTTAGGTGATTGTCTTACTTATCAAGGTTGAGCCATGATAGTGCAACCAAGTTCACCGGTCTCATAAGTGTAAGAGCAAGATGTCTATTAGAGTCTCATGAATAGGTAAATAGATGTCTATATCTATCTAGAAGAGACTATAAAATGTTATAGAAAAGCCTTCTCTATTTTGATTTCTTATGATATAGGTTATTCTTACCGAATGTTTTAAGTTGTGTTTCAATATTTTTTGTGCAGATGATGAGAACTTGATCTCATGAGGTTAGGGATATTAAGACAATACTCGATGATACAACCCAAACTAAAGGGAGAGGTTAAGGGTCGTGGATCTCCTAGAGGTAAAGGATGGGCACGAGAAGCTTCCCCTATTAGTTATAGTGCTAGAGGGACCTTTCTTAAGCTTGAGATTGTGTATATTCAAGGGATGATCATTGAATAACAGATGTAGATCTAGCTCAGGTCCCATAATTTTTAGATGATACCCAGTTGTAGAGGCTCTGTTGATTTGATTATTGACTCATTTGGATGGTGTTCCCTTGAGTGCACCTGTTATTTCCCCAATTTTGAGTACAACATCACCATCAGTGCCAACATCTACTTATGGTATTTCTCTGACTCTGAATATAGTTTCTCTATTTGTACTGATATCTTCTTATGGTATTCCTCTGACTAGTATCTGATTATGGTGTTCCTAGTTTAGGGGTACAACCTTCATCTATGGTACCCCATGTGTAGAATCTCAATCTGCCAGACTTACTATTCTTTAGTTACTTTAAGTACAGTTATGTCTTTTGATGATCAGAAGAGATTTGAGAGGTTTATTCACTCAGGTCTACCCAAGTTTAGTGATGCTATTGACGAGGATGCTTATGTATTTTTTATTGATTGCTAGGTGAAGTTACATAATCTTAAATCCATTAAGTCTAATGGAGTTGCTTATACTACCTATCAGTTGACTGATATGGCTGAGGATTGGTGTAGGTCGTATGTGAGTTATAGACCTTTTGGTTTGCTTGCTATGACTTGGGCTCAGTTTTTTTAGGCTTTTTAGAGAGATTCATACCGTATAGTTTGAGAGATTGGATGCGTGATGAGTTTGATTACTTAGAGAAGGGCTCTATGATTATTGTTGAGTATGAGGTTCATTTTCACACTTCATTAGGTATTCATCCACTAGCATTTCCACCAAGTCTGAGAGGATTCAAAAGTTTATGAAGGGGTTAGATGACACATATAAATTGGCTATGACTCAGATGGTAGTTTTAGGGACTTCTTTCCAGAGTATTATTGATCATGCCAAGATGATTGAGTCTATTATCCAAGATACTCAAGAAGGCATAAAGAAAGTGTGTCATCATAATTATCTCATTGGACACAAATCCCAAGGCATAGATTTCTCAAGTGAATGTTCCCGTGGTTATCATGGTAGGACAGTTCAGGCTACTTTATAGGGATTAGGTAGTAGACCTTGTGGTTTGGCAAATTTGGGTAGCTATACATCAGGATAGAGTGGTCATTCTAGTTCATCGATACCTCCTTAAATTATGTCAAGGAATAGAGGATACTTTGTATGTGATGAGTTTGGCGATATGGCAAAGGATTGCCCTTGATGTATTTTTAGATCTACTCCTTTATCAGCAGTGAGAGATAGTTCTCAGAGTGGTATGGATACTGCAAAATATACTTGAGATAGAGGTAGAGGTACTTGTGGTGGTTGTTGAGATTACTTAGTCTAGGAGAAGACGTGGTAAGTTCTATACTCTATCTGTAATACTTGAGGCAAAGGCCTTTGATTATATTATTATAGGTATTATCTCAATTTGCTACAGATCTACTTCCATATTATTTAACCTAGTTCGGCCTTTTTTTAGGTATTTATATATTGTGCTTTTAGTTTTGGTGTTGCGTGTGAGCTTTTTTCTATGACTCTTCATGTTTCTACCCCTGTAGAAGGTTCTTTAGTGGTGGATCAGGTATACCAGTCTTGTGTAGTTACCTTCACATACCGTGAGACTTGAGTAGACTTGATTATTTTAAATATGGTTGATTTTCATGTTATTTTGGGTATGGATTGGTAAGCTCCTTATTATGCTATTTTGGACTATTATGCTAAGACCATGACCTTAGCAATGTTAGGTCTGCGAGGTTATCTTGGAAGGGTATACTTAATTTGGGTTCGAAGGTTATTATATCTTTCCCATGTGCTTGTTACATGATATAGAGAGGGTACTTTCCTTATTTATCTCATATTCGTTATACTAGCATTATGAATTCTATTTGAGTTATTCATGAGTTCATGGGTGTGTTTTCTATGGATATACCTTGTATTCTTCTAGATCATAATATTGATTTTGCTAGTTATATGGAGCAGGACATCGAGCCTATTTCAATTCCTTCCTATAGGATGGCCTCGATTGTATTAAAAGAGTTGAATGAATACTTACAAGATTTGTTGAACAAAGGGTTCATTAGACTTATTGCATGTCTTTTGGGTGCCTCTGTCTTGTTTGTGAATAATAAAGATGGCTTCATGCTTATGTATATTGATTCTAAGTAGTTGAAAAAAGTGATGATTAAAACAAGGGTTCTCTTTCTTAAATTAATAACCTTTTTAACCAACTTTAGGGTGCTTCAATGTTTGCCAAGATTGATTTGAGATTTGGATATCACCGATTGAAGATTGGTGCTTTCGATGTTTCGAAGGTCGATCTGTTGACTAGATAGAGACATTATGAGTTCTTGTTCATGTATTTTGTATTGACCAATGCTCTAATAACATTCATAAAGTTTATGAATCGGGTGGTTCAACTGTACCTCAAATCCTTTGTGGTTGTATTTATAGATGACATCTTGGTCTATTCTAAGTGTGAGGCCAACTATGTCAAGCATTTAAGGATTGTACTTTAGAGTTTGTGTGATGAGAATTTGTATGCTAAGTTTTCTAGGAGTGAGTTTGGGTTGGATTCTATCTCTTTCTTATCATATGCTGACTAAGGATGGTATTATGGATGATACAACAAAGATAAGAGTGATTCGTGATTGGGCTAGACTTTTTTTTCCAACTGAGTTTGGAGTTTCATTGGTTTAGTGGGTCATTATCAATATTTTGTAATTGGTTTGTCATCTATTACAACTCTTTTGATCAAGTTGACATAGAAAAAAGTATATTTTCAATGGTCGGATGCGTGTGAGAAGAGATTCCAAAGGCTTAAAGAGTTGTTGACTTCAGCTTCTATGTTGACTTTTCCCAAGGAGGGTATAAGTTTTATCATGTTCTGTGATGCTTTTGGTGTTGGTTTTGGTATGGTGTTAATGCAAGAGGGTAAGGTGATTGTTTGTGCCCTTCATCAATAGAAGCCTCATGAGAAAAACTACCCTACCCATGATTTAGAGTTGGCAGCTGTTGTGTTTGTGTTAAAGTTGTGGTGTCATTACTTGTATGGAGTTCTTTGTGATTTTTTATTGAACCATCATAGACTTTAGTACTTCTTCGAACAAAAATATCTTATATGAGGTAGAAGCATTGGCTTGAGTTAATTAAGGACTAGGATCTCATTAATTTGTATCATTCGGGGAAGGCTAATATGGTTGCGAATGCCTTGAGCCAAAAGTCAACTACTATGGGAATTCTAGTTCATAACTTGACCCAGGATTGGCCTTTAGACTTGGAGGTTTAGTCTTTAGCTAACAATATGGTTAGGCTTGATATTCAAACACCCGAGAGAGTTTTAGCCTTTGCTAATTCTAGATCTTACTTAATAGAACAGATTTGAGCTCACCAATTTGATGATGGTAGTTTGAGAGTGATTCAGGATAAGGTGTTAAGTGGCGAAGCTAAGGAAACCTCTCTTAATTCTGATGGTGTGTTAAGGATTTGTGGCCGAGTTTATGTGTTGAGAGTTAGAGACTGGGTGAGATTGATTTTGAAGAAGGCACATTGTTCTAGATATTCAATCCATCCAAGTGTGACCAAGCTATATTATGATTTGTAGAAGCTTTACTGGTGGAGTGGTATGAAGATGGATGTGGTAGATTTTGTGTCTTGTTTCTTGCATTGTTAGAGGGTAAAGGATGAGCACTAGAGACTGGGTGGTTCACTTCAAAGGTTACCCATTCCTGAGTGGAAGTAAGAGCAGATCACTATGAACTTTGTGACTAGGTTGACTCAAACTTTTCTTGGTTCTTACAGTATTTGGGTTATAGTGGATCGATTGACCGAATCTATCTATTTTTTATTATTAAGATTTCCTTCAGTGTAGAGAGATTGGCTAGTATCTTTGTTCATGAGATAGTTTATATTCATAGAGTGTCCGTGTCTATTACTTCAGACAGAAGCTCAATGTTTACTTCTAACTTTTGCTGGACTTTTCAGCAGGAGTTGGGCACTCAGGTTAACCTTAGCATAACTTCTTATCCCCAAATCAACGGTCGATAGGAGCGAACTATTTAAGTTTTGTAGGATATGATCCCCACTTGTGTTATGCATTTTGGAGGTCAGTGGGAGCATCATTTGGATTTGGAAGAGTCTTTTTTCGTGTGTCTCTCATGAATGGCGTGATGAGTTCTATGAAAAGGGGCATGGTTAGACCCAGGTACATTGGACCTTTGAGAATCTTCAAAGTGTTGGGGAGGTTGCTTATGAGTTGGCCTTACCTCTAGTTTTTTTAGAGATTCATCTAGTTTTTTATTCATTTATCCTATGATGCTATATTCTGGATAGTCTTTTGTGTTTCTTTAGGATTTGGTTCAGTTGGATTAGAGGTTGACTTTCACAAATGAGCCAATATCTATTTTAGCTAGAGATGTTAAACGGTTGAGTTTTAGGGATATTTTGGTGGTTAAAGTTCAATGGAGACACTTTCCAGTTGAGGAGGTTACTTGGGAGGTTGAGTCTGACATGCATAGTAGTTACCTCAGTTTTTTTTTATCAATTCAGGTACTTCTTGCCTTTTTGTTCTAGGACAAACTGGAGTTTTAGTAGTAGATGTTGTAATGATCTGAGTTTGTCAATTTTACATTTTATTATGTTTTGACCAATTTTTCCTTCCTCGTAGTTGCTACAAATTGATTTTGAGGTTCGAGGATGGTTGACATATTTCTTGATACGATCAAGAATGATTTGTGAGAGTTTGTCATTGCTAGAGGCTTGAGAAGCCATATAGTTGACTTTGGTCAACATTCATTGTTCTTAGTGTCGGATGGCAAAACAGATTGCGCCAGTAGATTTGTAATATAAAATTTAGGTTAGCAGTGGGGTTGGCTCAGATTGGAAGCTTTTATATCTCATTTGGACCCATGGTTTAGAAATAGTGAAAATGGGTCTCAGTGATTAATTCTGTGAATACAATTTTTTTTTGAAAAATTCGATGATGCCATTGAGTCTAAAACATTAAAATTAGCCTAGTAGCATACATGGTTTATTTCTGTTGGTTTTTGAACAAATCTCGAGAGTCTGTTCAGAGATATTTTTTGGCTTCTATTATTGGTGAAGCAATTCTGGTGCATCAGGCCCTTCATTACAATTGTGTATACACTTTTTGCGATAGTAGGCCTTAATGATTCCTTTATCACAATTTTGTGGTGGTGGTACCCGATCGCAATGAGTATTCAAGTGGACCGGGTTGGGTTTGACTATCACAGTCGTGATGCCCATCTTCCGCGGTCGTGATGACAAATATCAGCCCCGATCAACATTGAACTCACGATCATAAGGTGGGTTCTGTGATTGCTAGGTACTATTCACTGAACAATATATAAGTCTTTTTTCATTTTCCTTCATTTCTGGACCTTTAAGCTTTGTGTTTTGATGATTTTAAGGTTTTTTTCACTATTTGAGTTTGGGTAAGCTCCAAAGCCTTATTTCCATTATTTTTCATCGATTATATCACCAAAAACACCTTTAAATCATGATTTCAAAATGAATATTTTGAGATTTGTAAGGTAAAATCTGAAAAAAGAGTTTCTTCAATTTGATTCTTGTTTTTAGACCATTTTTACGTGGGTTATCTCTTGTAGACTCCTATAACCTTGGGGAATATATTTTAAAAATAAAATTCTAGTTTTACTCCTTTTATTTTTGAACTCATTTTTCAAACCAGTGTTGGACCTAGTCCATATATGGGCAATATGAGTATCATTAACTTTCTTTTAACATGTAGATACTATATTGAATGTTGTAGTTAATCTGAGGCCATTCATAAGGGGAAAACTCTAGGTTGAGGTACTTTAAACTAGAATTTCTCCCTTTTGAGGTAGGCTATGACTTAAATTCTTTTTTATTATGCTGGGTAGTTAATAAATAAGTAAAACATGCTATGGGTTGGAGAGAATAACTATGAGATTTGTATTTTAGGATTATTTTTACTATTGTGTCATCATGTGAGGGCATATATTCTGTTGTAGTTGTTTTGTGATATCTGGTATTGTGGGTTGCCTGTGTGGGGGCTTTATTTGATATTAGTGACCTTATCTGTGTATTCAAATGACTTTTCTAGATATGATGCCTACGTGGGGATTACTTTTCTAATATAGTCCTTATTAGAGCATTAGTTGCTTTTATCATGATATAAATATTTGAGCTAAGGGTTGATATGATATTAATGATGTCGTACATGAATATTTATTGTGATGATACCAATTTGGAGTTGATGATCATGAATTGTGGACATTTTGAGTAGATTTCTGAGCTCACTTATGTATATATATATACATATATATATATATGTATACATATATATACATATACATATACATATACATATACATATACATTCATGAGATACTGGTACCATCGAGAAACACTATTTTTGAATGAAAATAAGACACTTTTATAAAAATCCTTTCTATGAACATGACCAGAGAGATGAGATTAGTTGATATTGAGATTTGATATATGAGTTGCAAACCCCCCATGGGTCCTACTTGATAGCTCTGAGCTCAGTGAGTGTATACGAAAAGTTATGTGATGTCTTTTGTCATTTATCCCATCCACATTACATTACATTGGATATGCATACATATATTGCTTGTTCTTTTAGTTCCTTGACTTGTTCTTAGTTTTAGTATATTATTCAATTCTACCTGTGTTGTTTCTTTTTCTTTGTACCGATATATATATATATATGTATATATATATATATTAGAACTATTAGTAGATACGGTGTGAGCTATCATTTAGGACTCTTTTTGCTTTCAGGTGATGTGTTTGTAGTATATTTTACTTATCTTATTTTATGCTCTGCTTAATCGGCCTATGATACCTACTGAGTACAAGTGGATCATATTCACTCCTAATGTTCTCTTTCATGAAGATCCCAGTGCGAGCACTTTTTGTGGCAGCTGATTTCGCATGGAGACTTTCAGGATTAGAGGTACTAATCCACTCTATTGTTCATAGCTTAATTGAATATCATCTATCCTTATTTGTCTTTTTATTTTGATTACCAGAGACAGATACATGTATTTTCTTTTTTAGATAATGTATTAGATGTTCTTTCATCGTGACACCTGATTTTTGGGGATTTATGAGATTTCTTTCGGATTTTCGCTTTTACTTATGTTTTAGGGATCAACTTCATTCTAGAAGTCTCTATTTGGTGTGTATCAATTGTATATTTAGCATTTTCCGTTATTAATTTGAGTGATTGGCTTACTTCTCAAGGTTGAGTCGCGATAAGTGCCATCATGACCTATTTTGGATAGTGATAGTACATTTGTACTAATTAAAATAATTATTTCCTACACTCAATTAGTAGTAGTAGAAGAAGAATAATTTCTTTATGTTTGTGATTTTACAACTACTCATGTTCTTAGAATGGAATTTTTTTCTTAAACTCATATGAAAAATATTGACACTAGTTGAGATGGTATATGCTCCCTATAGTCAAATCAAGTTGTGTTTATGACATTGAATGAGATTTTACATGAATTTGATAAGGTTTTGGGAAAAAAATTGTGGGAAACAAATGTTGCTACCATATATGAATTATTTGTGTTTAACTCATACAACTTGTGACACATTAGAATTATAAGTCTATTTATTTATCTTATATTTTTTAAAAAAATCTAATTTCTAGCATTGATATTTTTATTAATACAATGTCTAAATGTTTAGTAGGTTACTTAATATTGGAAATGAACTTTTACTTGTATTATTGTTGTTGTCAATTAGATTAATTTCTTTAGACTATTTTCTTTTTCAAAAACTTTTTGACAATTGAATGGTCCTTAATGATCTTGACTGTGCTTAAAGTAACGATGACATATTAGAATGGTATTGAACTGGAATTGACAACTATTTTGAATGTATTGAATGACCTTTAGATTGTTTATATGGGATTTATCACAATATTAGAACATTGATCTTAAAGTATCCTATGATATTCTTTGAGACTATTATCCATTTTGTTGCATCTTTGCTAGTATATACTCTCAAACTAATTTTCTTCTGGAGTAAGTAGGATCTATGAATATTCTTTTTTATTTGGTTTAAATTTTGTTTTGGTTGGTGTATAATTTCACTTGTTATTTATAAATTAGAAAGTTTATGAGCCATGAAAAAGTTATTCACTGTTTTGAAATATTTGAAAAGTGTTTGAGTGTCTTTTCATTGGATGTGCTATCAATGTTTCACATATATATTTTGCGTGAGCATAACTTTATAGTTGAAAGAAAGAATTTTTTTTTGTTGAGTTTGTTGAGGAGTAAAAATACGTATATGCTAATGATTTTGGGATTTGATGATGTCAAGAAAAGGAAAAAAAATGTTTTAGTGATTTTTATATTTTTACAGGTACCAATATTGTAAATATAGTGAACTTTCACTCTACTAGAAAGATACATTGATGTGAACTGAATCTATGATTAAAATGAGATTAAATTCATGAGTGATTATATGATCACCCATAGTAGGGGTGTCATAACGTGAAATCTAAATTTGTTATTTTGGAGTTGAATGGTAATGAGGCTAAAAACAATTCTTAGCGAGTATTTAGACTGAGATATGCTGTGATAAAACAATTGTTGTGAAATAAAATTATTTTCACAAATAGATTAAATGTAGTAAGAGGTGATTATGATCAATCCACAGACTAAAGAAAACATCAAGGGAAGTAGAATGACTAGTCAATTTGAGAAAATTAACAATGATGGTAACTCGATCTATTTTATTGGAGATCCCATGAATTAGATTTATATGGGTAATAAAAATTCATTAGTTGATCAATGTAAGCACTATTATATTATGTCTATCCTATGATTTGTGAATATTGTGCATTGCTGCAAGATAAATTGAGGATTGAGTTATACTCTTAATTCAAATCATGTCCTTTATAGGTGATTTATTGCTCTGCAAAATAAATTTGATGATTGGACATATATGAGTGCATACTGGTGACACTCCTATAAAATTAATAAATTTCTAGAGAACTCATGAATATCAGGACACGAGCATGACCTCTTAGCGCAAAATCACAATAACGATAAAGATTGTACAATTATGAAGTGATAGAACAAGAATTTGGGTTTACTAAAAAATTATTGGTTCGTAGATGCTATAAGCTTCACCAATTGTTCTATAAGCTTATATCTTATTTTATTTAGGTCTAGCTCATAGTCTACGAAAACCGGATTTCATGCATTGTAGTCATATGTAAAAATCCAAAATCTTCTTATTTCACTATATTCTATATTATTCTTTTTGAAATATGTAATGAATGTTGGATATTTCAAAAGGTTATTATTTTTACATCTATTTTTCAATGGTAATTGACATTTGGTGTCTTTTATCAGCCTCAATGAATTAGTCCTCTTTATGAGAAATATTCTTTAACAATCTGTTAATTGTTATTAATCATATAGTTCATGATACCTATTATTCATTAGCCAAAATATTTCATCTATTTTGGCTTTGAAACTTCTTTATTTATCTTAAATGTTCTTTATCAGTTTTTTCTATGTAGCACCCCAAAAATCCAAGCTAAGATTAGAAATATTCTTCAAGTATATGTAAAATCAATCATATTGTTTGATTAGTATGAAAAGTGATCAAGACATGTATTAAGGTCACAAGTAACTCTTAGCTCATAGCCATATGGAAACATTCCTTACCGATTGACTTATTATAAAGAATCTTACTATAATCACCTTCAAACAAGCATAAATTCTAAATTTTGAAGTATTTTTGATCTCAATACCCACAATATGAAAGGAATTTGAGTCCTCTTTCCAGGGCATCTGATTTTGTCTTAATCCGATATTGGAGTAAAATATTGTGGCTATTTTAGTGAAGCACTATCCAATAGTAAGAATCTATGAGCATAGGTACAATTTTCATGAGATTGTACAATTGTACAATTCTTCATTTGAACAAAACAGTTCCATGTATATGAGATTTGAAAATTATACCTTCCAACCATGAGATATAACCATGATCCTTGTTTTAAGCCACGATCTTGCGTACGATCATTGATCCGGCATGGACTTCCAACCTATGAATCAAGGCATGATTGTGGGCGGATCCCATGACCGTATAGGATCATTTGGTGGATTTTAGATAGCCTTAATTCATCCTTCAAACCATGATCACCACCCACAATAATAGATGGTTCCCATGATCGTGAAATGATCCGTATGACTCAATTTTGCAGATTTTTAGCTATGTTTTATCAGGGGCTTTGTAGTCTTTTCCCACTTCTAACATCAAAACTATGTTGTTTAAGCCACCCTAAAGCTGAGTATTAAGATTAATAATACCCTAATACCTCGTTACTCAGAAAACACCCTATGACCTAAGATTTCATACACATACTTATTGAGTATTATATCCTCTAGTTTACATGTTGTGGATGCTATGAATTAATGCATTTATTTTCAGTTTTAAAAATATTAGTATTATTGAGCATTAAGTTATTAGTGTCATTCATTTTGGAGTAGTACTTAGCACCAAGCATACACGGATGAAGTCTCACCCTTTAGTTAGGCTGAGACCTTTAGTAGAAGTCCTTGTGTCACAAAACAACGGGTCCATCATAGGTTATAAAGGTCCACCTATCAGAACAGGTTTGATACCTTAGTCTGTTTTGATATAAATTTAGTGGATCCACGCCAATCAGTTCTTGTACCCTTGGTAAGGTGCTGAACACACTTCCAGTGAGGATTACAGGTTGGACCCTATTTAGCTCAAATTAGGGTATGTTGGTTAATAGTAGCTCCCATAGTCACAGTTCATAGTTAGATTCAGATACTTGCATGGCCTTGTATTCAGTTATTTAGCTTATCATACAGTATATATTTATTACTTGGTCTTGCATTAGCTTACCATGTCACATGCATATGATCAACCTATATCAGTTATTTCCTATCTCACACACTCAACACATTAAAAGTATTGATCACATACTCTCTTTTGCTCTATATTATATTATAATATAGGTTTTGACGTTCAACATCCAGATTGCACATAATATGATCTCTTACTACATCAACAATAGTACTTTGGTGAGTCCTTATCATTTGAGGACTAGTGTTAGTATTTTATTTTATTCCCATTTCAGGCATTTAGAGTTAGCTGGGGCTTGTCCTAGAAACTCGTTGTATTAAAGGTTTTTAGATATATTGTTAAATGTCTAGCTTTATGGTTTTAAACTCAGATATTATAATTGGTTGATTTACTATTTCATTATTTAGTTTAGCTTCCCCATAGTGTTTTTGCATTAGTTAATTCAGTATTCACAGTATTATGCCAAGCTATGGATTAGCTTGGGGTCACTTGTGGATCTAAGAACCATATTATGACTAGGTGTAGTCTCTAATCATGTAAAACTTGGTATCAAACCATTGGGTTTAAAGTTTCCTAGGGTGTTTAAAAATAGTTAAGTAGATTCTTGTTTATGGATGTGAAGCGCACCACACTTACATAACAGAGGCTATGAAATGTTTAGGAAAGGTTTTACTTCTTTCATGTTCATATCATGCAATAATGTGTGAATTCTATTAAAAACTTCATCTAACTCGAGATCTACATGTTTATGGAAAATGATTCCTAAGAGAACTAATGCAAGAAGAAATGAAAATAGAAATGGTAATGGGAATCAACAAGCACCACTACCAACACCAGTAAACCCTCTGAAAGAACAGGTCTCTTATGCTAAATTTAGGGTTGTTTTCACAGTGTTATCCCAGTTTATAACCACCCAGAATTACCATCAGGTTGTTGTACCAACCATTCTTCTAGTGAATACAACAATAGACAAAGTTGAGGCTTTACTCAAATGAATCCTCAATTATCTTTTGGGTCTAAGTGTGAAGAGGATCCACATGAGTTTTTGAAGAGTACCTCTAAAGTTAATAAGATCATGGGTGTCACTTTAATTGAAATGGATGACTTGTTTGCTTATCAGTTACAAGGAGTGACTAACACCTGTTACAAGTAATAAAAAGATGATAGAGGGGTAGATGCAGGATCGATAGAATGGGATGAGTTTACCACTACATTTCTAGATAGGTTCTTTATATATGAGGTAAGGCAGGCCAAGGTATAGGAGTTTATAAATTTGAATAAAGGTAATATGTGTGTGAATTAGTATTACCTTAAGTTTAATTAGTTGGCAAAGTATGCTCTAGCTATGGTTGGTAACTCTAGGGCTCGAATAACTACATTTATGTCAGGTGTTTCTGTTGATATGAGCAAAGAGTGTAGAACTGCTATGTTGGTTAAGCAAATGAAAATCTCTAACTTAATAGTTCATGCCCAATAGATTGAGAAATAGACAATCAAGGAAACAGAAAGGAAGAGTAAAAGGACAGAATAGTTTTTCTTTTGTTTAAATGGCCTAAATGCCTTTTATTAGCAACAAAATATTTACACAAAATAGGCTAGTCTAGTACCAAAAATTGGGTATCTAGTCCAAAAAAACAAAAATAATAAGGAAATATTAAACGCTTCTATCTAATAAAGGAAAATCAAAAGAAAATTCAAAAGGTAAAGTGATAAAATGGAATGACAACATCTTCATCTTCATCCACTGCAACATTGGAGCTCCTTTCCTAAATTAGCTGAAGAATGAAGGTTTTATCCTATTGTTGAAGCTCAAGCTAAGAAAAAGCTAATTTTTGGGCATTTTCATATGAGACGTAGAAAAATTCTCAGCAACATCCTGAAATTATCCCAAGTGAAGACTTCCTCAGCTCAACTAATGTAATGACCCTCCAGGTCATTTTCTGAAATTCCACTTATTTTCATCGTTAGAGCTTATACATAGCTTCCCTAAGTTGTAACGACCCAAAAACACCTCCCGGGACGTCACACGGTGCCTAGGGTATCAAGTGACCCCAAGCTAACCCTTCTATTGGTACAACTCATAAGCAATGGAATAAAATGCATAAATCTGAAAGAATAAGGGGGAAGAGAACTCTAATACAAATTTTCCCAATACAAAACTGAAGTCACAAGGTTACAACTCTTCTTTTACAATAAAACTGAGACTCAATACATCAACTCCTACCAACTATCTATGAAGCCTCTACTAGTACTAACCATGGGTAGCTGGGTCATGACTCCCAACCACCCCAAACTCAATACGATTGAATAAGGAAAATAAAACACTTTTCTATTATATCACTGACTCGTGGCCCTAAATCAAAAGGACCCATCACCTGATGACTGGAAGCTGCGAACTGATTGGACATAGTACATGCACTACAATCTTGTACCTACATTTGAGACAATGTAGCACATAGATGTATATGTGGATTAGTACTTTAAGGATGTACTAAGTATGTGGGGGGGGGGGGGTGAATGCATATGTATAAAATAGTAACAATATTTTATTCAATCAAATCATGTATGCATAATGAGATGACTCACATGGCTTGAACAAGTATAAAATGTAAAGCTCATAAATCACGTAGAATGAAGCATGTAACACAATATCGTGAGTCATCATTATTTAACTTCAAAATCAGAAACCTTCTCTTACTCTCAATGCCCTAAGGCTAAGGGATTTTAAATCACACTTTCAAGTAATGCATATATCTTAATAGAGTAAAAGTTATTCAGTGCTCAACACTTCACAATCATTTAGAAACTCATATACTTGGAATTCGAAATCATAAAACTTGAAAACATACTTGAAGGCATTTCATTCACTTTAGAAAATATCTCATCTCAAATCAATACCTTGATTAGGGAATATCTTTGTAATTCAACCATTTAGGAAAATAGCTTATAGGAAAGGAAAATAAGTATTAATTTCGAAGTTCGAAAGGTAAGGAAGGTTCTCGTAATCGACATAAACCATGCGAGCTACATGGAGTCCAACGTTTTTTCCTCCTAAGGAAGAGACCCCATGTTGGGGAGGAGCGTCATACTCTTGCCAAGGAGTATAACCTAGGTATAGTGATCATTAAACAAAAATCGTCCTCAGGCCCACATAATCAAATCGGCCTCAGGACCACTCATAATCATAATATAATCAGCCTCAGTCCCACATCCTATGGTGCCATATAGTTTCTGGGGTAAGAAACCGTAGTAGCTTACCCACTCGATTTTAAATACTACTCCCTTTAGATTACCTACGCTCATCTCATAAAAATACACTTTTAGAACAATCACATGGTTCACCACGAACCCAATAATCAAATCGATAATCTCATATAGTGAATTGGATTTCAAAGCTTTTGGACCATTAGGTCAATTCAATTTTCAACCATCTCAAAATACTCAAATCATAGGTTCTTATAGCATGAGAGTTCATAATTTCATGTCTCGAATAGGGCTTACTAACCCATAGTTCAATTTCAAGTTAAAGCTTATCAAAAGCATAATATATAGCATATAGATTCATAAATCATGTGGAAATCTGGAAATTTTAGCAATTCATCTCAAAATCTCAATGTAGTCATATGCTTCAATATCTCAACATTTCAAATATAAGCTTCTCAAAGAGTAAAGTCATGGGGATTATCCAGCTGTAAAATCTCAAGAAAATATGTAGAAATCATGCCCTTTAACTCTCAATTCATGAGAAATATCAACATAATGCATTCAATAAATATGGGTGAAAACCCCAATTCAAACTCATGTAAACCCCCCATAATTTCAGCAAAATCATGCTGTAAATAAAATTTTTGGGCACAAGGGTGAAAGGGTTACCCAAGTTCAAAAACCCACATACCTTGAGTCAGAATCTTTGGGTGAACTCTCACTTTTGGGAATCTATTCTTGCTCTAGAGTAAGTGATCTTGAGGCCCTTGACTTGGAAACCTTGAATCTTGACTCAATTTAGAAAATCCATGGTGGATTCTTGAGATTCTTGGAAGAGGTTTTGGATATTTAGGGTTCTTGATGAGAGAAAACTTGAGAAAACCCTTATAGGATGCTTGTAAATGGCTTTGATTTAGTGTTTCCACAATTTTATAGGCTTGGAAAAAGGTCCAAAATGCCCTTTTAAACGTTTGTCCACAACTGGAAAAAAATTGGACTGGGACCCAATTTTGAAGGCCTCCACGATGCACCACTAATCGCGTTGGCTCTCTGGAAAATGACAATTGGGAAATTGACAGCCTCCGCGATGCGGAGCCATGAATTTTCCCACTGGTTGGGACCTGGGACTCCTCCATAATACACTATTATCATGGAGTCCCACTGGAAATTGAAAAATGCTAAATGCACCCTCTCCGCGACGCGCTAGGCTCTCAAATGACGCAGTTTTTACGACGAAGGCTTAAATTGTCCATAACTTCTTACTCGAGTGTCCGATTTGGGCAAATCTTATATTCATGGAAAGCTTATCAGATTTCCCACGTGATAAAAAGTCTAAATTAGGGAAATTGTACATGGTTATCATGATACTAACTTAGGAAGCCACTTCTCAATCTTTTAGGGCCGAAATCACGTCCCACTCGACACACTCTAAGGCTCAAACTACGAGAAATTTATGGGACCTTACATAAGTCATTCATGAATTTCTAGAATTTATTGTTTGGTTACTGAATAGTTCATTTGATTTTTAGAGCCAATTCCCTGTCTAGAAGTCTTCGCGGGTTCCAAATAGCCACTAGGCAAAAAATTTTTGTAAAACGATCTTGGATGTAAATTATGACTATGCCAGTAGCTCCAAAATATTGATTTTATTTTAGGAGGACCTTTGGTTTTGGTCCCAACACACCCGAGCTTATTTCGACGTATTAGTTGGAAAGTTAAAAAATCTAGAATTTGGGCGTGGAGCCCACATTTGGTCGAAACAACCTCGTATGGAAATCCAACTTTGCCATTGTGTCCAAAACATAAAAATTAGTAGGTTTCCATAGTTCATGTGCTCATATTGGATTCTAGATGCATCCTGAGGCATTGGCTAAAACTTGGAAAATATTCCAAATTTTAGCTAATATCTGGTGCAATAGGGGAATATGATGATCGCGGAGGGGAGAATGGCAATTGCGACTACGTGATCAAGGTCTAAATGATTGTGATAGAGATATTTCTTTACCTATAAGGGTTATAAATAGACCCCATGGTTGCAATTATGATCACTATTCACTTATTTTAGAGACCAAGTAAACCTAGAGTGGTGTGCTAACTTTAAATTATGTATTGGGTGCAACTTGGAAGCTTGATTAATCTATATTTTTGTGATTAATATCACATTTGAGGTAAGAATCCTTCCATTTTATGCTTAAATTTCTTGAATTCTTGACCAAAACCCCAAATCACCTAGGTCTTGATTTTAGCCCAAAGTAAGCTTGATTTTCACCTATTTCTTGAGGGTTATGATTCCTTAATGATGTATAAATATTGGATTGGTCTCTAAAAGATGTTTTATATATGTGGGGCCCACATAAGATATTTGGTGTTTTTTTGGACATGAAGTACAATGGTGCAATATGAGTATCGATGTTCTCATAATGATGCGTAGATTGTATTTTTGATAGCTTGTTACCTTGAAGAAGCTTATCAGAAGGGAAAAGTGAAGGATTATTGTATTGTTGAGCATTCTTCGAATTTGAGGTAGACTAGGTTTTCTACTTTCTAGATTAATCTATGTTATACTATAATTTTGATATCTTGTTAGATTGGGATGGGTATTAAGTGTTGTATTGACGAGATGTAAGACTTAGGTTAGTTGGACCATTTAGGCTATGAGAATCTTAGAGTTGAAAATCTAAACTTGTTTACCTTTGACTTAGGTGGAATAGACTTTATTACTCATGTTTAGCATGAGAATACCTTAGAATACTCAATATTAGGTGAAATTCTCTAGTTGCTCATAGTTAGAGTAAGTTGTCCTTAGTTTCTAATACTAGTGAAGGTTGCCTTAGTTTCGTTAGACTTAGGAAAGGTGCTTGAGTAGAATATCTACCTTAGGGATTATGGTGGCTTGCTACATATCTAAGATTTGATTTAGAGACCGTAGCCTAGTTCAGGTTAAAAATTGGCTTACAATGCATTCAGGAATTTTAGATGTGGGCTTGTTGACCCATATTAGGGTAAATCTTATTGATTAGTTCTCTTGTACCCCTATGCTTAGTAATTGACTAGTGAGTGACCTTTTGAGGAAATCTTGATGACTCTTAGTACTTGTTGGTTATGAGGAATGACATTGAGAGTAATGCCCAAGTGATTATGCCTTTGTATGTTTTATTGGCTAACGCTTATGTCAAGATATTAATTATGTGATTGTGATTAACTATTGTTTGGACTAATGAACGTGATATTGAATAAGCCCTCGACTATAATATGGCCTAATCCACATATGATGTTGTTGACCATGCTTTGAACAAGCTATATATTATGTCATGCTTTAGATATTGCTCATATTAGTGTTAAATTATCTTTAGGCCAATGATAGGCCAATGAATATGCTACTAAGGGGTCATTATTTATGATATCACTTATGGTTATGCCCATGGTCTAAATGACTAGATTATGGATTATGTAATGATGAGTCCTTCATTATACTTTTGATTAAGCCATTGATTAGGCTAGTGTTTGGGACATTAACTATGCTATTACTCAAGTGTTAATCATGCTTAATAATTATGCTAATAAATCATATTGGAAATCTTTATTATTGTCTGTAATACCCCGTACTTCTACCTAGCTTAAATTATTTCAGAAATATTAAAGACTTGTTTCAAAGATGAATCCACTTTTATACATATGGTATTTTAAAGATTTTCACTTTTTATCATATGGGAAATTGAATAATCTTTCCATCGATACCAAATTCACCCAAATCCAACACCCGGGCGAAGAGTTTGAGCCATTTTAGTAAGACAATGTGCCACTTGAGCCATCAACGCGTCGCGGAGCCAACCAAAATGGTAATCGTAAAAATCCAGTAAGCCTCTGTGATTATGGAGCGTCGTGCCAAGACTCAAATTCAGAGTTGTCAAATTCCAGTGCCACGGCGCGATAGCTTCGCGTTGCGCTAGAGGTCCAGGTCGAGAAATTTTCACAGAATTAAAATATGCATCCAAGGATTAAAAGGGTCAATTTCTCACCCCTATATATACCTAATAACATGTGATTAAACCATAATTCACCCAAAATATATTGTTTCTCTCAAGAACAAGCCAGGGTTTTCAATTGGGGATTCGAATCCAAGACTTAAATTCAAGAATCTCTTCGTCAATCTTCATAGAATCAAGAACTAAGGTATGCACAGTGTTCATTCATGGATTCCTTTCATCCATGAAGTGCAAGAATCAAGTTTTAAATCTTGTATGGTGAATATTTTATTGTGGGTTGATTATGTTCATGTGATTATGGTTGTATGATTCCCAAGTTGGAATCTTTATGTATTTTTTCAGAACCTATGCTAGTATGTGGTCTGAAACATGTGAAATTGAGTTGAAATATGGAGTTTTGTTGTATTAATTTGATGTCATGCCTATTCCCTAAGTCATGCATCCTAGGTGTTTGATAAAATGCCTAAGAGAATAGAAATTATCCATTATAGCTTAATTGTGACCCAAGTGATAAGTGTATGCTTTACCCTATGACTAAGAATGACTTCCATGATATTGTGTGCATTATGAATGGTTGAGGGAATGTCCATGAGATTAGGTTGATAAAAGTATGACATGTTTATATGCAATTCCATTCATGTACAAAACTATGATAAACATGTGCTTCATGAAATCCCCAAATTAATGTATTATGAATTGTTGATATTGGTCATGTGTTCAAGAAGTGTCATGTCCTGTCAGTTTCATGCTATCGAGTCCTGGGGGCACTTGTACCCAATAATTTAGCTGTGTGCCTAGAGTAGTGTTATGTTTTCATGACACTCTCAGTCAAGCCATGATCCTTAGAATTCAGTCAGTTTCATGACTCAGGAAAACTCAGTAAATTCAATATCAGTCTAGTCCTACTCAATAATCATAGTGACCTCAGTGGTTTCACTAACATCAGTACTCAGTAATCTCGGTAACCTCAGCATTCCCAGAAATCTTAGTAACTTCAGTACTCTCTGTCAGTTCTTAGATCTCAATAGCATTTTGCCAGTCAATGAAACTTAGTGAACTCAGTTTAGCTCCGCTAAACATTACCATTAGTATCAATTCAGTTAATCAGTTCAGTGTCTATTCAGTTGGGAGTAGGATTCAGCACTGAGTGAACCTAGGGATGAGGACAAACACTGTCAGCCAGCAGAGTGTGTGAACCTTAATAACAATCCCTTCATTCCAGAACTATGTAGCCAGCGTAGGTTGAGATGTACCCATATGATTTTAGGGACTATACACATATTATTTGAGTTTTTCTTACAAGAGGGGTTGACGGAAGAGCTCCCTTTTAGAGAGGGTTTACTCATAACTTATCTTTACCCGTGGCACGGTACTGACACCTTTCCCACTGGGGTTACAGGTTGGACCCCGCCAATTGAGTTTTGGGGCATGTTGGTTAGATAATTACCTCCCACATTCTTAGTTTCAGATCCAATTTTAGTAATAGAACTTATTTAAGTTCTACAAAAATGCAGGACTGTCAAATACAGTCAAATCAATATAGTGCGGAACCCAGCTAGTTCCATCAGTATCAGGACTGTCAGATGCAGTCACTCATGTTATCAGTATTCAGACTCAGTAATAGTATATTAATTATATGAAACCCATGTTATCAGTATTCAATTTAAGTACTGTCAGATACAGCCAATCAGACCAGTTCTTCATAATCAGAACTATCAGAAATAGTCATTCCTTTATTAGTAATATGACATTAATTCCTTAGTATTCAGTAGACTCAGTCATTCAGTATCCCATTATCAGTACTCATATATCAGTAAATCTACATTATCAGAATTCATGAGTCAGTGTTATCACAATCTCAGTTACAATTAGATATTCATGCACGTATTTTTATGTTCATGTTATACAGCCAGTTATTATTGTTCATGCATATGAACCCTTGCATTTAGCCTACCTTACTTGCATACCAGTACATTCAACGTACTGATGTATTTGCGCTATGGTATTTTATACCATAGGTTTATAAGCACGAGCTCCCGAGCATCCTTAGTAGATCAGACGTTCAATAGCTAGACTAGCAGTGAGTCCTCATCATTCGAGGGTAGCATGATTATTTTATTACTTTATTATTTCAGTAGTTCAGAGTTAGATGGAGATATGTCCCATCAACTCTACAGTTTTCAATAGTTTAGAGACTTTCAGACTACAACATGTTTCAGACAATTTATCTCAGTTTTGGGAATTGTCATACCCCACTACAAACATTGTATTATATTCATTATTAGTTCAGTTTTGAACCTTATGGCTTTACAACTTATATTCTACATATTTATAATGTATTATTCAGTGCTCAATTACAGATATCAGTCATGGGTTAGCTTGTGGTCCTTTGGGGTCATGAGTATCGTGTAGCATTGTGGGTACCAGATTCAGGGCGTTACATTGTCGATATTGGAAATGATGATGGTAATGGTGATAGAAGGCACGCTTATTGGCTATATGTAAAGATATTCTATAGATTATGTTTGGACTCATGATACTTCCCCTTATATAATTACTTATATTAATACTTTTGCCACTTATTATACTTATCTATATAGCCATCTCTCGGGTATGGGACAGAGAAAGATGCTGGTATTAAAGATATTAGTTTCGGTATAAAAACCTGATGATAGTTTATATTATTCAAGTTACATATATATATATATATATATATTAATAGAGGGACATTGATGATGAACATTAGATTTTGAAGGTATGCTCATCTTCTCTTCTCCTTTATAATTATTTACTTCAGCCCTTGTGGGGTTTGTTATTTACTTTAGCCCCCGTAGGGCTTGTTATTTACTTTAGCCCTCATAGGGCTTGTCATTTACTTTAGATCTCATGGGGCTTGTTCTTTATTAATGTTATAATTTTGCATATTGTGATGTTACATTGATATTCGACAAGGACGGAGGATATTATGATGATATATTGATACCCGATAATGCTGGAGGATATTAAAATAATATGTTGATACCCGGTGTGGCTGGATAAAGTTGTAATGATATGATGATACCCGATGCGACTGGATGATATTGTGATGATATAATAATACCTGGTGTGGTCGAATGATGTTGTGATAAAATGATGATACCCGGTACGGCCGGAGGATATTGTGATATTATATTGATACCCAAAAAGTCCGAAGGATACTATGATGTTATGATGATGCCCGACAAGGCCGAAGGATGATTATTGATATGCCTATGAGTACATCTACTGGTTTGAGTCCGGCTAGCCCTATGTATTACATTTATATATTTTCTTATACTCTTATGTAGTTGGGTATAATGTTGATACTAGATATGTCGGTTATAGTCTTCTAATGAGTTAAGGTATAAAGTGGTATAATTGTTGGGTTAAGGATGAAATATGCTTAGTGGTGGATATTGCTTAAGTGGATAACAATGACTAATGGATTAGTGAACCTTGCTGATAAAGAGGTCTAGTGGCATTAATGGCTATTAATAGTAATGATTATTTTATTATAAAGATTAGTGGTAATGGGATTAGCGATGGTGATAATTTGTTTCTATTGGTGACTAAGTCTAGGATGTTGGTTAGTTTTTAAGTAAGGATTTATGAATTAATGATGCTAGTTAATAAAAGATGCTATTTGATAGATAAATAGAGAACTAATTGTGATTAGCGGTCATTGATGAATGGTAACTAGTGGAAGTATGATGGCTAGATTTAGATATTGGTTAGTTAATGAATATGGACTACTGGTGGTTAGCCATTGACCCATGAATAGTGTTTATATAGTGAATAATGGATAAATGATAATTAGAGGCTATATGATTGATAGTGAGTAAGTGGGTTTAGTATTAAGCATTGGTTAGCTACTCTTAAGTGAATAGGGTGTATTGATAAGATAGATGCTTATATGATGGTATGATTACAATTATGAGTAGATTGGTATATGTTATTCAATTACAATTATGGATGATGATTATGAATGTTGGCAAATGGTCATTTGATGGAAATTATGGAAAACTATGGATAATAAGGAAGTTTGGAGATATTGTTGCCTTGATCCTTCCATATTTCTCTTGGGTGAACTCTATAGTGGTATGGAATGTCGTACTGAGTTCCTTACTTTATGCACTAGTTGGTGCATGGGCGCCAACTTTGTACTTGTGTTTGTTTATGATTATCTTTGTTTTCTTTATGACTCTGAATCGTATATGATGTTATGTACAATGGTATTGGCATACGTTGATTCTTTATGTTATACTTTTATTCCAATACTTAATGCTTTTTATGTAAAACAATGTTGGTATGTGCTGATGCCTTATGTTATATTGTTATTCCTATACTTAGTGCTTGTCATGTATTATGATATTGGCATATGTTGATGCCTTACGTTACATTATTATTTTGATTTATTTACTTATTATATGTAGTGATGATGGAGATGATTTAGGTTTGATTCTATAAATTGACTTATTTATGATTATCTTGAACTTTATTATTCTTATATCATGATTTAGCTCAGTCGCACGATGATGCCTACTAAGTTCTCATTATTTTGGTACTCATATTACACTACTGTACCTTTTTGGTGAAGATCTGAGTATTACACGTCGCTATTGATTTGCGGATATAGGGTGATATCTTGGAGTTTAAGTCCCCCAATTTCCTTCCATCTCTTGTATTCAATCTTTAGTATTCAGTATAGATGTATTGACTATTCTAGAATTAGAATTGTATTGATACTATTAGTTGCTCTTGTACTACCTCTACCCAGTTTTGGGATTTGTATCCTATTTGATTATTTATTCAATCTAAAACCCTTATATTTATAACTAATGTTCTTAAATATCACATATGTTGGGCCTTTCTTATCGAACTAACCCATTGCGTTAGCTCTAGGTTATGGTGTTGGCTTTCCTACTGGAGGTAATTGGTAGGTATCATCATGACTCATAAATTGGGTCGTGAAAACCAACTTCCAATTTGTTCTTTGAAAAAAAAAATATGAATGCCTTTCCTTTCAATTGAAGAATTATTTAAAAGTCAATGTCAATTTCTCCTCAATTTACCTCCTTGGAAGGTTGAGATTAACTTAAAGTTAATACCGCTGCCTAAATGGGTAACAATCGAAGATACTTTGACATTGATACGGGTGCAACAATCTTTCCAACAAGTTCACGGCCATTCATACATAGCTAAGCTTAGGAATTACAAAAACTCCAAGCCTTGTTCATGCAAATGGCCATGTATGAGTTGGTGATTAATCCACCTAATGGTTTAAATGTTATTAAGTGTGAAGAGGAGCCTTGAAGTGTATATAAACCTATACTCCAAGGCTGCCCCATGGCAAAGGCAATTTGGTCATTTTCTTCTTCATTTATTGTGTAATATAAATTTACAATATTAGGGTTATTTGACAGCTAGTTCATTCATAATATTTTGAGAGACAAAAACACTTGTAATAATTGGAACTTCTACCTCTTCCATTGGAGAAGCCCAAATCTGAAACTAACAAGTAGAGTGATACTTGTGTTGTATCTTGGCTAGCAACTCGGATCTTGAGGTAATAAAGTTCCTATTGGTCCAAGTAAGAACTTGATGTTAATATTCTTTAGTGTTAGGATCCTCTCTTGTTTTTAGGGTTCTTAGATTCTTGAATATTGTGTGTCAAGTTACTATCTTCTTCTAATCTTGTTAATATTGTATTTTGTAATCTTGAAGTCTAGTGAAGCCGTGCGGGGCTCTTTCGATTCACTATCAGCTTGTTGACTTGCTGGTTTTTGTTTAAAACTTCATCTTCTTTTTCTAAAAACGTGATTCTTAAAGCCTAATGAAACCGTGCGTGGCCTATTTCGATTCACTAGCACTTGTAGTTCATCTTGTTGTTCTTGTGTTAGCTTGGTCATTTTGTTGTTGTTGCTGGTTTCTTGTGTTGTGGACTTTATAGTGTATCATTTGGTATCAAAGCAAGGCTGGTTGTGTTCCTACACTACCAATCTTGGGCTCTCTTGGACGAAAATTCAAATTTTTTTTTTGTTGAAATCTGAAAATTGCAGAAAAAGAAAAAGTGGAATCTGTCCATCTTGTTGTCTTGGCCGAGATTGGTGTTTGTGTGTTTAGATATAGATGTTATTTTATTAGTTTAGTGTTTTTCTAGTGTTGGTTTCTTTCTCACCTACACTAAAAGTGTCTAGATCTAAAGTTGAGCTTATAATATTGACCATTGTTGTGGTGACTTGAAGTGGGCTGTAGGTTGTACCTTGTTGATGACAATTGGTGGTTTTGTGTTGTGTTCTTGAAGAAGTTGATATTGTTTTCTTGAAGGTTATTGTGGTGTTCATATTGTTCTTCATATATTCTTACAACTTAAGACAACGAAAGTGTAAAATAGATCCAAAAGGTTGTAAGACAAAAGTTATAAAGTTGTTGGTAAGAAGACTTGCACACATCACTTCCTAGACTTGACAACCACTTTTCCTTAAATCAAGGGACCTTGTTTTGTGGCATTAGTATAGTCAAATCTCACCTTTTTTTTGAGTTTGAAAGTTTAAAAAGACTACAAGACTTTTACTTTCCCTCCAAAACCAATTGTCATCCATTACAAGTTGTGTGAATATTGAAATTTCAGATTTGTGACAAAAAATTATGTAGGACCAAGACCAATTACATGCTGCCATGTCACCATTAATACTGCCACATCACTAATAAGCTCAAATTTGGATATTTTCTAGTTTCTAATTGTTCATTCTTGGTTTCCTTACTTGGTTCTAGAACTAATTAACAAACTAGTACATTCCTACTAGGTTGTCAATTAGTCCCTTGAATCCGTTTGTTCATGTCAACGATTACTTGGGTGCTTCTATCTTTTGAATGCGTTTCTACTTCTTGGTTCTAGTATGATGAGAAATTCTTTGAGTCTTCAAACAAGAATCCACTCTGAATAAGATCTTACTCATACCTTAAGGATTCACGAGTTACTAGCCAATCTACAACACTTATGGAAATAAAGTGTGAGGTGATCCAAAGAGTGTAAGTAAGGCGAGAATTTTTTTTTCACTAACTTGTTGGATGATTTTGTAGGTAATACCTTGACAATGGAAGGTACTACGTCCCAAAATGTGGATACTAATTATCTTGACTCTATGAGGGCCACTCTTGAGGCTGTTACCCGAATACTTGAAAGGTTAAATAGCAAAGTTGGAGCCGTGAGAGGGGATTTGACAATAATAAAGGAAGATGTATCAGCTATTAGTGGGATATTAGAACAAGTGGAGAGTCAAAGGAGCTATCTCCCTTATAATCCTCTACATGTTTCTTCAAGTGGGCATGATAGAACTTCCTCCGCAACCATCACTCATGGGACATTGCACCAAATGCTAAATCAACCCCAATCTCCACTAAATGCCGCAAGCCAAACCACTCCTTTCCCTCCAAACTATGACCCCACTAGACTAATTCATTTCCAAACTCCTCAAGTTCCACAAGAGGGACTTGGACGTCAAGTACCTCCGCTAAATCCAAACCCTCCCTTCCAAGCTCCATTAAACCAAAGACCACCACATCCACAAAATCCAATTCCTCCAAATCAAGTTCAAAATATCCAAAACCATCCGGCCCACTCAGGAATATCGACACCAAGAGAGAGACGTAGGAATCAATGCCATCAAGTTGAGCCTACCAATATTTAAAGGTGAAAGTGACCCTAAGGCCTACTTAGCTTGGGAATTGGCTTGTGACAAAGTTTTCCAAGTTAATGATATCTCCGAAGAAAAGAAAAGTTCTTATGCCATAGCTCATTTTGAGGGTTATGCTAATACTTTGTGGGAGAACGTCAAGCGGTTTGGTAAAGAATTAGTTGATGGAAAGACACCACCTTGGTTTTGGTTAAGGTACTTGATGAGGCAATGGTACCTTCCCAAGAATTATCGCCATGAGTTTCTTGCTAGATTGTACAACTTGCGTCAAGGTAATAAAAGTGTGATGGCGTATTATGATGAGTTTCAATAATTCATGTTGAATCTTGATCATTATGGGGAAAAAATCAGTCAGGAAATTATCAGGTTCAAGTATGGATTGAACAAAGACATCTCCACTCATTTAACACTTCACAAGTTTGATACCGTTGAAGGTATTTTCCCAGCGGCTCTTGAGATTGAAAGGGAACTTAAAGAGAGGTCATCGTTCAATGTAAAGGGAAAATCCACCTCGGGTTGGCCTAAGAGCAAGGAGATGTTCAATCCTCTTCTGGTTGCCCCAAAAAAAAGGACCAACCCACCACTATAAGGCTGACCGAGCCCAAAACATTCCATAAAATTCCTCCAAAACAAGAAGTTCACAAGTATCCTAACCCAAAAGGATTCCAATGTTTCAAGTGCCAAGGTTGGGGACATAAAGCCAATGAATGTCCAAACAAACGCAATGTGATCCTATGGGAAGGGAGATTGTATTACCTTGGTGAGGAGGTAGGTCTTAAAAAAGAAGAGGATGAGGCCAAACCTTAAGATGGAGAGGAATCCAAGAATGGACCACATCATGATGATGATAATAGTGAAGATGTTTATTCGTAAGAAGGGGAGTGTGTGGTTCCAAACTTTATCGTTAGGCATGTCATAATTAGTAAGGCAATGGATGACCCGAGTCAAAGGAAAAATCTATTCCATACTAAATATCTTGTAAAGGGGAGTATGTGCACTTTGGTGATAGATACTCGTAGTTGTACAAATATTGTTAGCATTGCTATGGTAAACTTCTTGAAATTGCCAACTACACTGCACACTAGTCCTTACAAGTTGCAATGGTTGAATAAATATGGTGAATTAAACGTCACAAGGCAATGTGTGATACAGTTTAAGGTGGGAAACTACCACGATAAAGTGCTTTGTGATGTGATACCAATGCAAGCGTGTCACTTGTTGTTAGGTAAACCTTGGAAATATGATAGGTCTACCAAACACGATGGGAGGTCCAATCGATATAAACTTGAGAAGGATGGCCGAAAGGTCACACTTCATCTTCTTTGCCTTCCCAAGTGAATGAGTTGCATCAAAAGATGAGAGAATTGAAGGAAAAAGGGAAGAAATCTGAAAATGAAGAAAAAAAAGGAGGACCTATAGGTGGGGCAGTAGGGGTATTCGAGGCTGCCTCAACATCAAAAGGGAAAGAAAATATGGTGATGTTGGTTATAAAGAAGGAACTCTTCGTGGATCATGATGAGGACACACCTATGTTACTTTTGGCTCATTTTTTTAACACTAACCCCACTAATTCTTCCATTTCTTCTCTGATTTATTGTGTGTTGCAGGATTATGAAGATGTATTTCCCAAAGAACTTCTGAAAGAATTGCCCCCGATTTGGGGAATTGAGCATCAAATTGACTTTGTGCCGAACTCACAATTGCCAAACAAGACGGCATATAGAAGCAACCTTTCAAACACCAAATAATTACAACGTCAAGTTGAGGAACTCCTCAACAAAAGGTATATCAAGGAGAGCATGAGTCCGTGTCCGGTTCCAGTGGTACTAGTGCCTAAGAAAGACAGAACGTGTCGTATGTGTGTGGACTGCCGATCCATCAATAAGATTATGGTAAAATATCGTTACCCTATCCCTAGGTTAGATGGTATGCTTGATAAATTGAATGGTTCGTGTTTGTTTTCCAAGATTGATTTAAGGAGTGGTTATCACCAAATAAGAATGCAACCCGGTGATGAACGAAAAACCACCTTCAAGACCAAGTTTGGTATCTATGAATGGATGATTATTCCATTCGGTCTAACAAATGATCCAAGTACTTTTATGAGGCTAATGAATCATGTGATGAAGCTATTTATTGTAAAGTTTGTTGTTGTCTACTTTGATGATGTGCTGGTTTATAACAAGTCTTTAGATGAGCATGTGATGCATTTACAATGTGTTTTTGATGTCCTTAGAAAGGAAAAATTGTATGTAAATCTGGAAAAATGCTCCTTTAGCGTTAATGAAGTTATTTACTTGGGTTTTGTTGTTAGTTCAAGAGGGGTCGAGGTGGACAAATCCAAGATAAACATATCAAAAATTGTCCAATACTACAAACCGTTGGAGAAGTAAGAAGCTTTCGTGGGTTGGCTAGTTTTTATAGAAGGTTTGTCAAAGGATTTATCGCCATAGCTGCCCCCTTGACCGAGGTCATTCGAAAAGATCAACTCTTCAAGTGGGGTGACGAGCAAGCTAAGGCTTTTGAAGCTTTGAAATCTATGCTCATCTTCGTGCCTTTGCTACAATTGGCCAACTTTGATAAGACATTCGAAGTCGAGTGCGATGCTAGTAAAGTAGGCATAGGGGCTGTTTTGATGCAATATTTACAACCCATTGCTTACTTTAGCGAAAAGCTCAAAGGAGCAACTCTAAACTACTCCACGTATGATTGAGAGTTGTATGCCTTGATTAGAGCCTTGGCCACTTGCCAACACTATTTATGGCCTAAGGAGTTCATGATCCGAATGGACCGTGAATCCATAAAGCATCTTCTGGCACAAGATAATCTTAACAAAAGGCATGCCAAATGGATTGAGTTTGTTGAGACCTTTCCTTATGTTATCCAATACAAGAAGGGTAAGGACAATGTAGTAGCTAATTCTTTGTCTAAAAAATATGTTCTTGTATCTACGTTGTCAACAAAATTGATGGGTTTTGAGAGCTTGAAAGGATTGTATCCCGCGGACCCTCACTTTGCTCCTATCTTTAAGGAATAGAAGGAATTGGGTAGGGATAAGTGGGATTCAACTAGGGGTTCAAATCCCTATGCCAAGTTTGATGGTTACTTATTTAAAGGTAGATGATTGTATGTACCCTCTAGCTCTTAGAGAGAGTTTTTTGTGAGGGAAGAACATAATGGCGGTCTAATGGGTCATTTTGGGGTCGAAAAGACCCTCAAAATATTGGAGAAGCAATTCTTTTAGCTAAGAATGCACAAGGATGTGGTTAGGATTTGTGGCCAATATGTAGAATGAAAAGGAGCAAAATCTCGGCTCCTACCTCATGGGTTGTAAACCCCGCTGCCTACCCCTCTACGTCCTTGTCTTGACATATCTATGGATTTCGTGTTGGGGCTTCCAAGGACTAGACGATATCGGGATAGTATCTTTTTGGGGTTGGTCGGTTCTCTAAGATGGCACACTTTAATTTTTTCTCTAAATATGATGACGCACATAGTGTTGCCTCTTTGTTTATTGATATTGTTATTAAATTGCATGGTGTTTCGAGGACCATTGTGAGTGATAGGGACTCCAAGTTCCTAAGTCACTTTTGGAAGTCCATGTGGGGTAGGCTTGGTACCAAGTTGTTATTCTCTACTTCTTGCCACCCACAAACTGATGGCTAAACGGAAGTAGTAAATAGGACTTTGGGTGCTATGCTACGTTCCATGGTTAAGGAAAAAATGACTTCTTGGGAGGAGCACTTACCATTGATTGAGTTTGCCTATAATCGTGTCATACACTCAAGTACGGGAATGACTCCCTTTGAGTGTGTCTACAAAATCAATCCCCTTACCCCTTTGGATTTAATGCCTTTCCCAAGTGATCTCATGATTAGCTTAGATGGAAGCAAGCGGGTAAATTCTATGAAGAAGTTACATGAGAAGGTGCGTCTTTGACTTGAGAAGACAAACTAAGAAATTGCAAGGAGGGCCAACAAGGGGAGAAAGTAACTCATTTTTGAACCAGGGGATTGGGTGTGGGTGCATCTTCGAAAGAATCGATTTCCATCTCAAAGGAAGTTCAAATTGATGCCGAGGGGTGATGGTCCTTTCCAAGTACTTGAGAAAATAAATGACAATTCCTACAAGAATGACCTTTCACCAGAATATCAAGTGCATAACACTTTCAACGTGTGTGATCTTTCTCTCGTGGATGTGGTTGAAGATGACCAAATGCTGAATTTGAGGTCAAATTCCTCTTAAGATGGAGAGTATGATATAGGTGTATAAATCTTTTCAACAAGTTCATGACTATTCACATGTAGCCAAGCTCGGGAATTACAAAAACTCCAAGCCTTGTTCATGCAAATGACCGTGTGTAAGTTGGTGATTGATCCACCTAATGGTTCAACTGTTTTTAAGTGTGAAGAGGAGCCTTGAAGTGTAAATAAACCTACACTCCAAGGCTTCCCCATGGCAAGGGCAATCTGGTCATTTTCTCCTTCATTTATTGTGTAATATAAATAGACAATATTAGGGTTATTTGGAATCTAGTTCATTCATAATATTTTGAGATACAAAAACACTTGTAATATTTGGAACTTCTCTCTCTTCCATTGGAGAAACCCAAATCTGAAACTCACAAGTAGAGTGATACGTGTATTGTATCTTGGCTAGAAACTCAGATCTTAAGGTAATAGAGTTCCTCTTGGTCCAAGTTAGAACTTGATGTTAATATTCTTTAGTCTTAGAGTCCTCTCTTGTTCTTAGGGTTCTTAGATTCTTTAATATTGTGTGTCAAGTTACTATTTTCTTGTAATCTTATTAATTTGTATTTTATAATCTTGAAGTCTAGTGAAGCCATGTGGGGATCTTTTGATTCACTAGCACCTAGTTGTCTTGCTGGTTCTTGTTGAAAACTTCATTTTCTTGTTCTAAAAATGTGATTCTTAAAGCCTAGTGAAGCCGTGTGTGGCCTATTTCAATTCACTAACACTTGTAGTTCATCTTGTTGTTCTTGTGTTAGCTTGTTCATTTTGTTGTTGCTGGTTTCTTGTATTGTGGACTTGATAGTGTATTAGACATTTAATTCCATAGACAATTCCTGAACTCTGTCGACCCTAATGATGGTACATATATTTTTGCTTGAACTCATACAATCTCTACATGTTGATATTTTTTTATTATGCTGTTGTTATGTTTTATGTGATAAGTAGCTGCCTTTTGTTTGTGTGTACTGCTATTTTCTTTTCATGAACCTGATTTGTTCAAACTTTGACTGTATTATGTCTACATGTGGTGTCTCTGACCCTTTTTGACCCTTCTTGGTTGATTAAGTGAGAACCAAATCTTAATTCTCCAACTTTTTTTTTCTCAAATTAGGAACTTGAGATTTATCCATGTTTAATATGACCTTAGCTCCACCAGGAAGTTGTTGAAAATTTTAAAAAGAATAGTTGTCTGTACCTGCAAAAATTAAAACATAGTTAGCTAAAAAATCTAACAGTTGATTTCCTTCTTTGAAAGTGTGTTCTACCACCACCTCTCTCCCTTTCATTAGATCCTCTGTCTTCCTTATCTCACTAGTTATGCACCAAGGGATTTCCCACTGACTAGTCATAGATCTCTATGTTGAGAAAGAATCTATTTCCAAACTCATAGGAGACATATTATGTATGACACAGTGTTCTAGACGCACCCTTAATGCCATAACTTCAGCCATTAAATTCGTTGTGTCAGAAATTCTTCTAGTTTCAACAAATATTAATTCACCTTAGTGATCCCTAACACAAAAAACAGCTGAACTAGGGCCAGGATGCCTTGTACAACACAATGTGAGTTGCATTAATGGGCTTTAGTAAGGAACCTCTACTTCACTACTATGCTTCTTAGTATTGCCCTATAATTAGATAGAAACCTCACCAAATCTACACAAGAATCTGGTATGTTTTTAAGCCATGGAAACAACATTCCTGCCAAGTATACCAAATTCCTGGTAATGTCCACCATCTTACTAAAATATGATCTTTTACCACCATGTTTGATGCAGTTTCTTCTTTTCCAAATTTGCCAAAGTATAAACATAGGAACAACTTTGTATATTGGCTTGAGTTTAGAGACAACAGAGGCATTCCACCCCTTAAGAACATTATTTTTGAGTTGGAAAAAGGGGACAACCACACCTTCTATTGAAGAAAAATATTTCCATAAATCTTTTTAAAATTTACACTGCACGGACAAATGATCAATGGTTTCCTGGATATCGTCTTCACAACAACAACACACCACATTATCACAAATTCTATTTCTGATGAGAACCTCTCCTATAGGGATTCCCTTGTTCCATAATCTCCACAGGAAAAATGATACCTTAAATGGTATCCATTTCATCGATATATCTTTAAAGTTCTGAATTGTGTCCTCTTTGTTCCATATATTTTCCCAAGCAGACCTTACTGTAAACTTACCAAAGGCTGTCAACATCTGCCAAGCCTTTTTCCACATCTCTATTCTTCTACAATCTAAATATTATAAATAATATAATCACATACCTCTCCACCAAAGTTCTATTGCAACATATCTACCTTCTATGAATCAACTATACATAATTGATTTACCTATTAAATTTGATAATCTTTATGCCTTTAAATTGGCAAATAAAAATGGAGTTCACTCAATTATGTCCAGAAATCAAAACACACACTGGAGTGACCTACTCTGGGTTCCCACAATATTTCTTGATAAAAAATATCACTAGCCTTTATCATTTGTTTTGAAATTGTTAATCCACCCTTCCAGTCATCCAACTGAGGTCTTACTTTTTTTGCAGTGCTTATTCCATATAAAGTTGGTCCATAAAGTCTTCCGAGTTCTGACTATCCACCATAACTTAGCAAAAAGTGCTTTTGACACATCAAAAAAGGGATCTGAATCCCAGACCTCTTTTTTCTTTAGGTCTGCGAATATCATTCCAAGCTATCTAATGCCTATTTCTGCAACATGCTTGAAATTACATAAGAATCTTGCAAATAGCTTAGCAATCATACAAAACACATTTAGGGGGTGTAATGTTAGAAATCATTTAAATAGAAATACCACTGAGGACATTCTGAATTAATACAACCTTACCATCATAGGAAAGCATCTTCCCTTTCCATGATTGAAGTTTATTATGCACTTTCTTCAATAATTCAGAAAAATGGGTTTCCTTCTTTTTTTTCATGACTAGTAGGAAATCCAAGATAAATTAGAGGGAAATTACCTTTAGAAAATTCACTAATTTCCTCAACTACCATGATGTCAAAATGAGATGTTTTATGGTAGACAAAAAAGCTCTTCTTTTTGTTGATTAATTGACCAGATTGGTTTTCTTAAACCTTGAGAATACTCATAATCATCTGTAAAGAATATTTCTCAGTATAAACAAAAATGATTGTGTCATCTGCATAATCTAGCTGATTAATATTTTCACTCCACTTAGGCATTCCATAACATCTATACCTAGGTTCATAAAATTGAGAATTCAAAGCTCTAGATAAAACTTCTACAACTATAATGAAAAAAGCAAGGGAAAAAGGATCACTCGCTTTAATCCTCCATTAGAATGGAAAAAACCATGTTCCTGGATATTTATAAGAATAGTGTATGAATTATTAGCCACTAGTCTCCATAGGTTATTAGCTACATTAGAATAAAAACCCATTTTCTCCAAAACTATCATCAAAGACTTCCATTCCGCTCGATCATATGCCTTGGCCATATCAAGCTTAATTACCACATTGGAAGGTTTTCCCTCGAGTCTAATATCTAAAATAATTTCCTGTGCAAGAAGTAAATTTTTAGTAATACTTTTGCCTTTTACAAAGCCATACTGATTTCTTGAAATAAGCATAGGTAAAACCTATTCAATTTTGTCATGTAGGGCCCTAGAAATCACATTATTTAAGAAATTTCTCAAACTAATTGGTCATATATCAGCAAAAGATTGCACTATATATTTTTTGGTAAAAGAACCAAATTCATATGAGTAATGATTTGGGAAGTGTAAGACCTTCAAAAAAACTTTCACCATTTTTCACACATCTTGACCAACAATATCCCAAAATTTTTGAAAGAAATGACCAGTGAAAGCATATAAACTACATGCACTTTAACCATTCAATTCAAACACCATTTCTTTAACTTTCTCCAGGGTGGCATGAACATTAATTAAAGCATTAATCTCATCAAAAATCATATTTGGGATGAGTTTAGCATGGTGTACTCTATATCTATATACCTTCCTATGAACTAATCACAAAAAAATCTTACAACCTCATGTGCAACCTACTCAGCCTCTTCAGTCCATTATCCATCAACCCTTTTAATTTTTTGAATGCATAACCTTTTCTTTTTCATTTTACCAAGTTATGAAAGAATTTAGTACTATTATCTCCTACAGAGAACAACTGAATCCCAACTTTCTTCTTCCAAAGTTCTTCTTCGAAATGAATATACCTTTTTAGTTTTGCTTGGTCTATTTGAAGCACTACTCTATTTTCAGCATTAGGATTTTCCTCAAAGAGTTCTTCCTTCAATTTGACAATTTCCTCCTGAGTTAGTAATTGCTTAAAGATATCACCCAAATTTTCTTTGCTCCATATAGACAAATAAATTTTGGTCTTTTTAAGCTTTTTCTTTACTTTGATAAAGATATCATCTTCTTTAATAGAAGTCCAATTATCTATCACATCTTATTGAAAATCATCCTTTTTTATTCAAAAAATTGAGAAACCTGAAAGGTCTTCTAGAACTAGTGGATTGTTCCCACAAGTTAAAAATAAAAAAGCATGATCTGATCCTGTTTTGGTTTAAATGTTCTATATCTACTAAACCAAACAATCCTAGAAATTCTCGATTTACAAGTAACGTGTCCAATCTCTTAAAAATATATTTATTAACAATCATACCATTGCACCAAGTAAAAGGACTACCCTTGAAGATAATATCCATGAGATCATAGAATTTACTCAAAAAACAAAGTCTTTATATTCTTAAGGATAAACAAGAATACCCCCTATCTTCTTCTCTTCACTAAGGATGACATTGAAATTACCTCAAACTAACCAAGGCAGACTATTACTCATATGTATAGAATAGATATCCTCCTGTAGATTTGGTCTTTCTTTAGCATCACATTCGGCATAAACTGCAGTAGTCACTAGTTGATGCTAGTTACTAGAAAATCCAAATGCAATGACAAAAGTTGCTCTATATCTAAAATCATAGTGACCTTAGCATGGTATTGAATGAATAACCAATTCCTCCCGTTGTGATTATAAATTGCATATTGCATCCCCAACTTTCTCTTATACTTTTGAATTTGATAAATACCTTGGAAAGGTTCCATCAAAGAAATAATGAAAAATTTGTGACTTCTATGTAACCTTTGAATTCTATGAAATGAATTTAGTGTTCTTACATATCTCACATTCTAAAATAATTCTTTCAAGTTCATTTGGTACTAGATTTGGAACTTCTATTGGGGTTTACCTTGGTAGCCTTTGAATAAACTTTGTTCTTGACCTTATCTATTCTTCTGATTGATTTAGGTGACAACCCAGCTTCCTTAAACACATGTTCTTCAATATTTTGGTTGTCTTACTCTTCCAAATCTTCTAACTAGTGGGTTTGAACATCTTTCTCTAACAACTTCCCTTCATAAATTAGCTAATGAGAAACTAGATCATGCAATGTTTTTATAGGACCTTTTTCATGCCTATTGGTGATAACTGCTACGATCCCCCTAGATTCTTCTCTGCTGCTTTCATTCGTAATACTGCACTATCTATAACCTTAAAATCTACTATTTTTCACTATTGTGAAATTTCATTAATATGTCAACCTGTAAAGGTTATTGATATGTAGATTTTGCTAAATGTTGATTGACATCTTCTATCCCTTGATGTACCAAAAGGCCATCATCTAAATTTATTGTAGGTATTAGTTGAGTGTCTATAACAAAACTATCTGTAAAAATTATGCTATTTTTATCTCAAATGTTATTATTGTCTGATTCTCTTCTGCATAGCTTTTTTTAGTGACTATAACAATATTGATTTCCTTTATGCTTGCTTTTGGTAGTTCATTTATTGTGGAGATCATGTTGTCTTTTCCTAGTTCTAGTAACTTGGCTTCAATATATCTTAATACTGCATTACTACTCTTTCCCAACTTTTTGTAGTTTGACTTCTCTTCTGCATTATATCATCATTGATTGCAGCCATATTGTGGTTTTTATTTCAACTAATCTTTGTTCTTTTGAATTTCTTGCATTATGCATTGAGACTACATTATGTTTTGAGTAATCAGAAGTCCTTATTTCCTGTGTGTTAACAACACCTCTTTTTGGACTTGCAAAACATGGATTGCTAATATTTCCAAGTTGAGTATTGTTCTCTTGTTGGTGATTGTTTTTTTAATCAATTCTAATAGTATCCTTATCTATGGCTATATCTTCCACAAGTAAATTCTTTTGCAACACATCAAAATGATTGGTAATACCAATCACTCATGTACCCAGATTCATCTACTCAATCTCATTAATTATCTTGGTAGTGCATTGTTCTAACTTAAACCTCATTCTAGTAGGGTTCTATTTTGCATGTACCACTTTTTCATTTATATATCTTCTCTGAATTCCTTCCCTATATTGTATTGTACTTCTATGTATTTCTTCATCATGTACATTCTCCTATTTGTTGGGACTCAATTTAGGATATAAGGTTCTACGTTCACTTTCATCATGACCTTGCAATTTACATATGTGACAATACTTTTGTAAAAACATCTTATTGTATAGCTATTTTGGACTTTATCTTCATTTTTTTGCTATTAATTACCTCTAACTCCACATAGTTAGGTAATTGTGATGATAAGTCCACTTGAACCTTGAACCTTTCACAACTAGGTCAAGTCTTATTAATAGTAGCCTGGTCCAATTGTAACAGTGATTCCTTTACAAAGAAAGTAGGTAACATATTTAGAAAAGAGATCCATGCCATAGCTTGTGTCATTTCTACTTCCGATCTAAAGTTAGTATCATATATAAGTGGATGCATCTGATAAGTAAGACCATCTTTTGTAGTGATGTAGTAAACACAATTTGACATAATGTTTACAAAATCCTCCATTCTTGAAAATATCATTAAAATATGTCTGTGTCTCAATAGACCAATTTTGCATGCACCTTTAACTTACATTGTTTTGAAATTTGTATTCATAGGTCCTCCCGCTCTGGCCAACTGTAGGAAAATTTTCTTATTACTGCAAGTTGAAGATCATCAATAGCGTTCATCTTTCTCACTTTATCATTAGTCCATGAAATTCTAGGAATCCTATCGGTGTAGCTCAAAAATTTCATAGCTATTGAGACATAATTATTAAATTGTGGAATCTTCCTTTCACACTTTATCAGATCGACAAAAATAACTTGATTACCAATAGAATTCTTATCATGATCATCTATACTATTCTCATCATTAGGAAAATTATTAGGCTATGAAGGTAAAAAGGCTTTAGGCGGAGAATTCGGATGATATATTTTTAAAAACATCAAAGCGGAAGTGAGTGAGAATTGGTGGAGAGTCAAATATGGCTGACCCTTCGTTGAACCCGTCATGGTGGAGTCAACTACCATCTAGGAATATAGCTAGGGTTACAACTAGGAATAGTGATATTGCTTCTTCATTTGTTGAGGGACAAAATAGGTGGCTTCAACTTCTCTCAGTAGAAGTCAGATGGCAGAAATTGTTCTCAGTATAGTTATAAATCTTTTGCTCCAGCCCTATCTTCTGCTAGTGCTCCAGTGCTAAGTTCAAGAAAGATAATTAGGATAGGGAACCAAGATCTAAGTCACAGGGTAGTGTGGATAGTGCGTATACTAACCTAATTTGCAAGAAGTGTGATAAGAATCACAATAGTGATTGAATGGCTGGTAGTGATGTTTGTGTTGGGTATGGCAAGCCAAACACAAATTGAGGGAATGTCTAGTGGCTTCACAAAGAGGTAAGGATGCTTGTCAGCAAAGTCAGTCTAACTCTTCAACAACTCTAGCAGGCCGCCTGACTCAGCAGGGTGCCTTATCTAGTGTAGCTGGTGGACACTATCAGAACAGGTTCTAAGCCTTTCAAACTCGATAGGATCAGGAAGGTTTTCCTAATGTGGTCACTATTATGTTATAGGTCTTTCATATTCATGTATATGCATTGTTAGATAAAAAAGACATACTCTCGTTTGTGACTCCCCATATAGCATTAGAATTTGGTATCAGACCCAAAATTTTCTCAGAGCCCTCCCCAGTCTCTATGGCAATCGGTGATTCAATCATAGCTAGACAGGAATACAGAAGTTGCCCAATCACAATTTCTCATAGTCACCTTAGTTTATCTAGTAGAGTTATACATGATAGATTCTGATGTTGTTCTTGGCATTAATTCGCTTAACTCTTGCTATGTATCTGTTGATTGTAGAAATAGAGCAGTCCGATTTCAATTTCAAAACGAGTTAGTCATAGAGTGTCACAACCCAAAAACTAGGTCATGATGGTACCTGTTGCGACACAGCCTTGACAAGTTAGCCAATCACCAAAATTGATAATATAATACAAATATCAACAAAAACAAGATAAATGCGAGACTTCTCAAAGGAAGTCAGAACAATACCAGTATATTAATAGCTAAAAATTGAAATGAATATCACAATAAACCCAATAAGTGTTGTCATAGCTCAAAAATATCTAATATGACCCAGAATAATACTAAAAATGCACCTTTATATCCAAAAGTAAGTAAGGACATAAAGTAAATAAGATGAGGTCTGAAAGTCAACTCTAAGTCAAAATCACATCGATACCTCAAAGATCCACCCAATCTAATACGAACTCAAGCACTGCGTGTAGTACTTGGACTTGGATCTATACTGAAAAGGCAGAGTAAGAAGGAGTACGGGTCTATTTTTACTGAGTAGGTATCATAGGCCGACAAAGAAAAGTAGGAAATAACACAGGTAAAATATACTAAGAGCAAGTCACCTGCAAGCATAAAAGTGCCAAATGGTAGGCCATATTCTCTTTACTAATAGATCTAATATATGAATACACAAAAATGGAAACAACCTAGTATGCATAAGAAAACACACAGAAACAAAGCAAAAGTCTAGTAGACTGAGGAAAAACTAGCAAGATGCATATGCAATGTTGATAGGACGAATGATAAAAGCCATCATATGAGTTTTTGTATACACCCATTGAGATTGCAACTACTAGGTAGGATTCATGTGGGGCTCATAACTAATATACTGTCTCTCATACTCAATCTCAATGTCAACTCTCCTTTTCAGCTCATGTTCATGAAGAGGATTTTCAAAAAAGTTTCTCATTTTATATCAAAAATAGTGTTTCTCAGTGGTACCAATTTATCATGAATGTATATGTATGGAATGAGGATGTAATTCCCACAATCAATAAAAATTGAGGATATCCAACCTAATCAACATATAAACATATATATGTGGAGTATTTATACTATTTAGTAAATAGTACCTTGCTACCGCGGTCAACCTTTTGGATTCACAAGGGTTAACTTTGACCGGCCAATTAAACTGTCCTTTGTATTTTTGAAGGTCAAAACCCAAACCCTTGCATTTGTAACAACCCTGTCATGTTTGTGAAGAAGGGCCTTGCCCTGACCAATCTAATTAACCTTTGTGATCGCAACCCCACCCCTGTATTAGAAATAAAAGAGAAATTCCTTCTTTGCATTTCCAGTTAAATGCCTGCATTCATGAAGTAGGTGGCATTTAGGTGCTAGATATCAACAATAACCTGATTTGGATGGTTTCCAAAATCTTTGAATAGACCCTCAGGATTCATCCGAAACCCAATAAAAATAAACTATATACACTACTAGGTTAATTTTGACGTTCCAAACTCAATGGCGATTTAAGATCTTTGGAAAAAGTCCTTGATAAGTAAATTAACCGTAAGATGCTATTTTATTATTTTCCAAATAAGGGGTCAAAATGAGATATAAAAGTCCCAAATATGCAGTTCATTTTGCCATCTAACACTCAGAGGAAGGAAGGTTGACCAAAGTCAACTATATGATTTTCAAGCATCTAAAAACCGTTAACACACATAACTTATTCCCAATTGTATTTGAAACCATGCCAACCATCCTGAACCAGAAAATCAACATGTAGCAACTATGGCGAAGGGAAATATGGTTAAAACACTTAGAAATAGAAATTTCACAAAATCAGGCCATTAGAACATCCACCACTGAAAATCTAGTCCGTCCTTAATCTAAAGGAAGAAAATACTTGAATTGGTAAAAATTGAGGGTAAATGCTATACATGTCAGAATCAATATCCTAAGTTTCCTCCTCAATAGGATAGTGTCTCCACTAAACCTTAACCATAGGAAAATCTCTAGAATACAATCATCTCATATCTATGGCTAGGATAGACACTGGCTCTTCAATAAAGGTCAACCTTTCATCCAACTCAACAATGTCCCAACGAAGCACATGAGACTCATTTAGAATATTATGCGTCAAAGCATAAATACATGAAAAATAGATGCAAGGATGAAAAGTTAGGAGGTAAGTCAACCTCATAAACAACCTCCCCTACTGTCTACAGAATGTAAAAAGGTCCAATATACCAGGGGATAAGCTTTCTCTTCTTCCCAAACCTCATCACACACTTCATGGGCGACACACCAAGGAAAATTCTATCTCCAATCCAAACTTCAAGGCGCAAATCATGCAGTCTACCTAACTCTTTTTCCTACTCTGGGCTGCCCAAAGATTATTTTGAATCGCCCAAACTCTACCCAAACACTCGCGGAGCAAGTCAGTACCATTGGGTCTAACTTCTAAAGTCTCAAACCAACTAATAGGAAATCAACAACTCTTATCATAGAATGTGTTAAAAAGATCTATCTCGATACTAGAAGTGGTAGCTATTATTATAAACAACCTTCGTGAAGGCTAAATGCTACCCCCACTGACCCCTAACATTGATAACTCAGCACAAAGTATATCCTTCAAAACCTGAATAGTCCGCTTAGACTGTCCATCAGTATGGTGGTGGAAAGCTTTGCTAAGGTCAAACCGAGTACCCATCTCCTCCTAAAAAATCCACCAGAAGCTAGAAGTAAACACTGAGCCTCTGTTTGAAATAATAGACACAGGTACCCCAAGAAAATAAACTATCTCATAAACACAGATACGGTCCAACCTCTCAACACCGAAGGAAATTTGAATATGGATGAAATGGGCTGATTTGGTCAACCAATCCACGATGACACAAATACTGTTAGAACTATGAGAAGTACGTGGAAACTCAACCACGAAGTCCATAGTAATATGTTCCCACTCTCACTTAGGAATTTTTATGTCTGAAGCAAACCACTCAATCTTTGATGCTCGACCATCACCTGCTAACAACACAAGTAACGAGCTACAAAATCCACCATATCCTTATTCATACTGCCCCACCAGTAAAGATGCTTTAAATTACTATACATCTTTGTCACACCTGGATATATAGTTTATTTTGAGTAATAAGCCTCCTCTAAAATCAATCTCACCAAATCTCCAACTTTTAACACATAAACTCAGCCCCCAATCCTTAATACACCATAAGAATCAAGAGAGGATTCCTTTGCCTCTCTACTTAACACCCTATCCTGAATCACCCTTAAACTATAATTATAAAATTAGTGAGCTTGAATTTTCTCCATCAAGGAAAATCTAATATCAATAAAGGCTAAAACACGTCTAGGTGTCAAAATATCGAGCCTAACTATTTGGTTAGCTAAAGATTGAACCTTCAAGGAAAAGGTTAGTCTTCAATCAAGATATGTGCTAAACTCCCCATACTAGTTGACTTTTGACTCAAGGCATCTGTGACCATAGTAACCTTGCTCGGATGGTACAAAATAGTGATGTCATAATCCTTAAGAACCTTAAGCCAATGTCGCTGCCTTATATTATGATCTCTCTATCTAATAAGTACTATAGGCTATTATGGTATGAGAAAATCTCACAAGGCACTGCATACATGTAATGACACCACAACTTAATAACAAACACTACGACTGCCAATGCCAAATCAAGGATAGAGTGATTTTTATCATGAGACATCAACTGATGTGTCATGATGCGAACTAGGTCTTGGACGTGACAACCATCTCTAATCCCCCGAGGATCGGAGACCACCCCTCTGAACCTAACCAAAGACCATACAACGTCCAACAATGGCTAAATTACAAACATATAACAAGATAGCACAAGAAAAATATAAAGATTAAAAGTTATGTCTATAACTGATAACCAACAACTGACTATACATATCCAACCGACATCACCCAAGTCTACAGTAACAAACAAAGCCTCTATCCAAAGAGAACCAAAACCAGTCCTGGTCGAGACATATCCTTGACTCTAATAATAAATGATAATATTAATGATAATCAATACTATCAACTCAAATCTAAGAATGAAAACAGATAAAATGCCAAAGACTTCCAGAGAATGGAAGCTTACTACTTTACCATAATGAACCAATGAATAGAGCTGATCTACTTATCTCTATATAGGAAAAATAGAGGGATCTCCGGTGCTTGAATCACGTGGGGACACAACGTCCGGAGATGGTTAGTGGGTTGAGCACTAACATGTAACTCAGGAATAAGGATAAGATAATGCCGTGATCAACAGTTCAAAATTATTCAAAATAAATGCAAATAATCAAATGCGTATACATATGTATATTACATGCTGCAATAGGGAACAAGGCTTATCATGTAAGTTAAAACTTTATCCTGGATTTGTGTAGCTCAACCGTTCTAACATAAGAAGGCACCCAGGGCTATATGGGCCCAACTCTTCCCCAACTGGAAGGGCCCCAGTACGTGTGGCCGTACGAACCAGAGAATATACATATGCTCTATGGGGGACTCGAACATCCTGGCATATGAAAGTGACATAAGCACCCAATCATGTAATATAATATGGGGGACTCGAACCTCCCAATCATATGATAAAAATAAGAGGACTCGAACCACCTAGTCATTTAAACCCTGCTTCGGTAACCACGATTTCCAGTATTAGTCTCTTGGGACCTCTACTTTCATGACTCAACTACACAATCCTCTTTTAAAGCCCAATTAAAAAATTTATCACACATTCCCATTAATTGAACCACATTACACATTTAGGCATAAATTGTTGGTATTGTCATACCATCTACACTTGCAAGGTAACATCAACATGCCAAACCAATTATCATCACTTGGGGGAATCCCCCCCCCCCTTTCATTTCAGTTTTACTTTAGCTTGGGGAATTACATGACCCTATAAGGTTCAATTCAAAATCATTTTGCTTAATTGACTTATCAAATTATGTAATAGTTCAAGAGTAGTTCAATATGCATACCTTTTATAATCAAAACCAATTTCACAACGTGGGGTTGAGGTCATAACCACTTCAAAAGTCACAAGTTTGGGGAAAGTCATAATTCCCTATTTCATTCACCATACCTATGAGCCCTTGGATGACCTACTTCTTGGAAACCCTAAGTATGGCTGCTGAGACTTTAGAGAGATTTGGAAGTGTTTGATTACGTTATGAATGAGAAATAACCCCTTAAGTGCTTTATGATCATGGGGTTCTAATTGGGTAAGAAGGGAATTATCAAATATGCCCTCAATTTAATAGCTGAAATTTAGTCGTTAGTGACGACGGGTCACTATACGACTCATAAGGTTACATTACGACTCGTCATGATAGTCATAGACAAGATAGATTTCAAGGCACCCACACACTATTGATCCGACGACTCAACTGGTATGACTCGTAATGGGACCTTACGACTTATAGGGTCTAGTCGTAGTCAACACAGAACCTATTTGGGGTAAAACTGTACATCCTATGATATTTACATTACAACTCATAACGAGTCCTTACGACTCTCAATGAGCCACTCATACTTAAAGCAGAACATAGTCACACACACACACTATTTAGGTTACGATCAGGTCCCTAGGACTCGTCAAGACTCTTTATGACTCATAAGGGTAAGTCGAAGTTAAGAATGTAAGGATAAAATTTTAGAAACTTTTAGGGACCAAAAGCCCAGGGTGTTTAATACACCCCCCTTAGGATCATTTCTCCTTGAATGACAGGATAAGACATTTATTAACATGATTTGACTCCAAACACAACCACACTTACCTTTAATAATGACAGAAAACAAAGACAATAAGGAAATCACAATTTTCTTTAGTAAACTTAAAAAACAAAGATGTTAAGGAATACATATACCTCAAGCATGATTTTCCGAAACAACATCCTTGGTCCGCTACTAATGGACTTGTGTGTCCAAAATCTCAATCGGGACTTCCTCATAGGATAAGGAATCCAAAATGCCCACCTTTTCCTAGGGAATAATCATCAAGGGATAACCCACACACTTCCTTAACATCGAAACATGAAACACCGGATGAATAGATCTCAAACTAGCTGACAACTCCAGTTCATATGCAACATTACAGAGCCTCTTCAAAACCAAATGCGGACTGACATAACAGGGACTAAGCTTCCCCTTCTTACCAAACCGCAACACTTCCTTCATAGGAGGCACCTTCAAGAGCACCAGTCACCAACACTGAACTCCAAGTCCCTTTTCCTCATATCTGCAAAGGACTTTTGGTGACTTTGGGCGGCCTTCAGTCAATCCCAAATCACCTTTACATTCTCCATGGTTTGGTGAACCAAATCAGGGCTAAATAACTTATTTTCTCCAACCCCAAACCGCCCAATGGGAGACCTACATCTCCTACCATATAAGGCCTCAAATGGGTCCATACTAATGATAGAGTGATAACTATTGTTGTAGGCAAATTCTATGAGAGGTAAGTGGTCAACCCAATTTCCACCAAAATAAAAAACACATGCTCGGAGAATATCTTCCAAGGCCTAAATTATCCTTCCCTCTTTCCCATCCATCTGTGGGTGAAAAGCAGTACTAAGGGTTACCTTGGTCCCCAATCCTTGCTAAAAGGAATGCCAAAAATGAGATGAGAACTAGGTACCACGTTCAGAAAGGATAGAAACTTTAGCACCATGCAACTTCACGATCTCCTCAGCGAACATCTTGGCATAATCCTCAGAAGAGAAATTTGTCCTTATAGGCAAGAAGTGAGCAGACTTAGTCAGCTAATCCACAAGGACCAAAATTGAAACAAATTGATGGAGAGACTGTGGAAGATCAATAATAAAATCCATATTAATTACTTCCCATTTCAACACTGACAGTTCAATCTCTTATGTCAACCCACTGGGCCTCAAGTTCTCCACCTTCACTTGTTCTCATACCATGCACTTAGCCACAAAATTGGCCTCATCCCACTTCATATTATTCCACCAAGAAATTTCCTTAAGATCATAATGCATTTTTGTCGAACCAAGATAAATAGCATATATCACGATTCATGAGATTTGGTGAAAATTTTACGTTGCAACCCATCAATATCGGGAACACATACTCTACCTTGATACCTTAAGATACCATCACAACCAATCTCGAAATCCATTACCTTCTTCTAACCCACATCATTATTGATTTTCATATAAGATAGGGTCAACACTTGCTTTTCTTTCACCTCAGCACCAAGAGATGACTTCACCATCTCTTAAACAATCACACCACCATTTTCAGAATCTAAGAGATAGACAACTAGATTAGCTAAACAGTGAATATACTTTACCAAATTTTATTTCTCCTCATCCACATAAGATAAACTCTTCATAGACAATCTGCTAAGAGCATCAACAACCACGTAAGCTTTACCTAGATGATAGTAGAGATTAATGTCATAGTCTTTTAGCAACTCAAGTCATCTCCTTTGCCTAAGATTTAGCTCATTCTGAGTGAACGCGTATTGCAGGATCTTATGATCAGAATAAATATCAACATAGACTCCATACAAATAATGTCGCCAAATCTTCAATGCAAACACCACAACTAAAAATTCCAAATCATGAGTCGGATAAATTTTCTCATGAACTTTCAACTGCGTAGAAGCATATGCAATCACCTTGCCATGCTCTATCAACACACAACCCAATCCCACCTGGGATATATCATAATAGAAAACAAAACCATCATTGCCCTCAGGCAAAGTTAAGACCAGAGATGAAGTTAACTTATCCTTCAACTTCTTGAAACTACCCCCACAAGTGTCAGATCCCAAGAACTTCCCCTTCTTCTAAGTCAACTTAGTCAATGGGGTAGCAATAGAAGAAAAACTTTCCACAAAGATTTTATAATACCTTGCTGAACCCAAAAAGCTCCTAATATCGATTGTAGTAGTGATCTAGGCCACTTTTTAACCACCACAACTTTATGGGGATCCACCATGATCCCTTTACTCGAAATAAGATAACCCAGATAAGTCATAATATTCAACCATAACTTACACTTAGATAACTTAGCATACAAATGATGAACCTTTAGGGTCTGAAACACAAGGTGAGGTGATCGACATGATCTACCTCACTCTTGGAATACACCAAAATATTATTAATAAAGACAATGACAACCAAGTCCGGAAACTAATGGAAAACCCAATTCATAGGACCATAAATGTTGTCGCAGCATATTAAACCCAAAGGACATCACTAAAAACTCAAATTGACCATACCTGGTTTGAAAAGTAGTCTTAGGGATATTCGCCTCCCTAATATTCAAATGATGGTACCCAGACCAAAGATCAATCTTAGAAAAGTACTGGGCAGCCTGAAACTGATCGAATAGATCATTAATCCTCAGAAGTGGATGCTTATTCTTCACGATCACCTTATTTAATTGGCAGTAATCAATACACATCCAAAGGGAAACATTCTTCTTACGCACGAAGGGCATGGAATCACCCCACAGACATACTAGGATGGATAAAACCCTTATTCAAAAGATTTTTCAACTGCTCCTTGAGTTCTATCAACTCAGATGGAGCCACACTGTACTGAGGGATAAAGATAGGATGAGTGTTCAGAATAAGATCAATCCTATAATTAATTTCCCTATCGGGAGGAACACCAGGAAGATCATCAGGGAATATCTTAGGAAACCCATAGACTACAAGAAAAGATTGCAAAGAAGGTCTTTAGGACCTAGAATCCTTAATATGCACTAAGTGATAGAGGAACCCATTAAAAACCAATTTTCGGGCTCTAAGATATAAAATGAACCTTCCCGTAGGTTCTAGGGAACTATCTTCCCATTTAATCACCAGCTCTTTAGGAAAATGGAAACTAACGGTTTGGGTTTGATAATAAAGAGACTCATAGCACGAATGCAACCAATCCATCCCCAAATCACATCAAAGTCTACCATGTCCAACTCTATCAGATCCACTAAGGTCTCCCTACCATAAATCGACATCACAAACCCCTATAGACCCTTATATCCACACAAATTCACCCACCGGGGTGGACCAAAAAGAGGGATACAAAATACACTTAAGATCAAAACCAAAAAAATAGCCATGTAAAGGTTCACATAAGAGAGGGTAGACCCAAGATCAAGTGGACAATATACATCACGAGAGAAAACTTTAAGCGTACTAGTAGAAACATCGGGGGAGACCTTAGAATCTTGGCAGGTGGCAAGAGCATACAGATGATTCCAACCAGCGCCGGGGCCAGTAGTAGAAGTAGGACCCGTTGGTGCATGAGATGACGAAGTAGAAAAGGGATCTTATTTTCCCAGAAACAACCCTGGAAGGACAATCCCTCTGCATATGACAAGTCTGACCATATTTAAAGCACTTGTTCCTCCATTCTTCACAAACACCATGGTGCACCTGACCATAAAATCTACAAGACAGATATAATGGAGCGGAGTAACCCCCAGTAGCTTATGGCAAGACACCTTGTGCCATGGAACCAACACTATTTTAAAAACGATGATCACCCGATGACTTTGGATAATGAGCACTTACCATAAAGCAGGAACCAGAATTGCCCTACTTCTTCTGAGACTATTTTCCACTATTTCTACCATTTTGCTGTGGACCTCTACCCTGATTTGAGTAGAAAAACTTATTATTCTATCTTTCACTCATCTCTGTTTGATCCATCCAAAATTCTTCCTCATAACCCATCAACATCAGGAACACATAATCTACCTTGGTAACTCAAGATAACATCACCACTAATCTTGAAAGACATTACCTTCTTCCTACCTATCATTTTTTATTTGAATCAATATAAGGTCTCACATTTGCTTCTCTTTCACCTCAGCACCAAGAGATAACTTCACTACCTCTTGAATAATCATACCACCATCTTTGAAATCCAAGAGACAGACTCTTAGATTAGATAAATGGTGAATATCCTTCAATAAATACCACTTTACCTCATCCACATAAGATAATCTTCTTATGGATAACCTGCTAAGAGGATCAACAACCACGTTAGCTTTACCTGGAAGATAGTAGAGACTCATGTAATAGTCTTTTAGCAAATCAAGCCATCTCTTTTGCCTATGATTTAGCTTCTTATAAGTGAATAATTATTGCAGGTTCTTATGATCTGAATAAATATCAACTTGGACCCTATACAGATAAGCCGCTAAATCTTTAATGCAAACACCACAACTAATAATTCCAAATCATGATTCGGATAACTCTTCTTAAGAAGTTTCAATTGCCTAGAAGCATATTCAACCACCTGGACATGCTACATTAACACACAACCTAATACCATCTGGGATATATCACAATTGACAACAAAACCATCAGTGCCCTCAGGAAAAGTCAAAACTATAGCCAAAGTTAACTTATCCTTCCACTTCTTGAAACTACCCTCACAAAAATCAGACCTTAAAAACTTCACCTTCTTTTGAGTCAACTTAGTCTATGGGGAAGCTATAGAAGAAAAGTTTTCCAAAAACATTCTATAATAACTGGCTAAACCCAAGAAACTCCGAATATCTATTAGAGTCATGGTCTAGCCACTTCTTAACCACCACAACTTTCTGGTGATCCACCATGATCCCTTCACTCGAAACAACATGACCTAATGAGTCACAACATGTAAACAGAACTCACATTTAGAGAACTTAGTATGCAAACATTGATCTTTTATGGACTACAACACAAGGCCGAGGTGATCGACATGATCCGCCTGATTCTAAGAATACACATAAATATCATCAATAAAGATAATGGCAAACAAGTCTAGAACTGATAGAAAACCTGATTCATAAGATCTTTAAATGTTGCTAGGGCATTAGTCAACCCAAAGGACATCACCAAAAATTCAACATGACCATACCGAGTTCAGAAAGTAGTCTTAGGGATATCTTCCTCCCTAATCTTTAACTAATGGTACCCAGACTGAAGATCAATCTTAGAAAAGTACTTAGCACCCTGAATTTGATCGAACAGATCATCAATCCTCAGAAGTTGAGACTTATTCTTCATGGTCACCTTATTCTAATTAGCAGTAATCCACACATATCCGAAGGGAACCATCCTTATTATGCATAAAGAAAATGGGAGCGCTTCATAGAGACACACTAGGGCGGATAAATTCCTCATCCAGAAGATTTTTAAAGTACTCCTTGAGTTCTTTCAACTAAGCTGGAGCCATCCAACATAGAGGGGTAGAGATAGGACAAGTGTTCAGAATAAGATCAATCCTAAAATCAATTTCCCTATCGTGAGGAACACCAGAAAGATCATTAGGGAATGCCTCAGGAAACTCATAAACCACAAGGAAAAATTGCAAAGAAGGTCCTCCAGATCTAGAATCCTTAATATGCGCTAAGTGATAGAGGCACCCTTTAAAAACAAATTTTAAGGCTCTAAGATATGTAACGAACCTTACCTTAGGAACTAGGGAACTACCTTTCCATTTAATCATTTGCTCATTAGGGAATTGGAAAATGACATGCGGGGTTCGACAATTAAGAGAAACATAGCACGAATGAAACCAATCCATCCCCAAAATCACATCAAAGTATACTATGTCCAACTCTATGAAATCCACCAAGGTCTCCCTACCATACATCAATATTACACAACCCTTATAGATACTTTTAGCCACAACAGAGTCACCCACCGGGGTGGACATAAAAAGGGAATCCAAAATACACTTAGGATCAAAACCCAAAATGAATAGCCATGCAAAAAAGAGGGTAGACCCGAGATCAAGTAGACAATATACATTACGAGAGAAAATTTTGAGCGTACCAGTAGTAATATCAGGAGATGCCTCAGAATCTAGCAGGTGGTACGAGTATACATACAGTTCTGACCAATACCCTAGCCAAAAGCCGAAGTAGCACCCTTTGGTGCAGGAGCTGACGAAGTAGCAACAAGGATCTTATTTCCCCCATAAGAAACCCTAAAAGGACAATCCCTCTGTATATGACCTATCTAGCCACATTTAAAGCACTCACTCATCCCTTCTTCACAAACACGATGGTGCACCTGACCTCAAACTCTACAAGGGAGATATGATGGAGCGGACTATGCCTCACTATATTATGTCTAGGTACCCTGTGCCCCAGAACTAATACTATTCTAAAAATAATGATCACCCAATGACTTCATCTAAGTAGCACTAGCCATAGACTTGGGACAAGAATCGCCCCACTTCTTCTTAGACCATATTCCACTATCTCTACCACTCTGTTACTGACCTCTACCTTTATTCAAGTAGCAAAACTTCTTATTCTATCTTTTACTCATCTCTGCTTGTTTTTTCTTTTCTTTTTTCCAATTGTTGCATATACACCAATAGTCTAGAGATGTTTATATCCTTGTTCAATAAGGTATCCTTTCTCTCCAAGATCAACTCACAGGAGAACCCAGAGGCAAACTTTTTCATTCTAGTCCTCATGCTAGACACCAACTCAAGAGCATAACGTGACAGCTAATGAAACTTCAAGGCATAATTTTTCACTATCATCCTATTTTTTTCAAATTTACAAAATCCTCAGACTTCACCTCCCTCAACTTCTTTGTAAGGAAATGATCAATAAAAGTACTAAAGAAGTTATCCCACAAAGAAAACTCAGCATCATCGCCCCTAAGCTACTCCTACTCTTCATACCACTAATACACCACATACTTTAATAGGTTGCAACAAATTCTACACCCTCTACATCAGTAGCTTGAATAACACAGATGATTTAATAAAATTTTAAGGATCTTTCTCAACCATAGAACCAGTGAAATTAGAGGGACTCAACCTCATAAATTGGTCAACTCTAGTGGCATCGGTGGATAGAGCAACAGAAACAACTCTCTCAGTCTGGGAGGCCACCAACTGGGTAAGAAAATTAATCAACTGGCAAAACTCAGCATTAGAAACATTAGCTTGAGGTGCTTGAGGAGGAATAGGGGGAACCGATGAAGATCCATCAGGGAAATAAAAAATAGTGACCTAGAACAGGTCTGAACACCTGGGGTAGGACTTGATCTACCCATATTGTCCTCAGATGGGACATAACAGTTTCCATGAGTATCAAATCTTGTAGGAGGCATGATCTAAAAAATGAATGCATGGGAATTAGAAGAGATTCAAGACCTTGGACTCTATAGCTCGAAATAGAACAACAAAAAAGGGAAACATTCCTAAATATCTTGTAGCCTCTCTCTTATAAGTGTGGCATGCTACACACCCATAAAAGAGACTCTACTTGACACGACTTTACGGACACCCAATAATACCCACCTAGGCTCTGATACTATTTTTTTCATGACCTAAACCAAGGCTTTTCCGCGATGGGCATCTCCAATCCACCGTGGACATGAGACCCCTCTAGAACCTAATAAACACCATCCACCACCCAACAATGTATGAATTTTGAAAATATAACAAGATAGCACAAAAAAGTATAAAGATTAAAAGTTATGTCTATAATCGATAACCAGCAATCGACCAAACACATCCAACCAACATCACTCAAGTCCATAGTAGTCCAACAAAGCCTCTACACCAAAAAGATCCAAACCAGTCCCGGTTGGGATATGTCCTCAACTCTGAAAATGTCAATGATAACATTAATGATAATGAAAACTATCAACTCAAATCTAAGAATGAAAATTGGTGAAATAGTTAAAATTTTAAGAGAATAAAACCTCACCACTTCACTATAATGAATCAATGAACTGAGCTGATCCACCTAACTCTACATAGAAAAAGTAAAGATATCTCTGGTTCTTGCATTGCGTGGGGATACAACATCCAAAGACAGTTTATTTGTTGAGCACTAGCATGTAACTCAAGAATAAGGATAAGATAATGCCGTGATCAATAGTTCAAAATCATTGAAAACCAATGCACATAATCAAATACATATACATGTATGTATCACATGTCGGGATATGGAAAAAGGCTTATAATGCACTTTAAAACTTTAGCTTGGATTTTTGTAGCTCAACCATTATAATATAAGAAGGAACCCATAGGATATATGGGCCTATCTCTTTCCCAGCTGGAAGGGCCCCAGTGTGTGTGGCAACATGAACCAGAGAATATACTTATGCTCTATGGGGGACTCAAACCTCCTAGCATGTCAAGGTGACACAAGCCCCCAATCTTGTAATATAATACAGGGGACTCAAACCTCCTAATCATATGATATAATAAAGGGGACTCAAACCACCCGATCATTTAGACCCCACATCGGCAACTGTGGTTTCCAGTATTGGTCCCTTGGGACCTCTACTTTCACGAATCAGCTACACAATACTCTTTTAAAGCCCAATAAAACATTTATCTCACATTTTTATTAATTAAACCACATTAAACATTAAGGCATACATTGTTGGTATCATCATACAAACTATACTTGAAAGGTAACATAAACATGCCAAATTAATTATCATAACTTGGGGGAATTCACCCCCTCTTCCCCTTCCTAATTTAATTTTACTTTAGTTTGGGGAATTACACGACCTTATAAAGTTCAATTCAAAACCATTATGCTTTATTGACTTTTTACATTATGCACTAGTTCAACAGTAGTTCAATATGCATACTTTCCATATTTAAAACCAATTTCACAACGTGGGGTTGAGGTCATAACCACTTCAAAAGTCAAAAGTATGGGGAAAGTCACAAGTCGTTAGTGCATTCACCATACCCATGCACCAGAAAGTTCAAAACCATAATTAAAGTATGAATTATCATATGTAAGACATGGGAAATGTTGTTCAATCAAGAAGTATTCAAAATCCTCAACCCTTTTTTTCAAAACCAACATCAATATCTCATGCACAACACTTCAAATCACATGCACTTACAAAATTAGCAATCAGGGAAGAGTAACATGCCTGAAATACCCTATTTAATGGAGAGAATTCCACTCTTGAGCCCTTGGATGACCTACTTCTTAGAAACTGTAAGTATGGCTCCTTCAAAGAGCCTTGGAAGTTTTTGATTATGTTATGAATGAGAAATAACCCCCTTAAGTGCAACATGGGGTATTAATTGAGTAAGAAGGGAATTGTCCAAAGTTCCCTCAATTTTAAAGCTTGAATTTAGTCGTCAGTGACCACGAGTCATTATATAACTCGTAACGTTACATTACGACTCGTCACCACGAGTCGTAGCCAAGATAGTTTTCAGGGCACCCACATACTATTGACCCTATGACTTAGCTGGTATGACTCATAATGGGACCTTACGACTCGTAGGGTCCAGTTGTAGTCAACACAAAACCTATTTGGGGTAAACACTGGACATCCTAAAATTCGCACCCAACAACTCATAATGAGTCCTTACGACTTGAGCCACTTATACTCAGAGTAGAACTTAGTCACACACATACTATTTAGATTATGATCGGGTCCCTAGGACCCATCAGGACTCCCTATGACTCATAAGGGTAAGTCGTAGTTAAGGTAGTGCAGATAAAATTTTAGAAATTTTCAAAGACCAAAAACCTGGGGTGTACATGATAAGAGGCATATGAAATTACCTTACCCTCCAACATCAACACCACACCCAAACCAACACCTGAAGCATCACAAAACATGATAAAAACCATACCCTCCTTGGGAAAAATTAAGATAGGAGATAAATTCAACAATTTCTTGAACTTTTAAAAGATCTTCTCATAGCATTTGACTACTAAAAACCACCTTTTTCAGAGTCAACCTGGTCATATGAGTCCTAATAAATGGGAAAACATCTATAAAACACCTATAATAACCCACCAAACCAATGAAACTCTGAATCTCGATAGGAGAAATAGGTCTAACCCAAAAATAAATTACAGTAATTTTGGTCGGATCAACCGTTATACCATCCTTAGTGTCCATATGACCCATGAAAGAGACAAAATCCAATCAAAACTCACACTTAGAAAACATAACACACAAATTCTCATCTCAGATCCTTTGAAGTATAATCCTTCAAAGCTTCATATTGTCGTCCTTTCTCTTAGAATAAACCAAGATGTCATTTATAAATACGATCACTAAGGAGTCGAGATACAGTCAAAATACCCAATTAACCAACTCCATGAACGTTGCAAGGGTAATTGTCAATCTGAATGACATGACCAAGAACTCATAATGATCATATCAAGCTTGAAAAGCTATCTTCGGAATATCCAAGGCTCTAATCTTCAACTGATGGTACCTAGACCTTAAATCAATCTTGGATAACATCAAATCACCCTAAAGCTAGTCAAATAGATCACCAATTTGAGGAAGAGAATATTTTTATTAAAACTTATTCAACTACCTATAATCAATACACAAACATATAGAACCATCTTTTTTCTTCACAAATAAGGAAGGTTCACCCCAAGGGAATGCACTAGGTCTGATAACCCCTTTACCCAATAAATCCTAAAATTGGTTCTTCAAATTTTTAGGGGCATTCCTATAGAAAGGGATAGAAATGGGTTTGTTTTCTGAATATACATCAATAGAAAATTGATATCATAGTCTGGAAGCTTATCGGGTAAATCCATAAAAAACACATCTATGAAATTATGAACAACTCAAATAGAGTCCATAAGAGGCATTGAGGCAGCACCAGTATCACAGATATGAGCTAAATAATACAAATACCCTCTTTATAACATGCAATGATCATGTAGAAAATATCTAACTCCATTTGGACTCGGCACATTCAGTGTAGCTAATGTCATAATCTTGGCATAATAATCCAAAATAGTATATAAGGAGCTAACCAATCCATACCCAAGATAACATAAAAATCAACCATAACTAAGACAATCTAGTATACCTAAGTGTCACGACCCGTAAAGGTAGCCATAAAAGATTGGTACACTTGATCCCTCACTAAAGAATCTACTAAGATATGGAAATATAAAGAGGTATAGAAAGATGCTCACACACAATATCAAAATCCAGAAGCAAAATATGTAGACAAATAGGAGAAAGTCAACCCAGGGTCAAACAATATAGAAGTAGATTTGAAGAAAAATAGGATGATACCCATTATAACAATATCAAAGGCCTCTACCTCAAGCCTAGAAGGTATAGAATAGCACTAACTAGATCCTCTCCCGAACTTAGTATCTCCTTGACCACCACTATGTGCATCTCTACATCTACCTCAAATAGCTTTAGATGCACCCTGCCACTCGGTAGACCACCTCTCACTGTCGATATAAGAGTAGGTATAAACATATGCCAAGGATAATTATTTACTACATACTTGAACTTATCACATACAAACATCCTTTGTGGTCTGAGTCAATCTGAGGTAGTATGACTAAACTAAAACAACCACTCTATCCGGATGTCAGAGTGCCCAAAGTCACTGAACCTAAAGACCTATCATTAGATCCTTGCAAAATAGCCTAAAATAGCCTACCATGAAAACCATAGGAACCTTTACCAGAAAAGTATCTACCTTAGAAGGCGTGTCTACTAAACTCACCATCATAATACACCTTCTTGGTGCCTCCATAAGTAGCCTAGATAATAAACTCGACCATCTTTTTATGCTTAATAATACTCTAAAAATAAGTCCTTGAGACTATCATCTAAGTTGTAGCCAAATAATAAGTACCATGTAATCTCTTTATAAGATTCCAAATCCACTCAAACTCATTGGAGATGCTAGTGGATGAGTACCTAGATAAAATGTTAAACCGAGGCTCAAGCTCAGCAGTAGTCATGGAGACCTGCACCAAATGATAAAACACATCCCATATTTTGTCCATCAAGCTATATGGAACATTCGTCTCTAGAAAACCTCAGAAAACTGAGTCTTAGTCATTGCAGTTGAACCCAAAGGTCTAAAACTTGCAAAAGATATCCACCAATCCCTAGCCACATCCATTAACTGATAGGTAGTATGAGAAACTCCATAAGAATCAAGGGATCCAAGATTATGTAACTTCTCCTGGAAATCAACCATAAACTTATAGGTATCCTTGCTAATAGCACCACTAAAGATGGGCGTACACAAGCGAATAAATCTCTCAAATCTCTTTTGATCATCAGAAGACATAACTGTACCTGAAGAAACCAAAGAAATAACATGTTTGGAATACTGAGAATCCATACACGGGGGTACCATAGATGAAGGTTATACCCCTAAAATAGGAATACCTTGATTAGATACTAGTATAAAAGGTTGAATAATACTCACAGTTTAAGGAATATCATGAGTAGATACTACTAAAATGCTAAAACTACACTCAGGGTCAGAGGAATACCATAAGAAGATGTCGGCACTGACAATGCTACTATACTTTGAACCAGAGAAATGCTAGGTGCATGCAAAGGAGAACCATCAAAATAGGTAAATAATCAAATCAACAAACCCTCTCGAATTTGGGTAGAAATTAAACCTTATAGGACCTGAGCTAGTCCTGCATCTACATGCTCAATCTCGAGATCAGAGGAGGTTTGCTTTGTACTGCCTCTAATAAGGGAAGCTTTTTGTGCCCATTAGCTACCTCTGTCCATCCACAACCCCTACCTTACCTTTTATTCTTCACTCCTTCCTTAGGTGCTGGCTCAATATTCCTAACCTTTAATAATCTGGTCCTCATCATTTATGCGCAAAAAAGTGGAACACAACTTTGAACATAAAGTATGAATAACCTATATTATAAGGAATCAAAATATAAAAGTTTGTCTAAGAGAAATCATATAGCCTCTCAAAGATAGATATGGATGTCTAAGTACCAATTTGTGAGACTCAACTAGAAATCCTGCTCAGACACTTGTGAGACTAGTAAACCTGGCTTTGATACAAATTTATCACACCTAAAAACTATATCATGATGGTACTTGTAGTGGCACAACATTAACAAATAAGCTGATCACCAAAATTGATAAGGCTAATATATTACCGTTATTGAAAAAACAGTCAAACCATCATATGCAACCACATCTATATACATATGCATATATGTAGATATATAGATACATCAAGTATTGGGAAAGGGAACAAGGCCTTAGCATGCATTTCGAAGAACCTAATCATGAACCATGAAGTGGAGGACTCTAACCTTCCACTCGCATAGGTTATAAAGTTTGAACTTCCCGATTATATTAAGTAAGAGGAATCTAACCTCAAGCTGTCTTATTAAGCAAGTGGACTCTAACCACAAGCCATTTTATTAGACAAGTGGACTCTAACCATAAGCCATCTTATTAAGCAAGTGGACTCTAACCACAAGCCGTCATGTCCATTACTAGTCAACATTGGGACTCTAAACCTTTTTCCATGCATTTATATCCACTCAGTTTAACATTTAAGGACTCTAACCAACTTAGCCAATTCAATCCATCAAGGCTACAATTCAATATCATACATGACCATAAGTTCTTTATGAACCATTTATCAATCAATCACTTTAATATGCAAATGCCTTAGTTTCAACCAATATTCAAGTTGCATTGTGGTCATCAAGTCCTTTACCAAACCATTCATTCTTCATTAGCATTCTTACACCAAGATTTAGTTCAAACATAATCTAATTTCATATTTAGGGACTCAAACCCTTTAAACCAATCAAACAACCAAGGTTACTAATTAACTCATTACATGGCCAACAAGTCCCTTACAAAGTTATTTATCAACCATTCTTACTCATTAAGTCATTACCTTAGTTCAAAACACTATTAACATGTAACTAGTTATTTATCTTAGATATTTTCACAAATACCATGAGGGCATACATTTACCATGACCATAACCCAAGTAAAAATTATCAAGATTAGGGCTACTTATGACCTATTTGTTAGAACAAAATCAATAAGCACCCACATGTGTAAGCCATCACCAAAAACATGTATAAACATAAGTTAAACAAAGAGTAGACATTATTCAAGCATATGTAACCAAACCCTCAATTTTAGTTTCCAAACCACTATTTAAGAATCATAATCACACTATAAAACACATGATATATAGAAATAAAAATAAGGGGAGGGTCACATGCCTCATACAAGATGATTCAAGGAAAGAAGTTGAACTCTTTAGCCTCTTGATGAACACCTCTTGAAACCCTAGTCTCCAGTCTTGTTGATGAAGTTTAGAGAGGATTTTGGAGTGTTTTAGTCTTGTTAAGTGAAGAATAAGAAGCCAAATAATGTTATTTCTATTGTAACCCCAAAAAGAAGAACTTTAGATTAGAATGTGAGATATATGGAGTGGGTTCCTATACATTGAATGAATTAATGAAGGATTCACGGTTAGAATAGGGATATATGTAATTCATCCTATTTGATTCAAATATGGGAATACATACAAATACTTTTATATTTATTCTCACATCCCTGTTCAACAATGTAGTTGTGGGGCTAATTTAGATAGATGATTAGAGAGTCAAAAGACCATAATAATGTTATTAACCCCATGAATCAACAACCAATATAATTAACTTAACCAAGGAGATTGTATAGCCTAGTAGGATTGTTCACATTGCCCCAAGCCCGAATTTCTCCCTATTATTTTTCCAAGCATTTTATATTATCATTGTTGGTTATTGTAACCATAAAATCAAAAATCATAAACTCTATCTGGGTTATATATCAAACTTACTAAATTTTATTAGTAATATTTTAGTTGGATTTTTTGCCAAAACCAAGTCCCTGTGGGATTGATATTTGGCTCAAAAGGGCGATGATATAACTTGAACATCCATATAAACTTGCTTATATTGTAGATTGCAATAGTTTAGAACCTCATGTGCATAACCAAACTATGATACCATACCAAATTTGACATTTTGGACCTAATGAAACCATCAAAACTTCCATGCAAGATCATTCTAATTAAATGTAGGTCCTAGACCTAGTTCTGTTTTAACCAAACTCTACCTAATAACCCAAAATAAGTCTGAAAGCCTTGTGAGACCTAAAAAAAGGGTTACCCTAGCCTAAAATTAATGTTTTAGAGTTGATGGGTCTGTTGGAATTCACACCTCAGGCCATGTACTATGGCTTTTGGTCCAAGACCAATTTCTTAATATTGAAACCTCCAAAATAGGGAAATGAGCTTAAAACCAAAATGGACTGTCTAATAATTGAAATTATAGTTTTTGCAAGTCATAAATGACCTTTAGCTACTATAGAAATGCTCAAAATAGAAAAAAAATATAGAAATTGAGAAAAATAACATCGAAGGTCATCATATACTTAGATTATAAATTGTGCATTTCTAGTAATTTATATTAGGTTATTTAGAATTGCAAGGATTTTATGGTTCGAGTTAAGTCATTGTGTAAGTTAACAACAATTTGGTATATTGTAGTGAAAAAACGTTCTACAATGATTACTTTCTTATGTCAATAGGGTTTAGATCCTTAGCTGTTATAGTGGTTGGCGTCTTGGTTGGTTACAATAAAAATATGTAACTCTAATTTAGAGGTAATTTTAGAGAGGGAAAGGCCGTGATTTTTTGCTTCTAGGAGAGGAGACTTTCTATGTAAAAATTCTTATGTTGATTTACTTTATTCCACGCTTACTTCTCATTTGATCATTGATACAAAGATTTTAAGAACAATTAATGGTTAACAATGCGCAACCCTGTTCTATGAAAGCTATTTATACAATCAATATTTGGTTTTAAACTTATTAGATCATATGTTCTATTGATAGGGGACTCTTATAAGGTATAATAAAGTATTATCTTCACGTTTAAAGAGTATTAAGTTTCTTATTTGAATTTTAATAATTATATTATTACTTATTTAGCCAAAGAGTAGCGTAGCCTATATATACCATGTGTTTGATTACTACAAAATTATGTAGTTAAGTAGAAAACATATTTGTTCATAATTGACGTAGTCTTTATCATATACTTTTCCATAAACCATTAAATTTTACAAATTAGGGTTTAGGTTATCAATAGTTTATTCGGCTTCCATTCCAATTGTTATCTTTATTTTCTTTTGTATATTTTATATCTTTAGATATAGAATTATAATGACCCTCTAGGTCTTTTTTTTGAATTTCATGAATTTCATATGTTTTCATTATTTTGAGTTTTCCTACAACTACCGTAGGTCATTTATGACTTGTTGAGATTGATGGTTTAATTTCAAGCAGTTCATACGAGTTTTAAGACAATTTACCTAATTTGAAGCTTTCAAAGTTAATAATTTGGACTTTGGTCAAGACTTCTAATAAATAACCTCAGTTAGAATTCTAACAATTCCATTACCTATGGAACAAAGATTTTAGGCTAGGTGATATTTGGTTTGGATCCCTAGGCTTTCAAGCCCATTTCAGGCTATTGGATGGTTTTTTGTTAGAATAAAAAAATTGGCGTGAGGGTAATATTTTATCAAAAGAACATCCATTTTTGACAGGGTAGCATATTTGGTTTGTGTTTTTTGGGCTCCAAAAAAATCCTAAGGGTCCGTTTGAGACTCGAAACTCTTGGCTTAGTTATGATGCAAATAGATTTCTAGTGTAGCTATCAACTAGTGCCAGGATCACTTTTTGGAGTCACTTTTATGGAGCCTGCTGATGTCACTTCCTCTCACTTAAGTGGATCCTTGCCCGCTTAAGCGAGGCTAATTATGAAGATCATTAGGGTCTCACAATTTTAATGGATTCAACCTAAGAAGAAGGTTTACCGCTTAACTTCTCCAAATACTTTGCCTTTTTTGGTTCTAAGTGTTTAAGAGACCGAGTAAAAGAAAGTTTTGTTGATTCTTGAAGGATTCTTTGTGAGGCAAATGTATTTTCTTTATAATTGTGATCTATCACCTTTTTGAATGTCAAATTCATCTTTAGTCCACAATTCAATGGTTAAGTTCTTGGTTTTATTTCTTAGTTAAGTGAGTTATTTGGACCAATTAAGGTCCATCATATTTTTATTCTCACCCAACTTTAGGGAATAAGATCATCACCTTATGGAGAAGGTAATTGTGGGTTTCAATTTTGTTTATGCTAATAGATGCCAAGGGGTGATTCATGACCCAATTCTTGGCCTAAATTATAAAATTGTAATATAGGTATTATTTTACTAGCGATGACAGGGGGCGAGTAGCTTGTGGTTAATTCAAGGCTATTGTTCAACTTTTAGGTATGCTAGGGTCTACTTCCTTATATACTTTTTTCTAAGAGGTTATGTATTGTAATGACCCTTTCATTATTATGTGTAAGTATAGCATGTAAAAGTTTAGACTACGGTTTTTTGGATTGAGAATTAGAAATTTTAGGCTAGGCTAGTCTTGGAGAAAATTTGAACATGGTGTGATAAAGGGTATTACTAGAATGTATTGGCTCAAGTATAGGTTTTTTGAGATGACTTTATGATATTTAAGATGATAAGGAATCTGTAGAAACATTCAAAAGTGAATTTGGTTTAGTAAAACTATCAGTATAAAATTTGACATAAAAGGGTATGTTGTGGATGTCAAAATCTGATGGTGTGATGCAAAAGGGTAAAACTAGGAGAAATCCCAAGCATTTTACTCACCAACCCTACTGTAGTGGGTTACATCCTACTACTAGTACACTACTATAGGGATAATTTTCTTTCTACAGTGGGAGTCAGCTTTGGTCAATCCTTCGATCCTACTATGTCGATACCTCTATAGCAAGATAGAGCTGCTATAGTATGATATGCACTAATAAATGCAAAAAATATCCAAGACAATTATTTTATTCCATATTTGTCTAATGGTTGGGTGAGGAAATTTTGGGCAATTCCTACCTAATCCATGAAATTCCTTTATTATAGTATGTTAATCCCATTCTTTAGCTAGTTTTTCAATTATTAATATTTAAAATAACTAGTTTTGGGGTTTTAGGAAAGATTTAAACTCACCTAGTTGATTTTTTGGTGTAATTGGGTAGAAAACCCTTAGGTCTTGGTTAAAAGTTGTTAATTTACAATTACATGCTTAGAATTCACCATTATATTCATGAAATTGGTGTAATAGTGATACAAACCCTAGAATAGGAGAGATAATCATGAATCTGATCGTAGGGTTGTGGAATTAGGTTGTAATCCTCAAATATACTAGGTAATTATCTGAATTATGATCATTTTATTGTTTTTATATCTCAACCAAGCAAGGATCGGTCTTATTAAAGTGGTATAAGCTTGGATTAAAGTAGGTAATAGCTTAATATAGTTGAAAACCACCTTGATTTATGTGTGTAAGTTAACCATTTCTTCTTATACTTATTACAAACATGTTCAAATAAAGTAAATGGTTAGAGAATATCCTAAGTGTTAATCACACGTAATGAGGTCAGATTAAAAGCTCGTTGATTGTGCAAGAGTGATCATTGTTTTCATAATGCTTATGATTATTGTGATATTTGTTGATTATTATGGATACATTGGTATTTTAACATCTTCAAGGAATTCATATTTATTATTGTGGGATGTATTAGTATTTGGACTTCTTTATATGGTCGGGTGATGTAAGATTGGCAAGTATTAGATGTCTGGGTTTTTAGTACATGGACTAGAACTCATCCTTTGCAGTTCATGACTAGTGGATGACTATCAAACCCTTAGCATATGTTACAAGGTATGGTGAGGGTGATAGTTTTGTAGTGGACTGGGTTTACTTATTTCTTATCTTTGTTCCATGAGTGAATCTAGGTTTATGATCGTTATTATTACTATTGTTGAATTAGATCCTTGGGTGGTTGGGCTGAATTTATAAATGATTGGTATATCTTCTTTGTTGTCTACTTACTTGAGTATTTGTGGCAAGATATAACGTAAGATTGTCGAGTCATGGTTTATTGACTTGGTTAATATTGGCAGTCATAGATGTTGACTTGGATTGTGGTCTATATTGACTTTCACTTGACTGAATTCTGTAGTGTTGTTTGAAAAGACTAAGTGTCACATAATGGAAGCAAGGTTATATAATATGCTTCATGGTTGTTCTTATTTATTAAGTTATGGTTGCTTGTTCACATTTTTATTTTGGGTTGGCCAATGAACCTACTAGTACAATGTTGTAGCTTGTACTGATACTATATGTGCTTTTATTTCTTCAGAGTAGAGAATTTTTTGGCAAAAACTTTGAGATGTCAGCTTTTGAGCAGATTGCATTCCGACTAAAGGGTGAGCTACATCTAGCAGTTATAATTCATCTAATTAACTTTTGGTCCATTTGTTTCAGTCTCAGATATTTTCACTTATATTTAGGTTGAACCATTTTTCTTACATTTGTAGTGGTTTTGGTAAAATGACTTTTTGATTCTAGGGGTTGTTTGAGACAATAGTTTTATTTTCTGTATTTATTATTTTTAGAACACTCTTTAGACATTGTATCATTAAATGAAGTGGCTAGTTTATTTTGATTTATGATTAAGTGCTGGGTTGAGTAGTTTGAGTTAAATAGTTCTCCTATCAGAGGGTTATTGTAGGTGTCACTTACAATGTGATTGGATTGTGATAGAGTTGGCATCAGAGCCCTTGCTTTGTTGATTTTTTGTACAAAAATGGGCTCTATAGAGTCTTGTAGAACTTTACAACAATGTTTGTAGTTTTGTTCAAGAGGCTATACGACTTCAAGAAATTATCACTTTATTTCTTATTTTTGGTCAAGAGGCATTTAGGAGATGTTTCTTATTTTTTCATACTCTAGATTGTCCGATTGTGTTGTCTATATTAAAGTTATCCAACTTTTTTATTTTTTCTAATTTGTGGGCTATGTCTCCTTATTGAGACGATACAAGTGTAAAGTTTTAGCTTCCTAAAAGTGTGGTCCTTTCTGAATGAGTTATCAAAATTTGTAAAATGGCTCAAGGACTTGAGAGGATTCCATTAGTGCATTAAGGTGTATTGATTCAGGCGTGTATCTGAAACTTCATGAATCATGCTTTTTAGATCGAGGTAAGATATGTAATTTCTCTCTTTTAAGAAACTTATTCCACGTTTCATGCTTAAGGGGAAAGATTCGTATCCGAATATTGGGATATTATTTCAATCCTAAGAGGTAGTATAAATTGGGGTGTTATGGCCTATGACTAATAAGGCAATCCTGAGGTTAGTGATATAACATCGCATATTTAAAAATTGGAGTGAGGGTAACCTTTTAGTGAAAAAGAGATAGTTGTAATTGCATGACTTTTATTTGAAGTTTGGGGGTTTGTACGCTCTTATAGTGTTAGTAAGGTAATATGATCTTATGGTAGGAGATAGAAGAGAATGTTTAGTAGAAATATTTGCATCTTTAGTTGAAATAAGAAATTAGCTAATGAGGACTAGATATGGTAGCAGTAAAATAAATCATAGGTTGTGAATAGAAGGTTTGGTCGGATAGTAATTTATGAATTTAGCATTCACTTGGGGAGATCATAGAAAGAGGGGACTCGATGGTGTTTATAGAATTTAGAAGGTGCTTTGGATGTATACAGGGGTAAGTGGATGTGATGTAAGGTAGTCAATATTCCATAGACCATAAGGGGTTAGGTTATAAGATCAAGATTGACTATCCTTATTAGGAGGTTATATACACCAAGGGTCCATTGATTGTTACCTAGTAGTTGTAAGTTGGTTTGGTATGTGAAAAGACATGTAAGGAATATTAAAGTGTAGTAGTAATATGGTGAGGAAAAATGTATTTGTGGGCTGTATTTAAGTTAAATAAGGAATTTAGGTGGATTTACCTATTTGGTGGACTAGTATATTATGCGAATACTTTGTTGGTGATCCATTATTATTGTTAGACATTAAGTTTAAACTTATGTTGATTATAGTTATAAGAGTGTTAGCTCAAGAATATTAATGCAAGATTTGTGGGAGTAGATTAATATGTTTGATATAATGTGTGAAAGATCTTAGGTTGATGACTTATGAAATGTTGGAGTGTGTAATTATGATTTATGCATGAGGTCTAGTGTTGAAATAGAAATAGTGAATTAATCATTAGAAGGATAAGAGCCCTAAGTTATAAGGATAAAGTGTGCTCAGTTTTGAGTTATGGGTATCATGTACCCCCTAGTCTATATTTACAAGTTTCTTAGTATGAAAAAGTGTGAGGAGTTGGTATATGGTGTTATGTAGAGTTAAATTGAGTGAGAAGTAGATATACTATGTGAACTCCTGATATAGTTTCAAATTTTTTTTAAGTTATGAGGTTATGATATTAGAGGGGTAACATTAGTATTCTAAGGAGTTGAAAATAGAGTGTGGAGTGTTTTGAAGCATAGATGTATGTGCCCAGAAAATCTTATCTATAAGGCAATGACTTTGTGAGTTGGAGGAAGTTATGATAAGTATTCTTGAAGGAATGTCCTAGAAAGAATTTAGTGTCTTTATATTAAAGTAGTTGAGGGAAATTTGTGTTCTTGTGCATAGTGATACCCCTCCCCATTATACGTAGTATTATGTACATAAATTTAGTGAAGGGATATACGTTTAATATTGGGATAGTGAACTTTGAGCTAAGAGAGATACAATGCGAATCTTGAATTATCTCACAGTGGTAAGTTTCAAGGGAGAGTCATGATAAATCTATTATTACTAGAGACAATTCCTCCTATTTCAGTTTAAGAGGGCATTCTACAAATATCCCCCGTATTCAAATGGTGTCTATAAGTAAGTTTCTAGTTCTTTATACAATCTTTATCTGTGTTTCGACCCTCTAATTATGATCTAAGTGTTTTTATGTATGGAGCCCTTCGTGCTTATTGGATCATATCTTACATCAAAGAACCCACCTTGAGTGGTGCAATAAATATGTGTTGTATAAAAATACTGTTACTCCTATTTCAAAAGCTTGTACTCTACCCCCTTAGTTACTCTTCTAGTGTCAGGATGGTGGTGGTTATACAAGCATAGTAATGTTCTAGATAGGAAAGTGGTTGATCTTTCTAGTAAAATTTCTATGTGTCTACTCATACTAAGGTTATAGATGAAGCAAAAAGACTAAGATAAAAAATTTGTTATGTAAAATAGTTAGGAGGGGAGTATGTGGTGGAAGTCTTTGTGAAAGTGATTGAAATTTCTACTTTTGATGAGGGGGTACGTAAAGTGGGTGTAGTAAGGATAGGCTTGAATATTGTGATTAATAGATATAGAAGCCATTGTGTTATGTAGCTAGTACTCTTAATAAGACATGGTATTGTTTGACTCCAATGATAGGATGGAGCAGTATTCATGGATGGATGTAAGGTATAGTGCCCCGTAGCTTAAGTTAGCATCTTTTAACTCCTGATTAGGATTTAATATGGAAGCAGTGTATAGTTAGACTCTAACTCTTTTAGCAATATGTTTTATGGGGGAATTATGAGATTGAAATGGTGAAGTGTGGTACTAGTAGCTGAAATCATAGTTGAGAAGTTGTGATAACTAAGGGCTATTAGTATAAGACCTTCAAAGTTTCCATCATTTTATTTTTAACCTTCTCGTGCTTGAACCATTGATTTTTGACTCAAATTATGTTCAGGGATGTCAAAAAGGGTAACCCAAAAGAATTTTAGAATTTTTGGATGGGGTTCGGGTAGTTTTTGGTCACGGAGGTAGTGAGCCTTCGCGATAGCCCCTCGATGTAGAGGTTATGATCCACGATAAGGTCCGCGATGCAGACCTAGGTAAAATTTTGTCATTTTGATTTTCTCACTTGGGGTGAGGAACTTTGAGTCTTTTACCCTTTGTACTATATTGGTCTCGTTGTCGCATGATACATGCTTAAATGCTTTACTTGGTGATGCCATTAAGCCATTTTCTATTGATTCCTATACTTTTTTTGTTGAGGGAAAATTCTTAATGTGTATTTACATACTTTGTTCCATACTTCTAAAGCTTCAAAATATTCCTATTCATCATTCGAGTATGAATGATTCCAAGGGGGAGATAATGTAACACCCCACATTTTCGGGCTTGAATTTGAGTCGTTGTTTCTACGTTTATAAACTTGAATCCTATTATTTCTATATAAATATAAGTGTCATGATTAGTATATTAGTGTGAAAAGTGCCTTTGAGGGGAAGAATGTTCATAGTAAATGTAATACCCCTTACTTATCCTAGCTCGATTCAACTCTTAGTTGTATGTTTAAGGGGCTTAAGGCTTCAAATTTTCACTAAGTGTTGGGGATTTAAACATTTTCAAGACCCCTAGGGTATGTTTGGTATGATGGAAAATGTTTTCTGAAAAATGTTTTCCTATTTTCCCTTGTTTGGTTGCAATAAAATGTTTGGAAAACATTTTCCACAACAACTCATTTTTCTCAATTTGAAGGAAAATGACTTCCCTCATGGGCCAAGGAAATTCATTTCCATAAAATGACAAATGTGACTTATGACCCCACCCCCACCCCTCTTCCCCACCCCAATAACACTCATATTCACATGACTCAAAAAATTCACAATTCTAAAAAATTTACATTACTCGAAAATATTTTTCACTGTGCTTTGCTTCAATTTTTCAATGCTTGAAATAAAAAATAGAGAAACCCAATTTTTTTCCATTTCCAATGTTCGTTGAATGTATTGTTATTTTCTTATGCATATAGGAAGACTTACCTATGTTACTTTTGCTAATTGTATATTTCATTTTGTCATCGATGTAACATGTTTCACGTGGTTGAATAAGCTTGTCGTTCCGTTTTATTTCTATTAATTGTAGTATCTTGAGATTGTCCTGAAAAAATATTGAAAAGTGTCTCCTATATTTGCTAATTAATAGTTTCTTAAATTCAGTGATTGTAATATTTTAGTATTCGATATTGATATTATTTGTTATGCTTAAATTAGTTCTTACAAATTGTTGAGTTGTTAGAGGCACTGATATACTAGTTATAGTTAGTAGTATTTTCTAAAAGAATATTATTTCACTCACCGTCAAATACTAGAAAATATTTTTCTAAAAAATAGTCTCTACTCACCAACCAAGCACCATAAAATATTTTTCGAAAAATATTTTCCACTCACCTACCAAACATGAGAAAATAAGTAGAAAACCAACTTATTTTCCATCATACCAAAAACACCCTAGTCTTTGAGGATTTTCATTTTGGACTTCCCAACCCCGAGATATTAGTTTTTGAGTTAATTCATGTTTAGGGATGTAAGAAGTATATCTCAGGGGAGTTTTGGATTTTTCGGACAAGGTTTGGAGCACGTTTGGATCACAAAACTAAGTGTAGTGATTCACCAGCTTATCAGATTATGTTTGTTACTCATGTTTTAAGATATTTCATCTTTAAGCTTATTTCAGTGTCTTGGTGAGTCTACTTACACTTACATGCATGTTTTAAGATTAAGTATGAAATCAGTTTTTACTTATTGCATTCACCCCCGCTTACTCAATAAATTTCAGAAGTACTGATTCATATATACATTTGTGTGGATGCATTGTGCCATAACGTAGGTACCCATTGTACTTCCAGCCAGCAGGTGATGAGTTCTCCTATTTCTAGGACTTTATTCAGATGTTCTTCATGTACTTTACTTTATTACTCATATTTATTGATTAGTTATAGCTGGAGTCATGTACCACCTATCTATAGTCAGTATAGTAGAGGCTTCATAGATGTAAGTCAGAGTCAATTATGTAATTTCAGTTCTCTCTTCAATTTTATCAGATTATAAACTTTATCAGCATTATTTTATCCAGATTTTGTAAAGATTATATTTCCACACAATAGAAATAGTTATTTAATATATAATAAATCAGTTGCTCAATAATATGCCATTTTATGGGTTACTGGTCCCAAGTACCATGTTACGACTAGGGGTAGTTTCGTGTAATGCCCCAAAAATAGGTCTCGACACGTCACAGGGTGCTCATGACTATGAGTTTCCTTAAGATATCCCTGTCTGCATTCTACAAAATCTGAAGCTCAAAATAGAGGAAGTATAGATATGAAATCAAACTCAATGCGGAATACTGTCTGAGCTAAGATGAAACAATCTGAATATAAGTCTGGAAAATTAATACTAGATAGTCTGAATCATATCAGCAATCCGACAAGCCTCTACTACTAATGCTAGAGAATCACTAGGACAAACCCCCAGCTGACTCAAACTGTCTAAAAATACTGAATCATCTATACTAATAAGCTGGAAATCTAAAAGACTAAGTCCTCGAACTATGAGGACTCACTAACTGTCTAGATGTAAATGGAGATGCTAGAAATCACTTACGCAGCTGAAACTGAGAACCTAAACCTACATTATGAGACAATGTAGCACATAGACGTATTTATGGATCAGTACTTTTGGATTGTACCGAGTATATGGGGGTGAATGCACAAGTAAATCAATATCTCAATATTATTATAAATTTATAGAAGAATGCATGCTAAATGTAGAGGACTCGCATAAGCTGTAATATCTGAAAACTGAAAATCATAATCATGAATAGCAAAACATGTTGCATAAATCTAATGATTCATAATATTTAGTTTCTAAAAGATGTACTTGTACTCTATCTTTAAATCATACTGTCTAAGTGTAGAAGGACTCACTTTTATATCTGAAATTTGAAATCTAAAATCTCATAGCTAATGTCATATATAAAGTAATATCTGAATAAAACGGTGAGCCCTTTACACTTAGTTTCTAAAAGATGTTTTGTCATGATTATTCTGTAGTCTTTTCTATTAGGGAAATACTTTTAAAAACTATTCTGCAAATCTTTACTATTAGGATTACTCTTTTTGTAGGGAGGTTATTCTAACCGACACACACTATGTGAGCTATCATAGTTCCCAACGTCTAGTTCCCTTATGGGAAAACCTCACGTTGGGGAGAGGTGTCATACTCTTTCCAAGGAGTATAACCTAATCTAAGTGATTACATCTGTATCTTTCATCGATATAGAAATGGGAATAATCTGATAATTTGAACCTATGCTGGCTCGTAGTTCTGGGGCATGAGAATATACCTAACTTGATGCTAAATACTACTCCTTTTAATTTGTATGCTCATTCTATTGGAAATCCACTTTTAAAACTAGCATGATGGTTTATAATGAAAACCAATTATATATCTATTAATTTAAACTGTAATCTGAAACTGTGAAGTAGATTCCATATCTAAGCTGAGATCAAAAAATTGAATCTTTATCAAAAATCGGAAAATAATCTAGTCATAGGGTGCTTATAACACAATAAATCTTGAAATAACAATATTCAACTAGGGCTTAATAACCCATGCATCAAATTCATGTCAAAATATAACAACATTCATGCTTGATATTGAAGATATTGCTAATTCATCTCAAAATCTAGAAATTTCTGCAACACGCATGAAAATACAAAAATAAACATGAAATTCACCATCTAAATCACTTCAAATCTCACAATCTTTCAATTAGCAATATTGGGTATGAACCCTAATTTGAAACTCCTGTAATTTCATACAAAATCAACTTTAAAATAAATTTTGGGCACAAGGATGAAAGGACTATCCTTGTTGAAAAACAAAGATAGTGCAATCTCATTCATAATGTAAATCGTGTAAATTATAAGCATAAACTTAAGAACTTCTTGATATTCCATAAGTTTTAAATCTCATGAAAATCACATGCTTCAAGAATATACATACTTGGGTATGAATCCTACTTCAAAACAAGTGAAATAAATCTTAAAATCATGAGTTTTAGGCAAAAGGGTGAAAGAATACCCTTGTTCATAACCCCACATACCTTATTATACTTGATTTGATGTAGAATCTTGACTTTAAACTCTTAAAGATGTTCTTGAAAGCTTCTTCTTGAAGTTCTTGGTTTAAGGGCCTCAAATTCTTGATTATATTGAAGAGAACAAAATGGAGTTTGGGATTTTTTTCAAGTTAGGTTAGGGTTCTTGGAGAGAAAATTAATGAAGAATGGGTGATAAAGAATGGGTGTATAAACCTTAAACGGTCATTTAATCTTATGTTTTCACAACTTGGGGTGATGGTAAATGACCTAATTGATCCTATAGAGATTAAAGTCCCAACTGGAATGCCGTTTGGTGGCTTGGCATGATGCGATGGAATGCTCATTGCTATACCTAGCGCGACGCAGCGAAACCGCGTTGAGCTGCTGGAATCGAAATCCAAACATGACCCAACCTTGTCCAAAAATTTTGAAACATCCCTGAACATGAATTAACTCAAAAACTAACATGCCGGGGTCGGGAAGAACAAAATTAAAATCGTCAGAGTTTAGGGGTCTTGAAAATGACTAAGTCCCTAACACTTAGTGAAAAATTCAAGCCTTAAGCCCCTTAAGCGTGCAACTAAGTGCTGAATCGAGCTAGGATTAGTATGGGGTATTACAATATCTCCCCTTGGGAACATTCATCCTAGAATGAGATTGGCTTGGCTGAAATACTAAGGAAAGACTAAGATGATGCACGGGACACTTACGAACTGATTCATCAGTGAATATCTGAATCTAAAACATGATGAATGGACTGAACTGAATTCACAATTTACATGGATGGGAACAAACTACCCCTTCGAATGAACATAGTTATGGAACTTCAGATAGTAAGACTAGATTGAAAGATGGAAAAACTATACAAATTTTTCTGTTTGACTGTTAGACTAAACTGCTGGCTATACGGGCTGAATCATACTGAAAGTTTATACTCAACTATAAATTCCACTTCAAAACTGCACTTCACTTGAGGCTACTAAAAGTATTCACATGGCACTGATAACTGTACCAACTGAAGTCTGAGTTGAACCAAATTCTCTCACTATATTCAACCCTTCCCAAATCTATAAAGTTCTCATTTCACACCGTAATACTAGTCTGAATCATGAATTCAATACACCCTGTTCTTTCAAAATTTCTCACCTCATGAATAATTATTATTACTACTTTAACAGCTACATTCAACCTCTTACTAGGAATTCACTAACGCGCAATGCATTTATCCACTAATACACCAACATGATATTCAAGCCTATCTTCATAACCACATATGCTCTTCTAAAACAAACACCCATAAAATTTCAACTAACCAAGACATACACAAAAAACATCACCTCAATATTCCTTCAAACTTATAGACTTACATAAAACAAGCATACAACAATCTTTCCCAATATGAAACATTTACCTTCCCCCATCAACACAATTGTTCATCATCACTATCTTGTCCTAAGGAGAGGTCACTGAAAGGTTAAAATATAAGGACCTGCAAATTGAAGGGATACTAAGAATAACTTGACACTTTATTGAGGCCTGAGAAATAGAATATCCATGACATGGATTCATTACAGAGATCAAAATTGATGATATATATGGCAAAATCTTCATTTCGCTGATCATTAAGAGTGTAATGAGTACCTGGAACTGAACATACTGTAAAGCATGAGTACATGAGTCATGAGCTACATGACCTGAGTTTGGAGTTCATAAATTCCTGGAACATGATTCGTACTACTAAATGAAATAGAACTCCTCATAATAGGAACTAAGAGCATAAGAGATTCTCTATTTTGTGCATGAACATGAACTATGATCATGGAACTGACATGTAAGGCATGAGTAGATATCGTGATAACTGAATTACAAATACTGAAATAAGAATAGGTTGGGCATCATCCTCCCTTACTGCTATTCTACAGCATACTGACATCCCTACTAGAATCTGAGAGCTTAAGTTGGTTACTTATTCTGTAATCTCCCTCTTAGCTTTAAGACATCATTCTAAGTTTGTGGAATCCTTTACTAAACGCTAAAATTGACTACAATCATTATACTATAGAGTATGGGATATAATAATACACATAAATAATAAACTTACCCTGAAAAAGTACTCCTAAAAGTGTAAAAACCACTGCTAATACTTCCTTCTGAGATACAACTCTATCTTTCTATAGCCCCAATAGTCATCATATAATAACCTGAGAACTTAATAACTTAGAATCTTCATGAGTATCACCACATCAGGAGTTCACACCATCTAGAGCTTCGACTTTTATTTCTATTAGCTCAATCTTCAAAGATTTAAACTAAGATTCCAACACTTAACATGGATATCCCCTAGCCTTTAATGAACCATACTACTTCCGTCATAGCCTACTAATATCACATCTCTAAACTTATATTTTTTTCTAAACAATGAGAATTAATATCTTACCAGGAGACTCAACATTATATATCCATAACTCCCTAACTTTGCTATTAAGAACACCATATACTATATAAATAGCCCTCTTCCTATTTAGCAACTCCAGGGTACTACTAACCAAACACGCTCTTTAATAATCTTAGAAAATGATGCAACCCCAATATCACCTTGGATACACCTCTACATCATACTAAATTACGAATAACTAAACTTTAACTCTTGCATACACTATTCAAGGCTACTAGATCACTTTCATATAACTAGCATCACTAACCAAGAAGTCGTTACTTCCACCTTGATGACCATCCACTGTTCAAACTTAACGTTTAGTTCTAAAAAACCCAACCTCACATACTATTCTCACTTGGAAACTATAAAATAAAGCATCAAGAAACACTAGTCCACTAGAACCTCACAATAATAATAATTGATCATATGATCGTATATCCTTTCTTATTAAAATCTGTTAGCACATTCTCCTATGCATTATGACTATTTAACCATTTATACACCTAAATTACTTTCATAACTCTATAAGTTTCAACTAAACTCCTGTTGCAACCTCAAGGGAAGGTTAAATTAATAATACTAACCCACCAAATACTTCATTAATAACCTATACCTTTCTAACACAATAATTCCTTTCCTACTTCAAGCAATTAACAATTCACCTTAACTAATAATTCCTTCTCTACCTTCCACTAAACCAACACATAGGACATATCACCTTACTACTAACTCGATCATTTTCAAAAGTTTATCTATATACACTCGACCAACCGCCATTACTACCTTCCTTGCCACTACACTTCTAAACCCATACTTCCAACTATAAGAAGGCTCTACCACTTATGAATCATAACACTCAAGTTCATAACATCCCTCTAGTGAAAACTCTATTTAACACTTTGGGTTCATACTATCTCCTCTCATGAGAATTATCTGGATTAAAGAGGTTAATAAAGAATCAAATACATAACATATTCTTTCTTATTTGTACAACTCATACAGATGAGGACATAAGCTTTCGACTTAAGGGTCTTATAATACATTACGAGCTTCTGTCAAGCCCCTTGTGTGACTTCTGAAATTACTGACAGTAAATCTAAGAGCATCATCTTAGGAGGAATTAAAATCTAGTACTCATGTTATCTTAGAAAGTCATAGATGGAGAATTATGGAGTAACGCATGAACCAAAAGAAGTTAAATAAAGAACAACTTTACTGCACGATCTAGATATGAAAAAAAGGAGACATTTCTTAAATGCCCTGTAACCTCTCAAAGAAAAGTACAGATATCATTGTACTATTATGCAAGACTCTACTAGACATGACTTCATAGAAACCTTAGGACACTTGAACTTTATGATCTGATACCAAGTTTGTAACGCCCCGAGACTACCTCCTGGATGCCACACAGTGCTTAGGACCACAAGTGATCCTAAGCTAACCCTTGTACTAGCATACTACTTAAGCTACTGATTGAAATATATAAAACTTGAAGTAACAAGCAGAAGAAATGCCTTTACCGAAACATCTTCAAAGCAAAACTATTAAAATAATTACAACTCTGGTTATACAAAACAAAATCGAAATCAAATACATTAACTCTATTTACTGCCTATGAAGCCTCTACTAATATTGACTATAGGTAGACAGGACATGACCCCCAGCTATCCCAAATCAATACGACTGAATAAAGAAAAAAAGATGCTACTCGAATAATAATTGACTCGATCCCTCGAATTAAAAGGACTCATCATATGTTGATTTGAAGTTGTACACTGTCTAATTATGATGTGTGGACTACAACTGGTACCTATATTATGAGATAATGTAGCACATATACATATATGGGTCAGTACTTCTGGAATGTACTGAGTATATGGGGGTGAATGCATAAGCAAAACAATTACTCAATATATTCATAGACTTTAAAATAATGCATCCTAAGTGTAAGTGACTCACCTTGAGTTTTAATAAAATTGAAAGCTAAAAAATCATAAAACATAAATAATAAAGCATACTGAATAAAATTTATGAGACACACAATTAGTTTCTTAAAGCTTTACTTTTACTCTTTCTTTTGGGAGGTTCTTCTAACCGACATAAACCATGTGAGATATCATGGAGTCCAACATCTTACCAATATTGGGGAGAGCTGTTCTACCTTGCCATCAAAATAGAACCTAAGCTAGAGTGATCAATATACTGAACCCACTATGGGCATCAAACCCTACGATGGCAAGTAGTTCTGAGGAAGTAGGATGCGCTAAACCCACACTTCCCACTCGGTGCTAAATACTACTCCCATATTACCTATATGCTCATACTGTAGAAAATCCATCATAAAATAGCATAAGGGTTATAATGAAAAATTGTTATACTTCTCTTTTATTTAAATTATAAACAGAATGGGTAAATATGGATTCCATCTAATAGCTAAAGATCAAAAGATCAACTCTTGCTTTAAATCTTGATAATAGCTTGTCATAGAATTCTTAAAACATAATCTTCTTAAAGTCTTAATACTCAAACATAGGGCTTAAATCCCATGCATTTAAACTCATGCCAATTCATAATAAAACTTCATGCTCAATAACAATCTTGAAATACTTTAACAATAACAAGTCAAGATAGTGCAATCTCATTCATAATGTAAATCATGTAAATTAAAATCATAAACATAAGTACTACTTGATATACCAAAATATTTAAATCTCATGAAAATCACATGCTTCAAGAATATACATGCTTGGGTTTGACGCCTACTTCAAAACAAGTGAATTAAATCTTAAAATCATGCAATTTGGGCACAAGGGTGAAAGAATAACCTTGTTCATAATCCCACATACCTTATTAGGCTTGATTTGATGGAGAAGCTTGGCTTTGAACTCTTAAAGATTTTTTTGAAGGCTTCTTCTTGAAGTTCATGGATTAAGGGCCTCAAATTTTTTATTCTCTTGAAGAGGGTGTAATGGAGTTTTGGAATGTTTGGAGTTAGGTTAGGGTTTCTTGGACATAAAATTGATGGAGAATGGGTGTGTAATGCTTAAACCGTCATTTAATCATATGTTTTCATGACCTGGGGTGATGGTAAAGGTCTTATTTGCCTCTCAGGAGATTAAAGTTGCAACTGGAATGTCGTTTAGGGACTTGGCGCGATGCGATGGAATGCTCATCGCTATACCCACTGTGATTAGGCAAAGTCACGTTGAGTTGCTGGAATTAAAATCTAAAAACGACCCAAACCTCATACAAAAATTCTGAAACCTACCTGAGACATACTTCTTACTTCCATCAATATGATAGTTTAGGGGTCTTGAAAATGACTAAGTCCCTAACACTTAGTGACAAATTCAAGCCTTGCCTCTTAAGTATGCAACTAAGAGCTGAATCGAGGTAGGATTAGTATGGGGTATTACAATGAGGTCCAAAAGTCAGTGCCAAATTTTGGAGCACATCAATACCTCAAAGATCCACACTATCTCAGACGAACTCTAGCACCGTGTGTCATACTTGGAACAGGATTTGTACTGAAAGGACACGATAGGGATAAGTATGTTTCCACTTTTACTCAGTCGGTATCATAGACTAATTGAGCAAAGTAGGAAATAAGACATGTAAAATATACTATGACCATGTCACCTACAATAAAAAAAGTATCAAATGGTAGCTCATACTTCCCCACTAACAATTCTAATATATGAATACATAGATAGGGAAACAACACTATTATACTTATGAAAAACACATAATAAGCACAAGTCAAGTAAACTAAGCAAAAATAAGTAAGATGCATATACAATCCAATGCAATATAATGTTGATGGTATGAATTATGAAATCCATTGCATGACTTTATGTATACACTTACCGAGCTCACAATTACCAGGTAGGACCCATGGGGGGTTTTGCAATCCATATACTATTTCTCATATCTCAATCTCAATCTCAACACCCCTATCTGACCCATGTTCATGAAGAGTTTTTTTTATAAAAATGTCTCATTTTCTTAAAAAAAATAGTATTTCTCAGCGGTATCGGTATCTCATGAATGTATATGTATTCAATGAGCATATAATGCTTACAATATTCTAAAATGTTGACACCTAATCCAATCAATATGTAAGTATGTATAAATGAGCAATAAATCAACTTAATATGTCCAAAATGCATGATTATTAACTCAATGTTTGGCATTGTCATAATAAATATGCATTAATGGCATTATTTGTATTATATCAACCCATAACTCGGTTGTAACCATCATCATAAAAACAACTTATGCTTAAATATGTTCTATATTCAAATCAAACCCCCATAGGCATTATATCTAGTATGAAGGACTATAGATGCATATAAAGCCAAATTTTTTAAATAAGCCCCTATATGGGAAACATACAATAACAGATACCAAAAGTCATCAACAAGAAAATATAAGACCTGCACGGGCACAAAGCAATAAAATAACCTCAAATTTTAAACCCAACAGCTATTTTTCCCAACCCATATCATGCCTTACTTACTAACTACCTAGCTTAATCTGAAAGAAGTTACCCAGAAACTACCTCAAAATGATGAAATCCTAGCTAAAGTGCCTCAATATGGAGCATTATGACACGACCCAAAACCTGAACCATGTTGTATGGGCACCCCAAGCTCACATGAATAGGATGTCACCCCAATAACCCAACCCAACATCTCATCGTACATAGGAGTCTAAGGGACTCCAAATCCCAAGTCAAGTTTATGAAAATAATATCATAAGTCAACATTAGATTCATGTTAACTAACTCGCAGCCAAGTTCACAGTTGTTCACAATACCTCTATACAAAGCAAAGTCAATAAATATATATGTTGGGACAAGCCCCCGATCATATCCAAAAAAGTCTAAATGAGTCTAAGTCTAATCATAAGTGACCAAGAGATGAAGATTTTTTAGAGTAAGGAAGTTCACCACTTCAAGTAAATACGCAAACCATTTCGATCTACTAATCACTGCACATGAAGAGATGAAGATGCTCTGTCCCCTATGTCACATGGGAACATAGCGCCGGGAGACGGTTAGTGGACGAAACGCTAGCATGTAACTCAAGGATAAGTGATAAAATAACATCATCAATCAATATCTAGTCAATATATCACATTTCACCTCATTCATACACTATTTCATACATATAGATATATCACATTTCACCTCATTCATACACTATTTCATACATATAGATATATCACATGCTAATCAAGATATCAAAATTCAACATCATTCTCAAGATTTCATTCATTAGACATGAAGTGGGGGACTTCGACCCTCCACATTTATAGGTTTAACAATTCACATTATGCATAGGACTTTAAGCACATTCACATAAACTTAGACAAGGGACTTCCACCATGCTTACACATTCATTAGCCAAGGACTTTAACTGCACATGCAATCATTCAAACAAGGGGCTTTCGTCGTACTCACATCCAATTAGACATAGGACTTCAATCACATGTCCACACGTTTAATTGGGCATGCGACTTTGGCCTCATGCTCGCACATTAGGCAAGGGACTCTAACCTCATGCTACACTTGGACACCCAACCATAAGGCGTTCTATTCGGAAAAGTTCTCTAACCTCAAGAATCACTTTAAGAAAGGGACTTTAAAGCGAGCAATATCATTAGGGAAGGGACTTCAACCTCGAGCCATTAATAAGGTAAGTGACTTCAACCTCAAGACATCACATAAGGCAAGGGACTTTGACCTCAAGACATCACAGTAATCATTAGTTGGCATTTAGGACTTTAACCTTTTGCCCAAGCATCAACATACATTAAATACAACATTTAAGGACTTTAACCAATTTAGCCAATTCAACACTACGCATGACTGTATGGTCCTTATGGGAGCCTTCATTTACTCAACAATCTTAAGAGGACAATGCCTTCACTTAATTCAACATACAAAGAAAATTACGGTCATTAATACCCTTAAAACAATTCTATGCCACATTCTTACCGCACTTGGGTTCAACCCACAATATAAGTTCATATTTATATGTAGGGACTTTACCCTTTCATTTGCCAACAACCAAGGTTATCAATTTCATCGCACATGGTTCATAATTCCTTAAACATATAATCTATCATTCATCCATGTTCAATTGGGCCATTTCCCTAGTTCAATACATCAACAACATATACCTAGACAACTCAGTTAGACATTTTAACAAACACCTTTGATTTATACCTTCAACAAGGGCATTTGCATGGTATATATTATCAAGATTAGGGTTACTCAAGACCCTCATGTTAATCCATATACAACAAGCACCCACACATGTAATTCATCATTAATATCACATTTAAACATAAGTCTAATCAAGATTTAACATCATACATCATTAGTCAATAAAACTCTTTTCATTTTATTTAAAAACCACCATGTACACTTAGTAATCCAAGTATGAAATGAATGGGTTTAGATATATTTAAAAAGGGTAAGAGATACATGCCTTAAAATAATTAAATCACTAAGAAACTTGACTCTTCCTTGACACTAGATGAGCTCCTTTGAAACCCTAGCCCCAATCTTGCTCCAAGAACAATTTAGAGTATTTTAAGTCTTATAAATTAAGACTTAGGAGTCTACAATGCCTTATATAGTGAAGGAACTTAGGGTTTAAGTCAATGGAAATAACCACAAGGCCCTTAATAAAAAGATGAAAAGTGAACTCATGTAGGGGTATGACTCCCCATACGGCTCCCTTATCAATCGTACCCTAGGGTATGAGTGTGACCCTAACTCATACCCTAGTCTTCTTCTAGGTCAACCATACTATTGTACATACAAATGGAAACCTTTGATTCATATCCAAAGGGTATGACTCACCCCTAACTCATAAGCTTCACTCATGAAAAAAATAGTCTCCTTCATTTGAGGTTTTACTCTATACGGTTGAGTAGTATTCGACTCGTATAATTGTTTACGACCAAGGGGAGACTATGTCGTATAGTGTACAGTGTGTTGCCCTCATGGACTGATCAAGGTATTAAATAGGAAGGAAATATGGGTACGACTCACGACCAAGGGTACTACTTAAGTCTCTAGTCGTACCCAACTCAGAGACACAAAAAAAAGTTGTTGTCTTCTCAATGGTTCAAGCCTAGGTGTTTCAATTCTCCCCCACTTAAATCATACGTCCTTCAATGAGGGGTGAGGCAAGAATAAACACAAGTTAACACATCAACATGCATCAACCAACCCTTACACATGTTAGAAACAAGCACACAACAAAGATACAACACAACACATATCATGATCATCATTAATCAACTATTTCATCTCATTGGACTTGGGACTCAAACCCACTACTTGTCAAGCATTATTTACTCATTTCACAACTTAGGGACTTCAACCCATCAAATTTCAAAGATAGAAAGCAACTTAAAGAATTGGGTACTTTAACCCACCACCTATCAAAAACATGAATCAATTCAATGCACTAAGGACTTAAACCCATCACAATAAGACACACATAGTTTCAAGCATTAGAGACTCAAGCCCACAGTCTAACAAGACACAAATCAATTCAAACTTAGGGACTTTAGCTCTTTATCTAACAAAAAAACTCAATTTCAAACATTGGAGACTTTACCCCATTGTCTATCAAAGACATAAATCAATTTCACATATTTAAGACCTTAATCCAATGTCTATGAAAGACATAATTGAATGCAAGGAGATTAACATATACCTCTATCATAAGTCCAGATTGGAAAAAATATAGATACTTGGACTTCATGTCCTCTTCCACTTTTCACGTAGCTTCCTTGGACTTTTGGTTCCTCCATAGAACCACCACCATAGCCACTTCTACTGTTCATAGCCAGAAAACTTGCCGATCCAAGATCCCCACTAGGATATCCTCACAAGACAAAGAACCCAAAATACCAATGTCTTGCAATGGGATACAATCAACGATGGTTCACCTATGCATCTTTGTAACATAGAGACATGGAAAACCAAAGAAAATGGAGTCTGATCAAGAATACACTCTAACTCATAGGCAACGTTGCCAACCCCTTTCAAGACCTAAATAGGGACAAGCATAATAAGGACTAAGCTCCCTTTTATCACTTTATTCCTCTCATGGGAGACACCCTGATCAAGATTACACAACCACAACATGCCATGCATCCGCATAGGACTTTTGGTGACTTTGAACTTTTTTAAACCAACACTCAAACTAGGTGAACTTAGCATACAAATGATGATCCTTCAAAGTTTACAATATGACATGGAGGTGATCTACATGATCCACCACACTCTTAGACTAATTTAAGATATCATCAATAAGGACAATGATAACTATGTCCAAAAAGGGATGGAAAACCCTACTCGCCAAGTCCATGAATGTCGTCGAGGTATGGGTTAACCCAAAGGACATTACAAGAAACTCATTAGCTACGGGAACGGATTCTAGAGAAAGTATCTTCCGAGTTAGAATCTTTAACTTGGACCAAATGATACAAACACCCCTTAAAAACAACTTTGGGGCTTTGAGGTAAGAATTTAAACTCCTCTTAGGTACTAAGGATCCATATTCCCATACAAAGACCGGATCATTAGGGAATTGAAACGTGACCCTACAAGCCCAACAATCTAAAGAAACATAAAAGGGGTGCAACTAATCCTTCCCTATGATGAAATCAAACCAACCATATCTAACTCTATCAAGTCAGCAAAAGTGTCTTTACCATAAAAAGATACAACACACCTCTCTCTGGATCCTATTCAAATAATAACAGAGTCTTCTATCGGGGTATGAATAGAAAAAGGAACCGACAGACCCTCGAGACCAAAATCAAGTTGTATATCCATATACGGGGTTACATAAGAAACATTAAACCCTAGATCAAGAAATAATACACATCACGAGAGAAATATTTCACCGTACCTGTGTCAGAATTAGCAAAAGCCTCGGGCTCCCAAGGGATAGTAAGTGCATTAGTACGGTTCTGACCAATGTCAGAGTTAGAAGAGGCAACCCTTGGCGGAAAAGCTAGAGAAGTGGTAACCGACATCTTTTTTGCCCATACGATAATCCTTATGGGACACTTCCATTGAATGTGACCCAATTGACAATTTATAAAACACTGACCCTTTCCTTTCTCGCAATAACCACGATGTGATCGATTATAAAATCGACAAGCAGGATAGTTGAATGAGGATTGGGCCCCTGCTGACCTGTTGTAGGGCACCTTATGCCCCATGAGCATCCTAAATATCAAGATGCCTGCCCCCTAATGGGTTTGAGTAGGGAGCACTGATCGACCCAATACTTCCTCCTAGACCACTTCCAACCAACCTGAGCCAACTGAGCAAAGGGGCGATGGAACCCTACATTTTGAAGTGACCGAGGAGAAGTATTTCCCCAAATAGTAGGATTAGTGAGAACAGGTGGAACTCCATGAGAATAGTTAGATGTCATGACCCTTGACCGATAAATTTTTCCATATTTCCCCCAGTTAAGACTTTAACCCATTGCCTAAGCATCAACATACATTCAATGCAACATTTAAGGACTTTAACCACTATAGCCAATTCAACACTACCCATGACCAGATGGTCATTATAGGAGCCTTTATTTTCTCAGCCATCTTAATAGGTGAATACCTTCACTTAATTCAACATATAAAGAAAATTACAGTCATCAAGACCTTTACAATAATTCTATGCCACATTATTACCACACTTGGGTTCAACCCACAATTAAAGTACATCTTTATATGTAGGGATTTTATCCTTTCATTAGTCTACAACTAAGGTTATCAATTTCATCAAACATATTTCATAATTACTTTAACATATCATCTATCATTCATCTATGTTTATTTGGTCCATTGACCTAGTTCAATACATCAACAACATATGACTAGAAAACTCACTTAGACATTTTCACACACACATTGGTTGCATACCTTCAACAAGGCCATTTCCATGGTATATATTATTGAGATTAGGGTTACTCAAGATCCTTAACTTAATCCATATAAAAAAAGAACCCACACACACAATTCATTATCAATATCACATATAAACATAAGTCTAAGCAAGATTTAACATCATACATCATTAGGCAACAAAACCATTTTTATTTAATTTCAAAATCACCATGTACACTCACTAATCCAAGTGTGAAATACATGGGTTTAGAGATATTTAAAGAGGGTAATAGATACATGCCTTAAACAACTTGAATCACAATGAATCTTGACTCTTCCTTGACACTAGATGATCTCTTATAAAACCCTAGCCTCCAATCTTGCTCCAAGAACCCTGTAGAGTGTTTTGAGTCTTGCAAAAGAAGACTTAAGAGGCTAAAATGCCTTATATAGAGAAGGGACTTATGGTTTAAGTCAAGGGAAATAACCACAAGTCCATTAATAAAAACTTGGAAAGTGAACTCATGTAGGGGTATGACTCCCTCATACAGCTCCCTTAGCAATTGTACCCTAGGGTATGAGTAGTACCCTAACTCATACCCTAGGCTACTCCTAGGTCAACCATATTATTGTGGGTACGATTGGAAACCTTTGAGTTGTAACCAAACGGTATGAATCACCCCTAAATTATAAGCTTCACTCATGACAGAACAGTCCGCTTAGTTTAAGGTTTCACTTTATACGGTTGAGTAATATACGACTCGTATGCATTGGTTATGATGTAAGGGAGACCATGTCATATAGTTGACAGTATGTTACCCTCATGGACCGATCAACGTACAAAAAGGAAGGGCAAGGTAGGTACGAGTCATGTCCAAGGGTACAACTCAAGTCTCTAGTTGTACCCAACTCAGAGACACAAAAAAAGTTGTTGTCTTCCCAATGGTTCAAGCCTAGGTGTTTCACATTTGTCACGATCCAATTTATGAGAGATGATGAAACCTACTATACTCTGCCGGTAGGTAAGCCAAACCATAACCCAAAGCTAACACAATGGATTAATTTGATAGGACATGCCTAACATACATAAAAATGAACAACATATTTATAAATAAATAAAGAGTTCTAAATAGATAAATCAGTCAATAAAAGATACCATCCCATGACCTGGTAGAGCCAGTAAAAGAGCATTTAATAGTATTATAACTTAAGGAATAAAATAGTCAAAAATATATGTCTCGATAACAAAATACTGGATATAAAAGATAGAGAAAAATGGGCAACTCAAAATCCAAGAGCTCACCCTATCTCCAGAAATATCTGCAAGACATGATCAACAGTCAATAACAATAGCTAATACTCAGGTCTGCACCAAAAAGGTACACTAGTGTAGTATGACTACCAAAACAATAGGTACTCAGTATGCATCATAGGTTGACTAAGCTAAGTCAAGATATAAGTATGATAAAATGCTAGATAACATAATTAAGTCAAGGTAAGGAAACAAACATGAATCAACTCCAACATCGATGTGCAAAAATAAGTAAATAAACTAGAGTAAAAGTATAATGTAACATAAAGTGTTGACACATGCAATCATAATTACAAAATTTACTCCCATACGTCAATTGGTGCGAAAAAGTAAAGAACTCATCACAGACTCCCTTACGCCTGGAGAGTACACTCAAGGTAGAATAAAGAAACCATTTTTCATTTACAAATAATAACTAACTTATTTGACCATCATTCCACAACTTACCAACATTTGACAAAGTACCCGTATTCCATAATTTTACAAACATATAGCAACCTTATCATCACTTATGACCAAGTCACCATTAATTAACTATCCATTTTTTGTCAACTAGTCATTTTACCACTAGAGAAAATTTATTTCAATCTACATCATAACTAATTCCTCATTTTCCAACTTAGACAAATTGCTACTTTTAATCTCACACCCTGATATCATTAATCGTAAAAAGTATATTATCATGGGATAATATGCATATCTAGACTTAAACCGGTAAATATAATCAATATCTAGACTTAAAGCGGTAAATAATTAATAGCCAAACTTAAATCGATAATTAACGATAGTGTGATAATCATCCTTCAGACTCAAATCGGGTATAGAATCAATAGCATAAATAATAGCATAATCAATAGGCATCAACACTCATATTAATCAAAATAACCTTCAAGTATCAAGGTTTCTCAATATTTCCTCAATATACATTTCCAAGTGTCTAACAAATGCAAGAGGTTTAAGAGAGAACTAATCATTAATCTCGAGTTTAGGTGGGTCAAGAAGACCACTTTTAAATCCCCAATTTACATTCTAAGGCAAGTCTTACCCTAGACTAGGCTAAGATATCTAAATACACTCTTAGAAGTATAGCAAGCCACAATTAGCACAAAGGTAGAGACTCTTCTCAAGCACTTTAACTAAGTATAATGAAAACTAAGGCAAAATTCATTAGTATAAGAAACTAAGGCAAACATACCCTAAGCATGAGTGTCTGGAGAATTTTTATCTAACTTGAATGATCTAAAGCATTCTCATTCTAAACATGAGAAATGAAGTTCAATTCACCTATGGTTTAAGGGAACAAGTCAAGTGTTTCAACTTTATGGGATCAAAATAGCCTAAACGGTCCAACTAGCCCAAGTCTTGCATTTCATCAATCCAACATCTAAAATCAATCCCAAATATAACACAATATCATAAGAATAATATGAAATAACTCAATCTAACAATGGATAAACCTAGCCTACCTTGACATTAAAAAAAGCTCAATGAACCAGTAATGCATCACTTTTTCTTTGTGAGAGGCCTCCTTAAGATGTCGAGCTATCAAAAATACATTCTACTAATCAATACGAGAATAATGATACACATATTTCACCATTGTGCTTTGTGTCTAAAAGTCATACAAATACCCCATATGGGTCCTACTTACAAAAATTGCATTTTCGAAATCAACCCAACATTCTTAAAAGCTCAAGGAATTATTACCCTAAATAATGGGTGAAATCAAGCTAAATTGGGGATAAAATCGAGCCTTAAAGGTTTTGGGGTTTTGAGAAAGAAATCAAGAAATTTTGCCAAAAAAGGGTGGATTCTTGCCTCAAATAGAAAGAAAAACGCAAATAAATGTTAATCAAGCTCACATATCACCCACAAGTCACAATTTTAAGTTATCGCACTATTTAGAGTTTTTTTCTCTCAAGAAAGGGGTGAGAAATGGCTAAATTTAGAATATTTAGGGTCTATTGATACCCATACCAGGTGCTAAGGTCCTACTATTACGGAACTAGACCTTCGATCGTAGCTTCTTGAGGTTGTAAGTGCAATTTCTGATCACACACATACCCCGCGATCACACTTTGTTTTCTTGCCAAGGTTACCATGATTGTAACCCTTGGCTTGCGATTGCAGCTGCACCAAATGGCAACTGAAATTTGGTAAATCTTCTAAGTTTCCATCAAGCCCTCAGGATTCATTCGAAATCCTTTATATGAAAATAAGTTATGGAACCATAGAAAATTCAACATTCTAGATGGAATGGCACACTTAAAATTTCCATCTGAGGTCATTTTGACCAAATGCGAGTCCCATAACTATATTTTATTTTTCTTAACTTTCCGACGAATACATCAAAATAAGCTCGGGTGTCTCGAGACCTAAACTAAAGGCATAACTAGCCTAAAACCAACATTTTAAAGCTACTGACGTAGTTAGAATTAGAATACAAGGTTGTTTTACTGAATTTATTTCCCAACGGCCATTTTGAACTAGTGAAGACTTCTAAATAGGGAATTGGCTCTAAAAAATAAATGAGTTGCTCGGTAATCGCATTGTCAGTCCCAATAAGTTATAAATGACTTGGGGAATCTATAGAAAATCTTTAACAAAGAAAACAAGAATAAATGTGGAAAATAACCTGAAGGATTATAACAATATCCACTACTAAAGGAACTTTCGTCCGCGAAAGTTAAGGATTAGTATATACCTAAATTCTCAAACATGTGAGGATACTAGGTCCACAATTTTCTCTTAATCTCTCAAGTAGCCTCCTCCACTGGGTGATGCCTCCACTGAACCTTAACTAAAGAAATATTCCTAGTGCCCAACGGCCTGACATCACTAGCCAAATAGAGAACTGACACCTCTACAAAGGTCAAACCCTCATCTAACTGGACTGAGTCCCATCTAAGAATATGAAAAGGATAAGGAATATATAACCACAACATGGATACATAGAAAACTAGGTGAACAACAGCAAAATATAAAGGTAGAGATAACTCATAAGCCACATCACCAACTGCATGAAGAATCACAAAAGGTCCAATGTATCTAGGATTCAAGTTGTGCTTTCTCCCGACAATCATCACACCCTTCACAGGTGATACATAGAGGAATACCCAATCACCAAATACAAACCTCAAGGAATGAATCTTACGATCTGTATAGGCCTTCTACCTACTTTGATCTTCTCTCAACCTATCTCGAATCACTCTGAATCTATCCAACAACTCCTGAAGAAAATCAGTACCACGGGGCCTAACCACGAAAGTATCAAACTATCCAATCAAAGAGCGATATTTCCTAGCATAAAAAGCCTCTAAAGGCGCCATCTTAATACTCAAATGATAGTTGTTATTATATGAAAACTCTACCAAGGATAAATGTTGCTCTAACTAGCCTCCAAAATCTATAACACAGGCCTGGAGCATATCCTTAAAAACCTCAATGCTCTACTCCGACTGACCATCTATCTACGGATAAAAAATTATAATATGATCCATCAAAGTACCTAACGCCTCTTGAAAATCCCTTCAAAATCTCAAAGTGAACATAGAACCACGATCCAAAATAATAAAAATAGGCACACCATGCAAAAGAAACATCTCTTGAACATAAATATGGGCCAATCTCTCAGCACGGAAGGATATTTAATCAACAATAACCCAAATACCATCAGAACTATAGGAAGTGCAAGGTAAATCACTGATAAAATCCATGATAATCTGCTCTTATTTTTACTCAAGAATGGGTAATCTCTAAATCAAACCACCGTGTTTCTGATGCTAGGACTTTACCAGCTGACAACATAGGCAATAGGCTAAAAAGTCTACTATATCTCTCTTCATTCCACTTCACCAATAATATTGTCTCAAATATCTATGCATCTTGGTTGTACCGAGATGAATGAAATATCTACAGTTGTGAGCTTCATGAAAAATCAATTTAATTAAGTCATAAATCCTTAAAACACAAATACGACCATCAAATCTCAAAATGCCTTTAGAATTTATGGTGTTCCTCTTGGACTTACCACTCAACACCTGATCACGGAGGAAGCAAAGATTACTATCCTTAAATTAACGATCTCAAATTTACTTAAATAGTGAGGAACTTTTCTCCACACTAGCCAAAATCCTCCTAGGACCTAAAATATCAAGGCGAACAATCAAATTGGATAAAGACTAAATGTCACATGCTAATAGCCTTTGAGAAAATAAAATACAAGCCAAGATACCCATACTTACTGTCTTCCAACATAATGTATCTTCTACTATATTAGCCTTGTCTAAATGACAAAAGATAGAAATATCATAATCCTTAAGCAACGCTATCATCTATGTTGTCTAGCATTAAGCTCTTTTTGGGTCTTAAGATGCCAAAGACTGCGATGATTGGTGAAGATCTCTACATGCCATACAAATGATGCCTCAAAATTATGAGTAGGATAGTTTCTCTTGTTCACATTAATTTGTCTAAAATCATAAGCAATGATATGACCTTGCTGTATTAATATTGGAACACCCTTGGTTTCTGGACCTTAGAAAATTTATAAATTTCTGGTCTCTAGACAAAATACGACTAGGGAAAATGACTCATACATTTGGATATGGGTGGTATGGGTTAGTTATATACTGACCAGTGTTGGTTGGTGGGTTGGATTTAGTTTTTGAAATGGGTACGACTTGGGTAGTATGAGTTGTATCGGAGGATACGGGTTGTTTGGTTACGTTAGTTAATTTTAGTCTTCATAACTTGAGTTGTATTAGAGTACGAGTGGCTCACCAAGAGCAATAAGCCAGGGTACGAGTCTTACCATGGACTCAAATGGTGGTCAGTGTTCTATTCTTCTGGGATTCTATTCTTCCAGGGGTACGGATCATAGGTACTAGTTGTATACTTGGATACAACATAGTTTGGGGTGAGTAATACCTTGGATAGTGTTAGTTCCAAGGTATATGGCCTTAGTAATAAGTGGTACCCCACTCATATTATAGGGTACGACTGGTATAGATAGTCGTACCCACCTGATGGTATTTTTGGGAGTTTAAGTGAGGGTAATCTGGACATTTTCCAACTTAACCTAATAAGGCCCCACAACTTATATTCCTATTGGGAGGTTATTTTCCCAATTATTCTATTCTTTAACTCTTAGAAACTTTCCTTAAACACTCTACAATTCTCTCTAAGGCTTTTGGTTAAATGAAGGCTAAGGTTTCATCTTAAGGATTAATTAGGGGCTTTTGTTGGTGATTTATCTCCATCATCTTCTTGGTATAAGGCATTTTATCTTCCCTCATTGTTAGTTCAAACTAAAGGCATGGCTTTATACAATGTTTTCATGGTTTTGGATTTTCAAATATAATTTGGGGGTTTTGGTTATAAATTCTTGGTTATGGTTTTCCCATGTTTTAATTATGATTTTATATGCTCTAATGGTGGTTTTTTATAATTGATTGCATGAGAATTATTATTTGGTAATTGGCTTTGGTTTTTGAAATACTATGCCCCCAATATGTTTGACAAAATACCTATGAGAATGTTTTCACTACATTATTGGATTTTAATGGAAATTATGCATGGTTTAAATATGGTAATGGAACCCTAAATGGTTAAATTATTTGAAATGGTCAAAATGGAATGGTTTTTGTTTAACAATCATTCTTGTGGGGTACAATTGAATCCCCTAATTAATCATAATAATTGAACACTTAAGGGTTAGATGGGACTCCCCCAAGTTAATTGGTAAAGTGATCTATGGGTACATGGGGATTCCTTGATCTAAAAAAGGTTTATCTAAGGACAATACTTGAAAGTTATATTTGGTAGGATGATACCACTATGTATAGCCTCGGTTAATAACAATGCTTTGGTTGGTTAGAAATGGTTTTAATTGGACAATAATTGCGGGGTGTGATAGCTAACTATGAATATGGGAGTTCAATGAATGAACACTGAAAACTCATGTTTGCTGACATAAGGGATAGGGCATGGTGACCCTTTTATGACACTATAAGGTATGTGGGAATCCTCTAAGTACATTGTACATATGTATCATTGGGGTGAGGCCGCTTGGGAATCCTTTACTCTTATGGTATCTTCGATTCATGTGACTACACTCATCGGGGCCCGTTAAGAGGGTTACACTAGATCTATATAGCCTGCGAGTGCTTAAGGACGTTTAAGCTTGTCATACCCAGGTAAATGGTTTTCAATGCATGCTAAACTCGTTCCCCTTTCCCTATATGATTATATATATATGTATGGTTTATATGCATAGGATTGGTTTACTTGGTTTTATTGGTTGGCATAATTTTATCCTAATCCTGAGTTCATGCTAGTATTCACCCGCTAACCCATCTTTGGGCGGATGTATCCCCATGAAATGCAAAAATTCACCATTCTACTCTTCATGCTTAGCTATCAGACATTCGAGATTAGATATTAGATTGAAGTACTAAGCTTCCATACTTTGGAAGGATCCATTTCATAGATGTTATTTCATACTTTGGTTTATTTATAGATATTGGTTTTGGCTATGGTTGGTGGCATGTACCATCTGGATTTTGGAATTCTTTTGGTTAGAGGCTTTTATGGAACTACTATGGGTTGGTATGGATGAGATCCGTATTGGTGTCAGCCTTGTTATTGGCATTGGTATTGGGGATGATACCATAGGACTAAATTTCTCATTGTTACATCATCTTTTATTTTGGGATTATATATAATTATTATGGAACTCATATGGTTATGGTTTGGTTGGTTTTGGTTATCGGATGAGTTCAAACGGTTGTACTTGGTTAGGTTGGTCTCTGCAATAGACCTATCCCAGAGACTGTAATCTAGATAGTTATTCTATCTTGTTATATGTTCAAAATTCAGCCAACTCAAGGATTGCGGCTGAAGGTTGGGTTGGGTAATGGGGGTTTCTCCGATCCCAGTCGGACTTGGTATGCCCATTACAATAAGGCCTCGAGTCAGGTCGGGTATAATACACAACCCAAACCGACACTAGAAGCATCACAAAATACGTGAATCCATCACCTTTAATAGAAAGAGCTAAAATAGTAGCTGGATTGAGAAAATCCTTTAGTTTTAAAAGCTCGACTTACACATGTTTCATAACTATAATGAAAAATATGGTGTTTTTATAATAATAGGTTCAGTGTTTTAGTTAAGAGTGATACTGATCAACAACTATCTTTGCTTCTTCAAAATAATTCTATGGGTTTAGATTTTGTACTAACTCTAGTATATGCAAAATGTGACAGAAATCAATGACTAGAGTTATGGGATAGCATTGTAACTATGGACAGCAAAATTTTAGGATTATGGCTTATTTGAGGGGACTTTAATGTAATTATAAATGCCTCTAAAAAGGCTGGTGAATCGCAATTATTGCAGATGATATAGAAGAGTTCAAAAATTATATTGAGGCTTATGATTTGAGCTAATTCATAAAGAGAGCCCTTATACTTGGAGGAATTGAAGAGTAGAAGAGGATTGTATTTTTGAAAAGTTAGATAGATTGTTTGTTTATGATGTTTTTCAAGATAGATCTAATCTCATGGAGGTGGAACATCTTGCTAGAGATGAATTTGATCATGCACCTTTGTTGCTGAAGTGTGAGAAGACTGATTTTGTGATTCATAAATCTTTGAAATTATTGAAATTCTAAATAGAACATACAGAATTCAAAGTGGTGGTCATAAGGAATTGTAAGGTAGATTTTTTTGATAATCTTTTTAATAACTTAAGAAAGATCCAAAAAGTTAAGAAGGCTCTAACTTTATGGAGTAAGCAGACTTTTGGGGTCATTTTCCAATAGTTAATTATTAGAGAGGAGATTTCTAAAGTAAAAGAAAAGTTGTTTTAGGAGAAACCTTTCTCTCTAAATAGAACTGTGATGAAAAAAGCTAGAGCTGAATATATTAAATACCTTGAGTTGGAAAAAAGTTTCTGACAGGAGAAAGATGAGTATGATTTGTTTGAAAGTAGAGACAGAAACACTAAATTTTTTCATAGTATTGTCAGAGGAAAAAGAAATAAATTAAAGATTCTCAGAATTCTCAATGATGATGGTTGTTGGTTAGAGGAAGAAAAATTGATTACTGATGAGGCCATTAGGTCTTACCAGAAAGTTTTCTTAGGAAAGAGATGCTACAGACTTTTCTTTACTGAATAACATTCTGGAATTGATTTCTAATCATGAAAATGAGATTTTACATGCTATTCCTGACGAGCTGGAGATTAAGTGGGTCATTTTTAAGTTAAATAGTGATAGTACTAGTGGACCAGATGGACTCTCAGGAAGATATTTTTAGATTTGCTGGTACATTATTTGTGAAGATATTGTTAGGATGGTCAAAAGCTTCTTTGTAGGTAATACCCTTCCAAAATCAATTATTCATGCTAATTTGGTTTTCATTCCTAAAAAAGATAATGTTCAAACATATTAAGATTTGAGACCAATTAGTCTTAGTAATTTTATCAATAAGATTCTGTCAAGAATCATTCATGATAGAATGAAAAATATTTTACAAAAACTGGTATCTCCTAACCAATTTGGATTTGTTAAAAACAGAATTATTGTGGAAAATGTTCTTCTAACCCAGGAGTTGGTTGTTGATATAGGAAAAAGAAAAAAAACCTTTTAATATGGTTTTGAAACTTGAGATGGCTAAAGCATATGATAGGGTCTTTTATTTTTTCTTAAAGAAAGTGTTGAGGATAATTGGCTTTTCTAATACAATGGTAGACGTTATTTGGAGACTTCTCTCTAATAATTATTATTCTATCTTGTTGAATGGACAATCTGTGGGATTCTTTCATTCCACAAGGGGATTTAAACAAGGGAACCCTTTGTCACCTGCTCTCTTTATTTTAACAGCTGAAGTTATGGAAAGATCTTTAAATTAGGCTTTTGATGATCCTTTTTTGTAGGGTATAGTTTGCCTAAGTGAAGTTCTGGATTGAATCATCTAGCTTATGTTGATGATACTATTATATTCACTTCATCTAATGATTATTCTATTGGAAAGATAATTCAGATTTTAAAGGAATATGAGAGAGAATTTGGTAAAAAATAAACATAAACAAAAGCTATTTTTATATGCATCAGAATTCATCAACATATGTGGTGGTTAAGGTAGAATAAGATACTAAAATAAGAAGGGGTGTTTTTCCTTTAAAATATCTTGGTTGTCTACTATCACATTCTAAGAGGAAAAAAGAGCATTATTCTGATTTATTGGATAAAATTCAGAATAAACATAAAAAATGGAAAGGGAGATTGTTATCCTTTGGTGGTAAAGAGGTACTTATTAAAAGTGTGCTTCAAAGCATACCTCTTTATAATTTTTCAGCAAAGGTTCCTCCTAAAATAGTAATCAAAGAGTTGGAAGGAATTTTTACAAAATCTTTTTGGTAGAATAAGGATTCAGGAAGAAATAAACATTGGGTTAGATGGAATAGATTGACTCTACCCAAAAAAAAAGGTGGGTTGGGTTTTAGGGATATATCAGAAGTGGCTCAGGCTATGTTTTCTAAACTATGGTGGAGCTTTAGGAATCCTAATAATTTGTGGACCAATTGTATGTGGAAAAACTATTGTAAAAAATAGATTCCTATTTTTTTACAATGGAGGGGAGGGTCTCCAGTTTTGAAGGCCATGTTGAAAATAAAGATAATTTAGAACAATAAATATGGTGGGAGCCTAGAGAGGGAAATTCTACTCTATGGTTTGATAATTGGACTAATATTATTCCTTTATTTAAACATCATTCTAAGTTTCCAACTTGTCATCCACTGTCTGACACTTCTAATTTCCTGAATGGAGAAAGTTGGAACTATGATGCAATGAAAGATGAAGTGCCTATTGAAGTGGTGGAACATGTAAAAGATGTCATGAATTGTGTTAGCTATGAATACATTATGGATAATCCTTGGTGGAGAAAGATAGTACTGGAAAATTCTCTACTAAATCTGCATGGGAATTACTAAGGCATAAGAAGGAAGAGGGTACAGATTTGAAAGTGACATGGGTTAAAAGGTTACCTTTCAAAATATTGTTTTTAATCTGGAGAGTTTGGAAGGGTATGATTCCAGTGGCTGCTCTTTTAATCAGCTGGAATTCTGAAGTTTTCTGATATTACCTCTTAGAGAAATAATTTCTCACCTTTTCTTTTCAAGGGAGATTGTTGTAAAGGTTTGGAATTATTATTCTGCAGGGATTGGGTTAATAGGGACAAGGTTGAACATGAAACAAACTGTGAGAATGTGGAGAAACCATGGTGGGAATTATAGGGGAAAATTGTGTTTAATGTTGTGCCTTATATTATTATATTGTTCTTATGGAAAAGAAGAAATACAATTAGACATGGTAGATCTTATATGGAAAGGAATTTATTCTTGTAGATTAATGAGACTATTGTGAGATTTATAAAGCTTATATTTAATATTGAAGTGATACGAAGAGAGTGGACCAGAATTGGTAATGATCTGCAAGCGGTAAGAATAGTGACTGATTTTAAGTTGATTACATGGTCTCCTCCTCAAAGGGGAAGGCTAAAAGGGAACACAAATGGAGCCTTAAAAAGAAACTCTGGGCCCAACTTTATTGCATTTTCTATAAGGGATAAGATGGGAAATTTTGTGGTAGCTTAAGGAGTTAGAATCAAAGACACCACAAGTTTGGAGGCTGTGGGTTTGGCTATGAACGAATGTCTACTATATTGCAGTAGGAACTCCATAAAGTAGATTATTTTAGAAAGTGATTCCTGGAGTATTGTGCAAATTTTGAACTCACGGTGGGAAATCCCATGGAGGATTGTAATGGTGGTTAAATCTATCAAGGATTTGATGGAATGTATATCAGTTAGTGTGATACATTCCCTTAGGAAGGCAACACTCTAGCTGATTTTTTGTCTAACTTTGTGTTTACTTGTGCAGGTAATTTTCAATTCCACTATGAGGAGCAACTACCAAGTCAAGGCAGAGCTATTTTTGACACTGGACAAAGCAAGCATTCCGAAAATCAAAAGAAAGGTGCAAGAAGATACAATTCACTATAATGCCTAAAATTTGCAAGTATGGGAACCTAACTAGCAAAGAGGAAGCAACAAGGGCAAGATTGTACTTCAATAACAAATTATGTAGAATAAAGTATAGGCAGAGATTATCAGAAATAAGAACCTGTTTGCAGCAAGGAAATTTCTTATTTTTAGCTCAATACAACTGAGAAGAAACTCATGGAATTATACATGCAACCTAGAATCCTTTTTCTGAGTTAATCTGGTCATAGGTACTAAAATAGTAGAAAAACCCTTGATGAATCGTATATACTAACCAAACCAATAAAGCTATGAACCTCAATAAAAGATGTAGGTCTAGCCTAATCACATATATCCTTAATATTAGTTGGGTATACCATAATACCATCCTTAGACACCACATGTCCAAGGAATGTCATTGACTCAAGCCAAAACTCACACTTAAAGAATTTGACAAAAAGCACATGATCTCTCAAAGTCTGGAGCACAATACTAAAATATTGAGCATGATCATCTCTACTCCTCGAATACCCAAGGATGTTGTTGATGAACACAATGACAAAGAAATCCAAATAAGGTATGAATACTCGGTTCATAAAATCCATGAATGTGGCTGAAGCACTAGTCAAGCCAAAACACATCATTAGGAACTCGTAATGACCATAATGGGTCCTAAATGCTTTCGTCAAGACATCCTTGGACTAAACCGTTAACTGATGGTAACTAGACCTAAAATCAATCTTATAAAATATTGTTTCACCCTAAAGCTGGTAAAACAAATCATCAATGCAAGGAATAGGATAATGGTTCTTTACCATCACCTTATTAAGATGCCTATAATCAATACACATAGGCATGGAGACATCTTTCTTCTTCGCAAATAATACATGTTCTCCCCAAGGAAACACTCATTCTAATAAAGCCCTTAACAAAAAAAAATTGTAAAGTTGAGAACTCAGCTCCTTAATCTCGACGAGAGTCATGCGGTAAGGTGCCATAGAATTAGGTTGGGTGCCTAGGAACTACTACCCCTAAATCAGGAACTACTACAGCTCCCACTAAAATTGCCCTAATATCTAGTCCTCTTATCGTTTCCCCCTTAGGCATCGCAATGCATATCCTCTATTACCTAAGCGTGATCTGAAACCTCAGCAAAAGACCTACTCATAACAACTAAACTCTCAGTTGACATACAAATAGGGAGTTTCAACTCTCTAACAAAGCAGTAAAATCTCTCATATACAGTGTAAAACACAGAAGTAGCATGCCTAGCCAACTCATGAAAATGATCCTCATACTTTACAACTATCATGCAGACTTGCTTCGATATAGATAACTGATTGCTTAAACAGTCTCTAAGGCTTTGAGGCATTTACTTCTCTAAGAACATCTCAGAGAAGTTATTCCATGATAAAGGAGAAGATCCAACTGGTCTAGAATCCTGTAACCACTCTGTCATTATTGAGCAACCAAATTTAAATAAAATATGTTTTAATCCACACCAAGAGTCTCAAAAAGGCCTAAATTATTGATCTTATTCTTAAGAGAAATTAGGAACTCATATGAATCCTCGCCCGGAGAACCAGAAAACCTAGGTGGAGCCAATCTCAAGAATCTACCCAATATCTTCTGCTCCTCAAAAGACATAGTAGGCTAAGCAACCATTGACTGAGCAACTATTGGGGTAGGATGAACCTCAACACTAGGAGCCACAGCTACAGGTTGTGCCCCCGCCTTAGTACCACTATGATATATAGACTGTGCACCATCGGATGGTGCACAAGTGACTTAATCCAAAAGTGAAACAAATATATCCCTAAGCACTAAGAAATAAATAAACCTCGGTGGAGCTTGGGCTGGTCACTAGCCCAGCGCTAGATAGGGCGAAAGAATCTCTGGCTTAGAAGCAGGAATAGGACCTGGGAAAGGCGGCCTATCTTGTCCCCTAGCTAGGGATATATCACGCGGATGTCCATGACTTTTAGGTCATCTATAAAAAGGAGTAGGATACCTAGGCTCGGCCTCGAGACCCTCATCTCAGTAGAAGTTGCATGTGTTCTGGCCATCTGTGAATGAGTAAAGTTAAGGGAATACTTCTACAAACCAACTCAGACTTTTAGAAAGAAGTAAGTGAAATAAGTAATGAACTCCAAAGAATGTCCTATAGCCTCCCAAAGATGGGAAATAAACATCATAGTTTTATTTCGCAGGACTCTACTAGACATTTGCGCTTGTACCAACAATACTTGTGTAACCCATCTTTGATACAAATTTTTCATGATCTAATTTATGAGTCATAATGGAATCTACTAAACCCCAACAGTAGGTAATCCAAAATATTACCCAGAGCTAATATAATGGGTTTATTTTGTAGAAAATGCCCAACATAGGCAAATATGAACAACATATTTATAAGTAAATATAGACTTCTAAAAAGATAAATCAGTCAATACAAGATACCATCTCACGACCTGGTAAATCCAATACAAGAACATCTAATAGTATTAAAACTTAAAGATATAGAATAGTCAATAATATATGTCTCGATAACAAAAGACTAACTATAAAAGATAGAGGGAAGTAGGAGGCTCAACTCCAAGAACTTACTGTATCTCCAAATATATCCACACTGCATGATCATCCATCAACTACGATAGCTAGTACTCAGATCTACACCAAAAAGGTACAAAAGTGTAGTATGAGTACCAAAGTATTGGGTACTCAGTAGGCATCATCATCTGACTGAGATAAGTCATGATATAAGTATGATAAATGCAAGATAACATAACTACATCAAAGTACGGAAATGAACTTGAATAAAATCTAACATCATTGTGCATAAATAAGTAAATAAACCAGAATAATAGCATAATGTAACATAAAGTATTGACACATGCAATCATTATTAACAAAATTGGCTCCCATATACCAATTGGTGAGGAAAAGTAAATAACTCATCACAGACTCCCATACGCTTGGAGAGTGCACTCAAGGTAGAGTAAAGCAACCATTCATCATTTACAAATAACCAACTCATGATTTAACCATCATTCCATAATTTAACAACAATTGACAAAGTACCCACGTTCCACCATTTTACCAACAAATAGAAACCTTATCATTATTTATACATTAGTCAATATTAATCAACTATCCATCTTTTCTCAACTAGTCATTCTACCACTAGAGCAAATTTATGTCATTCTACATCATAACCAATTCCTTATTTTCCATCCTAGCGAAATTGCTACTTTCAATCTCATACCCGAGATCATTAATCATAAGATGTATATCACCATGGCATAATATTTATATCCAAACTCAAACAGATAAAAATATCAATAGCTAGACTTTAACTGGTAAATAATCAATAGCAAGACTCGAACTGGTAATATCAATAGTGTCGTAATAATCCTCCGAACTCAAACCAAGTATATAATCAATAGAATAATTATCTTCTAGACTCGAAATGGGTATATATATATATATATATATAAAATCAACATCCTGAATAGTGTCATTAATAGCATAAATAGTAGCATCATAAATAGGTGTCAAACCTCCTATTAATCAACATAACTATCAAGTATCAAGGTTTCTCAATATTGCCTCAACACATATTTCCAATAGTCTAACCAGCGTAAAAGGTTTACAAGAGAACTAATTATTAATCTCAACTTAAGGTAGGTCATGGAACCCACTTCTAAATCCCCAATTTACATTCCAAGGCAAGTCCTACCCTGGACTGGGCTAAGGCATCTAAATCCACTCTTATATGTATAGCAAGCCACAATTATCCCTAAGGTAGAGACTAATCTCACGTACTTTAACTAACTCTAATTGAAACTAAGGCACCTTTTATAAGTATAAACAACTAAGGCCAACTTATCCTAAGCATTAGTGTCTAAAGAATTTTCATCTAACTTGAATTATCTATAACATTCTCATGCTAAAAATGATAAATGACGTCTAATTGATCCAAGCCATAAAGGAACAAGCCAAATGTTTCAACTCTATGGGATAAAAATACCTTAAATTGTCCAACTAGCCCAAATCTTGTATTTTATCAATCGAACACCTAAACACATCCCAAATCCAACACAATATCATAAGAATACAATGAAATATCTCAATCTAACAATGGATAAACCTAGCCTACCTTGACACCTAAGAAAGCTTAACGAATCGCTAAAGCATCATTTTTCTCTTTCGAGAGGCCTCATTAAGATGCCAATCTAAAAAAACATATTCCACTCATTAATACAATAACAATGATACCCATATTGCACCATTGTGCTTTGGGTCCAAAAATCACACAAAAACTCTATATGGGCCCCACCTATGAAAATTGCATTTCTGAAATCAACCCAACATTCTCACAAGCCCAAGGAATCATTACCATCAAAAATGGGTTAAAGCCAAGCTAAATTAGGGATACAATTAAGCCTTAAAGGTTTTGGGATGTTGAGCATGAAATTAAAAAATTTCACAAAAAAAGGGTCAACTCTTACCTTAAATTAGAAGAAAATTATGAAAATAAATGTTAATCAATCTTCTAAGTCACCCATAAGCCTCAATTTTAAGTTATCACACAATTTAAGGGTTTTTCCCTCAAGAAAGGGGTGAGAAATAGTTGAATTCGGAATATTTGGGGTCTATTTATACCCATACCAAGTTATCGGGTTCAACTATCATAGACTCAGACCTACAACTATAGCTTTTTAAAGTTGCATGTGCGAGTTATGATCATACACATTCCCTAAAAGCACACTATCTTCTCCTTCCAAGGGTATCATGACTCAGCCCTTGGCTTGCGATTGCAGTTGCACTAAATGGCAGGAAAAACTTATATTCATTCAGAATCCCATATATGCAAATGAACAATGTAATTATACCAAATTTGATGTTTTGTATGCGATGGCATACTAATAATTTCATCCAAGTTTGTTTCGACCAAATGTGGGTCCGACACCCATATTTTATTTTTCTTAACTTTCCGACCAATCGATTGAAATAAGCTTAGTGTCTCAAGACCCAAACCAAAGGTCCACTAGCCTAAAACTAACTTTCTTGAGTTGTTGGCATTATTAGAATTTCTATACATGGACATTTTACTGAAGTTTTCATCCGGTGGCTATTTAGGACCAATGAAGACTTCTAAATAAGGAATTAGCTCTAAAAGAAAATGAACTGCCCGATAACCATACTGTCAGTCCCAACAAGTCATAAATAACTTGGGGCAGCCATAGAAAAGCTTTAACGGTGAAAATAAGCTGAAGTATGGAAAATGACCTAAAGAGTCATTACAACATTTCCCTCATGAACAACCCCAAAAGTAACTACAATATTCAATTATAACTTCTACACATTAAAAGAAAGCTAATGATACACATATTGCCCACATTTAGGTTAGGGCCAAAGTTGGTTTGAAAAATGTGCTCAAAAACGAAAAGGGAAAAATTTAAATTTTATTTTAAACCACCTTACCCAAGGTTATAAGAGTTTACAAGTGAAAACCCATGCAAAAATAGGTTAAATTGAGGTCTAAAATAAATAAAAATCCATGTTAAACATTACTGGTGAATCCCCCTAATTTCCCAATTTGATTATTCAAAGGTATTTTTGAAGATAAAGCAATGGGATAGAGTGTTATTATGAGTTTAGAAGTTACCCAAAAGAAAATCAATGTTGAAACCCTCAAAAATTATTTTTCTCAAATCTTGGAGGTCCAAAATTGTAGTAAAATTGCAAAATGGGATTTTATACTATTCAGTAAATAGTAACCCTCGAACGTGGTCGAACCTTCACGTTTGCGAGGGTCAACACTGACCGTCGAATTAAATTGGCCTTAACATTCGCAGAAAGGTCTTCAACTTTATAAAGGTCCAAGACCCAGACTCTTACATTTGTGACATCCTTATTTCGTTCACAAAGAAGGGACTTCTATCTGACCCAACCTAATTGACATTGCAATCGTATCCCCACCACCACATTTCTTCTTATGGAATAATCCCTTCTCTGTGTTCATGAATAAGGTGACATTCAGGCACCAGATAACAATAATCAACTAATTTGCATCATTTTCAAAATCTCCAAAAAAAACCTCGGGACTCATTTGAAACCCATCAAAAATAAACCAAATATATTACTAGGCTAATTTCATCATTCTAGACTCAATGGAGCCATTAATTTTTTTTAAAAAAAGGTATTTGTCGGTAAATTAACCCCTAAGACAATATTCTATTATATCTAAATAAGGGGTCAAAATAAAAAATAAAATTAGCAAAACAAAACCAATCCTGCTACCAACCCAAATTTGATATTTTGGATCCATTGGCATAGTTCATTTTGCCATTTGACACTCAAAGTACTAAATATTGACCAAAGTCAACTATATGGCTTCTCAAGTCTCTAAAACCATAAACTTACGCAACTCGTTCCCGATGGCATTATGAACTATTCAAATTATTTCAAAACCTCAAAAGCAATATGTTACAACTATGGACAAGGGTAAAAATTTTAAAACTCCTAGAAATGGAAAATATTTCACAAATTCAGGTCAATACTAAACCTTAAACTGGCCTTTACATAGACTTATCCTTTAAAGGATATCTAACTTTCCATACCTTATGGTGGATAAAATTCATCCTCTTTGGATATTAAGTTAGCACTTTTACAAATATCTAATGTAAAGCTACCAAACTTGAAGTCGAAATTGTCAAGTCTCAAGGTGACGAAGGAGAAGTTAAAATCTTGCACTATAAGATGATCGTTATATAGGGACCAAACTTGAAACCAAATTGGTCAATCATGTGGTGTACGAAGATGAATTTAAACTCTTACTCCTTAAGTCAATAGTTTCATAATCAGCAAAATTAAAGTTGAATTAGTCAATCTTAAGGTGTACACAGGTAAAACTCGCACACGTTAAGCCAATTGTTGTTGTAATGACCCTCCAAATAATTTCCATTATTTTTGCATATTTCTAGCATTTCAATCCTTCCTACAATGGCTACAGGTCATTCATGACTTACCAAAACTATTGGTTCGATTATTAGACAGTTCATTTGGATTTTAGGCTCGTTTCCCTATTTTGGAGATACATTATTAAGGAATTGGTCTTGTACAAATACTCTTAGTATTCAATCTTGAATAAGGATTGTGATAGTGGCATCAACTTCAGAACATTAATTTTCGGCTAGGGGGACCCTTGGTTCATATAATACCCCATATTTCCTTAGCTCATTTTAACTCTTAGTACGTGAGTTATTCTAGATAGAATTTTTTAAATACTCAGTATTTTATAGTTTAGAGCTTACCAATGCATAGGAAATTCAGACAGCTTTCCAACGATATAAAATTTGCCCAAATCTAATACTCGGGCGAAGAGTTAGAGCCATTTTTGTAAAGCAGTGTGCCAACTGGCACTTCAGTGCATCGCGGAGCATGACCAAATGACAATTATCAAATCCAATGAGCCTCTGTGATCATGGCACATCATGCTAAGGCTTAATTTCATAATTTTTCTCTTTCTAGTAAAGCTTCGTGATGTCACCGCATCGCGGTGAACTTCCAGGTCGTATCCATTGTGGAAATGCTATACCACCACGTCGTGCCACCGTGCATTTTCCCAGTTGTCAATTTCTAGTGACACAGCGCGATAGTGCCGCGTCGCACCAAGGGTCCAAGTTGGTTTTTTCCAGTGACAACTTTTAAGTCACTCCTAGGGGTAAATGGGCATTTTTCCATTACCCTAATCATTCTAATCATGAAATTAAACCCCTAAATAACCCATTATCTGATCATTTATTTACTTTATTCGAAGATTAAGTCATTTTCTCTCAAAAGGGGGAAAACCCCAGTTTAAAAAAAACAAGAACATAGCTCAAGAATTCCTCTAAGAACATCAAGAACTAATATTCCCAGGTATGTTAGATGTTAATTTATGGGTACCTTCCATCCATAGAGTCCAAAAATCCCCTTTTTAAAAACTACAAGTTTATGGAATTGTGAATTCCCACATTTGAAATTTATTGTACGCATGTCTATGATGTTAATTTGGTTTTCAATCCATGATTATGATAAAATTCATGAAAATAGAGTAGTATTTATGGGGAATTTTATGAATTGCATGCTAAATCCATGCAATTGCATGTTTGGGCATTGTAGTTGCAATATTTATATGTTATCCATGATTATGTGCATTAAGTTGTACTGCCCAAGTGTTTGATAGAATGTCCATGTGAATTAAATGATGAAATCATGACATGCTAGTATATTTACAAGCTTATGCCCTACAAGTGTTTGATAAAGTGTCTCTATGAATGAATTATGGACAAGTAATTGTTGTTATTTCTTTCAAGATTATGCTATGTTTTATTTTCATGCTATCGAGTCCTGGAGGTATTTAATACCTGAAAATATAGTTGTTTACCTAGAGCCAGTGTCAATTATAGAAAAGTATCAGTCATATCATGATCAATAAAATTCAGTCAGCTATAGAACTCAGTTGAACTCAGTCAGTTATAGAACTCGAAAAAATTCAATAAACTCAATATCAGTCAAGTCCAGTATACTCAGTTCAGTGTCTTTTAGTTGGGAGTAGGATTCAGCACCGAGTGAACCCAAGGATGGGGACTCACCTGCCAGTAGAGGGTATGATCCATAGAAGCAATCCTTGCATTCTAAAACTATGTAGCTAGCGCAGGTTGAGACATCAACCTACTAATTGAGGGTTGATGAGGTGTTTTAACCTGCTAGTTGAGGGTTCCACCATTCTCATTAGAGTACCTTCCAGATGAGGGTAACTCTTCAGTGTCTTTACCTATGGAACAGTACTAACACCCTTCCAGCTGGTGTTACAGGTTAGACCCCAAATATATTCAAAAAAGGGAAATGACGGTAGATGATTACTTCCCACAATCTCAATTTTAGTCTCAGTATAGAACTCAGTTCAGTTCTACAGAATCAGGACTGTTAGATACAGTCAATTAGTATCAGTAACTCAGTTATCAGTATCTTTAAATATCAGTTAATCAGTATCAAAACTTAGTTCTTATCTTTATACAAGCTCAGTTACAGTATACACGTGTATGCACAGTATTATATGCTCAGTATTTACGGTAGTTTAGTTATCTATGTACACTCATATCCAGATACTCTATATTATTCTGTCAGTTATTATTTATGCATATGAACCCTTCCATTCATCCTTAACTCATCTAGCATACCAGTATATTCCATGTACTGACGCATATTTTTTCTTTACGCTATGATGTCTCATATCATAGGTTCAGATGCTCAGGTTCCTGACTGTGCATAGAAAGATCCAGTTATCAGCAACAGTTTCAATAGAGAGTCCCCATCTATCAAGGGAATACTTTTATTTCAGTACTTTAATTTATCAGTAGTTCAGTAGTTGAAGTAAGTTGGGGGCTTGTCCCATCAACTCTGCTTTCAGTCAGTTCAGTTAGAGGTTTTTCAGACTAGACTAATTCAGTTAGTATTTTAGTTTTTAGATGTTTTATTTGATATTATTGCAGAGGTTTTATTTTATTAGTATTTATAGATTTTAAACCCTATGGTATTTCAGCCTATTTTCCATATTTATTACAGCATTAATACTTAGTGCTCATAGCAGATATCAGTCATGGGTTAGCTTGTGGTCCTTTGGGGTTATAAGCACCGTGTAGCATCTGGGGTATAGACTTAGGTCATTACAAACTTAGTATCAAAGCCTAAGGTTAAACAGAGTCCTAGGGAGTCTGAAAGTCGCATCAAGTAGAGTCTTGTGCATGGGTGTGTAGTGCACCACGACCATGAGATGTTTTAGAAAAAGTTTCCCTTCTTTTAGTATTTATGTTGTGCGAGTGAGCATAACCTCAAGTTAATCTCTTAGTCTAACACATTTCTCCCTTTTGTTTATAGAATATTTCTCCCATTAAGACTAACAAAAGGAGAACCGGAAATCAATCATCACCTCAGCCTATTCAGGCAGATCCCCTAGATGAGCATGTCTCTCATGCAGAATTTAGAGTTGCATTCACTACTCTAGCCAATTCAGTAGAAGCTCAAAATGAATGTCCAACTGTTGCTCAGGTGAACCCAGTAGCCAATACTACTGCATCCAGTATTTGAGACTTTACCCAAATGAATTCTCCCGTATTCTCAAGATCTAAGTCATAAGAGGATCCACAGGAGTTCCTCAATCAGGTTCAAAAAGTCACAGATATTATTGGAGTGACTTCCAGTGTGAGTGCTGAGTTATCTGCCTATCATCTACATGATATAGCTCATACATAGTTTAAACAGTAGAAGGTATATAGTGGCACAGATGCAGAGACCATAGAGTGGGAAGAGTTTGCTACTACTTTCCTTAATAGATTATTTTCCTTAGAGCTGAGAAATGCCAAAGTGTTAAGAGTTCATCAATCTCAAGTAGGGCGGTATGAATGTGAAAGAGTATTCCCTCAAGTTTACTTAGTTATCTAGGTATGATCCCTATGTAGTAGCAGACAGTAGGTCTAGAATGAGCAAGTTTGTGTCTATGGTGTCAGATAGTGTGGTTAAAGAGTGTAGAACTATGATGTTGATTAAGGTGATAGATATATCTAGGATCATGGTCCATGCTCAACAGATAGAAAAGGCTAAGAATAGAGAGAGAGGTAGAACAAGAGAGCTAGAATAGGTAGCTTCAATTTCAATTAGCCTAAGTCAGAGAGTGGTAATCATTCCCTACTTCATCCAAAGCCTTTGGTTCTAGCTCCTTCCTCAGCCATTGCTCTAGTATCTAATTTCAAAAATGGTAACAAAGATATAACTCTAGGCTCTAAATCTCAAGGTAGGGTCAGTAGTGCTCGAACAAATCCTCTTTGTCAAACATTGTATTACGCCGAAAAAATCCAAACCAATATTAGAGCCATGTACCATGATGATGCATAGTACATCATGGTTATTTTATAGTTTTATGAGTAGTTTATATGTATATTAAGGATTCAAATAACTCCCTGATATCAGAAAAATCAAAATATTCCATACCGATTGAATTCTTGAGAAGGATATTGGTATAGTCAACATCAAATGAGAATATCTCTCATTATACTTGGAATTTTTGAGGTCATTACCTATCAACAAATATATAATTGAATTATATTTCCAATGATACCAATTTTTCCTAAATCCGATATCGGAGCAAAGAGTTATTCCTATTTTACTCCAGTATGTCAGGCTTGAAACAGTGTGATGACATTCGTGGTAGCTTACCACATTTGTGATGCCCTATCATGAAGGTCGTCAGCCTTAGGAAGAAACCATCTCTTAAGTGACAAAATTCGTGGTAGCTTACCATATTTGTGACTCCCTATCATGAAGGTCGTCAGTCTTAGGCAGAAACCAGCTCCTAAGTGATGACATTCGTGGTAGCTTACCACATTTGTGATGCCTTGTCAAAAATGTCGTCAGCCTTAGGCAGAATCCAGCTTCTGTGAGACCACATTTTTGACAGCCTATCACATTTTTGACGCCTTGTCATAAATGTCGTCAGACATAGGCAGAAACCATCAATTCCACCTCCTGTGTGACGACATTTTTGACGGCCTATCATATTTTTGACGCCTTGTCACAAATGTCGTCAGACTTAGGGAGAAACCATCAATTCTAGCTCCTATGAGATGACATTTTTGATGGCTTGTCATATTTTTGACGCCTTGTAACAAATTTCGTCAGCTATGATTTTCAGCAACTGGAATTTATTTCATAAGGGTATTTTGGTCTATTCCTTCACCTTCCATGACTTATAACCCTAAATAGGCATAATTTTTCCCATTTTTCTTCAGTTAAGCATCTTAAAACCCTCTCTTACACTTTCAACCACAAGATTAAGGTTTTCTCTCAAGAGCAACCCTTATGAATTCTTCAAGAATCTTCAGAAACCTTAGATTTCTTTCAAGATTCAATCACTAAGGTCTGTGTAGTGCTCATCTATGGATCCAATCTGTTCATAGAGCTCAAGAACCATGTTTTAAATACTATTTTGTGAACTTTTTGTGGTGATATGAGCATGTACATGTTGATGATTGTTGTTTAAGTTTCAAGATGATATCTAGAGGTGTTTTCATGGAATATATATGCTTGTTAGTTGAAAACTATGAACTTAGATAGTGTAAAATAGTACAAGTTATGAAACACACCTATGACTTAAAGAATGCATGCAAGGTGTTTGATAAAATGCTTAGGATGCTAGAAATTCATGTTTATATGGTTCCATGATGTCTAAATGACAAGTCCATGTTAGCTATATACTTTAATATGAATTCCATAATTATCATGTGTTGCTATTGTTGTGGTATGAAGCATGTATGATAATGGAGATATACAATATGCACATGAAATATAGCTATGCACTTCCTACTATGCTTAGTATGTTGAGGAACTAAATGATATATAATATCCTCTATACTCCAATCTTATGATCAAGTCAGTCATGTTGTGCAAGTTTTCTCCATCGAGTCCTGGGGGTATTCGTACCCGAAAACTATAGTTGTATGCCTAGAGCCATGTTATGTTTCACGATATACAAAATTAAGCCATGATTTAGTAGAATTCAGTCAGTCATGTGACTCAGGAAACCTCATGGTCTTAGTCAATTATCAGAAATCAGTAGTATTCCATCAGTCAACGGAATTCAGTAAGTTCCACTTACTATAGTCAGTTAAATCATGTTTAGTCTCTTCAGATGGAAGTAGGAGTTAGCACCGAGTGAACCCAAGGATGGGAAATCACCTGTATATGAGGGTGTGATTCTTAGCAGTTATCCTTGCATTCCAGAACTATGTAGCCAGCATAGGTTGAGACATCGCATCCTGTTATATGAGGGTAGATGAGGTGGATTAACCTGTTATATAAGGGTTCCTACCATTCTCACTAGAGTTACCTGTTATATGAGGGTTGCTCACATATTGTCCTTACCAGTGGCGCATTATTGACACCCTTCCAGTCAGGGCAGAGATTGGACCCCATCTTAGACATAATGGAACATATGGGGAATGTCGGTTACATAACTACCTCCCACAGTTTCAGACTCAGTCTCAGTAAAAGAACTCAGATAGTTCTTCAGATATCAGTATACCAAGACTATTAGATATAGTCAAATTTAGTTATAGCATGGACTCAGGGAGTTCTACCAGATTCAGGACTGTCAGACACAGTTGCTCATGTTATCAGAGCTACAGTTCCAGTCATGTATTAGCATACAGATTTAGCTACCACGTACTCACGATCTCAGTTACTATGTATGTATGTTTGTACTCTTACGTTCATATCAGTTAGTCAATTAACATTATTCATACATGTAAACCCTTTGCATTAGCCTACCTCACTCATATACTCAGTACTCCAGTTGTACTGACGTATTTGTGCTATGGTGCTTTTATTTCATGTTACGCCATAGGTTCAGAGACACGAGCTCCAGACTAGCAGTAGCAGTAGCATTTCCAGTCGCAGAGATTCAGTGAGTCCTCTTCATTCAAGGACAATATGATTTGATTTATTCATTATTAATTTAGCTAGTTATCAATTTACGGAGTTAGTTGGAGACATGTTCCTTCAACTCCTTATTCAGACAGTACTTAGAGGATTTAAGATTCAGTATTTAGACTTATGTTCAGATTTGATTTAGTTTTCAGCTATTTTGGGTATCTTTCACCCATATGGATATTATGTTTTGATAGATTCTTTATTCAGCTGTACCTTATAGCCTACATGTTTATGTTTTCTGCATTATTAAGTTATATATGTAGTGTATAGGTACAAATATCAGTCATGGGTTAGCTTATGGTACCTCGGGGTCATAAGCATCGTGTAGCATTCTGATTTAGAAAATCGGGGCATTACAAACTTGGTATCAGAGCCTAAGGTTCAGTAGAGTCCTAGGAAGTCTGAAAGACGCATCTAGTAGAGTCTTGTACAAGGGTGTGTTGTGCGCCACATTTATGTACAGGAGGCTATGAGATGTTTTAGGAACAATTCCCTTTCTTCAGTATTCATGTCGTGCTAGTAAGCATAATTTCAAGTCAGTCTCTCAGTCTAATCCACTCTTCTCTTATTTCAAAAACATACCTCTAAAGAGAAGAAATCAGCGAGCTTCTCAGCCCGAAGATCCTTTGGGCGAACATGTTTCTCATGCGGAGTTCAGGACCGCATTTACCTCTCTTGCTCAATCTATAGCTGCCCAAAATGAACGACCAGAAGCCATTTCAGCCAACCCAGTGTTCAATTTAGCAGTAACTAGGATTCGGGACTTCACTCGAATGAACCCTCCGTCCTTCTTTGGGTCTAAGCCAGACGAGGATCCTCAGGAATTCGTTGACCAAGTCCAAAAGGTCATTGATATCATGGGAGTCACTTCTTGTCAGAGTGTCGAGTTAGCTGCATACCAATTGCTGGATGTCGCTCACACTTGGTACAAGAAGTAGTTAGCAGAAAGGTTAGAGGATCTAGGTCCTGTTAAGTGGGAAGAATTTGTCACGACTTTCTTAGACAGATTCTTTCCCCAAGATCTAAGAGAGGCCAAAGTTCTTGAGTTCATCAATCTTAGGTAGGGAAATATGATAGTTAGAGAATATTCTCTTAGATTTACTCAGCTAGCTAGATACGCACCTCATGTGGTTGCAGACAATAGGACTAAGATGAGCAAGTTCATGTCAGGGTTGAATGATAGCGTGGTAAATGAGTGTATGTCTGTGATGCTGAACAGTGATATGACTTTAGCCAGGATCATGACCCACGCTCAACAGATAGAGGAGAAAAAGGTTACGACTAGGGAAAGGCAGAAAAAGAGAGCAAGAGCAGGCAGTTTTAGTTTTGCTCAGCCCAAATCAGAGAGAGAAAATCATTCACAGTTTTATCCTAAGTCAGCAGTTCTAGCCCCTTCCTCTGCTAGAGCCCCAGTGCCAAAGTTCAGGGATGGCAATAGAGACAGAGCACCAGGCTCTAAATCTCAAAGTAGTGTTAGCAGTGCCCACACTTATCCTCAGTGTCAGACCTGCGGTAAGCACCATCAGGGTGTCTGTAGAGCGGGTCAAGGTATATTTTTTGGTTGTGGAAAGCCAGACCATAGAGTTAGGGACTGTCCTCAGCCAGGTCCTCAGGGTCAACAGAATCATTCCACATCTCAGTCCGGTCGCCCAAACCTGCAAGGTGCTAATTCCAGTGCTACTAGTGGGCAACGCCCAAATAGACTCTATGCTCTTCAGACCTGATAGGATCAGAAAAATTCTCCTGATGTTGTTACTGGTACGTTACAGATTTTCCATGTTCATGTTTATGCTTTGCTAGACCCAGGTGCATCCTTGTCTTTTGTCACTTCATACATAGCAGGTGATTTCAAAATCAGTCCCGAAATTTTAGCAGAGCCCTTTTCAGTCTCTACCCCAGTGGGTAAAACCATCATATCTCGGCGGGTATACTGGAACTATCGGGTTATGATATTTCAGAAATCCACGTCAGCAGATTTAGTCGAGTTAGAGATGATTGATTTAGATGTCATTCTCGTCATGGATTGGCTTCATTCCTTCTATGCCATAGTCGACTATAGAAACAGGATAGTTCAGTTTCAGTTCCTGAATGAGCCCGTCCTAGAGTTGAAGGGTAGCACTTTGTCTTTCAGTGGTCAGCTTATTTCCTACCTTCGGGCAAGGAAAATGATTTCTAAGGAGTGTGTGTATCATATCGTGCATGTTAAGGATTCCATTTCTGAATCTCCCAGTCTCAAATCAGTCCCAGTGTTTAATGAATATTCAGACGTCTTTCCTGAAGATCTTCCAGGCATTCCTCAGGGAAATAAACTTCAGCATGGACCTTCTCCTAGATACTCATCCTATTTTTATTTCACCCTCAGAATGGAACCAGAAGAACTCAAGGAACTGAAAGATCAGTTGAAGGATCTCTTAGATAAAGGATTCATTAGGACCAGTGTATCCCCATGGGGTGCGCCAGTCTTATTTGTGCGCTAGAAAGACTGTTCTCTCAGAATGTGTATTGATTACCGTCAACTCAACAAAGTCACGATCAAGAACAGGTATTCGCTGCCTAGGATAGATGACTTGTTTGACCAACTTTAGGGTGCCAGTTATTTCTCCAAGATAGACCTTAGATCAGGCTATCATCAGCTCAGAGTTAAAGAATGTGACATTCCAAAGACAACTTTTCATACTCGGTATGGTCACTTTGAATTTCTAGTCATGTCCTTTGGTCTTACCAATGCCCCTACAGCTTTCATGGACTTGATGAACCGGGTGTTCAAGAAGTATTCGGACACATTCATCATAGTCTTCATAGATGATATTCTGTTCTATTCCCGCACAAAGCGTGATCATTCGGACCATCTCATAATTGTTCTTCAGACTCTCAAGGATCACCAGTTGTTTGCCAAGTTTAGTAAGTGCAAATTTTGGCTAAGATCAGTAGCATTCCTTGGCCACATTATTTTCGATGATGGAATTAGAGTAGATCCTCAGAAAACCGAAGTGGTAAGAAACTGGCCTCGCCTTGTCTCTCCATCAGATATCAGGAGTTTCTTGGGTTTGGCTGGCTGTTACCAATGGTTTGTCGAGGTATTTTCTTCTATTGTATCTCCTATGTCTAGATTGACTCAGAATAAGGTCAAGTTTCAATGGTCAGAACCTTGCGAGAAGAGTTTTCAAGAGTTGAAGACTCGACTTACCTCAGCTCCAGTTTTAGCACTTCCTGATGGTTCCGATGGATTCATAGTATATTGTGATGCATCCAGAGTAGGTTTAGGTTGTGTCCTCATGCAACATAGTAGAGTCATAGCCTACGCCTTCATATAGTTAAAGACCTATGAGATGAATTATCTCCTCATGACCTTGAGTTAGCAGCAGTTGTCTTTGGCTTAAAGATTTGGAGGCATTATCTATACGGTGTTCATGTAGACATCTTCACAGATCATAAGATCTTTCAGTATGTCTTTTCCCAGAAATATCTTAATCTTCGTCAGAGAAGGTGGTTAGAGCTCTTGAAGGATTATGACATGAGTGTCCTTTAACATCCTGGCAAGGCCAATGTAGTGGCTGACGCACTCAGTAGATTGTCCATGGGTAGTGTTTCCCATGTTGAGGATAGTAAGAAGAAATTAGCTCAGGAGATTAATCAGCTTGCCAGACTAGGCGTTCTCTTAGTCGACTCTTCATAGGATGGTGTATGTGTTCAGAGTAGTTCAGAGTCATCTCTAGTTTTTGAGGTGAAAGAGAAGCAAGACAGGGATCCTAGCCTTTTCAAGCTAAAAGAGTCAGTTCAGAGTCAGGAAGTAGAGGTTTTCTCCCAAGGGGGAGATGGTGTTCTTTGTTGTCAGGGTCATCTATGTGTTCCCAGTGTAGATGACTTGAGGTAGAAAATTCTTTCAGAAATGCATGGTGCGCGATACTCTATTCATTTAGGGGCCACTAAGATGTGCAGCGACTTACGGGAGATATATTAGTGGAGTGGGATGAAGAGGGATGTTGCAGAGTTTGTGGTTAAGTGCTCTACATGTCAGCAGGTTAAGATAGAGCATCAGAAACCTAGTGGTTCCATAAATGAGTTCACTATTCCTACTTGGAAGTGGGAAGAAGTGAATATGGACTTGGTGACGGGTTTGCCTAGAACACATCATCAGCATGATTCAGTTTGGGTCATTGTAGATAGAATGACTAAGTTAAATCATTTCCTTCCAGTTTGTACCACTTACTCAGCTGAGGATTATGCCAAAATCTATATCAGAGAGTTGGTCAGATTAAATAGTGTTCCACTATCTATCATCTCAGACAGAGGTACCCAGTTCACCTCTCACTTCTGGAAAGCGTTCTAAAAGGGTCTTGGTACCCAAGTTTATCCCAGTATAGCATTTTATCCTTAGACAGATGGTCAAGCAAAAAGGACCATTCAGACTCTAGAAGATATGCTAAGGGCGTGTGCAATTGATTTCAAGGGAAGCTGGGATGAGCCTTTGATTGAGTTCGCATACAATAACAGCTATCACTCCAGTATTCAGATGGCTCCATTCGAAGCTCTCTATGGTAGGATATGTAGGTCTCTGATCAATTGGTTCAAAGTTAGTGAGACCATATTCATAGGGCCTGACTTAGTATTCAATGCCTTAGAGAAAGTTCAGTTGATCAGAGAAAGACTCTGGGCTGCTCTGAGCCGACAGAAGTCTTATGCTAATGTTCGTAGAAAGGATCTCAAATTCGAGGTCGATGACTATGTCTATCTCAAGATATCTCACATGAAGGGAGTGAAGAGATTCAGCAAGAAGGGAAAGCTCAGTCCCCGATATGTCGGTCCCTTCAGGATTCTCAGTCGCTTCGGCAAGGTAGCCTATATGCTCGAATTGCCTTCAGATCTAGCCTCATTTCATCCAATCTTCCATGTCTCTTTTCTCAAGAAGTGCATAGGTGACTCAGCAGTTGTAGTCCCTATTTAGAGCATTGACATTCAGAATAGCCTCTCTTATGAAGAGATTCCAGTCGAAATCCTTGACAATCAGACTCGTAGGCTGAGGAACAAAGAAGTCCCTCTAGTCAAGGTTCTTTGGCGGAATCAGTCCATGGAGGGAGCTACTTGGGAAGCAGAACCATACATGAAAACCAAGTACCCTCATCTTTTCTCCGATAATTCAGACTTAGGTTGAGGTAACCATTTTTCTTAAGCTTATTCAGTTTCATGTTCAAAATTCCATTATAAAATTGATATCAAGTATCAGTGCATAGCTTATCATGCATTCATGAGTTCAGCTTATTAGTCATGCATCAGATATGCATCTTCAGTTGGGCTATATTCAGTTTAGAATTCAATTCAGTCCTAAAATCATGTGTCAATTGAGCATGATCAGTGTATGCGTCGTTTTATCTTTTCTCCCCTCTCAAGTAGTCATCATTCGAGGACGAATGTTTCCAAGGGGGAGATATTGTAATACCCCAAAAAAATCCAAACCACTATTAGAGCCATGTACCAAGCTCATGCATAGTACATCATGGTTCTTTTATAGTTTTATGATTAGGTTAGATGTATATTAAGGCTTCAAATAACTCCCAGCTATCAGATGAATCAAAACATTCCTTACCGATTGAATTCTTGAGAAGGATATTGGTATAGTCAACTTAAAATGAGCATATCTCTCTTTATACTTGGATTTTTTTATCTCATGACCTATCAACAGATAGATAATTAAATTAGCTTGACAAGGATACAAATTTATCCTAAGTACGATATCAGAGAAAAGAGTAATTCCTTTTTTACTCTAGCATGTCAGGCTTGAAACAATGTGACGACATTTGTGGTAGCTTACCACATTTGTGATGCCCTATCACGAAGGTAGTCATCCTTAGGTAGAAACCAGATCCTAAGTGACAACATTAGTGGTAGCTTACCATATTTGTGATGCCCTATCACGAAGGTCGTCAGCCTTAAGCAGAAACTAGCTCCTAAGTGACGACATTCGTGGTAGCTTACTATATTTGTGACGCCCTATCACGAAGGTCATCAGACTTAGGCAGAAACCAGCTCCTAAGTGACAAAATTCGTGGTAGCTTAGCACATTTGTGATGCCTTATCAAAAATGTCATCAGCCTTAGGCAGAATCCATCTTCTGTGTGACTACATTTTTGACGGCCTGTCACATTTTTGACGCCTTGTCACAAATGTCGTCAGACTTAGGCAGAAACCATCAATTTCAGCTCCTGTGTGACGACATTTTTGACGTCTTGTCACATTTTTGACGTCTTGTCAAATGTCGTCAGCTATGATTTTAGACAATTGGGAATTTATTTCATAAGGGTATTTTGGTCTTTTCCTTCACCTTCTATGACTTATAACCCTAAAGATGTGTAATTTTTCCCATTTTTCTTTAGTTAAGCATCTTTAAAACCCTCTCTTACACTCTCAACCATAAGATTAGGGTTTTCTCTCAAGATCATCTCCTCAAGAGCAAGCCTACGGAATTCTTCAAGAACCTTCAGAAACATTAGATCTCTTTCAAGATTCAATCACTAAGGTATGCGTAGTGTTCATCTATGGATCCAATCCATTCACAGATCTCAAGAACCATGTTTTAAATACTATTTTGTGAACTTTTTATGGTGATATGAGCATGTACATATTGATGATTGTTGTTTAAATTTCAAGATGATATCTAGAGGTGTTTTCATGGAATATATATGCTTGTTAGTTGAAAACTATGAACTTTAGATGGTGTAAAATGGTACAAGTTATGAAACACACCTATGCCTTAAAGAATGCATGCAAGGTGTCGATAAAATGCTTAGGATGCTAGAAATTCATGTTTATATGGTTCCATGATGTCTAAATGACAAGTTCATGTTATCTATATACTTTAATATAAATTCCATGATTTTCATGTGTTGCTATTGTTGTGGTATGAAGAATGTATGATAATGGAGATATACAATATACACATGAAATATAGCTATGCACTCCCTACCATGCTTAATATGTTGAGGAACTACATAATGTATAATATCCTCTATATATGATAATGTGAATTGTGGACTCCAATCTTGTGATCAAGTCAGTCATGTAGTGTTAGTTTCCTTCCATTGATTCTTGGGGGTATTCGTACCCGAAAACTATAGTTGTATGACTAGAGCCATTCCATGTTTCACGATATGCAAAATCAAGCCATGATTCAGTAGAATTTAATCAGTCATGTGACTCAGGAAACCTCAGGGTCTCAGTCAGTTATCAGATATCAGTAGTATTCTGTCAGTCAATAGAATTCAGTAAGTTCCACTTACATACAGTCAGTTAAATCATGTTCAATCTCTTCAGATGGGAGTAGGAGTTAGCACCGAGTGAATCCAAGGATGGTAACTCACCTGTATATGCGTGTGTGATTCTTAGCAGTCATCCTTGCGCTCCATAATTATGTAGCTAGCATAGGTTGAGACATCGTAGCCTATTATATGAGGGTAGATGAGGTGTCATAACCTTTTATATGAGGGTTCCCACTGTTCTCACTAGAGTTACCTGTTATATGAGGGTTGCTCACATGTTTTCCTTACCAGTGGCACGATATTGACACCCTTCCAGTCAGGGCAGAGATTGGACCCCATCTTAGCCATAATGGCACATATGGGGCATGTCGGTTAAACAACTACCTCCCATAGTTTCAGACTCAGTCTCAGTAAAAGAACTAAGATAGTTCTTCAGATATCAGTATACCAGGACTGTCAGATACAGTCAAATTTAGTTATAGCATGGGACTCAGGGAGTTCTACCAGATTTTGGACTGTCAGACACAGTTGCTCATGTTATCAGAACTAAAGTTCCAGTCATGTATTAGCATACAGATGTAGCTACACGTATGCACGATCTCAGTTACTATGTATGTATGTTTGTACTCTTACATTCATATTAGTTTGTCAATAAGCATTACATGCATTATTCAATTAGCATTAGTCAATTAGCAGAGACACGATCTCTAGACCAGCAGTAGCAGTAGCATTTTTAGTTGCAGATATTTAGTGAGTCCTCTTCATTCGAGGACAATATGATTTGATTTATTCATTATTATTTTAGCCAGTTATCAGTTTACGGAGTTAGTTGGAGACATGTTCCTTCAACTCCTTATTCAGACATTACTTAAAGGCTTTTAGATTCACTATTCAGACTTATGTTCAGATCAGTTTTCTGCTGTTTTGGGTATCTTTCACCCATATGGATATTATGTTTTGACAGATTCTTTATTCAGTTGAACCTAATGGCCTACATGTTTATGTTTTCCATATTATTACATTATATATGCAATATACAGGTACAAACATGAGCACCATGTAGCATTTTGATTCAGAAAATTGGGGCATTACAAACATGTGGCAATAACCATCAGGGTGTCTGCAGAGCTGGAAGTGATGTTTGTTTTGGGTATGGCAAGCCAGGCCACAGAGTCAGAGATTGTCCTCAGTCAGGTTCTCAGGGTCAGTATAATCGTCCTTCAGCTCAGTCCGGTCGCCCTTATCAGCAGGGTGCCGCTTCCAGTGCCACCAGTGGGAAATGCCGAAACAGTCTTTAAGTACTTCAGTCTAGACAATATTAGGAAAATCCTCCTGATGTGGTCACTGGTAAATTACATATATTTCATTTACATGTTTATGCCTTGCTAGATTCAAGAGCTTCTTTATTTTTCATAACTCCTTATATAACCGTTAACTCTGGAGTCAGTCCAGAAATCCTAGCAGAGCCTTTCTCAGTTTTTACCCTAGTGGGTAAATCTATTATAGCCTGACAGGTATACAGGAACTGTCCGATTATGATATCACAAAAATTACTTCAGCAGACTTATAGAATTAGAGATGGCAAATTTTGATGTCATTCTCGACATAGATTGGCTCAGTTCATGCTATGCCTCAGTTGATTGTAGAAACAGAATTGTTCATTATCAGTTTCCAAATAAACCCATCCTTAAATGAAGAGGTGGTACTACAACTCTTAAGGGTTAGTTGATTTCATACCTTAGAGCAAGAAAAATAATATCCAAGGGATGTGTCTATCATCTTGTACCAGTCAATGACTCTAGTTTAGAGACTCCCACTCTTGAGTCAGTTCTAGTAGTAAATGAATTAGAGTTCCTCCCGTTAGGGAAATAGACTTCGAAATAGACCTTCTTCTAGATACTCAACCCATATCTATTCCACCAAACAGAATGGCACCAACAGAACTTAGGGAGTTAAAAGAACAGTTAAATAACTTTTTAGATAATGGGTTTATCAGACCCAACATTTCCCCATGGGGTGCACCAGTCTTATTCATGCGTAAGAAAGATGGTTTTCTTAGAATGTGTATATACTATCATCAGTTGAACAAAGTCACAATCAAGAATAAATATCCACTTCCTAGAATTGATATCTTGTTTGGCCAACTTCAGGGTGCTAGTTACTTTTCTAAGATAGACCTCAAATCAGGCTATCATCAGCTCAAAGTCAGAGAATATGACATTCTGAAAATAGCTTTCAGAACCCGATATGGTCACTTCAAGTTTCTAGTCATGTCCTTAGGTTTTATAAATGCCCCAACAGCTTTCATGGATTTAATGAATCATGTGTTCAAGCAGTACTTGGACATGTTCATTATAGTCTTCATGGATGATATTCTTGTCTATTTTCATAGCAAAAATGATCATGCAGATCACCTCAGAATCGTACTTCAGACTCTCAGAACTCATTAGTTGTTCGCTAAATTTAGTAAGTGCAAATTTTGGCTAAGGTCGGTATCATTCCATGGTCATATTATTTTTGATGGCATTAGAGTTGATCCTCAAAATACCAAGGCAGTGAGAAACTGGCCTAGACCGATCTCTCCATTAGATATCTAAAGTTTCTTAGGTTTAGCTGGCTGTTACCACCAATTTGTTAAAGGGTTTTCATCTATACTATCCCCCATGTATAGATTGACTCAGAAAAAAGTCCAATTTTAGTGGTCAGATTCTTGCGAGAAGAGTTTTCAGGAGTTGAAGACTTAACTCACCTCATCCCCAATTTTGACCCTACTAGATAGTTCAGATGGGTTTGTTATGTACTGTGATACATCTAGAGTAGGTTTGAGTTGTGTCCTCATGCAGAGAGGTAAGGTCATAGCCTATGCCTCCAGATAGCTTAAGACCCAGAAAAAGAATTACCCGACTCATGATCTTGAGTTAGCAGTTGTAGTGTTTGCCTTAAAGATTTGGAGGCATTACTTGTATGGGGTGCACGTTGATGCGTTCACAGATCATAAAAGCCTTCAGTATGTATTCTCTAAGAAAAATTTAAATTTGTGTTAGACAAGGTGGTTAGAGTTGTTAAAAGATTATGATATGAGTGTTCTGTATCACCCGGTCAAGGCCAATGTAGTGGATGATGCTCTCAGTAGATTGTCTATGGGTAGTGTTTCTCATGTTGAGAATGATAAAAAAAGTTAGTTCAGGAAGCTCACCATCTTTCCCGACTAGGTGTTCGGTTAGTCGATTTAGCAGAGGGTAGTGTGTGGGTGCAGAATAGTTTAAAATCATCTCTAGTTTCTAAAGTCAAGGAAAAGAAGGATAGAGATCCCAGTCTTGTTAAGTTAAAAGTGTCAGTCAGAGATCAGAAAATAGAGGTTTTTTCCCAAGAGGGAGATGGTGTGTTGCGTTGCAGGGTTATTTATGTGTGCCAGGTGTAGATGACCTGATACAATAAATTCTTGCAGAACCGTCTGGTGTGTGATACTTAATTAATCTAGGGGCCACTAAGATGTACCATGATTTTTGGGAGATCTATTGGTGGAGTGGGATGAAGAGGGATATTGTAGAGTTTGTAGTGAAGTGCTCTATGTGTCAGCAGGTTAAGATTAAGCATCACAAGTCTAGTGGGTCTATGTAGGAGTTTAGTATTCCCACATGGAAATGGGAGAAAGTGAACATAGACTTTGTGATGAGTTTTCCTCGTACTCGTTTTCATCATGATTCATTTGGGTTATCATAGACAGCATGACCAGATCAGCTCATTTCTTGCCAGGTCATACTTTCTATTCAGTCGAGGACTATGCCAAACTCTATATCAGAGAGTTGGTCAAGTTACATTGAGTCCCAGTATACATCATCTCAAATAGAGGTACACAGTTTACCTCTTATTTTTGGAAAGCATTCCAAAAGGGTATTGGTACCTGAGTTTACCTCAGTACCGTATTTCACCCTCTGACAGATGGTCAAGCTGAAAGGACCATTCAAACTCTAAAAGATATTCTAAGAGCCTGTGCTGTCGATTTTAAGGGTAATTGGGATGACCACTTGCCTTTGATCGAATTCGCAAATAATAATAGTTGTTATTCCAGTATTCAAATGGCCCCGTTTGAGGATCTCAATGGTAGGAGATATAGATCTCCAATAGGTTGGTTTAAGGTCATTGAGGCCGCAGTAGTAGGTCCTGACTTAGTGTTTGATGCCTTAGAGAAGGTTCAGCTGATCAGGGAAATGCTTAGCACTGCCCAGAGCCGACAGAAATCATATGTAGATGTGAGAAGAAAGGATCTTGAGTTTAAGATTGGTGATTTTGGTGTTCTTGAAAATCTCTCCCATGAAGGGAGTAAAGAGGTTCGGAAAGAAGGGAAAGCTCAGTCCCCAATATGTCGGTCCTTATATAATTCTCAATCATTTCGGAAAGGCAGCTTATGAGCTCGTGCACTCAGTATTCCACATCTTCTTTCCAAAAAAATGTATTGGTGACCCAGGAGTCATATTTCCCTTAGAGGACATAGATAGTCAAAATGATCTCTCTTTCGAAGAGGTTCCATTCCAGATCCTCGATTGTTAGATTCACAAACTGAAGAACAAAGAAGTTCCCTTGGTCAAAATTCTTTGGCAGAATCAGTCCGTTTAGTGAGCTACTTGGGAAGAAGAAGAAGATGTAGACCAAGTATCCTCATCTCTTCTTCGCAAACTCATATTCAGCTCAAGGTAATAGTCTTCCTTGGATTTACTCAGTCCCATATTCAGTTATAGTTATAATCTTGGTATCAGTTACCATTGCATATTCAGTTATGCATTCATGAATCAGTTCAATCATGTACTCATGTATCAGATATGCATGTTCAGTATGAAAATTCAGCTTATCTGTAACTTCAGTCATATATTCCATGCATCAGATATGCATGTTTAGTATGAGAACTTAGCTTATCAGTAGTTGAGACATGTAGTCATGTTTCAGTGTGCATATTTAGGGTGTAAACTCAGTCTATCAGTATATCTCGGCTTAATCAGTCTCATTTGATGATGAATGTTCCTATGGGGGAGATATTATATTACCCCATATTTCCTTAGCCCATTTTAACTCTAAGTACATAAGTTATTCTATATTGACTTTTCTAAATACTCAGTATTTTTAAGTTTAGATCTTACAGATACGTAGAAAATTTAGTCAAATTTCCAATGATATAAAATTCGCCTAAATCTAATACCTAGGTGAAGTGTTAGAGCCATTTTTGTAAAGTAGTGTACCAACTAGCACTTCAAAGCATTGGGAGCATGACCAAATTGTAATTTTCAAATCCAGTGAGCCTCCGCGATCATGGCGCGTTGCGCCAAGGCTCAATTTCATAATTTTCCTCTTTCCCATAAAGCTACGCAATGTTACAGCATCATGGTGAATTTACAAGTCACATCCAGTGTGGCAACGCGATACCACCATGTCACGCCACCGTGCATTTTCCTAGTTGTCAATTTCCAGTGACACGCAGTTATAGCATCGTGTCGCGCCAGGGGTCCAAGTAGAGTTTTTCCAGTGATGACTTTTAAGTCCCTCCGCAGGGTAAATGGGTATTTTTCCACGTCCCTAATCAGTCTAATCGCAAAATTAAACCCCTAAATAACTCATTATCTCATCATTTATTTACGTTATTCAAACATTAAGTCATTTTCTCACAAAAGGGGTGATGAGGTATTTTAACCTGCCAATTGAGAGTTCCACTGTTCTCATTAGAGTACCTACCAGATGAGGGTAACTCTTCAGTGTCTTTACCTGTGTCATGGTACTGACACCCTTCCAGCTGGGGTTACAGGTTGGACCCCAAATCTATTCAGAAAAGAGGCATGTTAGTTAGATGATTACTTCCCACAGTCTCAGTTGTAGTCTCAATATAGAACTCAGTTTAGTTCTACAGAATCAGGACTGTCAGACACAGTCAATCAGTATCAGTAACATAGTTATCAGAAACTTCAGATATCAGTTTCTTAGTATCAGAACTCAATGCTTAGCTTCAAAAAAGTTTAGTTATAGTATACATGTATATGCACAGTATTGCATGCTCAGTATTTACAACAGTTCAGTTATCTATGTACTCTCATATCCAATTACTCTATATCATTTAGTCAGTTATTGTTCAAGTATATGAACCTTTGCATTCAGCCTTACCTCATCTAGCATACCAGTACATTTCACATACTGACGCATACTCTTTCTTTACGCTATGATGTCTTATATTATAGGTTCGGGCACTCAGGTTCCTGACTGTGCATAGACCGATCCAGTTATCAGCAGTTGTTTAAATCATGAGTCCTCATCTATCAAGGGCATACTTTTATTTTAGTACTTCAGTTTATCAGTAGTTCAGTAGTCGGAGTTAGTTGGGGTTTGCCCCATCAACTCCGCCTTCAGTCAGTTCAGTTAGAGGCTTTTCAGACTAGACTATTTTAGATAATATTTTAGTTTTTAGATGTTCTATTAGATATTATTACAGAGCTTCTCTTTTAATAGTATTTACAGATTTTGAACGTTATGGCATTTCAGCCTATTTTTCATATTTATTACAGTATTATTACTCAGTGCTCACAATAGATATCAGTCATGGATTATCTTGTGGTCCTTTAGGGTCATAAGCATCGTGTAGCATTTGGGGTACAGACTCGGGGCATTACAATTCAAGTTCTAAGGCTTTCAGACTCATTTTGGGCTATTGAGTGGATTATATAAAAAATAGAGCTATAGGTATGGGCCCCATATTTATTTGAAACAATCTCACATAAAGTTTCAATGGTTTTATTGGGTCCATAATGTTTAATTTGTTATAGTAGCAAAATTTATTTTCCTGCACAAGGTTCCTAATGAATCCCAAGATCCGATTGGAGACCATTTGGACATAGTGAAATCTACTGCCTCAAGGTGATGGTGCAACAACTTAAACACTCAAATGATGACTTTGGTAGTTGTTGCTTAAGCGGGATAGAGTCGTTGTAAAGGCCTTGTTTATTAATGGATAGGATACCGATTTAGCGACCCGTGCCTTTTCTTGATCGATCTCTTAAGTGATATGAGCCACTTAAGTAGTGGTCATTTAACTGATCAAGTAACCACTTTAGCGACACCTAAGGTGTTAAATCTCCCTTTCTTTACTCGAATTCCCTATTCATTTCTCAACCATTTTACCCCATTTTTTGAGAGATTAAAGTATGTAAAATGTGGGGAATTATCCATTGAAGCTGAGGTAAGTTAGTGCAACACTCCTTGGTCATTTCTCTTTATTTTCCCTGTCAAATTCCATCCCATTTCATTATAAACTATTATAAATTAGGTACTTAAATCATTATACTTTAGGTTCTTTTTTGGTCCTTGATTTGTGTTTCTTTTATGCTCAACTTTTAAGTTTACATTCATTGTCCTTTGAGGGACCTCCCAATGGATTCAATTTTGGATACTTTTTCCAGGCCCTATGGGCTCATTCTTGACCTGAATTCGAACCTAACCTTTTATATAGAAATATAGGACTCATTTTACTCATATCATCATTTAGATTATTAACTTGATAGCACAATGGTAATTCGAGATCGTGGAACAAAGACAAGTAATTTATGGATGATTCAAGGATTGCAATTCAATATCGAGGTAGGATTTAATATTTTCTTCTCTGCGAGATGGTTTATGTGTAGATTTCATGTAAGGTAGGATGATAAGCTATGATTATCACTAGATTATCATGATTTACCCTAATTTGGGAGTTTGGGTATAGAAGGGTGAACCGTCCCTTAAGATGAAATACTTGTTATAACTATAAAATCCTATCACCTTAAGTTATAACCAAATTAATTGTAGTTCAGTGTTAAGGATCATTTAGTACTAGGTTTACTAAATAGCTTAATGAATTGGATCATAGTTCCCTAGATTATAGTATTACCTTTATGTTAGGTATATATTGTTGGTCTTGAGATCTTTATTATGATACACGTTCAACTCTAGATGAGTATTCTACACTTAGAAAGGGTGTGATTCTAGTTATGGACACTTAATCTCTTATTGTTGTATTGTTAGGATACTGGTTATGGCATGTATACTATATGTGCGTTTATGTACACTTAATGGTACGATTCCAACCAAAGCCATAATTTTACTACTATCCTCCTAAATTTCAACTTTTCACTTTAAAAATGGATTCCTTTATAACATGGATCCTACCACATTATTTAATAATTTATGAGCTTTTAAAACTAAAGATGGTGATTTGGGAAATTAGATCAAGATCGATTTTGGTCCACAGTTTTTCCACTCTTCTACCACTATTATTTACTTTGATCAAGAGAGATTTTGATATTTTCTACTTTATTATGTTGATTTAGTCTTAGAGTGGATCTTGAGTAATGGATTTATAAACTTACAATCTTTTAGTCACAGCTCAAATTTGTGCACTTATTTATATACATTTCTTTAGTAATAGATAAAGTAGATTAATAATTATGATTATAGAGAAGAGAGGTAATCATAGATCCACAATGCTGAAGAACAGAGGTCGTTGTAGGTCCTGCCTTTGTGAGCTATTGAGTTGTAGAAGGTGTATAAACTCATTACATTGTGGCACTTGGATTAGATTTGGTACTATGAATTTACTTTGCATTCATTAATTCATATGCATTACGTATCCCCATTATATTATTTGGTGCTTATATCTATCAGCCTCATTAGGGAGGGGTGTATAGGTATAGGCTAAGATTGTTATTTGTTGAGAGTTGATTGAACCTTTTGAGCTTATGGGGGCACAACACAACATTTTTTATTTGGACTAGGCAATTAATTTATTATTATTATTATGGTTAGTTCATAGAAGGATGATTATGGACTGGTACAAAAGGTTGTCGGTATGATTATGATCCCTTTTCTTTTAATGGTAAATTACATTATTGATAGTTACCTCATGGTTACACATTATGGTTAAAGGCCCTGATTATGCCAACACTAGCTTTCCTACTTAGTTAGGATGCCTTGAAATGTTAGGTTAATTACCTTAGGTCATTACCTTTAGTAATTTATATATATGTGTGTGTGGTTAATATTATCGTATATACCTCTCATCCTTGTCTGTTTATGTCGTATATGTATTTTTGTCCTCGTATACTATTGTGTAACCTTTTTATACTATTTTTGTATACATTAAATAGTGATATACCATATTGTACTTTAGGCCCTGATTATTATGATAATAAGATAGTTTATCTATATTGCTCCCTTAGTATTATCATGGTTAACTTCCTGGTTAGTTTCTTGTAGTTTTATATTCTTACTTTACATGTTTCTTATGCTTGCATCATCTTTGGAGCTCAGTCGGTTGATGCCTACTGAGTACCACATGTTTGGTACTTATACTACACTTCTATAGACTGTAAATTATTGTATGAGTTTTCTCTGTTGCCATGTGCATCATGTAAAGTAGCAATGGGTTAGAGAGATTGGGGCGATCTCCTAGAGTTTGGAGTATTACTACTCCTCTTCTTATGGATTAGACTAATTTCTATGTTGTATTCAAAGATGGCTTGTACTTATATTTACTCTATATTTCACTTTATACACTTATTATATTAGAATCTCTTGTACTGATTTCACCATGTTTTGAGATTGCATTATGTGTTAGTCAATTTATCATATTAGTGGGTCATAGTAGGTTCCATCATGAGTTGAGAAATTAGGTTGTGACAAATTGGTATCAGAGCCTAAGTTTACTGATGTGTTGGTGAAATAGCTAAGTGTCTAGTAAATTCCTGCGAATATATACAGAGGTGACTTTATCCTATTTCTTGGAGGCAATAGGGCATTCTTAGGAAATTCTATTCTTTAATCCTTGTTGTGTGTCCGTATTTCTATAGAACTCTAGTAAATTCTTTAATTTTATTCTATTCTAGATGTATTGTATGAGGTTATTGATAGATGTAGATAGGACTTCCACACATGTTTTTATCTATTTAGATCAGTATCAATCTAGGGAGTCGAAGATCAATGTTGAAGATATTCAGTATCATCATAAGAATTAGGACAAGCCGAGTGTCTGGTAGAGTCTATAACTGCTTTATCCTTTCAAGTATTAGAATTTGGGATTTCTAGACTTTTTATTAATACCTCACAACAAAAGATAGAATTTGGTGCATCGAGAAGTTCTCATAATAGAGTTGGGTTTGTTTGTATTCAGCAAGGTTCCTTGTAAGTTTCAGAGTATGAGGTTGGGTTACTTGAGTGCGCCATACATACTCATATACTATATCCTTTAGAGCATAGGATAATGTGTGGATTTATTGTATCATAGCTTTGTCACTTTATATGGCATTAGAGCACTTGATAGTAGTTTGGTCTTCTTTTTCACAGGTTGTTGATCACACGAGGACCACAAAGAGAGAATATATTAGGACATATAGAGGTAACTATAAAAGTACATATTGCTAGTACAATATTATTGGTACTCTCTCCAGGAGTAGGGACCCTCTAAGTGGGGATCAACTTTAATTACAGCCTATTTATTCCATATAGGTAATGTCTCAAACTGTAGGCGGCACTAAGATTAGTCATAGTGATCACAATGAGTAGAGTTCTCATCGTTCCTTGGAGTATTCCATGTGGATATTTAGGCCATGACGGTTGTTCTGGATTAGTGGGTGTAGTACCTCAGAGTATTGTAGAAGCCTATTTTAGTAGTAAAAAGATTAATCATTGATTTAGAGAGTTTCCCAGGCGTGAGTTAGATGTTTATAAAGTATCAACACTTATTGTTTGACATCTTATAGCTCTTGAGGTATGTTATGATTTCAAGAAGGATGGCCATTTTATTAGGGAGTGTCCTCGATGTCAGTTGGTTGGCCAATTGGAGTCAACCTGTATTTCTCACTAAGTAGGGGGTTTACGGGTTTGATATAATTTCATAAAGATCGATCATTAGTCCAGAGAGTGTCCTCAAAATGGGATTATTTTCCATTCAGGACATCCAGATTCGTCTCATGGGGATATGTCACCTTCAGTTATAGGTAGTGCACTTAGCACCTCAGTTGGTGATTCAGATGCTCAGATTGAGTTTGGACCTGTTAAAATTCATACCCCTTCAGGCATATCAGATTTATGACTTTAAATTTCTACCATGATAGGTGCTCTGTTGATTTCCTATCTTTGACTTTCTATTTGATTTAAATTTGTGTTTCATACCCATCAGTGATTATATGCCTTAGTATTTTTATATTGGTTTTTGTGTGCCATAGTGTAGAGTTCATGAATATGTGACTATCCATGTAGATGATTTCTTAAAGTCGTAGATGGAGTAATTTAGTATTGTATTTTTCTTAGGGGTGTGGCGTTTAGGTTAAATTCCTTTTGCCTTAGCTTATTATCCCTCTTATGGCCCTAGAGTAGTACTTATTATTAAATTTAATTTTTGGTACCACCTAGACCTTATACTAATGTCTCTATTGTTGTTGTTATTATTATCATTGTTTTGATGTTGATTTAATCATCCTTGATAGATGACTAGACTAGCATTATCTAGGTAGAAGTCGCTTTCTCATTATTTTTACTCGTTGGCCTATGTGGCTAGCTCGATTTAATGGTTTTCTCTTTTATAGCGAGGTGAGGTTTGTTGATATTTCCCAAATTACACCTCACAATAAAGTATAAAGTTGTCTTCGAACAAATATAGAACCCAACTAGGTTGGGTTTGATCCCCTAAGGAACATGATTAGGACCTAGGTCAATGCAATTATTTAGACTATTAATTAATTATTTCCAAAAGGGGAATTATAAAGAACAAGTCAACGGTTCATAAATTGAAGTAACAAGTAAGAAAATATTAGTTTCTGTTGATAAAATCAATCAGAGAGACTAACTAGGACTGTGTTCCCCCTGACTTCCTAACTCCACAGAGTTATCGTGCTTCGTCAAACTCTCTCAATGCTTTGCATGTAGAATCTAACAAGTTATGTATCACCAACCATATTTTCAATGCCTTTGGTGAATTATACTTATTACAGTTTGAGTCTCAGTGTGTGGCGTTACTAACCCTTGTCCTAGATCCCAAATTAAATATTACCTTTTGAGTGTCAATATATTAGATGAGGATTAGTAGCCTCAAATTACTATTGTGATCTTATTTTCCTAATTTCTACCTCACTTTTGAAGTAATTATCAAATACAGGCAGGTTCTTAATGTCTGTAGTCATTAAGAAAGAAATTAAACAAAGAAAATCACAATACATGCAAGAATATCAATCAATAAAGACTTAGCACTTCCTCTTCTTTATTAATCAATCATGGTTCCCACAATCCTAGTTGTGAGATTTAGCTACTCATGGCTTGAAAATCACAATTAGAAATCATAGACAAAATCGTAATTATGAACTTACAAATTGAGTTGAGTAAATCTGAAATTTTGAATTCTCAAAGAATAATAAACAAATATGGATAAGAAAAGAATAAACTAATTTTCTTCGGCCTCCACGGCAGCTCTAAGCTTTCTCTAATAAAAAGTTTACAAGTTACTTCTCAAAAGTTGTAAAAAAATTACCCAAAACAATTTTTGTGGAATATTTATATGTGTAAGAAAAACCCCAAAATAAAATAACTAATTCAAAAATAGACTAGAAAATAAAATCCCAATCCATATTCGACTAGATTGTGTCAACTTCAGTGGTCGCCTAACTTTTTCTTTTTATCCACCTTTCTAATTGCTATGTGTTTTCTATTTCAATTCTAATTTCAATGGGTATAAATTTATTATAATATTAGATTTAATCCATTAAGATATCTGCTTGACTTCCTTATATAATTTCTCAATTTTAATTTTATATTTCCTCCAAATTTCTTAATCTTCATACTAATTTAATCCTACAAATAAAAATATATTATTAAGCATAATCCATAAAATCAATCCTCAAAAAGGATAACTAAAAATACTAAATATGAGGCAACTAATAACTAAATATATAATTTTGGCCTCACATCATTTGTCATTTTCCTCTTCTATTAGCAAGGTTAGATCAGTTTATGGACTATAAAAGTGAAGGTAGGTTGGCCTTCTGTTGTCCTGTTATGTTTCAAGAATTGGCAATTTGATTTTATCATCCATTTCTGAGCTTGAGATTCTAGGGCTTACCTTCTGGTCACTAATATTTTTGCAATGGCTATATTCTTTTATAGCTTATTTTTGAGGTTGATTAGTTTAAGATTTGTTCTTTTGATTTGGCTATTTCATCGCCTGATAGTGGTCTTAAGTTGATGTCAAAAGGTCTTAGGTTTGACTTTTTGGTTGTTGAATTCCTCTCTTTCTTATATCTTTGACTTAGTATTGGTGTTGAGTTGGATACTCCATTCCCTCGGTAGTGTGGTTCTTGGTCATATTGAGTTAAGGGTGTTGGAAATTATTGATCTTTTCCTATAACCCCTATATAAATTGGCCAATTGGGAATTTATTATAGTGATTTTTTTGGTTTATTTTCCTATAGTAATCTTGACCTTGGTATTGATACTGATGTTGGTACTCTATTCATCTGTGATGTGATTCAGAGTTTAATTGGGTTAAGGTTGTTTTACATAGATAGATTTAGGAAATCCTTATTTTGGCAATTTTTTTGGCGTAATAATACTTTATAGAGTGCTTCTCCTAAATGATATGTGCATATAGGTATTCATTATTTTTTTATGGAGCATCAAATTAATCATTTTTTGACAAAGGTTGCATTTCTCTAAGCTGCTAGAGTTTCGGTAACCACCAGTATTATTTGCAGCCTTTGTGAGCTCTTGGGTATGCTTTATTGTATTATGACCTTTAGCAGATATGGAGTTGATTTCTTGTGCTTTCAGCCGATGGTTTTTCTTCCATTTTGGTTTTATTCTTCAGCTATCTTTTGATTTTGGCTTGGGTAGGAGTTGTTGGGGGTATGCCTAATTTATGATAGTAAGGCTGATTTGGGTATTTGGACTTAGTTCAGACTTGTTGGCTCAAGTTTTTGATTTTGACTCTTATGAATGGTAACTTGGAAGTTTTGTTAGAGTTTGGAGTATGGATGCTTACTCGTCTATAGGGTTGGTTTGGGTAGTAGAGATCGAATAGTTTAACCCCGATGCTGAAATTTCAACTATAAGTTGTTGAACTTGGTTGCAACCTTTTTTCAAGCTTGACTCAACTGGGATTTCATTTGTAATCTGACTAAGCCTTATCTTTATCCGTATTTTCTGCCTTCTTCAATTCGGATAGATTACGGTGGATTGATGTTTGTATGATAGGTGTTGGCACTTGATGATGGCTCTTCTACATTTGACCTTGGTTTTTAGCCTTCACATGAAATTTCAAATATCGACTCAGCAGAAAAAGTGTACATGAGTTGGACTTACCATGGTTTCACCAACAGTTGGTGGGGTACCTAGAGAAGATAGTTCAGTTTTGAATGTTTGTGCTTCGGACTCATGACTATCACTTTTGAAAGTCATCCAAATTAGTTGGCGGCTTTGGACTAGATTGCAAACATTGATCATCACCATTTATGTGTCCAGGTATACCCTTATGGTCTTGTTCTTATGGTTGCCATTATGTATTTTCTATAGATCAAATTCAGTTCTTCGAGAATAGAGTGATGAGATTGAGATGAGAGGACTCAGATGACTTTCCACATGGTTGAAGTAGATTGTAGGTTTTGAAAGGCAAAAGAAGGTTGGATTTGTATATAGGAGTTGGTTGCATGTTTAATGCTTTAGATTGTCCTTATCTTGGTTGATTTTCCCCTTGGTTAAGCCCGTATTAGCATGTATCAGTGTATTGTGGTTTGGATTTACGTGCATTAGCCGTTCTCGATTCATTTTTAGGCTAATTATTTGTTAGGGTTGAGTTTTGGATATTTGGAAAGTAAAGTAAGGAAGTTGATTAAAAAGGGATACCTATAGTAAAATTCGTTATAAGCATTGTTACTTCTTAGAGGTTATCTGGGGAGTCTTTCTCAAAGCATGCAGGTCGAGTACCTCATCGCTTTGAACTTTCATGTAATTTTTATCTGTTGACTTTCGCGGATGAAAGTCCTTTTGTAGTGGATATTGTAATGTAGTGGATATTGTAATGAACTTCTAAGTTATTTCCTTAATTTTTGTGCATTTTCGAAATTCAAGCCTTCCCATAATGGCTATATGTCATTTATGACTTGTCAAAATGGTCGATTCAATTATCAGGCAATTTGTTTTGGTTTTAGGACTATTTTGGAGCCATAGTTGTTAAGGAATTGGTCACAAACCAAAAATCCTAGTAACAACCTCGAATGAGGATTCTAATAGCACCATTAACTCTAGAACGTTGATTTTAGGCTAGGGGGCCCTTGGTTTAAGTCCTAAGGTTTTTAGACTTATTTTGAGTTATTAAGTGGATTTATGACAAATGGAACTATAAGTGTGCTTCCCATATTTAGTCAAAACTATCTCGGATTAAAGTTTTGATGGTTCCATTGAGTTCGTAATGTCGAATTTGGTATGATAGCATATTTCATTTACGTGCATGAGATTTTTAACGAACCTCGACCACCCGACCGGAATCCATTTGGACTTAGAGAATTTGATGCCTCAAGTTGTTGGTGCATCAACTAAAGAGGACAAATGATCGCTTTAGTAGTAGTCATTTTAGCGACATGGAGTTGCTTTATTATCCCAAATTTTTAGAGCTTGGAGAGTGAAAACATGGGGAATAATCCGTTAAGGCCAAGGTTAGTTACCCCAACACTTATTGGTCATTTTACATTACTTTTATCTTAAAATTCCATCCCATTTCTTTATAAATTATTAGAAATTAGGACCTTAAATCCTTAGTCCTTGGGGGCTGAATTGGGCCTCGATATGTGTCCCGTTTGTGCTCAATTTTTAGCACACATTTTGTGTCCTTCGACAGACTTCGTGATGGATTCAATATTGGATTTTGTATGCGGCCTCCGCAGGCCTATTCTTGACTCAAATTTTGACTTGGCTTTTAATATAGCAATATGGGATTTATTTTACTTCTATTGATGTGTAGATTATTAGTTTGATAGTGTGGTGGCATTTTATGATCGTGAAGCAAAGATTAGCTATTTATGGATAATTCAAGGATTGGGGTTCTGCGTCGAAGTAGGTTTTTAACTACTATTCTATATGAGTTGGTATATGTGTAGATTTCATGTTAGGTAAATATTATAAGATGCGATTATGACTTGATTATCATGACTTAGCCTAATTTGGGAGTTTAGGGATAAAAGAGTGAACGGGCCCTTAAGATGAAATACTTGTTATAGATATAGAATCCTATCACCCTAGGTTATAAGCAGGTTAATTGTAGTTTGATGTTAAGGACCTGTTAGTATAAGATTATTAATTGAATTAGTGAAATGGATCATAATTCTCTGGATTATAGTGTTACCTTTATTTTAGTTATATATTATGGTCCCGAGGCCGTGATTGTGATCCCTATTGGACTCCAATTGAATATTTTACCCTTAGAAAGGGTGTGATTGGAAACACCATGGCTTTGAACCCTTAGAGAATTTCCTAAGTTTGAGATTCTGAGTAGGGTACGGTTTTAGCATACCTCTCATATGCTATGGTGCGGATTAGTACCCACCCTCTCATATGATGATCAGTTTAGGTTGATAATATTTTGTCCAAGGTATGGTTTGTCCTCTCCCTAGTAATATCTTAGGGTACTATTCGTAAGTTGATAAGTCGTATGATATCTTGAGCTTGACCTAGTGTATTCTACCTAGGATACGAGTTGTAAGGTACTTCACGTACCTTAGGGTATGAGTTATCCTAGCATGGTCGTATGTTGGAAAGTTTGGAGGTCTATGTTGAGACCTAGGGTATGATATCGGGTACCAATTTACCCTTGGGAAGGTTTAGGTGTGGAAGTCGTACCCACCTGCGAGTAAGTTTTAGCATTTAAGTTAAGGGAATTCCGGGCATGACCCACTACTTATGTATTCTATAAGTTACAAATCAATATAGTAGTAAAATCAAGAACATATGAACAACAAATATGATAATCAACATTAACCCAATGTAATTGAAAGCTACGTTTTCATTCTCATAGTCCCAACCCTAGAAAAAGGTGTATAGCCATTTATAGTTTTACAACAAATCACAAGAATGGAATTCATGAGTAAAAACTAAAAGTAAACAAAATCAAGGAATAAAATCCTATATGAAGCCTTCTTCTTATGTTATCTCTCTCCCAAAGTCATCCAAGGTGTTTAAGATAGGAGTTAAGTGTCCTATTTATAGTGTAGGAGGATTTTTCCGAAAATACCAAGGGCATGACATTTTCTTATTGTGGATGTCATAGGGTTTAGCACACCCTTAATGCGCACCCTCACTGGAATAGGCCATCAACAAATTTACCAAGGGTGTGGCACTCTCTTGTGCTCCAAATGCTAATTTTCATTTATAGTTTGATCTTTCCATTTGTCTCAAGCGCCACACTTTGTGGATGCCTTTCAAACTTCGTTTAATCTTGTTACACTTCCCAGCATTTCTCATAACACATTTAATGGTTTTCTACAAAATCAAGTAATAAGCCATATGTTATGCAACACAATAGAGTTCATCAAAGTACACTAAAACAAGCATAGCTCAAGCTAGCACCACTGGTTTTCTCATCTAAAGTCTATGTGAACATTTTGACTCTTATATTTTTTTAATTACACCTTAAACACAATTAATATGTCATTCAATTCATAAACACATAATACAACACTACGTAGATCATTATGCACATTGAGAAGTACTCAAAACTAAGCTAAAAGTGAGTAAATAATGACATTTAAGAGTATAAAATATCCCTAGGATCACCACCCCACACATAAAGCCTTGTTCATCCTTGAACATTATTTATACTAAGCACAATAAAGGAAGAATATAACATCACTACTACCCCTAAGACACTCATTCTAGAACTACAATGACTACATGAATAGGAAGTTCCAGATTAAGTATGTCATAAAACTCATGAACACTGCTTCAAAACTTCCTAACCACACAAATTGACTCCACTAAGTTGGAAAACTTATGCATATTACTCCACTAAGTGATCATAAAAATCACCTAACCACCATCAAACATGTGCCCTCACGAGAAAAGAGTCATCCACATTCACTCAAAAATATGTAATTTAGCACGAGAATAGATGTAAGAATCAAATTCTGCCCTCTCACAAAGAATTCACATGTAATATAAGATGAATCATAAGCTTTTCCTTAGTTTAGTACTCTACTAATATCAAAGCTCAAGATCAAGTAGGACTTTAAGGTTTATAATATAGGCTAAGGGATAAGTAGGAACTATTCTGGCCAGTAATAGTCACTATCTTACCTAAGCGCTTTAATACATCACCTTTTATATTAGACTTCTCCTTAAAAAACCAAATTTTCACAACTTTTATCTTTCCACCTTCTTTTTTGGCCCATATCTTTAAGCTAGTCCACTCATCTTATGGGGATATTATTTTTATCAACACATGATTTAATACATGATTTAATTTTCTTTATATTACAATACTCCATATAAAAAATACATAGACATTTTAAACTCACCAATAGCTATTGTTTAGGGCTTCACTTTCACTATTCTTCTTCTTTAATTTTACACTCTTCAACATCTTAATTTCCCAAAGCACTTAGTAGTTTTGGGTTAATTTACGGTTAATTAAAAGAAAGGGAATAGGCTATCTATAAGGCTATCAATGAATAGGCTAAATTCTCAATAGGGATAACTAAGATCATGCTGTAAGGATAGGCAAAGATGGTATAAAACATGGTTATCAAAGAAATTCCAAGATCATCTCCTAAACCTTCCTTTTCCGTTTCGTAGATATACTAGGCAAGTTCTAGACAATACTATGCAACAGGAATATAACAAAACCTTACTCACACATAGAACATACTCAAATCAAGTAGTACCTCCATAGACTCTCAACCAAATAATAACAGTAATACAAAATTAAGCCAATGTTGCACAAGAGTAATATAAATAAACCTAGGTGTCTCAAAATAGTCATTCAACTCCCTACACATGCTTTTACATTCATAACTAACTTGCATAATATAATCACACATATAACTTAGCAAGAACATCTCATTTACTCCTAATAACTAAAATTTTAATTTACACCTAAAAATCAGAAAGAGATATCGAGTTCAAAGGGCGCCCCTCAGAAAAGAAATGAAAAATCAATGGGTGGGTGAAGTGTTCTTCTACTAAATAGAAAACAATAAAAGCTTAAAAAAACAAAGATATAATATTTTTTTTGGTTTTTAAAATTTAGTCAAAAAATAGAAAAACTAAAAATAGAAATCCTCTAGCAACACTTCACACTAACCAGTCAGAAGATTCTCCCCAAAGTATAAATCAAATGTAAGGATAGAAATAATCCCTAAGTCCTATAGGGCCTAGATAGGAGAAGCATCATCCTTAAAGGGGGTCTAGAGGACTCAACACTCAGTCATTGCCATGCTCCTTAGCTAAGCTCTCTGGTACTCAAACTTCCCATCAACCTGTAGCTCAACAAAACGAAAACAAAGGTGATCCTAAAGAATACCAAGAAAATAAAATACCTACCTTAACTTGGGTTGCCTCTCAAGCATCACCTGATTTATTATCGTGGCAAGACTCACATCGAAACTCTCACCCATATTCTTTTATTTTTTCTCTTACTCGGATCCCACATTCTTACTCTTTTTTAACCTCAAGAGTGCGTACTCTCAAGTTCTGCAGCTTTCTCCATGCTTGCCTTTTTAGGCTCTTTTTTTAGTTTCTCAACTTTGAGCTTAATTATAGATTTAGAAAACTTATGAAAGAGTCTAAAGATGTCATAAGATGTCTGCACTCCTCTACCCCATACTCATCCACTTCTATAACTATGATCATGCAAGAATCTTTGTAGTGTGAGGGTGTATTGAGTTCTTTGTACACTCTAAATACCATCTTTTTCTTATTAGATCTTATTTTTAGAGTGCCCACTCTCACATCTAGAAGGGCTCCTCTAGTTCCAAGAATGGACTTCCTAGTATGATTGGTACCCTATTATCTACATCATAATCAAGAACAATAAAGTCAACAGAAATAATAAACTTCCAACCTTAATGAGCACATCCTCTATGATTCTTTTGGTCACCACTCTTGTTCTATATACCATTTGGAGAACCACTAAACAAAGTCTTAGTTTTACCAAACTAAGAGTGTTGAACACTAAAAGGGGAATTAAATTGATTCTCTTCCCAAAATCACTTAATGCATGGACTACATCACTTTTTCCAATTTGTATAGAGAGGATAAAACTCTCTAGGTCCTTGAGCTTCTCGACATCTTACTCATCACCATGAAATTACATTCTTTGGTGATTGCTACCATCTTAATGCCACCCAGCTTTGTCTTATTTGTCACCACATCCATTTTGTATTTAGCGTACTTAGGCATTCCCTAAAAATATCAAACAAATGAAGGTTATTGTGAAGTTCTCTACACATGTCATAGAACTTATTAAAGAATGCATCATTCTTAGTCTTTTTAAGCTTTTGAGGGAACGGTGGTGGGGGGTCACTTTTGGGTAAACTTAGCGGCCTCTGCTTTTGGCTACTCAGACTTCCATAAATTTTCTACTTCTTTGGTTTACACTTACTTCTCATCTGATTTTTTGGGTTCAAATCTTCCTGTACCTTATGATTTTTCTTTGTAGGTCTATCAATTAAGTCTAACACTACTCAAGGTGATTGCCATCATTTTCTTTGGATTTTTTCTATCACTAGGAAAACCCTCTTGAGATTTTCTATAATGCACTTAGGCTAACTGCCCCAACTGTGTCTCCAAATTCTTCTAAGCCAATTGTTGAATTTTTATTTCTCCAGCCATTGGATTTTTCTTGGCCAAGATATGATTCAATGTCTCCTCTATATTGCTGGCCTAAGTATTATTCTGAATGGCTTGTTGTTATGAAATTGTTGGGTTTGAGCCTGATTTTTCCCCATGAGTACTTGGGTTGACTCTGCCAATTATAGTTATAGGCATTACCATAGTTCATAGTTCTCTTTTGTGAATTTCCCATAAAATTAATTGACTCTATATTTTCTCCATATAGGTCTATAGAGTAGCCACTATTCTCATAAAGTCACATCATGTTTGAGCCTACTAAACTATGTTTACTTAAGCCTGAGGTTTATTCACACTCAGCTTAATAAACTGTGTTGTCATTTGATTCTAAAAAAAGCCAACTGAGTAGCCAATATTATGAAACTATCCATCTCTATCATACCTGCATGTTTTTTTACTGCATGTTTAGTAATATCACACCATTCCATTTAGGATTACCTTGTGAAATTGATTTAGGAGAGTATATAACTCATAAGAAATTTTCTCCAATGTTTGACCATCTACAACTGAATCTAACAAAATCTTTGTGTTATGGTCAATCCTTAAATAAAAGTATGAGCTAATACCTCAGTAGTCTATTGATGGTGTGGACAATCCATTAGAAGAACCTTGAATCTCTCTCATGCATGATATAAATTCTCATCTGACTTTTGTTTAAAACTCAGGATCTCACTCCTTAACCTTGTAATTTTACAAGATAGAAATAATCAGATGAGGGAATTCTTCACCAAGTCATCCAAACTGGTGATGGTGCTTTAAGGTTCTTCATTCAATAATTTATTTGCTTCCCTAAATAGTGAGAAGGTGAACATAGTGAGTCTCATTTAGTTTGTGAGGTCTCTAGTGGGAATAAAAGTGTCACTAATTTCTAAAAAATTCTGTTGGTGAACCTATGGATCCATATGTGACAGACCTGTGAATTTCCCACTACTTTAAAATAATTGAAACATATTCTATTTAAGCTCAAATTTACCCCATGTTTCTAATTTCTGGATGGTAGAGATAGCATTAGTTGTTAGTGGGATTTCCACTTCACGGACTGTCTTGTGGGCTGGTTGTTCTTCGTCCATGACTATAGGAATGGCATTGCCCTGTTGAACTTGCAAGATATGATAGAGAACTATTTCTTCTCTCCTTAATTGATGTATGTGTCACTAGGGTTTAGGTTATGGATCAACCAAATTCCTTTGCCTTACTAACTAACTTGTGATTCAAACTTGTAGCAGCGAGTTCAGAGGATAAGATCAAGTTTCAACACTTACAAAACATAATATAAAAATTAAAAATAAGAAAGTTTTCAATTGTCAAGTCCCTTGCAACAACGCCAAAAACTTATTGCAATCCTACCATACATGCAAGTGTACGTGGTCTTGCAAGTAATACAGTAGCCTTTTTAAGTCAAATATCGATCCTAAAGGGACTTGGTTTTGTCAAAAACTCCAACCAAAGTGTTACTAATGAGATTTAAGAAGTGTGAAATGTAAGCCAAAGAGAGTTTAAAATTTTTTACTTTAAAACTAATAATAGACCATAACAATAATATAAAGTTCTTGGAACAATAATTGGGATAAATCTGGGGATGAGGCAAGGTGAAAAATCGTACAAGTCTATATAATATTGTTGGTTAAGTTAATCATCTTTGTTGTTGATTCACCGGGTTAATAACATAATTATGATCTTTTGAGTCTCTAATCTTGTATCTAAATTAGCCCCAAAACTATATTATTGAGCGGGGATGTAAGTATTAATCTTAATGCATTTATATGTCTTCCCGTATTAGAACAACATACGGAAAATCATGTATATACTTATCCACCCTAAATCCTGTATTTAATTCATTCAAAGTATAAGAACTCACAATATATATCCTACATTCTAATTTAAAGTTCCTCTTTTTGGGATTACAATATAAATATAGTTATATTTTATAGGTCGCGAATCAATAGAAATGTAAATTCAAGAACATATGAACAACCAAATATGATAATCAACATTAAATCAATGTAATTGAAAGTTGAGTATTCATGTTTGTCTCCTCAACCCTAGAAAGAGGGTGTTTAGACACTCAAAGTTTTATAATGAATCATAAGAATGGAATTCATGAGTAAAAACTAAAAGTAAACTCAAGCAAAGAATAAAAACCTATTTCAAGCCTCCTTTATGTGTTTTTTCTCTCCCAAAGTCGTCCAAGGTGTTTAGGATAAGATTTAAGTGTCTAATTTATAGTGTACGAGGATTTTTGTCAAAAAAATACCAAAGGGCATGATACACCATTATTGCAGATGTCATGGGGCATGGAAAGCCAAAAACGTGCACCCTCATTGGAATATACCATAAAAAAATTGTCCAAGGGCATGGCACACCCTTATCTCTAATATTTGAGGTCATAGCACACCCTTGTGTTCCAAACGTCAATTTTTCTTTATAATTTGATTCTTTTATTTGTCTTCAAGTCTCGCACTTTGTGGATGTCATTCCAACATCATTATGCTTTTTTTATTCCTGGAATCGCTCCTACACATTCAATTGTTTCCTATATCATAAAGAAACAAGCCTTAGATTATGCAACACAATAAACTTCATCAAAGTACAATAGAAAAAGCATAGCTAAAGCTAGCACCACTAGTTTTCTCATCTAAACTTAATGTCAATATTTTGACTCTTACCTTGTTTTAATTAAACCTTAAACACTATGAACATGTCACTCAACCTATAAACACACCATTACACACTACATATCTCATTAATCATATTGAGAAGTTTTGAAAACTAAGCTAAATGTGCATAGATAATGACAGTTAGGAGTATAAATATGCCTAAGATCAGAACAAATACTGAGCACTAGGTTGAAGTCTATTTGGACTTAGGAAAAATCTAATGTAGCAGCATCTAGTGTGGACTTTGTTTTCTATTCATGATCATGATGTGTAGTTTTTATTCATGAAGGTTCAAGTTCTTGACTTCATGATCACGAGCCCCACCTCTTTCATTTTCAATGCGGATTAGCCCCAACTCAGTCCAAATCCCTGTTCTTGATTATGGCTATTTACCCATGTTTATGATGCTCTACTTTCATTGACTTCATATTTATAACCATTTGGCCAAATTTTCAAAGGGCACTTTTGTAATACCCCAAACTTTCTTTAAGTCAAATCTAGTCACTAGAAGAGTTAGTGATGACTTCCTAAATGATTAATGTTTAAATCAATTAGAATTTCCCTAGTTTTGAATTCTTATCATGTGGGAAATTGATTATCTTTCCAACGATACTAATTTCTTCCAAATCTGGTATCAAAGTAGAAAGTTATGGATATTTTACTTAGAAGCTGTCAGAACCGCCCAGGTGCGACAAGCAGGTTGATAGACCGTCGAGCTAGCGACGGACCATTGCTTAAACCATCACAGCTAAGGTAGTAAGTCAATCTTCTGGCTAAGGTGCGATGGACAGGTTGACGGATCATCGAACTTATGATGGACCATCGCCCAAGCCATCGCTACTAAGGCAGTGAGTCCCTATTATGGTCCACGTATGACGGTCAGAATGATGGACCATCGAGCTAGTGACGGACCATCGCATGAGCCATTGCAGATCCCATTTAGCAATTTAAAACCATTTTTAAAAGGTTATTTGGGACTTTTTCCACCCGTTTTAACCCCTAATTATACCAGACAATAGCTTATAAGTTCATTATTCACTCACAACATCCAATTAGGGTTTCTCTCAAAGATCAATCCCCAAGAACAAGAAACCATAGGTGCTTAATTCCAAGTCAAGAATTCAAGATTTCCTCCACAAATCTTTAAGAAATCATCCACCTAGGTATATCAAGTGTTCATTCATGGATTCATTTCATCCATGAAGCCCAAGAATCCAATTTTAAATTATAAATTATGATGTTTATGTTGTGGATTGATTATGATCATGTTGATGTTATGTATGATACCCAAGTTGGAATTGTTAAATGTGTTTTCATTAATTTATGCTAGCCTGTGGATTGAAATCTACTAAATTTTGTTGATTTATGCAACTATGATGAATTAATTTAATGTCCAAGCCTATGCTTATAGTTATGCATGCAAGGCGTTTGATAAAATGCTTAAGAGAATAGGAAACATGCCTTATGACTCAATTGTGACCAAAATGATGAACCTATGTTTCATCCTTAAGTTCAAATGAATCCCATGTTATTGTTATGCTTTGTGATGGATTGTTGTAATGCTCATGAGATTAGGATTATGAAATTATGACATGTTTACATGCACTTCTTTTCATGTGTGAGCTTGTTTCATGGAAATACTTCATGAATATCCCCAATGATGGTACTATGAATTGTTGACTATGGTCATGTGTCAAGAAGTGTCATGTGTTGTCAGTTTTATGCTATCGAGTCCTGGGGGTACTTGTACCCGACAATTTAGATGTGTGCCTAGAGCCAGTGTCATGTTTTCAAGATACTCTTAGTCAAGCCATGTTTAGTAGAATTCAGTCAATCTCATGACTCAGGATAACTTAGCAATCTCAGTAATCTCAGAAATATCAATCAGTTATCAGATCTTAGTAATACTCTATTAGTTAACAGAACTCAGTAAACTCAGTCCAGTCAGTTCAGTATAATTAATTCACTATCTAATCAAATGGAAGTAGGATTCAGCACCGAGTGATTCCAAGGATGGGAACTCACCTGCGAGTAGAGGGTGTGATTCTTAGAAGCAATCTTTGCACTCCAGAACTACGTAGCCAACGTAGGTTGAGACATCTAACCTGTTAGATGAGGGTTGATGAGGTGGCTTAACCTGTTAGATGAGGGTCCCACCCTTTTTCTTAGAGTACCTGTTAAATGAGGGATCACTCACAGCTTGTCTTTACCAGTAAAGCGGCATTGACGCCCTTCCAATTGGGGTTACAGATTTGACCCCAACTTATCTATAATTCTTTATTTGGGGCATGTCGGTTAGATGACTACTTCCCACAGTTACAATCTCAGTCTCAGTATCAGTAATAGAACTCAGATAGTTCTACAGAATTCAGGACTGTCAGATACAGTCAACTCAAAATAGTATGAAACTCAGCTAGTTCCATCAGAACCTAGACTGTCATACACAGTCACTTAGTTATATCAGTTATTAATAACTTATGTCATTAGTATTCAGACTCAGTAGTCAGTATTATCATGAATTCACTTACAGTTACTTATTCATGTATGTATTATCACGTTCATGTTATACAGTCGATTAGCATTGTTCATGCATATAAACCCCTTACATTCATCGTACCTCACTTGCATACCATTACATTCAATTTTACTGACACATTTGCATTATGGTGTTTTATACCATAGGTTTAGAAGCACGAGATTCAGAGCATCAGTAACATTCCAGTCTCAGCAGTCAGAGTTAGCAGTGAGTCCTCATCCTTTGAGGAATTGATCATTACTTTATTATGTCATTACTTAGTTTATTTTAGTAGTTGGAGTTAGTTGGGGACATATCCCATCAACTCCTTATTCAGACAGTTTAGAGTCTTTCAGACTAGCATGTTCAGAAAGTTATTTTAGTTGTTTTGGTATTGATATACCATATCTCCTGATGTTTTGTTTTATCAGATCTTTGAATCTTATGGCCTTTGAGCCTTTATTTCTGCATTTATACAGTATATTATGCAGTGTACAGGTACAGATATTAGTCATAGGTTAGCTTAAAGTCCTTCGGGGTCATGAGCACCATGTGGCGATCCGGGTACCAGATTCGGGGTGTTACAACTTTTCTTTTACTTCACGATCACGACCCATGTCCCCTAAGATTGCAAAGGGTAATTTGTGTGGTAGTATATAATTCCCTTCTCTACATTTTTCCATTATTTTATACGTCCCAATATACCTTTATTGAAGCCTCGTATGATGTCATCGAAGGCCATGATGGATATTTGGCTCGTATTATCCTCCCCTTCTTGAAAAGGATTCGGCCTCAAATCCATACCTTGCATAATGAAAGAGAAGACAAATAAGGGAAATATCCTCATGGCATGAGGTTTAGGGTTAGTGAAACAAATAACATATTCATGCCAAGGTGGAACACACTTGAAGTATAGCCAAGTATCCTTCGAGTTAATCATTAGTAGTATATGGAAAAAGTCACAAAGGAGCCGGCTATGGAAATCATCATCTATACATACATATAGAAAAAGGTTTCACACAAATGGAGTTTATCCAAAGTAGTTTCAAGATAATACTATCTTCTTGACCTACAAGTGATAAAACATTGGTCAAGAATGTAAACACATAATGGTGAACTCTCTTGGAGCTGTTCATATCTCCCCTTCTTTAAAGACCCTTTATCTTGGTTGGAGTTCTTTCCCTTGCATAATGTTGGTTTCTCAAATGGATTGTGAATCACCAAGAAAAATGTTCCATTATAGGGAAGGATACCATCAACCTTATTCACACCTTGCTTGTCATTTTGACAAGCATAATGTCGGATGTATAACAATCTCTATATCCCAAAAGGCTACCAGGGTTAAATGAGTGAAATAGCCAAGGACATAGGTTTCTGCTATTCCCATTTTTCCCTATGGTTCCATCCCATGTAATTACCCTAAAAATCCTCTTCTAGTTTGAGCGTTAAAGCATTTTTGGTAAAGCAAAAATCCGAGTCAAAACATTTCAGAAATATCCTTCCAAGTATGAAATACTTTGAATCATCTGGGAATCTATTTAATCATGACTTAAGATCATAGAGGTCCCCTAACACAAAATACTTTGAATCATGTGGGAATCTATTTAATCATGAGATCATAGAGGTCCTCTAACTCATGGACGAGTTGAAATCTTTCCTATCGTTCAAGTTTTAGTGACCGTCAAAATTTGGGTCAACTTCAATCGACCATAACTCCTTGAATATATCGATTTAGAGGACCTACTATATATCAAATGAAATATCATTGAATTATCTTTCCAACGATACCAATTTAGCAAAAATCTAATACTGGATCAAAGAGTTATGTCTATTTTACTCAGCATATCAGTCTGGAAAATGTGTGACGACATTTTGTGACGGCCCGTCACAGGTCTGATGGCTTATCACAAAAGGTAGTCACAATTAGGAAGAAAATCATAAAATCCATCCTTTTGTGACGACATTTTGTGACGGCCTGTCACAGGTTTGATGGCCTGTCACAAATGTCGTCAGCCATTTTTTTTCCCAGCAATTTAGAGACGTTTTAGCAAGGGTATTTTGGTCATTTCCCACCTTTTGTGAGCCTCTATAAATATGAGAACCCACTTCCAAAACCCTAATTTCATCATTTTTCTCTTACAATTCTCTCAAGAATAACTAATTAGGATTTCATCAAGAACACTAATCTTCCAAAATTCAGCCATAAATCTTCAAGCTTTCTTCAAGAATCAAGTTCCTCATAGTGTGGGCTTCGAGGTATGTATATGTTTATTCTTGGGTTCCTTTCATCCAAGAAACTCAAGAACCCTGTTTAAAACTAAAAGATTTTTATGTTTATTAGTTGTTAATGATTTGTATGAGTTGAAATTGATGTTTAATGTGTTGTTGAGTTTTGATTTATGTTTGCCTACAAAATTTATGAGATTTGACCCTAGTATGTGGAATTCATGTGATGTTTGTGATAGACACTCTGGAAGTTGTTTTTCCATGTGATGTGTTCATGACTTTTGGGTGTAGAAATGGTTGAATAAGTGAAGAATTTTCCCCATAGGTTTGAAAAAGAGCTTAGGTGAAGCATAATATCCATTATAGTATGTTGAATGTGAAACTCCAAATTATGAGCTAGTCCATGCATGCCTAGTGTTTTATAAAATGACCTAGTGAGTGAAATATGCGAAATAGCATGAAATCCCCAAGTAGGTGTAAAATCGGTCATGTCTAGTGGTTGTTGATAGACCCTAGTGAACAAGTCGAGATATGAGGGTTGTAAATTCTCCGATTATGTGTTCTTTGAAATATGCTAAGTTTTTTTAATACATATCAAGTGGTTAGTTAGTAAGTTGTGACATGATAGTAAGAAGTTTCCCCAATCTATGTGATTCTTAATTACTTGAAGAGATGTGATAATGATTGGGAAGATATTTTAATGATTGTGATGAGGAATGAATGAATAATTATGATACTGAATGATTACACTTTCCTTTTATGCCATCGAGTCCTAGGGGTATTTATACCCGACAATAGAGTTGTTATCTAGAGCCCGTGTTAGTTTCTTGATAACTCCAGTCGAGTCATGATTCTTAGAACTCAGTGAACTATAGAACTCTGTATCCTCAGACAAGTACAGAACTTAAGAAAGCTCAGTAATCTCAGTTATCTCTGTAATCTCTATATCGCTAGTAATCTAGCCTCAGTCCTGTAATTAGCTCAGATGTAATAGTATTTAAGTGATTCAATTCTAATCTCAGAAGCGATTCGAGTAATCTAATCAAGCTCTGCATTGTCAGCCAGATACCATGATTCAATAACTTTTCCGTCATATACGAAACTAAGTAATCTCAGCATAACTCAGTCAGATCTTTTGAGAAACATGATCAGTATCAGATTCAGTTCAGTTGTGTTCAGTTAAGATTTCAGCTCAGAGTCTTAAAGAGAAACATGATCAGTATCAGATTTCAGCCCAGAACTGTGTATCTAGTAAAGGATGCAAGAGTCTCCCATCAGTAGAGGCTGTCACCGTCAGAGAGGTTTGACTATTATATTTTCTCAGGACGACTTCCTGCGAGAGTCATCCCATCAGAGAGTCTTGACCAAAGAGGTCTTTACCCATGGCACAGTATTGACACCCTTCCAGTTGGGTTCACAGGTTGGACCCCACCTATGGTAGGTTGGGGCATGTTGGTTAAGAAACTACTTCCCACAGTTGCAGTTTCAGTAGCGATCTTCAGAAATCAGGACTGTATGGTACAGTCGTCTATCTTAGTGAGGAACTCAGATAGTTCCATTAATTCATGGACCATCCCATCAGATAGGCTTGGTCTCATATACAGATGGTTATTATCTTATCATATCTAGAAATCTCCCATTAGATAGGCTTGATCTCCATCTTAGATTCTGTTACGTATTCTTGTTGTCTAATTTGGATATGATCATACTTTTTATCATTGATAATCACTTTCAGAATAATCGGTTAGAAAGATTGATCTCTAATTCTATCAGTCAAAAGTAGTAAGCTCAGAATTTAGTCCTTGATGTAAGTACATCCAGATCCTCAATTATCAGTATCAGATGAGTCAGTGATTCAGTATCTCAGTGTTAGTAGTGAGTTCAGTCTGCAGTTAAGTGGTATCCAAGTTTCAGTATCTAGAGTTGCGATGATTTTGTTTATGGTCTGTGCATTCATGTATGTGTTCTTATGCGTCATCTTTATGATTATTCAGTTTATATATTGTGCATGCATGAGCCCTTGCATTATCCTACCTCGTCTACATACTCAGTACATTCATGTACTGACGTATTTTCACTATGGTGTTTTATTTGACACCATAGGTTCAGAGGCACAGGATCCAGAGTATTCTCAGTAGTTCAGTCCCAGTCAACAGCAGTAGCAGTGAGTCCTCTTCTTTTAAGGACGAATCTCAATTTACTATTATTGTTTCAGACTTTGTTTATTTTCAGTTGACGGAGTTAGTTGGGGACCTGTCCCATTAACTCCACAGTTTAGAGGCTTTTCAGAGAGATGTATTAGTATTCAGTTTTCTGTATTATGAGTATTCATAGATGTGTCGAACCTTATGGCTAGTTTCAGTATTTATTTTAGATATTATGTAGTGTACATGTATAGATATCAGTAGAGGGTTAGCTTGTGTTCCTTTGGGGTCATAAGCACCGTGTGACGTGTCAGGATGGGATCTCGGGGCGTTACATCCCAAAACTTAGGCATACCATATTTTTCTCCATTGGTGTTATCATGAGAAAAAAGAGGGTTGAGAAAGGTGCTCCAAAAGTCAATTTCAAATATACGGTTCTCATATATGCACTTATTACTAGTTTCAAGATCTCCACTAGGAGTATGCCCAATATAAGAAACACATAAGGAAGAAGTAGATGGAATTTCTAAACATGCACCAATTTCTCTTTCAACAGTGTAATACCCACCTAGATATAAATCACCATGGGCATCAAACGTATCACACATAAAAACATTATCACAAGAACAATCACAACTAGGGTTCCCAAGCAATTCAAGGTCACCTTCACCCGATTGTTCCCTTTCTCAGCTTTCTTGAGAAAGGCTATCAATAGGGCCTACCTTCATCATACAACATGGTCAAAGAATCATATTAAAAACCACAATCAACTCAATCAACACCAAGAGTATCACTATGGGAAGGCTCATGCAACTCGTAAGGAAAACCACCAACCATACCCACTTGGCTACTACTATCCACATCACAATATTCCAAGTTCATAGAAGTATAGGGGAGAGAATTTTCACCTTGTAGCTCATATGAGCTATGGACTTCATCTTGAATTGGGTTCGTGCAGTCCACTTTCTCCTTTGGAACTCCCATATGATCCAACATTTCATTTATCATTTCCCATTAACGGGCCATGGCTTCAAGTTTAGCCAAAATAACACTTGTGGCATCATTGCCCAAGGTTTGAGAGATTGACGCCGCGGGTTCCATTGAAATTGTATTTAAATAAAAACAAACTTAAAAAATAAAAGAAAAATAAAATAATTAGTTCATAAAATCCTCACCATACTCTCACACACTTTGATCGTTTCACACTTGGTCCTTCAAGTATTGTAAACCAGGTAGCAACTCGTGAGAGCTTGGGAGTGAGTCTACTCTTTGGGTCAGAATAGATTTTTGTTTTTAAGACTCAAAGAAGTTTTGTACGTACTTGAACCAATAATAACTACGAATTATAAACAAATACAACACCACAAGTAAAGCTAACAAGAAAGAAGTATTAAAAAACTAGTTCACAACCTAGTAGATTCTTACTAGTTTCCAACTAGTATCAATAAAATGAAACTAATGGAGACAAAAAAAGAAACTAGGAGTTCCAAGAACTTGAGTCTTGTTGATGATGTGGCCTACAATGATTGGCCTTTGATTATTGTTGTTGAAGTTGAAGAATAATAGTTCAAGACTTTAGTTGTTCAATCTCACTCCTTTGATGAAGAAAATTCGGTTATGGTGTAGGTGGAAAAGATTTTAGACTCTCTTTTCAAGAGTCAAAAAGTCTTCTATCAACTTTTAACTTTTGGAAAAACATCTTTTTGGGGTAGCCTTGTCTCTTTCCTCTTTTTGTCTATTCTTGAAAAATGTTGTTACTCCCTTTTGGTAACTATACTTTTGGAACACCTCTTTTTATTTTTCAATTTTAGTGGTCTTGAAAGTGTTTTCAAGACAAACACAATGTCTTATCCATCTTTTCTCTTTCAAAAATCAAACAACACCTTGTGTTGAACACCACTTCAAGAATAATAAGAACAACAACAACTTTCTAGCCGCCCAACCTTCAACAACAACATGTCATGAACTCAAATGTTGGACTTAGACTCAATAAGTGTTAATTAACAATATGTTAACACATGAAAATACTAAGACAAACAAAAACTCACCTAAATCTAGGCACTATTCTCGGCCAAACACAACAACAGCAACAAAACACTTCGGCCAAAAACAAGAACACTTCAACTCTTTTTTTTTATTAAGAGAGCCCAATATGGGTATTGTAATAACACAACCAGCCTTAGCTCTAATAACAGATGATGCCAAACGGTATCTAAAAAATCTCAAATCAGTCCACAACAAACACAAAACAGTCCACACGATACTAGACAACAACGACAACAAGAAAGCAAAACTAACATAAGATATAATGGATAAATAATTTGACATAAAGAGAACACATAAGATATAAACTAAAGAGTATATTAAACTCAAAACTCCCTAAAAACATGTAAGCTAACACCAAGTTCTTACGTTGAAGCCCAGAGGAACTCAGTTCACTTAAGAACTCATATTTCTAGCCAATACACATCACAAGTGGAACCTTAACTTGTGAAGACAAGTTTTGGTTTTCCTCAAGTAGGGAGAGGACTTTGGTGTTTCAAGAACTTACAACAATAATCAACTAAGTAAAAATAAGACTAAAGGCCCTATTTATAATCTATTACAACATAAAGTGTCAAAAATGCCCTTAATGAGGGTGGGGTTCCATGGAGTGTACTTTTAGCATGTGAAATCCATCAAACACCCCTTAGTGAGAAAATGGAACCTTTCACTATGTCCTATACTCCAAGACCGTGGTCCTTCAAGCTTCACAACTTCCGCAAGCCAAGCCACCTTTCACACATGGCTTTGCATCATGGAATGTCCAAAATGGTCTCTCCATGCATGCTCTCTTTTCCTCAATGTGACCATAATTGGGTTCTTCATAAGTTGGACTCACATGATGTCATCAAAGTCTATGATTTCCATTTGGCTTGTATCACTTTCCAATTATTTTTTCTATCAAATTCCATCCTTTATCATAGTATATTCTGAGAATTTAGGTCATGAATTCCTTAAATTTAGGGGCTATTTGGGTCCCAATTCGTACTCCATTTGATTTTAAATTTTGATCACACATTTCTTGTCCTTTGAGATACCTCGTGATAGATTAAATTTTAGGATTCCATTAGTGGCCTCCACGGGCCTATTATTGATCCAATTTTGGGTATAAGATTTTATATTGCAGTATGGATACCATTTTACTCTTATTAATGTATAGATTATTATTTTGATAGTACAACATAATTTTGGGATATAGAGCAAAGGTGAGTAGTTCGTGGATGGTTCAGGAATTGCGATTTAGCATCAAGGTAGTCTTTGGTCTACTCTTTTCTATGAGATAATGTTATGTATAGAATTCATGCTAGGTAGGTATTATTGGATGTTATTATGACTAGTGTATCATGACTTGGCCTAATTAGGGGATTTAGAATAAAAACGTGACCCAAACTTAGCCTATAATACCTTTTAAGGTTGTAGAATCTGATTATATATAATAATGGCCTTGATTAACCATAAATTGGCATAAGTCCTTTAGCATAATGTCACGCCTCAAATCCTATTGGTGTGGATAGGGACCTGTAGCCGAAAAGGCCCTAGAGAACCAATCCATAACCTTGTACTTCTTATACATGTAACTATGACAACCAAAGGTTCTGAGAAACATGATATTATTCATTGATGAGAATATCTATATTGGTAAGCACAAAATTATATATGTAACATTTGGCCGTTGGGGCCACCACATCTAAAAGACAAGACACTACCATGTTTATCTTTATATTAGTCTACAAAGCCTCTAAAAGATACATGGACTTATCTAGGGTCAGGAAAAAACCCCGCCCTACTCTTGACTACTACACAATACCAAAACATATGGAACAAACTCAGAAAGCACCCAATCAACCTGGAGCTCACCAATAGTTACAGAATAGCTTGTGTTTCTACTAGCGAGGTGTATTAGCCGAAGCACCTTTGCCTGCAGCATGAAATACAGGTCCCCCATGAAGGACGCCAGTACAAAAATATGTACTGAATATGTAAGGCTGAAGGTAACCACACATGATACAAAAGAAGGTAACAACACATGATACAAAAGCTCAATAAAAATCAGATACTAGTGAATAAATAGTACTAGTAAACCATCTTTATATATTTGTAGGATCAGGTACATTACATTCCTTTATTCATTTTACCTTTCTTACTTCGTAATCTTTGTAAGCCATATTTAATGCAAATGACTAGCTGATCAGTGGTAAATAGATAAATTAGGATCGATCCATGCTAGGCTTACACCCCTAAGCTTCCACCTACATATAAATATTGGGATCGGCCCATGCTAAGATTTTGCCCTTGAGCTGCCACCCATATAAAGGTATCGATATCAACCTATGGTAGGCTTATGCCCATGAGCTGCCACTCGTTTTATAGATTTATGTTACTTAGTTTATTTAGCCTTTGAGATTGTTACTTTGGTGGTCATAACATTATGGTACCTTAAAACAATAATCTTCTAGTAAGAGACATAAAAATGGACACTTAATGCAACAACAATGAGGTAGGGAGCTGTTGGCACACAAATGAAGTGTTTAGGATCTGAAAATAACACATGAGTCTTATTTGAACAAGCGAAGAACTCCTGAAATTTTCTAGTGAAAATAGACGTGTAGGTTTAATAATAAACATGTATTGAGGTTTTTTATCATGTTAGAGAGTGAGAACAAAATCATTGACTACATGGGATATATTATGCTACAATTATGTATCAATTGTTATAGGATAACCTTGGAAGCATACTTGACGAACCAAATGTTTGATTTCATGCCAAAGAGTGCAAAATAGAGTATGTCTTACATACTTAGTTATATAACTCCGAAACTAACCCGACTTGACTTCCTACCTTTTAGATTACTTATCTACAATAGAATAAATGGTAAACTAGTATTAATAACCAGCTAACACATTTAGGCTACTTAACTTCACCCAAAATAGTAACAGGGCAGTAAGCCATTAATCTATCAATAAAGGGTGTTATTTTAACCCTTTTCTCCTCCAATTACACCCATATACCATATAGGTTCTTATAAGATTCACTGAAACTACCTCAGCTTCATTACACATTCCAAACAATACTCAAAACAGATTAGGCAGTAAACAAATGCAATAATTAGTTTAGTGGTGTACCGTCACACCTTTATTCTATATTTCATTACAAACTAATCATAACTTTCTCCAACATCAACCTAGAATCCCATAATATATACATACAAAAAAGTCCACAAAATATCCTTAAATCCCTTTTCTTGTAGCAATCAGTTATTGAACTCATCATCTCTTGAGTTCTCAATAACAACACATCCATAATTCTCTTTCAAATTCACATACAAGAAGAACAAAGAGCAGTCACCTTAACTCAATTATGCAACTTATTCTTTTAATTTGAACTCCTCAAAACTTCAACTTTCACTTTCCTTCACACTTTAAACCAAAGAAGAAAAGAGATCTCTTAATAACAAAGAAAAAGTGAGAAAGTAGCTTGTTCTATATTCTTCCATGTATTTTAAATTAGGCACCTATAGCATGTTTTCCTAATCTTCCATGAGATAATTAAGATAAACCATAAGTGTTTTCACTTACCTTGGGCTGCAAAGGTGAGGGTTTCTTCAAGAACACCTGCTCGTTGTTGTTTTAGAGAGAGTAGAGAGATTTTATGTAATATACTCTTTTTGTGACTTAGAAATAAAGTAAAATGACCAAAAACTTGGCCTTATAAAGGCCCTATTATGTCCACCTCCTTAGCTGCATTTTGGGCCTTAAAATTGGTCAAATTGGTCAAAATAGGTGATGCACCTACTTATGGATTAAAGTTGCTCAAATTTTCAAAGTAGGTGATGCGCCTACTTGCTTAAATTCTAATTTTGGGCTCAATTAACTTGGGCCTTTGGAAATTTGTGTGTTGGGCCATTTATCTATTTTCTTCCTTTTTTATTTAATTTGGCCCAAATGAGTACATTAGTTTAGGCCTAAATCTGGTTCATATCCATGGGTCCATTAATTTATTCTAAAAAGTTTAAGTAGGTGACTCACCTACTAGCATAATTAATTCAAATAAGCACCTCAATATTTTATTGCATTTCCATCTCCTAATTCCTTTAATCTAACCTTCAACTTGTACGCACTTGGTCACTTTAAACTTTAGATCCAAATAATAGCTTACAATCCCAAGTTTAAATTGTTGTATCGATGTTAACTTGATCATGTCACATAAAAATGTACGGGAAGCGTCTAGAATTCCATCTACGCCATTAATATTCGGATAACAAATCTCATCCATTACCTACCACAAGGCTATACCAAGTTATATATAAATAGAACAAGTACATGCAATGTACGGGGTGTCACATCATTCCCCTCTTAGGAACATTCGTCCTCAAATATTAGCATAACCATCCAACCAAAACAAGTTCAAGCCTAAGTTTAATATTCCTACTATCATATAGTACTTATATATTACACTTACTTGTTATTGCTCTAATTCAGCATCTTGTACTTTGTCTTTGTATTTGAACAAATGGGGTTACTTAGATTTGATCGCTTCTTCATCTTCCCATGTTATCTCTTCTACTTATTGGTTTCTCCAAAGCACTTTTACAGAAGCTATTTCATTATTCCTTAACTTGTTAACTTGTCGATCTAGGATGGCAATAGGTATTTCTTCATAGGTAAGATCTTCCGTAACTTGTACATCTTTAGTAGGAGTCATATGAGATGGATCTCTCATGCACTTTTGAAGCATTGAGACATGAAATACTTGATGAACTATTGAGAGCTCTTGGGGTAGCTCTAATTCATAAGCAACTTGTCCAAACCTCCGAGTAATCTTGTATGGGCCTATATAACGTGGGCTTAGTTTTCTTTTCTTACCAAAATCTCATAACCCCCTTCATTGGTGACACCTTCAATAATACCCAATCACCTATAGAAAACTCTAGCCCCCTCTTTCTAACATCTGCATATGACTTGTGTTGACTTTGGGCTGTTTCTAGCCGTTGTTGGATCATATTAACCTTTTCCATAGCCTGATGAACAAGATCTTATCCGAATAAGGTAGTTTCACCTGCTTCAAACCATTGAATTAGTGATCTATACTTTTTTCCATACAAAGCTTTCAGATTGGAAGATCTATACATTGCATATAACCCCCGGACTTTTGATGCTCTACTTTAACTCTTTGATAATTTGGACATTCGGCTATAAATTCTGCAATGTTCTTCTTCATGTTGCCCCACTAATAAATTTCTTTCAAATCATGATGCATTTTAGTTGACTTCGGGTGGATGGAATACCTTGAATGATGTGTCTCTATCATAATCCTCTTTTTTAGCCCATCTATATTAGGTACACATAATCTATTTTGGCACGGAAGTACTCCCTCTTTTGTTAGCTCAAATGACTTTGTCATACCACATTGTACATTCTCCTTAAGTTTTAATAGTATGGGATCTGCATATTGGTTCTCTTTTACTTCAGCTACTAATAAAGATTATACCGCATTATAAATAATAAGCCCTTCATCTGGAGTTTCAAGAAGGAGAACTCCCAAATTGGCGAGTTGGTACAGATCTTTAGTCATCCCTTGTCTTTCTATAGATGGTTCCATGGTCTTCCAACTTAACACATCTGCTACCATATTTGCTTTCCCCGAATGATACAAGATATCAACGTCATAGTCTTTTAATAATTAAAGCCATCTTTGCTGCCTCAAATTTAGGTCCTTCTAATTAAAGATATATTGCAAACTCTTGTGGTCAGTATATTTGTCAACATGAATCTTATACAAGTAGTGACGCCATATCTTTAAGGCAAATATAACCGATGCTAGTTCCAGATCATGCGTTGGATAATTCTTTTTATGTGGCCGCAATTGTCTTGAGGCATATGCTATGACTTTACCATGCTCATCAATACAAATCCTAAGCCAACTCTTAAAGTATCACAATACACTGCATACCCCTCTGTGCCTTCTAGAAGCACCAATACGGGTGTAGAAGTCAACTTATTCTTTAGATCTTGGAAACTCCTTTCATATGAATCATTCCATTGAAACTTAGAAGCTTTGTGTGTTAGCTTTGTTAAAGGTGCAGAAATTGATGAAAACTCTTCAACGAACCTCCTATAAGAACATGCCAATCCAAGAAAACTACGAACCTCCTTAGGAATTATAGGTCTTGGCCAGTTTTTCACATCTTCTATCTTTTGAGTATCAACTTTTATTCCTTCATCCCTCTCTTTCCTTATCCATTCATATTTTATATGTATCCATTGGACTTGTATTATTACTATATCTCATTCTTTCACTCTTTTTTTAAATTGGCTAGGGATATATGGTATCACAATTTTGCTTGTTAATACTGATAGAATATAATAGTTTATGTTTATTGATACATTAGCATTATTATGTTTAGGTGTTTGTGATAGTTGCATGTAGATATATTCCTGCTTTACATATTATGTATTTTTACATTATCTTTGGAGATCTATCACTCAATGCCTACTAAGTACCATGTGCTCGGTTCCTTCTACACATTTGCAGCCCACAAATCATAGTACGAGTTCTCAAAGTTTACATATGCATTATGCAGAGAAGCTAAGGATCGAAGATTCAAGGTGAGCTCTTTTCATTCAGAGTATCCCTACTCTCCATTGTATTGATTTGACTTTTTTTATCTTAGAGATGGTTTGTACATATAAAATTTATTCTATAATTTACTTTGTAATCTAATTATAATAAAGGGCATCCCGATGCACTAAAGCTCCTACTATGCTTAGGGTCCAGGAAAGGGCCTCACCATAAGGGTGTAATATACACAAACTTACCTTGCATTTTTGTTAGAGGTTGTTTCCAAGGATTAAACCCATAACCTCCAATTATCTTAGAAACTCGGTACTAACTTCATCAGGTCTTAGGATCGTATTCTATATTAGTCTCTTTGCTTGATTATTTTTTGTTGTTTCTTTCAATTCTCTTGATAGTTCATTACTAGATGTTTAGGATTATAAGTTTTCTTACATATTGGTAGGCTATAGTAGGTGCCATCATGACCTAAGAAATTAGGTTTTCACAAATAGGTATTAAATCTAGGTTTACCAATGTAGTGGTACAAGAGCTAACTGTCTAGAAGAGTCTTATAGATAGGTATAGAGATGTTTGTATCTTATCTTTGGAAGGCTACAAGTCTTAGAAAATCCTATTCCTTACTCATTTTCATGTGTCTGTATTTATATGAAGCTCTAGTACTTTCTTTTATTCCATTATTTCCTAGATAGATGGCACAAGGTTATCGATAGATGCTGATATAACTTTTATGTGTGTTACAAGAGTTTTAGCTCAGCATAAGATAGGGTCTTAGAGATTAATGTTGAATACCTTTAATGTTAGCTAGAGAATTTGGTACTAGCATAGGCTCTGGTAAAATTTATGACCGCCTTAGTTTTCAGGATGGAGTGTTAGGGATTCTAAGTATTTTTGTGAATACCTCCCAGCCAGAGATGATGTTTGGTACATCGAGTGGTTCTCAGACCAGAGTTTTGTATTTTAGTGTTCAACATGACTCCTTATTAGTTTTGGAGTATGAGATAGGATTTCTCAAGTGGTCCAAACCAACTCTTATATACCCTTTAGAGCATGAGATGGTGTGCGGATTTATCAGAGGGTTAGCTTTGCCACTTTGTTTGGCATAGGAGCATTTGATAGTAGCGGGTCTTATTTCCCTTGGGTTATTGATTATGTGAGAGCTATAGAAAGAGCATGATTTGAGATATATAAAGGTCAAAGTAAAAGGCCATGCCATCAGTACAGTGTTAATGACATTTCAACTAGGAGTAGGGGTCATCTCTGTAGGGATTAACATCACTTGTAGGCTATCAATTTTGTAAAACTAAAAACTTAGGCTATAAGTTGCTCTTAGTTTAGTCGTGGTGGTCACATTGGGCAAAGTTCTCATCATATATTTTGGAGTATTTAGCATAGATCTTTAGGTCATGGTAGTCTTTCTAGATCAGTAGGTAAAGTGCATTAGTGATGTTGAAAGGCATATTTTGACTATGGAGAGGTTGATAATTTGTCTAGGGAATATACTAGGCATGAGTTCATTGTTCAAATAAGGTCATCACATATTCCTCGCTAGCCTGGAGCCCCTAGGACATGTTATAATTGCAAAGAGATTGACCATTTTAATAGAGAGTGTCCCAGTCACCAGTTGGTTAGACAATTAGGGATGACTTATATTTTTTACCAAGTTAGAGATTTAGGGGTTTGTTACAACTATAGAGAGACCAGTCATTATTCTAGAGAATTTTTGCGGTAAGGGTTTATTAGTTAGTCAGCATAGATAAATTAGTCTCATAGACTTATGGCACCTTCAATTAGAGGTAGTGAACTTAGTGATCCAATTGGTCATTAAATGCTCGATCTGGATTTGGACACCTTAGATGCATACTTCTTCATCCATATTAAGAATATGACTTTGAAATCTATCAATATAGCTATGATTCAACTTATTATATTTTACTTTCTATTTGAGTTGAGTTAGGGTTTTCATACCCATCGGTGATTTTATGCCTTGATGTTATTATATTGATTCTTGTAGCCTCTATACAAATATTTATGCATATATTACTACCCCCGTAGATGTTTCCTTTTTGTAGTGAATTGAGTGAATTATTATGGTTTTTTCCCTTGGGGTGTAGCATTTAGGTTTAAGTCTCTTTTGTTTGGTAGTATGTCCTTGTTATGACCTTAGAGTGGTATTGGTTACGTTTTTTAATTTTTGATTCCTCTTGCACTTATGTTGTTGATGCTATGGTTATTGTTTTGGTTGATATTAATTCTTACTTGAAAGATGGATAGACTAACATTATCAACTTAGAATTCTTTTTTTCATGATTCTTATTCATTAAGTTAGATATCTAACTCGATTGGTTGTTTTCTCAATTTTGGTGAGGTACGATTTGTTATTTTCCTTCTCAATTAGTAAAGTTAGATTGGTTTCAAAGAGGGAGTGAAGATAGGTGGGTTTTTCATTCATTTGTTGTGATTTTAGAGTTGGCAATTCAGTTTTATTGCCCAATTCTGATGTCAAAAGTCTAAGCTTGCTCATCTAGTTTGTTAGGTTCATCTCATGGTGTTAGTCTTGATATTGGTAGTGGTGTTGAGTTAGTTACTTTTTTTATATGATGTGGTCCATGATTTTGTTGAGTTAGAGTTGGTGAAAATGGGTGAAACCAGAAAATTCTGATTTTGCTAGTTAGTTGGCCTAATGTGGCTTCGTAGAGTGTTTTTTCTTGGCGATATTTTCCTATAGTTATTCATTGTCATAGATTGAGTATTAGATTGACCAGATTTAGGCTAAGATAGTAACTTTTCTAAGTTCATCAAGATTTTGCTACCATTAGGATTTTTAGTAGCCTTGGTATGTCTTGGTTATTCCTTGAGGTATGATGGCCTTATTCATTGAGATTTGATTGCTCGTATCTTTATTATGTGGTTTCCCCCATTTGTGGTTATGTTCTTTGGCAATATTTTAGTTTTGACTCTTTTGAATGGTGTCTTGAAGCTTATGATAGATTTTGGTATATTGATATTTACTCCTCTATGGGATCAGTTCAAATAGTTGAGATTGATTAGTTCAGCTTCAATGTTGATATTATATCCATGGATTGTGTGACTTGATTACAGCCTCATTCTAGATTTGTTTCACTTGTATGTTCATTTATAGGCTGACTAAGCCTACCTCTTACATACCAGCTCAGTTTTATGTTAAATAGTTTATCGAATTATAGTATGTAGGCTATGGTGTGGTTATTACTATTTTGCCCTTGATCCCACTTTTTTAGTCAAGAATTTTGAAATATCTATCCTGTAGGAGAAGTCCATTCTACTTGGAATTACCATGGTTTTATCTATAGTAAGCGGGACATTTTTGACTGAATCGTTCAACTTTAAGAGCTTATTCCTGGGGCTCATTATCATTGGTTTCAAGGGTCATCCAGACCATTTTTGGCATTTGTTAGAGAATGTAAGCTTGACAATCCCCATTTGAGTATTTAGGTAGACCTTATGGGATTATTATTAAACTTACCACTATGGATCTTTAGTAGATCAGCTTAAGTCTTTCAAGGTTAGTGTTACATAATTGTGGGTACAGGGCTCGGAGGCTATTCTGTGTAGATCAAAATTGATTGCAGGTTTAGATGCCAAGGAAATATTGGATTTAGAATTTGGAATTGGTTACATGGTTTAACTTTGGATGATCTTTAATTTGGTTGAGTTTTTTCCTAGTTATGCTTATATGCGTGAGATATCAGTGTATTATTGTTTAGGTTTATGTGCTTCAGTTGTGTTCGGCTCAGTTAGAGGTCAGGGGGTTGTTGAGGATGATTTTTGGGCTATTTGAAAAGAGAAGTATGAAATTTGGTTGAAAAGGCAGAGGTTATCTAGGGAGTCATGCTTGGGTCATGCAGTCCCAGTTCCTCATCATTTTGAGCTTCAGGCTCTTTCTATCGATTAACTTTTATGAATAAAGTCCTTTTAATAGTGGATATGGAAATGACCCTCTAGGTTGTTTCACAATTGTTATGTGTTTTTAGCATTTTGAGCCTTCCCACAATAGCTACAGGTCTTTTATGATTTGCCAAAAAATAGCGATTCAGTTAGTGGAAAGTTCATTTAACTTTAGCTCATTTCCCTATTTTGGAGCTTCCTATTTAAGGAATTGGTGTTGGACTAAAATTCATAGTAAACAACATCTCATATTCGACAGCTCCATCGACTCCTAAACATTGATATTAGGCTAGGGGACCCTTGGTTCAGGTCCCAAGCTTTCATATTTATTTTGGGATATTGGGTAGAGTTTGGTTAAAATAGAACTAGCTGTGGGACCTATATTTAATCAAAACAATCATGGATGGAAGTTTCAATGGTTCCATTGAGTCTGAAATATCGAATTTGGTATGGTAGCATAGTTTGATTGCGAACACGAGGTTTCCAATAAATCCTGAGCACCTGCTGAAGTCCACTTGGACTTAGGAAAAATCTGAAGCAGCAGCATCTAGTGCAACTATCATTTGTTCGTCGCGATAGTGAGGTGTAGGTCGTATTTGCAAAGGGTCAAGTTATTGACCTTTGCAATTGCGATCCTTACCTCACGCATTTACAATGTGGGTCAGCCCTGACTCGATCCAATTTCCTCTTTGCAATCACATCTAGTTTCCCCCATTTGTGATGGTTTACTTTTTTTCCTCACGTCCGCAACCTTTAAATGTGTTGGCTAAGGGCACTTTTATTGGCCATCGCGATCATGAAGGCTAATTCCCTGGCAGCATGTAATTCCCTTCTCCAAGTTTTCTATAATTTCTAAGTCTCAATCTGACACAGTTGAACCCCATTGCTTAAGAAATGGTGGGAAATCATCCATTAAAGGTAAGGTAAGCTAGTTTAATACTCCTTAGTCATTTTTCATTATTTTTCCCATCAAATTCCATCCTTTTTCATTGTATATTCTATAATTTAGGTCTTGAATTCCTCAACATTAGGGGCTGATTTGGGCTAGATTTATGCTCCATTTTTTCTAAACTTTCAAGAACACATTCCTTGTCCTTCGAGGGACCTCATGACAGATTTAATTTTGGAATTTCATTAGTAGTCCCCATGAGCCAAATATTGACCCAATTTTGGGCTAGATTATATAGCAATATGGGTATCAGTTTCCTCCTCTTAACCTGTAGATTATTATAGTGTGACATTATTTTGAGATTGTAGAGCAAAGACCAGTGGTTTGTGGATGGTTCACAAAATGCAGTTCGGCATCAAGGAAGGCTTCGATCTACTTTTCTCGATATGATGACGTTATTATAGACTGCATACCACATTGTGATTATAGGATGTTATTATGACTAGTGTATCATGACTTGGCCTAATTAAGGGATTTAGAATAGAAAGGTAACTTAAACCTTAGCTTAGAATACCTTTAAGGCTGTAGAATCTTATTATATCTGACGATAGGGTTGTGTAGCGACCCAAAATCGTCCCTCGGGATGCTACACGGTGCCTAGGGTCACAAGTGACCCCAAGCTAACCCTTCACTTGGCATAACACATAAATAACTGAATAAAATGCATAAATCCAGAGGAATAAAGCAGAAGGTAACTCTATTATGAATTTGCTCGATATAAAACTGAAGTCACAAGGTTACAACTCTACTTTTCATCAAACTAAAACTCAATTCATCAACTTCTACTAACTATCTATGAAGCCTCTAATAGTACTGACCATGGGTAGCTATGTCATAACTCCCAACCACCAAACTCAATACGACTGAATAAAGAAAATACAACACGTTTCTATTATATCACTGACTCGTGGCCCTGAATTGAAAGGGGCCCATCATCTGATGACTGGAAGCTATGAACTGATTGGACATGGTACATGAGCTACAATCTTGTACCTACATTATGAGACAATGTAGCACATAGACGTATATGTGAATCAGTACTTTGAGGATGTACTGAGTATTTGGGGGTGAATGCATATGTATAAAACAGTGTCAATCTTCTTCAATCAAGTTATGCATGCAATATGGGATGACTCACATGGCTTGAACAAATATAAAATGTAAAGCTCATAAATCATGTAGGATGAAGCGTGTAGCACAGATCTCGTGAGTCATCATACTTTAACTTGAAATCACAAATCTCCTCTTATTCTCAATACTCAAGGGATAAAGGAACTTTACACGATACTTTCAAATCAGTCATATGTCTCATGGAGGGTAAAACTTCATCAATGCTCAAGATCTCATAACTCTTTTTGAACTCAAATACTTGGAATTCGGAATCATATAGCTTGAAAACATACTTGAAGTCATTTTATTCACTTTAGGAAAATATCTCATTTCAAGCTTTAGGGAAAATCATTCTATCTCAAATGGGAAAAACATTCTAGTTTATGGAAACAACTTATCTCTATCATGTGCATGAACATGAATTAGGATCATGGAACAGAAATGTAAAACATGAGCAGGTATTGGGACAACTAAAGTACTGAAATGAGATTGGGTCAAGCATCAATCTTTCTCAAAGCTATTCTACCGCTCACTGGTACGTCTACTAAAATCTTAAGGTCTGACCCGATCAACGACTCTATCATCTCCCCCTTAGACATAAGCCATCACTCCAAGGCGGCAAACCACCACATAAACTCTGGTCTGACTGTCATCACCTTGCTCTAGAGTCAGGATATAACAATCCACATAAACAAAAGAACTTGGCTCAAATGACTACACTTCAAAGCATAACACATCAAAACAACAACCACAACAACAAAAACAGACCCAATATATTCCCACATAAGTGGAGTCTGGGGAGGGTAGATTGTACGCAGTCCATACCACTACCTTTAAAGAAGTAGAGAGACAGTTTTTCATAGACCTCTGGCTCAAGATAAAAAGGTAGTATACAAAGGCTTCAAAAACATAGGACACCATAAAACAACATAGGTACGACATCCACAACGAATTGCACATTGTCAAACCGAGGACATCAAAGCCCATCTAATTACTGATTATGACTCATCCACTCCCTTAGCCCTCTATCCTAATGCTTTTTCTCCAAATCTTCCTATCCAGGGTTATGTCCTCAGTCAGCTGCAACTTCCCCATGTCACGCTCTATCACATCACTTCCCAAAGGGTAATGCCAACTCATAAAATTACCTCCTGAGATACATATCATTCGTCTATATCCCCAATAGTCATCATTTACTACTTAACGCTTAGAACGGGCACCTCCAAATCTCTGATGGACCACACCACTCCTACCATAGTTTATCACTGAATCGCCTATAACTTTTGTTTGTAGACCATAAGAATCAAATCACGCACAACACCTTCATTCATAACTCCTTAACTTAGCTATCACGTACATCATTCACTATCTCCCTAGTCCCACCTAGCAACTCAGTGCCACTACTAACCAGATAACATGCAATAATCCTCAAGGAGCAATGCAACCTCAAGGAACCTTGGATGTACTTCTACAACATACATACAACATCAAACTTGATTACGAACCAAACAAACTTAGTTCCTTGCACACACTGTTCAAGCCTATTAGATCACTTCCCTATAACTAGTACCATCAAACAAAAAGTCGTCTCCTCCACTTTCATGACCACCAATCATTCAAACTTAGTGTCTAGCGTTAATATCACTCGGACGTTATGAAATAAAACATCAACAATACTTAAAAACCGCATGCCCACTCAAACTTCATAACCAACAATAATCGATTGCAATCACATGGCCCCTCTTATTTCCAATTCATCAACACATCTTTCTTTTACACCTTATTACTATCCACCTATTTATACATCCCCAACTTAGTTCATAACCTTATAAGTTTTTATCAAACCCCGTCTTACAATTCTCAAGGATGCCCAAATTAACAACAACCATCCACTAAGTACTTCCATCAACAACTCATACTTTCCAAGGAAACAATCATCATCAACAACTCTTTTCATACTCCAAGAAGAAATATTTCCCAAACAAAGAAGGACATAGCACTTCATTCCTAGCCTAAACATGCAACAAAATTCAGCTATACATATAAACATATAAATTCAACAATTTGCCCATACCACTTTTCTTGTCACCACCACTCTAAACCCCCTAGTTTCCACCAACACAAGAATAACAGGACGCACAACAAGTTGTTAGTGGATCAAAATAGGCCTCACACGTCTCCACTAGACTTTGGTTTTGTGTTTTGAACAAGAAAATAATATAAACAACAAATCAACTATGCTAGTGAATCGAAAGAGCCCCATACGGCTTCACTACACTTGATTTTCTTTTCAAAAACACAATGATAACAAGATTACATATTTGAAGAGATAGAAACCTGAAACACAACATTCAATGATCTACGAATACATATCTTATTTTGTCTCACTTGTAAGACCCATAAGAGTAAGTCAATAACTTTAAACATGAGTGACTTATGACACACCAGAAGGCCCTTATCAAGCCACTCTGAGAAACCTCTACAGCATATTACTCACTAATCTGAGAACGTTATCTGGGAGGGAACCAAAACTTAGAAATAATAATATCTAAAGAATTATACATGGGTAAGGAAGCATAGATCCACATCATGGATTCTGAGGAAGAATCTGAAAACACCTCTGACTTGGGCTTAGTGCCTGACTTTTTATGAATCATGAAAAATGCACTTCAACCATCAGAACTCAAAAACACTGATGGGATACTTTCTAACTCGATTACAATTCCACTACTATCTGTAAAGATTCAAGCTTAACTATTTTCAATACCTTGAAAATAAGGCGAAGGTGGCCAGAGTAGAGGAAGTTGAGGATCTATGTAAGCGCATAAAGAATCTCTCTATAGCATGATCAAAGACTCAAAAGAATAGTGATATTTACTAAATGCCTTGTAGCCTCTTGAAGAAAAGTACAGACATCTCTGTACCATTCTACAAGAGTTTACTAGACACGGCTTCATAGACAAAATTTTCGATACCTTGAAAATAAGGCGAAGGTGGCCAGAGTAGAGAAAGTTGAGGATCTATGTAAGCGCATAAACAATCTCTCTATAGCACGATCTAAGACTCAAAAGAATAGCGATATTTACTAAATGCCTTGTAGCCTCTTGAAGAAAAGTACAGACATCTCTGTACCGTTCTACAAGAGTTTACTAGACACGGCTTCATAGACAAACCTAGGACACTTGAGCCTTGTGCTCTAATACTAAGTTTTTAGCGACCCAAAATCACCCCTCGAGATGCTACACGGTGCCTAGGGTCACAAGTGACCCCAAGCTAACCCTTCACTTGGCATAACATATAAATAACTGAATAAAATGCATAAATCCAGAGGAAGAAAGTGGAAGGTAACTCTATTTTAAATTTGCTCGATATAAAACTGAAGTCACAAGGTTACAACACTACTTTTCATCAAACTGAAACTCAATACATCAACATCTACTAACTATCTATGAAGCCTCTACAAGTACTTACCATGTGTAGCTCGGTCATGACTCCCAACCACCCCAACTCAATATGACTGAATAAGGAAAATACAACACTTTTCTATTCTATTACTGACTTGTGACCCTGAACTGAAAGGGGCCCATCACCTGATAACTGGAAGCTGCAAACTGATTGGACATGATACATGCGCTACAATATTGTACCTACATTATGAGACAATATCGCACATAGACGTATATGTGAATCAGTACTTTGAGGATGTATTGAGTAAATAGGGGTGAATGCATATGTATAAAACAGTGTCAATCTTCTTCAATAAAGTCATGCATGCAATATGGGATGACTCACATGGCTTGAACAAATATAAAATGTAAAGCTCATAAATCATGTAGGATGAAGCGTGTAGCATAGATCTCTTGAGTCATCATACTTTAACTTGAAAGCACAAATCTCCTCTTATTCTCAATACTCAAGGGATAAAGGAACTTTACACGATACTTTCAAATCATTCATATGTCTCATGGAGAGTAAAACTTCATCAATGCCCGAGATCTCATAACTCTTTTTGAACTCAAACACTTGGAATTCGGAATCATATAGCTTGAAAACAAACTTGAAGGTATTTCATTCACTTTAGGAAAATATCTCATTTCAAGATTTAGGGAAAATCATTCTATCTCAAATGGGAAGAACACTCTAGTTTATGGAATCAACTTATCTCAATGCTTTATGAAAAAATTATAACAAGGGAAGATGTTTTTATTTAGAAAAATAACTCACATCAAGAAAATACCTTGATTAGAGAACATCGTTGCAATTCAACCATTTAGGAAAATAGACTATAGGGAAGGAAAATAAGTATTTGATCTTGAAGTTCAAATGGAAAGGGAGGTTCTCTTAACCTACATAAACCATGCGAGCTACATGGAGTCCAACATTTCCATTGGAGAGGAGCGTCATACTCTTGACAATGAGTATAACCTAGGTCTAGTGATCACTAAATGAAACTCGGCCTCAGGCCCACTCATAATAATAATATAATCAGCCTCAGGCTCATATCCTACGGTAGCACGTAGTTTTGGGGATAAGAAACCGTAGTAACTTACCCGCTCGGTACTAAATACTACTCCCTTTAGATTATCTGCACTCATATCATAAAAATCCACTTTTAGAATAATCACATGGTTCACCACGAACCCAATAATCAAATCAATAATCTCATATAGTGAAGTAGATTTCAAAGCTCAAGGACCATTAGGTTAATTCATTTCTCAATCATCTGAAAATACTCAAAACATAGGTGCTCATAGCAAGATATTTCATAATTTCATAAGTCTCAAATAGGGCTTACTAAACCATAATTCAATCTCAAGTTAAAGCTTATCAAAAGCATAATATATAGCATATAGATTCATAAATCATGGGGAAATCTGGAAATTTCAGCAATTTACCTTAAAATCTCAATATAGTCATATGCTTCAATATCTCAAACATTTCAAATATTAGCTTCTCAAGGAGTAAAATCATGGGTTTATACCCAGCTGTAATTTCTCAATAAAACATGTAGAAATCATGTCATTTGACTCATAATTCATGAGAAATATCAAGAAAATGCATTCAATAATAATGGGTGAAAAACCCCAATTTAAATTCATATACAATCCTCATATATTTCAAGAAATTCATGATGTAAATAGCCTTTTGGGAACAAGGGTAAAAGGGTTACCCTTGTTCAAAACCCCACATACCTTGAATTAGAAGCTTTGGATGAACTCTCGCTTTTGAAACTCTATTCGTACTCTTGAATGAGGGTTCTTGAGGCCCTTGACTTGGGGACTTTGATTCTTGACTCAATTTAGAGAATCCACGGAGGATTCTTGAGATTCTTTGAAGAGGCTTTGGATACTTAGGGCTTATGTTGAGAGAAAACTTGAGAAAACCCTTATAGGATGCTTGCAAATGGCTTTGATTCAGTGTTTCCACGATTTTATAGGCATGGAAAATGTTCAAAATGCCCTTTATAAACATCCGTGGAAAAAAAAAATTGAACTGGAATCTGGTTTCACTGGCCTCCGCGACGCGTCACTTATCGCGGTGGCTCACTGGAAAATGACAATTGGGAATTTGGGATTCTCCGCAACGCGCCATTATCACAGAGTCCCACTGGTTGGGACCTGGAATAACTCCGCAGCACGCCACTATCACGAGGTTCCGCTGGAAATTGACAATTGATAAATCAACCATCTCCGCAACGCGCCACTCACTCAAATGATGCAATTTTACGACTAAGTCTTAAATTAGTCATAACTTTTTACCCGAGTGTTGGATTTGGGCAACTATTATATCGATGTAAAGCTTATTCAATGCTATACATGACAAAAAGTTTATATTAGGGAGATTCCATACGGTTCAAAATATTTCACACTTGGGAAGACACCTCTCAAACCTTTTTAAGGTTAGAAATTCCCTTCAATCGACACACTCTAAGGACCAAACTACGAGATAATTTTGTGGGGTGTTACAACTTGATTAATCATAGATTAGAATAAAGAACCCTTTAGCATAAAACTTATCATAGTACTTAGTATTTGGGGAGATATTTCCCTCTTAGACCCTTGTAGTAGCTTCATTCCCTTATTTACCATAGTTTTCAGGTTATTATGTTAATATTATAATGAATTGCATATTATAAGTTGGAGGCCATGATTACCATACCAATTGAGCACCAAGTTAGTATTTTGTCCCTTGTGAGGATGTGGTTGTGGTTTACAAATGCTTATAGTTGAATTTTTAAGATACTAGTGATGGTATGCATACTTTTAGGCTCATTTACATTTACTTGGTGGTACGATGCCAACCCAAACCTTGATTTTACTACAATTTTCTAAAAAGGCTTTTATTCCCATTTTCCACTTTTAAAATGAATTCCTTCACGATGGGAATCGAACCACCTTATTTAATGATTTATGAGTTTTTGAACTAAATGTACTATTTTGCAAACTAAACTGAAGACTTGAGTACATTATTAACCAACTTTTTTATCACTACTATTTAATCGATTGAGAGATACTTCGATCCTTTCTACGTAATTATGTAGATTTAGTCCCAACATTGATCTCAGACATAGATTTTTAAATTTACACTTTTTTAGTCAATGTTTGAGTCTATGCACTTATTATTATTATTATTATTACTATTATTATTAATATTATTATTATTATTATTATTATTATTATTATTGTTATTCTTTTTGTTATTATATATAAGATCTTAATAGGTGGTGTGTATTATGGTGGTTATTGAAAGTCTCGGTTTGGGATAGGACAGTGTATATGGATATCTCAAGTTTCCAATAGTCCCTTCTGTCCATGAGCCATAGTGTAGGAGAAGTATGGTCGCAATATATTCTGCCTTTGCAAGCTACTGAGCTGGAGAATGTGTATACAATTGGTATATTTGTCATTCGTATTGAATATTAGTTACTATTGGTATATGTGCATTCATTCATATGCATTACCAATCAAAAGTATGATATTTTGGTGCTTATATATTTCAGCCTTATGGGCGTTGTATAGGTATAAGCTATGATTGTTGTTTTCTGAGTGTTTGCCTGAACTTTTCCGTCCTTTGGGGTTCCATAGTTGTTGTTTTTCTAGACTAGCTAGCTACTTTATTGTTGGTTTATGGTTAGTTTATGGAAGGATGGTTACGGACTATTAACCGAGATTGTTGGTACATTTATTATTTTTTATTTTTCTCTATTATTGGTTAGTTACATTATTGATAGGTTACCTCATGATTAGTCATCCTTTGATTAGAGGCTTGATTACGCTAGTATTAGCTTTCCTATTTGGTTAGGATACCTTGAGATGTTAGGTTGGCTCCCTCAGGTTATTATATTCTAGTTTAACCCTAAATATGTGTGTGTGTGTGTACATACATGGTATTATCATATATATCTCTCTTTCCTTATCTTATTATATTGAATATGTATCCTTTGGCCTTGTATTATTACGATATCTCCTTTCACTCTTTGTTTGTATATTTGCTAGGGATATATGGTATCTCATTCTATCTTCCTATTCCCCCTCCCGAGATGACAATGTCGACAATATATATATTCTAAGGGTTACAAATCCTCAAAATAGTTAAAACAATGATGAACAAACAACCAAATATGATAAGAAATTCAAAAAAAATCAATTCATAATGATAGCAAACATGTTCTTGTTTTTAACCCCGGAAATAGTGCGTTTAGCCACTAATAGACATAATACAAATCCAAATACTTTAATACATTATTAAATCTATGAATGAACCAATTAAAATAGAGATAAACCCTCAAATTCGTGTTGATCAGCCTCCACAAGCTCCCAAAGATGTCCAAAAGTGTCAAAGGTAATTACAAAGTGTGCAAAGTGTTCTATTTATAGAGGGAGAATTTTTGTCATGTGTGAGAAATGGTTTGCATCACGTTGGATATCTCATGGAGTGAATGAAACATCATGGTAGATAAATCATGGATACATCATTGTGGGTAATTAAAAATTGTGTGGAGGGAGTGGCGCATCGCGGCCCATATGCGAAGGCTCACTGGAAATTGCCTCTTGACGCCCATATTCTTCTAAGTGTTTCTCCTTCCATTCCTTGCCTTTTGGTGTTGTTTTCCTTTGGTTTCCAGATTTAATATAATCAAAATATCATATCTTCACACATCCTACATGATCAAACACAAAATATTAGAGCTCAAAACAACACATCATTCACAATGATTAAATAAAAACACGAGCTAAGATCAGGCTTGTCCACATGGACCTTACACTTATTGTTCCGACTCTTGACTTGATCCAATAGAACTTTGCAAATTAAAAACAAGTTGTTAAACATATAATTAAACAATAAATAATCTTAGGAACTCAATACATCCACTAGAATCCATCAAAAACAACAAGAATAACACCTAGCTCAAGCTAGTCAAACTAGTTTTCTCATCTAGACTCTAAATGATCAATTAAAACCCAAAATTGTTTCAAAACACCTTTAAACATTGTAATTCACTACATAAACACTTAGATGATTATTTATATCATTATGAACACATAAATAACACAAGTCCTGAAAACAAGGCTAAATGAGCTAGGAAAGCAACACTAAAGTGCATAAATACACCCAACATCACCACCCCACACTTAAAGCCTTGTTCGTCCTCGAACAACTCTTTACTCTAAGCATCATAATCTTAGGATAATCCCCACTTTTACTACATACAATTAACTCTAACTAGTACTACAATGACTACACAAAATGCAAGTTTCTACACTAAGCATGTTACATGCACAAATAAATGCTTAAGAATACTACTTCAAAACATCTGAGCCTCAATAATTGACTCACCTAGTTGTCTCACTTATGTCTATAGTTCAATCAAATACATCATATAATTCACCAAACTATGATCAAACATATGCCCTCACAACAATAGAGTTACCCATAATCAATTAGAATCATGCAATTTATAACACAATCAGTACAAAAATCATATTAAGCTCACTCTCACAAGGAATTCACAAGTTAAACATAATGAACCATAGGCTTGCCCTTAGTGTAGTACTCCACTATTATCAGAATGATGAAGCTTAGGATCAAATAGGTCTTTAATGGGTGTAATAGAGGCTAAGGAATGGGTATGAACTATTCTGGCCAGTAATAGTGACTATCTTCCCTAAGTTCTTAAATACATCACATTATTAAATTAAGACCAATCTCTAACAACCAACTTACACCACTTTTGTCTACCCTTATCTTCTGTTTTTACCCCATCTCATTAAGCTCATTCACAAAAACTATGGTGCGAGTATTCTATGCATAACTTATTCAATTTGAAGAAATTTTTTATTCTTTTCACAACTCAACTCCCAACCACCACACATCAATTTTTTTTAAAACCAATAGATATTACTTAGGGGCTTCAATTTTCACCTTTTTCTTTATGAATTTCCAACTCCTTAACTTAATTAGATCTCAACTAAAGTTCTTCTAAGATTTGGATCAAATTATGGTCAATCAAATAAGAGAATTAGGCTACATATGAGGCTGCCAAAAAAAAAAGCTAAAGGCTCAATGGCGGTTAACTAGGATATGCACTAGGGTAGGTAAAAAGAAGGTATGAAACAAGGCTATTAGAGAAATTCCTATATCATCTCCTAAACCCATATTCTTTATATCACTTTGTATACACACATGCAACAAGGAATACACAACAACCTTACTCGCACATGGAACATGCTCAACTCTAGTAGGACCATCATACACTCTTAATAAAAAAATTACATGAATTAAATTACTAAGACGACTAGTACACGAGTCCTAAACATGAGACTAGGAGTCTAAAAAGTATTTATTTATAGAATCAAAATGCTCTTTAGAACCAAAACACCTGCATCATGCAGTCAACTATAGCACCAACAAGAACACCTTACTTAATCCTTACACAAAAAATTTAAGATTATTCCTAACACAAAGAATTCAAACACCACACATCCTGGATTAACCTCCTTAGTATATTTGGAGGTCCTTCATTAATCTCTTTACCACTTCTCAAAATAATTTCCATGACTTGTTTAGGATTTGTAGTATCACTTGGCAACCCAAATTGAGGCCTGGTATGTTGTGCCTACTGTAGATGACCAATTTGAAACTCTAAGTTCCTTGTGTTCATTTGTTGGATTTTCATCTCTGGCTATTGACTTTTCATATCTATTGCCAACTGTGCCTGACCAGCTATAAGTTGTTTCAATATCTCTGATTTTCTTGTGCCTGTGGTTGCTAAAACGGTTGTTGGTTGTTCCATGAGGTATTTAGTTGTTGAGTCTTCCACTTTTGATTGTAGGTATTACCATAATTCGGCCTCTGTACATTGCCCACATACATCATAGACTCAGGATTTACAGCGCAAACAGCCGTTAAACGCCTAATAGTACCACAAACCTCACATCAACCTACAGTCCATTGGATTGCATTAACTATGGCTGCAGGTTGTGTAACCCCCAAATTCATATTGCTTATTTGTTTTGTAGAGCAGCAAGATGAGTGTATAGGGTAGTAAAATTTTCTATTTCCAACACATCTGCAACCTTCTTCATAGAATTCCTTGAGTTCGAATGCCACTCAAGATTACCTTGTGCAATTCAGTTCAACAAGGTATACAACTCATCATACGTCGTCACTATAGCTTGACCTTTTGTAGTAGAAACGAGCAAATTTTTTGGGTTATGGTTAAGTGTCTCAATAAAAGTATGAGTTAATACCTCATTGAACTATTAATTTTGTGGACAATCCCAAAAAGAGCTTTGAATCACTCCCAAGCATGATATAAATTCTCATCTGGCTTCTGTTTGAAGCACACAATCTCACTACGAAGTATCCTAGTCTTGCAAGACAGAAAGAATCAGATGAGGAATATCCGATCTAAGTCACCCCATGTAGTGATTGAATTTTTTGGTTTAGCATTTAACCAATTCTTTACTTCCCCTAATAGTGAAAAGGGGAATAGCGTCAGCCTCACATAGTCAGTTGACACACCCGTAGGGGTGAATATATCACTGATCTCCAAAATATTCTGCAGGTAGACTTGTGAATCTTCATGCAAAAGGCTGGTAAACTGTCCACTACTGATCAGAAGTCGCAACATATTCTTCTTCAGCTGAAAATTACCTCCAGCAGCCTTTTTTCTGAAAATAGAAGGTAAAATTTATCGAAAGTGGGATTGACACTTCTCTAACTGTCGTACGGGCTGGTTGTTCTTCATCCATGAGAGCAAGATTATCTTGGTCTTCTTCAATTTGAAGATTACGGGGGAGAAGGCTTTTCTCTTTCATTGATGGAAGCGTTGCTCGGGTTCGAAGCTTGGTTCAACCAAATCCCTATCCCTTACCAGCTTACTAATCTATAAACCTATTTCTTGTTTATACAAAACCAAGACCAAGTATAAAGAACCAATGAAATCTAAAAAGTAAAACTAAAAATAAAATAGTTTCCAAATTACAAGTCCCGGGCAACGGCGCTAAAAACTTGTTGCGCCCAAGTGCACACGCAAGTGTACATGGCCTCACAAGTAGTAAAGTGTCCCTTTTACAAGCCAAGTATCAATACCACAGGGACTATTGTTAAGAAACTATCAAATTCCAGTTCAACTATTTAAGATTAAAATGGTGCAACATAACAAATAGAGTTTTGAAAGTTATAAGTTAATTGTAGAGTAAACAGTGCATAAAATAAAGACTTGAGACAGTAAATGGATGAAAGACCAGGGTTAAGGCACTTAGAACAATAGTACTATGCTAATGAACTTCATTCATTAGATTGATTATCTTGGTTATTGATTTGTAGGGTTTATCGCATGATCATGGTCTCCTGAACTTTAATCGTCTACCTAACTTTGACATTACAACTACATCATTGAGCGGGGATGTAATAATCTATTTAAGTTCTTAAATCTATCATCCTACATGTGAACCAAGAAAGGCTTCTAGGTACATCCCTATCCTAGATTCTAATTCAAATTCCTTATTTTATAAAAGAATAAGAACCTTACTCTATTCATCCTCTCGTTCTATCTTCCTATTCACCTTCCCGAAATCACAAGGTCGATAATATATATATTATAAGGGTTGAAAATACTCAAAATTGTTTAAAAAAAAGATGGACAAACAACCAAATATGATAACAAATCCAAACAAATTTAATTCAAAATGATAACAAACATGTTCTTGGCCTTAACCCCGGAAGGGAGGCGTTTAGCCACTAATAGACATAATCGTAATACAAATACTTGAATATATGATTAAATAGATGAATGAACTAATTAAAGTATATTAAAACCCTCAAATTCGTATTGATCAGCCTACACAAGCTCCCAAATATGTCCAAAAGTGTCCAAGGTAATTACAAAGTGTGCAAAGTGTTCTATTTATAGAGGGGGATTTTTATCGTGTGTGATAAATGGTCTCGCATTGGATATATCATGGAGAGAGTGGAACATCGCGGTGGATGTAGAATGGAGAGAGAATTTCTGGATATTGGAATCTCTTGTAGGGAGTGTCGTGTCACGGCCAAAACGCGTAGGCTCACTTGAAATTGCCTATTGACGCCTATATTCTTCTAAGTGTTTCTCCTTCCATCCCTTGCCTTTTGGTATTGTTTACCTTTGGTTTTCATCTTGTACTTCATAAAAATATAATCACAATCAACTCACCATGAATCCTACATGATCAAACACAAAATATTAGAGCTCAAAACAACACAGCATTCACAACGATTAACTAAAAACACGAACTAAGACTAGGCTTATCCGCATGGATCTTTAACTTATTGTTCTGACTCTTGACTTGATCCAATTGAACTTTACACATTACAAACAAGTTTTTACACATATAATTACAAAATTAATAACCTTTGTAAATCAATACACCTAGTAGAATCCATCGAAAACAACTAGAGCAACACCTAGCTCAAGCTAGTCAAACTAGTTTTCTCGTCTAGACTCAAAATGATCAATTTAAGCCCAAACTTGTTTGAAAACACCTTTAAACATTGTAATTAACTACTTAAACACTTGGTTTCTTATTTATACCATCATGAACACATAAATCACACAATAAGTCCTCAAAACAAGGCTAAATAAGCTAGGAAAGCAACACTAAAGTGCACAAATACACCCAACATCACCACCCCACACTTAAAGCCTTGTTCGTCCTCGAACAACTCTTTACTCTAAGCATCATAAGCTGAGGAGACTCCCCATTTTTACTACACGCAAGACACTCAAGATAGTACAATAATGACTACACAGAATGCAAGTTTCTATACTAACATGTTGCATGCACAATTGAAAGCTCAGAAATACTAGTTCAAAACATCTGAGCCTCAAGAATTGACTCACCTAGTTGGCACACTCATGCATATCATTCAATCAAAGGCATCATACAATTAACCTAACTATGATCAACATATGCCCTCACAATAAGAGAGTTACCTATAATCACTCACAATCATGCAATTTATAAATAAATGGGTACAATAATCAAATTAAGCTCACTCTCACAAGGAACTCACAAGTTACACATAATGAACCATAGTTTTGCCTTTAGTGTAGTACTCCACTAATATTAGAATGATGAAGCTTAGGATCAAATAGGCCTTTAATGTTGGTAATATAGTCTAAGGTATGGGTAGGAACTATTCTGGCTAGTAATAGTAACTATATTTTCTAAGCGGTTCAATACATCATATTTTTCAATTAATACCAAACTCTACCAACCAACTTACACCACATTTGTCTACCATTATCTTCTATTTTTCACCCCATCTCATTAATCTCACTCACAAACACCATAGTGGGAGTATTCTATGAACAACTTATTCAATTTGAAGAAATTTTTTATTATTTTCACTACTCAACTCCCAACCCCCACACAATAATTTTTTTAACACCAATAGCTATTACTTAGGGGCTTTAATTTTCACCTTTTTCTTCTTAAATTTTCAACTCCTTGACTTAATTAGATTTCAACTAAAGTGGTTAGGATCTTTGTATCAAATCATGGTCAATCAAAGAAGGGAATTAGACTATATATGAGGCTGCCAAAGAAAAAGCTAAAGGCTCAATGGGTGTTTAATAAGATTATACAACAGGGTAGGTAAAAAGAAGTTATGAAACAAGGTCATCAAATAAATGCCTATATCATCTCCTAAACCCACATTCTTTATTTTATTTTGTATACACAGCATGCAAGTTCTAGATATCACATGTAACAAGGAATACACAACAACCTTACACACACATGGCACATGCTTAACTTAAGTAGGATTATTATAGACTCTCAATCAAATAATTACATAAATTAAATCATTAAACCGACAAGTGCATGAGTCATAAACATGATCCTAGGAGTCTAAAATATAGTCAATCACACAATCAACATGATCTTTACAACCAAAACACTTACATCATGCAGTCAAATATAGCACCAACAAGAATATCTCACTTAATCCTAACACAAAGAATTTAAAATTACTCCTAAAAATGGAAATTTTCCACCCCACACTTAAAAATTTACTTTGTCCCCAAAGTATACTTTAAAAAGTAGAGATAGAAATACTCCCTAAGGCCTCTAGGCCTAGCTAGTAATATCTTTATACATTAAGGGGATCCAGGGACCCCACACTTAGTCTTCGACATGCTCCTTAGCTCAGATTTCCAGTACTCAGACTTCCCATCAAACTATGACTCAACAAAAACAAAAACTATTGAAGTAAAACTAAAATTTGAAAAAAACAAAACCTACCTTAACTTAACTTAACTTGGGCTACCTCCCAAGCAGCTCCTGATTTAGTGTCGCGGCACCACCCTCATCAACTTAACCATTTTCTTTCATCCTCTTCCTCACACTCAGTTGTCATATTCTTATTCATTTCTGACCTCTTGAGTGTGAACTCTTAAGGTCAAAATCTTTCTCAACATTGCCCTTTCAGGCTCATCAACTTAAATTATGTTGGGATTAGGTATTAGAGGCTTGGCCACATTAATATGGAAGTTCGAAGACATCTTTTTTGGAAAAAAACTCCACCACCCTATGCTTATCCTCTTCAATGACAGTAATCATGCACAAATCTTTGTAGTAGGATAGTGTCTTGAGCTGTTTATACAGTTTGAATACTACCTTTTCATCATCCAACCTCGTTATGAGCATTTTCTCTCTCACATTAATCAATTCTCCTCCCGTTGTTAAAAATGGACATCCTAAGATGATTGGTACTCTTTCATATTTCTAGAAACCTAAAACAATAAAGTCAACAGGAATAATAAACTTACCAACCTTGGTGAGAATATCCTCTATGATTTCTTTAAGATGGGATAGGGTTCGGTCTACCAACTGGAGTATCACGGAGCTCGATCTCTATTTCCCCAGGCCTAAGGTGTTGAACAAACAGAGGGGCATCAAATTAACACTTACCCCTAAATCACTCAGTGCATCAATTACCTCACTGCTACCAATTTGAATGGGGAGAGTGAAACTCCCAGGATATTTAAGTTTTTATGGTATTTTCTACATCACTACAAAACTACACTCCTCAGTGAGTGCTACTATCACAAGATCCTATAGCATAAATTTGTTAGTGATAATATCTTTCAAATACTTCGCATACTTGGGTATAACATGCAAAATATCTAAAAGAGGTAAGTTAATGTGCAGCTCTCTAAACGTGTCAAAGAACTTCTTGAAGCATGCATAATCTTTTGCCTTTATATGCTTCTGTGGGAAAGGTAGTGGTGGGATCTTTTTTACCTCTTTAGTAATTGTTTCTATCGAGTACTCAAACTTTCTTGAATTTTAAGAAACTTTCTTATATACCTTTGGGGGAATCAACTCTGCATCAACCTCCTTAGTTTTCTTTGGAGGTCCTTTATTAATTTTTTACCACTCCTCGAAGTGATTTCCATGACTTATTTAAGATTTTCAGTATCACTTTGCAACCCATCTTGAGGTCTAGTATTTTGTGCCTGTTGTGGCTGACCAATCTGCAACTCCAAGATCCTTGTGGACAATGTTGGCTCTTTATCTCTAGGTATTGACTTTTAATATCTACTTCCAACTATGCTTGACAAGCTATAAGTTGTTTCAGCATCTCTTACATATTTCTTGTGGCCTGATTTCCTTGTGCCTGTGGTTGTTAAAACTGTTGTTGGTTGTTTTATAAGGTATTTAGTGGCTGAGTCTGCCACTTTTGATTATAGGCATTACCATAATTTGGCCTCTAAACATTGCCCACTTATATTACGAACTCAAGATTTACGGCACACATAGCTGCTGAATGCCAACTATTACCATAAACCTTACACGAACCTGCAGTCTATTGGATTGCATTAATTGTCGTTCCAGGTTGTTTAGCCCCCAACTTCATATTGTTTATTTGATTCTGTAGAGCAGCAAGCCGAGCAAATAAGGCAGTAAAATAATCCAGTTTCAACATACCTACATCCTTCTTCATAGTATTCCTTGAGTCTAAATGCCACTCAGGATTACCTTGTGTAATTTGGCTCAATAAGGTATACAACTCATCATACGTCATCTCAAGAGCTTGACCACCTGCAGCTAAATTTAGCAAAATATTTTTGTTATGGTCAAGTGCCTCAATAAAAGTATGAGCTAATACCTGATTGGACTGTTGATGGTGTGGACAATCTCAAAAACGAGCTTTGAATTGCTCTTAAGCATGATATAAATTCTCATCTGGCTTCTGTTTGAAGCACACAATCTCACTGCAAAGTCTCACAGTCTTTCATAATGAAAAGAATTGGATGAGAAATTTCTAGTATAAGTCTTCCCAGGTAGTGATTGAATTTTTCAGCTCAGTATTCAACCACTTCTTTGCTTCCCCCAACAGTGAAAAGGGGAATAGCATCAGCCTTACATAGTTAGTTGACACACCCGTAGGGATGAATATGCCAATAATCTCCAAAAAGTTCCGCAAGTGGACTTATGGGTCTTCATGAGAAATCCCAGTAAACAGTCTACTACTGATTAGAAGTTACACCATATTATGTTGTAGCTTAAAATTATCTTCAGCAGATGATTTCTGAAAAGGGGAGGTCAAATTTGTCGAAAGTGGGATATCCACTTCTCTAACTGTCCTGTGGTCTGGTTGTTCTTCAACCATTAGAGCAAGATTATCTTGGTCTTTTTCAATTTGCACATTATGGGGGTGAAGGATTGCTTTTCTCCTTCATTGATGGAAGCGTTTCTCAGATTCGGAGCTTGGTTCAACCTAATCCCTACCCTTGCCAGCTTACTTTTTTGTAAAACTATTTCCTACAAATACAAAACCAAGACCAAGCATAAAACACCAAAGAAATCTAAAAATTTAAACTAAAAATAAAATAGTTTCCAAATTACATGCCCCCGACAATGGCGCCAAAAATTTATTTTGTCCAAGCGTACAGGCAAGTGTACGTGGCCTCAAAAGTATTAAAGTAGCCCTTTAAAAAGAAAAGTATCAATCCCACAAGGACTAGTGTTAAGTAACTATCAAATTCCAGTTCAACTATTTAAGATTAGAATGGTGCAAAGTAACAAATAGAGTTTTGAAAGTTATAAACTAATTGTAATTAAATGGTGTGTAAAATAAATACTTGAGACAATCAATGGATGAAATCCTAGGGTTAAGGCACTTAGAATAATCATACTACACAAATTAACTTCATTTTTTAGATTGCTTATCTTGGTTATTGATTCATAGGGTTTTTCGCATGATCATGGTCTCCTGACCTTTAATTATCTACCTAACTTGAACATTACAACTACATTGTTGAGTGGGGATGTAATAATCCATTTAAGTGCTTAAAGCTATTTTCCTACATATGAACCAATCAAGGCTTCTAAGTATATACCTGTCCTTTATGCTAATTAAAATTCCATATTTTATAAAAGAATAAGACCCTTACTCTATTCATCCCCTCGTTCTATCTCCTATACCCCCTCCTGAGGTCACAAGGTTGGCAATATATATATTCTAAGGGTCGAGAATCCTCAAATTAGATAAAAAGGGATTAACAAAAAATCAAATATGATAATCAATCCAAACAAATTCAATTCATAATAATAGCAAACATGTTATTTGCCTTAACCCTCGAAAGGGGGCGTTTAGCCAATAATAGACATAATCGTAATCCAAATACATGAATACATGATTAAATCTATGAATAAACTAATTAAAAGAGAGAAAAACCCTCAAATCTGTGTTTAGCAGGCTCCACAATCTCCCAAAAACATCCAAAAGTGTCCAAGGTAATTACAAAGTGTGCAAAGTGTTTTATTTATAGAGGGGGAATTTTTGTCGTGTGTGAGAAATAATCCGTATTGCGTTAGATATCTCATAGAAAGAGTGTCATGTAATGGTGGATATCTCATGGAGATAAAATCATGGGGAATTGAAAATCATGTGGAGGAAGTGGTGCATCGTGGCCCAAATGCGTAGGCTCATTGGAAATTGCCTCTTGACGCCTATATTATTCTAAGAGTTTCTCCTTCCATCCCTTGCCTTTTGGTATTGGTTTCCTTTGGTTTCCAGCTTGAATTTCATCAAAATATCAGCATAATCATCTCACCACGCATACTACATGATCAAACACCAAATATTAGAGCTCAAAACAACACAACATTCACAATAATTAACTAAAAACACGAGCTAAGACTATGCTTGTCCACGTGGATCTTTAACTTATTGTTTTAACGCTTGAATTGATCCATTTGAACTTTTCACATTACAGACAAGTTGTTACACATATAACTACACAATAAATAACCTTATGAAATCAATACACCCACTAGAATCCATCGAAAACAACTAGAACAATACCTAGCTAAAGCTAGTCAAACTAATTTTCTCGTCTAGACTCTAAATGTTCAATTTAAACCCAAACTTGTTTAAAAACACCTTTAAACATTTTAATTCACTACTTAAACAGTTAGATGCTTATTTATATCATTATGAACACATAAAGCACACTAGAAGTCCTCAAAACAAGGTAAATAAGCCAGGAAAGCAACACTAAAGTGCATAAATACACCCAACATCACTGCCTATAGATCATAATACAAGTTCTCTCAATTGAAATGAGCACCTTGAAGAGCATCAATGGATCAGAGATTTGGAGTGTGCTCTTTACGATTTGAGTATCCCTACTCTCCCTCATATTGATTAGATTTATCTTATTTTGTATTTTCAAGATGGTTTGTACATATATATTTATTTTGAATTTCACTTTGTACTCTAATTATATTAGAAACTCTTGTACTAACTTCACGATGTCTTGGGTTTGTATTATATATTAGTCCTTTTACTTGATAATTTTTCGATGTTTCTTTTAATTCTCTTGATAGTCCATTACTAGTTGTTCCGAATTATGGGTTAGGTTACCTACTGGTGGGTTATTGTAGGTTTCATTATGACCTGAGAAATTGGGTTGTTACAAAGTACATTGACTCTAACTAGAAAACAAGAACTGTATAGATAAGACTTGATAGGAAAAGGTTCTTTTATCGTTGTGTAGTTGACTCTCTCTCACAAACAAAAATACATAATTGATTTTTTTGTTGTTCAATCTTTTCTCTTTATTAGTGGATGTATCATCAACATCTAAATATCACTTTTTATAGAAGTATATTATTTCTTCCTGTCTACAAAATTTAATATGGATTAGATCAAAAATCAAAAATTCCAATCAAGGATTAACTAAGTTCTTCATTCACATTATTAACCAATATTTTTCTCCATATTGTAATGATTCCTTTTTGTGTGAAAATATGGTATTACATATTCTTTCCTATTGATTATTCGTTGGATTACCCATGATCTTAATTCATCAAGGAATTCTTCTAAGTACTTGTACTCTTAAATATCTATAGGGTTAGCAGGAAGCCTAAGTGGATGGTAATATATGTGTTTAGATGATTTTTTTGTGATTTTTGGCTTTGTTTGAGAGAAATTATGGAACTAAATATGTGAAATGATTTGATTAATTTTGTCTAGATGAGCATTGACTTAAAGATCAAATAACTACATAAAAATTGAGTACCTCACACTAATTGAGACTGTTAAAGTAATAAACTTCATACAATGTACTTGTTCACAGGTTCATACCACATATATTGATACATGATATTTATTGTCCAATTTACTTGATCCATTTAAATCATTATCTATTTTAAGGTTTTTGTCTAATGGTTCCTGCTAATATACATCAAACATGTCGGGGGAAAATATCTTCGGTGATTGGTATGCCCTAGGTAAATATTTTCAGCAAGTCTAATGAAATTTTTTGTTGGTATAGGAACCTAGAAAATCCCCCATGATTAATTGATCATGTATACACCTATTAAGTATGTGTTTATACTAGTTTCATTACATTAGCCATTTGCATTTCATCATATTATCATGATTCATTGGTAGTTTAGAACTATTTTACTTGTCCTTGTCGTAGTAGCTAATTGTATTTATGAATGGATTTGAATTATTTGTCCTTGAAATTAGAGATTCTTATTATTCTTATATACATGCATGAACTTTTAAAACTTGAATTTTAAGCAAAAAAAGTCTCATTATCAAACACCCCAGATTTTGGTCCTTGAAAAATCCCTGAGCTTTGAGCTCACTGTCGAACCAATGACTAACCTTATGAGTCACAAGGTGTCCTTACGATCCATAGAAGTCAAATTATAATATGACTAGTGAGTGGTTCCTATGCTACTATTTTGATTATGACTAGAGGTTACGAACTATAAAGACTAACTATGAGTCGTGGTGTCCAAACCATAGGGTGAAAAATGCGTACCCTAAATAGTTTTGTTTTGATTATGCCTTGGACCCTATGAGTCATAGTGTCTCTTGATGAGTCGTATGGCACGAGTAGTAGGGTTACCATAGAGGGTCCCACATCTGCGGTCCAGACTATGACTCATGGTGATAAGTCTTAGTGAGTCCTTAAGATTTGTATAGTGACCCATAGTCATCGGCAATAATTATTTAGTCTTTTTACTAAGGGCACTTTGAAAATTTTCCTCTTTAGCCACCTAGAACCTACGTACATAAGATACTTTGGGGCCATTATTTTTAGCACTTATCAATTGTAAACACTCTTTTAAACTCTCTCAAATTCCCCATTCAAAGGCAAGGTTAGGGTTTCAATGAATTAGTCATCTAGGACTCTAAGGGTGATTTTGTCTTCCAAGTTCTTGATGATTAAGGAATTTATCTCTCCCTAAACTTGTGTTTTTATTATTACATGAATTGATTTAATATTCACATGGTTTTGAAGTTGGGTTTTGAATGATGGGTTGAGGATTTTGGATGTAAATTGTTAAATTCTCTTCCTATGATTATTATGGATTTATTATACATTTAATTGATTATTTGTGAACTCATTGAGGTGTATGTGAGTGATGAATTAAATAGGGGTACAAGAATTCCTTAAATTTGTAAACAATGGAACTAAGGGTACAAGGATTTCCCAAAATAATTGGTTTTTGGTATTGAAATTGATGAAAATCTCAACCCACTTTCATAATTGGTTTTGGAATGTGAATAATATTTTGGCTTGGCCTACTTTTATTAAAACTAATGCATTGCATGAATGGCTAATGGATAAGAATAATCTTGAAAAACCTTGGGGGTTACAAGGATTCCCCCAAGAGAATGACTTTGAAAATCTTGTGGGGTAAAAGGAATCCCCTAAGTTGATTTTAATAATAGAGTTTGGGGTACAAGGATTCACTAAAGTGTGGTTTTAATGACATTCTCTTGTAAGGTATAGTCAGTATGACGATACCACTAAATGATGCCTTAATAATTTACTCCTTGGACTAGTGAATGGGCTATGTGCAAATGTTTTAATTGGGCTTAAAGGGGGTTGTGTAGCTATCCATGAAGGTGGAGGTCCCTAGGGACTAATACTGGAAACTCACATTTGCTAACGTAAGGGTTGGTCTTGATGGTTGTGTGCTTACGTCACTCTATATTTATATCAGTATCATTGGTGTCATAGGGTACAAGGAATCCCCAGCCTTTTATGATATCTCTAGTTTGTTCAGCTAACACGCAATAGGGCCCGACCAGGTGGTGAAAGCTCAACCTATATAGCCCATGGGTAGTTATTAGGACGGTCAAACTACACAATCCAGGTTAATAATTTAAAGTTCACGCTAAGCCTTATTCCTTACCCCCATCACGTGATATATTTAAATGTATAAGCATATTATTGTGTGTTTTAGATTTTGACTAATTTTGAATTGTTGATCATGGCATTATTTTACCCCTTATTTTTGAGTTACATGTTAATGCTCACTCCACTAACCGTCTATGAACATTATATCCCTACACGATATAGGATCTGCAGGCACTTCTACTTTTCCTACACATTGATAGGATTTCCACGTTGTTGGTAATTAGCTTAAAGTGGTGAGCATACTTCTTCCAGAAGGCCATTTCTCCTTCACTTATCTATTATCATAGAATTTTGTTCGGAATTGTTTTGGCTACCGTTGTGGTCATGTCCTGACTTGGATTGTTTGGTTTGGATTAGAGTTTTTATGGATTACTGTGGATTAGGATATGCTATTTTGATTCCTTAATACATCCTCATAATTGATTATTCCATCCTTTTATATGTTCAGAATTCATCCGTTGTTAAGTGTGTTGTGTTCTTTTTGACTAGGCAACGGGTATGGTTTTCGATCCTCAGTGAACTTGAGATACCCATCATAGCCAGGACCTTGTCGGATTGCAACAATGTTTGTATCAAATACTAGGTTTGGTGTCATTATGTGTCCACAAATTCATGTCAAGTAGAGTCTCTTTTATGGATGTGTAGCACGCCACACTTATAAGGAAGAGCCTACGAGACATTTAGGAATGTTTCCCTTTCTTGTGTTCTACTTTTGGGCTGTAAAGTCTAGGATGTTAAAATATCCTCTAATTTTAATTTGTTCGCATTTCAAATCATGCTTCCAAGAAAATCTAGTGCCCATGGAAAAACTTTTGTCCCATCAAAGGACAATGTGGATGGAACTCGTCCTACTTATGGAGTTTAGACCCAGTCTAGGGTCCTAGCTCCTTATTGTGTCGTCCCTCGTAGAGTTCCGCCAGTCCCTACCAATCCTCTTTGGGGTCCTCAATCTGATGATTTTCATGCCCCACCACCCAAGGAGACATTCTACTGTCAATTTTTATCGTTCTATTCATCTGTTGACCCAGTTGGTGACATCTAAGTCATGTCAGTCGGGTCCTGATGGTACCGTTGTGAGTTCTTATAAGGCTCAATCCTCAAAAATTTATGTCTCTAAGGTTTAGGAGGATCCTCAAGGGTTCATAGATGAGATAGAGAAGATTTTTTGAGTTATACATGCTTCTGACTCTGAGGGTGTAGAATTTGTCGAATACCAGCTGAAAGATGTGGCATATTAGTTGTATGAGGAGTGGTATCAGTCTAGGGGTGATAATGCAGAGATGGCATTGTGGGATGATTTTTCTAGTGCTTTTCCTGATCGTTTCTTTCTGCAGGAGTTAAGAGATTCCTAAACTGAGGAGTTTGTGAATCTGAAACAAGGTAGGATAAGTGTTAATAATGCTCAACTTACACGTCAATTTAACTGAAAAATGGTCATTGTCAATATATTTATCCAACTTTGGAGTCGGGGTAGAATCCACAAAGAACAATGTGAGTGGCAATCAAATTAATTTGAAATAATAGATACAAGTTAAATTCAAACCAATGGTACAAAAAGATAAAAATAGGGGAGACAAGTGTCTACACTAATGTTTCTTTAGGGTTTTTCTAGTCTAAATTTAGGGCTATAAATAATTAGAGTTCTAACAAGTATGCATGGATCTTGGGATTATTTGTTACTATAGGAATGACATGTGGGTGTTAGTAATCAACATCAATTTAGTAGATCAAATTTGGGTAGGTTCGGTTATAGATTTTGATGCTAGTGTTTCAACAAAACACCAAACTTCCACCCATTGATTTTTTCGAATACCTAACGGGTGTGTTTAACATTTGATAACCAAACATCAATTTAGGCATCCTTATTTCTAGGATAATACCCATGGTATAGTTAACTTCACAATCACTCTTATTTATAAGATAGTAAAAATATAGAAAACTACACACATCATTGTCTATCATTGATTTAGTCTCCACATCCCTCTTTCAAGGATCATGTGAATTCCTAAAGTTCACCCAAAACCCTTCTTTCGAGTATGACCTTGAGCTTTGTTTTTCATGTATACCAAGCAATAGTTGGGTGTGCCAACATTATCATATCTATATTTGAACCAGGGTCAAATGGAAAGAGTGGCCATAGACACAAGTAGACACAACCCCTTTCCCATAGGCTTCACCCGAACTAAAAGACATACTTTCTATAATAGCATATACATCATCAAAAGAAAATAGAGAGTAAAAAAAGGTATCACTCAAGTCAACCTCGTCTATGGTGTCCTCATGTATGTACTCACTACTAGTTTCAACGTCATCACCATGAGTACTCTCAACAACAAGGTCATACATAGTAGAATAAGAAGTAATTTTCAAGCAATGGACAATTTCTCCTTTTATGAAGGAACCCTCAAGTAGGCGCATACTTAAAACTTCACAAGAATCAAGCAATTCATCCTCATAATTATCAAAGAAAGGTGGGGTGTCATACAAAGGATCACATCTGTAATAATTTTTCAAGGAACAACCGCCTATTGAGTTTCTTAAATATTCAAGCAATTCAAAGTTATCACCACCCATAACCCCATAAATTCTTACCTTTTCAGAGTGAGCATTCCTTCTTGGATCAACATTGTAAGGCTTAGTATACCCTATGGTCATATGAGTACCCCTCAACTTTGGAGATACATATTTCCTTCTTCTCATAGGACAACCTCCACTATAACTAAGATAACCATTCATACCACTACGGCTTTGATAAGATGTACTACAAGGTGAAGAATATGAATTGTCATACTCCACACATGAACTCTCACCATAGCTCTTATAAGCTTTGCAAATGAAGGGGTTATACCTTACACCAATTCTAGGTTTGGAGAGGGAAATTTAAGACTCTTCACATGCCCCAACTTCATCATAAGAGCTAGGAACTTCACTCATGTTATTTTCTCCCTTAAATCTGTAAACCTCTAATCTTACCAAGTCTTGATCAAGGCTATTTTCATAACCCCATAATCTCCCTCAACATCATAGCCATAAAATCCTTTACTGCAATCATAGTCTCTCGTATTGTAGTCACAATAATCTGCGTGATAAAAGCATGAGAAGCACCAAGAGCACAAGATATTGTCAAAGGTTCAAGCTTCAGAATTGACAAGTGATTGAAGGCCTTTTGGAAGCATTTTTGAAGCCTTGTTCAAGAGAATCTAGAAGGAGAACCTTTACACTCAAGTGACACCTCAAGTGAATGATATAGAAGACATTTTACACCCTAAATTAACACTCAAGAGGTACCCTTATGTATTAACACACTAGTTGACCCTTGTGAAAACCAAGGTAAGTCTACGTTGGTATGTGAGTTGCCAACAACTAGCGAAGGTGTGCAAAATGATCAATCGGGTAGAGTTGACGTTGATTTTCTAAAATGTTTAGGAGACCCGGATTGTGATTGTACTTGTGAAAATAGTTTTGATTGTGATACTTTTGATGCCTGTTATGGTTTGAATATGTGTGTGGTCTACTCTCTTGAAAGAGAAGGTGGTCTTTGTTTAGGTATTCCATCTACTTCTTCTTTGTGTGTTTTCTATGATGAGCATACCAATAGTGATGAGCTTGAAACTAGTGAGTACATGCATAAGGACACCAAAGTTGAAGTTGACTTGTGTGACACCTATCTCAACCCTCTTTTCTCTTATGACATTTTCAATAGTTATAAAGAGGGTATGCTTAACTTTGTGGATGGAACCTTAGGGTAAAATGAGAGTGGCTGAGACTTAAGCCCTTGGTTACATCTTTCCTTTGACCCCGAGATACATATGAGATATTGGAAGTGTAGTTTTGGTTCATGCTCATTATATTTTAATGTTGATGCTATTCACTTCTTTGGTATCCTTTATGCTAAGATTTTCATATTGAATACCAAGGATATGTGGGTGTATGTCAAGTGTGAACAACATTGGAGTGATGGAATTTGTGTTGCTAAGGCAGTTTTTCTAAGCCGTGGGTCCCTAATTCTGAATATGTGTATTCCCTTGAAAACATGGACCATATATATTTGTTTCGGATTGTGTTCATCATTCCTTGATGTTTTCCTTAACCATATCCTTTTTGGTGTTTGTCGTAGGTGTTTCATGATCGTAACAAAGGATAGTGGGTGTATTCAAAAAGTGCACCCCCTTGGCATGATTATATGACTTGAGGTGCTAATACTAACCCTCATACCAAGACGATTGTGTGCTTGTTTTCCATCTCTTTAGTTTTGCAAGGTGTGAATTTGAGGACAAATTCCTTTCAAGGTGGAGAGGATGATACAACCATGAGAAGCACCAAGAGCACAAGATATTGTCAAAGGTTTAAGTTTCGTAATTGACAAGTGATTGAAGGCCTTTTGGGAGCATTTTTGAAGCCTTGTTCAAGAAAATCTAGGAGGAGAAACTTTACACTCAAGAGGCGCCTAAAGTGAAGGGTATAGAATACATTTTATACCTTAAAGTGACATGCAAGAGGCGCCCCATTTCCCTTATTCATTAAGGGTATTTTTAACATTTACTATGTAATAGTATAAATAGACATTTGAGCTCTTGTTTTCATGATTTTTGAATAATTGATTGAGTGAAACTCAAATTGTATTTTCTTTCCTTAGTGTAGGCCTTGGAAAATCCATCTTAGTGTTGGTGAGGGTATCATTACCTATCCTTTTCATTACATGCATTTTTCTACTTTATCTCTTTTCTTCTATGTGTTGTTTTCCTTGTCTTGTTCTAGTTTAGTTGCTGATTTTTTTTCTTTAGGCCTTAATTTTATTTTAGTAGTTGACTCTTGTATAACTGCGACTATGAAAGACATGTTTCCCTTATATCACCTTTATACCTAAAAAATAAACAAATAAGATTATTAGTAAAACCTCCTCACTAACACTCATATACACTCACCTTTGTGATTCTCACAATTGGAGTAGTGAATATTGAAAGTTGCTTATAATCCAATAGTCAATAAGGTGACAATCACTACCTTGTGGTTGGAATATATTCTTGTTTGATTGACTCAATACACAAAATAGAAAATATAATTACGAACTTGAAACAAAGTTCAACGGATCAAAATGAGAAAAGCACACAAAGAACGAAAACACAAAGAAAACGAACTCAAACAACTAATCCACAAACTAGTAGGTGATTACTAGTTGCTAATTAGTACTAGACTCAAGAAATGAAACTAATGAAACATGGAAAAGAAACTTAGAATCTGAAATTTGAGCTTAGGTTATTTGGAAGTTTGATGACATGGCAGCTTTGATGATGTGGCAGATTCTAGTTGGTTGACGTTTTTGGGAATTTCTTGTTTTTAATTTGACTTGTTCAATTTTCAATTGGAAGATTAGAATTTCGGTTATGGGAGGGAAAACACAAGACCTGGAGCCTGTTTTCAATTTCAAAAAGGTTTGACTTTCCTTGCATCTTTTTGGCAAAACACCTTTTTGAAAGCCTTTGTCTTCTTTCCTCATTTGTTTGTCTTGGAATAGGCCTTTTCTTCCTTTTGGTAAGACAAGACTTTTGAAACCCCTTTGTCCCCTTTCTTCTTTGTTGTATTCTTTGTGAATGATTTCAAGAAAAACACAAGACCGTACTTTTCTTCACTTGATTTTTGATCAAACACTCCTTTTGAATATTCTTGTTCAACAATTCATGAAGATCATTCAAGGATAGAAACTAAACTAAATGAACTCCGAATTAAATAATTTTGGATTCCTTTTGCTCCCTTTAAACTCCACAACAACAATAACACATTTTCAAGCTACAATACCAACAACAACCCTTACAATTTTGAGTTTTACCTTACTAGTTTCTTCAACCTTCAACTCCATAATGGTGAACAACTCAAAACCACCCGGATTAAGCTCAAATCCAAAATATAGACTCACTTAGTGTTAGGGAACAAGAACCTAATACTAGAAAAAAAATAAACACACTAAAATCTCCTAAATCTAAGTCTCAAATTTTGGCCAAAACACCAAAATGAGACAATATTTTTTGTTGGATTTTTAGTTTTCAACACTTTTTTTTATTTTCAAGATAACAAGCCCAAGATTGATTCCGTAGGAATGAAATCAATCCTTGATCTGATACCAAAAGATACGAGACAAGATACAGAACACTAAAAAATAGATAAAAACATAAGCCAAAGCTGAGAACAACAAGAACATAAACAATGGCAGCAACACACCAAACCAAGACTAACAAGACAAGAAACAAAACACACAATGAAATAAAGTAAAAGGAGAGATAATAATACATAAGAAGTTACAAAGAATCAAGAATCAAATAGTCTATCAAATAGTCTATCAAATCATAAGACCCTTAAAATTGCAAAATCAAATACCAATCTTTTTACAGTGACCGCTAAGGGAATCAACTCTGCCTTACAACCATCATTTCTAAGAAAATATTAATAGTATCTTTTCCAAACCCTAAACTAATGGCTATTCCAAGCCCTACACTACACTCTCAAAGAGAGAAGAAAACTTTCAGTGTCTTTCAAATATCCATCATCAACTAAGGAAAATAAGACTAATAAGAGTGTACTTATATCCTAGCTTATTACATTACAAAATAACCAACATACCCTTAATGATAAGGGGCGGCCATGTAGTATTGGACTTAATGGGGAGGGGCGACCTTGGAGTGTTTAAGCTCTTCAAGGCTCCAAAATTGTGGTTCCTTTTGTGATCTTGGGTGGACATCAAAGGAAATACCCAAGCAAACTTCCACACATAGGATTGCTCTGTGGTGTGATCAAATTGATCTTTCCATGTATGTTCCCGTGCCTTTAATGTAATCAAATCTTGACTTTTTATGTATTGACGTGAATGATTTTATCAAGAGCTATGATGGTCATTTGGGTCATATCATAGTCCTAGGTCACAATATGCCCAGTCTTAAGCAAGTAGAGCTTAGTTAGCCCCATCATATCCTTCTTGTCCATTTTGTGGTCACTTTTATCATGGTTTTTATGGTTAGGAGAGGAACTGATGTTTTAATTATTGTCAATCAGGACATATACAGAGAAATTATCCCATGGTTTAGATTTCTTCTGGGTCAAATAAAGTCCCTGTTTCTACTTCATCAGCTCCAACATTGAATGGTGCCACTTTTAGTACTAGCACTAGTCAAAACCATCTTTATGCTCTTGCCAACTGCCAGGAATCTGAGGCATATCACAATATCATTATTGGTATGTTGCAACCCTTTTCCCATTATATGTATTGTTTACTTGATCTGGGGTCTATGTATTATTTACTTGATCCGGGGTCTACACTTTCTTATGTGACTCCTTACATGGCTGTTTGTTTTGGTTTTGGCCCTGAGTGTATTCCTGATCCTTTTTTGTGTCTACCCCAGTGGCTGAATCTAGTGTGACTAGAATATTCTATAGGGGTTTGTGGTATCTATCTGTGGTAGAGAGACCTTGGTGGATTTAATATAATTGGACATGCTAGATTTTGATGTTATTTTGTGGATGCATTGTCTCCAACTCATGCAATGCATCTCTTGATTGTTGGACCCAAAAGGTCAGTTTCTAATTCCTGAATGAACCAGTGATTGAGTAGGAAGGGAGTTCCCTAGTGTCTAACAAAAGGTTTGTTTCTTACTTAAGATCCCAAAAATTGATTTCAAATGGGAGTTTATATCACCTAGTTCTGGTTAAAAATTCTAACTCGGAGGTTCCTTCTTTGCAAAATGTCCCTGTAGTCAATGAATTTTCTTAGATCTTTCCTGGTGACCTTCCTGGTATTCTTCCCTATAGGAAAATAGACTTTTGGATTGACCTTTTATCGAATACTCATCCTATCTATATCATTCCTTATAGAATGACGTCGGCTGAGTAGAAAGAACTTAAGGAGCAGTTGAAGATCTTCTTGATAAGGGTTTTATTCATGTTAGTGTTTCCCAATGAGATGCTCTGGTACTCTTCGTGCATAAGAATAATAGGTCCCTTCAAATGTGCAAAGATTACCGCCAGTTGAATAAGGTGACAGTCTAGAATAAGTATCCTATCCCTAGGATTGATGACCTATTTGACCAGCTTTAGGGTGCTACATACTTTTCTAAAATTAATCTTCGGTCGGGTTATCATCAGCTAAAGATTAGAGAAGTGGATATCCCTACAACTAATTTTTGAACCTGATATGGTCATTATGAGTTTTTCATTATGTCTTTTGGTTTGACTAATTCCTCGATGATATTTATGGGGTGAACCAGGTACTCCATCGGTTTCTAGACTTATTAGTGATTTTGTTTATTGATGACATCTTGGTTTATTTAAAAATTGAGGAGGATCATGCCAATCACCTCTGTATAGTGTTGCAGACCCTTACAGATCAATGTTTCTATGCTAAGTTTCAAAGTATGAATTCAGGTTGAATATTGTTACTTTTTGGGTCATGTTGTTTCTAGTAAGAGGATCATGGTGGATCCACAAAATGTTGTGGTGGTTAAGAAGTTTCCTATACCCACGACTCCAATCGATATTCAAAGTTTCTTTGGTTTAACTAGTTATTATAGGAGGTTTGTGGAGATATTCTCATCTATTGCTTCTTCATTGACTAAGTTGACTTAAAAAAAGGTAAAGGTCATTCGGGATAGGCTTAACACCACCCAAAGTCGCCAAAAGTCCTATGAAAATATGAGGCAAATGGAGTTGGTATTTGAAGTTAGTGATTGGGTATTCTTGAAGGTGTCTCCCATGAAGGGAGTGATGAGTTTTAGAAGGAAAGGGAAGCTCAGTCCCGGTTATATTGTCTCATACTAGATTTTGAAAAGAGTGAGTAATGTCACTTATGAGTTGGATTTGCCTTTAATTTTGGGTTATGTACTCTTGATTTTTCATATTTTGATGTAGAGAAAGTATGTGTGTGATCCTTCCTTGGTTGTTCCTTTTGAGAGTGTAGGTATTTTAAATTCCTTGTCTTATAAGGAAGTCTCGATTGAAATTTCAGATAGGCAAGTCCATCAGGTGAGTACTAAGGATGTGGCTTTGGTAAAAGTCCTTTGGAGAAATCACAAGGTAGAAGAAGCTACTTAGAAAGATGAAAAGGACATGAAGTTCAAATATCCATTCTTGTTCCCTAACTTGGATAATTGTGTGTAAGGTATGAGTAATTCCTTAATATCTTTGTTTTCTGTCTTTATTAAAGTAAATTATGGTTGTACTCTATGTTAAATCATGTTAATGGATGCCTTGACTCATCATTCGAGGATGAATGATCCTAAGAAGGGTAATAAAAGACCCCAAATTTTGGTCCTTCAAATATCCCTAAGATTTTAGCTCACTGCCAAACCAACTCCTCACCTATGAGTCATAAGGTGTTCTTACAAGCCAGAGGATCCAAATCATTGTCTAACTAGTTGGTGGTGCCTATGCTACTATCCTGATTACGCTAGAGGTTACGAGTCATAAAGACCCACTACGAGTTATGGTGTCCAAATCATAGGGTAACCAGTGTGTTTCCTAATGGTTCTATCATGGTTATGAATTTAACCCAACGACTCATAGGGTCTCTTGATAAGTCGTACGACATAATTCATAGTGTTACGAAAGAGGGGTAACTCAGCTACTGTCCATACTATGACTCATGGTGATAAGTCGTAGTGAGCCCTTATGAGTCATATAGTAACCCATAGTCACTGGCAATAATTGTTCAGTCTTTTTATTAAGGGCACTTTGGACATTTCCCTCTTTACCCATATAGACCCCATGTACATAAGATAAGTCTTTTTATTAAGGGCACTTTGGATTACTGTAGATTAGGATTTGGTGTTGTGATTCCTTAGTACATCCTTATCATTGATTATTCTATCTTGTTATATGTTTGGAATTCATTCGCTGCTATGTGTGTTGTGTTTTGTTTGACTAGGCCATGGGGGTGGTCTCTGGTCCTTGATAAACTTGAGATACCCATAACTACCAGGACCTAGTTTTGATCGTGACACGTCACTACTTCAAGAATAAGTCATCTTATGATTCTTATTGGGTATGTGTTGTTGCACTTATACTACTCTGTTGCTTCCTTTTGGTGCAAGTGTAGATCTTAGTACTAGCAGAGTTTGAGGATGTTATTGAGATTGAGGTTGTTTTCGAGGAGGCTTAATGGTTAGTTTCTTGGTTGATTGGCAACACTAGTTTCCTTTTATTTACTTTTATCTTCTACGAATATATTTTCTAAAGAATATATTAGTAGTATCATACTTATAGAAAAATCATAGTGGTTTTAGTACTTGTGACCTTTGGTTTTGCTGGTATATTTATTTAATTTATGTTTTTTTTATGAACATTCAACTATGTTAGTGGGTTTTTTTGGTTTTTTTTCTCTATTATTTCCTTAATTTATTAAATGATACAAACACTGGAATAGGTTTGAGCACCAAGCAAAGGTGTAGATGTCATCACGGCTTATAGATTTTTGGATTGTGATGAATTTGTAACTCAAATTTAATGATTGAGATAAAGAGAGGTCGTGGTTTTTTAACTCTGAGAAGAGATATTTTTTCACATAAAATCCTTGTGTTAGTTTACTTTGTTTTGTATTTACTTCTTATCCAGTTAATGAAGAATACAAATTCTTCATCAATATGTAGATGGCAACAAATATAGTAAATAAGTAGCATCATAAAATGTTTGCCATGTTTTCGGTATAGTTGAATTTATTCATAAGTCAAGTGCAAGCGCTATGATCTTAGCTTTTAATTAGTAGTGAATGTTTGCAATAAAATAAATAATGTAATAAAAGAGTAAATAAACCAACAAGTAGAGATTGAGGATGAATATTATAGTGTAGTCGAGTGTTATATCATATTAATCATGGGTCAAGAGTAATCGAGCTCAAATCATTATAGCAGTTAAAAAACCATGAACATATAAGGGCAAGATTGTTAATGCTTAAGGAACAAGATAAGATATTTTATGAGCAAAAATCAGATGCTTTACTATGGCAGAGGGGGTATACATTTATAGGGTACAAAAGTTGTCTATGGACAATGAGGGACCGCCATCCATCCCAATGCAATTGGAGAAGCAACCATCCTATTAGCATGTGTTAGACATAGTTCTGCGGTAGGATACCGATGCAATCTGGAATCTTTGGCACAATATCTTTTTTACTTATTTTATAGTGTTCGATTGTTATCTGGCTGATCTCGAACATCTTCACTCCTTACCTAATTGAGTGTGTTAGCACACTAGTGTTACTCTTAAGATGGCACCATTACGAACCAACTTAACTCATATCTAGCCTAGTGTAGACCAATTGTCCTTAACCTATTTTTACCCTATACACATAATCGCTCTATTTTTCACTCGAATAAACCTTGTCTGAGTAGAAGAAAAAATAAATTCCTACAGTTCCCTTTACTTATAAAATCTTGATTCATTCTCCTTATATGGAGCATCACATCATCAAACTGCAACACTGTTACCCTCCAAGTCTTGTTTTCCCCTTTACACATGTCCTGTAGATAAAAGGTGGTGTTTCTCCTTAGAAGCTACATTGACCCTTCTAATTTGTTTGACAATTCATCTTTCCTTATAGGTCTTATATATAGTACATCTAGATCAACAAATTCCCTTATCTTATATCATCTCCTTATATTAGTTCTCTATTCAAAATAAAAAATCCTTAGGACTACTCTGACCATAATTTTGCTCGCTCCTTTTGATATTATAGTAATATCTCATTCTTTAAGTTCTCATCTTCTTTCAAATTCAGAAGATTCATCAAATAATCTGAAAGGGGTAATTTCCCTCCTCCTGGATCCTATGGAGTAAATAATGCTAATGGTATTAAATTTTGTTGATGATTTAAAGGTCCTCTTAAGAAAGGGGAAGGATACCCGACCCATTGAGGGAATCCCTTCTGTGGTCTTCTTTTCACATATCCACTCTATTTATTTTATATATCGATGGGACCCAAACTTGTTTGCAGAGGTTCCTCATGTCATGAAGAGGACCACCAACTACCTGTATGGTTTCATATTATTTAACACTTTGTTGATTGTCTTCGGATTGGGTGATTTGATGGATGATGTCATCATCTTATTTAAGTATGGGGAGCTTAGTCACAGCCTATGGAAGGTCGTGGCATACTTTAGGATCCTACAAAACTTGTCTGGAGTGGATTTGATAGTTACGCACCTCCTATTACTTTTTCTCTAAGGCTATTTTGAGGATGTTTATTCTGACTGGGGCTCTATGGTCCCTGCTCTATTCTAGATGATTTGAGTGATTCCCTCAACCATGACTAGTCCTAACATATTGTGGCCATTTTTACTAAGGAATTTCCTAGAGCGACACTTGATTTCCCATAGAACATTTGTCGTAAGTGCCTTACTCTTTAGTTATATCATTACTATTTAGTAATATTTTCCTCACTCCTTTAACTTTACAACTCCCAATGGAAGCAACTGGTGAATGTTCTTCTTACCTTGATTGATCCCTTTAGAGAGCGGGTCTTGAGAGTCTTATTCTTAGGCAGGACTATAACTTAGGTTGCCATATTTCTCTTGTTTATACATTGGACCGTTCTCTTGGTACATTTGATCACTTCTAAGGAATTTTTTTTCTTTCTAATCCTTTCTTTTATCTCCTTTTCTTTTGATCTCATTTTCGTCTCTTATCTTTCTGCCTTTTTGTAGGAAATTCATCTGGAAGGGACCTATCTATTTTTTTACTATTGTTTAAATTCTCTCTTACTTTAGATACTCCCAGGTTCCACCTGTGCCTTAGTATATGGATAAGCTTGACTATATAATTGATAATTAAGTGTAATATTTTAGGTTTAGGGCTTAGTTATTTCCCTTACACTTCTAGAAAAAAAGAAACCAAACTCAGAGGTAGTGGTGATAGATGGTTGTGATGGACCAAACATCATGCCTTCTAAGAATAAATCTAAGAGGATGAGTTGATCTAGTGGCTCTTTTATTTGTCCCTATAATATGCCCTTTGTTGTTTTTGAGAATGCTTTAAGGCATTCTCTTAATCCCATGCATAGGTCGCCCAGCAGGACCATCAAATTGGGGTCAAGAATCCCTCCCAACCAAGGACACCCCTTTTTTTTAATTGGCTTGCAATTGACCCACATACGCTTATTGGTTGTTTTCCATATCTAGTAGATGAACTATCAGTATCTTGAATATTACACATATTCATTCCCTCATATGTGCATTTCTTAGTCAAACCAACTGAGTAGTAAATTATCTTAGACTATTTCTCTCTTCTTGCAATCAAAAGCTATTAGATGTTGCCCTAACCAAAATGCTTGTCCAATAAAAGAGTTAATGCCTCAACCCAAGTAAAATATTTTACTTCTACAAATTCTTTTAACTACCTCTGTTCCTTTTTAGATTATTCTCTATTTCCCTTTATTTTAGGCTAGCTTCTTAGTTGCAGTAAATTTGTAGTAGTGGAAATAAGATAGGCAAACCCTGGAGGTGGGTTGTGATGTGTGAGAAATGGATCAGAGTCTACTTCATGACCAATCTTTATTGGTTGAGTCCACTGCTCAGTGCAATTATTAGGTTGATTCGCTCAAGTTATAGATGTGAATATCCCATCTGTCCGTTCTCTCTAATATGAATTTCTAATCCAATCCAACTAAAGAATTCTAAGGATAATACCCTATATATATATATCGAAAGGATAAATAAGAGAAGGAAGTCTATTGGGAAGATTCCCATAATAATTTTTGGACCTTGAGAGAGAGAGTGTAGTTAGAGGTGATTGAGAGGCTTCTTTATTGCCAAGGTAAACTACAAGAAAAGATTTATAGGAGGTCCAAATGCTCTAACCCAACACTTCAAATAAGGTTGTACCATTGCATCTTTCCATAGCAATAGACTGAGCTAAACTTTATTATCTTTGGGAGAAAATTTGGTTGTTTTCCACCGCCGTCGTAGATGGTATGATCCAGAGCCTCATCATGACAGCAATAGATTCTCACCTTACATGGATCAAAGTCACCAAGGAGAAGAAATCTAATCAACTAGACTTGGAGGTTGAGTAAACTAAAGCCCAACACCTAATTGATCAATTCAGGAGCAGCATTTTAAAATATAGAAATAGATTTGGTTCCTCAAAAGGAAGTAGCACATCGAGTACCAGTGGTGGCCTCTTCTAAGTCAGCCAGAGTCATGAAATTAATTTCTTTTTTATTCTTTTTTAAAAAAACTTACCTATATATTTATGTTTCTACATTAAATACGATGTCTGTGCGTCTGCAACTTTTAGAAGAGTACTTTTGATTGGCTTCTTTTTATCAAATGTCACCTGCCATATGGCACTTCTCTATTCTTGGGTCAAATGTTACCCTATACTGTATCTCAGGAAAGAGCATTTTTTCTCCCATATGTTTTTTTCAAAAGATGACTCACCTAATTCAGTGTTCATCATAAGCTTTCCTTACCTACTAGTTGAAATGACAAGCACCACATCCTTCACTCACCATCTTAGTTTGACTCATATTCCCCTTATGCATGACTTTCATCTTCTCCCTAGTTCCTTCTCTACCTTTGTAATGACCCTTTAGGTTATTTTACATATTTCCTCTTATTTTCATTGTTGTAGCTTTCCTATAGCTATACTAAGTCATTTATGACTTGCTGGATTGGAAGTACGATTATCAAGCAGTTTATTTGGTTTATAGAGCCAATTCTCTATTTTGAAGTCTTTACTAGTTCTAAATATCCACCGGGCAAAACCTTTATCCAAACAACCTTAAATGCAAATTTCAACTATTCTAAAAGCTTCTAAATACCTATTTTAGGCTAGGTGGACCTTTGGTTTGGGTCCTAATGCACTCAGGCTCATTTCATCGAAAGTACCTAGGATGGAAATTTCAAATGCGTCATTGGGTGTGAAATGTTGAATTTGGTATTGTTAAAGAGTTTATTTGTGTATACAAGATTCTAAATAAATCCTGAGGGCTTTGTGGAGACTTGGAGATTTTTCACGACTCAGTTGTAACTGGTATCGCGGGCTACGGATCACAATCATGAACCATAGATTGCAATAGCTATTTGCCAACACCATTAAGTGCTGCGATCGTGACACTTCCAATCAAGAATGCGAATCCTTGGGCAATCGACCAGAGCCGCGATTGTAATGGAGAAATATTGTGAATGTGACATCTGCACCAAATGCCACGTATGGAGATTGCGAGGCTAGGGTTGGGATAGCGATACCCGATAATTTGGAAAAGGTATAAATACCTTATTTTTGCCTATTTTTCATTCCTTCATCTATTTTTGGTATGAGCCAAATGGATATCGTAGCTTTTGATGACATCATTGGAGACCAACACTTAAGGTCTCAAGATTTGGTCACCTCAAGGACACAAGAGCATGCATAGAAGACCCTTTTGGTGCACACCATAAAGCAAACTCGCGTATGGAGGGTTGCTTGGGGGCTTGCCTTTGATGCATACCCGAGGCTACAAGTTGGAACCCATGGCTTTGGATCTTGAAGAAGGAGCCTTTTAGAGTGTTGAGACTCATTAAGGGCATTTTAGGAATTACACATATGGATTCCAAACACACCATGGCTTCCCCATTTTCATTAAGGGTGCTTTGGTCATTTTATATTTCATTTTCAATAGGCTCTAAATAGTCTCTTATTAGGTCATTTGCTCTTTAGTTGATTACTGACATGGAATAAACTTTGAAAGACTTCTTCTCTCTTTAACAGTGTAGTGTAGGGATTGTAAAAGCCAATTAGAGTTAGGGCTTGGAAAAGCCATTATTGAACTTTGCTTAGAAATAATGGTTGTAAGGCAGATCTTATCCTCTTTTGCGGTCATCGTAAGAAGATTGGTGTTTGATTTTGCAAGTTTAAGGGTCTTAACATTTGATACATGGTTTGTTTTTTAATTCTTTATAACTTCTTATGTCATCTTATCTATCTTTAGTTTCTTGTATCTTGTGGATTTAGCTTCTTAAGGTAGATTTCTATCTTCCGATTCAAGATTTGTATCAATTCTCTTGAGACTAAACCCCTAAATAATGAGATAATTTAGAGTTGAGGCTTTTTGGTGAGTTAGGAACTTGGCTAACGCTTATTTTTATGATTCTCCTTTGATTTGTGGTAAGATTTCACCATTTCATTGTAGAATTCCATTTCTTGTTCAACAATCTCAAAACCTTGAAGGCTTGATTTTAGCCCCAAATTAGCTCGGATTCACCCATTTTAGAAGGTAATGTCTCCTTGAAAATAAGATAATGTTGATTTTGGGTGATTTTTGGACCTAAATCACAATAGCACAATATGGGTATCATTATTCTTGTATTGATGAATAAAATGTGACTTTGATAGTTTGGCATCTTGTGGAAGCTTTTCGGAAGGGAAAAGCGATGATTTAGAGAATCTTTTGAACTTTCTTCGGCGTCCAGGTAGACTAGGTTTTACCCCTTGTTATTGAGCTATTTCATAGTATTCTTATGATATTATGTTAGATTTGGGGTGGGTTTTAGGTAATGGTATGATGAATTGTAATATTTGGGTTAGCTGGATCATTTAGGCTATTTGAAAATCATAAATTAGGCATAATTGACCTAGTTAGACATATTTTAATTTAATTTCCTATCATAGGGATAAGTGAGGCTTGTTTAAAATATAAAAGTTGAGTTATATACCTTAAGCCTAGTTCGGGTAGAATTTTCCTAAAATGAAACTTTGGGGATTAGACTTACCATAGTCTACGATGCATGTTAGCTTGTGTAGACTTTCATACACTTGTTAGACCCTTGGAAATGCATATTGAGGTAATATTGAGAAACTTTGACACATGATGGTTGTGTTAGTTAATGTGAGGGTTGACGCCTATTAATTATTCCATTACTTATGCTATTGATGATACTATTGATTACATGGATATATTTATAATTAATGTTTTGAGTTTGGAGGGTAGTTATGATATTCATGATATTTACCCAGTTTGATTCCAGTGGATGATTATGACTTTGATGATATATTTACTGGTTCAAGTCTGGTTATTGATTAAATCTAATAATTTAAGTCTGGTTATTGATTATATTTACCTGTACAAGTTCGACTTGTAATCTGTATACGGGTTTGAGTCCGGGCATGCATATTATGCTAAATGATATACTTATTATGATATGATGATATCGGGGTATGAGATTGAAAATACCAATTTGGATAAGTCTGGAAATAAGAAAATGGCTAATGTAGCATGATATGAGTGTACTCTAGTGGTACATTAAAATTGGTAAATGACGGTGATGATTTATACTATCTTGTGTGTACCTACCAATCTTATGAGGGCTTGCAATGGGTTATTTATTTTTTGCACCAATTGGCAAATGGGAGCCAATTTTATAGATATGATTTTATGTGTTGATGTTTTACATTATGTTATTATCCTAGTTTATTTACTTATGTATGCATAACGATGTTGGAGTTACTTCAAGTTTGTCTATGCCTTGACTTACTTATGTTATCTTGCATTTTATCATATTTATATCATGATTTAACTCAGTCAGCCGATGATGCTTACTGAGTACCTGTGACTTTAGTACTCATACAAAGTCAAGAGATATGGTGATATCTTGGAGTCAGAGTCACCTATTTTCTTCTATCTTTCAATATTCAGTCTTTTATTTTGATACAGATGTTATTGACTAGTTTATATACTTTGGTTGTATTATTATTACTAGGTGCTCTTGTACTGGCTTTACCATGTCGTCGGATGGTATTTATATAGTGCCTACCTTTACACTTTTCAATTGCCTTACTTATTTTATGTGTTAGACTTCCTATTAGGACCTTTTGGGGAATTTTCACTAAGTTAACCCAATGTGTTTAGCTTCGGGTTATGATTCAGCTTACCTACTAGTGTGATTTAGTAGATTCCATCATGATGTGTAAATTGGGTGGTATCAGAGCATAGGTTTCAACTATATTGTTGGCACAGAAGCAAATGTCCAGTAGAGTCTTCCAGATTAGACAATAAAGCCTATTTCCTATCTTTGGCAGGCTATGGGACATTATTAGGAGTTCTTCACTTCTTTCACTCATATTGTACTAAGAGTCTGAGTTGGTTTATACTACATTTCTTTGATTTTAATCATTCACAGGTGGCCAGGACACGTGTTACCTCTACACAATTTAAGGGTCTCAAGAACGAGCCTAGAGATCCTACTCCTATTGGTGGATGACCTAGAGATTGTGGACAACCTAGAGATATGTCCCCAGATAAGGGCCTGGATAGTAGGCCTTCACCAAACCCTATTTCTGCTCCTGAGCTAGAGATTCATCTACCCCAGCCAGCGGTAGGCAAGGGACCATCCCAGGATCAACCGGGGTTTATTTCTTCTTTATTTCTTAGAGATTATTTGATTCAGCTTTTGGGGATAGTTGGTGGTGCACAATCTACAGATCAGAGTGGTACTGAGGCATGGGCGCAACCAGTAGTTGTGGCTCCTAGAGTTAAGGTCCCTCCTGCGCTGGAGGTTGCTCAGCCCGTAGTTTCTCAATCAGTGTTGCCCAGCCTACTATGTCTATTAAGGAGCAAAAAATGTTGGGTAGATTCTTGAGGTTGGCTTTGCCTAAGTTTTTTGGTGCTTTGGGCGAGAATGTGTACGATTTTCTAATTGCTTGTGAGGATAAAATCCATAATTTAGACCTTATTGACACTCGTGGTGTGGATTACACCACATTTTATTTGGATTTGGCTACTCGACATTGGTGGAGAGGTTATATAGATTCTAGAGACCAGCTGGATCCTCTCCCTTGACATAGACTCAGCTCACTGAGATGTTCTTAGAGAAGTACATGCCTACCATCCTTAGGGATTATTTAAGGGATCAATTCTCTAGATTGGAGCAGGGCTCCATAACATTTGTAGAGTATGAGGCTCATTTTCATGAGTTGGCTAGGCATTCTACCTCTATTCTGGACACTGAGTGTGAGAGCATTTTTTGCTTTGTTGAAGAATTATGACTTCCCCTTTCCATGTCCACTCAGAATCTAGTTATTGCAGGTAGGTCTTTTATTGGGGTTTTGGATCATACTTAGGTAATGTAGGAGATGCATTGTGAGGTCCAAGGGGGAAACAATAAGAGAACTAAATATCAGGGCAGTTTCAGTGGGAGTCGTGGTAGATCTCAATTCAGGTAACTCTTCCAATTACTGATGAAGGTTAGTCAAGTGCTAGTGATCCCCTATAACACCCCGCATTTTTGGACAAGAATTCGAACCGTCGTTCCTATATTTTTAAGGTCTAGTACAATTATTTGTATATGAATATAAGTGTCACGATCATTAGCCTAGTGTGAAGAGTGCTTATGAGGTAAAAAATGTTCATAGGAAACACTTAGAGAAAAGTAGAGTTAAGAGCTTTTGATTCAACCAAATTTTGGTATTCAATCCTATAAATGTCAAATTTAAACGTGTATAACTTTTGGAATACATGTAATTTTTGACCTCTAAACCCACCAAATTATAGATAATTGAGTCCTTTTTCCAATGCATTTGATTTCACCTTAATCCAATACCCGAGCGAAAAGTTATGAGATTTTCATGAGGAACCAGTGAGGGTCCGTGATTTTAGCATGGCACGGACCTTATGCTCCGTGATAAGCAGCATAGAATGGATCTTATGCTCCGTAATAAGTAGAGTGGTATGGACCTTGTCCAGAAATGCTAAAACCCATATTTCTCTTTAGTTTTTCAAGGGTAAATAAGTCATTTATGCCTTAAATCATCCTATACCTGATATAAACGTGAATTGATCATTACATCACCCCAAAACACACCAAATACACAATCTCTCTTCTCTCAAATCCTCAAAAATACCAAATAAAGGTTCTTCTTCAAGAATTTAACTTCCAAGGATCCAAATTCATACTTCCCTTTGAGAAGTCAAGCAATTCATGTATGTGGTTATTCAATGAGGATCTCCTTTCATCCTCATGCCCAAAATTATGATTTTTATTCATAAATTTTATGAATTTCATAAACTAGGGTTCCATGTAAAGTATAAATTCTTTTCCTTGATGTAGATCATGAATTCAACCATGAACAAGTGCTTCCTTATAATTCAAGTATTCTTTCATACCCTAATCATGATAACTCGTTATATTGATGAAATTGTTGGGTTTTTGAGTTTAAGTCATGAAATTCCTATCATGTCATTACTTTGAAATTATTACATTTAATTATGTTATTTTCCATGTTGGTGGGTTATGAACACCTGATACCTAGTTGATTTTGCATGTTATAGTTTTCAAGATTTCAATATAATTATACTATTTGTACCATGAAATTTATACTATTATCATAATGAGCACTCACCAGTATTATATCATGCTAATTACATCAGTTTACATGTCCATGATTACTTCAGATTATGCATGCACTACTATTTTCAAAATACCATATTTGAGTGAATCAGTTATTAGTGCATGTACTAGTTTATGCTTTTGTGTTAGTTCAGTTGGGAGTAGAACTTAGTATCGAGCAAATTAGGGATGAAGGCTTTCGTTCCAGTCGATGGTAAGACCTTTAGTAGCATTCCCTGAGTTCCAGATGTACGTAGCCAGCATAGGTATAAGAGGTTTTCTTGCTAGTAAAGGGTTTATACTCTTTTAGGGGAACCTACCAGTCGAGGGTAACATCCTAGTCCTTCGAAACACCATTTTAATGGATCTATACAGCCAGTGTCATTACCCGTGGCAAGGTAGAGACACCTTTATAACTAGGGTTACAGGTTGGACCTCGATTAGCTCAGATTGGGACATGTCGGTTAAATGTTAGCTCCTACAGCATCAGTTCAGTATTCAGATTATATCATCCCAGGTTTGTGTGATCAAGTTTACAACATATCCGTTATTCAGTTAATCAGTTTTACAAATTATTTCAGCACGTGCTTTACTTAGTCTTGCATTCGTTTTTCATGTTCATGATTTTATGCTCAGTATTTATACATGATCCTCATTATGATTTTATATCCTATTCATCTTTAACTTGAGATTTACACATGGTACTTATGTTTCTACCACTTTCCAACTTACAGAAATGTTTTCAACTCATGATAGAAATTTTTAATAAGTCTTACAGCTTTTGCATACAGCCATGATTTAAATGTATATTTCAGTAAATAGCATATATTCTCAGTTTTAATGCATGTTTTAAGTATTTTCATGATTTAGTGCATATCTCACATACTCAATACATTCCAAAATACTGACCACATATATGCATTTATGGCTATATTCATTCATAATGTAGGTACCAGATGTAGCCCACACACCAGGGTCAGACAGTTCTTAGAATTCAACCAGCAGGTGATGATTTATTTTATTTTGAGGACTCAAGTCAGTTGCAGTTCTTATATTTTATTTTAATTATTCTTATGTATTGATTAGGGATAGTTGGAGATCATGTCTCGACTATTTATTGTCAGTATAGTAGAGGCTTCATAGATTGTCAGTTAGAGTCAGTGTATGTAGTTTTCATTTCCTCATTCTTTCAGACTTTAGCATTGTAAACTTTGATAAGTTATGTATTGAAATTAGTTGCATAGAAACATTGTAAACTTCCTCTTGGTTATTTTAGCATTCATATATATATTAAATTAGTTGCTCATATATTATGCCACTATATGAGTTAGCTTGGAATCATTTATAGTTCTAAGTACCATTTACCAATAGGGGGTAGTCTCTGGTTGTGACCAACTTGGTAGCAAAATATAGAGTTCAAGATTCCAAGGGTGTCTATGAAGCCATGTCTAGTAGAGTCTTGTGGAATGATGTAGAGAAGTTTGTACTTTTCTTCAAGAGGCTACAAGGCATTTAAGAAATATTTTCCTTCTTTTATATCTTAAAACGTGTAGTAGAAATGTTCACAAGAAATTCATATAGATTCTCATCTTCTCCATTCATGCCAACTCTACCTTATTCTTAAGGTAATAAAACAACCAAGCTTAAATTCCTACTGAATGAGTTTTCTCATACAGTCCTACAAACAATTATGGGATTGCATGTGGGCTCAAAAAGATCCCATCAGTGCCTTTAAATTCCAAAGTTTGAAAGAGTCTGTTCTTATTTATGAAAATCATGCATTGATGTCTTCTTATTATTGTCTACTTGAAGAATCGTTAAGGATCAATTTATAATGATGCCCAAACTAAACCTTTGTTTCTTCAATAGTTGTGACTTTGTCTGGGAAAGCTTTGGGAGGATTTCATGGAGGTTCAACAGCTAGGTTTTCAGGCAGACGCACCAATAATATTTAGGCCTCTACTTTCTCAATTGCACCCTGCGGTACGAGTTGCATCTATATTTTTACTTGGCACTTTACTTGATTTTGGGTTTGATAAATCTAGAGATGACATTGGAGAGGAGGAAGATTATGATGAAGAGGAAAAATAAAGGGAGAATTCATAATGAGGAGCCTTTTAAGTGTTGTTTCTAATGCATTCCCTTTGGTATGAGCTAATGTTGTTGTTGGTGTGTATTTACTGAATTAATCCCACCTCAGGGAGATCTTTCTTTGTGATACACTTACTTTTGTTCCTAGCTTGCTGATTTGTCCCATATTTGTCTTTCTTTGTGTAAGAGTAGAATATTGTAGGTTCCATTATCGTAGAAATTTGATAATATGTCTAAAGGGCCTACCATTACATTTTTTGTGTGATAAGACACCTCCTAAACTAAATTTTACTAGACTATGAATTTTTTTATCTTTTATTTTGAAGAGAAAAGCTTATGTTGATTGATACCATTATTTAATAACATATTACTTGTTCGAAGGAATGGAGGATGCAAATTAGAGTAGAAGAATAGTAGTAAGGAGTGCATCCTTGCTAGTAGATAGGAGGAATTTGTTTTATTATCTGTGGTAGTGGCCATAGTGCTAGTCTTGCTTCAGAGAGTGTTATCGTTTGTTGTATTACTTAGTGATAGGCTTGTTTATGTTAATTGTTTTGTGTGTTAATACCTATTGTTTCTTGTTCCCTGTACTATTTTTTCTAGACTATTTTTGTTTTGAGACGGGGGACTATCGAAAATAGCCTCTCTATCTTACCGCTGAAGTAGTGGTATAAACTGCTACACTTACCCTCCCCAGACCCCACCTTGTTCGAATATAATTGGTATGTTGTTATTGTTATCTCATGGAGCCAGAAAGGTATTGTGTAGTTAGTTTAATAGCACTTTGAGAGAGATTTCTCAGTTAAGGGAGACTAAGAGTATGTTAATGCTTTAGTTAGGGTAGAGATCAGGCAGTGACCACAACGATAGAGGAGCTTGATAAGGTTCAGTATGTTCATAAAATTTTGTATGGATTAGTGTTTCATATTTAATATCCCGTAGTACTAAGTTAGTATAGTTCATGAAAAAAATTGGGATATCCATGTTAAGAGTTAGAATCTAAGTCTTAATTGTGGATGATTAAGCTAATAGAAAGAAAAGTTTGAAATTCTAGATGGTGTGAACTCAGGTATGGTGATACTCTTGAAGATTCAAAGTTAGTAGGTGTTTAAGTTTTATATTATGACTATTGGGTCCATATAAAGTTAAATGTTTTATCTCAAAAAGAAGTACTAGCAGTGGGTTTTACACTTTATGATATAGTCTTTTAGGGTGAGTTTATTATTTATGTGTATTGTTATATCTAAGACTCTAGAGTATAGTAGTTGCAGTTTAGTTTAGAATTTATTAAAGGGGTCTGCAGACTTAGAACGATGGCTTAAATCTAAGAAGGAGATGATACAACAAGGAACCAAGCCAGGCTCTTAGATTCTAGTAGTGATGTCAGTGTGTTATAGAACAACACTAAGGGAAAAAATGCACGACCAATTTTTATCTTGGTACAAATTTTTGCACTCAGTCATTACGACACCAACTTAAGCCTTATAAGTTAGATCTATGATAATAGCTCTTCTTTATGCACTTTCCATAGAACCATGTACGCTCCTAGCTCCTAGTATAAAGAGTTCAAGTTCACTTAGAAGTACAAATCATATTCCATGAATTTATGAACCCCAAAACTCAGGTCATGCATCTCATGACTCATTTACTTATGCTTTATAGTATGCTCAGTTCCCATAACTCATGGTACACCCTTAATGACCATTGAAAATTCACATTATTGCATGTATGCCCTCAGTTTAGATCTCTTTAATGAATTCATGTCTTTGATGCTCTATTCCTAAGGCCTCAGTTAAGTGCCAAAGTAATGTATAGTATTCTTTCATGCTTCAGGATCTCATGTTCTTACCTTATAATGACCTCTCCTTATGTAAAAATAGTAGTGATGGAAATAGATGAATAGTGGTTTAGATAGAAGACAGTAAATATTTATGTTTGGGAAAGATTGTTGTATGCTTGTTTTATCTAGGCTATAAGTGTGAAGGAAGATTGAGGTAATGTTTTTGATAGATGTCATGGTTGATTGAGAATTCTAGGTGTGCTTTCTTGGGGATAGTATTGTTATTGATAGAGGTATTAGAGAATATGAGAAAATTCCTAGGTAGATTGGTTGCTTAGAAGTTCTTATATGGTTATAGTGATAGGCTTGAAGGTATAACACCCCGAATTTTGTCCCCTAAAAATTTCTTTAGCTTTAAGCTCATTACCTTGGTAACGACTCACCTTCTGAGTCATAGGGTGTCCTGATGAGTCATTGGGATCAGTCATAACCAAATAAGTAAGTTTGTGGCTTGATTCTACTCTGATTATGAGTGGCTCACTAATATCCGTAAGGATATGTCATGAATGGTTAGGTGTAATCATAGGGTGTCTAGTTTAAGTCCTAATTTAGGTTCTGTGTTGACAATGACTGGATCTTATGAATCGTAGGGTCCTTGTATGAGTGGTGCCATTGAGTTGTAAGGATAATAGTGTAGGGTGACTTTGTGGTACTGCCTTGGTTACGACTCATGGTGACAATTCGTAAGGAGTGGCTACGAGTCAAGGGTTTACCCGTAGTCAAAGGTGGTACTTTTTTCTGCTTTTAAGTTAAGGGCATTCTGGACAATTCCCCTCTTACCCAAATTAAAACTCACATCTTATAACCTCTTTATGGTATAATTATCCCTCAAACACATATCAAAGTAACTCCTCAATTACTCTCAAATCCTCAAGGTCAAGAACACTTAGGGTTTTCAGGAGGTTGATCATTTAGGGCTTTCAAGGGTGATTTCTCTCTGTACACTTACTATTTAAGGCATAGTACTCTTCCCTCATTGTTAATTTGATAAAATCACATGTTTTAAAGTATTGTTCGAGAGATATTCATGTTGGTTTTGTAACAAGTGTTGAGGGTTTTGAATGCTTATTGTTCCCCTGGTTTAATTATGATCATTCATGTTTTAGATATGGTTTTGAACTTGTGGGTGCATGGGAAAGGAGATTAAATTGAGGGGTCATGGTTAAACCCGAATTTGGTGATTTTCCCTTGATTATGGTTTTGGAAATTGTATGCCCTCAACATATTTGAGAAATTGTCAATGAAAAAGGGCTTTTGTCACATAGTTTGGTTTACCCACTTGTAATAATGCATTGGCATAAAAAGGATAATGAAGTATGCATGTTTTCTTTGAAAGGCCTTGGTGACTATGTTTAAATGGTGGAATTGGAACCTTGTGGCTTTGGTTGATTAAATGGGTTTGAGTCTTGAATAATTGATTATTTGAAAACCTTTCGACCTATGGGATCAAGTTCAAGTTAGTTGAGTAGATGATATGGCATGATGATATTATCTTATAAGTGAGGTTGGTATGACGATACCAATGGGTTGCCTTGGTGTGTAATTGGTTTAATAAAATTGGGAATATGTGTTAAATATTTTTAATTGGGCTTTAAAAGAGGGTTGTATAACTGAGTCATGAAAGTCTATGTCCAAGTGACCAACACTAGAAACTGTGCTAGCCGGTGCGAGGGTCGTTATGGCTTGAGGGTTCGAGTTCCCTTGCTTTTGACCAGGCTCAAGTACACCTTATTTTTATATTATGACTGGAGGGTTCGACTCCCTCATATCACATTTTATGATCGGGTTCTTACGTCACCTTTGTATATGATTTGAGGGTTCAAGTCCCATGTTTATATATATGAGATTATTTTTTTGGTTTGTTTGGCTACAAGCACTAGGCCCGACCAAGGGGTGAGAACTGGGGCCCATATAGCCCGTGGGTACTATGATATGACAGTTGAGCTATATAATCCAGGTTAAGGTTTTAAAGTTCATGTTAAGCATCGCTCCCTGTCCTGATATGTTATAAGTATACGTATATGCATTTGATTATGTGCATTGGATTTGAATGATTTGAATTGTTGATAATGGCATTATTTTATCTTTGTCCCTAGGTTAAATGCTAGCATTCACCCCGCTAACCATCTCCGGACACTGTATTCCCACGCGATGCAGAATTTGGCCATACCTCTACTTCTCCTGCCATTGATTGTAGATTGATAGAGAATCAACTTGACGTGGTGAGCTTCCATGCTTTGGAAGGCTCCATTTAAGGATTATGTTTTCTTTTAAGTTATAGACTATTGGATATTGTTTTTGGATATAGTCGGAGACATGTCCCAACACTTTATTGATATTCAGTTTAGTAGAGGATTTGTTAGACTACTATGGACTTTGGATGGTTCTGTTGTTGGTTGGTTTGGTTATACATATATCACAATATCTTTAATTTCAAGTTCTCTTATCTTGTTATATATTTGGAATTCATCCAACATGGGTGTAAGGTGGTCAATGGTTTGGGTGTTGTGGGTGGTCTCTGGACCTTGTTGGACTTGAGATACCCGTCATGACCAGGCCCTGGTTTGGATCGTGTCAAAAGGTTATGCTAGTATAGAAGTTGATGAATGCATTGTATGTTAGTGAATCCGCAGTAAGAGGTTACAGTTAGTTGTTGAAGTGGTAAGGAGTATTATTCTTGAGATAAGAGTTATGAAGACACATAGGATATTGAATCTGCGGTTTAGATTAGTATTATGGTATTATGTGTGGTACCTTATGACTTTGAGTAGGCCTGAACATGATGAGAGAATTTAGTTCATCTCATACTTACGTATATGGAGCTATCAAGGACCATGTGAGAATTATAAGTTGAATCAAACGAGCATGCTATTTATGGGGAAAAGCATAGTTGAGGGAGTATTTTAGAATTGTGGCTAAGCTTGAAAGTTAGCAGTTATATTGCCTTAGTCATAGTAATTCTATCCTACTTTATGTTTTATGGGCCTATATTTGATACCAAATGGTATCTAAGAAAGTTCAAATCAGTCCACAACAAACACAAAACAATCCACACGATACTAGACAACAACGGCAACAAGAAAGCAAACTAACTTAAGAGATAATGGAAAAATAACTTGACATAAAGAGAACATGTAAGATAGAAACTAAAGAGTATATTAAACTCAAAAACCCCTACAAATATGTAAGCTAACACCAAGTTCTTACGTTGAACCTAAGAGAAACTCGGTTCACTCAAGAACTCACGTTTCTAGCAATACACAACACAAATGGAACCTTCACTCGTGAAGTCAAGTTTTGGTTTTCCTCAAGTAGGGAGAGGACTTTGGTGTTTCAAAGTGTTTCAAGAACTTACAACCATAATCACATAAGTAAAAATAAGACCAAAAGGGCCTATTTATAATCTATTACAACATAAAGTGTCCAAAATGCCCTTAATGAGGGTAGGGTGTCCATGAAGTATATTTTTAGCATGTGAAATCCCTCAAACACCCCTTAGTGAGAAAAGGGAACCTTTCACTAAGTCCTACACTCCAATACCGTGGTTCTTCAAGCTTCACAACTTCCGCAAGCCAAGCTATCTTCCACACACGGCTTTGCCTCATGGAATGTCCAAAATAGTCTCCCCATGCATGCTCTCTTCTCCGCAATGTGACCACAATTGGGTTCTTCCTGAGTTGGCCTCGCATGATGTCTTCAAAGTATATGATGTCCATTTTTATTATATCATCCTCCCCTTCTTGAAAAGGATTTGACCTCAAATCCATACCTTGCAAAATCAAAGAAAAGACAAACAAGCACAATCTTCTCATGGCATGAGGGTTAGGGTTATTGAAACAAATAACATATTCATGACAAGGTGGAATACATTTGAAGTATAGCCAAGGATCCTTCGTGCTAATCATTAGCACTCTATGGAAAAAGGCACAAAAGAGACGGCTATAGAAATCATCATCTTTACACACATATAGAAAAAGGGTATCAGACAAATAGAGTTTATCCAAAGTAGTTTCAAGATAAGACTCTCTTATTGACCTAAAAGTGCTAAAACCTTAGTCACTACTGTAAACACAAAATGGTGAACTCTCTTGGAGCCATTCATGGCTCCCCTTCTTTAAAGATCCTAATCTTAGTTGGAGTTATTTCCCTTGCATAATGTTGGTCCTCAAGTGAATTGTGAATCCCCAAGAAAAATGTTCCATTATAGGAAGGATTCCAACATCCTCATCCACACCTTTCTTGTCGTTTTAACCAAGCATCAAGTCGGACGTATAACAGTCTCTATATCCCAAAAGGTTACCGGGGTCAAATGGATGAAACAGCCAAGGACATAGTTTTTGTCTATTCCCATTTATCCCTATGGCTCCATCCCAAAACTTAGGCATCCCCTCTTTATTTCCATTGGAATTATCATGAGAAAAAAGACAGTTAAGAAAGGTGCTCCACAAGTCAACTTCAAAAATAAGGTTCTCATATATTCACTTACTACTAGTTTCAAGATCTCCACTAGGAGTATGCCCAATATAACAAAAACATAAGGAAGAAGTAGATGGAATTTCTAGACATACACTAATTTATCTTTCAAGAGAGTAATACCCACCTAGATATAAATCACCATGGGCAGCAAAGGGATTACACACTAAAACATTATCATAGGAACAATCACAACTAGGGTTCCCAAGCAATTGAAGGTCACCTTCACCCGATTGTTCCCTTTCTCGGCTTTCTTGAGCAAGGCTATCAATAAGGCCTTCATCATACAACATTCTCGAAGAATCATATCAAACCCCATGATAAACTCAATCAACTCCAAGAGTATCACTATGAGAAGGCTCATTCAACTCCTTAGGCAAACCACCAACCACACTCACTTGGCTACTACTATCCACCTCACGATATTCCAAGTTCATAGGAGTGTAGGGCAGAGAATTTTTACCTTGTAACTCACATGATCTACGTACTTCATCTTTATATGGGTCCGAAAAGTCCACTTGCTCCCTTGTAACTCCCATATGATCAAACATTTCATTTATCACTTTCCATTTATGGGCCATGGCTTCAAGTTTAGCCAAAATAGCACTTGTGGTGTCATTGCCTAAGGTTTGGTAGGTTGACACCGCGGGTTTCATTGCAATTGTACCTAAGGAAAAACAAACTTACAAAACAAAAGAAAAACAAAACAATTAGTTCACAAAATCCTCACCACACTCTCACACATTTGATCATCTCATACGTGGTCCTTCAAGTGTTGTAAACCAGCTAGCAACTCGTGAGAGCTTTAGAGTGAGTCTACTCTTTGGGTTTGAATGGATTTTTGTTTAGAATACTCAAAGAAGTTTTGTACGTACTTGAACCAGAAACGACTATGAATTATAAACAAATAAAGCACCACAAGTAAAGCTAACATGAAAAAAGTACTCAAAAACTAGTTCACAACTTAGTAGATTCTTACTAGTTGCCAACTAGTATAGGAGTCAATAAAATGAAACTAATGGAGACGAAGAAAGAAACTAGGAATTCCAAGGAGTTGAGTCTTATTGATGACGTGGCCTACAATGATTGGTCGTTGATTAATGTTGTTGAAGTTGAAGAATAATAGTTCATAAACTTTAGTTGTTCAATCTCACTCCTTTGATGAAGAAGATTCGGCTATGGTGTAGGTGGACAAGATTTGAGACTCTCTTTTCAAGAGTCAAAAGTCTTCTATCAACTTTTCACCAACTTACACTCTTTTGGCAAAACATCTTCTTGGAGTAGCTTTGTCTCTTTCCTCTTTGGTTTATTCTTGAAAAGTGTTGTTTCACCTTTTTGGTAACTATACCTTTAGAACACCTCTTTTTTTTTCACTTTGGTGTTACCTTGAAAGTGTTTCCAAGGCAAACACAAAGTCTTATCTATCTTTTCTTTTTAAACAAAATCAAACAAAACCTTTGTTGAACACCACTTCAAGAACAATAAGAACAACAACAACTCTCTAGCCGTCCAACCTTCAACAACAACTAGTCAAGAACTCAAATCTTGGACTTAGACTTAAGAAGTTCTAGTGAACAAGAAGATATCCCAATAAACTACTATGACAAACAAAAACACACCTTGTTCTAGACACTTGTCTTGTCCAAATACAACAACAACAACAACAACAACAAATGAACACTTTCGGCCAAGAACAAAAACGACTTCAACTCCTTTTATTTTTATTTTTCGACTAAGAGATCCCAAGATTGGTAGTGAAGGAACAAAACCAACCTTGATATGATACTAAATGATACCAAATTCTATCTAAGAAATCTCAAATCAGTTCACAATGAACACAAAATAGTTCACACGATACTAGACAACAACGGCAACAAGAAAGCAAACTAACTTAAGAGATAATGGATAAATAACTTGACTTAAAGAGAACATGTAAGATAGAAACTAAAGAGTATATTAAACTCAAAAAACCCTACAAACATGTAAACTAACACCAAATTCTTACGTTGAACCCAAGAGGAACTCGGTTCACTCAAGAACTCAAGTTTCTAGCCAATACACAACACAAGTGGAACCTTTACTTGTGAAGTTAAGTTTAAGTTTTTCTCAAGTAGGGAGAGGACTTTGGTGTTTCAAAGTGTTTCAAGAACTTAAAACCATAATCAACTAAGTAAAAAAAAGACCAAAGGGCCTATTTATAATCTATTACAACATAAAGTGTCCAAAATGCCCTTAATGAGGTGGGGTGGCCATGGAGTGTATTTTTAGAATGTGAAATCCCTCAAACACTCTTTAGTGAGAAAAGGATAACTTTCACTAAGTCCTACACTCCAAGACCGTGGTCCTTCAAGCTTTACAACTTTCGCAAGCCAAGCCACCTTCCACACACGGCTTTGCCTCATGCAATGTCCAAAATGGTCTCCCGATGCATGCTCTCTTCTCCTCAATATGAACATAATTGGGTTCTTTATGAGTTACCCTCACATGATGTCTTCGAATGCTATGATACCAATTTGGCTCGTATCAATATTCCATATTATAGAGTTATAGCCATGTTGTTATTCCTTATTCAGATATCTTATTAAGAATATGCCCAAAATTCTTTTCTCCCTAATGTTATTAGAACTTCTTACAAAGAATGTTGAAGAAATACTCCAGTTGAGTATGAAACTTCACAATGAGTTAGTCCGTACAACCAACAATTCAGTTTTGCAATCACAAAGATAAGCTAGTATAGTTTTCCAACTTTCCATCTATTCTTACTATCCAAAGTTTCATGAGTATGGTTATTCCATGAGTAAATTGATTAACGTCCATGAAAATTATGAATTCATTTCAGTCCATGCATCATGTCTCCAATTCAAATATTTATTCATAATTCATTTCATAAGTGTTCAGTGAATGATCTCAGTTTTCCAAGTATTCTAGCTCAGACATTGTAATACCCCTTGTATGAGCTTAGTGTTGCCATGAAGGCCTTTTTTATTTTTATTCCTATGCATGTTTTATTTAGGGATAATTCCAAATTTGAATTTACATATTTTATTCCATACTTCTAAGGATTCTACAAGTTCCTTTCTATCATTCGAGGACAAATGATTCTAAGAGGGAGATAATATAATACCCCGTATTTTTAGGCTAGAATTTAAACCGTCGTTCCTATGTATATAAGCTATAATCCAATTATTTCTATGTGAATATAAGTATCATGATCATTAGACTAGTGTGAATAATGCTTATGAGGTGAAAATGTTCATAGGAAATACTTAGAGCAAAGTTGAGTTAAGAGCTTTTGATTCGACCAAATTTTGGTATTTGATCCTATAACGGTCTACTTTGAATGTGTATAACTTTTTGAATACATGTAATTTTAGATATCAAGAACCACAAAATTATAGATAATTGATTCGTCTTTCCAACTCATCAGATTTTGCCTTAATCCAATACCCGAGCAAAGAGATATGACCATTTTTGTGAGGAACCAGTGAGGGTCCGCAATTTTAGTGTGGCACGGACCTTATGCTCCGTGATAAGAAGTGTGGAACAGACCTTTTGGAAATTATAAAACCCATATTTCTCTTCAGTTATTCAAAGGTAAACAACTCATTTACGCCCAAAATCATCTTATACCAGATATAAACATGAATTGAGCATTCCATAACCCCAAAACACACCAAATACACTATCCTCTTCTCCTAAATCCTCGAGAACACCAAATAATGATTCTTCTTCAAGAATTTAACATCCAAGGATCCAAATTCATTCTTTCTTTCATCCTCATGCCCAAAATTATGATTTTTATTCAAGAAGTTTATGAATTCCATAAACTAGGGTTCCATGAAAATTATAAATTATATTCCTCCATGTAATTCTTAAACTCAACCATGAACAAATACTTCTTCGTAATTTCAAGTATTCTTCTGTACACTAATCATGATAACTTGTTATATTTATGAAATTGTTGGGTTTTTAAGTTTAAGTCATGAAATTCCTATCATGTCATTACTTTGAAATTATTGCATTTAATTATATTATTTTCCATGATGGTGGGTTATGATCACCTGATACCTAGTTGATCTTGCATGTTGCAGTTTTCATGATTTCAAGTTATTTATAATATTTGTACCATGAAATTTATACCATTATATTAATAAGCACTCTCTAGTATTATATCATGCTAATTACATTAGTTTACATGTTCATAATTACTTCGGGTTATGCATGCTCTATTATTTTTAGAATACCATATTTGAGCAAATCATTATCAGTGCATATACTAATTTATGTTTTCGTGTCAGTTTATTTGAGAGTAGAACTTAGCACTAAGTGAATTTAGGGATGAAGTCATCATGCCAGTCAAGGGTGAGACCTTTAGTAGTAATCCTTGAGTTCCAAAACTATATAGCTAACGTAGGTATAGAGGTTTTCCTCCCATTAGAGGGTTGATACTTTTTTAAGGGCACCTGCCAGTCGAGGGTGAAACCCTAGTCTTTTAAAACTCCATTTAAGTGGGTACACACAGCCAGTGTCAGTATCCATGGAAAGGATTAACACCCCTCTAATTGGGTTACAGGTTGGACCCCAATTAGCTCATATTAGGGCATGTTATTTAAATGATACTACCCTTAGTTTTAGTTAAATATTCAGATTATATCAGCTAATATTTGCATGACCAAATGTTCAGTTTATTAGTTATTCAGTTTTACATATTATTTCAGCACATGCTTTACATGGTCTTGTATTTATTTTACATGTTCATGCTTTCATGCTCAGTATTTATACATGATCCTCAGTATGATTTTACGGCCTATTCAGCTTTAACTTGAGATTTACATATGTTACTCATGTTGCTAACACTTTCCAGCTTATAGAAATATTTTCAGATCATGATATAGGATTTCTTAGTAAGTCTTACAACTTTTACATACAATCATGATCTAAATACATATCCTAGCAAATGGCTTATGTCCTAGTTTTAATGCATGTTTTATATATTTTATTAATTTTGTACATGTTTTAGATACTCAGTACATTCCAAATTACTTACGACATATATGCATTTGTGGCTACATTCCTTCATAATGTAGGTACTAGATGTAGCCCACAGACCATGGTCAAAAAAATCTCAGCATTAAGCCAGCATATGATGAGTTCTCTTATTCTGAGGACTCGAGTTAGTTTCACTTCTTGTATTTTATTTTCATTATTCTTATGTATTGATTTGGGATAGTTGGGGGTCAAGTCCTAACTATCTATAGTCAGTATAGTAGAGGCATAGATTATCAATTAGAGTCAGTGTATGTAGTTTTCAATTCCTCATTCTTTCAGATTTCAGCATTGTAAACTTTGATCAGTTATGTATTAAAACAGCTTATCTCATGTTGATTATGTTTCTATTCAATTATTTTACCATTCATAAATATATACTAAATTAGTTTCTCAAGTATTATGCCAGTACATGGGCTAGCTTGGGATCACTTGTGGTCCTAAGCACCGTGTTACAACTAAGGGGTAGTATCGGGTCGTGACATTGCCCTATTTTAGTTGGAGGTTAATCTTTAAGGGGTTCATCTTTTGGATATTCTAGTCATGGTGGTTACTCCGGATAGGCTAGATTTGTTGGTTTTGGTTCAGCTAGGGAGAATGTTATGTTTGTGGATCTTTTGGTTATTATTCATATGAGTACCCTAGTCATGGGGCGATTATTGCTTCATCTTAGAGTGTTTCCCCTATTAAAGCAGTTCTCCATCAGTTAGAGGTGGTTATTAGGGTCGTTGGGGTAGTTTTCAGGGTACTCAAGGAAGTTCTTAGGAAGGTAGGACAGGAGGTCGGTCAGGATCGTAGCGAGGTGGCGAACGTGGTTAGTTATTGATGATGCCCAAGATACACCTCCACTCTGAAGATGATGCAGCCGCTGCCAAATATAGTAACCCAACGAAGGTTGAGGTTGAGTTCCAAGGGAATACACGGAATTGTGGCTCACAACTGTTGTAATTAACGGGCAGAACTAAAAAGTAAATAAGGGGTTCTGAATAACAATATTGAAAAAGTGGTAAATATCAACTTTGGTTGTAATCAGTCATAAGTGAACACTAGGATTGTGTTTCCTCTAGCTTCTCAACTCTATAGGCTTATCATGTTTCGTTGAACCAAACTGAACCTTGTATGCAGAATCGATAAGTTATGTACCATCTACAGTATTTTGGACGAGCAGAAGTATTTTACCCTTTACCCTTTAAGTCTCAAGATGTCGCCTTACTAACCCTTATCTTGATCCCAGTTAACTATTACCTTTTGAGTCTTTAGTTATTAGATAAAATCTAACCATCTTACTTAGATAAAACCTAATAGGTGGATAGACAGTTAAAATCCAAATTACTATTGTCATTATCTTTTCCTAGTCACTAATTCTCTTTTTGAGTAAGTAGCAATAATCTAGACAAGATCTTAACATTTGCAGTTACTAAGATAACTATTAAACTGAATACAATAAATGCATGCATTGGTATCAATTTAAAAAAAATAGAACTTCCCCTACTTCGTCAATCCGTCAGGGTTTTTGCAACCCTAGCTAAGGGTTTTTAATCGCTCATACTTGTGAAGTAATCAACAATGTTCATGATTGAAAGCATAAGATTAAATCACAATAATCACAAGTAAAACCCCAAAATAGTAAATGAATTAATCAACCTAAATTAGTACAAGAGAATTCAAAGACCAAAATTGAATCTCGTAATCAAAATATGTTTGTAAGTGTAAAGAGTGCATAAGTTCTACTAAAAAAAATACATAAGGGGTATTATATTACATGAGGAAACCCTAAAACCAAAGCCTGAATGAAAATAAAAAAATAGGTTGGGTGGCTACAGGTGGTCTCCATATGTGGCCTAGACTTGGGCACATGTGGTATATGCATCTTGAGGTTGGGCGCATGTGGTGACCGCTTTGCCCAGATAAAAAATTCCTGCAAGTCTGCTCTCGCAATTTTGGACTTCTGACACATGCTTTACCATATGTGGTTCACATGTAGACTAATTAAGTGCAAAAGTCCCCATTATCATATAGATAATTAAAGTATCTTTCTAACGATACCAATTTTACCTTAATCTGAGATTAGGGTAAAAGGCTATGGCCAAATTACTGAAGCACTGTTAACTCTGGGATCTTCCTTAATCCGATATCAGGGTGAAAAGTTATTGCCAAATTACTGAAGCACTATCAACTCTGGGGATCTTCAACTCTAGCACTTACCTTAGTCACATGCGGACCACAAGTGCTACATGCGGTCCGCAGAATGACATAGGTAGGTTCCTGAAGTTCTTTTTCAGCTTTTTCACTCTCAAGAAATTAAATTCCAGCACTTACCTTAGTCTCATACAGGCCACATGTGCTACATGTGGTCCACATGTAGACATAGGTACATGTCAGGCCTTCCAATACTTTCTACCAAGCTTCAAATCTTTAACTTTCATCATATGCTTTGGTCACGTATAATTCAAAAAGTGTCACGAATACCCAAAATTGATCAATTAAGTAGCCAAAATCTCTATTTTTCATATTTTTCATGAACTTAACATCATAAATGCATATTTTCGTAGTTTTAAGCATCAAAAGTTCTATATTTCTATATCACATTAGTTATATGCAATACCACCAGAGGCTGAGTTTTTGGATATTGTTATTGCAGGTATGATTTTGGCATGCTGTCAGTCGAACCTTGTATTATTTGATCTAGGATCAAATTATTCTAATATTTTTGCTTATTATGCTCTATGGCTAGAGTTATCTTGGGATTTATTATTTGTTCCATTTCATGTATCTACTCCTGTGGGTGATTCTTCAAAAGTGGATCAGGTTTTCTGATCATATGTTATGATGATTAGAGATGTTGATACTCATGTTGATCTTATTATTATGGATATGGCGTATTTTGATGTGATTCTTGGCATAGACTGGTTATCCCACTATCATGCGATCATAGATTATTTTACCAATACTGTTACCTTAGCCATTCTCGACGTACCCTTAGTCGTGTGGCAGGGAGAGGTTGATCATGGACCAATAAGGATTATTTCATATATTCGTGCTAAGAGGTTTATTTTTGGGGATTGGGAGTCTTATCATGCTTAAATTTGTGATATTATTGTAGAGAGTCTGTCGCTTGACTCCGTTTCTGTAGTTTGTAAGTTTCCTAATGTATTCCTACCAACCTTCCTATTATTCCCCTTGTCTGTGAGATTGATTTTTCTATTGATCTCAAGCCTGGCACTTGACCAATTTCTATGACACCTTACTTTATGGATCCTGGCGAGCTTAAGGAGCTAAATTCTCAGCTTTAGGATCTTCTTAGTAAGGGTTTTATTAGGTTAAGTGTGTCTCCTTAGTGGGATCTTGTGTGTGTTTTTTTAAGAAAGATGGATCAACGCATATGTGTATTGTTATAGATAGCTTAATAAGGTGATAGTGAAGAACAGTTATCCTATGCCTCATATTGATGATTTTTTCAACCATCTTTAGAGAGCGGCAGTGTTCTCTAAGATTGATTTGAGATTTGGTTACCATCAGATAAGGATTCACGTTACAAATATCTCAAAGACCACCTTTTGGACCCGTTATGATCACTATGAGTTCTTAGTGATGTCATTTGGGCTGACTATGCCCCAGTTGCATTTATGAATTTGATGAATCGAGTGTTCAGACCTTACATAGATTCCTTTGTGATTATGTTTATTGACGACATCCTTGTGTATTTGAGGAGTATAGAGAAGCACGCACAGTATTTGAGGATTATGACCCAGAATTTGAGAGATCATGTGTTTTTGCCAAGTTTTCTAAGTGTAGGTTTTGGCATGTATTTTAGTTTCTCAAAGGTTGTTGGCTCAGGACATTCAGTCCTTAGCCAACTTGATGGTTCGCCTTGATATTTTGGACCCTTGGAGGATTCTTTTTAGTGTTGAGGTGAGTTCTTTGCTTTTTGAGCAGATTTTGGATCGTTAGTTTAAGGATAGTAAACTTTGCTTCCTTTGTGATCAGGTGCTGAGTGTTAAGTCCGAGAGGAACATCATAGATTCAATGGTAGTTTTGTAATTTTATAGCTACATTTGTGTTCTAAAGATTGATGACTTAATTCAGTTGATTCTGTATAAGGGTCATATTTTTACATATTATATTCATCCAAGTATAGCTAAGATGTATTGATATTTGAGACAACATTATTAGTGGACATCATTATTAGTGGAGTGGAATGAAGAGTGATGTGGAAGACTTTGTAGCTCATTGCCTTTGTTGTTAGCAGGTGAAGGCTGAGCACTAACATCTAGGTGGTTTGATTCACCGAGTGTAAGTGGGAGTGGATTACCAAAAACTTTGATAGTGGCTTACCCCATACTTCTTGTGGTTTCGATGGTATTTGGGTCATCAAAGATCAGTTGACCAAGTCAGCACAATTTATTTTTATTCAAATTTCCTTTAGTGATGAGAGGTTAGCTTGCATCTATGTGCATGAGATAGGCTATTTGCATGGTATGCCCATATCTATTATTTAAGACTGGGTTTCTGTGTTCACTTCTAGATTTTGGGGAGTTTTTTAGGAAGGGTTGGGTACTCAGGTGGATTTGAGTGCAGCCTTCCATCCGTAGACACATGGAAAATCTGAGCTTACAAATCAGGTGCTTGAGTATATGCTCTAGGCCAGTGTTATGGATTTTAGAGGTCAGTGGGAGGATCACTTAGCCTTGGCAGAGTTCACTTATAACAATAGTTATTATTCGAGTATTGAGATGGAAACTTTTGAGGCTTTATATGGTAGGAAATATTACTCTCTGATTGGGTGGTTTGACACTTCTGAGAGTTGACCACGTGGTATGATTTGCTTCAGGAGTCATTGGATAGAGTCAGGGTGATTCAGGACAGGTTGAGAGCAGTTCAGATAGGCTGAAGGCCTATGTAGATCGTAGGCTTCATGCCTTGAGATTTGGAGTTGGTGATTAAGTATTTCTTTGTGTGTCTCTCATGAATGGTGTAATGAGATTCGAAAGGAAGGGCAAGCCTAGCACTAGGTATATTGGACCTTTTGATATTCTTTGTACGATTGATGAGGTGTCTTATGAGTTCGATTTACCTCCATATTTTTTTGTTTTCAATATGATTTCCATGTTTCTTTTTTGTGGTGATATATTCCTGATCCATATCATGTTCTTAGATGGGACTCAGTCCAGTTCGATGAGTGGTTGACCTTCGTGGAAGATTCGGTGCTTATTTTGGCTAGTGATGTCAGACGCTTGCGCACTAGGGATATTAATATAGTTAAGGTTCAGTGGAGGCACCGCCCAGTAGAAGAGGCTAGCTGGGAGATCGAGAGCAAGATGCGGACCCAGTATACTCATGTGTTTAAAACTTCAGGCACGCCATGACCCTTAATGTCCGTGGATAAAAGTTCCTTTAGTACTGGATATTATAATGACCCTTAAGGTTTTTTTCCATATTTTTGCTTATTTTTTCTTAGAGCTTTCCAATAGCTGCCTCAAGTCATTATGAATTTCAGGTACTGACAGCACAGTTACTAGGCAGTTCATTTAGTTTTTAGAGCCAATTCCGTGTTTTGAAGTCTTCGCTAGTTTCAAATGGCCAGTCGCTAAAACTTCAGTTAAACGACCTCCAATACAACTTCTAACTGTTCCAGCAGCTCCTGAATATCAATTTTAAGCTAGGTGGACCTTTGTTTTGGGTCCCAAGGCACCCGGACTCATTTTGACCTATTGGTCAGAAAGTTAATAAAATGAAAATTAGGTGTAAGGCCCACATTTTGTTGAAAAGACCTCAAATGGAAATTTTGACTATGTCATTGGATCTAGAATATTGAATTTGGTATTGTTAGATAGTTCATTTGCATATAAAGAATTTTGGATGAAGCTCGAGGTCTTGGCGGAGACTTGGAGATTTTCCAAGTCTCAATTGTAACTGGTGCACCCACGCTCGCAAGCCATGAATTCTGATAGCAATCTGGCAGCACCACTAAGTGTCGTGATCGCACCACTTTCAACTCTTTGGGTAGTTGACCAACGCCACAATTTTTATGGGGAAATATCATGAACGCGACATCTGGCCCTGATGCCATGTATGGCAATCGCGAGGTTCGGGTCACGATAGCGACACTTGAGAATCTGGAAAGGTTATAAATAGCCTATTTTAGCTCATTTCTGCCACTCCTTCATCTATTCGCTTGTGACTAAAACCCTAAATAGAGAGATAGCTTGGAATTACGGCTTTCTAGTGATTTAGGAGCTTCACTAACACTTATTTTCGTGATTCTCCTTTGATTTGTGGTAAGGTTTCTACCTTTTCATGGTAGAATTTTCCATTTCTTGTTCAAAATTTCCAAAACCTTGAAGGCTTGATTTTAGCTCCACATTAGCTCAGATTTCACCAATTTTAGAAGGTAATTACTCCTTGAGCATAAGGGAACGTTGGGTTGATTTCTAAAACATGATTTTTTTCCATAAATGGGATCGACATGGGATTTTGGGTGATTTTTGGACACGAAGCACAATAGTGAAATATCGATATCATTATTCTCATACTGATGAGTAGAATGTGATTTTGATAGCTTGCCATCATGTGGAAGCTTCTCAAAAGGGAAAATCAGTGATTTAGCAAACCTTTTAATCTTTCTTCAGCATTCGGGAAGGCTAGGTTTTAGCCCTTATTAGATTGAGCTAGTTCATAGTATTCTTATGATATTGTGTTAGATTTGGTGTGGGTTTTAGGTATTGGTATGATGAATTGCAATGCTTGGATTAGTTGAATCATTTAGGCTTTTCAAAAACCATAAATTAGGTATAATTGACCTAGTTGCACATATTTTAGGTGAATTTCCTATCTTAAGGCAAAGTGAGGCTTGCTTAAAATTTAAAAGTGCATTTAGATACCTTAAGCCAAGTTCGAGGAGAATTTTCCTAAAATGGAACTTTGAAGATTAGCAGTGGGACATTGGCCCATCATATGCTAAGATGCATGTTATCTTTTGTAGACCTTTATACGTTTGTTAGACCCTTGGAAATACATATTGAGGTAATATTGAGAAACATTGACACTTGATGGTTATGTTGGGTTATGTGAGGGTTGATGCCTATTGATTATGCCATTACTTATGCTATTGATGATACTATTGATTATATTGATATATTTATAATTACCGATTTGAGTCTGGTGGGTGGTTATGATATTGATGATATTTAGTTGATTTGAGTTTGGAGGATGATTATGACTTTGATGATATATTTATCGGTTCAAGTCCAGATATTGATTATATTTACCTGTTCAAGTCTAGCTATTGATTATATTTACCGATTCAAGTCCAACTACTAATTATAATTACCAGTTCAAGTCCGACTATTAATTTTATATCCTTGAGTCTAGGCATGCATATTATGCTATGATGATATACTTATTATGATATAACCATATCGGTATGTGAGATTAAAATTAGAAATTTGGTTAAGTTTGGATATGAGAAAATGGATAATGTAGCATGACTTGAGTGGACTCTAGTGGTACATTGAAAATTGGTAAATGACAATGGTGGGTTATACTATCTTATGTGTACCTTCCAGGCTTATGGGTTATTGCGGTGGGTTATTTACTTTTCCACACTAATGGGCATATGGAAACCAATTTAGTAGTTATAATTGTATGTGTTGATGCTTTACGTTGTGTTTTTATTCTAGTTTATTTACTTATGTATGCATAGTGGTGTTGGATTTACTTTAGCTTTGTCTATACCTTGACATAGTTATGTTATCTTGAATTTTATCATATTTATATCATGATTTAGCTCGGTCAGTCGATGATGCCTAATGAGTACTCGTAGTTTTCATACTCATACTATACTTCTGTACCTTTTTGGTGCAGATTCAAGTACTAGTTACCCGCGTTGATCGGCGTTCATGTTGTATTTATATCTAGATATTGGGTAAAATCATGGAGTCAGAGTCACCTATTTCAAACTATCTTTCTATATTAAGTCTTTTATTTCGATACAGATGTTATTGACTAGTCTAGATACTTGGGGTATATTATTATTACTAGATGCTCTTGTACTAGATCTACCAGGTCGTAGGATGGTATTTATGTGGTGAGTACCTTTAAACTATTTCTATTTCCTTGTTTATTTCTTGTGTTGGGTTGCCTATTGGGCTTTTTGGGGGCATTTCCACCAACTTAACCCATTGCTTCAGCTTCGGGTTACGGTTCGACTTACCTATTAGCGGAATTTAGTAGGTGCTATCATGACTTATAAATCAAGTTGTGACAACCTTTTTCTTTGATATTGGTGATGATTCTTTCAATGGCAAGGGTCGGTTTTTCAAGGAAATTGTATGATCTAGAGAAAACTCTGAGTGAGGGTGATGGACTAGGATTTTAATACGAGATGCATTCTCTCCCATAAGCTCTAAGAAGTTGAGTCCAACAACAATTTTTGACTAGTCGTTTATGGGAGGGGAGCTTCATTTTCCTATGTGTTTCTAAACCACTACTAAGAGTATCCATCCAGAGCGAGATCATAGGCAAGATACTTCACCAGATGGGATTCACAAAGCTCTGGGATCTTCTTTTTTTTTTTTGTCGTCATCTCAGTTCGGTAGTACCAGTTCGCACGTGACCTTCTTTTGTGACTAAGTCTGTGTCTCATCCTGACTCATACTGCACTGTTATTTTTATATTTATGTAATTATGATGTCTTATTCATAGGTGTCATATGTAACCTTTTTTCCTCCTTCCTATATTGCATCGGTTAATAAAAAGGGTTTTGATTGTCCACTTTGTAATTATCTCGAGAGTTGTGCCTATTAGTTACATGTATTTTTTTTCTAGTATCTTATCTCTCTAGGTGGTCATGAGAGTTCCACCACTTCTTTTCATTAAGATTGTCCCTATTATCTTACTTTACGAATTACTGTGTGAGTTTCTCCCTCCAAGAGATCTCTTATGCTTGAATCCCGTGAGGTCATGTTGACTAGACTCTTAGATTTGAGTGAGCTCAGAATCCTGAGGGAGACAAACTCTAATCATTTTTTTCTTCACATTCATGTGGTATTTATTTCATCTATATAGGTCAAGTTAGAACTTATCCTAAGGCATTCCTAGCCTTTTTCATTACCTCATTTTACCAAAGAGGGAGCTTGCCATGACCCGAACCAGGGCCTGGCCGTGATGGGTATCTCAAGTCTGCCGAGGACCGAAGACCACCCCTTTTTCCTAGTCAAACAGAACCAGATACACTAGCAGTGGATGAATTCTGAACATATAACAAGATAGAATAATCAAAACTCAAGAAATCTAAGAAAGTCAACAACCATCCCAATTCATAGTATCCACATAGCCTCTGACAAAACCAAAAACCAAACTAAGTAGGGACATGCCTCTGATAATAGCAAAAACCAAAACCAAAGAAGTAGTTCTAATACATAAACAAAACAAGACTTTAAATGATAGCTCTTCCAGAGAATAGAAGCTCACCACTACAAAGTTGACAGCTGACAATCCATAAATCCTAATACTGCGCACGAAAAGCAGAAGTGTCTCTGGTGCCTGTATCTCATGGGGATACAACATCCGGAGATGGTTAGTGAGTTGAGCCCTTTCATGTAACTCAAGGAAGGGATAAAATAATGCCATGTCAAAACCATAGTAAAATCCACATGCACACAGTGTACATACATATATATATAATCATGTTGGGGTAGGGAACAAGTCTTAGTATGAAGTAGAACATTAGCCTGGACTATGTAGCTCAACCGTCAAAAACACACCCATGTGATATATGGATCCATCTCCCCCTACTGAAAGGGCTTAGTGCATGTTAGTCACATGAACCGGAGGTATCAAGGATGACTAGGGAATGCCCCGATCCTACGTCAATCCAGGATACAAATATATACATATATATATATATATATATATTGATACAAATATATATATATATATATATATATATAAAGTGTGTCACAAGCACACGATCATCAAGACCAACCCTCATGCCAGAAAACATGAGTTTCTAGTACAAGTCTTTCAAGACTCACACTTTCATGGCTTAACTACATAACCCCCATAAAACCCAATTTAAAACAAGCTTCACATAATTCATTCATTTAACCATGGAATTACACATTATGGCACACCATAGGTATCATCATACCCTTATCCTTGAAAGGTTACACTCATCCATTTTTAATTACATTCCATTATTTTGGGGAAATGCCATGACTCCCTTTGCTTATTAAATCAAGTTTAGGGAATTCCTCGACCCCTTTTTGTTTATCAAATCAACTCAGGGGAATGCTTCGACCCCTGAGATTTCAATTTAATTCAAAATATGGACAACAAAGCCTTAAAAATACATGTTTAACCTTTTAACCATTTATGCAATGCAATAGTCTGGGTAACTAAGTCAAACCATGTGACAAATCCATATTTTAAAACCAATTTCACAAAGGGGTTGAGGGAACACAATTTCCAAACCAATTTTAATACAAAAATCACCAATTTGGGGGAATACCTCGACCCCCATTCTAGTTCCCACACCCATGAACCTCATTAGTTTAAAATAATTCAATTCAAAGCATAAACAATTCATAATAATCATGGGAAAATAATTTAAGACTCAACCATGCAAAAACCCCCAACCCATGTTAAAACCCACATTCAATTTCACATCAATAATCATTTAATACACATGCTTAACGGAAAATAGGTTTAAGGGTAGAGTCACATGCCTAAGAGTACAGAGAATTATAGAGAAAAATCAACCCTTGAGCCCTTAGATAACTAACTTTGAGAAACCCTAGCTTGTTCTTGCATTAGGAATTTGAGAGAGATTGAGAGAGTGTTTATGCTTAATAAGTGTTAAAAATAACTCCACAAAGGTTCTTTATGGCCGTGGGTCTTAAGTGGGTAAAGAGGTAAATGTCCAAAGTGCCCTTTATTAAAAGCTGAAAATTATTGCCAGTGACTATGAGTCACTATACGACTCTTAAGGACCCATTATGACCCTTCACCACGATTCGTAGTCTGGATAGTAAATAAGGGACCCTTTTCTGGTGACCCCTACGACACACACCATACAACTAGTCAAGAGAACCTATGACTCGTAGTGTCCAAGTCACAACCAAGATAGAAGCATTTGAAGTACACACTGGTCACCCTACAATTTGGACACCACAACTCGTAAGGAGTCTTTACGACTCATGACCTATAGTTATAATAAGGATAGTAGAATAAGCGCCACTTACTTTTTAGATGACTATTTGGATCCTATGGATCGTAAGGTGAGTCATAGGTTGGATAGTGAGTTCAAACACTCAAGAGTTTTCAAGGACCAAAATCTAAAGTGTTACATTCTCTCCCCCCCCCCCTTCCTCCCCGAGGATCATTCATCCCCTTATATGAGGTAAGGCATCCATTAGCATGATTTAACATTGAACATAACCACATTTTCATTTAACAAAGACAGAAAACAAATTATGTTAAGGAAAACATATACCTTAAGCACGATTATCCAAAGTGGAAAATAGGAATGGATATTTGGACTTCTTGTCCTCTTTAGCCTCCCAGGTAGCTTCTTCAACCTTATGATTCCTCTATATAACCTTCATCAAAGCCATATCCTTAGTCCTCAAATGGAGGACTTTCCTATCCAAAATCTCAACTGGAACTTCCTCATAAGACAGGGAATCTGAAACACCGACACTCTCTAAAGGAAAAACCAATGAAGGATCACCCATACACTTCTTTAACATTGAAACATAAAAGACCGGGATAGAACCCAAACTCGAAGGAAACTCTAACTCATAAGAACATTTCCCACTCTTCTTTAAATCATGTACAGGCCAACATAATGAGGATCGTCTTTCCCCTTCTTTCCAAACCTGATCACTATCTTTGCCCCACATCCGCATAGGACATTGGGCGGTCTTAAGCCTGTCCCAAATTACCTTTACCTTCTCCATGGCCTTATGAACCAAATCAGGACCAAAAAATCCAGCCTTACCAACTTTGAACCACCCAATAGGAAAATGACATCTTCTACCATACAAAGCCTTGAATAATGCAATCTAAATGTTGGAATAATAATTGTTTTATACGAAAACTCTATGAGTGGAAAATGATCAACCCAACTACCACCAAAGTTAATCACACAGGCCCTTATTATGTCCTCTAAGATATGAATAGTCCTCTTCGCTTGTCCATCTGTCTAAGGCTGAAAAGCGCTGCTAAGGTTAACCTTAGTCCCCAAACATCTATGAAATAAGAAACAGAAGTGAGACGAGAACTGGGTACCACGATCAGATATGATAAAAATTGGATCACCATACAACTTGATGATTTCCTGAATGCACAATCTCGCATAATCCTCTAAGCATAATTAGTCCTCACAGGCAAGAAGTGAGAAGACTTAGTTATCCTATTCTCGATGACCCAAATCGAAATGAACTGACTATGAGACTGCTGAAGACCAGTAATGAAATCCATATAAATCATTTCCCATTTACATAAAAGCAACTCAATCTCTTGAGACAACCCACCAGGCCTCAAGTGCTCAACCTATACTTGCTAATAAACCATGCACTTAGCCGCAAAATTAGCAACATATCTCTTCATGTTATTCCACCAATAGATCTCTTTCAAGTCATGATACATTTTTATCAAACCAGGATGAATCGTGTACCTCGGCTCATGAGCCTCATCCAAAATCCTTTCCTGCAACCTATCAACATTGAGAGTGCACAATCTACCTTGGTACCTCAGGATACCATCACCTCCAATCTCAAAAGCCAAGACTTTTTCCTGACCCACGTCTTTCTTAATCTGCGTCAAGGTAGGATCCAAAACTTGATTCTTGTTTACCTCATAACCCAGAGAAGACTTCACCACCTCCTGAACGATCACCCCAACATCCTCAAAATCTAAAAAATAAACCCCTAAGATAAGCTAATCGGTGAATATCCTTCACCAAACATTGCTTCTCTTTATCAACATGAGATAAGCTCTCCATGGATTACCTACTAAAAGAACAGCAACCACATTAGCTTTACTTGGGTGATAATGAAGAATCATATCATAGTCCTTAAGCAACTCAAACCGTCTGTTTTGCCTGAGATTTAAATCTTTCTGAGTGAACACATACTATAAGCTCATGTGATTAGAACGTATAACAACATAAACCCCATACAATTAATGGTGCCAAATATTCAAAGAAAATACCACAGCCAATAATTTCATGTCATTCATTGGATAATTCCTTTTATGAACTTTTAGTTGCCTAAAAGCATAGGAGACACGACCCAACCTGGGGCCTTGTCGTAATCGGCATCCCAAGTCAAACTAGGATCGAGGACTAACCCTGATACCCAACCCAACCATCCAAACGTGTACCCTAAGAAGCTCTAAATATTAGCTGGAGTCATGGTCCTAGGCTGTTTCTTAACCATCATTGCTTTTTGTGGATCCACCATGATCCCCTCACCAGAAATAATATGACCCAAAAATTAACAGCATTCAACCAGAACTTATACTTAGAAAATTTAGCATATAATTGCTAATCCTTAAGAGTCTGCAACACTATACAGGGGTGGCCAGCATGATCCTTCTCACTCTTGGAATATACCAATATATCATCAATAAACACAATCACAAACAAATCCAGGAACTAACGGAATACACGGTTCATAAGATCTATAAATTCCATTGGTGCTTTAGTCAAACCAGAGGACATCACCTAAAACTCAAAATGACCATACTGGATTCGAAAAGCAATCTTAGGGATATCCATCTCCTTAATCTTCAGGTGATGATAAATCGAACAAAGAATAATTTAAGAAAAGTACTTAGCACCCTAAATCTTATCAAGCAAATCATTAATCCTAGAGAGAGGGTACTTATTCTTCACCGTCACCCTATTCAGCTGGCGATAGTCTATACACATCTGAATGGAACCATCCTTCTTATGCACAAATAGCATAGGATCACCCTATGGAGAAACACTAAGGCGGATAATCCATTGTCAAGAAGATCTTTAAAATCTTCTTAGGTTCTTTCAACTTATCCTGAGCAAATCTATACTGGGACTGGAGATAGGACAGGTATCAGGTAGAAGGTCAATCCCAAAATCAATTTCCCTATTGGGAAGAATATTGGGAATATCATTAGGAAAGATAACTATGAAAACAGATTGCAATGACAGACCATCCAAGTTAGAAACTTTAACCTTGATTAAATGATAAAGGCACCCTTTGGAAATCAATTTTCAGGATCTAATATATGAAATAAACCTTTCCTTAGGCTCTAGGGAACTACCTTCCCACTTAATCATTATCTCATTTATGAATTAGAAACTGACCCTTCAGGTTCTGCATTCAAGAGATCCATAGCATGAATGGAGCCAATCTATCTCTAAAATAATATCAATGTCTACTATATATAACTGTAGTGCCCCAAAATCTAACTTTGGAATGTCACACGGTGTGAAAGACTATGAGTAGACTTAAGCTAACCTTGTCTTCCTATTGTTCAGTCTGAATCTTATAATAAAGGGAATATCGACATAAAATTCATACAGAATGCGGAAAGCTGACTGAATATAACTGAGAATAAGTAAAATTAATGTCTGAAACATCAATACTGTATAATATGAATCTAAACTAACAGTCTAACAAGCCTCTACTACTAATAGCTAGAGAGTTATTGGGACAAACCTCCAGCTAACTCGTATTGTCTGAAAAAAAATATTGAATCATATAAAACTACTAAGCTGCAAAATCTGAATGAATAAGTCCCTGAACTATGAGGATTCACCAACTGTCGGATGTAGATGAAGATGCTCGAACTACTTACACAATTGATGTTGAGCACCTGAACCTACATTATGAGACAATGTAGCACATAGACGTATATGTGAATCAGTACTTTGAGGATGTACTGAGTATATGGGGGTGAAATGCATAGGTAAAACATTATCTCATCATCATAATTTATAAAATAATTCATGCTAAATGAAAATGACTCACATAAGTTGAAATAACTGAAATACAGAAATCTGAAATCATGAATAGCAGATCAAATTTTATAAATCTAGTGAGTCATAACATTTAGTTCTAAAAGTTGTACTAATATTCTGTCTGTAAATCAAATTATCTAAGGGTAAAAGAGCTCACTCTAAATCTGAAATTTGTAAGTTGAAATATGTAACTATTATCTTTCTGTAAAGCATACTCTAAGTAAACTGTGAGCCTTTACACTTAGTTTTCTAAAAGCTTTTCTTACTAGTAGGGAGGTTCTCTTAACCGATATAAACCATGTGAGCTACATGAATTCCAACATCTTATTCTCTTAAGGGAAAAACTTTACGATGGGGAGAGGTGTCATACTCTTGACAGTGAGTATAACCTGAGCTAAGTGATCACATGTGTAACTGTAACCCATATTGGAATGGGAATAATCTAAATTTGTACCTACGTTGGCTATTTAGTTTTGTGAAAGTAGGATGTGCTAAACCCACACTTCTCGCTCGGTGCTAAATATTACTCACTTTAATTTGCTACGCTCATTTTATTTGAAATTCACTTTACAACTAGCATAAGGGTTTATCTGAAACCAATTATGCACTTATCTAATTAAATTTGTAAATAAAGTTGCTCTAAATTCTGTAGGCTATAGAAATCTGTACAGTGAATTCCAACTCTTATCTGAGGACCAAAAGGTCAAAGCTTTACTGTAAATCTGTAATAAATCTCATCATAATATACTTTAAGCATCATCTTTCTTAACATAATAATAATCAATCTTCGGGTAATAACCCATGGTTCAATCTCATGTCAAAATATCGTAATAATCATGCTTGATATTGAAAACAATGATAATTTATTTCAAAATCAGTAAATTACTGCAATAAGCATAAAAATATAAAAATAGACATGCAATTCAACTTCTAAAACATTGGAAATCTCATAATCTTGCAATTAGCAATAATGGGTATGAACCCTAATTTAAAATTCATGTATAAGCATTCAAAATTATATGAATTTGTAAAATAAAAACTAGTTTTGGGCACAAGGACGAAAGGATTGTCCTTGTTCATAACCCCACATACCTTGATAGATGATTAGATGAAGAAACTTGAATTATTGATTCCTATTTGAGTTCTTGAAGATGGGTTCTTGATTATCTTGTCTTGGGAATCCTCAATTTGGAGCTTTAATTGAGAAATAATGGTAGATTTTGATTTCTTAAAGAAGAAGCTTTGGAGCTATAGGGTTTTTCTTTTGAAGAGAATGATGAATAATGAGCACAAAGTGCTTTGAATATGATTAATCTTGTGTTTTGGATGGATTGGGGGCTTGGAAATTGACCAAAATACCCTCTTTAAACTTCTAACCGGAACTGGAAAAGAGAACTGAAAATCCTAATTTAATAGGACACCGCGATGTGCCACTATTGCAGTGGCTCACTGGAAACTGATGACTGGGAAATTGGGGATCTCCGTGATGTAGAGCTATTGCATTTTCCCACTTCATTTTTACAACTAGGACCTGGAACTTCAACGCGACGCTCCACCATCATGGTGCCCTATAGAAATGCCATTTTGGCCTTTGGCGCGACACGCCAATATCGCGTTAAACTTCTGGAACTTGAAAAATAGGAAATTGGACATCTTTGTGATGCGCCAACATTGCGAAGGTCCACAGGAATGTGACGATTGTCATTTCTTCCTTCTCCACGACTCATTGAGTGCTCAGGTGGCACACTGTCAACTTAAAAATGCCATAACTTTCCAACCGCATATCGGATTTAGGCGAATTTGGTATCGATGGAAAGCTTATCCAATTTCCCACAAAATGGGAGGTCTAAATCTGGAAATTTTCACATGGAATAAATATTATTCATTTTGGAAGCCATCCCTTAACATTCTAGGAATGAATTTAAGCTAGGAAAAGTATGGGGTATTACAATAACTCCCTCTTGGGAACATTCGTCCTCGAATGTGGCTAGTTAATCTAAAAATACTGAGGAATCTGAGGATTTAAGCTATCATGCACAGCTGAAATAAACTGAATGACCGAATCTCAATTAAAATGAGCTACTGAACTGATCTGAGAGTGCATGAATTCTCATAAAGATAACTATATAGCTGAATTTGAACCTGGAAAAGAACTGAATGAAGGAAAACTATTACCTTTGGCTGAATCGGAGTTCATAGAGAAGAGATGGGGATACTTGGTACGCATGTCTTCTTCTGCTTCCTAAGTAGCACCCTCAACGAACTGATTTCGCCACAGAAATTTGACCAAGGGAACTTCTTTGTTCCTTAGTCTATGAATTTGGTAATTAAGAATATCTACTGGGACTTCTTCATAAGAAAGAATATTCTGAATATCTGTGCTTTCTAGAGGAACTATAACAGCTGAATTATCCATGCACTTTTTCAACAAAGATACATGGAATACTCGATGAACTGAGGATAAGTCTATGGGTAACTCAAGATCATACGCCACCTTCGCAACACGACTCAAAATACGGAAGAGACTAACATAATGAGGACTAATCTTCCCCTTCTTGCCAAATCTCTTCATCCCCTTCATGGGTGAAACTTTCAAATACATAAGATCATCAACCTTAAACTCAAGATATCTTTTTCTTACATCTGCATAAGATTTCTGACGAATTTGGGTTGCTTTCAATCTCTCTCGAATCAACTAAACTTTCTCCATGGCCCCAAACGCCATGTCTGGCCCGATCACAGCGGCCTCACCCACTTCGAACCAACCAATTAGCGATCTACATCTTTGCCCATAAAGAGCCTCAAACAGAGCTATCTAAATACTAGCATGATAAGTTTTATTATAAGCGAACTCAATCAACGGTAAATGATCATCCCAACTACCTTTGAAATCAAGAACACATGACCTCAATATATCCTCCAAAGTCTGAATGATCCTCTATTTTAGACTATCTGTCTATGAATGAAAAGCTGAACTAAGGTGAATTTGGGCACCAAGGCCCTTCTGAAAGGCTCTCCAAAACTGAGAGGTAAATTGAGTACCCCTATCAGAGATGATAGACAACGAAACTCCATGCAATCTAACTAACTCTCGGATATACAACTTAGCATAATCTTCAACCGTCTAAGACATATGAACTAGCAAGAAATATGCTGACTTAGTTAATCTATCTACTATCACCCAAATCGAATCATGCTGACGACGCGAATGGGGTAAGCCTATCACAAAATTCATATTCACCTCTTCCCAGTTCCAAGTGGGGATCCCAAACTATTGCAATACACCACCAGGTCTTTGGTGCTCTACCTTAACCTGTTGGCAAGTTGCACACTTGGATACAAACTCTGCTATATATCTTTTCATACCACTCCACAAATAGATTTCCCGCAAGTTGCGTTACATCTTGGTGGCTCCTGGATGAGTAAAATAATGTGCACCATGTGCTTATGCCATAATCCGTTGCCTCAAATCATAAACACATGGCATACACAATCTACTCTGGTATCTCAACACACCATCTCCCCCTTAGGAGAAAACCTCTATCTTTTGGTCTTTAACTGACTCTCTCAATTTAACCAAACTAGGATCCTTATCTTTCTTCTCCTTCACTTTTGGAACTAGGCAAGATGCGAAACTACTCTGAACCCAAACATTCCCTTCAGCTGAGTCAACCAATCTCACACCCAATCCAGCTAACTGGTGAACTTCTCAAACTAACTCCTTCTTTTCATTCTCCACATGAGCAACACTACCCATAGATAATCTACTAAGGGCATCTTCCACTACATTGGCCTTGCCTGGATGGTACAACATGCTCATATCATAATCTTTCAATAATTCTAACCACCTTCTTTGGCGTAGATTCAACTCCTTCAGAGTAAATACATACTTAAAACTTTTGTGATTCGTGAATACATCAACATGTACCCCATACAAATAATGTCTCTAGATTTTCAAAGCAAACACAACAACAGCTAACTCAAAATTATGGGTTGGGTAATTCTTCTCGTGAGGCTTAAGTTGTCTAGACGCATAGGCTATGACCTTACCTCTCTACATCAAAACACAACCCAAAACAACTCTGGAGGCATCACAATACACCATAAAACCATCTGTACCATCAGGTAATGTTAAAATGAGGGCTGAAGTGAGTCGAGTCTTCAACTCCTGAAAACTATTCTCGCAAGAATCTGACCACTGAAACTTAACTTTCTTTTGGGTCAATCTATATATAGAAGATACAATAGAAAATAAACCCTCAACAAAATGTCTGTAATAACCAACTAAACCCAAGAAACTCCTAATGTCTGATAGAGAGATAGGTCTAGGCCAATTTCTTACGACTTTTGTCTTTTGGGGATCGACTCTAATACCCTCACTGGAAATAATATGACCAAGGAAAGCTACTGACCTTAGCAAAAATTCACACTTGCTAAAATTAGCGAACAACTGGTGATCTCTAAGAGTTTGCAACACAATTCTAAGATTGTCTGCATGATCATCCTCACTATGAGAGTACACAAAGATGTCATTGATAAGGACTATGACAAACATATCCAAATATTATTTGAACACTCTATTCATCAAGTCCATTAAGGCTACTAGGGCATTTGTTAGTTCGAAGAACATGACTAGAAACTCAAAATGACCATAACGGGTTCTGAAAGTTATTTTTGGAATATCACATTTCCTTACTTTAAGTTAATGATAGACGGATCTAAGGTCTATCTTTGAGAAGTAACTTGCACCTTGGAGTTGGTCAAATAAGTCATTAATTCTAGAAAAAGGATATTTATTCTTGACTATAACTTTATTCAACTGACGATAGTCAATGCACATACGCAAGGAACCATCTTTCTTTTGCACGAAATGGACAGGAGCGCCCCATGGAGAAACATTGTCCTTATGAAACCTTTGTCTAAGATATCTTTGAGTTTCTCTTTCAACTTCTTAAGCTCTACGAGAGCCATATGATATGGGGGGATAGAAATAGGTTGAGTATCTGGAAAAAGGTCAATACCAAATTCTATTTCCCTATCGGGAGGTACCCCTGGAAAATCTTTAGGAAAAACATCAGTAAACTCATTGACTGCATGACTGACTGAATTGTTGGAGTCTCAGACTTAGTATCTTTGACTCGAACTAGATGATAGATACACCCTTTGGAGATCAACTTTCGGGCTTTAAGATAAGATATGAAATGACTCTTGGGAGACACTGAATTACCTGACACTCAAAGACTGGCTCATCTGGAAACTGAAACTTCACCACTCAGGTGCGACAATCAATAGATGCATAACAAGAATGGAGCCAATCCCTACCAAGAATAAGATCAAAGTCAACTATATCTAGTTCCATCAAGTCTGCTAATATGTCTTTATGAAGGACAGTGATATGATACTTTTTATAGATCCTTTTAGAAACAACTAACTCACCCACTAGGGTAGAAACCAAGAAGGGCTCAGGGATCTTTTTAGAACTTATCTCAAAATTTACTGCAATTAATGGGGTCACATAAGAGAAACTCGACCCGGGGTCTAACAACACATAAACATCAAGATGAAATACACGAAGCATACCAGTAACAATATTTGGTGAATCCTCCTACTTCTGATCGATGGTAAAACATAAAATTGATTCTGGTGCTGACCACCACCGATACTAGATGATACGCCCTGAGGAGGAGTTGGGTGACCTAAAAGAGCTGGAGCACTAGTAGGCTGAGTCTGGGGACGAACATCTCTATTTCCCTACTTAGCATATGGATAATCCTTAATATTTTGATCCAACTTACAATAACCAAAACAGCCCTTTTGTCCCGCTAAACACTCATCGAGGTAATTCTTACCGCACTTAGCACAGGTTGGATAATTGGTCCTTCCACTCACACTGTTCTGAGATCTGGACATAGAAGATTTACCTCCACTGCTCCTGTCTACCTCTGGGAGTAGGAGCACTAGCTGAAGATGGTGTTGTCATATATGACGATTCTGAAACTGCAAATAATTTCCCTCTTGAGATCTAGCGTAGCCATACTCAAACCACCCTGTTCTAGACTTTTTATTCCCCCTCTCTCTTCCCTTCAAATTCTCTACTTTAATCTACTGAGCATGTATTATCAGTACTCCTACTAATCTAGACATTCAAGTAACAAACTTACTCATGCTATCCCTAGGATCAGCAATCGTATCAGGGGCATACTTAGATAATTGATTGAACTTAAGGCAGTACTCCTTCACTGTCATTGAGCCCTGCCTGAAATTTACAAACTCCTCTATTTTAGATACTCTCATCTCACATAGGAAGAACCTTTCTAGAAAAGCATCTTGAAACACCTGCCAACTCATAGGAACAACATTCTCACTTCTACCATTCTTCTATATTGCTACCCAATCATATGCTATATCCTTCAATCTATAGGATACTAACTCTACACTCTCCTCCTCAGAAACATACATAATCTAGGTGATTTTCTTCACTCATCTAGATAAAACTATGGGTCCTTACCTGCTTTTGACCCAAAGAATTCTAGAGAATTCATCCTTATAAAGTCTCTGATTCTGGCTGCTGCTAAATCCTCATTCTACTGAAGTAGGATTGCAACCTGATTCTGATGGTTTTCCTAACATTAGCAGTCACAGCTTGGGCCAATTCCTGAAAGGCAGCCTCAAACTCAGCATGAGATACATTATCATTCAAAGTATCTACGGGTTGGGGTGGCTGGTTAATATTTTTATGGGTGTTAGCTCGATGAGGAGACATATTCAACAGTCACGTAAGAGCACGAGTTAAAAGCAGATAGAGATACTGTAAGAAGAATAGATCATGAAAGAAAGAGATGATTTCCTAAGAACATTCAGTAGCCTCTTGCTCATAAATGTGGCGTGCTTTACACCCATGATCAAGACTCTACGTAACATGGCTTGTATGACTTCTTAGGACTCTTATAAACCTTAGTCTCAAATACCAAGTTTGTAACGCCCCAAAATCTTACTCTAAAATGTCACACGGTGTTCAAGACTATGAGTAGCCTTAAGCTAACCCTATCTGTCTGTTGCTCAATCTAAATCACATAATAAAGGGAATATCGACATAAAAGTCATACAGAATGCATAAAATGACTGAATATAACTAAGAATAACTAAAAATAATGTCTGAAACATCAATATTGAATAATCTGAATCTAAACAAGCAGTCTGACAAGCCTCTACTACTAATAGCTAGAGAGTTATTGGGACAAACCCCCAGCTAACTCAAAATATCTGAAAAGAATACTGTATCATATAAAACTACAAAGCTACAGAATCTGAATGAATAAGTCCCCAAACTATAAGGACTCCCCAACTGTCACGTATAGATGAAGATGCTTGAACTACTCATACTGCTGATGTTGAGCACCTGAACCTACATTATGAGATAATTTAGTACATAGATGTATATGTGGATCAGTACTTTGAGGATGTACTGAGTATATAGGGGTGAAATGCATAGGTAAAACATCATCTCATCATCATAATTTATAAAACAAGGCATGCTAAATGAAAATGACTCATATAAGATGGAATATCTAAAATACAGAAATCTGAAATCATGAATAGAAAATCAAACTTTATAAATCTAGTGGGTCATAAAATTTAGTTCTAAAAGTTATTCTAATGTTCTGTCTGTAAATCATACTATCTAAGTGTAAAAGAGCTCACTCTAAATCTGAAATCTAAAAGCTAAAATTTGTAACTATAATCTTTCTGTAAAGCATACTCTACGTAAAATGTAAGCCATTACACTTAGTTTTCTAAAAGCTTTTCTTACTAGTAGGGAGGTTCTCTTAACCGATATAAACCTGCGAGCTACATGGAGTCCAAAGTCTCATTCCCCTTAGATGAAAACGTCATGATGGGGAGAGATGTCATACTCTTGACAGAAAGTATAACCAGGATAAGTGATCACATCTGTAACTATAACCCATATTGGAATGGGAATAATCTGAATCTGTACCTATGTTGGCTAAGTAGTTCTATGGAAGTAGGATGCACTAAACTCACACTTCCTTCTCGGTGCTAAATACTACTCCCTATAATTTGCTATGCTTATTTTGTTGGAAATCCACTTTAAACTAGCATAAGGGTTTTTCTGAAACCAATTATGCACATATTTAATTAAATTTATAAATAAAGTTGCTCTGAATTTTGTAAGCTATAGAAATCTGTACATTGAATTCCAACTCTTATCTAAGGACCAAAAGGTCAAAGCTTAACTATAAATCTTGAATCTCATCACAATATTGATGTGTGAGCTAATGCTAATACATTTGAGGCTTTTAACTAAGAATAATTTCAAAGTCTTAAGCAACTTTTGTCGTTTTTTATTGGTTTATGTTTGATTTTACAGTTTAAGCTGATATGATAAAGAACTAATAAGAATGGAGGCAAAGAGATTAAAATCTAAAGAAATTTGAAGACAAGTGTGGCTGATGACATTTGTGATAAGTCGGCAGCCCTATTATAAGTTGTCAAGTTTGTCATCAGCAGTAAATAGGGAATTGGCCTAAGTTGAAAGAAGTGATGACATTTTGTGATAAGTTGTCAAGGATATGATAAGTTATCAAGAATGTCGTCAGCCTGAGGCAGCATAAGAGAACTAAAGCAGAGCTTTGACGGCATTTTGTGATAGGTCTTCACGAAGATGATAAGTTGTTAAGTTTGTCGTCAGCCTTAATCAGGAAGAGCCAAAACTGAAAAAGGAACTGACAAAATTTGTGATAAGTCATCAGCCACCTGATAGGCTATCACAAATATCGTCACCTAATTTGAGGGATTTCTGAATTCTATTATTTTGTTTCCATAATTAGGGTGAACTATTTAAAGCCTTGTTTAGGATTTTCTTTAGAGTTCGACACATTGAGTTTTAAGCAATATACTTTGAAATTTTCTCTCTCTACTTTTGGCTTGAGAAAGGAATTACTTTGAAGATATTATATTCTTTATTTTGGAATTTCCTTTGTGATTTAATCTGAGAATCTCTAGTTTCTATTCATCTTGTGGTAAGTTTATCTTTAAAAGCATTAATTCATCTAGTTGCTTCAATTTTTATGTCATAAGCGGCTAAATTCCTTTAACCTGAATTATGGGATCTAGGGTTAGGTCTTGATAAGGTGTTGAGTGATCAGGATTCGAAAGGTGGTAGGAATTTTTGATAATTTTGAGGTTTTAATTAACGTCTGTTGGTTTCAAACAATATATAAAACCTATTTTGATTTGCTTGAGAAAGAAATCAAATATAGTAGGAAGTGAATTATCAACAGGGACTTGGAAATACTCCGTTTAATCATCAGTGTTGTAACAAGGTTGGTTAGCCTGAGGTAAAATCTGGGCAGTGAATATAAATTCCCTACATCTGAGAGGATTAGGTAATTAAATGCTTAAGTAGGTCGAGAGATATTTAAGAATAACTTCGATAAAGATAACTTGGTGTCCTACCTACCATGAGAATCCTGAACCACTAGTAGCATCTGTCAAGTACCAAAATTCCTAGTGAACATAATTCTGGTTTTTCATTAACTGTTGATTACGAACACTAAAACTAATGTAACCAAAAATTTCTTGTTAAACTAAAATCCCCCTATTTCTGGAAACATATAACTATCAGTTGATTAATTTGCAAACGACTTACGTTCACACAATATTCCCTGCAGGATTCAACCCCAACCTATTTAGGTTTTATATTGACAACGATCTCTTACATTCTCATTGAGAGATATAGTTTGAGCGTTATCAAAAATAGCGCCATCATCAGGGATCGAACCCGGGTCACCCGCGTGATAGGCGGGAATACTCACCACAATTCGGTTAAAGTGATTGAACTTAGAGAAAGTGATAAGTTTTGAGCTAAAATTATTGATCAACTTTCATATGTATCTTATGTTTCTTTTGTCTAAGCATTGTAGTGTTGTGTTATGTAGTCACTTGAGGACAAGCAATTGTTTTACATTGAGGGTGTTGATGTGCTAGCATTCTATTAGCATATTTAGGACTTTTGACTCGGAATAATTGTAAGTTCTTAAGTGACTACTGTTGTTTTTTATTATATTTCTTATGATTTTGTAGAAAAGTCAAGATGGATGAAAACTCAAGAAAGTTATGTCAAGAAGGATGATTTTTGGTGAAAGATGCAAGAAATTAAGTTCTGAAGATTTCATCTGACGACTTGGTCTGATAAGCTATCAGATTTGTGTTAAGCTATTAGAATATGTCGTCACATATAGACAGATAACAAGAAAGGTTAAGCATTTTTGATGATATTTTATGATAAGTCATCATATTTGTGATAAGTCATCACAAATGTCGTCACAAATATTGTGATAAGTCCTCACAAATGTCGTCAGATTTGTGATAAGTTGTCAGAAATGTCATCACATGGGCAGAAGGTCTAAAGACATTTTGTGATAAATTATCATATTTGTGATAAGTCATCACAAATGTCGTCAGATTTGTGATAAGCTGTCATAAATGTCATCACCTAAGGGGAAAAATCTGAATTTTTAATTTTGATTTTTTATTAAATTATGGCTATAAATAGCAGCTTTCAGGGTTCATTCATCATCTATAACTATCAGGAACTCATTCCAAAGGCTAATTTACTTCCCTTTAGTCTCTAAGCTTGTGATTCAATTTTTCAATCCTTTGATTTAGTTATGAGAAATTCTTATTATACTTGGAGGGGAATCAACTTTGGATTTCATCTTTTGTAAGTTTAATTGCTTTAAATTATGAATCCAATCATTGTTATCTCTTTCTATCTTATGAGCAACTAAAACTCACAACTAGGGTTGTGGGATCTATGACTATTCTTTCATTGATTTAGTAGTTGGTTAGGGTTTGAGTGATTATGGGAACATCTTGATAATTCCTTTGTATTAATTATTTTCTGTTGGTTGCAAACAATAGGCTTTGCTTACTGTTGATTTGCTTGAGTTAAGAAATCAACCCGACTAAGAAGTGAATTATCAATGAGGATTTGGGAAGGTTAAGTTCTCATCTAATTATTAATGTTGTAACAAGATTGATCAACTTGAGATAAAATCAGTATGAATAGAATGACTTCTTAAGTTCGAGAGAATTAGGGAGTTCAACATCTAGGTAGGTTGAGAAACACTTAGTTGGACTGTCGAAACTAATAATCTGGTGTTTTCCACAAGTCATGAGAACCCGATTCCACAGCTATTAATTAATGGGGATTAGTAATCATAGTGATCAGAACCCTAGTTTATTCTTTATCATTTATTTGAACTATTAAACTTTTGGCTTTGAGTTCTGAAGCAATTTACAACTTTAACATCTGTTTTCATTGAAAATCCCTATTTTATCTTTTTGTGCCAGTTGTTTGAATTTAACTTGTAGCTTTAGTTTTAAACTAGTTTAATCTCCACTCACATTGTTCCCTATGGATTCAAACCCGACTCTAAAGTTGGTTAAATATATTGACGACGACCGCCTTGCACTAAATTGACGTGTAAGTTGAGCGTTATCAAAAATGGCGTCGTTGCCGGGGAATATGGTTATAAACTAAAGTTTATGTATGCAAATTGACTGTTAGTTAAGTTTCCTAGTTTTATGTTTATTTGTTGTTGTTTTTTATTTGCAGGATCTTCATAGTGTATGCCAAGAACCAAAAGTTTCAGAGAACTATTATTACCACTTAATTCGGAACCGCAATGAATTGAAAGAATGGCAGAACAGCAAGAGGCTGATAGACTAGCAGCCTTAGCTCGAGATCAGGTGAATGTGCAAAATGTTGGGAACCAAGCACGACATCCAAACCCTGAGGATAAATATTTGGGAGATGAGGAGTTACTGAATCCTGGTAACCCAAGGCGTCCAGAGCAAATAGCTTCACCAGTACGACGTAATATTAATAGGAACCATTCATTTCGAGAAAGACAAGAGTACCATCCAGTCCGATATTATCTCAATAATGATGATGATGGAATGGAAGGAGCAGGTGCAATGAGTGCAATCATTCCTCCACCGTTGGAACCTGGGGCCATGTTCAATATTATGAGTACTATGATCCAACTCTTCAATCTGAAGGGGTTGTTTGGTGGCCTTCCTAGGGATGACCCAAACCTGCATCTGGTGAATTTTTTCACCATCTGTAAATCATTTGATAACCTAGGAGTGGGTCAAAATGCTTTTCGGTTGAGATTGTTTCTGTTGTCTCTATCTGGGGAGGCAACTTTGTGGCTAAATGAGCTAACTCCCGATTCTATAACCAACTGGAGGCAGTTGAAAGGAGCTTTCCTAGAAAGGTTCTTTCCGCCTTCCAGAAGGGTACAGTTGAGGGACGAGATCAGCAATTTTAGGAATCTCCCGACTGAAGCCTTGCATGAAACCTGGGAAAGATTCAAGAAAAAGTTGACACGGTTTCCGAACCACAACATGACGGATATACATTTGATGGAGACTTTGTACAGGGCTCTTAACTCTGTTACAAAGCCAATTGTAGACAATGCTGGTGGTGGTTTATTTGTTGATCTTACATTCCCAGAAGCTTCAGGGATACTGGACAGAATGACCAAACAGAGTCAGGCATGGCATACCAGAGACTCTGTGGTAGCCATCCCCATTACTTTTGTAGGTATTACTGCGAAGCAACACAGAAGAGAAGAGGAGTGTGACCAAGACATGGCTCACCTAAAAACACAGATGGACTTGCTAACCAAGAACTTACTACCAAGCAAGGTTAAGAAGGTGAAAGTTGTGGGATCTCAGGATATGATTGAGGCTGATGCAAAGAAGAGGCTAACTATATTAATAATCAGGGGGTATCGAGGCAATATCCAAGGGAATCACGGTCGGAACTTTTATGATAAGCCTAGTTATAAATATAGGAAGCAGGGAAATTAGAGGAATAACAATGACAGGAGTAGGCTATATGTTCTTCCTGGAAATTTTGAGGCTGCTTCAACAAGTTCTAAAAAGATGTCCATGGAAGACATGATGGCTAAGTTGTTGAAGGGAGTGGAGACTACAACCTCTGGTGTGATCACCATAAAGACCGATCTGACATCCATCAGTCAGTTGGTGCACTCACACTTTACTATAATCAAACAGTTGGAGCAGCTGATGAGCCAACTCTCTGCAATATTCAACCTAAGAAAAAGCATAATGTTACCATGTGATACGATCCAGAATCCATAGAATAATGGCTCATGCATGGATATTACCACTAGAAGTGGTAAGTTATTACCTAGCCCTTCTGTGGGCAAACCTATAGTTAATGAGGTAGTTGTTGATGAACCGGAAAAGGGAGGTCTAGTGGAATCTAAGAAGCTGGATAATTCTGATGATGTTCCAGAGAAAGGTGAAGAGAAGAGAAGGAGGTAGTGCTGATAACTATTCCAAAACCACCACCTCCCTTTCCTCAGCGGTTGAAGAAGAAAATTGATGATGCAAATTCATCAAATTCAAGGCAGTACTCAAGCAATTGACAATAAATGTGCCTTTGGTTGAGGCACTTGAGCAAATGCCAGGATACGGAAAATTCATGAAGGACCTTGTGACTAAGAAAAGAGTGGTGAGCTACAAATTGGAGGGTAATCTTCATCATTGTAGCGCTATTTCTATAAGGAACTTGGTGCAAAAGAAACTAGACCAAGGCGCATTTATTATTCCCTGCACAATTGGGACTATGGACTTTGCCAAGGCATTATGTGATTTGGGAGAAAGAATAAATTTGATGCCTCTGGCTGTTTATAGAAAGTTGGGTCTGGGAAATCCCACACCCACCAACATGCGACTCGTGATAGCGGATAGGTCAGTAAAGCGACCTGTTGGCATTTTGTATAATGTGTTAGTGAATGTGTCCAACTTTATATTCCCTGCAGACTTCGTCATTCTGTATTGCGAGGTAGACTTCGAGGTGCCCATAATCTTGGGTCGACCTTTTCTCGCAACCAGAAGTGTGTTAATTGATTTGAGAGCGAATGAGCTCTTATTCAGGATGAATGATGAAGTGGTACAGTTTGATGTGTGTTAATTAATGAAGCATCATGAAGAAATGAGTGTGTTCTCAGTAGTTGATGTGTATTATGAGGAAGAACATGAGGTGTCTATAGCTGAGCAACTTGTTGTCGAACCTTTGGCCGCGGTTATGATGAATTTTGATAATGAAGGCATCAGGGAGTATGAAGAGACTATTTGTGCTTTGGCAGGAAGGGGTTCATATCCTTATTCTCCTAAAAAGCTAGACCTTGGCCTTGATAATCGACCAACACCACCAGCCAAGGCATCTATTGAGGAGCCACCAGTGTTGGAATTAAAAAACTGCCTGGGCACTTACGGTACGTGTTTTGGGGCAACGGGAACACACTACCTACTATTATTGCGGCTGATTTGGGTGAGCAACGGGTAAATGCACTTATTTCAGTACTTCATAGGCATAAGAGAGCTATTGGATAGACCATCACAGATATTATTGGCATTCCCCCTGGCATCTGCACGCATAAAATTCAACTTGAGGAAGATTGTATTCCAACCATAGAGAATCAACATCATCTTAACCCACCAATGCAAGAGGTGGTTAAGAAGGAGATTATTAAGTGGTTGGATGCAGGAGTGGTTTACCCTATTTCTAACAGCAAATGGGTGAGCCTAGTTTAATGCGTGCCAAAAAACGGGGGCATGACTGTGGTTGCAAATGAAAGGAATGAGTTGATTCTACTCAGGCCTGTGACTGGGTGGAGAGTTTTCATGGACTACCACAAGATGAATTCATGGACTCTGAAAGACCACTTTTCGATGTCCTTTATGGACCAAATGCTTGATCGATTGGCTGGAAGGGGGTGGTATTATTTTTTAGATGGTTATTCCGAATACAACTAAATTTGTATTGCTCCTAAAGATCAGGAGAAGACGATATTCATATGTCCATATGTCCCCTTTGCATTTAAGAGGATGCCGTTTGGGCTATGCAATGCTCCCACCACTTTTCAACGGTGTATGATGTGTATCTTCTCAGATATGGTAGAGAACACCATAAAGGTATTCATGGATGATTTCTCTATGGTGGGAGATTCATTTGAGATGTGTTTGGCGAACATAAGTATAGACTTGCAACGATGTGTTGAATTCAATTTGGTGCTTAACTAGAAAAAATGTCATTTTATGGTAAAGAAAGGCATCGTTCTCGACCACAAAATTTCATAAAAAGGGATAGAAGTTGATCGAGCAAAAGTGAAAGTTATTGAGAAACTGCCACCTCCCATTTCAGTAAAGGGAGTGCGTAGTTTTCTTGGACATGCTGGCTTTTATCGGAGGTTTATAAAAGACTTCTCGAAGGTTGCAAGTCCACTTTGCAAACTTTTGGAGAAAAAAGTAAAGTTTTTCTTTGATAATGATTACTTAAAGGCATTCGAATGCCTTAAAAAGAAGTTGGTTGAGGCCCCTATTATTGTTGCACCATATTGGTCAAAACCATTTGAGATCATATGTGATGCAAGTGGTGTTGCCCTTAGAGCTATATAGGGACAAAAGAGGTACAAACTATTTTATCTGATATATTATGCCAGCAAAGCACTGAATGGATCACAAAAGAATTACACCATCACTGAGCAGAAACTTCTGGTTGTAGTGTATGCTTTTGAGAAGTTTAGGGCTTATCTTCTTGGGACCAAAGTGGTGGTCCACACTGACCATACAGCCTTAAGGTACTTGATGGCGAAGAAGGATGCAAAACCAAGGCTGATTAGATGGGTGTTGCTGCTATAAGAAGTTGACTTTGAGGTCAAAGATCAAAAAGGTTGTGAAAACCAGGTTGCAGATCAATTGTCTAAAATAGAAGGTGAACAGGTAATTAGTGATGAAATAGAAATAAATGATGCATTCCCTGATGAAGAGATCTTGGCGGCTGCTGTGGAACAATTGCCTTGGTATGCTGATTATGCAAATTATGTTGTGAGTGAGGTCATCCCAGAAAATTTTTCTTTCCATCAAAGAAAGAAATTCATGCATGATGTGACACATTACTTCTGGGATAAGACGTATCTTTTTTGGCGATGTGCGGACAATATTATAAGGAGATGCGTGCCGGAAGTGGATGTATTGTGCATATTAGAAGCATATCATGCTTCCCCAGTTGGAGGTCACCATGCAGGTGACCGAACAGCTAGGAAGGTGTTACAGAGTGGTTACTATTGGGCAACATTATTCAAGGATGCCCATGAGTTTGTGCTGAAATGTGACCAATGTCAGAGGCAAGGGTCAATCTCCAAAATACATGAGATACCTTTGACTAAGATTCTTGAAGTGGAATTATTTGATGTATGGGGCATCGATTTCATGAGACCTTTTGTAAGCTCGTATGGGATTAATTATATTTTAGTTGCCATTGACTATGTATCAAAATGGGTCGAAGTTGCTGCTTTGTTTGATAATGAAAAAAAGAGAGCTATTGCTTTTCTCAAAAGGGATATGTTCTCTCGCTTTGGAGTACCACGCACTATTATAAGTGATGGAGGATCTCATTTTTGCAACAAAGTTTTTCGAGCAGCTTTAGAAAATATGGGGTTAAATAGCATAGGGTAGCCACTCCATATCAACCACAAACTAGTGGGAAAGTGGAAGTGTCAAAACGAGAGATTAAAGCCATTCTAGCAGAAACGGTGAATGCTAGTCGGAAAGATTGGTCTCGAAAGCTCGATGATCCCTTGTGGGCATATCGCACTGCTTTTAAGACACCCATTGGCATGTCACCATCTCATCTGGTCTATGGAAAATCATGCCACCTACCAATAAAGCTGGAGCACAAAGCCTTGTGGGCACTCAAAAGGTTGAATTTGAGTTGGAAAGGGGCAGCAGAGCTAAGACTGGAACAACTGAATGAGATAGATGAATTCCATCTCAGGGCATATGAATGAGTGAATCTATAAAAAAAAGATGAAAAATTACCATGATTGGAGGATAGATAAACGAGACTTCCAAAAGGGTGACTTGTTGCTTTTGTTCAATTCCAGACTTAAACTGTTCCCAGGAAAGCTTAAAAATAAGTGGTCAAGCTAGTTTAGAGTTATTCAAGTCTACTCATTTGGAGTAGTAGAACTTGAAAATGAAGATGGCAGTACCTTCAAGGTGAATGGGCAATGAGTCAAGCTTTACATTGGTCCAAAAGAATCAATAAAAAGTATCACTACTATCTGTCTTGATGAAGTCTGAAGTAATCGAGATACCTGAGTTGTCCCACGACATTAAATCAGGTGCTGCATAGGAGGTAACCCATGACCCTCAGGATTGATCCATTCCAGGTATACTTTAACCCTTAGTTCAGATTTTTTTGATTTTAAGTTGAGGGTGTAGAGTAAATTGTTGTTGTAAAATTTTGTAGCTGATTAGGAGAAATACTTATACTTGAGGATGTTGAATTTTTTTATGATTTTTGTACACCTCTTCAAGTGGTCTACTCCTTTAACTGTGTGATTTGCATTCAAGTGTGACCAATGTGCATCTTTAATGGCATTAGTTCTAGTAACATAATAATCATTGCTAAATAGTTGCATGAACTGAATGAGTCATATCTCGCGATATACGTGTGTTCCACGTATGTGTGAGAAACTACTAGGTTTTCTTTGTATGCTGAAGCCAGAACTTGCTCGGTTAGTCTTACCTAGGTTGAAGGATAGGGGTTAGGAAAGGATCATAGGCTGTTTTGATATTAGCTCACTTTAGCCTAAATGACCTTCCCTATGTGTATAATATCCCTTGATCCCTGTTTTGAGCTTAATTAGCCTATTTCTTTGTATGACACCTGTCACCTTCCCATTTAGATCACGATGAACCTGTTTTGGCCCTAGTCCTCCTTGGACACTGTACACCTTGACTTAGGTAAATGGCCTAAGTTGAGGGTAGTTATCATAGGGGTGCGTGATATAGAATGAGTATGAAGAAAAGTAGCATAAAATAAAAGAATTAAAAGCTGGGTCCATAGGAAAAGAGCAAGAAAAAGAAAAATTGTGAAAAAAATTAAGTAATTGAGAAAATATTGCACCCATCCTCAATAAGTGTGATCAAGAAAAGAGAAGAGCGGAAAAGGCTAATGAGTGAAACCCCGAAAATCTATTGTAGTGTCAAGGAGGCTTAGTCACTTTAAATACCATCGAGTATCATACCAGCCTCTAGCCTACATTACAAGCCTAAGAGAAGTCCTATAGTGATCCTAGCTAACCTATCTGAAGATCTGGGTAATGAATAAAAGGGCAAGCCTATGGTACTTGGCATACACTGATTGGAACTTCTTTCTAAGAGTGAGTGTTTTGATTGTCCCCATGGTTACATATATAATTCTTGATATGAGAGGAGGGGGATTTCATTGCTATGAGGGAACACTGGTTACATTGCTAGTTACTAACTTATTCGGGTAGTGTAATACTGGTCTATGCATGGCTGTTATAACTGAATTGATGCCATATCTTGAGTCTTGTGTGTTGCATTGGTGTTCTTCATTATTCTTTAATTGAGTGACCTTGGAGATGGTGAAAGTGTTTTGAGATAATGTGGATGATTGACTGCCAAATGTGCCTTGTATTCTCTTAGTTGTGTTGAGTTGCTTGAGGACAAGCAATTGTTTTAAGTTGAGGGTGTTAATGTGTGAGCTAATGCTAACATATTTGAGTCTTTTAACTAAGAATAATTATGAAGTCTTAAGCAACTTTTGTTATTTTTGATTGGTTTATGTTTGATTTTGTAGTTTAAGCTGATATGATAGAGAACCAACAAGAATGGAAGCAAAGAAGTTGAAATCTTAAGAAATCTGAAGACAAGTGTAGCTGACGACATTTGTGATAAGTTGTCAACCCTGTTATAAGTTGTCAAGTTCGTCGTCAGCAGTAAACAGAGAATTGTCCTAAGTTGAAAGATGTGATGACATTTTGTGATAAGTCGTCAAGGGTCTGATAAGCTGTAAGGAATGTCGTCAGCCTGAAGCAGCACAGGAGTACTGAAGCAGAGCTTTGATGACATTTTGTGATAGGTCGTCATGAAGTTGATAAGTTGTCAAGTTTGTCGTCATCCTTAAACAGGAAGAGCCAAAACTGAAGAAGGAGCTGACGACATTTGTGATAAGTCGTCAGCCTCCTGATAGGCTATCACAAATGTTGTCACCTAATCCGAGGGATTTTTGAATTCTATTATTTTGTTTCCATAATTAGAGGGAACTATTTAAAGCCTTATTTAGGGTTTTCTTAAGAGTTTGACACATTGAGTTTTGAGAAATATACTTTGATATTTTCTCTCTTTACTTTTGGATGGAGAAAACAATTACTTTGAAGATATTATATTCATTATTTTGGGATTTCCTTTGTGATTTAATCTGAGAATCTCTAGTTTCTATTCATCTTGTGGTAAGTTTATATTTAAAAGCATGAATTCATCTATTTACTTCAATTTTTAAGTCATGAGCGGCTAAATTACTTTAACCTGAATTATGGGATCTAGGGCTAGGTCTTGATAAGGTGATGAGTGATCAAGATTCAAAAGGTGGTAGGACTTCTTGATAATTCTGAGGTTTTAATTAACGTCTGTTGGTTTCAAACAATAGATAAAACCTACTTTGATTTGCATGAGAAAGAAATCAAATATAGTAGGAAGTGATTATCAACAGGAACTTGGAAATACTACGTTTAATAATCAGCGTTGTGACAAGGTTGGTTAACCTGAGGTAAAATCTGGGTATTGAATATAAATTCCCTAAGTCCGAGAGGATTAGGTTATTAAATGCTTAAGTAGGTCAAGATACATTTAAGCATAACTTCGATAAAGATAACTTGTTGTCCTACCTACCATGAGAATCCTGAACCACCAGTAGCATCCGTCAAGTACCAAAATCCCTAGTGAACATAATTCGTGTTTTTCATAAACTCTTAATTATGAACACTGAAACTAACGTAACCACAAATTACTTTTTAAACTAAAAAAAAACATTTCTGGAAATATCCAACTATCAGTTGATTAATTTACAAATGACTTACGTTCACACCATATTCCCTGTGGGATTTGTCCCCAACCTAGTTAGGTTTTATATTTACAACGATCGCTTACATTCTCATTGAGAGGTGTAGTTTGAGCTTTATCAAATATACTTTAAGCATCATCTTTCTTGAAATAATAATAATCAATCTTGGTATAATAACCCATGGTTCAATCTCCTGTCAAAGCATCATAATAATCATGCTTGATTTTGAAAACAGTGATAATTCATCTCAAAATCTTTAAATTACTACAATAAGCATGAAAATATAAAAATAGACATGAAATTCAACTTCTAAAATATTGGAAATCTCATAATATTGCAATTAGCAATAATGGGTATGAACCCTAATTTAAAATTCATGTATAAACATTCAAAATCATATGAATTTGTAAAATAAAAACTAGTTTTGGGCACAAGGACGAAAGGATTGTCCTTTATCATAACCTCACATACCTTGATAGATGATTTGATGAAGAAACTTGAATTATTGATTCCTATTTGAGTTCTTGAAGATGTGTCCTGGATTATCTTGTCTTGGGAATCCTCAATTTGGATCTTTCTTGGAGAAACAATGGTGGATTTTTATTTCTTGGAGAAGAAGCTTAGGAGATCTAGGGTTTTTCTTTTGAAGAGAGTGATGAATAATGAGCACAAAGTTCTTTGAATATGATTAATCTTGTGTTTTGGATGGATTGGGGGCTTGGGAATTGCCAAAATACCCCCTTTAAACTTCTAAGCAGAACTGAAAAATGAACTGCACTGCGACGCACCTTTATCGCGGTGGCTTACTGGAAACTGACGACTGGAAAATTGGGGATCTCCGTGATGCAGAGCTATCACATTTTCCTTAATACCCCATATTTCTACCTGGCTTGAAATCATCCCAAGAATGTTAGAAACTTATTTTGGAAGATGAGTCCACTTTTGTACACATGGAATTTTTAAGATTTTCACTTTTTGTCATGTGGGAAATTCAATAAGCTTTCCATCGATATAAGATTCGCCTAAATCCAATAACCGGATAAGAAGTTATGACTATTTCAAGTTCTCATCGTAAAACAGCGCCATATTAGTCAGTGGCGCGCCGGGCCACAAGAGAAAATGGAATTCATCAAATTCTAGTAGGGTTCCATGATAGTAGAGCGTTGCACCAAACTTCCAGGTCACAAACGAAGTGGCAACGCGATGGCTCCGCGTCGCGCCATCTCCCAATTTCCCAGTTGTCAAATTCCAGTGACATGACGCGATAACGCCGCGTCGCGCCAGGGGTCCAGGTCGGTAAAGTTTCATCAATTTAAAAGACGTGTCCAGGGTTAAGAGGGTCAATTTTTCACCCCTATTTAAGCCCTTTAACATGAGATTCCGCTATTTGGAACCCAAAATAAACTAGTTTCTCTCAATTTTCTCTCAAGAACAAGCTAGGGTTTCAACTGGGGATTCAATTTCAAGAAAGTCTCTCCGTCAATCTTCGCTTAATCAAGAACTAAGGTATGCTTTGTGTTTATTAATGGATTCCTTTCATCCATAAAGCTCAAGAACCCTATTTTAAATTATGAATCTGGTATTTATGTTGTGTTTTGGTTGTAACCATATTTATCTTGTTATATGATTCCCACGTTGGAATATTTATGTGTTTTTCATGAAACTACATTAGCAAGTGAGTGAAATCCATAAATTGAGTTATTTATACTTTTTCAATTTGATGATTATGCCTATTCCCTAAGGGTGCATGCAAGGTGTTTGATAAAATGCCTAGGAAGATATAAATTATGCACTATAGCTAAATTGTGATCCAAAATGATTTCCATGCTATTCTTATGTATTGAAATTTGTTTGTTGGATTGCTCATGAGTTAGCCTTATGAAATCATGCTATGTATAAATGTTTTCTTACTCACGTACCAAGCTATGATAATCATATACCCATGAAATATCTCCAACTGTTGTATTATGGATTGTTGATGTTGGTCATGTATTCAATAATGTCATGCCTTGTCAGCTTCCTTCCATCGAGTCCTGGGGGTACTTGTACCCGAAAAATATAGTTGTTTGACTAGATTTATCATTATGTTTTCACGATATCCTCAGTCAAGCCATGGTCCATAGAACCCAGTCAGTCATGTGACTTAGGAAAACTCAGTAATTCAGTAATCTCAATAGTCCGTTAGCTAACGAAACTCCATGAATTCAATCTAGTCCAGTTCAGTTAATCATGTTCAGTGTCTATTCATATGGGAGTAGGAATTAGCACTGAGTGAACCCAAGGATGGGAACTCACTTTTTATATGAGGGTGTGATTCATAGAAGCAATCCTTGCGTTCCAGAACTACGTAGCCAGCGTAGGTTGAGACATCATAGCCTATTATATGAGGGTAGTGGCTTAACCTGTTATATGAGGGTTCCCACCGTTCTCACTAGAGTTACCTGTTATATAAGGGTTACTCACTGATTGTCCTTACCAGTGGCGAGGTATTGACACCCTTCCAATTGAGGTTACAGATTGGACCCCAACTCAACCATAATGGTGTATTAGGGGAATGTTGGTTAGATGACTACTTCCCACAGTTTCAGTTACAGAATTTAGGACTGTCAGATACAGTAAACTCAGAAAAGTATGAAACACAACTAGTTCTATCAGAATCTTGACTGTCAGATATTGTCGCTCAGTATCAGTTATTTTAGTTATACAGTTATCAGTATATTATGTTGTCAGTACTCAGACTTAGTAATCATATTATCACGAACTCGGTTATAATTATTATGTATTCATGCATGTATTCTCGCGTTCATATTATTCAGTCAGTTAGTATAGATCATGCATACAAACTCTTTGCATTCAGCCTACCTCACATGCATACCAGTACATTCAAAGTACTGACGTATTTACGCTATGGTGTCTTATACCATAGGTTCAGAAGCACGAGATCCAGAGCATCAGTAGCATTCCAGTCTTCGCAGTCAGAGTTAGCAGTGAGTCCTCATCTTTCGAGGACATGATCATTTCTTTATTATCTCATTAATTAGTTTATTAGTTGGAGTTAGTTGGGGACATGTCCCATCATCTCCTTATTCAGACAGTTATGTTTTAGAGGATTTTCAGACTACAGTATGTTTATACAATTTTGTTTTGGGCATTTATACCCCATCTCAGATTTTATATTTTTTTGATATTATGTTACAATTTGAAACTTATGGCCTTTCAGTTTATTTTTCTGCATTATACAGTATATCATGTAGTATACAGGCACAGATATCAGTCATGGGTTAGCTTGTGGTCCTTTGGGGTTATGAGCACCATGTAGCATTCCAATACCAGATTTGGGGCGTTATATTTTCCCACTGGATTTTGACAACTGGTACCTAGAACTTCAGCTAGATGCGACAACATCACGGTACCCTATAGAAATGCCATTTTGGCCTTTGCCACGATGCGCCAATATCGCATTGGAGTTCTAGAACTTTACAAATGAGAAATGGGACATCTCCGTGTAGTGCCAACATCCCATAGGTCGACTGGAATATGATGATTGTCATTTTTTCCTTCTCTGTAATGCGTTGAGTGCCCAAGTGGCACACTGTCAACTTAAAAATGCTATAACTTTCCAACCGTGTATCGGATTTAGGCAAATTTGGTATCGAAGGAAAGCTTATCCAGTTTCCTACATAATAGGATGTCTAAATCTGACAGAATAAATATTATTCATTTTGGAAGCCATCTCTTAACATTCTAGGAATGAATTTAAGCTAGAAAAAGTATGGGGTATTACACTAACTCTATCAGATCCACTAATGTCTCCCTACCATCGATAGATACCACACAAACCCTATAGACTCTTCTAGTGACAATCCCAGCTGGGGTAGACACAGAAATACAGTCAGGACCAAAGCCAAAATGAATAGCCACATAAGGGGTCACATAAGAAAATGTAGACCTCAGATTAAGTAGACAATATGCATTACGAGAAAAGAGTTTTAGCATACTAGTATCAATATCAGGAGACACCTCAGATTCCTAGCAGGTGGCAAGGGCATAAAGATGATTCTGGCTAGTGCTGGTACTAGAAGTAGCACCCTTTGATGAATGATCTGAAGAAGTGGAAATTTGAACTGTATTATCCCCAGTAGTGACATTGTCGAAAGGATAGTTACTCTGAATATGACCCTTCAGGCCACATCTGAAACACTTATTCTTCCTATCATCAGAAAATCCACGATGCATACACCCATAAAAATGACAATAGGGTAATATGGAGCCGACCGAGCCCCACTGCCCTGAGAGTGGGCACCCTCTTCCCTAAACCCACTATCATTCTAAAATTGATAATTACCTGATGGCTTAGGATATAGAGCACTAGCTGTAGAATAAGAACCAGAATTTCCCCACTTCTTCCTAGACCTCTACCTGCCATCTTTACCACTATTTTAATGACCTCCACCATGCTCAGAATACCTAAACTTTCTACTTTGCCTTTCCCCCACTTCTGCCTATTTTTTCCTCCTCTACCTATTGTATAAACACCACAAGTCTAGAAATATCCATGTCATTATTCAGTAAGGCAGCCTTACACTCTAACACCAAGTCCCGATACAAGCACAAAGCAAAATTTCTCATCTTAGCCCTTATAGAAGGCACCAACTCTGGAGCATAATGGGATAACTGATGAAACTTCAAGGCATACTCCTTCATAGGTATCCTGCCTTGTTTCAAATTCACAAACTCCCTAGCTTTTATCTCCCTCAACTTCTAAGGAAAGAAGCAATCAAGAAAGGCACTCAAAAAGTCATCCCACATAGTTGGCTCAATATCATCACCTCTCAATTGTTCCTACTCCTCATACCACTGCTATGCCACATCTTTGTACTAGTATGCAGTAAACTCAACACTTTCAGAGTCAAAAGCATGCATAAATCTGAAGATCTTATCTATCTCATTAATAAATCCTTGAGGATCTTCCTCAACTTTGGAACCAGTGAAAATCGGAGGACTCAGCCTCATGAACTACCCAACTCTAGTGACCTCAGAAGATGGAGAAACAAAAGCAACATGCTCAGTCTGAGTGGCCACCAACTGGGTAAGTAAATGGATAGATTGGTGAAACTTAACATTAGACACATCCTCCTGATGTATCAGGGTAGGAGCATCACCAGCCTGAGGAGATCGAGGAAAACTAGTAGGGACTGATGGAGCTCCACAAAGGCAATCAGAAGCAGGGACCCTAGACCAGGTCTGTACCCATTAAGTAGGACTAATTCTATCAATATTGTCCTCCAGTGGGATAGAGAAGATTCTGTGAGCATCAGATATTCTGGGAGGCATGATCTAAAATGCAAAAAAATAGAAATTTGAGAAGTTTGAGCCCTTAGACTCAATAGCTCGAAATAGAACAACAAGAAAGGAAAACATTCCTAAATTTATCATATCCTCTCTCTTATAAGTATGGCATGCTACACACCCATAGACTCTACTTGAAATGAATTTGTGGACACCCAATTGACCATGAACCTAGGATTTGATACCAACTTTGTCACAACCATAACTAGGGCCTGACCGTGATGGGTATCTCAAGTCTGTCGTGGATCGAAGTCCACCCTCTTTGCCTAGTGAAAAAATAGACACACTAGCAACAGATGAATTCTGAACATAATACAAGATAGAATAATCAAAACTCAAGAATTCTAAGAATGTCAACAACCATCCCAATCCACAGTATCCACATAGCCTCGAAAAGAACTAAAAACCAATATGAGTCGAGACATTCCCCCTAAAATAGCTAAAACTAAAACCAAAGAACTAGGTCTATGACATAAACAAAATAAGACTTTAAAATGATAGCTCTTTCGGAGAATAGAAGCTCACCACTACAAAGCTGACAGCTGACAAATTTATAAATACTAACACTGTGCAAGAAAATCAAAAGTGTCTTCGATGCCTGCATCGCATGGGGATACAATATCTGGAGATAGTTAGCGGGTTGAGCGAGCGCATGTAACTCAAGGAAGGGAAAAAATAATGTCATGTCAAAACCACAATAAAATCCACATGCACATAGTGTACATACATATATATATTCACACTGGGTAGGGAATATGGCTTAGCATAAAGTAAAATATTAGCCTGGACTATATAGCTCTACTATTAAAAACATGTCTACGGGCTATATGGGTCCATCTCCCCTTACTGAAAGGGTCCCAGTGTGTGTTAGTTGTACGAACCGAAGGTATTAAGGAAGACCAAGGAATTACCTAAACCCACGTCAATCCAAGATACAAATTTATATATGTATATATATATATAAAGTGTAGAACAAGCACACGGTCATCAAGACCAACCCTCACGCCGGCAAACATGAGTTTCCAGTACATGTTCTTCAAGACTCACACCTTCACATCCCTATTAAGCCCAATTTAAAACAAGTTACACATAACCCATTTATTAAACCATAGAATTACACATTATGGAACACCAAAGGTATCGTCATACCTTTATGCTTGCAAGCTTAAACTCATGCCATTTTTAATTACATTCCATTATCTTGGGGGAATGTCACAACCCCCTTTGTTCATTAAATCAAACTTTGGGAATGCCTCGACCCTTTTTTGTTTATTAAATCAACTTAGGGAAATGCCTCGACGCCTGAGGTTCTAATTTCAATCAAAACAAGGCCTTCAAAATCCATGTTTAGCCTTTTAACTATTTATGCAATGCAATAGTATGGTTAAGTAAGTCAAACCATGTGACAAATTCATATTTCAAAACTAATTTCATAAAAGGGTTGGGGGAACACAATCTCCAAACCAATTTCAATACTAAAATCATCAAATTGGGGGAATGTCTCTACCCCCATTCCAGCTCCCACACCCATGCACCCCATTAGTTCATAAACATTCAATTCAAAGTATGGACAATTCATAATCATCATGGAAAAATAATTAAAGACTCATCCATGCCAAAACTCTCAACCCATGTTAAAATCCATATTCAATTTCACATTAATAATCATTTAATACACATGTTTAACAAAAAATAAGTTTGAGAGTAGATTCACATACCTGAAAGTATAGAGAATTATGGAGAGAAATCAACCTTTGAGCTCTTAGATGACTAACTTTGAGAAACCCTAGCTTGTTCTTACCTTAGAGATTTGAGAAAGTTTGAGAGAATGTTTATGCTTGATTAGTGTTGAAAATAACACCCTAAAGTTGCTTTATGATCATGGGCCTTTAGTGGGTAAATATGGAAAAGTCTAAAGTGTCCTTCATTAAAAGCTAAAAAATTATCGCCAGTGACTACGGGTCACTATATGACTCGTAAGGACTTACTATGACCCATCACCATGAGCCATAGTCTAGAAAGTAGCTGAGGGACCCCTTTTTAGTGCCCCTACGAATCACACCATATGATTCATCAAGAAACCCTATGACTCGTAGGGTCCTAGTCATAACTAAGAAGCATTTAGAGTACACACTGGTCACCCTACATTTGGAAACTCTGACTCGTAATGAGTCTTCACGACTTGTGACCTCTAGTCGTAATCAGGACAGTAGCTTAGGCACCACTCACTGGTCAAACAAAAATTTAGCTCCTATGACTCGTAATGACACCTTACGACTCGTAAGTTGGGTCGTAGGTTAGCGGTGAGTTCAAAAACTCAAAAAAATTTAGGGACCAAAATCTAGGGTGTTACAGATCTCTTTATTTTAAATTCATTGTGCTCTTGAGTCTAGATGTCTCTTAGAAAATTAGTGCGTAGCCTTAGAGTGTCAAACTTTAAATAACTGATATCGACTCATAAGACCATAATTTAGGGACATAACATAAATAATCATACGAGTTAATTTTAATTATGCCTTTTATTTGTTAAATTTTAATTGAGAATATAGTGACATAGTCTCGAGTTTTGGCACAATCGGATGATCAGTCTGCGTAGTTCTAGGGAATGCTTCATTGGGTAGATCATAAGAGGGATGTTTGCGCTTAGGGGGATGAGTCCCAATCCATCTCATTGTTAGGTTTCCAAGACTCTGGTAATCCTTAACGTGCACGTTGAAGTGTTAGCCCTAGTTTTGTTATGCGTTTCAAGCCTTTGGGCCAAGACCCTACCCGTTTAGTTGAGCGCCTCAACATGCAGCACGATAAAAGATTTCCTCTAACAAACATGAAGAAAATTCCCTTTAATATCAATATATATATATATATTAGTAGCATTCTATAAGAATCAACTATCATTTCTCGTCAACTATCTTATTATTACAATAGAAAACCTAAAAGTAAAACTTAGATCACACTAGGGAAGTACTACCGCTAGCTCATTGAAAAACCTTGCTTTCACAAAAATCCTTCTTGGGATAGAAAAAATAAGGAAAGGAAAAGGAGCATAGCTTGCCTTTCCCGGGTCTTTTTTGTCCCTTCTCTTCACTTCAAGCAGCTAAACATTTCACTTCCTGCACCCCCACTTCATACTGCAAAACCAACTCATTAAACTTAAAAATCATAAAATGAAGGAAATAAAAGCTACTGCCTCAGAGATCTTCTACCATTAGTTTATTGTAACGCCCTGAGTCTGTACCCCGGATGCTACACGATGCTCATAATCCGGAAGGACCACAAGCTAACTCATCACTGGTACCTATGCAATTACTGAATAATAATATGGTAAATATGTGGAATACACAAAAAACTATCCATAAGGTTCAATACTGTAAATAATACTTAATATGGTATCACAATACCAAAAGTGAACATAAATATTGAAAACTGAATAACAATTAGAAAATACTCTAGTCTGAAAAGCCTCTAAACTATCTGAACTGTGGAGTTGATGGGACAAGTCCCCAACTAGCTCTGACTACTAAAAATGAACTAAAACATTAAAGTAAATAATCACGTCCTCAAACTATGAGGACTCACCACTAACTCTGCATGCTGAGAGTCTGAACTGCTAAGGGTGCTCGGGAGCCTGTGCGTCTGAACCTATGATATAAGACATCATAGCTCAAAAGAAAAGCATGGGTTAGTACTTTGAATGTACTGGTATGCTAAGTGAGGTAGGCTAAAATGCATGGGTTCATATGCATGAACTATACTAACTGAATATCATGAGTATGACTAAATGAGAGTACATGCATGAATATATAAATTGTACTGAGATCATAATAACACTAAATACTGGATTACTGGTAACCGAATGACAGTATCTTACAGTCTTGATTCTGTGGAACTATACTGAGTCCCGTATTGAGGTGAGTGACTGTGTTTGACAGTCCTGAATCTACAAAACAGAACTAAGTTCTATACAGAGACTGAATCTGAAACTGAGACTGTGGAAAGTAATCATCTAACTGATATACCCCTTCTCTAACTGATTTAGGGTCTAACCTGTAACCCCAGTTGGAAGGGTGTCAATACCATTCCAAGTGTTAAGTCACGTTCATCTAGCAGGTGCTCTGAACGAGAACGGTGGTACCCTCAACTGGCAGGTGGATCACCTCATCAACCCTCTACTGGCAGGTTGATGTCTCAACCTACACTGGTTATGTAGTTCTAGAACGCAAGGACTTCTTTTAAGTATTACACCCTCTACTGGCAGGTGAGTCCCCATCCTTGGGTTCACTCGGTGTTGAATCCTACTCCCAACTGAATAGATACTGGACTGAATTCTAAACTGTTCTAGGTTGGACTGAACTATTATTGTTCGTACTGTATAACTGAACTGAACTAATTTTCCTGAAATAAACTGAACAGATTCTAAGTTCACTGAGATTTCCTACGTTCTGTAACTGACTGAATTCTACTGATCGAGACATGACTGATTCTACTCTGTGATAACTATGGCTCTAGACAAGAAGCTAAATTGTCGGGTATTAAATACCCCCAGGACTCGATAGCATAAACTTAATAGACATGGCACAATCTTGAGACATAGTAATTAACTACTTAGTCATCATTCATTCATTTGGGTATTCAAGCAAACACTTGCATGGCATGAACTTGCATACATGATAACATGATATAATTTCACTATTTCGCTCACATGGGGAATTCATCAAACACTTGTGGGGCATAATATAGGCACACAATACTAAAACAACATATAGGCATCGTGATGCAATTACAATTACATAATTCCAAGAGTTTCAACATGACTTCACATGATAAAGCACACATATCAATTAACTCTACATGAATCTTGTAGTAAATCATGAAATAGAAACCCTATTAAGTAATAATCATGAATACACTTTAATTCAAATCATGGAAATCATGAAATCACTCTACATGAGCTTTAAAAGAGTTTCTTGGAGTCCAAGGGTGGAAGGAACCCTTCGATGAACACTTCACATACCTTAGTTGGTGAATTCTAAAAAATTAACGGTGGAATCTTGAGCCTTGAATTTGAATTTAATTCACCTAGGGTTTTTGTTCTTGAGCAATTTGTGAAAGAATGATTATATACGTCTAAAAGTAGGCTAAATTTTGTGTAATGGGAGCTGAAGGGCATGGGAAAAAGACTTAATTTACCCTGAGGACGCGGCCTTTTAATTACTAAAAAATTGAATTATCGACGCATAGGCTGACGCATCGTGTCATTGGCATTGATGAGATAGCCAACGCGCCACGTCGAATCCGCATCGATTCATTAGAAATTGCAATGATCTGAGGGAAAAATTATTTGTCGACATGATGGACGACGCGATGCATCAAGATCGCGTCGACTCACTATTTTGGTCATTCGAACATGATATTAACGAGGTTCGATAAATCCAAAACTTGTTCGGAAACACCTATGGACATTCCTGATCATGAATTAACTCAAATATCAATATTTAATGGACGTAAAGGTCGCAAAAAAGATTTCCAACTTTCGAAGGCTAAACTAACACCAAGTTTGAATACTTAGCTAGAATTTTCTAAGTCTGGGACCCCTTAGCAAGCTTAAAAGGTTGAGTCGAGCTTAGGATTTCGTAGGGTCTTACAATATCTCCCCCTTGGGAACATTAGTCCTCGAATGATACTGACTAAGTTGATACGACTGGTAGACTGACCTTACTTACTGGACATGAATATATGAAACATGATTATCTAATAATTATTACTGACATACTAAATTTCATACTAAATATACATATCTGATGCATGAGTACATGACTGAACTGACTCCTAAACATATGACTGAACATTCAATGGTAACTGATACCATGTTTCAAATGGAAAATTTGAGCATGAAACTGAATAAGCTTAAGAAAGACTATTACCTTGACCTAAATCTGAGTTTGCAAAGAAGAGGTGAGGATACTTGGTCCGCATATCTGCTTTTGCATCCCAAGTAGCTCCCTCAACGGACTAATTCCGCCAAAGAACTTTGACTAAAGGGACTTCTTTGTTCCTCATTCTGTGAATTTGATAATCAAGGACTTCGACTGTAATATCTTCGTAAGAGACCCTGTTCTAAACATCTATGCCCTCTATGGGGACTACAGCTGATGGGTCACCTATGCATTTCTTTAGCAAGGACACATGAAACACTGGATGGACTGAATATATATCTGAAAGCAACTCAGGCTCTTAAGCTACCTTTTTAAAACGGCTGAGAATTTGGTAAGAACCGACATATCAGGGACTGAGCTTCCCCTTCTTGCCAAAACACTTCACTCCTTTCATAGGAGAGATTTTCAAGTACACATAGTCACCAATCTCGAACTTGAGATCCTTTGTACGCACATCTACGTATGATTTCTATCGTCTATGAGTTGTCTTAAGCCTTTCCCTAATCAGTTGAACTTTCTTTAAGGTATCTTATACCAAGTCAGGCCCTACTACTGCGGCCTCACCCACTTTAAACCAACCAATTAGAGATCTACACCTCCTTCCATAAAGCACCTCAAACAGAGCCATCTGAATACTGGAATGATAGTTGTTGTTGTATGCAAACTCAATCAAAGGCAAGTGGTCATCCCAACTACCTTTAAAATCTATCGCACATGCTCGCAGTATATCCTCTAAAGTCTGAATGGTCCTTTCTACTTGACCATCTGTCTGAGGGTGAAAAGTTGTACTGAGGTGAACTCGGGTACCAAAACCCTTTTGCAAAGCTTTCCAGAAAAGAGAGGTGAACTAGGTACCTCTATTTTAGATGATGGACAACGGAACACCATGCAATCTGACCAACTTCCTGATATAGAGTTTGGCATAATTCTAGGTCGAGTAAGAGGTATGGATTGGTAGGAAATAAGCTAATTTGGTTATCCTATCTAAAATGACGCAAACTGAATCATGTTGATGATGAGTACAAGGCAAACCCATCACAAAGTCCATGTTCACTTCTCCCATTTCTAGATGGGAATGTTGAACTCCTGCATGGACCCACTAGGCTTCTAGTGCTTAATCTTTACTTGTTGATATGTTGAGAACTTAGCCACAAACTCTGCAATATCCTTTTTCATCCCACTCCCCTAATAGATCTCCCGCAAATCACAGTACATCTTAGTGGCCCCTGGATTAATAGAGTAGCACGCACCATGAGTTTCTACAAGAATTCACTGCCTCAAGTCATCTACTCTTGGCACACATAGTCGACCCTGACAATGGAAAACACCATCTCTCCCTTGGGAGAAAACCTCTACTTTCTGATCTCTGACTGATTTTTTCAACTTGAATGGACTGGGATCCCTATCTTGCTTTTCCTTCACTTCGGAAACTAGGGATAATTCTGAAATACTTTGCACCCATACACTACTTTCTGCTAAATCTACTAAGCGGACACCTAGTCGAGATATCTGATGAACTTCCTGAGCTAACTTTTTCTTACTATCCTCGACATGAGCAATACTACCCATAGACATTCTACTGAGTGCATCGGCCACAACATTGGCCTTGCTCGGATAATACAGGACACTCATGTCATAGTCTTTCAACAACTCCTACCACCTTCTCTAATGGAGGTTTAGGTTTTTCTGAGAGAATACATGCTACAAGATCTTGTGGTCTGTAAACACATCCATATGAACTCCATACAAATAGTGCCTCCAAATCTTTAAGAAAAATACTACTGCTGCTAGCTCAAGATCATGAGTAGGGTAATTCTTATCATGGGGTTTAAGCTTCCTAGAGGCATAGGCTATGACCTTACCTCTCTGCATCAGAACACACCCCAATCTAACTCTGGAGATATCAAAATACACCACAAAGTCATCTAAACCATCTGGTAAGGTCAAAATTGGAGTTGTAGTGAGTCGAGTCTTTAACTCCTGAAAACTCTTCTCACAAGAATCTGACAACTCGAACTTGACTTTCTTCTGAGTCAATCTGGACATAAGGGATGCAAGAGATGAAAATACCTCAATGAACCATCGGTAATAGCCGACCAAACCCAAGAAACTCCTAATATCTGATAAAGATATAGGTCTAAGCCAGTTTCTCACTGCTCTGGTCTTTTGGGGATCAACTCTAATGCCATCGCCGGAAATGATATGGCGGAGGAAAGCTACTGACCTTAGCCAAAATTTGCACTTACTAAATTTGGCAAATAACTGATTATTTCTAAGAGTCTATAATACTATTCTGAGATGGTCTGTATGATCATGTTCACTGCGAGAGTAGATAAAAATGTCATCTATGAAGACTATGACAAACATGTCCAAGTACTACTTGAACACACGGTTCATCAAGTCCATGAAGGCTGCTCGAGCATTGGTAAGACCAAAGGACATAACTAAGAATTCAAAATGACCATATCGAGTCCTGAAAGTTATTTTTGGGATGTCACACTCCCTGAATCTGAGCTGGTGATAGCCTGATCTTAGGTCTATCTTAGAGAAATAACTGGCAACCTGAAGTTGGTCAAATAAGTCATCAATTCTGGGAAGTGGATACTTGTTCTTAACCGTGACTTCATTATTAGCCTTATTTATCTGCTGAGCATGGACCATGAGCCTGGATATATCTCCTTTATAAGCATTGCGGTCTTACACTCCTTGACCACGCTACTAGACACCCCTGACACAAACTTACTCATTCGGGATCTTCTGTCTGTCACCACATAAGGAACATATCTAGAAAATTGAGTAAACTTGAGTGAATACTCTTTCACTGTCATATTTCCCTACTTTAGATTGATAAATTCCAACACCTTCGCTTCCCTTAACTCCAGTGGGAAAAACCTATCCAGAAAAGCAGTGGCAAACTCCTCCCACTCTATGGGCCCTGTATCTACAGCCCTTTCTACTTTTCACTATTAAACCATGAGTGAGCCACATCCTGTAATTGATATGCAGCTAACTCAGTACTCTTAACCACGGTCACCCCTATAATATCAATAACCTTCTGCACCTGATCAAGAAATTCCTGAGGATCCTCATCTGACTTAGACCTGGTAAATAATGGAGGGTTCATTCGGGTGAAGTCTTGAATCCTGGAAGCAGCAGTATTAGCCACTGGGTTGGCCGTAACGGCAGCTAGGCATTCATTCTGGGCTGCCACAGAATGATCTAGGGTGGTGAAGGCTGCTCTGAACTCAGCGTGGGAGACGTGATCGTCCAGTGATTTGGCTGGACGGGCTGGCGTTCTGGCTGGTCTCCTGTTTCTCTTCCCTTAGTCCTTTTTAGAGGCATATTTCTATGAATGGAAGAGAAAAGATTAGACTGGGATTTTAAATAGAGCTCATTCTCACTCGCAAGACATGAATACTAAAAGAAGGGAAACTTTTCCTAAAACATCTTGTAGCCTCATGTCCATAAGTGTGGCGCGCAACACACCCATGCACAAGACTCTACTAGATGCAACTTTCAGACTTCCTAGGACTCAGTTCAACCTTAGGCTCTAATACCAAGTTTTGTAAAGCCCTAAGTCTGTACCCCGGATGCTACATGGTGCTCAAAATCTCGAAGGACCACAAGCTAACCCATGACTGGTACCTACTATAATTACTGAATAATAATATGGTAAATATATCGAAAATAGGCATAAAACTGGACATAAGGTTCAATACTATAAATAATACTGAATATGGTATCACAATACCAAAACTGAACATCAATACTGAAAACTAAACAACTGTCTGAAAATGCTCTAGTCTGAAAAGCCTTTAAACTGTCTGAACTGTGGAGTTGATGAGACAAGTCCCCAACTAACTCCGACTACTGAAAATGAACTAAAATGATAAAGTAAATAATCACATCCTTAAACTATGAGGACTCACCACTAACTCTGTATGCTGAGAGTCTGAACTACTAAGGGTGCTCGGGAGCCCGTGTGTCTGAACCTATGATATAAGACTACATAGCGTAAAAGAAAAGCATGTGTCAGTACTTTGAATGTACTGGTATGCTCAGTGAGGTTGGCTAAAATGCATGGGTTCATATTCATGAACAATACTAACTGAATATCATGAGTATGACTGAATGAGAGTACATGTATGAATATATAAACTATACTAAGATCGTAATAACACTGAATACTGGATTACTGGTAACTGAATTACTGTATCTTATAGTCCTGATTCTGTGGAACTATACTGAGTCCCATACTGAGCTGAATGACTTTGTCTGATAGTCCTGAATCTGCGGAACTGAATTGAGTTCCATACTGAGACTGAATCTGAAACTGAGACTGTGGAAAGTAATTATCTAACCGGCATGCCCCTTCTCTAACTGATTTGGGGTCTAACTTGTAACCCCAGTTAGAAGGGTGTCAATACCGTTCCACGGGTAAGGACAAGTGCTGAGTCACCCTCATCTGGTAGGTTCTCTAAATGAGAATGGTGGTACCCTCAACTGGTAGGTAGATAACCTCATCAACCCTCAACTGGTAGGTTGATGTCTCAACCTACACTGGCTATGCAGTTCTGGAATGCAAGGACTACTTCTAAGGATTTCACCCTCTACTGGCAGGTGAGTCCCCATCCTTGGGTTCACTCGGTGCTGAATCCTACTCCCAACTGAATAGACACAAGATTGAATTCTAAATTGTACTAGGCTGGACTGATCTATTACTGATCGTATTGTATAACTAAACTGAACTGATTTTACTGAACTGAACTGAATTGATTCTGAGTTAACTGAGTTTTTCTACGTTCTGTAACTGACTGAATTCTACTGATCGAGACATGACTGATTCTACTCTGTGACAACCATGGCTCTAGACAAATAGCTAAATATTCAAGTATTAAATACCCCCAGGACTCGATAGCATAAACTTAAAAGACATAGCATAATCTTGAGATATGGTAATTAACTACTTGGTCATCATTCATTCATTTGGTTATTCAAGCAAACACTTGCATGGCATGAACTTGCATACATGCTAACATGATATAATTTTACTACTTCACTTACATGGGCAATTCATCAAACACTTGTTGGGCATAATATATGCACACAATACTAAAACAACATATAGGCATTATGATGCAATTCCACTAACATAATTCCAAGAGTTTTAACATGAGTTCACATGATAAAGCACACATATCATTAACTCTACATGAATCTTATAGTAAATCATGAAATAGAAACCCAATTAAGTAATAATCATGAATACACTTTAATTCAAATCATGGAAATCATGAAATCACCCTACATGAGCTTTAAAAGAGTTTCTTGGACTCCAAGGGTGGAAGGAACCCTTGGATGAACACTTCACATAGCTAAGTTGGTGAATTCTGGAAAATTAACGGTGTAACCTTGAGCCTTGAATTTGAATTTAATTCACCTAGGATTTTTGTTCTTGAGCAATTTGTGAAAGAATAATTATATTTTGCTAAAAGAGGGCTAAATTTTGTGTTATGGGGGATGAAGGGCGTGGAAAAAAGACTTAATTAACCTTGAGGACACGACCTTTTAATTACTAAAAAATTGAATCATCGACGTGCAGGCCGACATGCCGCATCATTGGCATCGATGCGATAGCCAAAGCACCGCATCAAGTCTGCATCGATTCACTAGAAAATGCAATTTGCTGAGGGAAAAATTATATGTCGATGCGATGGACGATGCGACGCATCAAGATCGCATCGACTCACTATTTCGGTCATTAGAACATGATCTAAACGAGGTTCAAAAAATCTAAAACTTGTCCGAAAATACCTATTGACATTCTTGATCATGAATTAACTCAAATAGCAATATTTAATGGACGTAAAGGTCACGAAAAAGGTTGCCAACTTTCGAAGGCTAAAATAACACTAATTCTGAATACTTAGCTAGAATTTTCCAAGTCTAGGACCCCTTAGCAAGCTTAAAAAGGCTAAGTCGGGCTTAGGATTTTGCAGGGTCTTACAATATCTCCCCCTTGGGAACATTCATCCTCGAATGAGACTGACTAAGCTGAGAGGAATGGTAGACTGAAGTTACTTACTGAACATGAACATCTGAAACATGATTATCTTATTGTCATTGTTTTGCAGAAATTTTGACTTTTGAGAGAAGAGTCGCCACTTAATTTTTGAAAAGGAATTAAGAAACCTTTGTAATGTACTTAGACGATTCAAAATAGGAAAATCATTTCAAGTTAGAGATTCTAGATAAGCGGTTCCTATTAACGTTTTAGGAAGGTATTAAGCACCTAAAACGTCTGCTAATTTGCGGTTAACTGAACTGTTTGAAAATCGTCTTTTGATTAACTTTGAAAAATCAATTTGTTGGAAAATAGTTGATTAAGGAAAAAGGTTTTGCAAAATCAGTTTTTAGCGACTTAGTTAGGGATTCAACTAGGTCCGCAAGAAAGCACATAAGCAAGTAAAGAAAAGGGGGAAAGGGGAGAAGTAATGATTTAGGCTTTTGGCCCAAACCAACAAAACCTGCCCTAGTCTAATTGGGCCTTCGACCTATTTCACCTGTCCTAATCTAGCTTACGAGCCTTCGGCCCAAATCCTCTCCACCTGTATTAAATACAACTTTAGCTTCGGGGCCCAAATGAATGAATAACTTAAACCAATAAATAAATAAATATAATAAGAAATAAACTAATAAGGGAATGAGACTTTTAAGCCTCTTGGTCGCTTCAATGATGGGACTTTGACCCATTTTCCTCTTCCGACTCCACGTATCCATATTCCATGGGATAAATGTTTGGGCTTAGTTCAACGAGGTGAGCCTCATGGGCCCATAGAGAAGATGCAAAGATGACAAAGAGTCCATATAGGACTCAAACATGTCCACATGCAAAGTAAAAGGTAAGGAAATTAATATATGTTTGAAAGTTAGATACAAATAAGTGATGACATAAAAAGGAGCACATTTTGTACATGAATTAAATAGTACTACATGATCTACTTAAAAGAAACATCATGTAAAGCTACTGATTCACTTCACCCATAGAAATATCACCTTAAACTTTACCAATCAGAAAGCACAGACTTAAGAGAAAAGACCAATTATCTAGCTTGGTTTAAATAAATCTTGCTTTATTCTAAAATTAATGACTAAGAGGTGATTCATCATAAGATTCTTGAAGCGAAAAATCTATATATATTGAACTAAATAATTAAACCGGGTAGAAAATAACCGAGAAAAAAAAACAAATATCACAAACAACGAATCAACAAGTAGCTACAAATGACACATACTAACAAAGACAAAACAGAGAACAGATAGACTTCAAGAATTATGTCGAATGAAACATTGGAAACATAGATTGGTATCCAAAAGACAACAGAATCATCATTTTCTACCTAATGGCCTTGCAAAACCTTAAGAGTTTGAGCATATGAGCCAAAATTAAACCAAAGTAACAAGGGTATTGACAAGCAACTATTCTAATCGACACCAAAAGATGAACTTGATACCTTAAAAAAAATATTTTTTATTATTTTTTAGCAATGAGAGAAAGCAGGAACGAATCACCACCTCAAGCACAAACAGTTTTGAACGTCATTATGCGAGAAGAAAGAAACACATTATCTATCTTGGTCATTCTAAAAAGTCAAAAGGAAAACCAATTCAGATCAAAATAGAACAACTAACATATTATCAATCGACTTCAAAGACCACCAAACAAGATCCGACTCGACTGTATGCTATGTAAAAAAAAAATTAGATGCTTAGTGTAACACAACAAAATACATGTATTACAACAACGATGTTCAAGGTTTGAGACAACTATATTTAGGCTCCGAAACAATATCACTCAAGCTAAAAGAATAGCAATATTTAGGCTCAGAAAAAAAATAACAATATCCAAGCCTACAAGACAACATAATTTAGATTAAAAAGGCACCACAATATTTAGGTTGAAAAAACAACAATATTTAGACTCAAAAATAAAAATATTCTAGCTCAAAAGTAACACTATTTGGACTGAAAAATCAGTAACAGCTATGCTGAAGATCAACACCATGGCTATATGGATTACTATGAAAAAATTAGATCGAGACCAACGAACAACATGAGGATAAGCTAGTGAGTCAAAACGATCGAAACGAACATACTAAATCAGGAAGGAAATAAAAGGTTTGAGCGTAAACATTGATGCAACAAAACAACATAGTAACAATCTTTGCCAGAAGATCCTATGGCCATTATAACCCTCTACAGCAAACGATTCTCAGGCTCAAATAACACTACAATCAAAACAACATCACAAAGAAAGAAACATCTAAGAAGAAAACCCCAGCAAAACATTAAGTGAGAAGAGGCGTTTAACTCTTATGGGGCAGCAAATAGGACGACAAGCTATCAGCACAATTGTCGCTATCGAAATCTCGCAACGTCGACCACCAACAGAGTGTCTGTTTTTTTTTCCTCTTAAAGATTTTGAAACACCCCAGATTTTCAACTAGATATTTTAAACCCTCAGCTTTTCTGAAAATATTTCGAACCCACCTTTGCCTGGAAAGAACAAAAAAATAAGCCCAAATTTCCTCTCTTCTTCTTTTCGACTTTCCCAAGACTAGAAAAAGAACTTCCTATGCCTCTCAAATTATTGACTCAAAAAAAAAACACCCCAACTTAGAACCCTAGAGCTCCAAAAAAAATCCCCAGAATAGTGACCCAATGGGTCCTTATATAGAAGAAGAATTAGGGGTCGTTTGGGGATTTGAAAAGAAGAGGAATTTGAATTCCAAGTATGGGATAAGGTTGAGCTGTAATTTGTACTAAAATCATACCAAGTTGTTGAGAGATTCGAATTTTGAACGGTTAGCAATTGAGGGCGAATTGGAAGCTAACACGTATCACCCTCTAGAACATTCGATGTTCTTGTCTCGTGCTGGGCACGCATAGACGTTGAGAGAAAACCTCATTGGGTTAGGGTCGGGTTGAGTCAAACAGGGCCGATTCGGGTTGGGAATGGGTTGAAACCCGTGTCGCCGTTGATGGATGCTTAGTATTGGATTTGATTTTGGTTGGATTTTGGCTGGTGTCGGGTTAAATGGTTGAGAGGAGTTGTTGGGTTGAGAATTGTCGATGGTGAAGCTATTGTTAATTGAATGAAGAAAAGAAGAAGGTTTGCGCCGAGTATGTTTGTTGGTGTGGGCCTAGAGGCGTTGGGCTGCTGGAAATTTGGGGCTAATTTGTCAAAGTCAAAAGAAAATTGGGCTCGGGCTTGTTAATTTGAAGAGTGGGCTGGTAATTCAAAAATAAGAATAAACTGAAATTGGGGTTATTTAATTGATAACCCCAATCAAATTAAGAATTAGTCAAATCCATTTAAATTTTAACCAAATTGAAGTCAATTGGCCAATTGCATTGCAATTGAAGTCAATTGCCCAATTGCATTGCAATTGAAGCCAATTTTATTTCAATTATAGTCAATTTAATAGATTGACCAAATTAAATCAAAACTCGATACAAATTAATACCTCACTTAATCCCAAGCTTCTTGATTTGATAAAATCAAACACATATTTTCCAAATAAATTAATTTTAAGAATAAATTATATTTAAATCAAGATTTTTCAACCATTTGAATTTATTTTCAAAATAATCCTTGATTAAAAATTCAATACTCCGTAAAATGGATATTTAAGTAACAAAATTACATATTTTCGTATAATTGAATACGATAATATATAATCGCTACTTAAAATGATAAGTTTACCCAAATAAATACTTTGAAAAGATTCTTATTCAGATAAAATATATGTTGTGATTTAATTCAAAACTCAAGAAGCTCGGAATTAAACCTAGTCGTGGAGGGCAAAAATTAGGTGTCAACAGTCTTTACTGACATACTGAATTTCATACTGAACATGCATATCTGATACATGAGTACATGACTCAACTGACTCCTAAACATATGACTGAACATGCAATGGTAACTGATACCAAGTTTGTAATGGAAAATCTGAGCATAAAACTGAATAAGCTTAAGGAAGACTATTACCTTGAGCTGAATCTTAGTTTGCGGAGAAGAGGTAAGGATACTTGGTACCCATATCTGCATCTGTTTCCCAAGTATCTCCTTCAACGGACTAATTCTGCCAAAAAACTTTGACTAAAGGGACATCTTTGTTCCTCATTCTGCGAATCTGATAATCAAGGATTTCGACTGGAATCTCTTCGTAAGAGAGGCTGTTCTGAACATCTATGCCCTCTATGGGGACTACAGCTGATGGGTCACCTATGTATTTCTTTAGCAAGGAGACATGAAACACTGGATAGACTGAAGATAGATCTGAAGGCAACTCAAGCTCGTAAGCTACCTTTCTGAAACGGATGAGAATTCGGTAAGGACCGATATATCGGGGAATGAGCTTTACCTTCTTCCCAAAATGTTTCACTCCTTTCATAGGAGAGATTTTCAAGTACACATAGTCACCAATATTAAACTCGAGACCCTTTCTGCGCATATCTACGTACGATTTTAATTGGCTTTGAGTTGTCTTAAGCCTTTTTCTAATAAGATGAACTTTCTCTAAGGTGTCAAACACCAATTCAGTCCCTACTACTATGGCCTCACCTACTTCAAACCAACCAATGGGAGATCTACACCTCCTCCCATAAAACACCATAAATGGAGCCATCTGAATACTGGAATGATAGTTGTTGTTGTATGTGAACTCAATCAAAGGCAAGTTGGTCATCCCAACTACCTTTAAAATCTATCGCACATGCTCACAGCATAGCCTCTAAAGTCTGAATGGTCCTTTCTTCTTGACCATCTGTCTGAGGGTGAAAAGTTGTACTGAGGTAAACTCAGGTACTAAGGCTCTTTTGGAAATCTTTCCAGAAATAAGAGGTGAACTGGGTACCTCTATCTGAGATGATGGACAACGAAATGTCATGCAATCTGAACAACTCCCTGATATATAGTTTAGCGTAATCCTTGGCCAAATAAAAGGTAAGGACTGGCAGGACATAAGCTGATTTGGTCATCCTGTCTACAATGACCCAAACTGAATTATGTTGACGACGAGTACGAGGCAAACCCATTACAAAATCCATGTTCACTTCTTCCCATTTCCAGGTGGGAATGTTGAACTCCTGCATAGATCCACTAGGATTCTGATGCTTAATCTTGACTTCCTGATATGTCAAGCACTTAGCCACAAAATCTGCAATATCCCTCTTCATCCCACTCCACCAATAGATCTCTCGCAAATCACGGTACATCTTAGTGGCCCCTGGATGAATAGAGTAGCGCGCACTATGCGCTTCTGAAAGAATTTACTGCCTCAAGTCATCTATGCCTGACACACATAGTCGACCCTGAAAATGCAAAACACCATCTCCTCCTTGGGAGAAAACCTCTACCTTTTGATCTCTGACTGATTCTTTCAACTTGACTAGACTGGGATCCCTATTCTGCTTTTTCTTTACTTCAGAAACTAGGGTTGATTTTGAACTACTCTGTACCCATACACTACCTTCTACTAAATCTACTAAGCGGACACCTAGTCGGGCTATCTAATAAACTTTCTAAGATAACTTCTTCTTACTATCCTCGACATGAGCAATACTACCCATAAACATTCTACTGAGAGCGTCGGCCACTACATTGGCCTTGCCCGGATGATATATGACACTCATGTCGTAGTCTTTCAACAACTCCAACCACCTTCTCTGATGGAGTTTTAGTTCTTTCTGAGAGAATACATACTGCAGGCTCTTGTGGTATGTATGCACATTCACATGAACTTCATACAAAAAGTGCTTCCAAATCTTAAAGGCAAACACTACTGCTGCTAGCTCAAGATCATGAGTAGGGTAATTCTTCTCATGGGGTTTAAGCTGCCTAGAGGCATAGGCTATGACCTTACCTCTCTACATCAGAACACACCCCAAGTCAACTCTGGAGGCATCAAAATATACCACAAAGTCATCAGAACTATCTGGTAAGGTCAAAACTGAAGTTGTAGTGAGTCGAGTCTTCAACTCCTGAAAACTCTTCTCATAAAAATCTGACCACTGAAACATGACTTTCTTCTGAGTCAATCTGGACATAAGGGATGCAATAGATAAAAATCCCTCGGCTAAACCCAAGAAACTCCTACAAAATTAAATCATCGATGTGCACGCCGACACACCATATTATTGGCATCGACGCGATAACCAACGCATCGCGTCGAGTCCACATCAATTCACTGGAAATTACACTTAGCTGAGGAAAAAATTATCTATCAACGCGATGGATGACGTGACACATCAAGATCGTGTCGACTCACTATTTTGGTCTTTCGAACATGATCTAAACAAGGTCAGGAAAATCTTAAACTTGTCCAAAAATACCTTTTGACATTCCTAATCATGAATTAACTCAACTATCAATATTTAATGGACTAATAGTCGTAAAATAATATTGCCAACTTTCAAAGGCTAAAATAACACTAAGTATGAATACTTAGCTAGAATTTTCTAAGTTTGGGACCCCTTAGAAAGCTTAAAAAGGTTGAGTCGAGCTTAGAATTTTACGGGGTCTTATATTTATCTTTTTTTCTTGGTAAATGAGACATTTCGCGCTTTCTCTCCTTCATTTGGAGGCGGTCATAGATTCTTCTACTTGGTGCTGGCATGGTAGGTTGTTTCCCTTAGTGTGCTCCTACGCTCTGATGGGTGCATACAACCATGGAGAAACCTTGAGTCCATCTCGAAGGGGTGGTTTTACGTGCGACTCCACATCTAACCGAACATTCTTTATCCAAACACGCCCTTTTGTAAAGCATCTGATTTTGCTCATCCTTACCCCTTATAAGCAATAAAATATCTTGCCTTGTTCCTTAAGCTTTAGCTTTCTTTCCATTCACTGTTCTTGGCTATGTTTCCGCTATAATAGCTTGAGCTCGATTGTTCTCGACTCCTGATTAATATGATATAATACTCGTCTATGCTATAAAATTGGTTCCTAATCTCTACCTATTTTAATTATTTACTCTTTTATTTACGTTATCTATTTTCTTGTTGACGTTCACTACTAATTCAAAGTTAGGACCGTAGTGCATGCTCTTGGCTCCCGAACAAATTCAACTGTTCCAAATAAATGGTAAACATAAACTACCACTTTGTTTCTAAAGAAAGATGTATTCTGTGTATTTCTGTTAGAAAATTTTGCAATGAAAGCAGAAGTAACTTTAGAAAGTAAGAAAAAATCAAAAACATCAATGTCTCGAAGTAGTTGGGAACCATGACCTTCAATGTGTCATTTATCACCGTATGTACGACTCTAGTAAGCACAATTATTTCATTGACTTTTTATTAGTAATTGTTTAGCTATTTAATTATTTCCTCCATTCATTTTTATTTATCACATTTTAAGTTAGAAAAATATTATTAATATGACTATTTTACCATAATATTTCTATTAATTGATATTTATTTGTGAGTATTCAGACTATTTTACCATAAAATTCCTATTAATAGATGTTTATTTGTGAGTATTCAAATTAGTTTGGAAATAAATAATTAGTATTGGGGATAAAATAAGAAAAACAAGATCGATTGTCTTCTTTTAATATGTAAAAATAATAATAATAATAATAATAATAATAATAATAATAATAATAATAATAATAATAATTCAATTAAGAAATAAGTTCCAAGTAAAAGTGAAGAGAGAATATTTTTGTTTATGTACTTTGGACTTTGCATGTCCATAAAAGCAATGATTGATATTTCATATTAGGTTTTCTAAAATAATTTGAAGAATAACTAGATAATATAAGGTTACAATATGAAAAAAAAATCATTATATTGATACTAATCTATATATATTATAAAGCAGAAGACGAAACAATGAGAAGAAGCCAAGTAGAAAGATTTTAAAACGCCACGTGGTAATTTTTAGGACAAAAGTTAAGTATTGTAATAAAAAATTAAAATTAAAGAATAATAAATATTTCAATTAAATAATAATACTAAAAAAATTTCCTACTTTACCTTACTATGTCTAGGCAGCAATTAAAAAGAAAATTTGATCTTATTTTATTTTAATTAATTTATGCAAATAAGAGAATTATCGGACTATCCACAATTCTTCAAGAGTTAGCAAATACTTATCGCAATAGAAATCCTACGTTCAAATTACAATTATATAAATATAAAGTTATCGCAACATACTTAATTAATTAGTGATGCTAATTCCTACGTTCAAATTACAATTATATAAATATAAAGTTATTAAAATTAGTTTATAGATAAAAATACATTCTAACAAAAATTATTTAGTTTGAAATAATTTTTATAGTTCTAGATTGAAACTACAAAAGAATACAGATTAATTTTAGAGATACAGTTTATTTTTAAAATTACTTTTTGGATAAAGTTAGCTAAAAATTATTTCTTTGAATTGGTGTTAAATTTTAAATTTTGAATTTGAATTGTCAGTTACAAATTCTTTTACAATTTAGTTACAGATTCTTCTACAATTTAAACTAAATACTAACTCTAAATGAACTCTTACTATTCATAAATTTATTCCTTTCAATATTTTAGAATATATTTGAATTTATTTAATTTAAAGATTATGAAAAATAAAAATATGATAATAAGTAAATAAATAGTTATAAAAGTAAGAGTAGTAAAAGTAACAAATAATAATAATAATAATAATAATAATAATAATAATAATAATATTTTTATTTAAAAAAGTACCTTTTGGATCTTCTATTTGTAGAATGCTTTGCTTACAAAATAATAGCAACATGTGAGCCTATTAACTTGCAACTAAAAAAATAATAAAACTAATAAGAATTTTGAATTTAAACTAAAAATTATAACAATCTCTATAATTTTAAAGTTTTAGTTTTATCTCAATTATTAGTGTTTATCATTACTTAATTAGAATTTAAAATTACTTAATTTGAATTTAAATTTAAAATAATGTTATCCCAGCACTTTATCATTATCTCTTTGTAATTCAAAAGCTACAATATTACTATAAATACATACTGATGTATTTCAAATTCACCATTATCAAAAAAATTATAGAAGATACTCATCAGATTTTCTGAATAACTATCAAAGTATGTTATTTGTGCTTAATTTAATTTTTAGTTATTTTATTATTATTTGTAATTAACGTTAAATTTATCTTTTGTCACTAATATACCTAACAAAATTGAAGTTTCTACAGATCTGACGTACGTACATCTCTCAAAAATACGAAATGAATATTTAAAGAATCAACAAGTACAATGAAGAATCAAAATATACAAAAGAGATTTATCACATGATTTGTGTTAAGAATGTATGTAAATATATTTACATGTGCATAAATGTTATTATATCACTTTTTTTTTTACTTAGTATATTTCTCTTAAGCATAAAAATCTATTCTGAAACATTACTACATTATATTTACATATCTACTCTCTTTTAAGAAGCTTATATAGATTTACATGTATTTAAGTATTTCAGTTGATTTGTTCTTTCCATAAATACTTGCAAATTTACATTTTTGCGTATATTATTTTGTGAAAAATTGTACCCTATTGCTTGAAATTTAACTTCGAAATGTACTAATGGGAGTGAACTCGAATTTGGTACTTTCATTGTGTGTTTTTGTGTGTTGTCTATCACTTATATTTTTTAACATTATACAACATAAATTTTGAATAAACGTTAAATATAAAGATCAAAGTAACATAAATTTAAATTCAATATTTCATATTTTTCAATTTAAGAAAAGAAAACCCAACTGCGTGTAACACAAAAAAAAATGATTCAAAGACATAAATTTAAATTTAATATTTCATGTTGTTGTTATTATTATTAATTTTTAATAATAATAATAATAATAATAATAATATCTCATTAATTTTAAATATTTATCTCAATTTATATATATTACAGGATAAACATACATCATATTTGAAAAAAATAATGATAAAGAATAATAATAAACTAATTTTCTTTCAAAAAATTAATATGATATTATTTGAATTTATAAGATTTAAAATATTTAAATTTGAAAGTATTAGTGTATGTACCAAAAAAAATTTAAATTTAAATCCGTGCGAAATTTAGATTATATTAAATTCAAACATGCATTGATTTAATTAGAGTTCAATTATTATTGGGTTAGTCCATTAATTTGGGCTAGAAATGATTAAGCCCACTTTATCAAGCCCAAGATGTCATCATATTAATTTGGCCTACAAATGACTAACCCCACTTTAGCAAGCCCAAGATGTCATCATGTTCTAGAGGCCTAATTTGGTGTCACATGTCAAATGACGTGGCATGTCAAGTCAAGTGAAGAAGCTAATAGGACTATGCCACTTGTCAAAATGATGCAATAAATTAAAAGCCCATAAAAGATGTCATGTCGCTTAAATTTGATTGGTCAAAGAAAGTTCATATTTATCATGAATATTTACTTCGTACAACTATAAATAAGGGCCTTATAATTCAGAAAAGGCACCAACAAGTCTAGCAAGAAGCAAGAGAGAGCTCGTGGATCAAGCACAGCAGATTTCTCTACAAATTCAAGATCAAGAGCTCAAGGTTCAAGAACAAGCTCAAGATTTCAAGATCAAGAGTTCAAGGTTCAAGAACAAGCTCAAGATTTCATGATCAAGAGTTCAAGGTTCAAGAACAAGCTCAAGATTTCAAGATCAAGAGTTCAAGGTTCAAGAACAAGCTCAAGATTTTCAGATCAAGAGTTCAAGGTTCAAGATCAAGCTCAAGATTTCAAGATCAAGAGTTCAAGATTTAAAAACAAGTTCAATCTTTAAGATTAAGACCACAAGATTCAAGAACAAGCTACAAAATCCTTGGATTCAAGCACAAGTCAAGGATCAAATCCACCAAGTTCAAGTTCAAGTTCAAGATCAAGCTCGAAGCCCTTGAATTTTTAGTTGAAAAGGCGAATCAGAGGATTCATAGAGATTGTAACACTCACATTGAAATCAATAAATTGATTATTACAATATTTTTCTTATCTCGATTATTATTTTTGGTCTCGAGAATTTTATTGTCCAACAAATTCTGGCACGTCCGATGGGACTATCTTTACCTCTCATCACAACTTTTCCAACTTTAAAGATTAAGAACGCTGAAATAACTTTTAAGAAGATCAACTCTCAATCAATTATTTCCAAGGTTGTTGATTCAAGGTTCACTGCTGAAGTAGAAAGCATCCTTGGTGTTACTTTCGGAAGTTTGGGAGCTGTCACAAGGAGTAAGAAAAATACGTTAGGACAACAAACACATCCAGTGTCGTCCGCACCAACTCTAGTTTTTGGATCTTCAACCCCAAAAGGAATGAAGTCCAATGCAAGTGCTTCGGGAGGAGAAAGCATTGTGGAGGAATCGCTTAAGAAGACTCTAACGCTACTTGAGCACTCCGGTTCCAAATACTCTAGCGCAAAAAGTGATGGCCATTCAACAAATGCGTCATCTCCACTTACACCACATAATTTGAGCACTTCAAAGATCAACTTATACGATATCATATTACTGTCCAATGTCTCCAGTGATCATGCAAGCAATGGTGACTGATGCCTCATCCATGGAGGAGCAGCTTGTGAATCTGACAAAGGCAATTGAGGTCTTGAGCAAATACGTTCAGAATCAAGATGCTCGAATTGATAAGATAGTAGATAGGGTGGAAGGCCTGATAGACGAAGAGTCTAGACATGCACCGAAAAATCTCCAGAGGCTCACGAGTCTGAACATCCTGTGATACAAACACCAATGACTAAAAAGGTACAAGTTTTTTCTGAGGGAATGATCCCGATAGAGCAATTGAAGGAATTTATTGAAGGGACCCTCAAAGACAAGTATGATGTTGTCACCAAGTATTCCCTTGCGTTTGCCAAGCCCTACACTGCAAGAATTAATAGCCTCAAAATGCCTGCCGACTATCAATCACCCAAATTTCAACAATTTAAGGGCAAATGGAACCCAAAACAGCATGTTGCACACTTTGTTGAGACATGTAATAATGTTGGAACTTACGGTGACTATCTTGTCAAACAGTTTGTTCGTTCCCTAAAGGGAAATACCTTTGATTGGTATACGAACCTTGAGACTAACTCCATCTATAGTTGGGAACAACTAGAGCATGAGTTCTTGAATCGCTTTTATAGCATAAGGTGTATAGTGAGCATGGTAGAACTCACAAATACTATCCATAAAAAGGACGAGCCAGTCATCGACTTCATCAATCGATGGAGAAATTGGAGCCTAAACTACAAAGATAGGCTCAGCGAAGCTTCTACATTAGAGATGTGCGTCCAAGGAATGAATTGGGAGCTCTTCTATATCTTGCAAGGCATTAAGCCAAAGTCCTTTGAAGAGTTAGCTACACGTGATCACGATATGGAGTTGAGCATGTTTTCTGCTGGGAAGAGAGTAGCGCCTATCAATGACCCTTAAAGGGGAAAGGATAAGCAGGAACCCAAAAAAAGGAGTAAGTTTGTCCCAAAAAATGGTAACAAATAATCCATGAATGTCGACGTGTCTCCTGTGAAGGTCACCACGAAGGTGAGCAAGAAATAAAGCATGAAGACTACTACTCAACCAAGCCCAAATCAGAAGTTAACTTTAAAGGAGATGTAAGAAAAGGAGTACCCTTTCCTTGATTCTGATGCTACTGAGATTTTCAATGAACTTCTTCAGCATGAGCTCATTGATCTGCAAGAGATGAAGCGGCCCGATGAAGCTGGAAGGATCAGTGACCCAAATTATTATAAGTATCATAGGCTTATGGGTCACCCACTAGAAAAGTGCTTTGTCTTTAAAGAAAAAGTCATGCAATTAGAAAATGAGAAGAAGATCTTCCTCAATGATGAGTTGGCAAGTTCTCATCAAATCTCTATCACTTTTGGCTCGCTCGATCCGGTCCAAATATGTTTTGAAGAGCATAATGAGATACTATTAGAGCATGACAAGTATTCAGTTGGAAAGAACGATGATAAAGGTTGGACTCTAGTAACCAGGCGCAGATGCAAAAAGATGAGTCCACGAAAGGAGTTGGTCGAGCAACCAACTAGGAGGAAGATGGTAAGAAAATTAATAAAACAAAGGCTGGTTGAGCTTCCAAAAAATACGAGGGTAATGGAGCTTCACCACCAGAAACCTCGGCATCCAATGACTTTAGGGAAATTCTTACCGAGTTGGTTCCGTGTAAAGACTGCCCAAGTCAACCTTGAGGCATCTTGTTTTAATACTGCCAAAGAGGGGGCAAAGGGTGAAAATATACCAATAGAAGTTCCTTCATCCTCTGAACCATTTATTGAACCTCTTGGCCAAGAGGCACATGTATGTGATACAAAAATTATATTCACAAATAATGATCTTCTGCTTGGTGAGGCCCTACATAACCATCCCCTATACATGGTAGGTCAGATTGTAGAAAAGAAGATTAATAGAATCTTAATAGATGAGGGATCCGGAGTCAACATCATGCCTATCCTTATGATGAAGAAACTTGGCATCACTACTGACGAACTAGACGAGAGTCGTATAATGATCCAAGGATTTAACCAAGGGGGACAGAGGGCCATGGTATCTATCAAGTTGGGGATTTGTATGGATGATTTTCAATCAAATGCATTAATGCATGTGATCGATGCCAAAACTTTATACAATATATTGCTTGGTAGGCCTTGGATGCACGAAAATAAAATTATCTCATCCTCTTACTATCAATGCTTGAAGTACCTCAAAGGTGGAGTGGAAAGAAGTATAGTAGTTGATGATAAGCCATTCACTAAAGCTGAATCATACTTTACCGATGTAAAATTTTACTTGAAGAACTATGTCGTGAATGAGAAAAGGGTTGATAATGTCACCAAGACCAAGTGTGATGATCTTATAGACAAGAAGGCCATCGTGAAAGTTGAAAAAGTCGCTACCAAAAAGCCTCTCTCCACTTCAAATAAAGAAAGTGTCGCTCCCACAAAAAAAACAGGCAACTCATGTTCTTTGTTGCGTACCAGAGGTAAAAAAAGAGAAAGATCACCCATCTGATGCCCAAGATAATGTGCTAAAGGGGATAACTTTACCTATTTGGAATATTGACGTGATAAATCCATCCTCAAAGCTTCTTGGAGAAGTTGTGGCTAAAAATTCGTCACAAGATATGACACTCCCTATGAAGCGTACAAAAGAAGGCTTTGATCCAAATGCATATAAGTTATTTATAAAGGCTGGATATAATCCTAATGAGACATCAAGGTTGGGTAAACTTCCATTGGAAGGTACAATAAGGCAGACATGTGAATACCTAGGATACACATAGTCACCTCCAATTCACATCTCTATAAGAAGGGGGGTTAGTAACTACATCACTGTAGAAGAGGAGTCTACTGCATCCAACAAAAGGCCTTCTGTCTTTGACCTTCTTGGAGAATCAACCCCAAAAACCTCTGTGTTCGAGAGGTTGGGTCCTCTAAATAAGAAGAGAAGTAACTAGCATTGGAAAAGTCATCAAAGTACGATAATGTACTTTTTGCCTAAGATCTAGAAGGATTTCCAAAGTTTGATTCCTTCTAGAATGAGGTGGAAGACGAAACTGGTGGTTTCATATAATAAGGTGTTAAAAGTAAAGGCTTATACTATGTTTTATATCAAGAAATATGAGGAAGATGAAGAAAGTATTGGATTCTCATATTATGTTATGGCGCTAAATAATAATGAGGTCTCATCTCAAATAAAGGTTGATGAAGAGATAGAAGATACTTTTTGGTGTCACCACATATCCATCAACGACGATGATTCTCAAGAGGAGGAAGAAGTTGGAGATGCTCCATCTCAACTTGAAGAAGGAGTGAAGGCCACAATAGATCCCTTGAAGGAAGTTAATCTTAGAACCGATGAAGACCCAAGACCAGCTTACCTAAATGCTTTTATAGAGATAGAGGAAGAAATTGATATGGACATACTTAAAAAATATATGGATATCTTTGCTTGGAGTTATAAGGAAATGTTTGGCTTAGATTCGAAAGTAGTAGTTCATTAGTTGGTGGTCAAGAAAGGTGCTCGTCCTATTAAGCAAGTCCAAAGGTGATTTAGGCCAGAGTTGGTTCCATTGATCGAAAATAAAGTTAACAAACTCATTGAAGCTAGGTTTCTTCGTAAAGTCAACTATCTCATTTGGATTTCAAGTATTGTTCTAGTATAGAAGAAGAATGGTCAAATTCGAGCTTGTGTTGACTTTTGAGATCTCAATAACGCATGCCCTAAGGATGATTTTCCAATACCCATACCAGAGTTGATGATTGATGCCACCGCTGGTTATGAAACAATGTCCTTCATGGATGGTTCATCCGGCTACAACCAAATCTGCATGGCGCCAAAGGATGAAAAGCTCACAGTATTTTGTACGCCCAAAGGTATTTATTGCTATAAGGTAATGCCTTTTGGTTTTGAAGAACACTGGCGCCACTTATCAAAGGGCTATGCAAAACATCTTTGAACTCCACAAAAATATTGAATGCTATGTAGATGATCTAGTGTGAAGTCAAGAAAGAGAGATGACCACTTAAAAGACCTAAGAATGGTGTTGGAGTTACTTCGAAGATATCAACTTAGGATGAATCTATTGAAGTGTGCCTTTGAAGTTACTTCCGAAAAGTTTCTTGGCTTCATTGTGCGACACCGAGGAATTGAAATTGATCAAGCTAAGGTCGATACAATTTTGAAGATGCCCGAGCCTCAGAACATTCATGAGTTAAAAAGCCTTCAAGGAAGGCTATCATATTTAAGGAGGTTCATCTTAAACTTGGCTGGAAAATATCAACCATTTAGTCATCTCATGAAGAAGGACATTCCCTTCGAATGGTACCAAGCTTGTAGTAATTCCTTTGAGAGTATCAAATCATATTTAATGAAACCTCCAGTTCTTGCGGCATCCATACCTATAAAACCATTGATACTCTATATCGCGGCACTAGAAAGGTCAGTTGGAGCACTGTTGGCTCAAGAAAATAGTGAAGGCAAAGAAAACTCTTTTTACTAGCTGAGCAGAATGATAACACTAAATGAGCTAAAGTATTCTTCAATCGAAAAGCTATGTTTGGCATTGGCTTTCTCAATTCAAAAGACGAAACACTACTTTTAGGCTCATGTTGTCCGTCTTGTGTCTAGGGCAAATACGATCAAGTTTGTAATGTCAAAATCAGTCCTTAGTGACCGACTTGCAAGATGGTACCTTCAATTTCAACAGTTTGAGATTGTGTACGTCCCCTAAAAGGTTGTAAAAGGACAAGCATTGGCTGACTTCTTGGCAAATTACCCAATACCTGATGACTAGGAACTAAGCGATGAACTTCCTAATGAAGATGCAATGGATGTTGAAGTTAGATCCCCCTGGAAAATGTACTTTGACGGTGCTGCACATCGAGATGGAGCAGTGTTGGCGTAGTATTTGTCACTCCACAAGAAGAGGTCATCCCTTACTCTTTTACCTTGATGAATTGTTGCTCCAATAACGTTGATGAATATCAAGCGCTAATACTCGAACTTGAGATGGTTGTCGACATGAAGTAATTATAATTACAAGTCTTTGGTGACTCCCAATTGGTGATCAAGCAATTTTTGGGAAGCGATGAAGTCAAGAAGCCTGAGTTAAGACCATATAATGATTATGCACAAAAGTTGATAGGATGGCTTGGAGAAGTAATCCTCCAGCATGTGCCAAGGAAAGAAAATAAGCAAGTTGATACCCTAGCTGCTTTGGCCTCAACTCTAACTCTTTTGAATCAGACACGAGTTACTATCCACCAAGAATGGGTAGTACTGCCATCAAATGATGATGAGGACATAAAAGGTAAGGTTTAATACCTCGCCATCGTGTCCAAGGCTATAAAGGAAGATTGGAGACAACCTACCATTGTCTACTTGTGTTATGGGATACTTTTAGAAGATCCAAGGAGAAGGATTGGCATTCGTCATCGTGCACCTCACTTTCTTTTCTACAAATACACATTGTATCGAAAATCATTTGAAGGAGTACTCTTATGGTTTTTGGGAGAGGAAGAAGTAGTTCAAGCTTTGGAAGAAGCACACTCGGGAGTTTATGGATCGCATCAGTCTAGACCAAAGCTCCATTTTCACATTAAAAGGATGGGATATTATTGGCCAATGATAGTGAAAGATTGCTTGGGATATGGTAGAAGATGCAAAGCTTGTCAATTCCATGCAAATTTCATACATCAACCTCCAGAGGTACTACACCCAACTGTAGCATCTTGGCTTTTCAATGCTTGGGGAAAGTATGTTGTTGGCCCACTACCAAAATCTTCTGGTAGACACTTATACATCTTGACCACGATAGATTACTTCTCAAAATAGGCCAAAGTTGTTTCTCTCAAAGAAGTAAAGAAAGAAATTATTGAAAACTTCATCTGAGTGAATATCATCTACCGCTTTGGAATTCCTCAGTACATAATAACTGACAATGGAAATCCATTTGATAACAAGCTGATGAACAAAATCTGTGATCTCTTTGGTTTCAAGCAATGAAAGTCTTCTATGTACCACGCTGCCGCCAATGGTCTAGCTGAAGCATTCAATAAGAATTTATGTAATTTATTGAAGAAAGTCATCTCTAAATCCAAACAAGACTAGCATGAGCAGGTGAAAGAAACTTTATGGGCGTATAGGATAACTTATCGTACACCAACGCAAGAAACCCCATACTCACTTTCTTTAGGAGTTAAAGTAGTCTTGCCACTTGAGCGTTAAATACCATCTTTGAGACTGTCTATTCAAGAAAGGCTCACCGATAAATAAAATTCTAAGTTACGTCTTGCGCAGTTAGAAGCTCTTGATGAGAAGAGGTTGGAGGCTCAACAAAATCTTGAATGTTATCAAGCCTGGTTGTCTCGTTCTTTCAACAAAAGGGTTCGCTTGAGGTGCTTCCAAGTTGGAGATCAAGACCTTGCAGTAAGAAGGCCTATTATTACTTCTCATATGTCTGGGGGGCAAATTCACCCCGAAGTGGGATGAACCATATGTCATACAAGAAGTATATTGAAATGGTGCTTACAAGCTTGTTGATGCAGATGGCATGAGGATTGGACCCATCAACGCCAAGTTCTTGAAGAAGTAATATCCTTACAGGTAGATGATACTCATTAAGGTACGAGTATAAACTGCATGCCTACTCCTAGCCCGCAAGAGTATAAACTGTTAATGGCTCAAAAAAACATCTGTTAGGTTCAAAACCTCGAAAGAGGTGGCCTAGGAAAAAGTTAGGACACAAAAAAAAATACGCACCCCAGAACTACGTTGTGACTTGATCCTCTTCATTGAGGTACGTTGGCGCTTGGAATTTTATTCTGAGTTCAGCTACATGAAAAATACACGTCTCTGCTTGATTCGTCATATGAAAGTTAAGTCTTAGACTTATGTCAAATACTAGTGGCTCAATAGGGGCAATCCATCAAAAGAAAAAGAAGTTCTTTAATATGATTTGGGATACCCAAAGCCTGTAGTTTAAAGTGTAGATCTGCCAATCATGCAATCGTCAAATTTGCAAATCGAAAGCCTTAATCTTTAAGGATTCCAAACTGAAGTTTCAAGTCTAAACCAATTGTGAGACAAAGACGTGAAGCCAATAGTCAACAAATTTGAAGAGAAAGCCAGAGTGAAGTACTAAAACATAAGCACATAAAAAATGGCAAGAAATTATTGAAGTTGAAATTCAAAAGAAATATTATGAGAAAAGTGCAATACAAAGAGAAGTTTTAACTACAACTAATAGATCCAACTACTCAATAAAAGGCAAAAATAAAGTGACAAAAGATTTTGAAGAAAAGAAAACGTCTCCTAAGTCTAATCGAGACATAACTTGTAATTGATTAAGTCTTGGCGCATAGCTTCCAGACGCTCTTTCTTCTGATCTACACCATTTGATAAGTCTGCGTCAAAGCTTGCATCGAATTTCTCGGCTGTAACAGAAGACTCTATCCTTGATTCTTTGGCTCCATTCTCATCTTTCGCTAAAAGACTCTCCAAACCTGCGCCTTTCTACATAATTCTTTTATCTTCTTCTTCTTCACGTTCTGTAGTGATTGTCGAATGGAGGATGCTGCTCTAACCTTCTCGTCCTCTTTAAGCATGGCATATGAGAGGCGTTCCCCTGCTATAAAGAATATTTCTTCTCTTACAGCTTCCTCATTCATATCATAAAGCATCGATCGTGCTTGGTCATATGAAGTAGCAAGGTCAAAGAAGTCGTGCAGTAACTTTCTCAATAGGGAAATATCCACGTCCTTACAATCTATCTTCTTGATTATTACGTGGATTTCATCTTTAAGGAAAGAAGCACAATCAACATCACACTTCGAAAGCTTACCTTAAATTACGGTCCAAAGAAGGGAGATATAGTTTTTCTAAGTATTTAGGACAACCTTCTTTCCATCAAACACCGATATAATAGCTAATAGAGGCTTACATATATCAGAATCCAAGGTTGTTTTAACCTTGTTACAAGAAATAGAAGTTGTCCCTTCTTCTATTTTAGCTTTGGTAGGTGGTTCCATCAGATCTGGACCAGATATAGACTCATCACTATCATGTGACCCTTCATGTTGCAAGGTCGTAATATTAGTCGGCTGCATAAGAACAAAAAGAGGATTAATAAAACAGAAGGTCATTAAGATACACTTGGTAAAATAGATGTCTTAACCATACCTCATCGGCGAGAGCTGATATCATCCTGAAAGGATTATCTATGTCATCATGAATTTTAATCATCGGTGGACCAGTACCTCTTGCATTATCAAAATATATCTTTACTCTTTTCCAGTAACGATCTCTATTACTACTCTCTCTTTCATCTTGGGATAAATTTTTAGAGACATGAGTAGTTTGAGTAGGAGTCTTACCCTCGTGTACCACTAGAGGTGTGTGAGATCTTTTATTTTCATGTTGATTTGGTAGCTTGGCATCCGAAGAAGGGGGAACATCATTAATAAGGGCCTCATTTATTGGTACTTCATCAAAATTCTCCAAATGTGTGGCGGTAGTCGACCCAACAATGTTCATCAACGTCTGTAGGTGATGACCAAGGAAATCCCCATAAGTCTTTTTCCACCAAGTCTGATAGTCGGTTCCGAAGAACTAGCCTACATTAGGCGAAATTGAAGAAAAAGTTTCTCGTGAGGATGATTAACTCAATGTGCAAATCTTCCAAAATATTAGTCCTTTTTCTAAGGAGGCAGTGCGAATTTCGTTTTTCATGATGCCCAAAATATTCTGATAAAATCCAAACTGTCGACTGAAGTGGTGTGGACTATATGGCTCAATGATAAATGAGTTTCTGCATCTAAGTGTGAGAAAGCTCAAACGAATACTCATGAAGTAGCTCGTCTTCAATGCTGGGGCACTCTCACTATCCACACAAAAGTAAGGGTGCATCTTATCCTGCATGGTAAAAGTCCAAACTACGTTCTTCCCACTATGGATACACTTTCTTGCATAATTTTTGTCAAAATATTTTGCACTAGCCCTCTCCTGAGTATACAATCATAGTGGGAACGGACGATCCACTAGCAAATGGATAATGGGTCCTAAAATAATGAGCAATCCAACCATACACATAGTGAATAGGAATACAAACCTTGATTTGATCGAGTTACGTTGAAGAAGATATCTTGTTTAGTCCACTATAAATGCGACCCAGTACCGGTATTGCAAAGTCGACCATTCGCCCACTCGCCATCACGTATGCCATCTTGAAAGTCTCAGGGCGAATGAAGTCACCTTTCGTACTTGAAAAAATAAAAGCACACAACCAACAAGACAAGAAAGCTGCCAAATATGTATTATTTTTTTTGTCGGGGTTCACCTCAAGCTCAAGAAATACCTTCTCTTCAGCATGTGACCATCTTAGTGTATCAGGCAAAACTCCGCTAGGGTTGTGTGTCAATTCAGGGCGAGCGGATTTTTTTTCCATCCTTGGTGGAGTAGGGCCGTACTTTGAAGATTTCTTGCACCAAAATGTTATCCAATCGCCAAATGATACTTCTTGGCTAGCATTTCATATATTATGAAAGGTCGCAAATAAGTACTCACAAGTTTGGGAAACATACCTTAGCTTATTCACATCTAATCCTATAAGTTCTTTGGCCTCAGACACTACTTCTTCATAAAGAATACCCTAAATTAGCAAGCCTCCAAGAACATGCAAATCCCATAAAGAAATAGATAATTCTCCGACAGACGTGAGAAGTATATTTTTCTTGGGGAACCAAGCTTCACAAAATACTTGGAATATGTCTGAGTTACGATCATAAGTAAAAAGTGATGCATAAACGTCATCATAAATCTGTACCTTGCTTAAAGTTTCTTGGCTCCTACCAAGTATATCTTATGTCCACTCCCAATACCCAGAAATGTGTTGATACTCTCCGTCAAGTGTCATCGTGGCCCCCTAACGTATCTCTCCTAAAGTTATACGATGACCCAAGCTTAGGTGGAGTCGAGATATTTTCATGATGATGATTCGGTGCTTGAAGAGAGAACAAATTGAATGACTGATTGAAATTAGAGGTTTGTACCGAAGTCCAATTCGTCATGGAAAATAGGTTCTTGAAAGAAGGCCACGAACTTGCATACCGACCAGTCAATGGAGTGTGAGTCAAAAGTCGAGTCTGCTGGGCCCCATCTTCAGTTTTGACTATAAGATACTTGGATCTGGTGGAAAGGGAGGTGTAGTATCTGAAAATCACCATCTCTTCGAACTGTAAATAAAAGAAGAAGGGTTAAATCTGTGGCGTACATAATAGGCATAAAGAATCTTGACGGAGTATCCTTATGCGCCATAAGATTACCATAAAGTTACCTTTTCTTATGGTGGGGATGAGTAGCCATCCCTATGTGCCATAAGATTACCATGAAATTACTTTTTTTTCTTATAGCGGGGACGAGTAATCATCCCTATGCGCCCTAAGATTACCATAAAGTTACCTTTTCTTATGAAAGGGATGAGTAGTCATCCCTATGCGCCCTAAGATTACCATAAAGTTATCTTTTCTTATGGAGGGGATGAGTATTCATCCCTATGCTCCCTACGATTACCATAAAGTTACCTTTTATTATGGCGGGTATGAGTAGTCATCCATATGCACCCTAAGATTACCATAAAGTTACCTTTTCTTATGGCGGGGACGAGTAGTCATCCCTATGCGCCGTAAGATTGCCATAAAATACCTTTTCTTATGGTGGGGAAGAGTAGTCGTCCCTATGCGCCTTAATATTACCATAAAGTTACCTTTTCTTATGGCGGGGACAAATAGCCATCCCTATGCACCGTAAGATTACCTTCTAGGATTATCTTACTTAAGGTAGGGAAAGGATATCTATCCCTTTGCATTGTAAAACTATATCCTTTACATAAAATATGTTATCTTGAGAAAGAGCTTGTATTTCACCTAAAAAGGGAAGAAGAAGAAGAAGAAGAAGAAGAAAGAAAAAGGGGAACGAAAAAAAAGGAATGCTTACCTAAATATGGCGAGTGTCTCGATCGGCAAAGATAGATCAAATTAAACCCTTGAGTTTGCTTGCCTACCAAAATTGTTGTAAATATTAGAGTTCTCATTCCAACGGAAAAGACACTCACAATTTCAACATTCCCATTCCTAGATATAATTTGTCTCGTGAAGCCATGCAAACCTGAAATTGAAAACGTATTAGCATGCAGAGGCAACTACAAAAAATTGTCTAGGACAATTATGAAGGTGTTAAATCATAAATTTTGGATATGCTAAATATTTTTGAGTCTAGTTTCGAAAATATTAAGTGTTTCATGATTTCATCGCTCCTACTTTGAGATATGGAAGTTGTAGTAAAGACGCGCAGATCTGAAATTTTCAGCATGACATAATTTAAAGTCAATTTCAAAATTTTGTCTAAAATAATGCTGAAGGCATTAAATTATGAATTTCGGATATGTTATATATATTTGAGTCTAGTTTCATAAAAAATCAAGTGCCTTATGATTTCATCATTCCTACATCGGCATATGGAAATTTTAATAGCTGTGTGCAGATCTGAAATTTTCAGCATGATAAAATTCAGGACTAACTTTAAAAAATTATCAAGAATTATATTGAGGATTTTAATTCTGAATTTTGTATATGTTATAGATCTTGAAGTCTAGTTTTTGAAATATCAAACGGATCATGATTTCGATATTCCTACAATGAGATATGAATTTTCTACCACTAACATGCTGTGCTGGAAAAAAGTGACGAAAATAAGAGAAAAGTGGGAGCGAAAGAAATTACCTCAATATTATTGATGGCTTGGAAACCTCAAAATTGATACTGAAAAAAATGGAGAACCTACATCCTTTTATAGAGTTGTAGGATGGATGTTTTATTCTCCAATACAAATTCAAATTGGAAGTTGTTTCCTTCTTCCATATAAATTCAGATGGGAAGAGTTCTATTCTCCCTTACAAATTTGAATTGGAAGATTTTTCATCTCCAATACAAATTCAAATTGGAGGTTGTTTCTTTCTCTCATGCAAATTCAAATTGTAAGATTTTTCATCTCTAATACAAATTCAAATTGGAGGTTGTTTTCTTCTCCCATACAAATTCAAATTGGGAGTTGTTTCCTTCTTCCGTACGAATTCAAATTGGAAGATTTTTCATCTCCAATACAAATTCAAATTTGAGGTTGTTTTCTTCTCCCATACAAATTCAAATTGAAAGATTTTTCATCTCCAATATAAATTCAAGTTGGAGGTTGTTTTCTTCTCCCATATAAAATGAGAGTTGTATCATTTTCCCATACAAATTTAAATTGGAGGTTGTTTTCTTCTCCAATATAAATCCAAATTGGAAGGATATTATTACTAGTTAAATAAGATGGTAAAATATTTTCCAAAATCTATTTGAAATTGGATATCATGCCTAAATAATCATACTTCAAGTTTAGTCTCTAAAGTATGCACTCGACCAGCCTTGAAGCAGGGGGCAATTTGTATGTAATGAAATTTTGTTAAATTTAAATCCGTGCGAAATTCAGATTATATTAAATTCAAAATATATTAATCTCAAACAAATATTGAAAATTAATATAATTGGATTAATCATTTAAGTCCAAACATGCATGGATTTAATTAAAGTCCAATTATTATTAGGTTAGTCCATTAATTTGAGCTAGAAATGACTAAGCCTACTTTATCAAGCCCAAGATGTCATCATATTAATTTGGGCTACAAATGACTAAGCCTACTTTAGCAAGCCCAAGATGTCATCATGTTCTATAGATCCAATTTGGTGCCACATGTCAAATGACAAGGCATGCAAAGTCAAGTGAAGGAGCCAATGAGACCATGCCACCTATCAAAATGATGCAGTAAATTAAAAGCCCATAAAAGATGGCATGTCACTTAACTCTGATTGGTCAAAGGAAGTTCATACTTATCAAGACCATGCCACTTAAATCTGATTGGTTAAAGAAAGTTCATATTTATCATGACTCTTTACTTCCTACAACTATAAATAGGGGCCTCATAATTCAGAAAAGACACCAATAAGTCTAGCAAGAAGCAAGAGAGAGCTCGTGGATCAAGCACAACAGATTTCTCTACAAATTCAAGATCAAGAGTTCAAGGTTCAAGAACAAACTCAAGATTTCAAGATCAAGAGTTCAAGGTTCAAGAACAAACTCAAGATTTCAAGATCAAGAGTTCAAAATTCAAGAACAAGCTCAAGATTTCAAGATCAAGAGTTCAAGATTCAAGAACAAGTTCAAGCTTCAAGATCAAGACCACAAGATTCAAGAACAAGCTGCAAAGCCCTTGGATTCAAGTACAAGTCAAAGATCAAATCCACCAAGTTCAAGATCAAGGTCGAAGCCCTTGAATTTTTAGTTGAAAAGGCAAATCAGAGGATTCATAGAGATTGTAACACTCACGTTGAAATCAATAAATCGATTATTGCAGTATTTTTCTTGTCTCAGTTATTATTTTCGGTCTCGAGAATTTTATTGTCCAACAATTAGATATTTGAAAATATTGAAGATAAAAATTGATCCTTTTTTTTTTAGGGTGGGCGAGGGGAATGCTAAATTGTGTTACTATTTTTACATTATTATTTCATTAAAATTCTTTAAATTGTAAACAATATAATATGAAAAAATCTGAAATATAAAAACTTGTTTTGTAATTACATAATTATTTTTACTCATATAAATTTGGATAAAGATGGGGATGGGGGAGGGTGGGAGGAAGAATATTAACAATCCAATATCTTTAAATTGTGAATAGTTTAATAAAAATAAATATTTTTTTCATAATTACATGATTGTTTTTATGTATAGATTTAATTAGTTAAGAGGTGGGGGAATTCGGGTGGGGGAGGATGGGTGGAGTGAAGGTATGTTAGAGGGAGGGAGAGTAGAACAAAGATTTTATTTATATATTTTTCTTAAAAAAAATTGAGGGTGTGGGTGTGGGTGTGTGTGGAGATGGAGTTGGAGGTGGGGGGTAGGGTGGGTGGGGGTAAAATAAATATTATTATTTTTCTTGTTTCATTAGAAATAATATGATAACTGTTTTTTTTTAAAGATAATATGATTTAACATGTTTGAATGAAACACTCAAATATAAAATAGTGAAAAATAATATTTTAATATATTATCCGCGAATCGCACGATTCGTATACTAGTTGATATGTTAAAAATAACAATTAGAGTAAAGTTATTTTTAAAATAGAGGACAACTAAATGTTAACTAGTAAATACAATTTTGATCATTTCTCCGTGGTAATTGCCATATTCAATTCAATGTCTTTGTAAAAATTTAATCACCTAATATACTCCTTTCGTTTTGTTTTAGTTGATCCTTTTTCTGAAAATATTTTTTTTAATTTAGTTGTCCCTTTATAAAATCAGGAGAATTTTATTATGTTTTTTCAATACTATCCTTAACATTAAATGACTAAACAAAGTATATTTACTCAAATTTATATTTTCAAAACATAATTAATGAAGCTAATTTGATAAAATAAATTTTTAATTAATATCTTTTTAATGAGTGTGTTAAGTCATAAGGGTCAAGTAATATGAAACGGAGGAGTATATCAAAGTAGTTAATGCAAAAATAAATTTAAATATTGAATTGTGAGCCATTTTTGCAACTCGTTTTCCTATTAGATTAGTCAAAACTACGCATGGAATCCCAGCTTTATGCCCTACCCTACGCGGTCCGTCACTGGTTAAATGCATCAAATCTGTCAAAATTCCACACAAAAAAAGGAGTGTATTTCCTCCTCCTCTCATGGCGATTCTCATCTTCTTCTTCGTCAGTTTTATTGCCTCATTTTCCTTCTCCTTACCTGAACATCATTTCCACTTTACCAAACATGGTCTTCGCCAGAATACTTCTTCACAATCACAGCAATACTTGGAAATCACTCGTCCATTGCCATTTGCAAATCTCGCCCCTTCCTGCACTTTTCATATCCTCACTCATGACTTCGGCAATACAATGGGTCTCCTTCCGGTCTCCGCCTCTTACTCTCCTCCGGCCAACTGCTCTTGGACCCATGTGTCTCTTCAGTTCAATGCTTCTTCCAAAGGTGCGCAATATGACCGTATCGCCGCCGTCTGGCTTGGCGGCGCCGAGATCCTCCGTACCAGCACCGCGGAGCCTACCAACGAGGGAATTTTCTGGACTGTTTCGAAGGATGTTACCAGGTACTGCTCCATTCTGGTCAACCAGAATATATCTCTATCTGTCATGCTGGAAAATCTGGTGAACGACATTTATACTGGTGTTTATCAGGTCAATATTAGTTTCCTGTACTACGATGTTAAGAAAAGGGATGTTTCCTTATCAAGTTATCTTGATTCTAATCGGAAACTGAAGTTGAAAAATGAAGTGCTTGTTAACAATTTGAGAAGTGAGTATGAACAACCGGCAGATTTGATATTACCAATATCAGGAAATGGGAGTGAAGGATTTTGGTTCCGAATTCTAAATGAATCTGAGTTGCATGGGCAGAGAGTTATTATTCCGAAGAATACATACAAAGCTGTGATTGAGATTTACGTATCATCTCACGGGTATGATGAGTTTTGGTACTCGAATCCTCCTGATTCGTACATACAAATGAACAATTTAACTACCAAGAGAGGCCATGGAGCGTACAGGGAAGTTTTAGTGAATATAGATGAGAATTTGGTTGGATCCCTAGTTCCATTTCCTGTTATTTTCACTGGTGGAATTAATCCTATGTACTGGGAGCCACTTGTTTCAATTGGGGCCTTCGATCTTCCTTCTTATAACATTGATTTAACACCATATCTGGGGCTTCTACTTGATGGCGAAGCCCATTTTCTAGGGTTTGGAGTGAATGATAGTATTCCATTCTGGCTTGTGGATGCCAATTTGCACCTCTGGGTGGATAACAATTGTGCGTTTCCCTGTAAAGTGCACACTAAAGCTCTTGCTTTCGGTACCCCTAAGTTCAAGATTAAGCGGTCTTCGAGTTTTCTTGGCCTTGATGGATCATTTGAAGTTGAGATGAAGAGGAAGAGTGAGATGTCTTTTTGGGTGAACTCAACTGCAGGATATTTGACTACTATAATTAAGCGAGAATTGAAGTTTAAGAGCAAAATAAACTTTTATCTAAACGGAACTGAGAAAAATATTAAGCAAAAAGTGAAGGAAGAGACAGAAGTTAGAGTGCTATCTGATAATGGTGGCACCATCTCTCAGACCAAGGTGAAGAGGAAATTTCCACTTACTATAATCTCTAAGACATTAGCATCGAGGGAGAATGGTACAACCTTGATGCTTTCTGATTTGGACCATGAATGGAAGGAGAAGAAGAAGTCGGACGGTGGTTCTTCAAGCTCATTGACAAATCGGCAGCATTGCAATGGGTGGATGGTTGTTCAAGATCACAATGTTATACATGGTGGGGCGACCACTCAACAAACTTATTCTTACTCGGATGATGTTGATTGCTATTCTCGAATCATTTCAGCTACCAATGGCAAGCTTGTGAATGACACTGCAAACAGTCTTTGTGCAGCAGCTCCTTTGAAGTTTGGTTCATTTTCTGCTTTGTGACACCCCGTTTGAAGAATCAGTTCTTGTCCAACGAGATCATCCCGTGTGTAACATTAGGGAATTTGATTCCAAATTTCTTGCCTAAGTAGTTAACCTGTACAATTTAGGTTTTGGTGTCGAAGGTGCAGGCTTCAATAAGGATGTGAAGTGTCTGGAAATATCAACTATTTTTGATGTAATGCTTTTTCTCTCTCTGTTTGATATGAACGTGAGTGTTGAGCCTTCATTGTCTTGTGAACTTGGGAGCCTGGAGGAGTCAGCGAAGTGAGTCTCTTAACTTGACTCTGTTTTCATAATTAGCTCCGAATATCGGTATTACAACATTTGGCAATAAATACGTCGTAGTCTCAAATAATTTGGAATTGATTATGTGAATTCTCATAACTCAACTATGTCATGATCATACTGAATAAAACTTGAAAATAAAATAATTTAGTGTAGAAATAATACTTCCTTGGTCTCAATTTATGTGAATTAGTTTGACTTGACACAGAGCTTAGAAAAGATTTTTTTTTTAAATTTGTGACCTAAAAATGTTTGTGTGGCCATAAATCATTTCATTAAGGGTAAAATAAACATTTTGAGGTTAAATTGTTATTAAACAAGAAAATGTGTCATTCTTTTTTAGACCGACTAAAAAGGAAAGTGAGTCATATAAATTGAGGCAAACAATAGTAAAAATATTAAAAATTCTGTATTAACTAGTACTCCCTCTTTTTTGGAATAAGTGAATTGTTGGGGTATTTATTGGTGTTTCAAAATAAGTGAATCATTGATTTTTTTTTTCAAATTTGCCCTTATGATTTGACAATCAATTAATTTTTGAAAAGGTACTACAAGGTCAATTTTTCTTTTTTTGGGGTAAAATTGAAAAGTTGTATTAAATTTATGTCTTTAATATTTTTTCCTTAATATGTGTGTCAAAATTCAACAATTTATTTATCATGAAACGGAGGGAATATTAAGTTTTCTTCAACAACGGTGGTTTTATTACTATCAACTACCAGTTGTTGTATCATTGGCATTCAGAGATGGCACTATGGGTGTGCGTCGGTCGATTTAATTCGATTTTATGTAATATCAATTTCGTTTATCAGTTTTCGATTTTTAAATATGCTAAATCAATAATCAACAAATAATTTTTTTTTAAATCGATTTTGGTCCTTAACTGTTCGATTTTCAATTTAACCGATAAGAAAATACGCATAAAACAAACATAAATTTGATGCAATAATTTTCAATATTGTGTAACAGTAACAACCAACATGGCATCAATAAGAACACCCACAAAATAAAAACAGTAGTAGCAATATGACATTTGTCTTGCAGTGCTAAATTTCACAAAATAAGAAATTCACCATTCTATCCACAAACTCTATAGTTGTTGTCGTTGCAAACCCTCACCGTTGATTTACCAGAGAGGAAATTGAAAATATTTAACTTTATCAGGTTATGGGTTTTCAGAAAATTGAATAGATTTATATAAACTAGTAGTAATTTAGTATATTTTTATCCAATAAGAAAATCAAAATCGAACCAATAACCCGATTAAAAGAATTTATAAAATCATTAAAAAAAAACGTTAACCCAATAACAATAAACCAATAATATTTTTATCGGTTCACTTTATTGATCGATTTGATTTTTACACACCCCTATAAAGACAATTTTTTTTTTTTTTTAAGTTGCCATTGTATATTTCATAAAGATCTGAAAATACATTAAAAGTGAGTGACTCAAAAAACCTACAAGCTTTGAAATTCATTTAGCAAAAAGAAAGGTACAACGAAAAAAAAGATTGAGACTGTCCAATTAGTTGAGATCTTTGGACCTCTAATTTTAAGTCATTAACACTAGGAATCTTTTAATCGTATTAGAAATTTTGTATATCAATTAGACGTAAAGAATTTTTTAGGTTTAAAGAAGCTAAATTATTTAATTTTGGATTTAAGGGTTTAATAGATAGTGAGGATAAATACAATTGATCACAATTTATAACTTTAAGATTGAGATATGGCAATTGATATTGCACAAAGACCCTGTAACACTCCAGATTTTCGCCTCTGAATATTTCTGAGTTTTGAGCTTACTGCCCAGGCTACGACTCACCTAATGAGTCGTAAGGTCTCCTTACAAGTCGCAGGGCTCGAGTCGTAGGGTGACCAGTGAGGTTGCCCATGTTTTCGTCTTGATCACGACTTAGGCCTCACGAGTTGTGAGGAGGGGTCACGAGTCGTAGGGTGTGACTCGTGACCAAACCAGTGTAGGTGCCCAAGTCACTGTTGTGGTTACGACTAGGATCCTACGAGTCGTAAGGTACGACTCGTAGGTTTAACAGTGAGGAGGCCCCATGTCTCTTCCCATACTACAAGTCGTGGTGGTGACTCGTAAAATGACGTCACTAGTCGTGACGTGAATTGTAGTCATCGAAGACAGTTTTTCTGGGGACACTTTGGTCATTTTTGTCTTTCTCCAATTGTGATTCACGACTTAAAAACACTTTAGGCTCTTATTATTACTCCAAAAGAAATCAAAATACACTTCCCTCTCTTAAAATTTCCAAGTCAAGAACAACTAGGGTTTCGCAAGGTTGATCATCTAAGGCTCTAAGACTAGTTTCTTCTCAATAACGCTAGGTATCTCAAACATGTAATTTCTTTCCTTAAACTTGTTTTCTCTAAAGGCATGGGTTTCATTGTTATTCATGTGGATTTAGATGTGCATGTCTCTACCCATACTACAAGTCGTGGTGGCGACTCGTAAAATGATGTCACTAGCCGTGATGTGACTATTAGTCACCAGAGACAATTTTTCTGGGGAAACTTTGATCAGTTTTCTCTTTCTCCAATTGTGATCCACGACTTAGAAACACTTTAGGCTCTTATTATTTTTCCAAAAGAAATCAAAATACACTTTTCTCTCTTAAATTCCCCAAGTCAAGAACAACTAGGGTTTCTCAAGGTTGATCATCTAGGGCTCTAAGACTGGTTTCTTCTCCATAACGCTAGATATCTCAGGCATGTAATCTCTTTCCTTAAACTTGTTTTCTCTAAAGGCATGGGTTTCATTGTTATTCATGCGGATTTAAATGTGCAATTGATTTGGGTTGAGGGTTTTGGAATGATCGTGACTTGAATTGGATTTTCATGGCTATAAATGCATTTGTTTATATTTTTTCTATGTATTTTGAAACCCGTTGGGGTGCATGGGTATGGTGAATGGTATGGGGCCGAGGCATTCCCCAATTTGATGATGTTTGTTTGGAATTTGGATTTGAAAATTATGTTCCCTCAATCCACTTGCATAATTGGCTTTGAAATCTGATTAATCACATGATTTGGCTTACTTCCCTAAACTATTGCATTTAATAAATGGTTTAACGGATAAAATAATTATTTTGGAAGGCCTTGTTGGACATGTGTTGAATTAATTATAAGCTACGGGGGTCGAGTCATTCCCCCAACTTGATATTTATAAACTCTGAGGGTTGAGGCATTCTCTCAATTTTACTTGATAAATCACGAGGGTTGGGGCATTCCCCCAAAACAATGAATAATTGGAATGACATAATGATATTAGCTTGCAAGCATAATTAGTATGACGATATCAATGGTATATACCATAGTAGATGATTCTTGGTTAATAAACGTGTAACACCCTGGGTTTTTGGTCCTTGAAATTTTTTTGACTTTTGAGCCTACTACCCAAGTAACGACTCATCTTATGAGTCGTAAGGTGTCCATACGAGTCATAGAGCCCAATCATAATGTGTCCAGTAAAGACTGACCTAACTTCTGCCTTGATTACGACTAGACGTAACGAGTCATATAGATTTGTAATGTCTCGTTATGTGCTTTCGTAAGTAACCTAGTGTAGGTGCCCAGGTCATTATGACTAGGACCTTATGAGTCGTAAGGTTCGTGTATGAGTCGTATAGTGAACTCGTAGGTCAACAGTTTGGATGCCTTGAGACACTGTCTTGACTACGAGTTAAGGGAATGACTCGTAGCCAGTTGTTACGAGTCGTAGGGTGACCCGTAATGACTGGGCAGTAACTTTCAGCACATTTAAGTAGGGGCATTTTTGTCAATTTTCTTTTTTCTTGCTTAGACCCCACGTCCATAAAACACCAAAAAGGGATTATTTCCAACACTTTGACATATCAAACACCCTATTAAACTCTCTCAAATGCCACACTCAAATACAAGGCTAGGGTTTTAAATAATTAGTCATCTAGGGCTCTAAGGGTGATTTCTTCTTCAAATTTCTTAGAGATTAAGGCATGTATATCTCTGCCTAAACTTGTGTTTTCATTATTGCATGAAGTGGTTTATGGTTTACATGTTTTTGATGTTGGGTTTTGAATGATGAGTTGAGGGTTTTGGATGTAAAATGTTTAAATGTTTTTTCTATGATTATTATGGATTTATTATACATTGAATTAATGATTGTGAACTCATTGGGGTGAATGGAAATAGTGAATGGAGTAGGGATACAAGGATTCCCTAAATTTACAAATAATAGAACTAGGGGTACAAGGATTCCTCCAAACAATTGGATTTTGGTATTGAAATTGATGAGAACCCTAATCCACTTGCATAATTGGTTTTGAAATGTGAATGATCAGTTGGCTTGGCCTATTTTCCTTAAAACTAATGCATTGCATAGATGAATAATGGATAAGAATGATCTTGAAAACCTTGTGGGGTACAAGGATTCCCCCAAGTGAATGAGTTTCTTGAAAACCTTGCGGGGTACAAGGAATCCACCAAGTTGATTTAATAATGGAGTCTGGGTGTACAAGGATTCCCCCAAGTGATGTCTTAATGACATTTGCTTGCAAGATTTAGTCTATATGAAGATACCACTTCATAATGCCTTAATAATTGACTCCTTGAATTAATAAATAAGTTATATGTTAAATGTTTTAATTGAGCTTAATGGGGGTTATGTAGCTAGTTGTGAGGGTGGAGGTCCAAAGGAGCCTGACATAGGAAACCCACATTTACTGACGTGAGGGTTGGTCTTGATGACCGGATGCTTATGTCACATTATATGTACCTTCATTATAAATGGTGTATGGTACGAGGATTCCCCAGTCTTTTATGATATCTCCAGTACGTGCGGCTAACACACACTGGGGCCTGACCAGGGGAAGACAACTGGATCCAAATATCCCGTGGGTAGTTTTATGATGGTCAAGATACACAGTCCAGGTTAATGTTTTAAAGTTCATGTTAAACATTGTTCCCTATCCCAACATCTAATATATGTGTGTGTGTGTGTGTGTGTACATGGGCATTGATTTTGGATTGGTTTTGGAATGATGACATTATTTTATCCCCTTATCCCTAAGTTACATGTTAGGGCTTAACCCGCTAATATTTTTCAGACACAGTATCCCCATGTGATGCAGGACACGGAAATGCTTCTGTTTTTTCTATGCAGTGATAGAATTTCGGGGTGTCAGCAGTTAGCTTTAAATGGTGAGCTTCCATTCTTTGGTAGAGCTTCATTTCATGGTTTTGCTATTCTCTTATGTCATAGACTATTCATATGGTTTCTTTTGGATATCGCCTGGGGTATGTTCCGACTTAGATTATATTAAGTTTTGTCGTAGATGTTTTGTGGATTACTGTGGATCGGGATGTGTTGAAATTATAAAATTCTTTTCTAAGTTTCCTATCTTGTTATATGTTCGAAACTCATCTGCTGCTAGTTGTAGTGTGTTATGTTAATCTGTGGTCTCCCGGTCCTCGATGGACTTGAGACACCCATCATGGCCAGTAACTTTGGTTTGGGTCGTGACAAAATAAGAATGTGTAAACTATTTTAATTGGTCTTATAGGGATTTTTGTAGCTGGCCATGAAAGTGGAGGTCCTGAGGGACTAATACTATGGGTGTCAAACGGGCCGGTTAAAACCGGTCCGAACCGGCCCACATAATTAAATCGGCCCGGTAAGCCCAAGGGATTTAGGGGTCCGGGTCCCGGTCCGATTAGGTTTTTGATTTGGGACCGGTTAACCCAACTCGATTTGGGCCCGCCGGATAACCGGCCTGGGCCAAACCGGTTAAGTTTTTTTTTTTTTTTTTTTGAAAATTCAGAATTTCACAAACTGAAATTAAAAACATAGTTTTAATACATTATTAATTTACTATCAATTATTATTAATTTATTATATTAAGTAGCATATGTTTTATACTTTTATTTAAAGTAGTGTATATATTGAATGGTATATATAGATGTGTGTATGTGTATATCTTCTAAATCTAAAGTAGTATATATTTAACGTATACATGTGTATATGTTTTATAAATTAGTATATAACTATATATATATATATATTGTAGTGTATGTTTTATTTAAAGTAGTGAATATATTGAATGGTATATATATGTGTGTATATATCTTCTATAGATGAGTATATTTAATGTATACGTTATGTATATGGATTATAAATTAGTATATAACTATATATATATATATATAAATAAATATTGTAGTATATATATATGTACTGTAGTATATATTTTATTTAAACTAGTACATATATATTGAATGGTATGTATATATCTTCTATAGACGTATATATTTAACGTATCCAAGTATATATGTTTTACAAATTAGTATATAACTATACAAATATATTATAGTATATTTCATTTAAAGTATTACATATAAATAGAATAGAGTGTATATATGTGAATAGATCTTCTATAGACGTGTATATTTAACGTATACATGTGTATATATTTTATAAATTAGTATATAACTATACAAATATATATTGTAATGTATATATATATTGTAGTATATCTCATTTAAAGTATTACATATACATAGAATAGAGTGTATATATGTGAATAGATCATCTATAAATGTGTATATTTAACGTATACATGAGTATATATTTTATAAATTAGTATATAACTATACAAATATATATTGTAATGTATATTTATTGTAGTATATTACTTTTAAAGTATTACATATACATAGAATAGAGTGTATATATGTGAATAGATCTTCTATAGACGTGTATATTTAACGTATACATGTGTAAATGTTTTATAAATTAGTATATAACTATGCAAATATATATTGTAATGTATATATATTGTAGTATATCTCATTTAAAGTATTACATATACATAGAATAGAGTGTACGTATGTGAAAAGATCTTCTATAGATGTGTATATTTAACGTATATATGTGTATATATTTTATAAATTAGTATAGAACTATACAAATATATATTGTAATGTATATATATTGTAGTATATCTCATTTAAAGTATTACATATACATAAAATAGAGTGTATTTATGTGAATAGATCTTCTATAGATGTGTATATTTAACGTATACATGTGTATATGTTTTATAAATTAGTATATAACTATACAAATATATATTGTAATGTATATATATATATATATATTGTAGTATATCTCATTTAAAGTATTACATATACATAGAATAGAGTGTATATATGTGAATAGATCTTCTATAGACGTGTATATTTAACGTATACATATGTATATGTTTTATAAATTAGTATATAACTATACAAATATATATTGTAATGTATATATATTGTAGTATATTAGATTTAAAGTATTACATATACATAGAATAGAGTGTATATATGTGAATAGATCTTCTATAGACGTGTATATTTAACGTACACATGAGTATATATTTTATAAATTAGTATATAACTATACAAATATATATTGTAATGTATACATATTGCAGTATATCTCATTTAAAGTATTACATAAACATAGAATAGAGTGTATATATGTGAACAGATCTTCTATAGACGTGTATATTTAACGTATACATGTGTATATGTTTTATAAATTAGTATATAACTATACAAATATATATTGTAATGTATATATATTGTAGTATATTAGATTTAAAGTATTACATATACATAGAATAGAGTGTATATATGTGAATAGATCTTCTATAAATGTGTATTTAACGTATACATGTGTATATATTTTATAAATTAGTATATAACTATACAAATATATATTGTAATGTATATATATTGTAGTATGTCTCATTTAAAGTATTACAGAAACATAGAATAGAGTGTATATATGTGAACAGATCTTCTATAGACGTGTATATTTAACGTATACATGTGTATATGTTTTATAAATTAGTATATAACTATGCAAATATATATTGTAATGTATATATATATTGTAGTATATCTCATTTAAAGTATTACATATACATAGAATAGAGTGTATGTATGTGAATAGATCTTCTATTCACATATACATGTGAATATATTTAACGTATACATGTGTATCTATTTTAAAAATTAGTATATAACTATACAAATATATATTGTAATGTATATATATTGTAGTATGTTTCTTTTAAAGTATTACATATACATAGAATAGAGTGTATATATGTGAATAGATCTTCTATAGACGTGTATATTTAACGTATACATGTGTATATGTTTTATAAATTAGTATATAACTATGTAAATATATATTGTAATGTATATATATTGTAGTATATCACATTTAAAGTATTACATATACATAGAATAGAGTGTATGTATGCGAATAGATCTTTTATATACGTGTATATATTTTATAAATTAGTATAGAACTATACAAATATATATTGTAATGTATATATATTGTAGTATATCTCATTTAAAGTATTACATATACATAAAATAGAGTGCATATATGTGAATAGATCTTCTATAGACGTGTATATTTAACGTATACATGTGTATATGTTTTATAAATTAGTATATAACTATACAAATATATATTTTAATGTATATATATTGTAGTATATCTCATTTAAAGTATTACATATACATAGAATAGAGTGTATATATGTGAATAGATCTTCAACAGACGTGTATATTTAACGTATACATATGTATATGTTTTATAAATTAGTATATAACTATACAAATATATATTGTAATGTATATATATTGTAGTATATTAGATTTAAAGTATTACATATACATAGAATAGAGTGTATATATATGAATAGATCTTCTATAGACGTGTATATTTAACGTATACATGTGTATATATTTTATAAATTAGTATATAACTATACAAATATATATTGTAATGTATATATATTGTAGTATATTTCATTTAAAGTATTACATATACATAGAATAGAGTGTATATATGTGAATAGATCTTCTATAGACGTGTATATTTAACGTACACATGAGTATATATTTTATAAATTAGTATATAACTATACAAATATATATTGTAATGTATACATATTGCAGTATATCTCATTTAAAGTATTACATAAACATAGAATAGAGTGTATATATGTGAACAGATCTTCTATAGACGTGTATATTTAACGTATACATGTGTATATGTTTTATAAATTAGTATATAACTATACAAATATATATTGTAATGTATATATATTGTAGTATATCTCATTTAAAGTATTACATATACATAGAATAGAGTGTATATATGTGAATAGATCTTCTATAAATGTGTATTTAACGTATACATGTGTATATATTTTATAAATTAGTATATAACTATACAAATATATATTGTAATGTATATATATTGTAGTATGTCTCATTTAAAGTATTACAGAAACATAGAATAGAGTGTATATATGTGAACAGATCTTCTATAGACGTGTATATTTAACGTATACATGTGTATATGTTTTATAAATTAGTATATAACTATGCAAATATATATTGTAATGTATATATATATTGTAGTATATCTCATTTAAAGTATTACATATACATAGAATAGAGTGTATGTATGTGAATAGATCTTCTATTCACATATACATGTGAATATATTTAACGTATACATGTGTATCTATTTTATAAATTAGTATATAACTATACAAATATATATTGTAATGTATATATATTGTAGTATGTTTCTTTTAAAGTATTACATATACATAGAATAGAGTGTATATATGTGAATAGATCTTCTATAGACGTGTATATTTAACGTATACATGTGTATATGTTTTATAAATTAGTATATAACTATGTAAATATATATTGTAATGTATATATATTGTAGTATATCACATTTAAAGTATTACATATACATAGAATAGAGTGTGTATGTGAATAGATCTTTTATATACGTGTATATTTAACGTATATATGTGTATATATTTTATAAATTAGTATAGAACTATACAAATATATATTTTAATGTATATATATTGTAGTATATCTCATTTAAAGTATTACATATACATAGAATAGAGTGTATATATGTGTATAGATCTTCTATAGATGTGTATATTTAACATATATATGTGTATATGTTTTATAAATTAGTATATAACTATACAAATATATATTGTAATGTATATATATTGTAGTATATCTCATTTAAAGTATTACATAGACATAGAATAGAGTGTATATATGTGAATAGATCTCCTATAGACGTGTACATTTAACGTATACATATGTATATGTTTTATAAATTAGTATATAACTATACAAATATATATTGTAATGTATATATATTGTAGTATATTTGATTTAAAGTATTACATTTACATAGAATAAAGTGTATATATATGAATAGATCTTCTATAGACGTGTATATTTAACGTATACATGTGTATATATTTTAGACATTAGTATATAACTATACAAATATATATTGTAATGTATATATATTGTAGTATATCTCATTTAAAGTATTACATATACATAGAATAGAGTGTATATATGTGAATAGATCTTCTATAGACGTGTATATTTAACGTATACATGTGTATATGTTTTATAAATTAGTATATAAATATACAAATATATATTGTAATGTATAAATTTATAGTATATTTCATTTAAAGTATTACATATACATAGAATAGAGTGTATATATGTGAATAGATCTTCTATAGACGTGTATATTTAACGTATACATGTGTATATGTTTTATAAATTAGTATATAACTATATAAATATATATTGTAATGTATATATATTGTAGTATATTTCATTTAAAGTATTACATATACATAGATTATAGTGTATATATGTGAATAGATCTTCTATAGACGTGTATATTTAACGTATACATGTGTATATATATATATATTGTAGTATATTTTATTTTACTTTAAAGTTTAAAGTAGTGCATATATATTTGTATGGTGCGTATATATGTGTAATTGTGTATATATGTATATATTTTTTAAATTCTAATGTAGTATATGCTATATATATAGTGTATATATATTGTTTAACATATTTATAATGTATATAGGTGGGTATATATAATGTATATTGAAAAAAAGTTTTTTTTTTTTTTATATTTTTGACTGGGTTCGACCGGTTTTTTAATTGGGTTTGACTGGGTTTAGGTGGGTTTGACCGGGTTGGGTTAAGTGTGCCGGGTTAGGGTGATTTTTGATTTTTTTACTATTGGGCCCGGACCGGACTGGCCCACTTAGACCCCAACCCGGATCCGGCCCGTCCTTCAACCCAGTTAAATAACATGGGCCGGTTTCGGGTTGGCTCGACCTGGCTCACTTGACAGCCATAACTAATACTGGAAACCTATGTTTGCCAATGTGGGGTTGGTATTAATGATCATGTGCATGTGCCACACTTTATACATATATTTGTATCCTGGATTGATATAGGGTCGGTGCATTCCCTAGTTTTCCTTGATACCTCTAGTTTGTACGACTAACACGTACTGGAGACCTTCCGGCGGGGGGAGCCGGACCTATATAGCCCATGGGTGTATTTTATGATGATTGAAGCTACACAACCTAGGTTAATGATTTATCTCTCGGGCTAAGCCTTGTTCTCTATCTTAACATATATATATATATGTATATATATATATATATGACTGTGTGCCTTGATTTTAAACTATTTTGGACTGATTTGATCACTACATTACTTTATCCCTTCACTAAGTTATAAACTAGAGCTCACCCCGCTAACTATCCTCAAACGTTGTATCCCCATACGATGCAGGGCCTGGAGATATTTACATTTCCTTATGCAGTGATAGGTAATTCTAGTTTATTCACTGGTCAGTCTTGAAGTTGTGAGCTTTCATTCTTCGAAAAGCCTATTATTTTAAGGCGTTGTTTCATTAATTTTTAGACTATTCCTTTGGACTCATTTTGGCTATGCTCGGGGGCATGTCTCGACTTAAATTGTTCTTAGTTATTAGAGTCTTTATGTATTACTGTGGATCGGGATGGTTGTTAAAATTATTAGATCCTATTCAGTTCTATGTTCGAAACTCAAGTCTATCATGTTATATGTTCGGAACTCATCCATTGCTAGTTGTATTATGTTTTGGTTGGCTAGGTTAATAGGGGTGGTGAAATACCCTGGGTTCTGTTCCTTGGAAATTCCTTATGTTTTGAGCTTCAGGACATCATACGACTTGGGGGTACTGTCATGTGAGAGGGTACAATTTGGGTGACTCTTAGTCATATGATAATCAGTGTGGTTTGGTTGGTTTTTATCCAAGGTACGATGGACATCATACTAGTCGTATGATAGGGTATAAGAGGTATGATGCCAAACTGTATGGTGTCCTATGTCTAGACTAGATGAATCAATCGTTGCATAGGACACCATACAGTTTGGTTAATTGGTACTTGATTTTGGTTTTGGAACCTATATGCCCCCACTGTGTTTGTTAAAATGCCTATGAGAATATTTTTATTACATAGTTGGACTTTCAATAAAAACTTTGCATGTTATAAAGTGGTAATGGAACCTAGATGGGTTTAAATGGTTTAAATGGTTAATTGGTCAGGCCTTGTTGGCTATGGTTTGGTTAAATGAAAGCCTTGTGGGTTACTTGGGAATCCCCTAAGAAAACTACATAATGAATATACTTGCTGGGTACATGGGAATCCCCCAAGCAAACTTAATAATATAATCTATGGGGATATGTAAATTCCTTAAAAAGTTGGCTAAGGACATTGCCTGCAAGCTATAATCTGTATGGCAATACCACTACTTATAGCCTTGGTTAATAATAAATGGAATGGTGGTTTGCTTGTATGTTAATGATTTTAATTGGGCAATAATGGTGGGTTTTGATAGCTAGCCGTGAAGGTGTGAGTCCAATGGATGAACACTAAAAACTCATGTTTTCCGACATGAGAATTGGTCATGGCGACCATATACTTGTAGGGTACATGGGAATCCCCTAATTTATATCTATAAATATGTATCATAGAGGGTGAAGGGTACACGGGATTCCCTGCCCCTATGATATCTCCAGTTCAAGCAGCTACATGCATCGGGACCCATTCAGGGGATAACACTGGACCCATATAGCCCGTGGGTGGTTCTGGGATGGTTAAGATACACATAACTATGTTATTATTTTTAAAGGCATGCTAATCCCAGTTCCCTTTCCCGATATGGATTATATATATTTATGTATAGATGGATGTGTATGCATATAGTGACTTACTTGGTTTTAAAAGTTGGCATTATTTTATCCTTATCTTGAGTGCATGCTAGTGTTCACCCACTAACCCATCTTCAGGCGCTGCATCCCCATGCGATGTAGGAACTGGCCATACTACACCTGCTCAGTGATCATTTTTGGGATCAGTTTATGTTAGATTGAAGTGGTGAGCTTCCATACTTCAGAAGGCTATATTTTATGTCATAGATGTCTTTACTTAAGTCATTTCATAGACTTTGATTTTGGTTATGGTCGAGGTCATATCTCAATCTGATATTGTTTTACTTTCGGATAGAGGCTTTGTGTGACTACTATGGGTTGGTATGGGCAGTGTCGGTATTGTTGTCAGCCTTGTAATTGGTATTGGTATTGGGGATGACACCGTTGGATTGTATTTGATTTATGATTGTTCCATTTTGTTATGTTATATATATTTAGATTTCCTCCGATATGGCAGATATGGAGATTATGGTTGGGTATTGGGGGTGGTCTCCCATCCGGTTGGGGTTGAGGCACCCGACATGGCTAGGCCCTAGTTCGGCTTGTATCAAATTAGTATCAGAGCTCTAGGTTCATGGTCAATTAGTAGTCCACAAATCTATGTAGAGTAGAGTCTCTTTTAAGGGTGTGTAGCGCACGACACTCATAAGAGAGGCTACAAGGCATTTAGGAATATTTCTCTTTCTTTTGTTCTGATTTTAAGTTGTAGAGTCTTAGGTCTTGAAATTTTCTCCAATTCTTGTTTGTTCACTTTTTAGATCATGTCTCGATGATCTGATACACACGAAAACTCCTATGCCCCAATTGGGAACGATGTTGATAGGACACGCTCTACTCATGGGATCCATACTCAGTCTAGATGTTCAGTTTTTGATTATCCTAGAGTTCCATTGGTTCCCTCTAGTCCTCCTTAGGCTGGCGTGATAAATGTTGAGTTTTGTTAGTCGATTCATATGATTGCTCAGTTGGTGGCTTCTCAGGCTGAGCATGGTGCAACTGTTACTCCATCTTCTGGGGTCACAAGGGTTTTCCAGTTCAAAAGGATGAGCCCTTCATCTTTTACTAGTGTTAAGGTGGAGGAGGATCCTCAGGGTTTTCTTGATAAGATGGAAAAGATTTTTAGGGTTATGCATTCAAAGAATGTGGAAGGGGTAGAGCTTGCTGCCTACCAGCTGAAGGATATAGTGTAACAATGGTATGAGGAATGGGATCGAAGAAGGGGTGATGTTGGTGAGTCATCTCTGTGGGAGCTTTCTCTGATGCATTTTTGGACCGCTTCTTTCCTCAGGAGTTGAGAGAAGTGAGAGCAGAGGATTTTTTTAATTTGAAACAGGGGAAAATATCGGTCAAAGAGTATGCCTTAAAGTTTTACCAGTTATCTCAGTATGTTCCAGAGACGGTGTCTGATTGAGGGCCCGGATAAGAAAGTTTTCTTTGGGACTGTCTCATGAGTTGATCCTTGAAAGTAAGGTTGCCTTGCTGATGATCAAGGAGGCAGATGAGGAGAAGAAAAAATAGGCTGACATAGGGGAAAGGCAGGGCAAGAAATTTAGGTTCTCTAAGCAGGGTGGTGGCTAACAGTAAAGTGGTAGAGATGGTGGTACATGGCTGAAGTAGAAGTGGAGGAGTTTTGGTTCTTTATCCACAACTAGTGCTCCTTACCCGAAGTCGTTGGGTGACAGGCGTTACCAGGGTACCGATAATTTTAGGGCGCAGGGTGACCAATCTCAGGATAGTGGGGCTCAGTCGGCTTTATCATGTCCTCCTTGTAGGTTCTATGGTCGTTTGCAACAAGGTTTATGCGATAAAGAAAGGGACAGGTGCTTCAAATGTGGTCAACCGGGGCACATGCTTAGAAATTGTCCTGCTGGTAAGGTTGATTTGGGGGCGAACAAGGTTCCAGTTGCGTCATCTTCAACTTCAACACCAAAGGGTGCAACTTCTAGTTTCGGCACTAGTCGGAATCGTCTTTGTGCACTCATTACTTGGAAGGAATCTGAGGCATCGCTTGATGTCATGACTGGTACGTTGCAAATTTTTTCTCATGATGTGTATTGTTTACTTGATTCGAGGTCCACTCTCTCTTATGTGATCCTATATGTGGCTGTGTATTTTGATTTTGGTCCCAAGGTTATTTCGGGACCTTTTTCTATTTCTAACCCGAAAGGTTACTCTGTGATTGCTAAAAGAGTCTATGGAGGGTAAGGTATCTCTTGGTAGTAAGAAAACCTTGGTGGATTTGTTTGAACTGGATATGGTGGATTTTGATGTCATTCTAGGGATGGATTGGTTGCACTCGTGCTATGCGTCCTTAGATTGATGGACCCAGAAGGTTGTATTTAAGTTCCCTGATGAGTGATGTACTATAGAAATAACCACTTTCGATGCTTAAAATGAGGAAAATATGCAAGTTTCTGAGGCCTTTTTGTTAGCTATGATCCATTTTGGGTATGTTTTACTGGAAAGCATTATTTGAATGATAAGTTCGTGAAAATGGTGAAAAAGGTGTTTTGGCTACTTTTGGAGTGATTATGGATGATGAGGATATTTTCCGGCTTTATCATGATCAATGCATGTTTGAGATTCAAAGTAGAGCTGAAAAATTAACTCCCTACACCTACTATGTCAACCTATGGACCACATGTTCACCTACGGACCGGAAGTAGACAAAGCGGGTACCAGAAAGTCCAAAATCCCGAGAGCTGAATTGCAGGAATTTTCCTATTTGGTACCTGTGGTTGGTACCTATGCCCGGAGCAGACTGCAGGTACAACCCAGGGCCAAGACCAAACCGCAGGTACAGGAAACGGGTGACCACTAACCCTGTTTTCTCCTATTTTGTTCGGGCTTAGTTTTTAGGGTTTTCTCTTGTACTATAAATACCCCTTATGTACTTTTTAGTAGAGGTTCGACACGTTTAATACTTAGAAACATATTTTGATTTCAAGATCCATCTTTGATCTTAGGATTCCATTTTGTTGACTTTGATTGATTATTCAGTTTACAGTTGTGGGTTTTCTTTCATCTTATCATTGTGATTTTATCTTTGCTTTCCAACATGAATGTTATTGATTTCAGCACAATCATGAGTGGCTAAAACGTATAACTAGGGTTGTGGAAACCCTGGAAAATTGACGGAGTAGGGTAGGTGCGATTGTTGACAGGAACTAATACCCATGGCATGCATTGCTTTATCTTCGATATGATTGATTTCTTAGTGGGTGCACACATTAGGAACTTGCCTAGATATTACTACTTGCTCTAACAAAGGGGTAGTACCTAGAAAATGATAAATAAAATAGTAACTTAGAGAGTTAATAGTCGATCCGTTGCCGCACAATGGTATATGTGAATTATTATCCTTCATATCATAACTTGAGACTCAAAAGGTGATAGTTAACCGGGACCAGGGTAAGGGTTAGTAACACGACACTCTGACACTAAATAGGTAAAAGGTGAAATCCTCCTGCTTGTCCAAAAGACTGTAGGAGGTACATAACTTATCGATTCTGCATGCAAGGTATTGAGTTGGTTCAATAATACTCATAAACCTAAAGAGTTGAGATGCCAGGGGGAATACAATCCTATTGTTCACTTACGATTGATTTTTAACCAAGTTAATACTGTTCTATGTTCGAGACTACTACAAACAAATCTCCCCATTTACTTTCCTATTTTGCCCATAAAGTGTAACCACTGAGATCGGCCAAATCACATGATCCCTTGGGATTCGACCACAACCTTAGTTGGGTTATTATATCTTGACAACGATCATACCATATAAAAGAAGGTGTTTCTTGGACGTCATAAAGAAATTAGCGCCGTTATCGGGGAACACAGAGTTAATTTGTGGATTGAGGTTATTGTAGTTTTTGGGTTTTTAGTTCTTCTTTTTCTTCTTAGTGAGGAATATGGTGGTGTATGCCTAGCATACAGAGTGGAGGCAATCTGTTACTCCTAGTGAATTCAAATCCAGAGAGGATTCTACAAACAACTGGTAGGATGTCTGAGCTAAAAAGAGTTGATATTCCTAAAGGAGTTCGTAATATTGTACCTCCTGTCGAAAGAGTACAAAATATTGTTGATCGTCAGACTGGTGAGCTTTGAGATCAAATTAAAGCTGAAAGGAGAGCAGAGAAAGAAGCTCAGAGGATAGCTATGGATGCAGATCTAGATGAACAGAGACAAGTAGCAGTCCACCAAGCAGCCTCGGTGGGAATCAGAACATAGCTAGAGATGCCCGTGTTCAAGTTATCCCAGCATATCAGTATATGTAGCCATACTTCAATGATGAGAAAGATATGGGATATGTTGAGATTACAGAGAATAGAGTCATAGTGCCTCTTGTCTTGTTTCCAGGCATCAAATTTGACATTACGAGTGCCATGATCCAACTTCTAAATTTGAAAGGGGTGTTTGCAGGATTTCCTACTGATGATGCAAACTTACACCTTGCAAATTTCCTTGGAATCTGTAACTCATATACCAACCAGGGGTAAATCAGGAAGCACTTAGACTGAGGCTTTTCCCCTTCCACTTATAGGAGAATAATCTTTATGGTTAAGGGATATGCCAAGAGGCTATATCACGACTTGGACGAGTTGTGCGGGTAATTCTTAAACAGGTTCTTCCCTCCATCAAGGATGTTGCAACTTAAGAATGAGATCTATAATTTCAGGTAGTTGCTGTCAGAGTCTATGTACGAGGCTTGGTTTAGGTTTAAGAAGAAGCTAAACTTGGTGCCCAATCATCAGTATTTAGGGAAAAACTTATCAGAGATATTCTAAAGAGCCATGAACATTAGATCCAGAGAAATGACAGGCACCATCTCTAGATGAGAATTTATGAGACTACGTTGGGAGGAAACTTCAGAGATGTTAGATCGAATCTCACTCACTAACCGAGGGTGGAAAACTCGAGAGCCTGAGAGAAGATATGGTACTTATGCTATTAGTGCCTCCTGTGACCAGAGAGAAGATGATGATACAGTAGCACAAGAAATTGCATTACTAAGGACTGATTTAGGGGTGCTAGCAAAGCAATTTGCGACAATGAATTTTGAGAAAATAATTGCAGTAGCAGCACAGGGGTCAGCTTCCAAAGCATATGAGTGTGGATTTGAAGAGGAAGTTAACTATATAGATAAAGATAGTAGAAAGACCCTCACTTCCACCAATGAATAGCACTATAAGGTGTATAAAAACCTTCAAACATATATCACCAATGTAAGATCAAACCACTCTCTTAGGTGACCCAAAGGACTCGCACTTCCTCAAGCACACCTTTCTTGCCAAATAACCCAATACAAGTGAAAAAATAATTCCAAATGTATTCAAGGTCCAAGTTTCAGTTTTCCTCTCTTAAGGAGAAAGATAAGACTACAATCTACCACTAAGATTACAATATAAAAAGGCACTCAATTCATTATCTCAAAAACAGGTGAAAATAGAAGGCTACTTATCTATTTATACTATTACATAACAACTATAAAAAATGCCCTTAATGAGGGCTAGGCAAAGGGGTGCCTCTTGAGTGTTGAAATATAGGGTATGAAGTCAACTTTGCCCTTCACTTGAGGCGCCTCTTGAGTGTATAAGTCCCTTCTCTTTTCTTATCTTGACCAAGGCTTCAAAATGCTCCAAAAAGGTCTTTAATTGCTTGCCAATTCCGATGCTTGAACCTTGGACAATAGCTTGTACTCTTGGTGCTCCTTGTGCTTGTATCATCTTCTCCATCTTGAAAGGAATTTCTTCTCAAATTCAGATCTTGCAAAACCAAAGAGAGAAGAAAAAAACACACAATCCTCTTGGTAGGGAGGGGGGGAGGGGGTAAACATTAGTACCACAATTACATCATAACTCTAAGGTGTTTCATATTTAACATACATCCATGCATCCTTGGTATTTGGCATGAAAAGCTTGGCATAAAGGATACACATGAAGTGAATGGAATCAACATTAAAATGTAATGACCATGAACTAAAACCATACCTCCCACATCTCAAAGGTATTCCAAGGTCAAAGGGAAGTAGTAAACAAGGGTATAGGTTGAGGTTAGCCATTCCTTTTACTAGAAAATCATGTTCACAATTACCCAAAATAATCACCCTTAAGAGAAAGATATCATTCAAGACTAAAGAGTTGTGGTCTAAATATCCCTTCCTAGGAACAAGCACACCTTTATTCACAAGTTTGCCAAACAAATAATCATCATGAACAAGACTAGTGGCATAGTTTTCATCACACAAGCTAAAAGGTTCAAGTTTCATATCATGATCAACATCACAAGAATGAGCACCAACTTGAAGGCCTTCAATTCCATAATTCACATATTCAAGTAGTGGACTTTACGTAGGAGCACATTGATTATGATACAAATTAAGAGAGATATTAAGAGGAGAAACATGCAATCCCTATGTCAAGAAAACCCGAGACCAACACACTAGAGGGTACATAACAATATTTCAAGCTCAAAGAAGGGTAATGAGTAGCTTTAAGAGTAAGTTGATCATTGTTCATAACAAAAAAACTACTAAGGAAAAGTGTATGCATTTGTAAACCTGAAACTACTTCACAAGACACTAAATCACACCATTTTGAATTCAAGAAAGTGTAGAGAGTAGTGAAGTCACCTCGGGTAAGGCTTGGGCAGTCCACTTTTTTGGCGTTCTTGGTCAAAGGAGTCTCTAGTTCATTTCTCATGCTTTCATGTAGAACTCTTTTTGGATCCTTCTTGATTATCACTTCATCTAGTACTTGCACATAAGAAGAATCAAATCTAGGCAAAATGCTAGCTTTTGGGTTAGGAAGTGACAAAGGTTCTTTGTGGACAATATCCACAATCAAGCAATTTTTTTCCTTTTCTACTTCACTACCCGTGGTTTCACGTTCTCTCTATTCTTTTCTTCATATTTTTCTTGTACCTCAATATTAATATTCTCTCCATCTTGAGGCTTGGCCTCATTCTCTTTGGGTTCTAACTTATGGAAAGGAGTCATTGGATTTTGTGAAGTATAGGATCTTTGGACTTGAGGTGTTTGGATTTGTTAAGGTAGCCTTTGGTCAAGTGAGTTTGGAACTTGGTACTTCAGATTTTGAGGTAGCATTTGAGTACCAAGTCCCTTTTGTTGGACTTGGTTCAATTATTGGTGTAATGGTCCTTGGACCTCTCGGGTTTGGGGACTTTGGACTTGATAGCTTGGGTTTTGTGGAAGCTTTGGTGGACAAAGTCAATCAACTACCGCTTTCATTCTAATCACGTCACCCTTTATTGATCCCACATAACCTCTCATATCTCCCACATCCATTCTTACTTTTTCCAAATCATGTGATAAAGCATCAAACCGAGCTAACAAAACTCCCATAGCATTATTTTCCAAAGGTCGGGATGAAGAACCCTCGGGATCCATGGTCAAATGTACCTAATAAGAAGGAAAAAAAAACAGCAAAGGAAAACCTACAAAACAAGCAAACAAGTTAGTTCAAAAGCCTCACCACATTCACACTCGAATCTCACCTCACACTTGGTCTCACAAGTGTTGAAGACGTGGAAATACTTGGCAAGTGAATTAAGTGGTGAATAAGACTTTTTCTGGAAGCGATTTTTGTTTGATAAGACTCAAATAAAATAATGCACGGACTTGAACCAACAAACTACTATGAATTAAAAATGATAAAAGCATACAAAAATCGAAGACACGAAAGAAACAAACTCTAGACTAATTACCAACCTAGTAGGTACTTACTAGTTTGCTAATTAGTGATAGACTTAACTCAAAAGAAACTACAATCAAAATTAGAAACAAAGAAAATCTACTTAGGAACTCAATTTGGCCGATTGGCTAGTGATGATGTGCCATTCAAAGATTGGACGTTGAACTTAAAACATTTTCACTCCCAAAATGTAAATCTCGGCCTAACACTCCTTTGGAGAAGAAGGGTGAAGATTTGAGGGGGAAATAACAAGTTTTGGATCCCTTTTAAGCCTTCAATTGAAATTAAAAAACAATGGCCCCCCCTTTGTATTGGATTGTACTTGAATTATTCCTTTTGTCTCTTCTTTCTTTTGGATGAATATGAATATTCCAAGGAATATTCCTTTACCTACACCAAGTACACTCTATTTCTTCTCCTTTTTTGGGTCAAACACACTCTTTGAAAATTCTTCCTTAGCAAGACTTGATGAACTTGGAAGAACAAGATGAATATTTAAGAGTTGACCAAAGTTTGACCCCTAACCGAATTAACACCAATTTCGGATTTTCTTGTAGATATAGGTTCCTTAGGACAAGGTGAACTAAAATATCTAAAATTCAGCAACAACCCATGTCCAAAATCCAAAAACCCACACGGATCTAAGCTCAAAAGCTTCAAAACACCATATCCATAGAGGTTCTTAGCTCAAACTCAACCAAACCTTGTTCTGAGTGTAGATATAGACTCCCTAAGTGTTAGAGAACAAGAATCTAACACAAGAAACTTCCAAAACAAAGTAAAATCATGTAGATCTAAGTTTTTAGGTTTGGATCTACAACACAACACAAGACAACACACAATTTTTTTGAGATTTTTGGATTTTTTGACTTTTTTTTTGTGAGATTTTTCTTAATAAGGACACTAAAATCATGATTTAGGGATGTAGGAATAACCCTAACCAAGGCTTTAATACCAAATGCTAGCCTAAAGGACCATCAACTCACGAAATTAAATAGACCCTCACTTCTACCAATGAATAGCACTAGAAGGTGTATCAAAACCTTTAAATACACATCACCAATGTAAGATCAAACCACTCTCTTAATGACCCAAAGGACTCACACTTTCTCAAGCACATATTTCTTGCCAAATAACCCAATACAAGTGAAAAACCAATTCCAAATGTATTCAAGGTCCAAGTTTCAGTTTTACTCTCTTAAGGAGAAGGAGAAGACTACAATCTACCACTAAGATTACAATATAAAAAGTCACTCAATTCATTATCTCAAAAACCGATAAAAATAGAAGGCTACTTGTCTATTTATACTATTACATAACAAATATCAAAAATGCCCTTAATGAGGGATAGGCAAAGGGGTGCCTCTTGAGTGTTGAAATGTAGGGTATAAAGTCAACTTTTCCCTTCACTTAAGGCACCTATTGAGTGTATAAGTCCCTCCTCTTTTCTTATCTTGACCAAGGCTTCAAAATTCTCCAAAAAGGTCTTCAATTGCTTGCCAATTCTAATGCTTGAACCTTGGACAATAACTTGTACTCTTGGTGCTTCTTGTGATTATATCATTTCAAGTAGGTGAATCTGCTTTGGTTGGACCTGATGTATTGTTTGAGTCTATGGAGAAAGTAAAGTTGATTAGAGAAAGGTTGAAGATAGGTTAGAGTCGTCAGAAGTCATATGTAGATGTTAGAAGAAGAGACCTTGAGTTTGAAGTTAATGATTTGGTGTATCTAAAATTTTTTCCCATAAAAGGGGTGAAAAAGTTTGGCAAGAAGGGGAGGCTTAGTCCCCGGTATGTGGGCCCCTATAGAATCCTAAGTCATGTGGGAAGAGTAGCCTATGAGCTGGATTTTCCCATAGAGTTATCAGCTTTGCATCCTATCTTTCATGTCTCCACGCTTAAGAAACCATCGGTGATTCCATTGTAATGGATCCTTCAGAGAGCCCAGATATCCCGACAAGTCTTTCATTTGAAGAGATTCCAGTTGAGATTCTAGACTACCAGAACTGTAGATTGAGGAACAAAGAGGTTCCCTTGGTCAAAGTGTTATGGCTAAACCAGTCACTTGAGGGTGTTACTTGGGAAGCCAAGGCAGATATACGATCCAAGTACCCGCACCTTTTCTCAGCAAGTTCAGATCAAGCCAAAGGTACTATTGTTCCTTAATTCTGCCGCTTTTCCAATTAATGTTTTAGCTATATAGCTATTCTTAATATAAGTTCTTGCATTCTTTGAGGTATTCAAGAGTTTAGAATGATTTAGAGTCAGTTTAACAAGTTGTTTCAGCTGTGCATACTCAATTTTTTCCGTATTCTTAGCCTATCTAGAGACATTCTAGGACGAATGTTACCAAGGGGGATATATTGTAATAACTCAAACTTTTCCTTAAGCCTAATTTCATCTCTAGAAGGTTAAGGAATGATTTCCTAAGTGAGTAACGTTTAAACCATATAGAGTTTCCCTAATTTCAACTTTTTATCATATGGGAAATTTAATTAGCTTTCCAACGATATAAGATCCGCCCAAATCTAATAACCGGAAAAGAAGTTATGGCTAATCTAAGTTCTAGTCTTAAAACATCATCATTTTAGTATTTGGCGCATCACGGAGAGGGTCTATTTAACAATTGTCAAATTTCAGTGGAACTCCGCAATAGTGGCGCATTGCGGAGGACCCCAATTTCCCAATAGTTAATTTCCATTGGCCTAGCATGATTGTGATGCATCACACTAAAGTTCCAGGTCCTAACCAGTGGGACAACGCGATGGCTCCGCGTCGCGGTGACTCCCATATTCCTATTTGTCAATTTCTAGTGAGCCACCGCGATAGTGGCGTGTCGCGGTGGCCCATAAAGTCTGGTTTCCAATTTAATTTTTTCAACTTCGTACAGAAGTTAAAAAGGGCACTTTGGACATTTCCAATCCTCTTAAATCGTACAAACATCAGAATTAAGGTCACTACAAGCATCATATGAGATTTTTCTCAAGATTTCCCTCAACCAAAAATCCTAAGCATCCAAATCCTCTTCTAAGAATCTCAAGGGTTCACTATAAATTTTCTAAATTGAGTCAAGATTCAAGGTTACCAAGTCAAAAGATTCAAGAGTACGAATATTGTCCCAAAAGCTAGAGTTCATCCAAAGCTTCTAATTCAAGGTATGTGGGGTTTGAACAAGGACACTCCTTTCGTCCTTATGCCCAAAAGTTGTTTTAATTACAAGGATTTATAGTTTTACATGTTTTCTTATGAAATTAAAGTATGGGTTTATACCCTAGGTTATTATTTCTTGAGGTTATAATGGTTTCAATGTTTTAAAAATTGAAGTACATAAGTATGTTGAGATTGCAATGCATATTGCTGAAAATTTCCAGATTTCTATATGATTTATGAATCTTTATGATACCTAGTATGCATTTTAATGCGTATTAACTTGAGATTGAATTATGGGTCATTAAGCCCTACTTGATATTTCAATTTTATGAACTTTTGTGCTATAGGCACCCATGATTTGAGTATTTTGAGATTATTGAGAAAGTTTTGACCTTGATGGTCATAGTAGCTTTGAAATCCACTTTACTAAATGAGATTACAGATTTTATATTTGGATTCTTTATGAACCATGAGATCACTTTAAAGTGGATTTCTATGAGATGAGCGTAGCTAACTAAAGGGAGTAGTACTTAGCACCGAGTTGGGTAAGTTACTATGATTTCATACCCCAGAACTACGTGCCACCGTAGGATTGAGATTTATGGGCCCGAGGCTGAGATAGTGATCACTAAGTTGAGGTTATACTCCCTGGCAAGAGTATGACTCCTCTCCCCAACGTGAGGTTTCTTCCTTAGGAGGACAAAACATTGGACTCTATGTAGCTCGCATGGTTTATGTCGATTAAGAGAACCTCCCTAATAGTAAGATTTTCAGAGTAGCTTCTTAAAGTATAAATTTTCCCTTGAAGAAAGTAGTTTTCCCTATTAGTAAGAGTAAATAATCAGTTTCTAAAGTAAAGTATGCTCCTTGAGATGAGTTTTTTACTTAAGGCTTTGAAAGATTCCTGATCAATAAAGATTTTTAGATATTCTGTGTAAAGGCTCACAAACTTATTTAATTGATGTTTTACTTTAGATTTAATTTTAAAATTTCACTCTTAGCTCTCAAATATAGAGGTGAGAACTTTACTACTTAGTCTATATGTTTTGAGAACGAAATAGAAATACAGATTTCAGAAATAGTATCTTGACTCATGAGATTTATACTATGTGTTCCATTATTCATAATTTATGAGATATACATTTGTGAGATTATTCAAGCTATGTGAGTCAGTTAAATCAGCATGCATGATTTTATAAAGATTGACGATATTATTGTTTTAAGTATTGCATACACCCCCATATACTCAGTACATCCTCAAAGTACTGATCCACATATACATCTGTGTGCTACATTGTCTCATAATGTAGGTTCAGGTGCTCAATCTCTGCAGCGACAATGATCTTTGAGTACCCTTATCTACACATCAGCAGTTGGTGAGTCCTCACGGTTCGAGGACCTATATCTGTAGTTTTTCCTATTTTTATGGTGTTTTGAGTATTACTTTCATCTCAGTTCAAGTCAGTTGGGGTCTGTCCCAATGGCTCTCTAGTTTTAGTAGTAGAGGCTTTGTCAGACTAGACGATCAGTGGTGTTTTAGACTTTTCAGTATTGTGGTATTCAGATAGTATTCTTTTGTTATTTCAGTTGAGATATGATTTGACAGTACTTCTATTTTGGGTTGTTTGTCGTTAGAGTAATCTATAAAACTAGTAGCAGGCTCAAAGGGTTAGCTTAGTCTACTTGTAGCCTTAAGCATCGTGTGGCATCTCGGGATGAGATTTTGGGGCGTTACAATAACCCCCGAGCTTTTAGTGCTCTACTTTAACTCTTTGATAATTTTGACATTGGGTTACAAATTCTGTAATGTTCTTCTTCATGTCACCCCACCAATACACTTCTTTTAAATCATGATACATTTTAGTTGACCCAGACGGTTGGAATACCTTTAATGATGTGCCTCTGTCATAATCCTCTTTCTTAGCCCATCTACATTAGGCACGCATAATCGGTTTTGGCATCGATGTACTCCCTCTTTTGTAAGCTCAAATGCCTTTGTCATACCACATTGTACAATCTCCTTAAGCTGTAATAGAATAGGATCTGCATACTACTTCTCTTTCACTTTAGCTACTAATGAAGATTCTGTTGCGTTATGCACAATAAGCCCCTTATCTGGAGTTTCAAGAAGGCGAACCCCCAAGTTGGCTAGTTGGTGTAGATCTTTAGTTATCCCTTGTCTTTAAATAGACATAAGTTCTTACCATGGCCTTAAAACTTAACACATAACCTACTACATTTGCTTTTCCCGGATGATACAAGATATTAACATCATAGTCTTTTAATAGTTCAAGCCACCTCCACTACCTTAAATTTAGGTCCTTCTGATCATAGATATATTGAAAACTCTTATGATCAGTAAATATGTTAACATGACTCCCATACAAGTAGTGGCACCATATCTTTAAAGCAAATATAACTACTGCTAGCTCAAGATCACGTGTAGGATTATTTTTCTCATGTGGCCGCAATTGTCTTAAGGCATATGATATTACTTTACCATGATGCATTAACACACACTAAGCTAATTCTTGAAGCATCACAATACACTATATATCCTTCTGTGCCTTCTAGAAGTACTAATACAGGTGTAGAAGTCTACTTATTCTTTAGACCATGGAAGCTCCATTCACATGCATCATTCCACTGGATCTTGGATGCTTTGTGAGTTATCTTTGTTAAAGGCGTAGAAATTGAAGAAAAACCTTCAACAAACCTTCTATAATAACCTGCCAACCTAAGGAAACTATGAATCTACGTAGGCGTTGTAGGTCTTGGCTAGTTCTTCACAATTTTTATCTTTTGAGTATCAATCTTTATTCCTTCATTATATACAATATGACCCAAGAATGCCAGATATTGTAACCAAAACTCATATTTAGAAAACTTTGCATATAACTTACCATCATGAAGAATCTGTAATACCTATCATAAATGACTATCATGGTCCTTCTTTGATCTCGATTAAATCAAAATATCATCTATAAAGACTATCACGGACACATCTAAGAATGGCTTGAACACCCTATTCATCAAATTTATAAAAGTTGCGGGTGCATTAGTTATCCCAAAGTACATGGCCAAAAACTGGAAATGACCAGCCGTCTTAGGTATATCATTCTCTTTGACCCTTACTTGATGATAACCCGACCTCAAATCAATCTTTAAACATCGGCGCCTTGTAACTAATCCAATAAATCATCAATTCTTGGAAGGGGATATTTATTCTTAATAGTCACCTTATTCAGTTGCAGTAGCCAATACACATTCTCAATGAGCCATCTTACTTACGCACAAATAACACTGGTGCGCCCCGAGGGGACTTTCTAGGCCTTATGAATCCTTTCTCTAGCAAGTCTTTTAATTTCTCTTTCAACTCTTGTAATTCTGGTGGGGCCATTCTATACGGAGGAATTGAGATTGGTTGAGTACCTGGAATCACATGAATACCAAACTCTACCTCTTATTCTAGAGAAAAAACCTGGAAGATCTTTGGGACATACATTGGGAAATTCATTTACCACTAGAATAGTTTGAAGAGTTAGTGGCTCCATATCTGTATCCTTTACTCTAACTAGATGATATATGTAACCCTTGGAAATCATACCTTTTACCTTAAAATAAGAAATAGATTTGCCTCTTGGTGCACCAATATCACCCCTTCAATCAAGGATTGCCTCTCTTGGAAAATGGAAATACACCCTCTTAGTTCGACAATCTACTGTGGTATAACAAGAAGCCACCCAGTCCATACCCATTATAACATCAAAATCTACCATTTCTAACACAACAAGATCAACCATTAAATCACGACAAAAAATAGTTATTATACAGTTTCGATACACTCTTCCAGCTATAATAAATTCACCAATCGGTATAGACACTTCAAATGGCTTACCTAGTAATTTCGGTGTTCTTTTGAACTTTCTAGCAACCAATGGAGTGACATATGATAATGTAGAACCCAGATCAATTAATGCATATATATTATGCATAAATATGGACAATGTACCTGTAACCACATTTGGAGAAGCCTCTAAATTTTGTCGATCCGCTAGAGCATATGTATGATTCTGAACTCTACTAGAGCTAGCTGCTCCTTTAGCACCTCTACTATAACCTATAGGTTTTATATCCCTACCTAAAGAAGGCACTGATGATGATGATGATGCAACAATTGATACAGTAGGTTGTTCCATACCACCCATGCCTCTTTGTGGGTATTCTCTCATTATATACCCCAACGGACCACACCAAAAGCAAGCATTTGTCCCAAACCGACATGCACCCAAATAAAGCTTTCCATATTATTTACATGGATGTTGAGGAGGTCTTAATTGGATTATAATCCCTTGCTTTTGATACCCCATTTCTCATGAACTCTAACTCTCACTTCTTTCCCTAAATTGATTGCCCTTGGACCCTTGAAACCGTAATGGAGCACTAGCTGCAGAATAAAATGATAATAGCCTAGGTAGTCTATTAGAAAACTGAGGCCTCAACTCTCCTTGGGATGACATAAACTACCCCATAGATCTATCCCTCTTAGAATACCCTCTTTCCAATCCTTGTGTTCTTCTTATTTGCCTCTGATCCTCTATTTTTTGTGCAAAATCTTGTATCCTTGCTATATCCATGTCTTTGTTCAAGGCAGAAATAGTAAAATATCTAAATAGATATGGATCAAATCTATCCACATATCGATGAGCTCTATCATCCATAGTAGTTACTACATTAGGATAATACCTAGCCAAAGAGTTAAACCGGAGGTTGTACTCCCTCACGCTCATATTCCGTTGGCGAAGATTCAGGAACTGATCAACATGGGCCTCTCAAATCTCAAATGGAAGGTATTGATCAAGAATTCCCTCTTTGAACTCTTTCCAACTAGATGAAGGTACATCGATACCCCTAGATCATTTCCAATCTTTATACAAAAATATAGCCTCCCCTTTAAATCTATATGCTGCTAGCTCAAATGTCACTTTACCCAGTATATGCATGACATCTAGAGACCTTTGTATTTGATAAATAAAGTCCTATTGATCTTCATTAAGATCTGATCTGGTGAATGTGGGAGGATCCAACTTAAGAAAATCCTACGTCTATTGTCTAGCTGCCCTTTCTGCACCACTAGAACTTGTTGTTAGAATAACTTGTCCTTGAGTATGTCCAACAACTATACGAGCTATCAATTGCACCTCATTCCTTATATCTTGCTTAGTAGAATTAATAGGTGGTTCTGAGGATACTGTTTCCCACCCCTTAGCTCTTCTGAAGATGCAAGAGTAGAAGAGGTTTGTGATACAAACTAAGCTTAAATAATATATATTATTCTCTTTGTCAAAACGTTTGTGCCACTGATAGTTAATTATATTTTTTAAATAATTTAAGTTTTTAATTATTGTGATTTATAAAACTTTTTCTTCTATTCCAATTTAAGTGGCATAATTCATAGACGACCATAATAATTAATTAGAGGTGATCTAGTAAAATCATGATCAAAGCAGCAAAGCAGACATGTCTTAAATGACTCACAAAAACTAATTAGAAGTGATTATAAAAAATACTTATGGAAAAAAAATTTAAGTGAGCCTCATATAAGACGTGAAGTTAATTTAAAACATCAATAGTTAACTTATTATTTTACATCTATTTTACCTTTTTTTATTAAATATTTTTTAATATAGATTACTTATAATAATTAATACGGTGATATTTAGTAGAATTACGATTGAAGCAGCTAAAGAAGACATGTCATAAATGTCTATTTTATTTATTATTAAATATTATTAATTTTTTAATATGTAAATAACTTATAATAATTAATTATGGCGATATTTAGTAAAATTACAATTGAAACAACTGAAGCAGACATGTTATAAATGTCTATTTAATTTTTTTATTAAATATTATTAATTTTTAATATGTAAATTACTTATAATAATTAATTAGGGATGGATATAAGAAAAATTACGAAACAAGTAGCTGAAGCAGGAATGTCGATAGAGAGCAGCATGCTTTAGTCGCCCAACTCCCTCTTAAATATTAAGAGAATATCCAGTGTAGTTCCACAAAGTGGGGTCTGGGGAGGATAAAGTGTACACAGTCCATATCACTTCCTCAGATGAAGTAGAGAGGTTGTTTCTGATAGACCCCCGACTTAGGACAGATAATAGTATAACAAACAAAAAAAAGCAAAGAAAAAACACACATATTGCTAGCTAATAAAAAAAAGGACACTCACAAGATAATACTATAAGTAAGCTATTCGAAATCTCAAACATTACGAAACGCACGAACAAGAGTCTACAAGAAACAACAGACACAAATACAGATAAAACACTCTTCCCTACTATTACGGATGAACGGAAAAATGAAATTTACCCAAGGTAGATAAGTGTACCAAGTAGAAAATATCTTTTCATTTTGAGAGAAGACAACCACTTTCCCCTTGGAAAGTATGTATTTGAATTTATTTCAATACTTTCCTAACCGGAATGAATGAATCAACTGGATACATTCAAAGAAATTTTGCTAAAACTTATTGAGGACAATATATGCCTTTTTTTCCTTCTCTCCACTTATCACTATAAAATATACAAAAATGCTCGAACTTTTATTCTTTTGTAGTGTCTTTGGGACGCGAAAAGCCTTTCTTACCAACAAGAAATTGCTCTTGATGCAAAGTTACAGAACAATGAAGTAAATGCAGAATTGAGCCTAGTTGTTTAATCATCTGCATAGTGTCTTGAACTAAAAGGTATCCACCTGGCCTCACCATTCTGTTTGTCTCCACATCTATATCCACTAGACCACATCTGCAGAAGAGAAAAATAAGAGTAAAAGTTTATCTTAAGAAACATTAGCCGATGCATGTTAAGAGACTGACCATTCTTTGTAAAGAAAATCAAGCTAAAATTAGTGCAATTATTATCTTGTGTTATTCAGATTCTTGTTTCTACGGAGAAGAAAAACAAGAGAACCAAAACTTCTACTTTTATTCATCCACGCCATAGAAATAAATACATAAACTCCTATTCCACTAGGGTACTAAATAAATTCCTATTATACCTCAACTAAACAACTAAATTTCAGAAATAGAAGACTAAATTAAAAGAAAATAATAATAGTAAATATCTCAACACTTCAACACTCCTCCTTAAGATGTTTTCCGCTAACTCTGAGTTGCCCATGAAGAGTTTTAAATTTGAATTTGGAAAGAACTTAGCTAAATATATCAACAAATTAAACCTCGGAGAAATAATGAACAAACTTTCCTTTTTTTCCAGGATTCTCTAATGACATGAAACTTGACAAGAATATGGTTTGTGTTACCATGCTGCACTAAATTTTCTACAATTGCAATTGCTGATTTGTTATTACACTTGATCTTAGTTGCAACTTGCAATTCCATTCCAAGATAGTCTGATTTGTTGTTGTAGATACTGCTACAAGGATTGTGCAACAATTTCTTGCTTTTTTGAATTTCATGAAAACACGCTAGAATTCAAGGAAAAAACATTGTCAATAGTGTTCTTCAAATTTCCAATATTTCTGGCTCAATCACTATAACCAAAATGAAGAAAAACACCTTTTTCAATCAGTCTAGACCTTTTTTCCAAGTTGTACAATACCTTTTAAGTATCGAAGACTCTTTTCGCAGTTCAAAATGAATATCACTAGGACTTTGCAAAAATCTTACAACCAAATAGTAGTATACAATAAATCATGTTTTGAAGTCGTCAAGTACAAAGGACACTCAAACTTCTATAAAATGAATCATCATACTTTTTGACACCATCTTTCTTTGAGAATTTGGTACTAAAAGTCAACGATATAGGAACTGATTTATAAGTTTGTATTCTAAATATTTCAGAATCTCCAAAGCTTACTTTTGTTGATTGAGAAAAATTCCAGCTACTTATTGGAATTCTTTCAAAGACAAAAAGTAATCCATCTCTACCAAATTTGACATTTTTAATTTTTTTTCTATTTTCACTTTAAATTTATGCAACTGTTGCTCGTCGCTACCTATAAAAAGCAAATCACCAACATAGAAAGACATAACTAGCCAATCATCATTAAGGAGTGTGCTCACATAAAGTGTAGCATCATTATCACTTTTTGTTAGGAAATATTAGTTACACAATTGAGAATCAATTCTATTGTATCAAGGCTTTGGAGCCTGATTCAACCAACATAAAATTGTTTAAAGCTTATACACCTTATCTTCACGTTTTTGAACCATATAATCTTTGGATTGAGCTACATAAATTTCCTCTTTTATAAAACCATTAAAGAAGGCAGGTTTGACATCTAAATGTCAGTTTTCACTTCAGTTATGTTGCCAATGTAATCAAAATTCTGATTGTATCTATCCTTGCAACAAGTGCAAGAGTATCTGAGTAATCAGTCCAGGCTGTTGAGAATAACCTTTAAATCCTTTCTTTATGCGTGTTGATAGATCTATCTGCATTCAAATTCATGTTATACACTCATTTAACACAAATGACTTACTTATTTTTAGGCTTGTCAACCAACTTTCATGTCTCGTTCTTCTCAATCACGATTGTTTTCTATTTTTCACTTGCTTCTAGTTCTCAATGTTGCTGGCATCTTAAAAGTTTGAATGTTCAATGATAAAATGGTACATCTTTCATAAATATTAGCCAGTAGTCTAGTGTTTCTAATAGAAAAAAACTTCATCATTTCTGCTTTCATGTCTTTATTTGAATCTTGAAAAACCGGTTCAACAACCTTCTTTCTGAGTTGAAAGATATTTCAATTCCATTAAGCATTTCCATCCACTTCTATATCTCTACTTATAAGCCCTTAGATATAGAGTTCTACCAAAATTTTCTCTCAGTTTTTCATCATCTTACTTCATTTAATAGTTGGTACATGAGTATAACACAATGAATCAAACACCTTTAGATACCTAATTGATGGTTTTATACCACTCCAAGCTTCAAATTGTGTCATCCTATTCACGGTCATTGTTGGCTATCTATTTTACAACTAAATTGATGCGTTTACTTCCTTCGCTCAAAAAGACATCGGCAATCTTTCCTCTGAAATCATATATCTAGCAATCTCAAGAAAGTATCAATTTTTCCATTTAGAAACTCCATTTTGTTGGGGTGAGTAAGAGAATATAAGTTGATGATAGATCCCATATCATCATAAAATCAATGATTCATTTAAAGTATATGCCGTCCTGTTGTCTGTTCTGAGAGTTTTCGACAAGCATTAACTTTGAATTTTAGGAAAAGCCTTCAACTTCATAAAAATAGAAAACACTTTAAGTTTTAGTTTAAGAATATATATATCCAAGTCGCTTGAGTTAAATCATCTATAAAAAGAGTAAAATACTTATTGCCATTGAGCGAATGAGTTCTCATCGGTTTGCAAATATCAAAATGGACCAGTTCTAACTAATCATTTGGACCCCATGTTGCTGACTTTGAAAAAGGAAATTTGCGTTGCTTTACTATTTGAAAACTTTACTCACATCTGAACATAACTTGATCTTAGGCAAGTCCTTTATTTTTCGAGTATATTTAATTGTTTTCAAATTATAATAGCCAAGTATTTTGTTCTATAATTGCATCTTGATCACATCTACTGCTTCAACAAGCTTGCTCATAATTTGAGTTCCAATTCAATGGAAAAATTATTTTTTTTATTTCAACAGTAATGACTTCTTGGCCACTATGTTCAGAAACAACACATCTATTTTTGACCAATGAAATATACTCTTGGTTTATCCTTCGATCAACACTTAACAGATTTTGGTCAAGATCAGGTACCAATAAACATCTTGAATAAATTTAGTACCTTTAAGAGCATTACCATAAAATTTCTATACATAGGAGGTGGTTTCTTTTATTTTAACCAACAATTAGTTTTTCTATAAAACTTACATAATGAAAATTTTCAATCATCTTGGCTTCATCACGAGAATCACCTTGGTTTTCTCTACTAAAATTAGTACAAGTATCTGATCTTTAACCTTCATTTTGAATTTGTATCTTCCCTTTGAACTTGGCATGGGAGCATTTCATAAACTCATCAAGATAACTAAGATATGTATTCTTCACCTTTTATGGTTACCAACTGCGTGAAGTGAGTTTGTTTAGTAATTGGTACAATCTGTTGAACTACTCAAATGATCCCATGAATTAGTCAGGACCAATGATGTCATTGATCCCAACTAAGAAATCAAAGAAAAATATTAAGTACTCATTCATCAAATATTAACATGCATGTACACATTATAAATACAATAATTAGGCATGAAATTAATATTGGTTTGACATTTCTAGAGGTTTTCTCTTGAAAGCGCAAGATATCTCTTCCTCAAGGATGAGCCCCTCCTAACCTAATTGCACAAAATAAGGCTCATAAATATTTTCTAGATTTTTTAAAGACAACAATGTAAAGGCATCAAAACTGAAAATTGCACAAGGATTAAAAACAATTATGATCAGAATTCATATTTCATAACAAGGAATAAATATTTAATAAACATGAAATTGAGAGGACTTGAACAGGAGCTCCAACAACACAGTTCAATAGAAATAGACATACATTATAGATGATTGTAGAGTGCTACAAATAGACATAGAACCTCTTCAATGAATTCGATGTAATGATTTACTCCATCCTTGAACTGTGTTTCACCACCAGGGAAAATAAAATATTCGCCAATTTTTTTCACCTAATTCTGGTCTTTCTTATATTTGACAAGCTTAGGATGAGGAACATTGTCATACCATATCTATCCTGAGAAAAATAGAAAAAAAATCAAGAAGAAAATTAGGCATGGAAATTTTTATTCAATAAGGTTCTTCAGAAGACCTAGTTGGTAAGCCATATTAAGCAAGCAAATGATACAAACAAAAACCTAGAACTCAGGAAACATATCAAAATCCAAGAAACAGAAGGATGGTGGCCTGAGAACATTATAAATAAATGTAAAAACATCCCAGGAAACTAAAAAAGGGTAGGGAAAGAAAATCCAACATTTAAAAACATGACTCCATAATCAGATAAGAAGAATCCCCTACAATTTTAAGCAAAGGAACGAAAATATGATTCCATAATCGATATGCCACAGTTAAGCAAATTGGAGAAAGAAAACCACATCTTACCACCAAAAAAGGGAAAATCTCACCATGTCCCTACACTTAGGCTATAGAACCGGCAACTTATAACCATCTGACAATGGAATCAAACATCTGGGACTAGGAACAAGGAAATGCCTTTCCCTGTGCTTCATATGCCTTCTCAATCTTATGTTTTGATTGCTTTCCAGTTATCAAGGCACGATATATAACCAATCACCAGGGGAACTGGACATAGCTTCCAATGATAAGAGAATATTTCTAACTCATCACTGATGATCATATCAGATATAGGGTTAATGGTAACATTATTCAGCGGAATGTTAGACGACTCAGAGTCCATAGTAAAATTATTCTAGGGGACGTTAGACGACTCAGGGTTGATCCTATTACTATTATTGTATTTGTTGGGTTAGTGTAAATGTGGTGTTGATGTTGAAGGAGTACTGTCCTGGCTTGATTTTGATTGAGAGGTGTAGTGGCCAAAGTCGATGTTAATGAAAATTAGAGATTTCTAGGAGTTAAAAATCAGGAGGAAAGTGATAAAGACTAGAAAAAGTAAAAAAACAAGATGAAAGGATACTTGCGTTATTTGAAGATATCTTGCATTGACGATGATGATGATATAACCATTTTTTTTTATTTTAGGAATGAAATTCTATTGTTGTTGTTTGTGTTTTCTTTGTGCTACCTTACCTCCTACGATAAAAGGACCGGAGAAGTTAGAGACAGGATAATTCTAAGAAAAAAAGAGTCAAAAGTCCCAAGGTCAAAAAATCAAAAGTGATGCTCATCAATTGGAAAACTGTTGAGTATGAAATATGGTTAGAGATTATAAGGATCTGGGTGCAGAGGGGGCCACATGAAGGAGGGAAATCTGACTTTGGAATTATTAATTTTCATGGTAGGGCAGGGTAATCTAAACGCTCAAAACAAAAAAATACATAAATGAAGCACAACTCTCACTCTGTGCTGTGGGGTTAAAAAAAATACTACAAGAATCTATTGCACACCAAATTAAAAATAAATAAATAAACAACCCATTTATTTTATTGTTTGAGTTTTCATTAATTAACTCGTATCCGGAGTAATTTTATTTGAGGTGAAGAGAAAACTATAGATTTTCGAACTCCCATTTGTTAGTGAGTCTCAAGATTTATTATTTTTTTCCTGCAAGTTGATAGTATATTGTATTTTCTCTATTTTAATTTATTTATTATATTTTAGTTTGGCAGAAATTTACGAAAGTACATAATTTTTAAATCATATATTTATAAATTAAAGATACTTTCAATGTTCCATTTTGGTTGATCTTATTAACTTGACACTTTCTTTGAGAAATATTTTCTCCATCTCAAATTACTTTGCATGTTTATAAAAAAATATTGTATCAAAATAGTTGGTATATTTAAGAATTCAAAAAGATAATTAAACACTTTATTCCAACTATACTCATATTAATTGTATAGAATTTGTTTAATCATGATTAAATAAGGTTATACTTGTTAATTTGCACCTCTTATTGATTTCTCTTTAAGAATTATGGAAAAACAAACATGTCAAATAATTTGCGATGGAGAGAGTATTTATACAACGCCTATTTTACTAAAATAACCTTATTAATTATGCTTTTAAAATCTAAATTTGAGTACTAACACTTTATAAAGTCATTTAATGATAGAGGTATTATTGGATGAATATGATAAATTTCTCTTGATTTCATAGATTGAATAAGTATTCCCTCCATTCCATTTTACTTGACCCCTATTGACTTGACACTTATCTTAAAAAAATATTTAATATAGGCTTATTTTACTAAAATAGTCTTATTAATTATGCTTTAAAAAGTAAATTTGAATATTATACACTTATGTAGTCATTTAATGATAGATGCAGTATTGAAAAAATATGATAAACTCCTCTTGATTTCATAAATTAGACAAGTAAATTGAAAAAAATATTTTTAGTAAGAGAACAAAGTAAAATGGAACGTAGGGAGTAAATTAAAACAATTAGTTTTAGTAAGAGGGCCAAATAAATGAAATGGATGGAGTATGTAGCAAATTGTCCTTTAATCTTATGGCCTCAAATATAGTAGGTGAAAAGTTGAAATTGAAAAGTTGCTAAAAAGAATTTTTTTTAATATTTTTTTAAAAAAATTAAAAAGAGAAAGTGGGCCAAAAAAATTGAAATGGATAAAATATTCATTTGGAAATGAGTGGTATATATATCACCACTAAGAACTTCAAATACTCCCACTGTCCATTTTTACTTGTCTATGTTTGTATTAACCCTCGATTTAGGATAGTTAAATTTGTATGTGGGTCAAGTGAACGCGTTACGATTCTTGCTTCGGGTTAGCAAGGTAGTAAATAAGGAAAGCAAATAATAAAATTAATGAACAAAATAAAGATCTAAATCAAATCTGGATTGACAATGTAGTCCATAGTTCCTTAGTTATGAGCCAGTCGTGATCGTAGTTGGTAGATCACTAATTAGATAATGGGTTTTATAGGCAAAAATAGATCAACCAGGCTAAGGAAGTAGAGAAGACTAAAGATCAAAGATAAATATTTTTATTGCTTAGTGATAGAGACGCAAAAATATCAAATAATGTTATAATGGGGAGGGGGTTCCTATTTATAGGGAACAAGGATTGATTTTGACCATTAGGACCGTGAGAGGGACAACGAGTCACGAAAAAACACCCAAGGCAATATTAGCTTGGCAATAACAATAGGCTTCTAACTTTCTACCATGAAAAGTGGTTTCACGACCATATAGACAATACGTCATACAAAATCAAATTCTTTTATCAACACCACAATACCTTTCTTATGACTAGGGCTACATATTCACTATCCTAAAGAACGGTTTGCCATAAAACAATAACTTGTCAATCGTCTATGAGAAGACTTGACTTTTCCAGTATTAAAACATATCAAATCCTAATATTCTTAATAGTACAATTGTTCTGTATATGACATACGCAGGATTTTAGCAGCTCTCCTATGGCCTTTAGCACCCTTAATAGTCCATCAAACAAAGACCACATAACTTTGGATTTACGTGTTTTGATAAAGTAAAAAAACAAATTGGATAGTTATTGTGTGGATCAAGTCAATTTCCTTTCATAATCAAGGAAATAACATAGAAAACCATGTTAAAATCATAACAAAAATACTTACCAAAGTGTTTCTTTACTCCACTACTCTGACCTAGAGGATCAAAGTACCCATCTCTTCATAAGAGAGGAGCAAGAGAGTCAACTTAGCCAACAAATATTTTATTAATCATATAAAACTTTACGAGAGAGTTTTTTGGTAGAGAATTTGATGGGTGGAGAATTTGATTGGTGGAGAATTTGATAATTATAACTACACGTTCTTTTATAAGAGAAAGAAGCCATAATACAAACAAACAAAACTAAATTATCATATATGGCCCACTATTCTAAAAATAGTAACGCCCTATCCTATCTTCTAAAAATAGTAAAGTATTATCCTATCATCTAAAAATAGTAAAGCCCTATCTGGACATACTTCTATGCTAGGCACAAATAACTTTGAGATATATACATGCTAATTTATTCAAACTGGACCCCACAAATATGTGATGAAGCCTAATAAAACAAAAACTAAATATGTTGTTGGCATGTGAAATCAGGTGACTAAGCAACTTGTTTCCAACTTGCAAGCAAGTGGATAAGCAACTTGTAAACTCTTTTAAAGAAGGTGGGTAAGCTCCTTGTAGGTGTTTATGAAAAAGATGGATAAGAATCTTCTAGGCAAACCATTCTGAGAGATTTTTATGATAAACTTTGGCAGGTAATTTAATGGAGCTTGCAGTGAGTGGTAAATTCTCGCACATGTCATTAACCATCATCTTTTTATGTAGTTCCTGATAGTGTTGATAGTGAGCTCGCGTATCCTTTTTTCATCGATCGATTAACACCATATTTGTTATATGTTTGGAGTAGATTGAGGGTGGGTTCCTTTTCCTTCTTTTCCTTTGTTGAAGAGAGTTTTTTTAGAGAATTATTCTAACCTTGATAGAAAGTCCTCTGTGATGTTTTATTTTCCCTTGAGGTAAATTACTTGAAACTTGTAGGGAGAAAACCACTGTGCCTATCGAAGAATTTGCTTATTTGGGATAATCTTTGTATTTATTTGGATCACTTTTAGAAAGGCCTGCATAGCTATTTCAATTTGAATTTCAGTGTGAATCAGGAAGAAGTTAAACTTCTTAATTCCATTTTTCACAACAAGGATTTCTTTGAAAGTGGAATGATAATGTTGTTCGACATCTTTAAGCCTTCTGCTTGTATATTTGCATATTTTTCTTTTAAAAGGACTGCACTCCAATAATCATTGCTAGCATCAATCTATAATATCATTTTTCCATTTGATGGAATGTGAAATGTCTTAACTTTTTTGGATATTCCTTTTATCTTTGAGCTGTATCAACTTGTTCTTTTCCTTAGGATGGAGCATTCTTTTATAGCATCTTCATAAGTGGAGAAATAATATAATAACACTAGGAATGAAATGTCTAACATAACAAATTACCCCAAGAAACTACTGGAGCTATTTATTTGGGGAATTAGAATTTGGAAATTTAAGCAGCTCTTGGCAGATGTTTGGTCTTGGACTGTATGCCCTATGGGAAAAATGCATTCCATAAAGTCAATTTCATCTCATGCAAGAGTTATCTTTTCTGCTAAAACAATTACACCATACTTATTCACCAAGCCATGAAATTGGCAAAGTAGGACATGGTGTTCCTCCAAAGTGTTGCTGAAAAGTAGGATATCAACATAGACAAATAATGTATGAAGGATGGGTTGGAATGTCTTGATTATAGATTTTTGGAAAAGGGAAGCGGCGTGAGTTCAAATGACATAAACTTCCTTTGGTAGTGATGGTCAGGTATATAAAATGTTGTTTTGGCTGGATCTTTTAGGTGTTTGACTAATTGCCAAAATATAGATTTATGGTCAAATGTAGAAAAGTGGGTGGCGTTGGCTATGTGTGAGAACAGATTCAACTTATTTGGAATAGAAAATTTGTTATCTAGAAGTAAGTGGTTTAGAGGTTGGTAATTTATGACAAGACAAAGTTTTTCTCTTATTAGTTCAACTCATTTATTGACATAGAATGCCTCATAAGCCTATTGGGAATCAGATATCTCAATAAGCCTGGATTTTAGAAGTTATGCACACTCCTTCTTTGCAAGTTGAAGATGTTAAAGGTTCATGATTAAATGACTTGCCTTTTTGAGATTTATATTCTAATTTCTTTAATGAAAGCTTTATGAAGATTTTTTATTTGACCAATTAGGGTTGTCCTTCTTTATGAAATCTTTGTGAGATTCCTCATAGGATTCTTCTATTAGCTAATTCTTGATCTCCTTCATGGGGTCTTCTTCACCAATTTGAATAACTTTGGAATGGTAGAATACTTATTGAATCTACCCATGAAAGTTATTCCTTTAGTCAGGATTATGAGTCAATTCCTGATATGCCTATAGATGTGAAACCTAATGATCAGGTGCTTTCCTGGTACATTAGTACAAAGTAGTTTTATTCGATACTGCACCTTTAGGAATAATTCTATCATGATTGGCTGCTTCTTGATAACCCTATTTACGAGGACTTTCTTTAATATTGTGCCAAAGTTCCTGTAGTGTGAAACCCATTGATCACCAAAGATAATATCAGGATCTAACATTGAGGTTACTGCACCATATCTATGAAGGAAATTACATATATTAGCTTATCCCACTTAGATAGATATATTGTAAGTTTAACATGAGGGGTCTCTAAATTAAAGATCATATTGATACCTCCTATGAGTATGTTAATATCACTCATTAACTCAGATATTCGGGAGACATTAGCCTTATTGATGGGTGAAGATACTTTCTCTAGGTATTTATCAATGATGAGAAGTTGTGGATGGCCATCAATGATGAAAAGATTGTAATCCTCAGATACTCCTTCATCTATAGGGAAAATAGACTTTGGATCATTATCTATATCTTAATAAGGACCGTGTAGAATTTCATCTTCATCTAGGTGTTAAACAACTATCATTTCATCGTAGAGTTGACCCTTCTAGCTTTCCCAAAGTTAGCTTAAGGCCTTACAAAGTGTCCTCTCTTATGGAAGATATAGTATTTGTCTTTGCCTGAACTCCTTCTCTAGGAGGACCTAGTTCTTTTGATGATTATGGATTCATTATCTAGCGATTTATGTTTTTTGGGTCACCTATATTGTATGTACCTCTTGTTCCTTGCCTGGAAATTTGAGAGCTGGCAAGATCTATCTGGCTTTGGAGTTGGGTTTTCATATGTCATGTCAGTGTTGGAAGATTTTGGACACCCATCTACTGTGGTTCTATCTGATGTAATTTCCTTATGCTTCTCAGGAGCATCTAAAGGATGAGATTCTCCATGGGAAGATGAACGATTTGATATAGGCTCATCATTCCCTGGTACAGACAGATTTAATTTAACCTGATTGGTGGTAATCAAGTCGGCAACCTTGTTTGGGAGGCCATGACTTTGGTAATTTACAATCATTTTTGAGAAGGCATTATTTTAAAAAGGCCTAATCTTCATTGCTAAACTCTTGGTCATGGCTCTTCAAGGTGTCATATGAATTGATTGGATTTAGATTCAAGGGATCAAATCATTGTTTGGATCATCATAACTTAAGATTATCACGTTTGCTAGATCAACTGGTTGGGTATTTTATAAGTGGTAAATTACCACTCATTGACACCCAAAATATGTCTACACTAATATGATTAAATGATATTAATGAGACAAATTTTTCATTTGAGTACACTAATTCTCATGTTTTACAAGTATATAGGTAATGGGAAGAAAAGAAGTGAAGTAAGCTGAAAAGAGATCTAAAAGGGAAGAAGTAGAGCAAAAGCTAGAAAGACGGAGCAGAAACTGACCCTTAGTTACTGCGATCATGGTCTAAGGGTTAGGATCATGACCAACCCAAATTCATCAAAGCTGGCGATCATGATGGGTACTTTGCGATCGCAGAAGCCGCGATTATGATCAATCACAGGCAATCGCGATGAGGCATATATCAGTTTAAGGGCAGATTTGAAATTTCCCATAGTTAGTTTAAATCTTTCAAAGGGCAAAAACCCTTTCACTTTTGAATCATCTTCCAACTACCTTTGAATTTCATATAGAGAGAAATCTTCCGATTAGTGTGAGAAGAAAAATTGTATTAACTCTTCCAAAAAGATATTTTTAGTTGTAATTGGAGCTTGGAATTTTGGGATTACTCTTGCTTTATTTTCAATTAAGGAAATGAATGTCAATTTGGGTAATGATCTTTTTCCTATTTTCATGAGTAGCTAAATATTTGACTTAGGATTATATTTGAATAGAGTGCAAATGTGTGTGGGTTTTGATTTTTAAGATAAATTCTTAGTTGATGATGGTGGGTTTCACAAATATTTGTTTACTAAATTGTGATTTATGGGTGAAATCCCTAATTACCCTAAATTGCACATCATCCTTGAAAGAGGAATGTAGGTGAATAGTATTTGTGAACAATAGATTAGATATTAGCTTGTTCCTTTTCATTGTCTTAGAAATAAGGGTTGATTGTTAATTTGCTATGTCTTGAGCATCTTCCTAGAAATAGGGATGCTGAATTGAGACTTTGGGCTGGTTTGTTTTCCACACCCATGAGGAACCTGAAAGGTTCCATGGGTGAAATTTTGGTGTTTGATTGAAAAACTTACATCAAAACACTTAACCTAGCCTACCCACATAGTCATTAACTAGAGTTTGCATTTGATTCTCATGTACCCATGCACTACTTGCCCCTAGGAAAACATAATCCCAAGACTCTTCTCCTATTAAAAGTTTATCTACAATTGTTGCTTCTAATTGGTAGTTCAAGTAGATTTTGTTCAAAACAACCTTACAAACCATACCCCCCAATTTTAATTTATGTTTTACTTTATGCTTACATTACGGGTAACCACTTAGTAACCTTCAATACAAAGGATTTGAATACTAGATACATACCTCATAGATTCTACCCCAACTCAAGTTAGGTTATTATATTTGACAATGATCGCCTTGCCCATAATTTGTGGAGTAAGTTAAACGTATCAAAATGGTGTCATCGCCGGAGAGTGAAACTTAGTTTTTACTTTTCTGGTGTTGTTTGTAACTTTGAGTTTACCTATAGTATCAAAATTTTAACATTGGTTGTTGTTTTTGATTTCTTGGTTAGGTGAACATTATTTCTTCCAAATAACCATGATTCAAGAGGGAGTCATCAATAACCCATCATATGAATATGTTAAAACTATAGATTATCTTGGCAATGAAGAGCATGCTAGTGCCATCCGTATTCCCCCTGTCGAGGGAAATAGACTGTTTTATGTCATAAACGTGATGCTCTAATTTCTCCAGATGAAGGGTTTGTTTGTAGGTCAAGATCATGAATACCTAAACATGCACTTGAAGAATTTTATGGAAGTATGTTCTTCTTTTGACATTGCTCACAAATCACAAGAGTCCAAACGGTTATGCCTCTTCCCATTCTATCTAATAGGTGAGGGGATATTGTGGATAAGATCTCTACCCGTCGGGTCCATCACCTCATGGGTCAAACTTATGGAGGATTTCTTAGATCAGTACTTTCCACCTTCAAAGATGTTACAATTGTGGGACAAAATCATAAATTTTTGTTAATTCAATGGAAAGCCTTGGTATGAAGCATTGGGGATATTTAAGGATAAGCTTATGAAATGACGTAGCCATGAGATATCGAAGAAGATGCTTCTCCAAATATTCTATAGGGCATTGGAACAAATTAACAAAGCCATAGTGGACAATGCTTTCGGTGGATCTTTTATTAAATCATCGTATGGAGTTGCATCAAGTGTGTTAGATCAAATGGATAGTTTAGCTAGGGGTTGGCACATGAAAGATGTCGAGGTGTACATAGAGGCTCCCTCCTCATCCCTTGTATGTCAAGATAGAAGATGTCAAGAGGAGGAAAAAGATGCAAATATGATCAAGGTGATGTCACAACTTGAGTTTCTTACTAAACATGTGTTGGGAACCTCCATTGAAAGAGTCAACGTTATAGATACAAGAGATACTAGGGTATGTGAAGATGAGGAAGAAGATCTACTTGATGAAAGTATAGTATTGTTGCCTAATTATTCAAAGGTTTTCCATGTTTCCTCTTCAAGGCAAAGTGGGAATCAAGGTCGGAACAATGAGAACCGAGGCATGTCTCAATGCCAAAAGGAGGGGTGCATTAATAAAGATATTTTGGTTTGAATCTTGATAGAAGTCAAGGGGACTAACAACATAGTAAAGGAAATGAGGAACGAATTCTCCAAGCTACATTAAATGGTTGAGTCTCATTCAACCGCCATCCAACAATTAGAGAAAAAATTTAATAAAATATCAATACACCTCATGGAAAGACAAAATAAAGAGATGCTGAGTGGTATGGTAAAAAATGCTTTTGTCAGTCAAAGTGGAAAAACTCTTGGCAAGGGAATGGAGATCGTGATGATACCAACAAAAGAGAAAATAATGAGCAAGCTAATGTGAAGAGAAAGAGGCTGAATGATGATGAGTTAAAGATAAATGAGGTTATCTTTAAAAATTCAAAGGTGAAAGAATGTCAAATTGTCTCTATGTCACCAATCACAATTCCTCCTCCTTTTCCTCAACGGTACAAGCAGAAAGGGAAAATGCCAAGTTCAAGAAGTTTCTTGATAAATTTAGAAACCTTTCCATCAATATTTCTTTGATAGAAGCCTTGAAAGAGATGTCGGGGTATGCTAAATTTATGAAGGAATTAGTCTCCAAAAAGTGGCTTGTGGAGGTTGAGACAATAGAAGTAACTCATCATCATAGTGCAATTATGTCAACCACGATGGAAAAAAAGAAGAAAGACCCCGGTGATTTCACAATCCCGTGTACATCAAAATGTTCAAGTTTGCAAAGGCATTGTGTGACCTCGGGGCAAGTGTAAATTTAATGACATATGCCATATTTCATAAGCTAGGATTGGGAAAACTGCAACCTATCACGATGAGATTGCTAATGTCCGACCAAACCATCAAGAACCTATTAGAATACTTCATGATGTTCTAGTTATAGTCGACTAGTTTATCTCCCCAGACGACTTCATAATCCTTAATTGCATTTTAGACCATGAAATTCCCATATTATTAAAAGGCTATTTTTAGCCACCGAAAGAGTATTGGTAGATGTAGAGTGCTGAGAGATAAAATTTTGCCTAAATGATGATGAGTTTTCTTTTAATGTATGAAATTCCATGAAACAACCAATGGACTTACAAGTAATTTTGATAATCGATGCCATCAATGGTGAGGTGATGAATTATATTGATGTGAGTTTGGTAGATGACCTATTGGTAAGACTCTTGTGTAATTGTGAAAGATATGAAGTTGAAGCATTCAATAAAGTGGTTGCATCCTTAACGGGACTTGGATCTTATACCAAGAACCCGGTAAAGTTGGACCTTGATCTTAAGAACTGTGAGATTCCACCCGCAAAGCCATCCAATCTCGAGCCATCTCAAATTAAATTTAATTTATTGCTACCTCACCTTTAATATATTTTTTGGGGGATGGAAACACTTTACTTGTCATAATTTCAACTGATCTCGAGCCCTACCAAGTATAATCTTTGAAGTTGGTAATGAAAAAGTTTATTGATCCATCAGATGGACAATTGTGGGCATCATAGGAATAGCCCCCAATATTTATTCCAATAAGATCAAACTAGAACAATATCATGTATAAAATGTGGAACATCAAAGAAATCTAAATCAACCTATACAATAGGTGGTAAATAAAGAAATTATTAAATAGCTTGATGCGAGAGTCATCTATCCAATCTCCAATAGCACATGAGTTAGCCCGGTGCAATGTGTTTCAAAGAAAGGTGGCATTACGGTAGTTATGAATCAAAAAAATAACCTTATTCCCATCCGACTAGTTATGGGATGGAGGGTATGCATGGACTACTGCAAGTTGAATTTTTGGACCATAAAGGACCATTTCCCATGCCCTTAATGGACCAAATACTAGATAGGTAAGCCGGATGGGTCTGGTATTTCTTTCTAGATGGTTATTTGGGGTACAACCAAATTTGTATTGACCTGGAAGACTAAGAGAATACAATATTCACTTGCCCCTATGGGACCTTCGCATTCAAGCGAATGTCCTTCGGTTTTTGCAATGCACAGGCAACATTCCAATGGTGTATGTTATCAATCTTAGTAGATATGATAGAGGATTCGATGGAAGTATTCATGGATGATTTCTTAGTGGTGGGAAACTCATTTAAGTCAAGACTTAAGAATCTAATCAAGGTGCTTGAGAGATGTGTCGATACCAACTTTATCCTCAATTAGGAGAAATATTATTTTATTGTCAAAGAGGGTATTGTCTTGGGCCACAAGATCTCAAAAAAGGGTATAAAAATTGATCAAGATAAGGTAGAGGTAATTTCCAAGTTAACCCCCACCACTATCGTAAAGGGTGTTTGGAGTTTTCTTGGGTATGCTAGGTTCTATCGGTAATTTGTTAGGGATTTCTCCAAAATAGCTCATCTATGTGCTAACTCCTTAAAATGGAGGAAAAATTCAATTTTGATGATGCATGCTTGAATTTCTTTAATTATCTCAAGGAGTTTCTTATATCGGCTCACATTAATATGGCTTTGGATTGATCATCTCCGTTTGAAGCAATGTGTGATGCAAGCAGAATTGTATTAGGAACGGTGTTGGGTCAATGAAAAGAAAAGATATTTCATCCTATATATTATGCAAGCATGACCTTGAATAATGCTCAATAATTTTTTTTTATGGTGGTATATGCTTTTGAAAATTTTTATGCCTATTTGTTAGGCACGAAAGCGGTGGTGCATATGAAACATGCCACCCTTAAATACCTTATGATGAAGAAAAAAACTAAACCACACCGAATTAGGTGGATCTTACTTTTGCATGAATTTGATTATAAGGTAAAAGATCGAAAGGGTTGTGAAAACCAAGTGGCCGACCATCTTTTTCGTCTTGAGAGTAACCATGAGAAGCATGGTGATATTGAGATTGATGATTCTTTTCCCAATGAGTTCGTCATGTCAATCTCGGGTAAAGCTGCATCATGGTATACTGACTATGCTAATTATATGGTAAGTGGTGTACTCTATGAAGAGCTTAGATATCATCAAAGAAAGCAGTTCTTATTCGATGTAAAAAAATATTTTAGGATTAACCCTTCCTATTTTGGGAATACGCGTATGGTGTGATTAGGCATTGTGTTATGGAAGTTGAAATCAAGGATATCCTTGAAGCATGTCACTCCTCACCTTTTGGTGGTTACTATTGGGGGAGTTTGAATAGCCGCCAAAGTTCTTCAATGTGGTTATTATTGGCCCACCATTTATTGGGATGCCATTAAATAGGCAAATTATGTCATCAATGTCAAATGTAAGGTGGCATCTCGAGAATACATGAAATACCCTTTACGCCAAATCTTGAAGTTGGACTTTTTGAAGTGTGGGAAATTGATTTTATAGGCCCTTTTGTGAGCTCCTTTGGTAACAAGTATATAATGGTGGAGGTTGATTATGTTTCCAAATGGGTAGAAGCTGTGGCATTTCCAAACAACATGAGCAAAAGCATCACTTTCTTCTTAAAGAAATATATTTTTACAAGGTCCAGAATGCGACGTTCCATCATTAATGATGGAGGTTCACACTTTTCTACCAGGTATTTTGGGCCCATCTTGATAAATATGGGGTGAAGAATAAGGTTGCTACCCCATATAACCCCCAAACAAGTGTCCAAGTACAATGTTTCCAATCGAGAAATCAAAGATATACTTGAGAAGACTGTAAATGTAGGCCGAACTAATTAGGAAAAGGTAGCTTGATGAGGCACTTTGGGCATATAGGACGGCCTAAGAAACCCCAATTGGTATGTATCCCTACCGATTGGTGTTCGGTAAGGCATGCCACTTGCCTATTGAGCTTGAGCATAAACCCTTATGGGTATTGAAGAAGTTAAATATGAATTGCGAAGAGGCTTACGAGTCAAGGGTCACTAAACTTCACGAGTTGGAGGAGTTCTGACTCAAGGCCTATGAAAGTTCTGCTTTGTATAAGGGGAAAATGAAAAAAATGGCATGATGCTAAAATACTAAGGCGGGAATTTTATGTAGGCGATAGTTTACTTCTTTATAACTCTCAATTGAAGATTTTTGCGGGAAAACTTTGTTCTAAATAGACGGCCCCCTTTGTTAAACACTATAATATAGGAGGTCCCGGGGCGGCCAAGGTGAAGTTAGTACATTTTGAAGATCCTCAATATTAATAAAGAAGAGTTGTGCCACAATGTTAAATTAAGCGTTTGATGGGAGGCAACCCATTTTTTCACACTTATTGCATTTTTGGTTTTTTGCAGGTGTTTTGACACAAGTTGGAAGTTCAAAAAGCAGGGGAAAAATAGAGTTGGAAAGTTGGCAGCTGTAGAAAAAAAATAAGGGAAAAATCAATCTCAGTTACGACGATCATAATAGTCCAAAGAAATTTGAACTGCTACTTAAGAGAGCCTTTTCTAACCCTTTCCACTTCTTTTATATGGTATAGTGAGGGTACTTAAACTTTTTTAGTTAGGGGTGGGGTTACATTTGTGTTCGGACATAATAATCTTAAAGTCTCACCCAAAGCATATAGATTATTGTGTTTTTTTTGATTGATTTCAAAAGAGACTTTCTCGATGATGGATTTAGTGACAATATTATTAAGGGAAAATCACCGTGATTGGTTTTGAACTATAGATGCAGGGGAAGTCTAAGTACCCGTAGCATTGGAGTTTTGGGATCGCCCTTATACGTATGGTTAAGTCTGAGTAGCTGATGTTCCAACTCTTGACGGACCATTTTACATTTTTTACAAGAGATAGTAGAGTGTCTTTAAGAAACTATTAGTGTATTTGATGCTGGGTTTTAATGTTTTTGGGTTAAGAACATAGCTGAAGAAATAACTTGGAAAAGTGAAAGAAATAGGAACAAAAAGAAGAATGACGACCAAACTGACAACCATCAACCATGTGATGGATCGTTAGAGTGTCCGTCAAAGATAAATAGAATAAGCAGAATGGATAACCCAAGTAACGGTCCAAGTGATGGACCGTCAGACCTCTAACGAGCCGTCAACCTAGCCATCAGGATGAGACATAAAGTGGTTCCTCGAGTGATTAAGCGATGGTCCAAGTGACGGACCTTTAGACCAGTGATGGCCCGTAAATATGACCGTCACTCCTTAAATAGAATGAAATAGCTTGGGACCTTCAGCGACAGTCCAAGTGACGGAATATCAGACCACTGATGGGCCGTCAACTTGGCTGTCAACCTGACGCATCAATACTTAGTTCGAATTTTAAATCCCCAGTATCTGGGAACATATAAATACCTATTCTAGGTTGAGATTAGGCATCTTTCATTCATCTTTTATCTGATTTTCAACTTTTAACCAACTTGCATCTTATTATTCTTTAAGAAAGAGCTGAAATTGTGGATCTAAATACTTTATTCACTATTCTTCATTAGATATCAAGAACAAATCTTGGGATATTTTGGTAAGTAATTTCTGAAATTATTTATGAGAAACACAATGGAATCTTCTTCTCTTTCTATGGTGTGTGGCTAAAGCTCCCATAACTAGGGTTATGAGAGCCTTAATGTGATTGGTTGTTTAGGGTTGTGAGATTGTATGAATTCTTTTACTAATTACAATTGTATAAACTCCTCATCATTATTATGATCTTTCTTGGTTGCAAACTTGAAGGGTAAGCCCAAGAATACCACTTGTTTGAGTAAAAAATGTGTGTGTTGGGAAAAGAGGAGATTTACAAGGATCTCAAAGGCTTTAAACTTTGGGTTAAGGTTTGATTCCTTAACAGGATTAACCCACTTGAGAAATCAATTGAACATATCAATATATTCTTTAAGTTTGAGAAAATTATGGGTTAATCGTCTATTAAGGTTGAGAAACGCATATATAAACTTTAGAGTTCAATAATTCTTGCAATTGGAATTTGTTAAGCATGAATTCGGGATAACTCACAACCTTGACTGCTGCAACATCTTGTTAAACATAATACTTTTTTCTTCATTCTCATTTAATCAAACCTTACAAGCATACTTATTACTTGGAACACGATTTAATACAAGCATACTTCACTGTTAACAAACAACCCCCTTTACTCTGGAACCTTTGATCAATCGTTCATTAATAATCATAAGACTTAATTATCACAGTATTCCCTTTGGGATTTGACCCCAACCTATTTGGGTTCTATATTTGATGACTGTAACGCCCCAAAATCTGATCCCGGGATGTCACATGCTACTCAAGGCTAAGAGTAACCTCAAGCTAACCCTCTGATCTTGCTACTAAGTCTGAACCTTACTTCAAGTTCATCTAATCAGTAAATAATACTGTATTATACAAAAACTGAACTGAATAAACTATAGATAATGTCTGAACAACAAATACTAAAAGTTTGTATATAAACTCATAGTCCGACAAGGCTCTACTACTAATAAAGAACTAGAGACCCATTAGGACAGACCCCCAACTGACTCAGAATAAACTGAAAATGATAACTCAAATACTATAAAAGTTGGAAATCTGAAGAAGTAGGCCCTCGAATCATAAGGACTCAACAACTGTAGGAGCATAGATAAAGATACTTGAACTACTTAGCGGTTGATACGAAGCACCTGGACCTACATTATAAGACAATGTAGCACATAGACATATATGTGGATCAGTACTTTGAGGATGTACTGGGTATATAGGGGTGTAATGCATAAGTAATATTATCATAATTATAAAGTAAATGTATGTGGATGTATATGACTCACATAAGTTTGATTATCCAAAATATCAAAATATAAAATCATGTATAACCAATCTTACTTGTAAATCTAGTGAGTCATAACACTTAGTCTTATAAAAGCTTTTCTATCATTCTTTTCTTTTGAAACTTAGACGCTTTGGGACTTAGAGACTTTGGGACTCAGGGACTTTTGTCTTGGGAGTTTTTTCTAACCGACATAAACCATGTGAGATGACATTGAGTCCAATATCTTGCCCACGTTGGGGAGAGATATTCTACCCTTGCCATCAAAATAAAACCTTAACTTGAGTGATCACAATCTTCGTCATCCACGTAGAAGTGGGAATAATCTTAGTCCTATGGTGGCACATAGTTCTGGGGTATAAGACCTTGGAATCATACCTAATTCAGTAGACTACTCCCATACCTACGCTCATAACTTTTAGGAAATCCACCTTAAAATAGCTTAAGGGTTTATAATTAAAGACTGTGCTTCTCTTCTTTAAATCTCAAACTATGTGAAAAAAGTGGATTCCTTGTCTTAGCTTAGGATCAAACTTGAGATCATAATCTCCTTATAAATTCATCACTTGTATTTAGGACTCAAAATATACAGCTTTAATGCATCAAAATCATATTTAAACTTAATGCTCAATATCATCTTAAAAGCTTTCAACAATCTCAATCAAGATAGTGGAAAAAATAACTCATAATATGAATCTCATGTTTTCAAACATGGATATATGTAAATCTCTTGCATTTGAAGCCTTAAATAACATGATAATTTCATAAATAAAATAATAAGAATTGGGTAACAACCCTAACTTGCAAATCATGTAATCTTTAATAAAAATCAAGTTTTGGGCACAAGGACGAAAGGATTGTCCTTGTTCAAACTCCACATACCTTAATTGATGATCTTTGATCAAAGGCTTGAATCTTTGATTCCTATTGATGCTTTGGAGATGATTTCTTAGTGTTTTTATATTGGGAAATCTCAATTTTGAGTTATCTTGGAGAGTTAATGGAGGAATCTTAGATTTCTTGGAGAGGAAGTTGATGAACTAGGGTTTTTGCTTTGAGAGGGAATAATGAATAATGCATAATGTGATCTTAAATATGAGTGATCTTGTGTTTTCGGATGGATTTGGGGGTTGGGATTTTACAAAAATACCCCCTTTAAGCTTTTAAATGGAACTGTAAAATGATTAAAATCCTAATTTTTGGCCTTGGCGAGATGTGTCACTATCGCGCCAAGCCTCTAGAAAATGCCAACTGGGAAAATTCTTGATGGCGCAACGTGGAGCTATTGCATTGCCACCTTGGATAGGACCTGTACACTTAGCACGACGCGTAAATATCACGGTCCTTCACTGGAATTGGACAATTGAATTTAGGCAAATCTTATAGCGCGGTCCTTCCCGATTATCGGATTTAGGCGAATCTTTATCGTTGGAAAGCTTATTCAATTTTCTATGCAATGGAAAGTCTAAATATAAAGAATTCCACACAAAATAAATAATATTCATCTTGGAAGCTATCCCTTAACATCCTAGGGATGGATTCTAGCTAGAAAAGGTATGGGGTAAGATAGCATGCACAACTGAAATGAACTAAGCAACTAAATCTAAATCATTTTGAGCTTCTGAGTAACTCGGTGTATGCATTAACTTACATGAGGACATCTATATTGCTGAATATCTGATTAGAAAGGAACTGAATCAAGGAAGAGTATTACCTTCGGCTAGATCTGAGTTTGCGGAGAAAATGTGAGGGTACTTGGCTCGCATATATGCTTATGCTTCCCAAGTAGCACCCTAAACCGACCAATTTTGCCAAAGAACTTTGACCAAGGGAACATCTTTGTTCCTTAGTCTACAGATCTGATGATCTAAAATCTCCACTGGAATCTCTTCGTATGAAAGGCTGTTCTGAATTTCTAACAAAATTACAATGGTGGAGTCACCGATGCACTTTTTAAGCATAGAGATGTGGAATACATGATGAACTGCTGACAAATCTATGGGACAATCTCATAATCTACTTTCCCAACATAACTCAAAATGCTAAAAGGGCCAACATATCGGGGACTGAGCTTCCCCTCTTTGCCAAATCTCTTCACCCCTTTCATGGGTGAAATCTTTATATACATTAAATCACCAACTTCAAATGCAAGATCTCTCCTTCTCACATCTACATATGATTTATGATGACTCTGGGCTGTTTTCAATCTTTATCTAATCAACTTGACCTTCTCCGTAGCTTCAAATACTGCATCAGGCCCAAGCAAAGCAACCTCACCCACTTTAAACCAACCTATGGGTGATCTACATCTCCTCCCATACAGAGCTTCAAACGGGCCCATCTGAATGCTAGAATGATAACTATTATTAGAACAAAACTAAATCAATGGCAAATGCTCATCCTAACTACCTTTGAAATTAAGAGCACACACCCTCAACATATCCTCTGGAGTTTGGATGGTTCTCTCTTCTTGACCATCTGTCTAAGGGTGGAAAGATGATCTAAGATGGATTTGGGTACCAAGACCCTTCTGAAAGGCTCTCTAAAATTTGGAAGTAAACTGAGTACCCCTATCTAAGATAATAGAGAAGGGAACTCCATGCAATCTGACTAACTCTCGAATGTACAACTTAGCAGAGTTTTTAGCTGTATAAGATATGTGAACTGGCAAGAAATGCACTGATTTTGTCAATCTATCAAATCATGATGATGACGTGATTGGGGTAAACCAGTCACAAAATCTATATTTACCTCTTCCCACTTTCAAGTAGGGATACTGAACTCTTACAACGTACCGCCAGGTCTTTGGTACTCTACCTTAACCTGTTGGCAAGTTGCACACTTTGCTACAAACTCTGCTAAATTTTTCTTCATACCACTCCACCAGTAAATTTCCTGCAAATCGCAGTACATCTTAATAGCATCGAGATAAATAGAATAACGCATGCCATGCGCTTCATCCCTAATTCTCTATCTCAGATCATCTATACAAGGCATACACAATCTATGCTGATAATCTACTAAGGGTGTCTGCCACAATATTGGCCTTGCCTGGATGATACAACACGCTCATAACATAATACTTCAACAACTAGCACCATCTCCTTTGATGAAGATTCAACTATCTATGAGTAAACACATACTGCAAACTTTTGTGATCCGTGAACACATCAATATGCACACTATACAGATAATGTCTCCAGATTTTCAAAGGAAAAACCACAACAGCTAACTCCAAATCATGGGTTGGGCAACTCTTTTCATGAGGCTTTAACTGTCTAGAGGCATAGGCTATGACCTTACCTCTCTACATCAACACACAACCCAAAAAAACTATAGAGGCATCATAATACACCACAAAACTATCGGTATCATCAGGTAATGCTAACACTAGGGCTCAAGTGAGTCCAATCTTCAACTCCTAAAAACTCTTCTCGTAGGAATCTGACCATTGGAAATTAAATTTATTTTGGGTCAATCTATACATAGGAGATGCAATAGAGGCGAAAATGTAACACCCCGCATTTTGAGCTAGAATGAAAACTGTCATTTCTATGTGTAGATGTTCCAAAAGCCATAAATTCTATGAAAATTTGGTATGTTAATAAATTATGTAGTGTGGGAACCTATTTTATCATGAATTGAGATCATATAAATCCCCTAACTCAAGGTCAAGTACAAAGCTTTCCTGTCGATCGAGTTTTAGTGAGTGTTGAAACTTGAGTCAAATTCAATCGACTATAACTACTTGTATATGATGAACTGCATGTCCTAATATTTATCAAATTAAAGTTTTTCAAATTATCTTTCCAATGATATCAATTTTGCCTAAATCCGATACCAGAGATAAAAGTTATGCCTATTTTACCCCAGCACGTCAGCCCGAAAAACTGAGTGACGACATTCGTGATAACTTATCACAAGTGTGATGACTTATCATGAATGTCCTCAGCCTTAGGCAGAATCCATACCCCAATGATGAAATTTCTAATAAGTTATCACAAGTGTGACGACTTATCATGAATGTCGTCAGCCTTAGGCAAAAATCCATCAATTCCAGCCCCCCAGTGATGACATTTGTGATGACTTATCACAAGTCTGACGGCCTATCACAAATGTCATCAGACTTAGGTTATCTGAAACTGGGAAGCAGTTTAGTAAGGGTATTTTGATCTTTTTCCTTCGCTTCGCACGACTTAAAACCCTCAAGGAGCGTATTATGTCTCATTCTCTTTAGTTAAACATCTCAAAATTCTCTACACACCTTCAATTATAAGGTTAGGGTTTCAACATAAAAGCCCAATTATCTAGAGATTCAACCATGAGAATTCGATAATTCTTGCATATTTGAATTCCCCATTAATGGCTACGAGGGACACCCAATAGTTCGTGAATAACCTTCCAGAATTTTTAAAGTCATCCAAAAGCTCCAAATTTAAGGTATGTGAGTTTTGAACAAGAATACCCTTTCATTCTTGTGCCCAAAAGTTTTATTTTTTCTTAAAGAATTTCGTATTTTCAAAATGAATTCATATTATTTTGCTATATTTCAAGTTTATGAGATTATGGAATTATTTAAGTCTTGAATTGCATGATTATCTTATTTAATTATGATATAAATTAAGAGTTCATGACATAAATTGCACATTCCTATATTGATATCATATTTTCAAGAATTTCCAAGATTTGTTGTCGTGAATTGAGCCTTATTGTGAAATTGTGAGTCTTTGATAATGACTTATTGATACTTTTTAAAGTGTTTCAGGAAGAGTACCTATATTTCTATGTTTTTGAGACTTTAAAGCTTATTCATGATAAGTCTATCAAGATTTCTCGAAAGAAGTGACTTTTGATCTTAAGTTCAAAAAGAAATCCACGTCCTTGATTTTGAGATAAAGGGGATGCGTTTTGGCTCCCATTGCATATTATTGAAATGTTTTAAGGTGGATTTTATAAAGTTCTAAGCTAAGTAAGGGAGTAGTATTTAGCACCGAGTTGGGCTTGATTTTGAGGTCTCATGCCTCAGAACTATGTGCCCCCGTAGGTTTCTGATATACCCCAAGTGGGTTAAGGTAGTGATCACTAAAGTTAAGGTTCTATCCAATGGAAAAGATAGAATAGATCTCCCCAATGTGGGTAAGATGTTGGACTCCATGTAGCTCACATGGTTTATGTCGGTTAGAAGAAACTCCCAAAGATGTCCCCAACTCTTAAAATAGTTTTATTGATTTAAAGTATTGAGATAAAGAGTTTACTATACAAAATGAGTTTCAGATTTCATCTAGCTTAGAAATTTTGAGAATAAGTGGAGAATACAGATTTTAGAAGCAAGTTAAATGACTCACGAGATTTATACATGTTTCATTATTGATGATTTATGAGATTTATATTTTAGATATTATTCAAGCTATGTGAGTCATTTATGTTAGCATGCATAATTTTATAAGCTATGGTGATTTTGAGATATTGTTACTTATTACATTGCACCCCCATATACTCAGTACGTTCCCAAAGTGCTGATCCATATATACATCTATGTGCTACATTGTCTCATAATGTATGTACAAGACTTAGTATGCATATTTAGATTCAATCAGCTCACAGCTTCCAGTCAGCAGGTGATGAATCTTTTTAATTCAAGGGTTTGAGCCATATAGACAGTTTGAGTAGTTCTTTATTTTCCTATTTCAGTCGTATTGAGTTCGGATAGTTGGGAGTCATGACTCGGCTATCTAAAGTCAGTACTAGTAGAGGCTTCATAGACAATCAGTAGAAGTTGATGTATTCAGTTTCAGTTTTGATTTGTAAAGCAGAGTTGTAATCTTGTAAATTTAGTTTTGTATTGATCAGATTCAGAAAAGAGTTGTTTATCACTAATTTGTACAGATTTATATTTGTTATTCAGTTGCTTATGAGTTATACCAGTAGAAGGGTTAGCTTGGGGTCACTTATGACCCTAAGCACCGTATGACATCTCGGGACCTATTTTTGAGGCATTACAAACTTGGTATCAACGCATAGAGTTCAAGTGTCCTAGGGTGTCTGTGAAGCCGTGTTAGAGTCTTGCGGAATGGTACAGAGATGTCTTTACTCTTCTTCGAGAGTCTACAAGGCACTTAGGAAATGTCTCCATTCTTTTAAATCTCGGATCGTGCTATAGAAATTTTCTTTAAGAAACTTATACAGATTCTCATCTTACTCTATCCGAGCCATCTTTGCCTTTTTTTTAAGGTATTAGAAATAGTGAAGCTTAAATCTTTACAGATTGTGCTTTCTCAGACATTCTCCACAAATAGTTATCGGATTGTAAATGAGATAGAAAGTATCCCATCAATGCTTTTGAATTCCGATGATTGAAGTGCTCTATTCATGCTTCATAAAAGTCGTGCACTAAGCCCAAGTCAGATGTACTTCCAGATTTCTCCTCAGAATCTATAAAGCTATACTTCCGTATCCATGTATTATTCTTGAGATAGCATGATTAGTATTTTCCAGTTCCTCCCCAGATAATGCTCTCAGATTGTCTAGCAAGAAGCTTCAGAAGTCACACAAAGCGGCTTGAGAGTAGCATTCTAGTGTGTTATAAGTCTCTCAAGATCATAGTTATGTCCTCTCTCTTATGAGTCATGCAAGTAAGACAGAATAAAATGTGTATTCTTAGATCATTGAATATTATGTGTCAAGTTTCTATCTCTTGTAACCCTATTATCATTATTTTGTTGAAAAATTAAAGTCTAGTGAAGCCGTGTGCGGCCTATTTTCATTCACTAGCAACTTATTGTGCATCTTGTTTTTTGGTGTTGGTTGAAACTTATAGATCTATGAAAGAAGTTTACGTGTATAGATAGGTAGATAGTAGTTATGTGTAGAAAGAGGATGTGGTAATGGATTGTAAGTAAGATAGGCCATATGTTTATGATCGATTATCATTATTATGAGGTTCAAGTGGGCTAGTTATTCTTGATTTGTTTTATTCTATAGCTTCTAAGTAAGAACACCACTATGTATTAAGTTTGAATGATTGGTGGTCATGAAGGTGGATGTGATGATTTTTTGGCTAATAATACTAGTTATAGGGAAGTAATATAATAGGCTTGAATAGTGTATGCAAGAGCATAAGTTTACTTAATTCATAATCAAGTTTGACGTTGTATGTATGATGCATAAGTACGCCCAAGGTGATGTGGGGCTGCATTATTTTTTTTGAGTATTATTACATGTTGTGGGGTTGGTAGTACCATTAAAATATTAGGTGGAGAAAGACTAGTTAGATAATGAGTAGTGTTCTTGATAGCTAAGTTAAGGAGTTTGATTGAAAATGTTGAGCCTTTTTAAGTATGAATGTCATTCTTGTGGTTTAGAAACATAAGTTTACAAGCGTGATATTGGTAGACTATGACAGAAGTTCTATGGTCCATCAAAGGTTTGGAGTTACCCATGTTAAGCGTTAGAATCTAAGTTTGAAAGTTTGAAGATTTAGCTAATAGGAATAAACGTTGAAGCACTAGATGGTGTGCACTCTAACTATGGGGATGCTCATGCAGATTCAAAGTTAGTAACTATTTAAGTGTTATATGATGACTATTGGGGCTATAGAAAGATAGGGTGTAGCTCAGATGTGAGTATTAAAAGTTGGTTTTACACTTTCAGGTGTAATCATTCGGGTTAAGTTCTTTTGTTTATGTGCGTTGCTATATCCCAGACTCTAGAGTAAAGTGATTGTAGTTAGACTAGAGTTTATATAGTGGTTCATAGCCTTAGAGTGATGGCTTACATCTAGGGAGGAGATGATAGAGCAAGTAACTAAGTCAAGCCTTCAGATTCTAGTAGATATACCAGTAAGTTGTAGAATAGCTGTGAGAAAGTTAATGCTTGACCCAATCTTATTTCAGTATTTTCAGTTGTCCCAATACCTAATCATGCCTTACGTTATCTTCATGATCTTAATTCGTGTTCATACATATGATGGAGAATTATGTACTCTCCTAGTTCCTAAAAATAAAGAGTTCCAGTTCTTTCAGTAGTTGGAATCACATTCCATAAGTTATGAACTCCAAATTCAGGTCATGCAGCTCATGACTCATGTACTCAAACTTTTAAGTATGTTCAATCCAAGGACTCAAGCAATACTTTTAATGATCAGTGAAAATTCGGATTTATATATTGCATGTCCTCAGATCATATTCTTTGATAAGCCCATGATGCTATATATTCTATTCCTTAAGCCTCAGTTTAGTGTCAAGTTATTCATAGTAACCCCTTAGATTTCGGCCCTCATGTTCTAACCTTCTATTACCTTTCCTTCGGTCAGGATAGTGATGATAATCAGTTGTCTAGATGAGAGAGAGTAAACACTTCTTGTTACTGGAAGATCATTATGCTTATTTTAGCTAAGGCAGTAAAGTATGAAGTAAGATTGACGCCAAGTCTTTAATACCCGTCATGGTTAGTCAAAGTTTTATATGAGATGTTTGGGTAGTTAAAGTCTTATGTATGTCTTCTTAGGAGTAGTACATGGAAGTTATTCTTGATAGAGGTTTGTAAGTTGTGACAAAGGTATTTTAGGGGAGTGTGTTTAGAAGTACATATGTGGTTATAGAAGTAGGCTTGAACATCATGTTTTGTATATATCTGGATGAATGCACTGCACGTTAGTAAATGCCTAGTATGAGGTTGAATGTGGGTGTTAGAATGGTAATGAGAATTATGCATTAGATGAGAAGTTGGGAAGTGAAGGGTGTGTTGAATTACGGTTCAGACTAGTATTACAGTATTAAGTGGTGTATCTTGTGATTATGGGTTAGGCTTGAAGTTGGTGAGGGAATTTAGTTCAGTTTAGACATGAGTAGAAGGAAATATCAACGGCTTTGTTAGAATTAGAAGATGAATCAATAAGTATGGTTTTTAAGGTAAAGGATTAGTTGACAGAATATGTTAGAAGTGTGTCTAAGTTGTAAGTAAGGTGTTTCATTGCCTAAAGCCTAGTAAATTCTACCCCAGTCTACGATTCAAAGGTTATGATTCTAAGCTATGGAATTGTAGCAATATTGTAATCACTTATTCAGATGTCTTGTTCAGACCTTGACAAAAATTCTTGGCTCCTTCAAATCGTTAGAACTCCCTAGAGGGGTGTTGAAGAAACCCTCCACTTGAGCATGAGTATCTAGTATGATTCAGTTTGGATAGACAACAGTTCAGTTTATAAATCAGGCACATAGATTTCTATGGATTTCCATTTTTACGAACCAGCCTAGTTTTACTACCTAAAGTTCCATAAGTACGGTAATTTTGAATAGTTTTGCAATTGCGAATTCAGCTCAGTATATGTATCAGGCATCAGTTTCAGAATTCGTATATCTAGACATGATTCAGTTCAAAAGTATTCACTGAACGATCTTCATTTTCCAAGTATTCCAGCTCAGACACTGTGATACCCATTGTGTGATCTTAGCCTTGTTTTCTCATGATTTGTGCCTGCATAACCTATCACCTCATAGTCTATAAGTACGATCGCACCATGAGCCCATCAAGAAAATTCTAAACCATCAACATGAGTCATCTTTTCAAAAATAAGTAAAAAGGGCAAGTTATCTCAGATTCAGATGAAGGTAATAGCCATCCATCATTCAGCCACTCTCTAATCAAAGATTCAGTTAGATAGATATTCTTATCATGAGTATATGCATTCATTGAAGTATGCCAAAGTTTAGAAAGATATAGATTCAGTTTAATAAGTTATTTCAACTGTGTATCCTCAGTTTTCTCTATATTCTTAACCTAAAGAGCAACATTCGGGGATGAATGATCCCAAGGGGGAGATAATGTAACACCCCACATTTCAGGCTAGAGCGAAAACCGTCATTCCTATGTGTAGATGTTCCAAAAGCCATAAATCCTATGAAAATTTTGTATGTTAATCAATTATTTAGTGTGGGAACCTATTTGAGCATGAATTGAGATCATATAGATCCCTTAACTTAAGTTCAAGTTGAAAGCTTTCCTATCGTTCGAGTTTTAGTAAGCGTCGAAACTTGAGTCGACTTCAATTGACCATAACTCCTTGTATATGACGAACTGGGTGGCATACTATATATCAAATTTAAGATCTTCAAATTATATTTCCAACGATATCAATTTTTCCTAAATCCGATACCTTAGAAAAATGTTATGCTTATTTTAATCCAGAACGTCATCCTGAAAAACTGAGTGACGGCATTCGTGATAACTTATCAGAAGTGTGACGACTTATCATGAATGTCATCAGCCTTAGGCAGAATCCAGCTCCCAGTGATGACATTTTTGATAAGTTATCACAAGTGTGACGACTTATCACTAATGTCGTCAGCCTTAGGCAGAAATCCATCAATTCCAGCCCCCCATTGACGACTTTGTGACGACTTATCACAAGTCTGACGGCCTATCACAAATGTCATCAGCCTTAGATTTTCAGCAACTGGGAAGCGGTTTAGTAAGGGTATTTTGGTCTTTTTCCTTCACTTCCCATGACTTATAACCCTCAAGGAGCGTATTATCTACCATTCTCTTTAATTAAACATCTCAAAATTCTCTGCACACCTTCAACCACAAGGTTAGGGTTTCAACATAAAAACCCAATTATCTAGAGATTCAACCGTGAGAATTCAATAATTCTTGCATATTTGAATTCCCCATTAAGTGGAATACGAGGGACACCTAATAGTTTGTGAATAACCTTCCAGAATTTTTAAAGTCATCCAAAAGCTCTAAGTTTAAGGTATGTGGGTTTTGAACAAGAACACCCTTTTGTTCTTGTGCCCAAAAGTTTTATTTTTTCTTAAAGAATTTCGTATTTTCAAGATGAATTCATATTATTTTGATATATTTCAAGTTTATGAGATTATGGAATTGTTCAAGTCTTGAATTGCATGATTATCTTATTTAATTATGATAATTGAGAGTTCATGACATCAATTGCACATTCCTATATTGATATCATATTTTCAAGAATTTCCAAGATTTGTTGTCGTGAATTGAGCCTTATTGTGAAATTGTGAGTCTTTGAGAATGACTTATTGATACTTTTTAAAGTGTTTCAAGAAGAGTACATATATTTATATGCTATTGAGACTTTAAAGCTTATTCATGATAAGTCTATCAAGATTTCACGAAAGAAGTGAGTTTTGATCTTAAGTTAAGAAAGAAATCCACATCCTTGATTTTGAGATAAAAGGGATGCGTTTTGGCTCCCATTGCATATTATTGAAATGTTTTAAGGTAGATTTTCTAAAGTTCTGAGCTAAGTAAGGGAGTAGTATTTAGCACCGAGTTGAGCTTGATTTCAAAGTCTCATGCCCCAGAACTACGTGCCCTCGTAGGTTTGTGATATACCCCAAGTGGGTTAAGATAGTGATCACTAAAGTTAAGGTTCTATCCGATGTCAAGGATAGAACAACTCTCCCCAACGTGGGTAAGAAATTGGAATCCATGTAGCTCACATGGTTTATGTCGGTTAGAAGAAAATCCCAAAGATGTCCCCCACTCTTGAAATGGTTTTATTGATTTAAAGTATTGAGATAGAAAGTTTACTATATAGAATGAGTTTCAGATTTCATCTAGCTTACAAGTTTTAATAATAAGTAGAGAATACAGATTTTAGAAGCAAATTAAATGACTCATGAGATTTATACATTTTTCAGTATTCATGATTTACGAGATTTATATTTCAAATATTATTCAAGCTATGTGAGTCATTTATATCAGCATGCATAATTTTATAAGCTATGGTGTTATTGAGATATTGTTTACTTATTGCATTGCACCCCCATATACTTAGTACATTCCCAATGTGTGTGATTGACATATACGTCTATGTGCTACATTGTCTCATAATGTAGGTACAAGACTTAGTATGCATATTCAGATTCAGTCAGCTCGCAGCTTCCAGTCAGCAGGTGATGAATCATTTTAATTCAAGGGTTTGAGCCTGATAGACAATTTGAGTAGTTCTTTATTTTTCTATTTCAGTCGTATTGAGTTGGGATAGTTGGGAGTCATGACCCGACTATCTAAAGTCAGTTCTAGTAGGGGCGTCATGGACATTTAGTAGAAGTTGATGTATTCAGTTTTAGTTTTGATTTGTAAAGCAGAGTTGTAATCTTGTAAATTCAGTTTTGTAGACAGTCAGTAGAAGTTGATGTATTCAGTTTTAGTTTTGATTTGTAACCGACAACCCCACGTGAGCCACGTGGAATACCAATGTTTTCCCTCCTAGGGAGAGCACTCCCATTGGCGGGAGTGTTGTACTCTTTCCAGGGAGTACAACCTTAAAGCTTTCATAATCACAATTTGGCTCTCTGGCAAACAATATCATCATCAACAACCCTACGGTGGCACATAGGTTTGGGAAAATACCAAATTTCCCTCTCGGTGCTAGGTAATAATCCCCGACTAGCTCAGAACGCATTAGGAAATCCACCACAACATAACAAGGGTCTATCATAAAGACCGAATCAAATCTCTTTCTCATTTATCAAATCATATCAATTTGTGAATTCCTAACTCAACACATTTTAGCTCAAAATATTTTAATTTTCCTCAACATCAACATGGTATCAATAACAAAAACATTTCGTCTCTGCGAGCTTAAAATCAATATAAATCATCCCGACTCTGCGGATGCAAATTAATATTCTCAAATGATCATTCTTTCATTTCAATATTCAAATCATGACAATAGCTTTTGTAAAGCATTTAAGATCTTCAAATCATAGTAAGATTTTGTATGTCGTAATGTAACTCAATCATGGCTCTTATATCAAGAATCCTCAAAAAAATAATTTCATAGTAGTGGTATGCAATTTATGGCATAAAATCTCAATTCAAGAAAACAAGATAATAAGGTTATTATGTATACCAATATTGGACGATTCAAAGTTCCATAAATCATATCTTGAAAACACTTGAAATATCAACTCATGGTAGAAATATGAAATTCACCATATCAAATCATAACTTGGGAATAATAAAGTAATCATGTACATCAAAGCTTAAACAATTTATATTTTCATAACCTCGTAATTTGTCATTAAAACATCTTGGGTATTTACCCACTTTACAAAATCATGAAATTTCAATGATAAAATCAATTCTTTGGGCACAAGAATGAAAAGATATGCTTGTTCAAAACCCCACATACTAAGTTCTCATGGAATTCATTTTAAGTTCTCAAATCATCGGAAATTCATTAATCGTAGCACGACTAAGATTATCGTGGAATTGACTCAGCTCTAGACCAGCAGACTATTTTGGGCATACGTACCCCCAACAATCAATAACATAAGTAATACGTAGTATACAACAATGCATACTCGCATGCCCACATGCCATCATGCACCATGCATTCATTAACACCTCACACCAATCATTTGAAGATCATATTCATTTACAAGTATTGGGATCTCATGCCATTACATCGTAGATCATTCAACAAGGATGCATATGGTTAAGGAAGAATATAAAATAACATAGTTCATCCAATCGGGATACACACAAATAACATACATTCAACACATCATGGTTCACTTCTCAAGGTTCTTTTCTTTATGATTTTGATATATGCAATTCGACCCATAATTAGACATTTCACACTTAGCGTGGCCTAATGGACTTATCATTTCCCTTAAGCACCATAGTAAACAGGTAGCATGCAAGTATGGTATGAACTCATCACTTCGATCACAAGGGGTCATACGATCCATTCTTCTTCAATGAGGCATTTCTACAATTACCTTGCATGCACCATTTAGGGCATAGGTCAGTATGAACAATTACATGTGCTACAACACCATCATTTATCTTAATTCCACCAACTAAATCCCTCGTCTGCACTTACAACCATATCATAAGCCTTCCACATAACATCCCCAATTTTAGACAATAACATAGAGTTCATGTTGAACGTATACATAGAAAGTAGTCTAGTCATTTAGAACTTATTATATCCTAAGAACGTAAATTTATAGCCTCTTAGATAATTCCACAAACACCTTACATGCACTTTTAGGCATTGGTGAATTCGTCAAGTTCTCATGTTTTCCGCCACCCCATATATCTCATCCAACACACATAATCATCGCATGCATGTATCAACCAACATACACCATCACCACACACATATATATATATCAACCAACATGCATAATCATCAAATATATATATATCAAGTAACATACATAATCCTCATATATATATCAACCATCAAATATCAATCAACATATATATATATATACATCATCAAAGTCTAGAATATATATATACATAACTTGAACTTTCAAAAAGGGATTCGTGGACTCTATGGACGAAAGGAGTCCATAGATAAACACTTGCATACCTTAGACTCCGTAGCCGGAAGAGATTGACGGAAGGAGTTCTTGAATCAAAGCCTCCAATTAATTTTCCCCAATTCAAAACCCTAACCCTAACTTGATATATATATATATATATATATATATACATATACATATAAGAGAAATGAGAGGAAAATAATACAAGTTCTCAGCTGAATGGGGTATTTATAGAGGTTTAAAAGAGTGGTGAAAGACCAAAATGCCCCTAAGAAACAAATAAAACCCGAATCTGTCCATGGGGGACTATTTTGATAGGCTGAAGTAGATCGACCATAACATTTTAATACAATATCCAAATTGAATGAAACCAATTTCATTAGAAATATGACTCTCATATATTTCCGTTGATATATATTAGATCACGCAGATCATTATGTACAAGGAGTTATGGTCGTTTGAAGTTGACCCGAAAATTCGCTTTTGATAGGCTGAACTAGATTGACCATAACATTTTTCTCCAATAGACAAATTGGATGAAACCAAGTTCAATGGAAAGAGGACTCACATAGATTTTTGTTGATATATAGTAGATCACCCAGATCATTATGTACAAGGAGTTATGATCGTTTAAAGTTGGAGCAAAAATACGCCTGGCCTCAGTATTTTTTCCTACACATTTTACTGTTCACAGTTCGATCGGAATGGTCGTAGTTTGATCGGAATGGTCGTAACTCATCACTTGAGTGTCCATTTTAGGTGATCCACATATCGTTGGAAAGCTTATTCGAGATCTACGAAATGTTGGGTCGAAATCCAAGAAATTCCACATGAAAAATTATAAATCGTTCTAAAAGATAGGACCCAATATGTTTACGCACAAAATTTCGACGAAAATTTTTTCGGGGTATTACATCATCTCCCCTTTGGAAACATTCATCCTCAAATATGAAGGCCAGATCAAGAACACTAATCGGCTGGGTTTATTCAAGACAGCAACACATTTCAAAACATAACCACACGACTGAAGCAAGAAATACTCTGCGTACTTTCACTAGTCATGCACATCTATCGCATAAAACATTCAACAACCCACTCATGGGTAAGTTTTCACAACACACATGCATCTCAGATGCACAGAATCATAACCCAACCAATCTCTTTAATACATATTCAAACATGCCCACAATTCGAGTTCCTTTCTATTGAACGTGGATATTAAATACGAATATACCTAATATACCAAATTCTTGAAAGCATAACTAGAAATGAAACAAACGATGACGTTAACATCATAGAAAGAGCATGGACCTGCAATTATTATAACATTATGGGGTATCTCCCCCTTGGGACCCAAGGTCCCTCTAGACATATTTCACTGAAATAAGAATGGGTCAGGAACTGTCTCCCTTTACTGCTTTTCCATACCAACTGGCACCCATACCAGATTTTGAGGGGCTGACTTATCACTTTCTCTATCATCCTCCTCTCAGCTTTAAGTCATTGTCAGACACTTTTGAACACTTGGCTAAACCCCGAAATGAACTACAACCAATGTACTCTAGAGTCTGAGGAACAACGGTGTACAAAATGATAACTTAATTCATCTAGAAAGACTACACCTGAAAACATAAATTCAATACCAATGCTACTTCTTGGAATACAACTCTTATCTTTCCTTAGTCTCTACAATCATCGACACATACATACACTCTTGTCGATACTTGTTTGTCTCACTAAATACATCATCTGTTTCGATTTCTTCGTAGGCTACTAATACCATATTCACATCTTAATACTTAGTTTGGAGTCCACAAACTTAAATTCTTTAAAGATTCAAGCTTAGCTTCTAAAACATAACATGAATATCCACAAATCTTTAATAAACATACTATTCTCATTCTAGCCTTCAAATATCACATCTCTTAAACTTATACTTCTCCACACCATGAGAATCGCAGCTATATCTCTATCAATCAACACATATAATTCCCAACTTCCATACTTAGATTCTTACATATATAATTTCAAGCCTATTCATTCACCATATAAACAGCTAACCCCATAAGGCATACTCTGCTCACTTTAGAGAACACTGTCCCGAAACTATCTGCGGGGACTGTCAGAGAAAGCTCTATCTGAAAGGCTTTGGCTTCACTACTTCTATTACCTTGGATCATGAACGAACGGAAACTCTTCTAAACATCCCATAGCCTCCCGTACATGAATGTGGCATGCAACACACTCTTGTACAAGACTCTACTAGATGCAACTTTTTAGACTCCCTAGGACACCTTTTGAACCTTAGGATCTGATACCAAGTTTGTAACGCCCCGATTCCCGAGAACCGGAATGCCACACGGTGCTTATGATCCCGAAGGACCATAAGCTAACCCTTTTACTGATATCTGTACCTGTTCACTACATAATATAATAAAATACATGCGAAAACTGGCTAACACTTGCCATAAGGTTCAAATATCTAGAAATATACAATACCATAAACCACACGCTAATACATGTGTCTGAAAAACCTCTACACTGCCTGAACTGTGGAGTTGAAGGGATAATTCCCCAACTAACTCAGTCTACTAAAATCAAATACTGTAATAACAACATCCTCGGATGATGAGGACTCACTGCTGCACCCACTACTGCTATACAAGTGACTTCTAAGATGCTCCAAGTTTCACTCCTCTGAACCTATGGTGCCCTAAAATAAAAGAACACCATAGCGCGAATGCGTCAGTACTAAGATGTACTGAGTATGCAAGCAGGGAAGGCTAAATACAAGGGCTTATGCATGAACATTTAATCAAAAGAATAATCATGAGAATAACGAATGAGTACACATATATGAATGCACAGTTCACAACCACTATAACAATTATAACGACTCCAGATACCACAGCTCAGATACCACTTTACTGTCCTCGAAACTCACTACTGTACTGGGGTATTGCAATACTGAATCACAGGATACCAACACTGATCAATCAAATACACTCACACCCTTGAATCCTGAAGATTTATACTGACACAGAAACCATGGGAAGTAGTTACATAACTTACCATGACTCCTCATAAGCAACTGAATATGTGGGGGTGCACACAATAATTTGAATAATATCTTTGATTTCGTAAAACATGCGTATGAAAAATGAAGACTCACATGGCTTGAATTTCATTATCCATACTTCTCATAATATTATAGAGAGGAAAACATAAGTAAAATCCCAAAAATCATCATAAAATCATCAATATTCATCATAAATTCTCATGACTCATCATAGACAACCAAACTCATCAACTCAAGACTCAGAGCGACTCGATAGTTCAAGAAACATACTCTTATGGACAGGGGAGTTTCCTATAACTGACAACCCCATGTGAGCCGTATGGAATACCAACGTTTGCCCTCCTAGGGAGAGCACTCCCATTGGTGGGAGTGTTGTACTCTTTCCAGGGAGTACAACCTTAAAGCTTTCATAATCACAATTCGGCTCTCTGGCCAATAATATCATCATCAACAACCCTACGGTGGCACATAGGTTTGGGAAAATACCAAATTTCACTCTTGGTGCTAAGTAATACTCCCCGACTAGCTCAGAACGCGTTAGGAAATCCAGCACAACATCACAAGGGTCTATCATAAAGACCAAATCAAATCTCTTTCTCACTTATCAAATCATATCAATTTGTGGATTTCTAACTCAACACATTTTAGCTCAAAATATTTTAATTTTCCTTAACATCAGCATGGTATCAATAACAAAAGCATTTCATCTCTGCGAGCTTAAAATCAATATAAATTATCCCGACTTTGCGGATGCAAATTAATATTCTCAAATGATCATTCTTTCATTTCAATATTCAAATCATGACAATAGCTTTTGAAAAGCATTTAAGATCTTCAAATCATAGTAAGATTTTGTATGTCGTAATGTAACTCAAATCATGGCTCTTATAATGATACAAGATCAAACCAACAACACCAAGAACTACAAGTAGGTTCGGATTTCAGTCCAACAACCCAAGAACAACAAGTTTAATTTTCAGTTTTTCAGCTCAACAACACATGAACAACAAGATGAACAACAATGCTAGTGAATCGAAAAGAGCCCCACACGGCTTCACTAGACTTTAATATGACAAAATCAGCAACAACCACAAGATAAGGAAAGATAGATAACTTGACATATAACATTCAAGAAACTAAGAACCCTAACATCAAGAGAGGACCCTAAGTCTAATGAATATAAACACCAAGTTCTTACGAGGACCAAGAGGCACTCAACGACCTCAAAACCCTTGTTTCTAGCCAAAGAGACAACACAAGTATCCCTCTACTTGTGAGATAGTAGTGGCGGCTCCAAGAGTGGAAAAGAGAGAGAAAGTTTAGTGTTCTTTAGGTTACAAAAATCAGCATTCAAAAAGTGTGGACTAACTCTCTAACATGTCCTATTTATACTACAAACAAAAATGGGTAAAATGACCCACCCGCCCTTGCTTCTTGTGCCATCCTTGAAGAGTAGCTTATTACACATTAAGACCTCTCTTCACACATAAAAACGTTTAGGTCCTTAGTTGGTTCAATCACCAACTCACACACGGCCACTTGCATGAACAAAGCTTGGAGTTTTTATAATTCCCGAGCTTGGCTTCGTGTGAAAGGCCGTGTACCTGTGGGGGCTGCCCCAACCGTATCATCCTCTCCATCTTGAGAGGAATTTGACCTCAAATCCAGCACTTGGTCATCTTCAACCGCATCCACGAGGGAGAGATCACCAACGTTGAAAGTGTTGTGCACTTGATATTCCGGTGGAAGGTCAATCTTGTAGGCGTTGTCATTGATTCTCTCAAGTACTTGGAAAGGACCATCACCCCTTGGCAACAATTTGGACTTCCTTTGAGCTGGAAACCGATCCTTCCGAAGATGCACCCACACCCAATCTCCGGGTTCAAGCACAAGCCTTCTTCTCCCTTTGTTTACCCTTTTTGCAACCTCTTGGTTCCTCTTTTCAAGTTTGATCCGCACCGTCTCATGAATTTTCTTCATTGCCTCGGCTCTTTTATTTCCATCTAAGCTGGTCATGAGATCACTAGACAAAGGAGTGAGATCTAAAGGGGTGAGGGGATTTAGGCCGTAAACACATTCAAAGGGAGTCATTCCCGTGCTCGAATGTATTACCCGGTTGTATGCAAACTCCACCAAGGGTAGGTGATCTTCCCATGAAGTCAGTTTACCTTTAACCATAGAACGTAGCATAGACCCTAAGGTTCTATTTACTACTTCCGTTTGGCCATCGGTTTGTGGGTGGCATGACGTGGAGAAAAGTAACTTCATTCCAAGCCTACCCCACATGGACTTCCAAAAGAGACTTAGGAACTTGGAGTCCCTATCACTCACAATAGTCCTCGGTACCCCGTGAAGTTTTACAACATGTTCAACAAATAATGAAGCTACACTACGAGCATCCTCGGTTTTAGCACATGGAATAAAATGAGCCATTTTAGAGAATCTATCAACAATAACAAAAATGCTATCTCGGCCCTTTCTAGTCCTTGGCAGCCCCAAAACAAAATCCATCGAAATATCCAACCAAGGTCTAAGGGGAGTAGGGAGTGGGGTGTATAATCCTTGAGGTAGGAGACGAGATTTCGCACTCCGGCAGGCCACGCATTGACTACAAATTTTAGTAACGTCTTTGCGCATTTTGGGCCAATAGAAGTTTTCCTCTAAGATTACGAGGGTCTTGTCTACCCCAAAGTGCCCCATGAGGCCTCCGTCATGGGCCTCCCTCATAAATAACTCCCTCCAAGAACTAGAAGGAACACACAACCTCCTCCCTTTGAACAAATACCCATCGAACCGAGAGTAGGAGGAATGGTCATTCTCCTTAAGCCAACGGTCCCTTCCCCACTCTTCGCATTCCCTAAAAATAGGAGCAAAGGTAGGATCCTCGGGATACAACAACTGCAAGATCTCAAAACCCATCAATTTCGATGACAAGGTAGCAACAAGCACATGCTTCCTAGACAAGGCATCGGCAACAACATTTTCCTTTCCCCTTTTGTAATGAATTACATAAGGGAAAGTCTCGATGAACTCAATCCACTTAGCATGACGCCTATTCAACTTGTCTTGACTCTTAAGGTGTTTCAACGACTCATGATCCATTCGTATCACAAACTCCTTAGGCCACAAATAATGTTGCCAATTTCCCAAAGCTCTAACAAGGGCGTACAACTCCAAATCATAAGTTGAGTAATTAAGAGTTGCCCCTTTGAGCTTTTCACTGAAATAAGCAACGGGCTTACCTTGCATCAAAACAGCCCCGATGCCAACCTTACTAGCATCACACTCTACTTCAAACATTTTATCAAAATCGGGCAATTGCAATAAAGGCGCCGAGATGAGCGTAGCTTTCAAGGCCTCAAAAGCCCTAGCTTGCTCATCACCCCATTTAAAGGGTCCGTCCTTTCTAATTACCTCGGTTAAGGGGGCTGTTATGGAACTAAACCCCTTGACAAACCTCCTATAAAAGCTTGCCAACCCGTGGAAACTTCGGATTTCTCCAATAGTTTTAGGGGTCGGCCAACTTCGAATAGAGTCTATCTTGGAATCGTCCACTTCCACACCCCTTGAGCTCACGACAAAACCCAAGAATATAATCTTATCAACACCAAAAGAACACTTCTCCATGTTGGCATACAGCTTCTCCTTTCGGAGCACATCAAACACACATCTCAAATGCATTACATGATCATCAATAGATTTACTATACACCAACACATCATCAAAGTAAACCACCACAAATTTTCCAATATAAGGCTTCATTACATGATTCATTAGCCTCATAAAGGTGCTAGGAGCATTGGTAAGGCCGAAGGGCATGACCAGCCACTCATATAGACCGAATTTGGTCTTGAATGCGGTCTTCCACTCATCACCGGGTTGCATGCGAATTTGGTGATAGCCACTCCTAAGGTCCACTTTAGAAAACAAACAAGATCCGTGGAGCTCATCTAACATATCATCTAGTCTAGGGATTGGATGACGATACCTTATAGTGATTTTGTTGATGGCTCTACAATCACCGCACATGCGCCAAGTTCCGTCCTTCTTTGGTACCAAAAGCACCAGAACAGCACACAGACTCATGCTTTCCTTGATGTATCCCTTGTTGAGAAGCTCCTCAACTTGTCTTTCAAGCTCCTTAGTGTCCATGGGATTGCTCCTATAGGCCGGTTTGTTTGGAAGTTGTAAACCCGGCACCAAATCAATTTGGTGCTCAATTCCCCGAAGTGGGGGTAATCCTTGCGGAAGTTCTTGAGGAAATACGTCTTCATACTCCTGCAACACACAAGAAATCAAAGGGGAAATGGAAGAATTAGTGGGGTTAGTATTAAAACAATGGGCCAAAAGTAACATCGGCTTGTTTTCATCATGGTCCACGAAGAGTTCTTTCCTCCTAGCCAACATCACTACGTTTTCCATCTCTCTTGTCGTTGGGACAGCCTCGGATGTCCCTACTTTCTCACCTACGGCACTCCCCCCTTTATCTCCCTTTCCGGATTCTCCCCCCTTTCCCTTCAACTCCCTCATCTTTTGATTCCACTCATTTACTTGGGAGGGTGAGAGAGGATGAAGTGTGACCTTTCGGCCATTCTTCTCAAGCGTATACCGGTTGGACCTCCCATCGTGTTTAGTAGACCTATCATATTGCCATAGTCTACCTAACAACAAGCGACATGCTTGCATTGGGATCACGTCACAAAGTACCTCATCGTGGTAGTTTCCCACCTTAAACCGGATCACACATTGCCTCATGACCCTTAATTCACCACAATCATTCAACCATTGTAGCTTGTAAGGACTAGTGTGTGGTGTAGTGGGTAGCTTCAAGAAATTTACCATAGCATTGCTCGCAACATTTGTACAACTACCACTATCAATCACCAAGGTGCACACATTCTCCTTTACAAGACACTTAGTATGGAATAGATTTTCCCTTTGACTCGGGTCATCTATCGCCTTATTAATCATGACACGTCTAACCACAAAGTTTGGAACCACACACTCCCCCTCTTGTGGATAGACATCTTCACTACCCTCTACTTCATCAACATTCGGCCCATTTTCAGCTCCCTCTCCATCTTGAGGCTCGGCCTCATCCTCCCCCCTTTCGGAATCCACCTCCTCACCAAGGTAGTACACCTTTCCTTCTCGTAGGATCACATTGCGCCGGTTCGGACATTCGTTGGCCTTATGCCCCCAACCTTGGCACTTGAAGCATTGGAACCCCTTTGGGTTGGGATATTTGTGAGCCTCCGGTTTCGGAGGGAATTTAGGGACGGTTTTGGACTCGGGCAGCTTCATAGGAGCGGGTTGGTCCTTGTTTTTGGTCCAACCCGAGGGGGTTTGTACCCTTGCCTTGAAGGATGATCTCTTCTTAAGTTCCCTTTCAATCTCAAGGGCCGCTTGGAATATACCGTCAATGGTTTCAAACCGGTGAAGAGTCAAATGAGTGGAGATCTCTTTGTTCAACCCACACTTGAACCGGATGATGTCGTGACTGATTTGCTCCTCACGATGATCAAGTTTCAACATGAGTTGTTGGAACTCGTCAAAATAGGCCATCACACTCTTGCCTCCTTGCCGCAAGCCATATAATCTCGCAAGCAACTCATGACGATATCTCTCGGGAAGGTATCGTTGTCTCATCAAATACCTCAACCGATACCAAGGTGGTGGCTGCCCATCGACTAATTCATTACCAAATCGTTTAACATACTCCCACCAAGTGTTAGCGTAGCCCTCAAGGTGAGCTATAGCGTAGCAACTCTTCTTTTCGTCCGAGATGTCATTAACTTGGAAAACTTTGTCACAAGCCGATTCCCAAGTTAAGTAGGCCTCGGGATCACTTTCACCCTTAAAGATGGGTAGGCTCAACTTGATGGTGTTGATGCCTACGTCTCTCTCTTGGTGTCGGTTTCCCCTATCTCCATACCCCCGGTATCTCCTAGGTTCTCCTCGACCCCCTCTTAACTCCTCCTCCCTCATATAAGCATCATCAAAGGCTCCATCTCCTTCATACTCCTCTCTACCGTATCCTTCAAAGTGGGCTGGTCGGCCTTGGCCGTTTTGATTCGGAGGATTTGGAATTTGTGGTCTTTGGTTTAATGGAGCTTGGAATGGAGGGTTCGGATTTAGTGGAGGTACTTGGCGTCCAAATCCCTCTTGTGGAATTGGAGAGGCTTGGAAATGTAGTGGTCTAGTGGAGTCTCAGTTTGGAGGAAAATAGGTAGTTTGGCTTGCGGTATTTAGTGGAGCTTGGGGTGCATTTAGCATTTGGTGGACTGTTTCGGGGGTGATGGTTGCGGAGGAGGTCCTATCATGACCATTGGTAGATACATGTAGAGGAGTAGAAGGACGAGAGTTCCTTTGACTCTCCACTTGTTCTAATCTCCCACTAATAGTCGTCACTTCCCCCTTTATTGCTGCCAAGTCCCCTCTCACGGCCCCAAAGTCCGAATTCAACCTTTCAAGTGTCCGGGTAACGGCCTCAAGAGTGACCCTCATAGAATCAAGGGCATTAGTATCCACACTATGAGACGTAGTTCCTTCCATTGTCAAGATATTATCCGCTTTAGTTCACCACAAGTTCGTGTTCCAAAAGTGTTGTATAATTGGCTAGTAACCGTGAAATTTTAAGGCATGAGTAAGCTCTTATCCGGAATGGATTCTTGTTTGAAGACTCAAAGAATTCTTGCCGGACTAGAACCAAAAATCAGCAACTCATTCAAACGAATAAAAGCACTCAAATAAACGTTGACACGAACAAACGGTTCAAGGATCTAATTGACAACCTAGTAGGAATGTACTAGTTTGTTAACTAGTTCTAGGACCAAGTAAGGGAAACCAAGGATCAACAATTAGCAACCAAAGAATATCCTAAGTTGAGCTTATAGTGACGTGGCAGCATGCAATGGTCCACACGTTTTTCTTTTCTCTTTTTTTTTTTTGTCAATATTCACACAACTTGTTATAGTTTTCAAAGTGTTTTTGGTGGGAAAAATAAAATCTTGTAGTATTTCACCCTTTTCAAACTCAAGAAAGTGATGTTTGGTAGACTAATCCCACAAAACAAGGCTCCTTGAATTAGGGAGAAGTGATTGACAAGATTAAAAGGTGATGGGTGCAAGTCTTTCACAACAACTTTATAGCTTGTCTTACAACTTGAGCACACAACAAGATGAACAAGATGAAACAAGTTCAAAAGATGAACACCTCAACAATCTTCTTCAACTTCTTTAGCACATAATCACAACATCCACCGATTTTATTTTCCTTTGGTCATTAACAACATACAATTTTCGGCCACTTCAAGTCACTACACAATGTTCAAGTTTTTCAAGCTCAACTTTTGGATCTAGACACCTTAGTGTTGGTGAGAAAGAAACCAACACTAGGAACTCACTAAACAAGCAAAATTAACACTTAGATCTAGACATGCAACATCATTCTCGGATTCTACTTTTAATGGACGGATTTTCAGAATTTCCTTTTTGGTGTTGTTTGTTTAAGCCGTGTACTAGCCCAAGATGGGTTATGTTGGAACACAACCGGTCAAGCTTTGATACCAAATGATACAAGATCAAACCAACAACACCAAGAACTACAAGTAGGTTCGGATTTCAGTCCAACAACCCAAGAACAACAAGTTTAATTTTCAGTTTTTCAGCTCAACAACACATGAACAACAAGATGAACAACAATGCTAGTGAATCGAAAAGAGCCCCACACGGCTTCACTAGACTTTAATATGACAAAATCAGCAACAACCACAAGATAAGGAAAGATAGATAACTTGACATATAACATTCAAGAAACTAAGAACCCTAACATCAAGAGAGGACCCTAAGTCTAATGAATATAAACACCAAGTTCTTACGAGGACCAAGAGGCACTCAACGACCTCAAAACCCTTGTTTCTAGCCAAAGAGACAACACAAGTATCCCTCTACTTGTGAGATAGTAGTGGCGGCTCCAAGAGTGGAAAAGAGAGAGAAAGTTTAGTGTTCTTTAGGTTACAAAAATCAGCATTCAAAAAGTGTGGACTAACTCTCTAACATGTCCTATTTATACTACAAACAAAAAGGGGTAAAATGACCCACCCGGCCTTGCTTCTTGTGCCATCCTTGAAGAGTAGCTTATTACACATTAAGACCTCTCTTCACACATAAAAACGTTTAGGTCCTTGGTTGGTTCAATCACCAACTCACACACGGCCACTTGCATGAACAAAGCTTGGAGTTTTTGTAATTCCCGAGCTTGGCTTCGTGTGAAAGGCCGTGTACCTGTGGGGGCTGCCCCAACCGTATCATCTTATATCAAGAATCCTCAAAAAAATAATTTCATAGTAATGGTATGCAATTTATGGCATAAAATCTCAATTCAAGAAAACAAGATAATAAGGTTATTATGTATACCAATATTGGATGATTCAAAGTTCCATAAATCATATCTTGAATACACTTGAAATATCAACTCATGGTAGGAATATTAAATTCACCATATCAAATCATAACTTGGGAATAATAAAGTAATCATGTACATCAAAGCTTAAACAATTTATATTTTTATAACCTCGTAATTCGTCATTAAAACATCTTGGGTATTTACCCACTTTACAAAATCATGAAATTCCAATGATAAAATCAATTCTTTGGGCACAAGAATGAAAAGATATTCTTATTCAAAACCCCATATACTAAGTTCTCACAGAATTCATTTTAAGTTCTCAAATCATCGAAAATTCATTGATCATAGCACGACTAAGATTATCGCGGAACTGACTCAGCTCTAGACCAGTAGACTATTTCAGGGATACGTACCCCCAACTATCAATAACATAAGTAATACATAGTATACAACAATGCATACTAACATGCCCACAGGCCATCATGCACCATGCATTCATTAACACCTCACACCAATCATTTGAAGATCATATTCATATACAAGTATTGGGATCTCATGCCATTACATCGTAGATCATTTAATAAGGATGCATATGGTTAAGGAAGAATACAACATATTATAGTTCATCAAATCGGGATACACACAAATAACATACATTCAACACATCATGGTTCACTTCTCAAGGTTCTTTCTTTTAAGATCTTGATATATGCAATTTGACCCATAATTAGATATTTCACACTTAGTGTGGCCTAATGGCCTTATCATTTCCCTTAAGCACCATAGTAAACACGTAGCATGAAAGTATGGTATGAACTCATCACTTCGATCATAAGGGGTCATACGATCCATTCTTCTTCAACTAGGCATTTCTACAATTACCTTGCATGCACCATTTAGGGCATAGGTCAGTATGAACAATTACATGTGCTACAACACCATCATTCATCTTAATTCCACCAACTAAATCCCTCATCCGAACTTACAACCATATCATAAGCCTTCTACACAACATCCCCAATTTTAGACAATAACATGGAGTTCATGTTGAACGTATACATAGAAAGTAGTCTAGTAATTTAGAACTTATTATATCCTAAGAACGTAAATTTATAGCCTCTTAGATAATTCCACAAACACCTTACATGCACTTTTAGGCATTGGTGAATTCGTCAAGTTATCATGTTTTCCGCCACCCCAAAAATCTCATCCAACACACATAATCATCGCATGCATGTATCAACCAACATACACCATCACCACACACACACATATATATATATATATATATCAACCAACATGCATAATCATCAAATATATATATATCAAGTAACATACATAATCCTCATATATATCTCAACCATCAAATATCAATCAACATATATATATATATATATACATCATCAAAGTCTAGAAAATATATATATATCATCAAAGTCTAGAATATATATATACATAACTTGAACTTTTAAAAAGGGATTCGTGGACTCTATGGACGAAAGGAGTCCATAGATAAACACTTGCATACCTTAGAATCTATATCCGGAAGAGATTGACGGAAGGAATTCTTGAATCAAAGCCTCCAATTAATTTCCCCCAATTAAAAACCCTAACCCTAACTTGATATATATATATATATATACATATAAAAGAAATGAGAGGAAAATAAAACAAGTTCTCAGCTGATCGGGGTATTTATAGAGGTTTAAAAGAGTGGTGAAAGACCAAAATGCCCCTAAGAAACAAATAAAACCCGAATCTGTCCATGGGAGACTATTTTGATAGTCTGAAGTAGATCGACCATAACGTTTTACTCCAATATCCAAATTGAATGAAACTAATTTCATTAGAAAGAGGAATCTCATAGATTTTCATTTATATATAGTAGCTCACCCAGATCATTATGTACAAGGAGTTATGGTCATTTGAAGTTGACCCAAAAATTTTCTTTTTATAGGCTGAACTAGATTGACCATAAATTTTTTCTCCTATTGATAAATTGGATGAAACCAAGTTCATTGGATAGAGGACTCGCATAGCTTTCCGTTGATATATATTAGATCACCCAGATCATTATGTACAAGGAGTTATGATCGTTTAAATTTGGAGTAAAAATAAACCTGGCCTCAGTATTTTTTTTCTGCACATTTTACTGTTCACAGTTCGATCTCAATGGTTGTAGTTTGATCAGAATGGTCGTAACTCATCACTTGAGTGTCCGTTTTGGGTGATCCATATATAGTTGGAAAGCTTATTTGATGCTCTACGAAATGGTGGGTCAAAATCTAAGAAATTCCACATGAAAAATTATAAATCATTCTAAAAGATAGGACCCAATACGTTTACGCAAAAAATTTTGACAAAAAAATTTTTGGGGTATTACATGCATATACTAAACACACTTTAATAAAATAAGTAACATTTAGAGCATTTTAGGATTCCCAGAAACAAGTCAAAAACATCTATAAGTATGACAATCAGTCAAGTCAAGTCATTACAACAATATATAAATGCAATACCCAGTTCACCCATGGAACTGTCAAGCTCACTTGTACCTTGTACATACACGCTAAGGGTATTATAACCACCCTCTAGTTATGACCTGTAGGGGAAAAGTTCCATCCATGTACATCATTCTATACAGAAGTGCCTGCCAACCTTATTCCACTAATTAACCATGAGAATATCAAATTAAAAATACATTCCACAATCAACTATAGAATATAACAAAACCATACCAACAAAGATATCAATCAACCCTTGTAATATCCATAAACTTTACATATAATTCATTTGAAAAGTGACCACATTAATCAACATGTCCTAACAAGCAATACTAAGAAATAATTAAGATGCACATATAACATAAGTTGTATAAAACTACGTAACCATCACCTATGTCAAACCAAGCTTGCACAACTCAACTAAGCTTAAGACTTTCCTTTTCGTGCAATTTCTACTTGCTTTTGATTTAGTGATAAATGCAAAACTCATAATAAATGCAATGACCTAACCCATTAGGGATTATAACTCATTCTCAACCCCTAATGCCATTTTCATGATCATTTCCTTCATGTTCTAGGGCTTTTCTACCATAATTCACCTAAAACTACTAATTTGGATTTAACTTGTATCTATTATTTTGAAGTAACTTTATTGCCATTCACATTGTTCCTCATGAATTCAAACCCAACTCCAAAGTTGGGTAAATATATTGACGACGACTTCCTTGCACTTAAATTGATGTGTAAGTTGAGCGTTATAAAAATGGTGCCATTGTCGGGGAGTAATTTGGTTTATTAAGTTAGTTTGAAATTTTAGCTTCTTTTTTGAATTCAAACTTTTATATATTTGTTTTTGATTTTCCTCTGTAGGTAGATTTTATTTTATTTTTATTTTTTTCTATGGTATATCCTTACAAATATGTATTGGTAGCTGGGAATCCTATCGTGCCAACCAATTTCCAAATTATGATGTACCACACTTCATAAGAGATTGTGACTATGCTCCATGGAGAGAGATGGATTCGCCATCTTGATCCTATAGGGAGTATATGTGTTCTTTATGTAGTGGTTGAAATGGACATTAGAGTGATTGTACAAATGACCCCTCCACCTATTATATTAACTAAATTTCTAGTTCTTCTTATGAGATTGCTAAGCCTTATGATGAGAAGGAGGAGGAGTAACAAACCAAACTCATTGGTCTTGGAGTAATATTCAAATAATTTTGGATCGGGTAACTATAACCGGGGAGAATGCGCAAGACTTGCATATATCCTACGGGGTGTTCGAATGGGAAAATATCAAGGAAAGGGAATTGGGCAAGAATATAATTCTTGCAAATATTACAACCATGCTTATTTTCCAATAGGAGGTCCATCAAGAAGAGAAACCAAGCTATGATGATGAGCTTGGAAAAAAAGATTCCTCGGTAACTTCCCAATCAACCAAGTCATATGAGGAAGAATAAGACACAATAAAATAAATGGTATAAGAGTGAAATGAATAATTGAGGCAAATTGCATATGATGACTTTAGTTCATTTCGGGGTGACAATGCTTTGGAGGAGGCTAACCCAGAATTAGAAGCTGGACCTCACTTATACCACTTTTCAACATTATGCTTAGAGGATGTGATGAGTATCCATTCCTCTGAGCAAATGATGGATGGTGGGGAGACGGAGTACGATTCCTATATTTTGAAATTTGACATTCAGAAGGAGCATATGGAACTCACTCCATCAATGGAAAAAGATCTCAATTCCTAATGTGCAACTAGTATCCTATTGATGTGCCCACTTTTACCCATGAAGACAAACCAAAAGTTTGATGTCAAGTTGGGTAAAAGGTTAAATTCTTCAAAATGGCAAGAGCGAAGCTTGCTCGTCATGTCCTCAAATCTTTTAAGTTTCCACTTGGAAGATTTGAATCTTCTATCCCTCTACCACTCGTTGCATAGTAAATGAAAGTTGGGACAGAGATTCAAATCCTTTAAGTGGACATATAAAAGGAAGTGGTGAAGGCATCGTGCCGCGATGTTAAACTAAGCGCTAGATGGTAGGCAACCCATTATGCCACAAAAAGTGGCTGGTATCCTTTTTATTTACGCATGATAGAGTAGATTTTTTTTTTATGCATGCACAATTAATAAAATGTTGGTGCTAAGGGGAATTTTTGTTGAATTTGAGTAGAGAACGTGTGAAATTGGCAATTTGGACTAAACAATAAGTGTAGAAAACCCAATTGTTTGGTCTCAATTACTGCAACTGCAGTCCATGCCACCGCAATTGCGGATGCTCTATAATCGCGATCGTGATACTAGGAATGCGATTGCAGTCAAAACAATTTAAATAACCATCCTAATTCCACTTTCCCTCACGCCTCTATTTCAATTTCTCTTAAAATTTTCTTTAATTTTTGGCATTATATTATATATCCAAGCGTAAATTCTTCCCTCGCATCATCTAATTTGGTAAGTTATCTCAACTCCATTGATTTGAATAATTATATTCTAAGAACATGTAGTTTAGGAGAGGTCTGAAATGACGATTTCATCACTAAATACGTGCTTGCTTTTGACTATTCATGTGGTTAGTTATTGTAGTTGGTGTACACACTAATGGGGGAGTCTTGAGTACCCAAATTTAAGGTTTAAACGGTTGAAATGATTGTGTACACCTTGTGCTCAACTTAATACCCCTATGAATTACATGTTAAATTCCTTGATTTTACGGGTATAACCATGATAACTAGGCGTAAGTCACTTTGTCTTAATGCTTACATGCCTAGTAGAACATGAATATGGGGATAAAATTTTATGTTCTTACTGAAGTGCAGAATTTCAGAGTACGATCTCAGGTAACGCGATCGCGGTCCCAATGATCGTGATTGCATCACCACAGTCGCGATCACTTCTCCGCGATCGCCATACCTGAGGGTAGTTTCTGCAGGAACTGAAAAATTATACACATCCATTTCTTCCCCTAAACCCTTCTATAACACTGTCGTATGCATTTTTTTCTTTGATCTAGCATGTTTTTTATGTGATAGTACTAATGATGGACTAATTTCATTATTTATAAGATCTAAGCCTCAGAGATGGAGGGATTTGACAACACCAAATTCATGGCCACAAAATGTTAGAACCTCTACAATATGGATCTGCACAGGACCAAGTTACTCCCTGAAAGGGGTATCAGTTTGGACAAAGTAGAGAAAAAGTTCCCAAGCTTTCATGCTAGACTCACTAAGACTGGGTGGCTATGCCTTGTCCTAGAACCCTGTGTTGCTAATGAGAATTTGGTGTATAAATTCTATTCTAACTTAAGCATAGTTTATTTCACAATCACAATGATGATAATTTGGGGAAAGCAAGTGAACTTTGGGACAGAGTGGATAAATGAGGTGTATGGACTCCCAGATGCTGACATGGAGCATTTATATGTAAAATCAAGTGAGCCAGGGACCTGGATGACAAATATTTTATGTCTTATAAATATTTTCCTTGGGCCACTACCAAGAGAGACATTCTAATGAATAAATTCACAACTGAGGCCAAACTTTAGCTGAATATTATCTGTAGCCGAGTATCGCCATATACTCATATGACCATTATTACAAACTTGTGAGCTCGGATGATGACCTGTCTTCTCTTTGGCATGGTTCTAAATGTCGGCAAGATTGTCCATTTAAAATAAAGGTACATCAAAAATCATGGAGGTACACATCTTCTCCTCCCTTCTCTTATCACATAGCTATGCAAGAGGGCACAGGTGGAGGGATAAGCTATAGGTACTTAGGTATTTCCAGGCCCCCGAATCATCCAACTCAAATTTATAGGTGAGGGTGACCCAGGGAAGAGCAAGAAGAGGAAGACAAACTTTGAAAAATTAACCCAAAAGGACACAAACTCTTGTAGGCCTTCTCAAGTCAACCCCCTAGATGGCATATCAGGTCAGATGCGGGTTGTTAGAGAACTACTATCCATACTGCCTCAAGGAGTGGTAGAGTATTCCATCGTTCATCACTCATACGTAGCTCAGTTATACTATGAGAAATACAGGAAGGAGCAGGAGAAGCAGGGAGTCACTGTTGCCTATTTGGAGAGAGCTTATTCAACCTTAGTTGTATCACACAGTGACCTCAGGAAATCATATGAGAAAATGGTCAATAGAGAGAAGAAGTGGGATAAATTCTTTAAGAAGCTGTGAAAGAGGGTGAAGGTCATCTTGAAGGCGCTCAAGACAAACCATCAACTACCTTCACCGAGGATAGACAGTGAGGACGAGGCCTCTGCTGATTGTTCTGCTGATCATACTGGGGGTGATGGTGTAGAGTCAGTGAGAGAGGATAGCTCTTAATACATATTTAGGGAGACCCCTACTACTTTTTCATTCTTGCACATGCAGTGGGGACACTACATTCTTTTAGTTTGGGGTGCCCCCAGATTTGTATTATTTTAATGATATGTTGCTGGATATTTCTATTTGATGCTATTTTGGGATGACATTTTTGATACTATTTTCATCTTTTTGTTTTTGGAATGCTGCATTTTTGGGTACCCTATTGGTGAACACGTTTTATGGATTAGCATGTTTTTATTCTAATTTCAATTTTTTCTCTTTTTACTCTAAGTTTATTATTGATTTTGGTGATGCATGAAAAACTTTGCCCTCTGATAGATTGAGTGACGACATTCTTAAGGGTAAAGCGTCATGTTTGGGTTTTGTGGCATGGGTGCAGGAGAAGTTTGAGTACCCATAGCATAAATGTCAAAAATGCAAGGGAAGTCTGAGTACTTGTGGCATTGTATGTTGTAAAGTTTGGGATCACACTCAAAGCCATTGGTGAAGTCTGAGTAGCCATATGGTTAGTGGGCCCATTTTGAACAAAAAGGTGAGGCTAAGGCTTTGGTTGTTGCCATAATTTATAAAATTATGTGTGGTGCTAATGCAAAATGAACAACCCTCTCCATCCAAAAGTTTTGAAATACCAAGGGCATGGACATGAGCAATGTTGTAACAAAACATTTTTTATTTTTGTGGCTTCATAAATTTTGATGTATAAATAGAAATAAATACTCTTATTTTGTCTCTCTTGGGAAGGACATTTGAGCCCCCTTGGAGAATTTTGCATGTCATGTGTGGTGAGGTATTAGTATTCATCTCTTGTACACTTGTGTTATCTAGAACTTGCCCCATTAGTATTTCAAAACTAATTATTATTATATGTGGTTGGAGAAATGATCTTAGGGCACCTTTGTGATTTTGGAACCCACTCTAGCCTAAAAAACCTAACCATGCATAATTATAATACATAATATCCACTTTGAACCTTTGGACCTTTCTTTGGCAAACTCATTACAACCCGTGGTCCATTCTTTTTATCCCTCTTTTTAACAAAACCTTCCTTAAACTTGAAATTCTAACTTGAGGCTAAAATCCTAAGTTGGGGGTTGTAAAAGTTGATGGAATGAAGTTTGAGGCCACGAAGTGTTAGTAAAATGCCGAATGTGCCTAAGTGTGAAAATAAAGGAGTAGAAAAAGAAAGGACCTAATAAAGGAAAGAATTACATGATAATTGCAAGAAAAAGAGATGAGCAAAATGGGTAAACAAAGGAAGAAAAAAGTAAGCATGGTAAAAGAGAGAAAAGAAAGAAGAAGTGGCACAGAGTAAAAAAAAGGAGGATTGAAATATGTGATGTAGATATTTAAGGAAGGGTGTATCCATGTTGTCCAAAATGATATCCTACCATAGTCCAAACCTATGTTACAAGATTGAAAAGTCATTTGAGATCTCTGACCATTTACTCTCATTGTAGTGGAGATTGAAAATAGGGGAAAGCTATGGTATGACACTTGTTACATAGATATTTCTTTTGTGAGGGAGAGAGTTTATGCAATTAAAATTCCTTGTTGCATATTTGGTAGCTTGGTGTGTGACATTATTTTTCTTGTGAGGTTGGCATGTAAAACAAGTTGAGGTGGGTGATTTTGTTACCTTTCGAGCAATGAAGCAAAAAGATTATAGGTTAGTTGTTGTCAAGAGGAAGTCATCTCTAGAGTATTAGTTATTGTTGCTTGGTTTCTCTTTAAAGTCCTATGTATCCTTGAATGTTGCATCTTATGATAACGGTGGTTATAGAATTAGCTTAGCCTATGTGTAATGAGCTGCTTGTAGTTGCGACTAAAGTTGAAGTCGGTGTGATCTTTAAGGTATAAAGTTTAGGCATAGAGAATTGTTGTCTCATGGTAAGAGGTAGTGTTGCTTGAGGACAAGCAAATGTTTTAAGTTGGGGGTGTTGATGAGTAATGATTTTACCACTCCTTAACACTAAACATTTGTGCACATTACCTTGTTTTGAATGAATGAATGATACATATTGGTGATAAAATTCACTAATATCCACTCTTTGCAAGAATAGAGTTGAGAAGATCAAAAGATATGGATTGGAGCTGAAAATAATCAAAAGGGAGCAAGAAAAGTGCAGCTGAAGACTTGGAGCAGTAAGGTCTCAGATACCAGGGTCGCGGTCTGCTGATCACGATTGTGGTAGTCAAGAAAAGGTCATCCAAATGCGATCACAGAAGTTACCCACGATCTCATAACCTCGGTCGCAGCCAGACCCGCGCAATCGTAGCTTAGCAGAAGAAATCAGCCCAAGGGCATAACTGGAAATGCATGTGGCTAATCAAAATTTTGAAAAAATTATTCAAACCCTAGCTTGAGGAATGATATTCCATCTTCCCTAATTTTTAGGTTTAGCTCTTGAATTCATAGCCTTTATTTTTTGGAGAAGAAAATATTGTTTAATTTTTGGGTTAAGAATAAATTGGAAACTTTCTAAATGGAAGATTAACTCACTTCCATTATGGATTTGTGGGAGTGCCAAGTTTGAAGTAACATTCACTTAAGCTTTAATAAATCACCTAAAGGGAGATTATCGGTACATGTATTCATATTTATATTATGTGTAGCTAGATTTTCCTCTTGAGGTTATGTGTGAATAGGGATTAAAGTGTGTGTGGGTTGTTATTGATTAGCTTCTATTCAGTAGTTCATGTTTATGGGTTTTATCATTGCTATGCTAACTTTGTTTGGGTCTGATAGGTGAAAGCCCCAAATACCCACATGGGTATGAGGATTGAAAGCTCCATGCTCTAGAAAACCCAAAGCTATCTGCGAAAGAAGGGTTTTGGGTGAAGTCTAGGAATCCATATAATCCTTGAAAGAGGGATGTGGAGACCAAAGCAATGATAGACAATTGTGTGTCTAGTTTGCTAAATTTTCCCTATCTTAGTTATAAGGGTGAATGTGAGGTTGACTATACCATGGGTATCATCCTAGAAATAGAAATGCCTAGATTGAGGTTGTGGTTACCAAATGTTGAACACACCTATTAGGTATTCGAAAGAATGAATGGGTGAAAGTTTGGTGTTTTGTTGAAAGACTAGCATCAAAATCTATAACCAAATCTACCTATATTTCACTTACTAAATTGATGTTGATTGCTAAAACCCATATATCACTCCCTTAGTAGTTCATAATTCCAAGATTCATGCATACCTGATAAAACTCTAATTATTCGTAGCCCCAAATTTACACTAGAAAACCCCCCAAAGAAACATTAGTATAGATACATATCTCCCCCTTTTTTATCTTATTGTAACATTTGTTTGGATTTAACTTGTATCAATTATTTCAAAGTAACTTGATTGGCATTCACATTATTCATAATGTATTCGACCTCGACTCCAAAGTTAGGTAAATATATTGACGACAACCGTCTTGCACTTAAATGGATGTGTTAGTTGAGCGTTATCAGTGATTTGTTCCCATTTCCACTTGGGAATAGGCAATTGGTGAAGCAATACACCAGGCCTCAAATGCTCGTCCTTCACCTACTGGCAACAAAGGCAATGCACTGCAAAATTTGCTACATCCTTTTTCATACCACCCCATCAGTAATACTACCTCAAATCATGATACATATTAGTCACTGCTGGATGAATAGAATACCTGCAATAATGCCCTTCACTCTCAGTACATAAACTCGGCCTCCAAACCTCAAAACGCTATCTAAACCAAATGAGGGTTCCCTGGCCTCACCACTCAACATCTTATCCCAAATTATTCCTAACCCAACATCATTAAACTAATGAGATCAAATACACTCCCTCAAAGAAGACATATCCTATATGAATGCCAAAACACACCGTGGTGTTGAAATATTAAGCCTAGCCATCTATCTATGTAACGATTGAACCTCTAAGGCTAAAGACCTCTCCTAGGTCAAAAGATGCGCCAAGCTACCCATGCTAGTCGACTTCCGTCTTAAGGCAGCCATAACCACATTAGTCTTGCCTGGATGATAGAGAATAATACAGTCATCATCCTTAAGCAACTTAAGCTAATGGAGCTGCCTTATAGTAAAATCTCATTGGGTGAAGAAGTAGTGAAGGATATGATGATCTTAGAAAATCTTACAACGGACTCCATACAAGTTGTGCCTCCACAACTTCATAGAAAAAAGAACCATGCACAACTCCAAATCATGGGTAGGGTTATTATTCGCATGGGGCTTCAACTGACGAGAAGTATATGGAATAACCTTAGCCTCCTACATCAACACCGTACCTAATCCAACACCTGAAGCATCACTAAAGAAGGTAAAGCCCACGCCTTCCTTAGGAAAAGTCATACTAGGAGGTAGGTTGATAAATCCTTAAGCTTTTGGTAGCTCTCCTCACAAGCATCAAACCACTAAGAGGAATTCTTCTTCTAAGTCAAGTTTGTCAATGGAGCTATATTAGAAGGAATACCCTAAATAAAATATCGATAGTAACCTACCAAGACAATAAAACTCTAAATCTCAATGGGAGAAGTAGGTCTAGACCAATTATGATCCATTGCAATGTTGGCTGGATTGACCATAATTTCATTCTTAATCGCTAGGTTACCTAAGAAAGAGATTGAATCTAATAAAAACTCACACGTAGAGAACATAACATACAACTTCTCATTCCTCAGTCTCTAAAGTACAATCCACAAATACTACTCATGATCTGCCTCACTATTGGAGTAAACCAAGACATCATCTATAAATAAAATAAAAGAGAAGTCGAGATACAGTTAAAATACCTCATTCATCAACCCTATGAATGCAGTTGGGGCATTGGACAAAAAAATGACAAGACTAATAACTCATAATGATATTATCGAGTATGAAAAGTTGTCTTTAGAATATCCAAAGATCTAATCCTAAATTAGTGATACTCGTACCTTAAATCAATCTTCGATAATATCAAGGCACCTTGAAGCTAATTGAACAAATCATCAACACAAAGAAAATACTTATTGTTAATCGACACCTTGTTCAATTGTCGATAATCAATACACATACGTATAGACCCATTATTCTTATCGACAAACAAGACGGGTGCACCCCAAGGTGGTACATTAGGTCGGATAAATACCTTATTAAATAACTCCTACAACTAATCCTTCAGTTCCTTCAACTCAGTTGGGGCTATCCTATAAGGAAGAATAGAAATAGGCTTGGTGCCCAGCTCAAGAATAATGGAAAAGTCAATATCATGATCTGAAAGCATACTAGGCAAATCTATAGGAAACACATACATGATCTAAAGAACAACCCAAACAAAATCCAAGAAGGAAGTTGATGAAACACTAGTATCATGAATATGAGCCAAATAGGACAAACATCCCCTCTCAACCAAGCGATGAGCTTGAATATAAGATATAATCCTTTTGGGACCCGAATGAAGCACACATTTCAAATCTATCCTTGGCAAACTGGAAAATGCTATAGTCATGATTATAGAACATCAATCTAGGATAGCATGGTATGGATCCAACCAAGCCATACCTAAAATGACATCGAATTCCACCATATCTAAGACAACCAAATCTACCCAAGTCTCACACACAACAAAAGTCACAACACAAGATTGGTACACCTGATCCACTACTAGAGAGTATCCTACAGAGGTAGATACAAAAATAAACATAGCAAAGGGCTCACAAGGATGATAAAAAATCAAATAAAAATAAACAAACATATCATAGAAAGTTGACCCCAGATCAAAAAACAAGATGCAAATCTTAAATAAATGTGGACAATACCTGTGATAACAACATCAGAAGCCTCTACCTCTACTCTAGAGGGTATAATATAACACTCTTAAAGACCATCAACTGCCTGAATAGCCCCACAACTATCACCACAGGCTATACCAACTCTACTTTGTACACCTCTGGTAGAACCTCTACCTCTCACAACTAAAATAGGATTAGCTATGAACACACAGTGGGGAAGTCCTTGGCCAAATAGCAAATCTTTCCATACATAAAATAAACCCTATGACTTATCTCAATAAGAGGAGGTACGACAAGACCAAAATAGCCATCCTAAACTGCTGAACCAGAAGGCCCACTACCTAAACTCGGTAAGGCTGCCTGGAATGGTATACCATGATACCTTCAAAAACCTTTAGAATCTCTACCTCAAGAGGTGTGACCTCTGAACTCACCCATACATTTCACCTTCTTAGTGTCTCCCTAAGATGGTCGAAGAATACGGTCAGTCATCTTGTAATGATCCACTATACTCTGAAAAATGCTCCATACACTACCATTTCAGTCATTCCAAGCAGAAGAAAGGTATCCAACCCCTATATGTACTTTTGAATCTTCTCAAATTTAGTGGCAATGTTGGAATAGGAATATCTAGACAGGACATGAAAGTGTGCCTTATACTTTACAATATTTATGGAGCCCTACTCTAGGCAATCACACTTATCTCTCATCAAATCTCTTGAGGCATCGCTCAACTAATAAGTAGAATGCCCAATACCATAATACTCAAGCAAACAAAAGTTATACAACTTCTCATGACAGTCAATAAAGAATTCATATGTATCATTTCCCATAATACTACTAAACCTAGGAGAACCCAAGTAAGTGAACCTTTCAAACCCCTTCTGATCTTCAAAAGACATAATTGTACTAATAATAAGAGAAGGTACGGTTATCTAGCAGGCTGAGATCCCACTTATGTAGGCAATGTAATCAATCCTAAACTCCTGACCTTGGAGTACCATACTTAAATGCAGCTGATGAAAGAGGAACAACACTTAAGAGTATATAGGGTACAAAAAGTATAAGTAGGTACTACCGGAGGATCCACACTCAAAACTAGAGGAACATCATAATAAGTCTCTAGCACTAACAAAGGAACAATACTCAAAACTTAAGGAACATCAGAAGCACCCAAAGGAGCACCGTCCAAATAGGTCAACAAGTGAATCAATAACCTCTCAAAGATTGGGGTAGAAGAACTTAATGAGACAAGAGTAAGACCCATATTTCCAATAAGCTCAACCAAAGGTTTAGGGGAAAGTCCCCTAGCACTACTCTTAGAAAGGGACGATCAACATGTCGGTCTATTTCCTTGAGTCCATCCATGACTCGCAACTCTCCCTCTAGACTAAGTCCTCTCCTCAAATAAAGGCTTTGCATATCTAACCTTATGAGATCTAGTCAGTACTATCTATGCAAAAAAAGGTGAAATATGACTTAGAGCACAAGGTATGAACGAAATCTGAATAAAAAGGAAAAAAATAAAGGAAATTTCCTAAAGGCATCCTATAGCCTCTAAAAGATAGATACAGACGTCTATGTACTGACCCACTAGACTCTATTAGATATCCCATTCTTACACTATTGATATTAATTAACCGATCTACTCTAATGTTAATTTGTTATGACCCAAAAACTAAGGGTCTTGATGGCACTTGTTGTGACAAGCCTTGATAAGTATGCCTATCCTGCAAATTGATACAAAAGGGAAAATAATAATAATAACCTAAAGTAAGGCTTCTAGAACAATGTCAAAGCATACCATATAGTAGAAGTGGGAGAATATAATCAAAGATTTCATACCATAATCCCAAAACCTAGTGTCACGGTGTAAGGACATAACCAATACAACTTGAGATAAAAAATACATAACATATCCAAAATAGGAACAACTCAGTCTCTAAATACAAATAAAGGCATAGTTTAAATAAGGAAAAACAGTAGTAAACTCCTAAAACATAAAATCAGTTGCTACCTTAAAATCTCTAAATATAGCTCGGATCAATTAATGAGAGGCATACTTGAACCTAGATTTGCACCAAAATGGCACAGTAGGGTGTATACTATCCACTTGTACTAAGTAGGTATTATAAAATGACTGAGCAAAGTAGAAATAAAGCATAAAAAATATATACTAAGGGAACATCACCTGTAATTACAAAATGTCCCAAATAGTAGCCTATACCATCTCTACTAATAATTCTATAATAATCACATACACCTTAGAAAATAGGAGAAAGGAATACAATTATACATATATTACACATACAAGTCTGAATGAAGAAATACATATACAAAAGTATACATCAAGAGAGATAAAGCCATACAACTAAAGGTACCATATATAGTCAAGAAAGAAAGTCAATCACAAGATAAGCACAATATATAAAATGGAATGAAGATAATGACGATGATGATGATGATGATGTGATGGATGAGGTTGTTGCATAACCTCCTTATACACTTACAAAGCTAAAGATTCTTGATGTACGACCCATGGGTAGTCCGCCAACCCATATACAACCAATATCTATATTTTTTCTCTAGCAGATACTTTATTATAGGGTTTTTAAGATGTCATATTTTCTATTAGAAAAAGCTAGTATTTCCAATATTTCCATAATAGTACCAATGTTTTATGAACAAGAATGGTATGAGGATGTAATGCTAACAACCAATCCAGAATGAGAAAGTTTATATCCACCAATATACCAACCAAAGGAGCTAAAATCCACTTATTTATCTGACTATCCATGAATACAACATAATACATATGCCAATAGAATGAAATACACTTAAAACGTCACCATTGATATGATATTAGGCTTTTTCATTAATAAAGTACAACTAATTTCCCATACATATGGACAAAGATATCATATAAGATCCCATACAGTCAGACATAACAATTAATATCCCAAAACCACCAAATAACATCTACAAATAGGCACCCATATATCTACAACACAACCAATATTACCATTTTTGTGATTAGTTCCCACAACCTTAACATAATTTTATATCAACAATAACTACCTAACCTTTTATGAAGAATGTTAAGCCATAACCTACCTCAGATACCAAAAACTATATGCAAGCCTTAATCCTCACGAAAAAGCTCAGAATTAAATAAGTCATAGAAGTATAGAATCTATGCATCAAAAAAAAATCCAATGATACCCTTATTACCTTTTTTCAATTTGGGGTCAAAATGGACATCCGAAATGGATTTTTGAAAAAGAAGAGAAAAGTTGTAATTTTGTTTTTGAAATATGTTCCTCATATTTTTAGGGGTCTACAGTTGAAAGCCTAAGTGAAAAAGAGATAAAAATGATGTCCAAATTAAAGAAAATCATGTTTAAACTTTACCAGTAAAATCCTCAAAATTTATTTTAAAATCAATAATTGAAGTTATTTTGAAAAATTTATTTGAAATAAAAGTAATAATTATAGGATTAGAAACTCACCTAAGTTAAAATGAATTGAAATCGATGTTTAAATCGGAAAACTATAATTTTTAGGCCTTATGAGCCAAAATCCCAAATTTCTACCTTTTAAATTTGCATTTAAACAAGATTTGTTGTGCATTGTAAGATCTTTACAGATCATCATAGTCTTCGGCATATTATTAGCCAGAGTAATTTAATAACTGGTGTGAAACATGGGTATATATAACCCAGGCATCGCGATTGCAATCACCCAGTTTTGTTTGTGGTACCTGGTTTGATGACAGGTATCACATACATGATCCTATCATTGCATTTAGGGGACTCACAATCACGGCCAAGATGTTACATTCACGAGACTTGAGGCTGATCAGCCAAGTTATGAATGCTACTGGCCAATCATAATTAGAGGTAAAGCAACATTAGCTAGAGACTTAGAATTCTCCAAGTCTTTGAGGACACGTTAAGATTCATCCCAAATTCTATGGATACAAACAAACTATGCTACTCTATCAAATTTTATGCTTCATACTCAACAACGATATAAGAATTTCAAAAAGTGTCATTTTTGCAAAGTTGACCCTCAAAACGCAATATCACAACTTTCCAATTGGAGGGTCAAAATAATATATAAAATCCATAGAACCAAACCAACCATGTTACTACCCTAAAATTGACCTTCTGGATCTACTACCATAATCCATTTTTGCCATCTGATGCACCAATCAATAAATGGTAACCTAAGCCAACTATAAGTCATCCCAAGCTGCCATAAATCACAATATTACATAAATGACATCAAAATGTACTAGGAATCATACTCATCAATCCTACACTACAAATATACCACAAAGCAACCATAGTGAGGGTAAAATGGTCAAATCTCAAAGAATCAAATATTTTACATAAATCACCAAAAATCAGGTCGTTATAGGCTCTTATTATTGAGGGTGGGGGATTCACCATATATTGTGATGATTATAGTGTTTATTTGGTTTGGGTGTTGATGTAGTAGGGTCATGGTATTTCTTACGAGTCAAGGTAGTTTAAGGTGCATGAGCATAGCTACCCCACTCATTATTAGAGTTGGCAATAGTAATTTTATACTTAAGATTTGGAGACATTATGTTTATGGTGTGCCTTGTAAGATCTTCACAGATCATCATAGTCTTTGGCATATTATTATCCAGAGAAACCTTGATTGTATGTAGCGTAGATGGATGAAGTTGCTTAAGGATTATGACATCTCTATCTTGTATCATCTCATAAAAGCAAATGTAGTAGCAAATTCCTTGACTCGGAAGGAAGTGAGTATGGGTAGCATGGCTGGCATTTTAATTTCTCAAAGGTCGTTGGTATAGGACATTCAGTACTTAGCCAACTTGATGGTGCAAATTTATATTTCATAACCTAGGAAGGTTTCTATTAGTGTTGAGGTGATCTTTACTATTTTAGTAGATTTGGAGTCGTTAGTTTTAAGCATAAAAGGCTTTGCATCATCCGTGATTGAGTGTTGAGTGGTGAGTCCAAAAGGGATACCTTAGATTCTAAGGGTATCTTGAGAATTAATAGAGATGCATTTTTCGTTTAGATGGTTGATGATTGGATTATTTTAATTTTGCATAAGGATCACAACTCCAGATACTCTATTCACCTATGTACAACAAAAATATATAGATATCTGAGGCATCATTATTATTAGAGTGGTATTAAGAGAGATGTGGTAGACTACATATCTCTTTTATTAAGAGAGACGTGGCAGACTATACAAAGATGTATAGCTATCAGAGGTTTCCTATTCCCTAGTGGAAATTAGAGAAGAATACCAAGGACGCTAGTAGTGATTTGCATCATCCATCCTATGGTTTTGGTGGTAGTTTGGTCATTGTGGATCGGTTGACCAAGTCAGCATATTTCATTCCTATTCAGATGTCCTTTAATGTCGAAAGGGTAGATCTTATCTATGTTAGTGATATAGTTCATTGGTATGGTGTGTATATATCTATCATTTCAGATTAGGTTTCAGTGTTCACTTTTATCTTTTGGAGAGCTTTTGAGGAATAGTTGGGTACTTAGGTGGATCTTAATACAGTCTTCCATTATCAGACCGACGGGTAGTTGAGCAAACTATTAAATTTCTCGAGGACATGCTCCTAGCTTGTGTTATAGATCTTGAGGACCCGTCGGATTAGCATATTGTTTTGGAATAGTTTTCTTATAATAATAGCTACCATTCAAGTATTAAGATGGTGCCTTTTGAGGCTTTATATGGTATGTAATATTGTTCTCAAATTGGATGGTTTACGAATTCCGAGATTAGGCCCCGTGGTATTCACTTTCTTTAGGAGCTGTGTATAGAGTTATGGTGATTCATGATAGGTTGAGCACAACTCAAAGTAGGAAAAAGGTATATGAAGATCGCAGATTTGGTGCCTTCAAATTTGGAGTTGATGATCTAGTATTCCTCTATGTATCACCCATGAAGGGTCTGATGAGATTTGGGAAGAAAGGTAAGCCCAGCCCTAGATATACTGGACCCATTTGAGATCCTTCACATAATTCGTAAGGTGGCTTATGTGTTATCCTTACCTCTAGATTTTGTTTTTGTCCATTTGGTTTGCTAGGCTTCTATGTTGCATCGATACATTCATAACCTATATCATGTTCATAGATAGGACTAAGTTCTTTTGGATAAATAGTTTACCTTTGTAGAGAAGCCCATCCTCATATTGGCCACTAATGCCAGGTGTTTTCACATTAGAGAGATTCCAAATGTTAAGGTTCAGTGGAGACACCACCTAGTATAGGTGGATACTTGGGAGATCGGGAGTGAGATGAGAACCAAGTATTCTCACCTATTCAAGGCTTCAGGGACATCCTAATCATTTACTTTTGCAGACAGAAGTTCTTTTAAAAGTGGATATTGTAATTACCATCGAGTTCATTTTCCATATTTCCACATATTTCTACTTTTTAGAGAATTCCAACAGCTTCCTAAAGTAATTTATGACTTGATAGAATTGACAGTTTGGTTATCAGGAAGTTCATTTTGTTTTTAAAGCCAATTCCATATTTTGAAGTCTTTACTGGCTTAAATGGGCCATTGGGAAAAAACATATATCCAATGACTTCGTATGAAAATTTTGACTACTCCAACAACTTTAAAATATTTATTTTAGGCTAGGTGGACCATTAGTTTGAGTCTTGAGTCTCTAGGACTCATTTTAGACTATTGGCTAAAAGTTAAGAAAAATTTCAAGTAGGTGTAGGGCACACTTTTCATCAAAACAACCTCGGATTGAAATTTTGACCGCACCATTGAGTCTGGGACGTCAAATTTCATAGGTAGCATAGTTAATTTGTGTATAGGATATTTTTGATGAATTTTGAGGGGTTGGCAGAGCCTCAGAGATACTCGAAGTCTCCAGCAGATGCAAGACAATTTGGTACAACAGTGCTTTAGCAAAGGGTGCTATAGCGACCCTTAAAAAAATTTGCAAGAGACGCTTTAGCAGTGATTTGGCTGCTAAAGCCCTGGTTTCTTTATCACCAACCGACCGCCTTAGAAGCCTGCCATGTCATCAAGGTACCACTTTAGTTTTCAACTGGTCGCTTTAGCGCTTACCACTTAAGCGACATCCGCGTACCTGGGAAGGATATAAATTCTCCACTCAGCCTATTTTTAACCATTCTTCAACAATTCTCTAGAGTAATAAGCCCTAAAGAGTGGGAATTCTTTTGAGAATCAATTGTGGGTCATTGTGGAGCTTTGGTATAATTAATTTATGCATTTCTTCTTCAAATTTGTCGTAAGTTTCTATTATTTTCATGGGTAATTTCTCCACTTTTTTCTAATAACCCTAGAATCTTTATTGCTTGATTATAGAACCATTGTAGATTTATATTCATCTATTTTTAGGACAAATGTTCCTTGACCAAAGAGGGACGTTGCGTTGGTTTTGAAAGTACGATTCTGCAAACGTGCCCCACCTAGTATTTTTTTGTTATTTTGGGACACAAAACACAATAGTGAAATATGGGGTATCATTGATCTCGTTTTAATGAGTAGACTGTTGTTTTGATTGCGTGGCCCCATGAAGAATATTCTCAAAATGGTCTACTTGCAGGTATAATGGATTCTTCGGGCTATTCATCTATATCCAAGTAGGCTAGGTTTAATCTCTTCATAGATTCAACTATTTTGTAGTATGATTTTTATAATAAGCTAGATATGGGATGATATTTGGGTGTTGGAGGTATGATTGAAAATATTTGAGTTAGTTGACTATTTAGGCTATCTTGAAACATAATTTTAGGCATAATTGACTTAGTTTCTCATTCCTTAGGTAAATTGTTATCTTAGGTCTTATTTAACATCTATTAATGAATTTAGATACCTTAGTCTAGTCCAGGGTGAGATTTGCCTAAACTGGATTTCGGGGATTATACGGATCCCCTCCAGCCTACCTTTAGAAAAGACTTGTGTTATGTATTTTAGACTTATTTACTCATGATATACCTTTATTGATATTTATTTTGGGACTTGAAGAGATTTAATGTGCATTGATTATGCTAATTCAATAGTCAAGAGTTAGTGCTAATTTTGACTAAGTTCCTGTGGATAAATATTGAGATTTAGTGATATGACTTATGATTATAGGTTATTTATATGGTCTATGGATATGGTGTAATGATCTATGAGTTTCGGTTAGAGTCTAACAATTGATGATGATAACATTATTGTGTTTCGATTCTAGTCCGACGAATGATGGTAATGATAACGACACTATTGAATTTTGGTTTAAGTATTACATAGTGGGAGTTATTTATGAATGATATCGTTTGAATGAATTCTTGGTTATGGAATAATCATTGGTAACTTATGGTTATTGGGGTTATTTACTTTCCTTCATTATACCTTCTAGGTTTAGGGGTCCTGCGTTGGGTTATTTACTTTTTAGCACTTATTGGCTTATGGGGATGAATCTTGTACTTATAGCTGTCTAATCCTTGTGTTACTACATTGTATGCCTTTATTTATTCATGTACAGTAGTGTTGGATCTTATTTTCAGGTTTTTCCTTCTACCTTGGCTTAGTTTACTTTATCTTGTATTTTATCGTATTTATATTATGATTTAGCTTGGTCGATCGATGATGCGTACTGATTACCTATAGTTTTGGTACTCATACTACACGTTTATACCTTTTGGTGTGGCTCCGAGTACTATTAGATGCATCTGACTCAACGCTCGTGCAGGGTTGATTTCAGAGATTTGGTGAGGTCTTGGATTTGGAGTTACCCTTTTTCTTTCTTTTTATCCATGTCTAATCTTTCATTTTTAAGACAAATTTTGTTTGACTATTCAATACTTATGGTTCATTTGTAGTAGCATTTGTATAAACATTACTGAGTCATGGGATGGTTGTTTCTCTTTACCTATCAATTAGATCATTATGATATCTTCATTATTGTTTAACTCTTTAAATGTTGATTTCCATCTTTTTGGTCATTTTTCACCATGATAGCCCAATGTGTGTAGCTCTGGGCTACGTTTTATCTTACCTACTGGAAGGAAAAAGTAGGTGCCATCATGACTTATAAATCTGGTCATGACAGACCCATAGGTGGGAGTTTTTGCTTCACTTTATCCCCGACAATGGTGCCAATATTTGAACTCACTGAAATTACACCTCCTAAGAAGTATAATGCAGTCGCTTGTCAATTGTAGAACCCAACAAGGTTGTGTCTATCCAATAGGGAGTAGTATTAAAATTTGTCATGATCTTGCTGATGCAGTTGGAAAGTACAGAAAGTTAATCGAGTGTTTATGTATAGTATTAGGAAAAATGTTGACAAATAGGGTTGTTTTCAATATGAGACAATTAAGATTGTGTTCCCCACCAACTTATTAACTCCACAGACTTGTCATACTTGTCAAACTATCTTTGTACCTTGCATTCAGAATCTAACAACTTATGTATCACCTAACCATCTCTTCCATCAGTTTAGGTGAATTTCCCTCATCTACTCTCTATCTCATAGTGTCGCATTACTAACCCTTATTCTGGATCGCAAATTAACTATCTTCTGTCGGTCTCAAGTTAATTACAAGAAGGTTGGCAGCTTCAAAATACTCTTGTGATCTCTTTTTCCTAATCTTAACCTCTTTCTCAAGTTAGTATCGAATATAGGCAGGTTCCTAACATTTTGCAACCATTAAGAAAGCAATCAAAGTGAATAAAACCACAATACATGCAAGAACACAAATTTAGAATAACTTTGCACTTCCTTTGCTTTGTTAATCCATCTGGGTTCCCACAACCGTAGTTATGGGCCTTTTCTTCTCTTGATCATAAGAGCACACATAGAATTCATAGATAAAGGCATATGAATAATCTCATGAATAATTAAGAATGAAAACCGAAATCTCAAATTAATATTAAACCAAGAAAAAGAATTGCATGATCACAGGTGTACCTCAGAACTAAAAACAATGTATTAAGTTTATAAAGTGCGTAAACTATTAATGAAACATTCAATGCGTATTTATAATTACATCATAAAACCTGTCCTAAACATAGTAGGAAATCAAAGTTGGCACCAACCTACTATCCTACTTCCCGTAGGAAGATTTTTAGGAATAAATGGAGTCTCCAGCTTTTAGAACTTCTACCTATGATGGATAACTATAGGGTCTTAGGTACTACCTACCTCTCAAACGTAGTCTTCGAAGGAATCAAAGAAACTCAGCAACATTCAGAAATTTTTAGGATCAACTTTTGTTGGACATATACGGGCTTGTAGGTAGGCCCATAGCTAGGACTTTCTACTTCAATTCATAGCTACTGCTCCTTTGTTGCTACAAACTCTGTTTTCCTACAAAACTAACACAAAAACCTATTATATATGACAATAATACCTAAGTACCTGCATAATTTCCTTATTTTAAACATTGAAAGTTCCATGAAACCATGACACATAAACACCCTAATCTTATAGCGTTTGCATGTCCTCAGGAAACTAAAGCATAAAGAAATACATGATTCTTAACAAAAAAAAAACCTAAGACACCTATATAGTCAACTCAATTTAACTCAAATTCCTTATCCCCTCATATTTATATCTTTCAAAACCACTATGTTGATCCATGTTGCAGAACAATATGATACAATGGAATCAAGTAATAATAGCATTGAATTAGCAACAAACAACCAAGCATATATGCAAATTATACTACCCAAAAAGACATGCAGTTAAAAATACAACCCATGTACCCTCATTGCAGAGAAGTCCCAAATCTCATTGTATAATAATATATGTAAATGCACGGATGATATAATGACACTTATGTTCTCAAAAGAAGTTCCAACTACGTGCATAAAATATCATAGGATTGTCTTTATTTTGTATACCATATTTTTTCAAACAGTTTGACTAGAATCAATATAGGAATTCTCTAGGGTTGTAATGTAGGATTTGGTGAAGGTATGGTATATTTTACATATAGTGGCTCACCCTCCTTGACACTACACTTATATTATTGGCTCCACTTCTTAACCATGCTTCTTTTACTCTCCCGTTTACTTGTTTATTGCTTATTCGAATTGCGTGTAGTTTTCTTCTTTCTGTGTATTTATTCACTTCACTCATCTTCTTCTTTTTCTTTTCTTCTTATTTTTCATTTCTTCTCATTTTTTCTCTTTTATTTCCTAACACACCCAACCCTACTTTATTTTTCTTTTTGTTTCAACACCCTTCTTAATACCTATTTCAACTACGCACCCCTAATATAGCCACCCTCAATTAAGTAATTTGCCCGAGTTGAGGTTCATAGTGTCCAAGGAGGGATTAGGGCCAAAACAAGTTTAATTGTAATTAAAAAAAATGGAATAATCTGTAAATAAGAACATAGATCAATTTAGGCTCAAATAAGGTACCAAGCGATACTTATTCACATTTGGTCAGTCTTTTTGGCTAAGAGTGGACTTATTGAACCACAGCCTATGATCATGTCCTAACATACTATTTTTTTCTAATTAACATAAAAACGCATAACTCAACATAACACTACATAAACATGTCAGTTTTAATGTAGATAATACAGACAACGAGAAATGATACTCGAAAAAACCAAACCTTGGTTGTGGTAAACCCCCACCCATAATTTAAAACTAATGAACAATCCCCAACAAATACTAAATACTAAACAACAAAAAGGTTTAGGGATATACCTGAGATGCTATAGGCGTAAGAAGCTTGATTTTCCCAAATGGGGCATCAGGTGGTTTATCGCTAGGAGAAGGTGGTGGTGTGTGACTAGAAGAGTGAGCTAATGCTATTTTAACATGACTCCACTCATCAGTCGTATATTTCACCTTATACTCGGTAGTGGTCTTATTTAAGGCCTACCTAAACTCTACATAAAGGTCACCTAACACCTCTTCCTCACTTCCTCTCTTAGCCCCAATAGGTCGGGAGTTATCATCCTTAGAAAATAAATCAAATATCATTGGTGGATGTATTTGTTATGGCTGTATGAAAGAAGAAAGCATCAAAGGGACGACTTGAATGTGTCTCTCAAATAAAGAGCACACCTCTTATATCATTATGGTCCCATACTCACGCAGGCTCAATAATTTAGGCACCTAGACTTCACAAAGTTGTGCTCTTATTTGGGCTTTAAAATTGACAATATGCGTATGTAACTCTCGTGTGAACCACCCTATAGCAACAATCATTCTACCCTTAACTCTAGCATCAAAAGCCTCAAATGTGCTTTGGACCCATGGCCTAAGACAACCAAGTAATATGAAAAAATGGGTCCCTCTCTATGTCTGGAGATCAATCAACTCTTTCTGCTGTTCCACCATTTGTTGTAAAAAATTTTGAGGCACAATTACAAACCCTAAAATAGATACTAGAGAGGGCAAGGTAGAAGCCAAAGTTGGAGCTAAAGTTTGTGCAGCCTCCTCACTGCCTGAAGTAGTCGTAGTCTCTCCTGGTGACTTTTTGTATCCATATCACAAACCGGTGTTGCCCTATCAAAATACTTGGTCGACATAGTAGGCTCCTTGAAGCAGGCTGCATTGAAGAAATAGATAGATATTCTTTATGTAGTGCAATTGGGTTGGCCGCATCTTTAGTCAAATAACATTCACCATGCAGGTGGCCTCAAACCTTTGATAAACCTTATGAATAGTCGTCACTCTAGCCGCATCACATAATATTTGCACTAGAAAAGGGAAAGAAAGTGTAATGAACTTGGAGAATGCTGTCTTGTGGATCTCAGCATGGATCCATCTACCAAAGTCAATATCATAGCCAATTATCAAGATGGAAATTAGTATGGCTCTATCCCATATAAGCCTATTGTGTACAAAAGTCATACTTAAATAATGTATTGCTACCATCCACCAAAACTTTGCTACAAAGAGCAATAATGCCTTGTTAAACTCTCTTTTTCCCTCGACCCAAAAGGCATCAGTGCCTAACTCAACAATCTTCTCAGCTAACCATCCAATATATCTACCCTCTACTCAGCATCTAAAATCCTATCCCTACTCCTCACAAGTCTTAATTGATAGTCAAATTCAAATGTTGTTATCGGTCCCATAAACTCTGGCCCAAACAATAACCGCCAAATCATATCAAAAAATCAATTGACCCTAACCCCGCTAACTAGTATGTGAGTTAGTAGGGGCTAGTCCACTTTACTTCCCTCAGTTTGAATAACTAAATAAATAGACACTGCACTGAAGCATAAAACACCAATATAATCTCCAAGAGTAAGATTCTGATAGCTGGGTCATCCACCTAAATTAATATTTATAAAAATAGCATACATGCTAAAAACTTTTGCCAAAGTAGCTATCTCAATCTAGGTATCCTCAATAATACCACATTGTGGACTACCCTCCTCATTAATGGTACTATCTCTTATCATAAATACTCTTCCCCTCCATACACCATCTTAGATTAACCTGAGCTAGTGGGTCTATGTACACATCTATGGACTCTAACTCTTGAGCAAAAAAAATCTAAAGATGTAGCAGTTTGTGTACCTTGAGCTTAAGAGAAACAATCTAAGGACCATGAGCTACATCATCAACCTCATTAGAATAGGATAGATATGAATCTGATACAGACTCACTATCACCTAAACTAGATAAAGACTTGGACCTCTCCTCAGAATGGGGGCCGGTAGAATCCTCCTCCTCACTGAAATAAGAACCTAACAAATCCTTTCCCTTATTAGACTACAAAGAGTATGGTGGTAAGGTATTGGCTGACATTATCTGAGGCTTAGTTTGAATAACATGAGTTGGTGAAGTCTGGGCCCCTTCCTGTAGTGTAGGTGGTGCGGGCTGAGTACCCAACTAAATCATTATTGGTGTGGACTGAGAGCCCAACTGAATACCTAACTAAATCATTGTTGGTGTAGGAAAAATGGTGTATTTTCCTTACATACCGAATACTCCTCCACATATCCACTCCTCCTGGGAGACTCATCTCTCAACCTGGGCTATAATCCCTACTCTATGGTATCATTTGGTTCCATAGTTGTAACGACCCGAGACTACCCCCAATCTTCACATAGTGCTTGGAACCACTAGTGATCCTAAGCTAACCCATCAACAAGCATAATGTTAAGCAACTGATTTATAATAAAATAAATAACAAGTTCTTCTATTTGGAAACATAATCATGGAATAATCTGAATAAATACATTACTGATAAAGTTTACAATCTGATAAAACTGTAGGAAAAAATTAAAATTTATATGACTGACTCTGACTTACATCTATGAAGCCTCTACTATACTTACTATAGATAGCTGGGACATGCCTCCAACTACCACTAATCAACACATATGAAAATAAATGAATTGTGTATGAACTAAAATTGTCTGGAGTTCCCAAAATAAGAGAACTCATCACTTGCTAGCTAGAAACTACAATTGTATGATCATGGTGAGCGGGCTACAAATAGTACCAATATTATGAAACAATGTAGCCACATAGAAGTATATATGGATTAGTACTTCTGGAATGTACTGAGTACGCAGGGGTGAATGTAATATGTAAAACTGATTTCATATGTAATCTTAAAACAGGCATGATAACTGTAATAAACTAATAATTGAAATATCCTAAAGGATAAGTGACAAACATACTCTGAAAATATGGTGAATCTTTATACTTAGTTTTTGATAAACTATACTTTAAGAATATAAGTAGAACTGAAGCTGGGATATGGTAAAACATGGCTACTGTATAAATATTGAGTCTAAAACTACGCGATGGCGACTGACATAACACGAGGATCTAAATGTAAAATCATATTGAGAACGAATATATAAACATAAAAAAACAAACATAGTAATATACTAAACTTATCTGATTAACTGAATGACTGCTAGCTGAATACTGGTCATGTGAGACCGAACTATACTTAGTCTGAATAACTGGACTGAAACTATGGATTACTATGCATATGAGTTGAGGACTATCCAAGCAACGTGAGATAGGTGGGCATGAATATATGGAAACTGTAATATATTAGAATGCAAGACCAAGCATATAATATGATTCTGAAATAGTATGTAAACTTAAATACTGCAATATAGATAACTGAATAATAGACAGCTGCATGCTATAGTCAAGCAAACCTGAAATTGAATTTTGAAATGAATACTTAACTAAGACTTTAACTTAAATTATGGTAGTTATTATCTAACCGACATACCCCGATCATAGACTAATTTAGGGTCCCCAACCTATAACTCCATTTAGAAGGGTGTTAGCACCGTGCCACAGGTTACTAACATTAGCTGAGTCAACCCTAATGTAGAAAGAAGACTCATGAGATATATATGGTTATGTCAACCCTAGTCTAACAAGAAGATGATTTACCCTACGCTGGCTATGTAGTTCTGTAACTCAGGAACTACTACTAAGGGTCAAACCCTCTACTGGTAGGAATGCCCCCATCCCTGGGTTCGCTCGATGCTGAATCCTACTCCCAACTGAATCGACACTGAACTGATCACTAGACTGTACAAGGCTTGATTGAACTCACATTGATTCTGTTGACTGATCGAATGCTACTGTTTGGGATATTACGGAATCATTCTATTTCGACAGGAGACTAGATAAATAGCTAAATTGCAAGTATTCATAACCCCCAGGACTCAATGGTAATAATAATAAGAACACATGAGAGCATTTGAGACCATAATAAGTAAGCATTATTTTAAAAAAACATCCCTTGGGAATTTCATCATACACATGGGGATTAATACTTTAACATGGGACAATCCATCAAACACATGGGGATCATGAACTTGAACATGGGAATATCTCAAACATGGGAGCATAACATGATTACATAACTAAAATCATGAATTTAGGAATTCACATGAAATTCACTTCTAATAGGACATGGGCGTTTAATCATACATGTAAAGATCATATCTTGAACCTAAAAATGTCCTAAACATTGGCGAACAATAAAGTTACATGGAAAAATTTGTAACTTGAGGATTCATCTTGAAATTAATTGAACATGATATGGGAATTTAATCAAACATATGGAAAACATGAATTTAAAACATGGGAATGTTGCTAAAAATTATGAATTTAGGATCTATGATGGAATTCAGTTGCATAAAGCATGAGAAACTCAAATTCATAGCATGGGAAATTTAAATCTTGCATGGAATCACACATGGGCTGAAATTAATTAAAATCACCATGAAAACATTGAATTCAATCTTTCTTAAACATTTAAAATAACATAATGATTGAAAAATTCATTCTTTAATTGAAATAAAAGGGTGTTGGGCTCCCTGGGTGAAAAAGGTCCCATGGATGAACTCCCACATACCTTAATAGATAATTTGAAATTGAAAGCTTTTTCTTGAACTTCTTGGATTAATAACCTTAATTTCTTGATTGTATTGAAGAAAATTTGTTGAAGTTCTTGGTGTTCTTGTGGGGGCAAGGGTTTTCTTCGAGCGAAAAAGATGAGAAATCATGTATCTAATGCTTTTGGGGTCTGAAATTAAGTGTTATGAACAGATTTGGGTAAGGGGAAGTACAAAACTTCCCCTAGACCCTTTAGGAACTGAAATAGCGGTGTGAAATAGTTTAGTGATGTGGGATTCATTGTGTCACATTGCTAATCGCGTCGATGACCGATGCGTCACGTCCCGGTCACATCGGCTTACTTCCTCTCATAAAAATGTCATAACTTTTTGCTCGAGTATCGAATTATGGCGAAATATGTATCGTTGGAAAGCTAATTCAATTATATAAAATTTGGTGGGTCTTGAGATGAAAATTTCCACATATATAAAAAGGTTATACACGTTCAAATTAGACCTTTGAAGAATTAAATCCCAAACTTTGGATGAATCTAAGGTTTTTAGCTCAACTTGGCTCTAAGTGATTCTTATGAACATTTTTCACCTCAAAAGCACATACAACACGAGGATAAAGATCATGAAACTCATATTCACAGGGAAATCATTTGGATTATAACTTATACACGTAGGAACGATGGTTAAAAGACTAGCCCAAAAATATGAGATGTTATATTATCTCCCCCTTGGGAACATTCATCCCTGAATGAAACTGGTTAGACTGAGAGTACTGTACGAAGGTAACTAAGATCTATTCTAAACATTCATGACTTGGAACATGATTTTATAACTGATTCTGAAACATGATACTTGAACTGAATATTATGAACTGAACTGATTTCTTGAATACATGCAATGATATAATAATAATCATAAGGCTGAGATAGAAACAAAAGAGTCAACTAATAGTAACCATTACTTCAAGGTGGATCCTATTTTGTGAAGAAAAATAAAAGGTTTAGGACATGAATACTTGAGGTATTACAATACATCTCCCCCTTGGGATACTTCGTCCCCCAAATGGTACTGTTTTTGTTGAAATACTAAGGAAAGACTGAGATGATGCACGAGATACTTATGGACTTATTCATGATTGAATATTTGGGATTTGAAACTGATGAATCATACATGAACTAAGCTAAATTCAAAAATTACATGGATGCGAATGAATTACCTCTCGGAATAGACATATTCATGAAATGTTTTAATAGTATGACTAAATGGAAAGATGGAAATCCATAGGATCTTGTCTGTCTGACTGCTAGACTGGATTGCTGGCTATACAGACTGAATAATACTGAAAGATTATACTCAAATATACATTCCACTTGTACACCAACATGAAATTCAAGCCTATCTTCATAACCACACATGAACTTATAGGCAAACAACCACAAAAGCATCTTTTTCATATTCTTTAAACCTGTATCCTTAATACTTTCATGCATTAGCCTAAGAAAACACACATAAAATTTCAACTGTCATGACATAAGGAGAGGTAACTTAAAGTTAGAACATGAGAACCTAAAACTTGAAAGTATAACTTTGACACTTAACTAAGGCCTGAGGAATAGAGTATCAAAAGGATGAATTCATCGAAGAGAGCTAAACTGAGGACATACATGACATAATCTGAATTTTGTTGATCATTAGGAGTGTAGAGTGAGCGTTGGAACTGAACATACTATATAATATGAGTACTTGAGTCATAAGCTGCATGACCTGAGTTTGGACTTCATGATGTCATGGAATATGAATCGTACTGCTGAGTGAACTAGAACTCCTAATACTAGGAACAGGAAACGTACCTGATTTTTATATAAAGCGCATGACTATGAGCTGTGATCATAGGGCTGACATGTAAGGCATGAGTAGATGTCGTGATGACTGAAAAACTTTGCACTAAGATAAGAATAGGTTAGGAATTATCCTCCCTTACTGGTTTTCTACACATACTGGCACTACTACTAGAATCTGAGAGCCTAACTTGGTTACTTGTTCTATCATCTCCCCCTGAGGATAAAGCTATCATCTTAAGTCTGTGGACCTCTTTAATAACTCTAAACTGAAATACAATCACTTTACTCTGAGTTCACACCAACTGGAGCTGCAACTCTTTTTTTCTGCTAGCTAAATTTTCAAAGATTCAAACTTAGATTCTAACACTTAACATGGATATCCCCAAACCTTCAATAAACCTACTAAATTCCTTCAAAGACTACTAAAATCACATCAAAACCATGTGAACTACCCTCACACCTGAACATACGACATCAACAACATAAAACTTTGAATCAAAATCCATAAATTCTTCAATCCTACTGATTCATCTTTTATATCCCTATGAAAACATAACATACTCAATCCAGATAACACTATCCCAACTCCACTACTGCTAAACTTCTGGGTTCATGCTTCCAATTCTATATCATATGCTATCATAGGATTCTGAGGAGGAATCTGAAAGCATATTTGACTTTGTCTTAGTGCACGATTTTTTTCCTGAATGTGAATGAGGTTTTTCAAAATTCAAAACTTAAAAGAACCAAGGGGATACATTAGATTCTATGTACAATCCCATAACTATCTGTAGGGACTGTCTGAGAAAACTTTGTCTTTAGTAATTTGAGTTTGCCTATTTCTGTTACCTCAAAAATAAGGCAGCTATTGCATAAATAGAGCAAGATGAGAATCTGGATAAGTTTCTTAGAAAACCTTTCTATAGCACAATCTGAGGCATAAAAGAATGGAAACATTTCCATAATGTCATGTAGCCTCTTAAAGAAAAGTACAGACGTCTCCGTACTGTACCGCATGACTCTACTAGACATGGCTTCATAAATGCTAGGATACTTGAACTATGTTCTCTGATACCAAGTTTGAAATGACCCGAGACTACCCCCTAGTCATCACATAGTGCTTGGAACCATAAGTGATTCCAAGATAACCCATAAACATGCATACTGTTAAGCAAATAAATTATAATGAAATAAAGAACAAATTCTGAAGTGTGGAAACATAGTCATGGCATAATATGAATAAATAAATTATTGATAAAGTTTACAATCTAATAAAATTGAAGGAAGAAACTAAAATTTACATGACTGACTCTGACTAAAATCTATGAAGCCTCTACTATACTGACTATAGATAGCTGGGACATGTCTCCAACTACCACTAATCATTACATATGAAAATAAATGAACTGTACATAAACTAATTTCAAATGTAATCTTAAAACATGCATGCTAAGTGTACATAGACTCATTAATAGGCTGGAATAAACTGAAAACTGAAATATCCTAAAGCATGAGTGAAAAAAATACTCTGATAAGATGGTGAATCTCTACACTTAGTTTCTGTTAAACTATATTTTAAGTCTATAAGTAGAACTAAAGCTGGGATATGATAAAACATGGCTACTGTATGAATACTAAGTCTAAAACTACGTGATGGAGACTGACATAACTCGAGGATCTGAGTGTACAATCATACTGAGCATAAATGCATAAACATACAAAACCAAACATAGTCATACAATAAACTTAGTTGATTAACTGAATGACTGCTAGATGAATACTGGTCATGTAAGACTGAACTGTACTTAGTCTGAATAACTGGATTGAAACTGTGGAGTACTATGCATATAAGTTGAGGACTATCTAAATAACGTGAGATAACTGAGCATGAATGCATGGAAACTATAATATATGAGAATGCAAGACCAAACGTATAACATGATTCTAAAATAGTCTGTAAACTAAACTAATTAAATACTGATAACTGAATAATTGATAACTATGTGCCATGGTCAAGTAAACTTGAAATTGATCTCTAAATAAAATACTAAACTTAGACTATAACTGAGACTGTGGGAGTTATCATCTAACCGACATACCCTGGTTATAGAATGATTTGAGGTCCAACCTGTAACCTCAGTTGGAAGGGTGTTAGCACCGTGCCACTGGTTACTAATATTAGCTGGGTCTACCCTAATATGGCAGGAAGACTCATGAAATATATATGGTTACGTCAAACCTAGTCTAATAGGAAGATGATTTACCATACGTTAGCTATGTAGTTTTGTAGCTCAAGCATTGATACTAAGGGTCAAACCCTCTGCTGGCAGGAATGCCCCTATCCCTGGGTTAGCTTAGTGCTAAATTCTACTCCAAACTGAATCGACACTGAACTGATCACTAGACTATACTAGGCTTGACTGAACTCACACTGATTTTGTTGACTGACAAAATTCTACTGTTTAGGATTCTATAAAATCATTCTATTTTGACTGGAGACTAGATAAACAACTAAATTTTGGGTATTCATAACCCTTAGGACTCGATAGAAATAATAATAAGAACACATGAGAGTATTTGATACCATAATAAGTAAGCATTATTTAAATAAACCTATCACTTAGGTATTTCATCATACACATTGGTATTAATACTTTAACATGGGAGAATCCATTAAACACACGGGGATCATGATATTGAACATGGGAATATCTCAAACATGGAAGCATAGAATGATTAAATAACTATAATCATTAATTTAGGAATTCACATGAAATTCTCTTCAAATAGTACACAGACGTTTAATCACAAATGTAAAGATCATAGCTTGATCTGAAAATATCTTAAACATAGGTGAACAATAGAGTTATGCGGAAAAATTAATAACTTGAGGCTTCATCTTGAAATTGATCAAACATGATATGGGAATTTCATCAAACATATGGAGAGCATGAATTTAAAACATGGGAATATTGCTAAAAATCATGAATTTAGGATCTATCATGGAATTCACTTGAATAAAGTATGGGAAACTCAAATTTATAGCATAGGGAATTCTAAATCTTGCATGGAATCACACATGGTCTGAAATTAATTAAAATCTTTATGAAAACATGGAATTCAATCTTTCTTGAACATTTAAAATAATATAATGATCGAAAAATTCATTCTTTTATAGAAATAAAAGGGTTTTAGGCTCCGTGGCTGAAAAAGGACCCATGGATAAACTCCCACATACCTTAATAGATGATTTGAAATTGAAAGCTTGACTTGGACGCCTTTAGAATGTTATTGAAAGCTTTTTCTTGAACTTCTTGGATTAGGAACCTTAATTTATTGATTGTATAGTAGAAACTTTGATGAAGTTCTTGGTGTTCTTGAGGGGGCTAGTGTTTTCTTGGAGAGAAAAAGATGACAAATCATGTATCTAATGCTTTTAGGGGCTGAAATTAAGTGTTATGGGTGTATTCGGGCGAGGGTAAGTGACCAAAGTTCCCCTAGACGCTTTAGGAATTGATATACCATGTACAATAATTTAGTGATGCGGTTTCCATTGAGTCGCATCGCAAATTGCATCGATGACCAATGCATCATGTCCCAATCGCGTTGGCTTACTGCTTTCATGAAAAATGCCAATTTTTTGCTCTTGTATCAGATTGAGGCAAAGTTTGTATAGTTGGAAAGATAATTCAATTATCTAAAATTTGGTGGGTCTTGAGATGCAAAATTCTACATATATAAAAAGTTATACATGTTCAAAGTAGACCATTGAAGAAACGAACCACAAACTTTGGACGAATCTAAGGTTCTTATCTGAACTTGGCTCTAAGTGATTCTTATAAACATATTTTTAACCTCAAAATCAGATCAAACACGAGGATAAAGATCATGAAACTCATATTCACATGGAAATCATTTGGATTATAACTTATACACGTAAGAATGATGGTTCAAAGACTAGCCCAAAAATATGGGGTGCTATAATAGTACTTGTAAAAAGAGTTGTTTGTGATTAAAACACAAGAATTAAGTAGTAAAGAAGAAAATCTTACATTTCAACCTAGAGTCTATCTATAGCCTCTATATACGGCTTGTAGGTAGAACGTACTTGGTTGTAAGTAGCCTTCATAGCTTGAAGATAAACCCCTGAATCTTCAGGATTTAAGTCCGAAACTTATGTGACCATCTATAGATTTGTATGTACAACTTACATGCTCGCAAGTAGTTTTATTTGGTTTAAACTGAGGGTGAGTCAATGTTTTTCTCAAAATTCCCATCCAACCTAGTTAAATCTTTAATTTTCAAATAAAATTCAATATCTACAACATGCCATAGGTCAAGTTTTATGGTATTTCACACAGTATTCAACTCAACTTCTACTTCAACTTTTAGAGTAACCACAGCTTCATAATCAACAATCATCCATTAATTGTAATTTCACAAGTTTTAGCTCTAAATATTTCATAATTTATGAGAGTTTAGTGATTTCAATTCAATGCAAATACAATCTCAAGTTCAATGTTCAAGACAAATTTTTTTCCAGCTAAATAGAACCAAGAACTCTTACCTTGAATGAAGATTTTAGAAGAAGAACATGAACAAGTGATAATAGCCCTAACTTCACTGTATAACACCTGGAAGTGATGTGATGTGGAGTAGGGTTTTCCTTTTTAAACTTATGAATGGGAGTTGAAGAGTTAGAACTGAAGTGGAAGTTTTTAACTTGAAGATTTAGGGCATGAGAGGGTTAGATTTGAGGGTTCTAAAGCTTGCGCATGTCGTATCGATTCGGGTTACATGGGCCAGACCCATATTTTTAAAATAATTTTGCCTAAAAATTTGACCCTACCAATGACCTTATTAATAGACCATACGTAGTACCTATGCCTCTATAAGTAGGGTTTGTAGGTATGTCCTGAAATTCTATTTTGGGTTTGTCTATTATGACCCTATCTACGAGTCGTTGGTACTACCTATGGGCCTTTAGGTTGGGTTCGTAGAAAGAAGTTTAGACACCCAAATTTGCTTTTTATTCCCACGACTCAACATAAATTTAGTGGGTTGTACCTACCACACCTTAGGTAGGGTCGTATGTCCACTTACCTGGAAATTCCTGAGATTTTGCAATTTTTATGATTCTCTAGGTATTTATCCATGATTTTAACCTAGAAAAAAAGAAACAAAGTGAGCACTAAAACTTGAGGTTTTCTTTCAAGCAATACTTGATTTACCATCGCAACATGATATGGATATGTTGGGTACCCAAAATTCTATAAAAATCCCATGGTTGCCTCCCATGCAACCCTTGATTTAACATCGCAACACGACACAACTCCTATGGCTACTCATACTTTGCCAAGGCAAACATTCTCACACCCTTTCAACTCTTCCATGCTTCTCATTTAATTCTTCAAACGATGGCCATTAACCTTGAATGGGGCATCACCATCTCATTTTATTTCAATTATATTATGTGCAAATACTCTAACCACAATAAATGTCAAGACAACCTATACTTTAATTTGCTAGGAAAAAATCAAGGTCTCAAATTATACAAGAAGACCACATCACCGGGTTGGAATACCTTTTCCCCAATCCTTATGTTGTGGTATAACTTCATTTTGTTCTTATACAAAGATGAACTTTTGTAAGGACTTATCAAAAATCATCTAACTCATTCATCTTACCGATTCTCATGTGTGCATCATCACTCCACTCAAAATTTAGCTTCTTCAATGCCCATATAGCTTTATGCTTAATTTAAATCGGCATGTGGCATGCCTTACCATACACAAGATGATAAGGAGAGGCTCTTATGGGAGTTTTGTAAGTAGTATGATAGGCCTAAAGTGCATCAACTAGCTTTCTCGACCAATCAGTTCAGTTTGCATTCATAGTCTTCACTAAATTGGACTTGATCTGATGTTTAGATACATAAACTTAACTATCTGCAGATGGTACGATCAAAATACCTTGTTTTTCATACCATATTTCTCAAATAGATCCTTGAAAAGAAAATTTAAAAAATGGGACCCACCATCCCAAGCAATAGCTCATGGAGTGCCAAATTAAGATAAAATGTTCCTTTTCAAAAAATCTATGGCACTTCGACACTCATTATTAGGAATTGCAACTTTTGTGATCTAATTTCTCAGGTCTTTATAGCACCTACTATAGCCCACTAGTAGCAAGCCAACCTATAGTACAAAACTACAAGTAATGAACTACTAAGAGAAATGAAGGAAGAATGAAAAATAAAAGAAATAAACTAAATAAAAGACTAAAATACATAATGTAGTCCCAAAACCTGCTGGAATCTGTATAGGAGCTTCTACTGTTAACAAGGATACAAAACAAAGTACTAAATAAATAAACAAATACAACAATCCCTGAATACAACATAGAGATTAATCTACTACACAAGAGTAAGGAAAGTAATATTCCAAATGCCAAGAGCTCAACCTATATCTACTAACCATAGCTTGTCCACACGATGCAAACAATAATAGCGATAACCCATACAGTAATCTGTAGGTTTCAGAGTATAGTATGTGTACCAAACATGTTGTACTCAGTACTCAACTGTCGATTAAGCTCCAAAGATAATGCAAATATACATAATATGTAAGTAGAAATATAAACTACACCTAATATAAAAAAAGTACATAATAAAGATAATGATATAATACAGATAAACTATCATATTCATATCCAAGAAACTAATATAATAAGGTAAGGAGGTATTAAGGATTAACTACCCCATTCTAGCCATACTTGAGAACCTCAACACTATACCGTATATCATAGGCCAATATTCAAATAAAGGGCAAAAGGATGATAAATAATAGTATACAAGGACAAGGAATGAATATACAATCTGAATAATTAAAGGAAGAAAGAGATATATGGTAATACCATAGCTATATATAGATGGATATACATATATATATATATATATATAAATTTTTATGATTCATAATAATAGTAAAAACTATTACTACCATAATTTTAGTCATTAATCCATACGTCTAATCATGAAATAATTACCCATAATAAAGCAACTGTAAAGAAAGGAATCTAAAACATACTTTGAATCTCTATAGTGGATCATTATCAAATCTTTCACAAACTAGCCATAATAGCGATAACGATCATGACAATAATAATAAACATACGAGTAACCAGCTAATCTATGCAAATAATACCTGACCGAGCCTTTCATAAGCCCTCACTGACATAGGCTAGAAGGATAAATCAACACTCAACAACAATATTCAGTGCTATAAATAGCTCTTATACCTATAACTATGCAAACCCCATAAGGCTGATAGATATAGGGCATATAGGTAATAGGAAATATGCATGTAAGGATAAGTAAACTACAACACCCCAGGTTCTTGAATCAAAATTTTCCTTATAATTGAGCTCACTGACCCCAATACGACTCAGGTGACAAGTTGTAGTAAGTCTATGCAAGTTGTGTAGTGCCTATCATAGTCTAACTGTAAGGTTGTCCAATATTTCTGTCTTAATCACAACTAAAACCCTACGTGTCATAAGGTGTGATCACGAGTCATGGGGAGGGACTCGTGATCATATATGTAAGGGTGCCCTGAGTCATTGCCTAGACTATGATTCCAAGCAATGACTCATAGCCGGTCATTACAAGTCGTCAACTAAGTCATAACGACTGACAATAATTTTTCTTACAAGTTTTTAATAAGGGCTTTTCTCTTTTCCCATCCTTAACTCGTTATCTACGACTTAAAGTTTTCTAGGGTAACATTATGATCCATAAACAAATCAAAACAAACTTCTCTTCCATTAAACTCTCCCAAAGCAAAAGAAATCTAGGGTTTCTAAATATTAAGCACCTAGGGTTCAAATTGTGGTTTCTTCTCTAAATTCTTGGTATTTTTAGGATTGTGGTTTCTTCTCTAAATTCTTGGTATTTTTAGGCATGTATCTCTTTCCTAACTTGTTTTTTTGTCAAGGAACGTGTTTAATTGTTGTTTATATGAATTTTAATTATGGGTTATTAATGATGGATTAAGGGTTTTAAATGATTGGTACTTGGTTGGTTTTCCTATGGTTTTGGAATTGCCATTCATGCCATGGTGGATGGGATGGGGGTTATGGAATTCCCCCAAAAATTATGATTTTTAGTTTGGAATTGATATTAACCTCAACCAACTTGCATAATTGGTTTTGAAATATGGAAAATTACATGGTTCTTTTTACCTTTCTAAAAAATTGCATTGCATTAATAGGAAAATAGATAAAAATGGTTTTTGAAGGCCCTAGTGGCCTTTGTTTAGTTTTAAATAGTTGTGAATGGCAATGGTGTCCATGGATTGGTTTCTAAGTGATTTGAACTTTAGTGGCCATGAATTGATCTATTTGAATTGGGATGAGGGGTAATGAGGTCCTTTTACTTATAAACTATCTTTAAGCACTACATGAGACAATTCTCATCAGTTTTCATGACACATCATCAAATATTTACCTATCAAACTCCAAACCCCAAGAAACCATAAGAGTTTCAACATACGTTCATCATTTGGGTTCAAAGTTCTCAATTGTTCACAAATCTTTAAGTGTCTAAGGCATGTTACTCTTCCTTGAATATTATTTTATCAAAATCATGTGTTTATAATTATATCCACGTGATTTTATTAATGATTTTGAATGTGGGTTGATGGATTTTTAAACATTGTTAATGTAATTGCTTTTCCAATGGTTTACATATAATTGTTCATGCTTTATATATGGTTGTTAACTTATAGGGTGTATGGTATGGTGAATAATCTTGAGGATTGTGATATCCCCAATTTTTGAATAATGACCTCAATTCCATATTGTGAAATTTGAATATGAAATGTATGCACATTGAACTACTCCTTAACTATTGCATAATGTGAAAAGATAATGAAACATAATGATTTTGAATTGAACCTTATGGGGTTGTACAATTCCTAAAGCTAATGTATAGTTGAACCAGGGGGGTTGTTGATACAAGCACAAGGAGCACCAAGAGCACAAGGTATTATCTAAGGGTCAAGGCTTCGAAATTAGCAAGCAATCGAATAATTTTTTTGGAGTATTTTGAAGCTTTGGTCTAGAGAAGGAAGGAGGGGAAATTATACACTCAAGAGGTGCCTCAACTGAAGGTCATTGAAGACATTTTACACTCCAAAGTAACACTCAAGAGGCGCCCCATTCCATTTTTCATTAAGGGCATTTTTTACATTTTTTATGTAATAGAATAAATAGACAATTTTACTTCTCTTTTCATTAGCTTTGAAGAATATTGAGATATTTCTCTTTAGTTGTATTTTATAGTCTCTAGTTTTAGTGTAGAATCTGAAATTTGGAATCTTGAATGCAATTGAATTGGTTTTCACTTGTATTGGGTTATTTGGCAAGAAAAGTTAACTTGAGGAAGTGTGAGTCCTTTTGTCCACCTAAGAGAAAGGTTTGAGATTCTATTAGTGAGGTGTGTTTGAAGGTTTGATACACCTTCTAGTTCTAATCATTGGTAGGAGTAAAGGTCTTTCTATCTATCTTTGTCTTTCTATCTATCTTTAATTTATGCATCTCTTATTCATCTCATTTCTTCCAAGTGTGTTGTTTTTCTCTGTGTGCTTGCTGATTTTTGCCTTTAAGTATCAATTTAGTGTTTTAGCCTTCATTTTGGAAATAATTTGGTGTGAAGAGCTATGTATTAGAGTTGTTACCATAACTTTAAGTTTTGGATCTAAGAAAATCTCCACAAAAAAAGAGTCTAGAGTCAAGAAAAAAAAAGAGTCCAAATCTGAAAATTGCAAAAAAAAATTGTGTCACGTTTTTGTTTTAGATATAAATTTTAAAACTTAGATCTACTTTGTTTTGTGTTTTTTTTATGAGTTTATAGTTCTATATCCTTGTTCCTTAGCACTAATAGAGTCTAGATCTAAGTTTTGAGCAGGATCCAGTTGTTTTTGTGCATTCCACCATTGTTGAAAATATGTTTGAAGCTTTTTGTGGGTGGATTTCGTGTGTCTTGTGGTATTTGTGAAGTTTTGTGTCTGGTTTTGTGTTGGTTGTGCTTGGTTTGGAAAAGGGAATCTAGATCTAAAAGAAAAATTGAATTTAGGGTTCATTTGCCTAGTGGTCAAACCTTGGTCAACTCTTGAATATTCATATTATTCTTCGCCATCTTCATATCTTGTTGGAGAAGAATGTTCAAGGAGGTTGTTTGATATTAAAAAGGGAGTAAAGAGAGTGTACTAGTTGTTCAAGGAAATTTTCAAGAAGCTTCCTAGTCTTGCCAAAAGAAGAAAACAACAAAAACAAATGGAATCTTCAAGTACAATTGCAAGTACAAGGGGGGACCAATTCATTTCAAATCCATTTTGAAGCTTGAAAAGGATTTAAACTTGTATATTTTTACCTCCAAATGAATTCTCTTCCTTCCCTGAGTGTTGTTTGGCCGAGACAAGAATTGGAAAATTGAAAATTTTAAAAGTGACGTCTAATCACAAGCTGCCATGTCATCACTTTGGAGACCAACCGAATCGAGTTCAAATTTAGATTTCCTAGTTTCTAATTGTTTTTTCTAGTTTCAATTTTGTTTGTTCTATCACTAATTACCAACTAGTAAGTACCTACTAGTTTGGTAATTAGATTAGAGTCCGTTTGTTTCACGTCTTTGATTTTTGTGTGCTTTTCTCATTTTTGAATTCATAGTAGTTTGTTGGTTCAAGTCTGAACATCATTTTATTTGAGTTATATCAAACAAAAATCAACTCTGGGCCAAGGCCTATTCACCACTCAATTCACTTGCCAAGTATTGCCGATTCTCCAACACTTGTGAGGCCAAGTATGAGGTGAGGTTGAGTATTAGTGAAGTAAGGCCTTATTTGTACTAACTTGTTTGTTCGTTTTATAGGTTTTTCTTTGTTGTTTTTATTGCTTTAGTTAGGTACCATTTCCATGGAATCCGAAGGGACTACTTCCCAACCTTTGGGAAATGATACTATTGGAGCCTTGATTGGTTTGAGGCCTTTACCCAAAATATAGAGGATAATAATGATGCTTTGTGGAGATATATGAGGAGTAATCGTGATGCTTTGAGGAGTGATTTGGATTCTATGAGGAGTGAAATGTTCACTCTTAGTGGAAGGCTTGATTGTGTTAAAAGTAGGAGGAACTCACACCCTTCTACTCCTAATCCCTACCATGCATCCTCGAGTGTCTAAGATAAAAGCTCCTTCATGGCCATGACACCCGAAACACTCCACCAAATGCTATATCCTCCACAAACTCTTCAAAACAAAGCCCAAACCACTCCTAACCGAAACATACCCAGATCCCTACTCCCTAAAATGAACCAAGTTCAACAAGAAGGACTTGGAACCCAAAATACTTCACTAAATCCAAGACCACCAATTCAAATCCTCCATCAACCAAATCCGGTTTCCCTTATCCAAACTTCCCAAAACCAAATTCCCTTAATCCAAGTTGAAAAAGAAGAAGATCTAAAACTCATGGAAGGTAATGCTAAGCCTCAAGATGGAGAGGAAATAGATGGTGAGGTACAAGAAGAATGTGAGAAAAGAAAGAAGGAAAGAGAAGGAGAGGTCTCGAAGTGTGAGCTTGAAAAGGGAAAATCAAATTTGATTGTGGGACCAAAAGGCTAGCATTTTGCCTAGATTTGATTCTTCTTATGTGAAGGTACAAGATAAAATGATATCCAATAAGGATCCAAAAGGAGTTCCATATGAAAGAATAGGAAATGAACTAGTTACTACCTTGACCAAGAGCTCTAAAAAGGTGGACTGTCCAAGCTTAACCCGAAGTGACTTTGCTATTCTCAACACTTCCTTGAACTCAAAATTTTGTGATTTAGTGTCTTGTGAAATGGTTTTGGGTTTACAAATGCATTCCTCCTTCCTTAGTAACTCTTTTGTTGTGAATAATGATCAACTTACTGTTAAAACTAGTTTACTACTTGAATATGGGAATTGTGGGATTGAAAAACCTTAAGTTAGTATTGATGTTCATAATGTTGATCTTGATAATGAATATGGTACCTTGAACTTCTTGTGTGGAGAGAACCTTGCTATTAATTGTGTTCTTGGTGATCATGTGTATGGAGAAATTATAGATAATTAAATGTATGTTATTAAGGGAGGCCTACTAAGCCGTAGGTCCTTATCCTTGTGTGCTAGTCTTTCCTTAAGAAAAAATGCTTTAGGTGAGTGTGATACCCCAATAAATGGAATGAGTAGCTTCGTATTATTCCTTTGGCCACTTCACCCATTTGATCCTGGTGTATTAGTGGGGTGGGGAAGGGATGTTTTTGGCTTGTTCTTATTTCCCTTGATGTTTATCTTAGCCCTATCCTTTATGATGCATACACTAATTGTTTCATTGACAAAATAAGGGATTTCTGGTTGTATGTCAAATATGAACCTCCTTGGCATGATAATTTAGTGCAAGGGATGCTTAACCACGGCCTAGACCCTTGCTTACTATTTCCCTTTGATCCCAAAATACTCTTGATAGGTGAAAGTTATAGTTTCTGGTCATGTTCACTTATTTTTATATTGATGTTATTCATGCCTTTGGTATCCTTGATGCTAAGTTTTTTATGTCAAATACCAAGGATATGTGGGTGTATATCAAGTGTGAGCAACCACGGGTTGATATATGAGTGTGTTACTAATACTAACCCTCCTACCAAGAGGATTGTGTGTTTGTTTAGCGCTCTCTTTGGTTTTGAAAGATCTGAATTTGAGGACAAATTCCTCTCAAATTCCTTCAAGATGGAGAGGATGATACAAGCACAAGGAGCACCAAGAGCCAAGGTATTATCTAAGGGTTAAGGCTTCAGAATTAGCAAGCAATTGAACACTTTTTGGAGTATTTTGAAGCCTTGGACAATAGAAGGAAGGAGGGGAACTTATACACTCAAGAGGTACCTTAAGTGAAGGGCATTTAAGACATTTTGCACTCCAAAGTAACACTCAAGAGGCGCCCCATTCCCTTATTCATTAAGGGCATTTTGACCTTTGTTATGTCATAGTATAAATAGATAATTTTACTTCTTCTTTCATTAGCTTTGAAGAATATTGAGATATTTCTCTTTAGTTGTAGTTCATAGTCTCTAGTTTTAGTGTAGAATCTGAAATTTGGAACCTTGAATGCAATTGAATTGGTTTTCACTAGTATTTGGTTATTTGGCAAGAAAGGTGAACTTGAGGAAGTGTGAGTCTTTTGGTCCACCTAAGAGGAAGGTTTGAGCTTCTATTGGTGAGGTGTGTTTGAAGGTTTGATACACCTTCTAGTGCTAATCATTGGTAGGAGTAAAGGTCTTCTTATCTTTCTTTACTTTTTATGCAATCTTCTTCTTTATCTCCTTTCTAGTGTGTTGTTTTCTCTTGGCGTGCTTGCTTATTTTTGCATTTAAGTGTCAATTTCGTGTTTTACCCTTCCTTTAGGCTATCAGTTGTTTCCTCAAGTGATGATAATTAGTTTAGCATGTTGATGTTCCCTTACAAATATAGTTGGTATGACGATACCAATAGCGTATGCCTAAATGTGTATTATGGTTCAATGAATGAGAATATGTTATAAATGATTTAGTGGGGCTTAAATAGGGTTTGTATAGCTGGGTCATAAAATTAGAGGTCTTGATGGACCAGTACTAGAAATAGTGTTTGTTGATGAGGGTATCTAAATGGCTTGAGGTTAGAGTCCCCTTGCTTATAACCAGGTAGTTCAAGTCTAACTCACAATCATTATTATACAATTGGTATGTTCAAGTCCCCCACAATACATTACACTATTGGGCTCTTAAGTCACCTTATTACATGATTAGGAGGTTTGAGTCTCCCGTTTATATATATGACATTATTCTCTGGTTCGTTTGGCTACACGCACTAGTGCACTCCCAAGGGGTGTGAACTGGGGCCCATATATCCCTAACATACTATCATATTATTGATAAGCTACACAATCAAAGCTAAGGTTTTAAACGTTCATGTTAAGTCCTGTTCCCTACCTTGGCTATATATGTAAATATATAGGTACACACATTTAATAGTGATACGGTTAGGACAGCCACACGGCCTTTCACACGAAGCCAAGCTCGGGAATTACAAAAACTCCAAGCTTTGTTCATGCAAATGGCCGTGTGTGAGTTGGTGATTGAACCAACCAAGGACTTAAACGTTTTTATGTGTGAAGAGGGGTCCTAATGTGTAATAAACTACTCTCCAAGGTTGGCACAAGAAGCAAGGGCGGATGAGTCATTTTACCCCTTTCCTTTTGTAGTATAAATAGAAGATGTGAGAGAGTTATTAGATAGTTTTTGAAATCTGATTTTTGTAACCTAAAATATCACAACATTTCCTCTCTCTTCCACTCTTGGAGCCGCCTCCAACATCTCACAAGTAGAGGAATACTTGTGTTGTATCTTTGGCTAGAAACAAGGGTTTTGGGGTCTTTGAGTGCCTCTTGGTCCTTGTAAGAACTTGGTGTTTACATTCTCTAGACTTAGGGTCCTCTCTTGATGTTAGGGTTCTTAGTATCTTGAATGTTATATGTCAAGTTATCTATCTTTTCTTTATCTTGTTGTTGTTGTTGTTGTTAATTTTGTTATCTTTAAAGACTAGTGAAGCCGTGTGGGGCTACTTTCGATTCACTAGCATTCTTGTTCATCTATTTGCTCTCTTGTTGTGTGCTGAAAACTGAAAATGGAACTTGTTATTCTTGTGTTGTTGGACTGAAATCCGAACCTACTTGTAGCTCTTGGTGTTGTTGGTTTGATCTTGTATCATTTGGTATCAAAGCAAGACCGGTTGTGTTCCAACATAACCCATCTTGGGCTAGTTCACGGTCTAAACAAGCAATACCAAAGGGAAGTTCTGAAAAATCTGTCCATTAAAGGTTGAAAACCGAGAATGATGTTGCATGTCGAGACCTAGGCGTTATTTTGCTTGTTTAGTGAGTTTCTAGTGTTGGTTTCTTTCTCACCAACACTAAGGTGTCTAGATCCGAAAGTTGAGCTTGAAAACTTGAACATTGAGTAGTGACTTGAAGTGGCCGAAGGTTGTATGTTGTTGATGAGCAAAAGAAAAATCGGTGGTTATGTGTTATGTGCTAAAGAAGTTGATGAAGTTTGTTGAGGTGTTCATCTTTTGAACTTGTTCATCTTGTTCATCTTGTTGTGTGCTCAAGTTGTAAGACAAGTTATAAAGTTGTTGTGAAAGACTTGCACCCCTCACCCTCTAGTCTTGTCAATCACTTTTCCCTAATTCAAGGAGCCTTGTTTTGTGGGATTGGTCAACCAAACACCACTTTCTTGAGTTTGAAAAGGTTGAAAGACTACAAGATTTTATTTTTCCCACCAAAACATTTTGCAAACTATAACAAGTTGTGTGAATATTAACACAAAACAAAAAAAAAAAAAAAAAAGATAAGAGGAACGGGTGGAACCATTGCATGCTGCCACGTCACTATAAGCTCAACTTAGGATATTCTTTGGTTGCAAATTGTTGATCCTTGGTTTCCCTTAATTGGTCCTAGAACTAATTAACAAACTAGTACATTCCTACTAGGTTGTCAACTAGTTCCTTGAACCGTTTGTTCGTGTCAACGATTATTTGAGTGCTTTTATTCGTTTGAATGAGTTGCTGATTTTTGATTCTAGTCCGGCAAGAATTCTTTGAGTCTTCAAACAAGAATCCATTCCGGATAAGAGCTCACTCATACCTTGGAAATTTCACGGTTACTAGCCAATTATACAACACTTGTGGAACACGAACTTGTGGTGAACTAAAGCGGATAATATCTTGACAATGGAAGGAGCTACGTCTCATAATGCGGATACTAATGCCCTTGATTCTATGAGGGTCACTCTTGAGGCCGTTACCCGGACACTTGAAAGGTTGAATTCTGAATTTGGGGCCGTGAGAGGGGACTTGGCAGCCATAAAGGGGGAAGTGTCGACTATTAGTGGGAGATTAGAACAAGTGGAGAGTCAAAGGAACTCTCGTCCTTCTACTCCTCTACACGTATCTACCAATGGTCATGATAGGACCTCCTCCGCAACCATCACCCCCGAAACAGTCCACCAAATGCTAAATGCACCCCAAGCTCCACTAAATACCGCAAGTCAAACTACCTATTTTCCTCCAAACCGAGACTCCACTAGACCACTACATTTCCAAGCCCCTCCAATTCCACAAGAGGGATTTGGACGACAAGTACCTCCACTAAATCTGAACCTTCCATTCCAAGCTCCATTAACCCAAAGACCGCAAATTCCAAATCCTCCGACTCAAAACGGCCAAGGCCGACCAGCCCACTTTGAAGGATACGGTAGAGGGGAGTATGAAGGAGATGGAGCCTTTGATGATGCTTATATGAGGGAGGAGGAGTTAAGAGGGGGTCGAGGAGAACCTAGGAGATACCGGGGGTATGGAGATAGGGGAAACCGACACCAAGAGAGAGACGTAGGCATCAACACCATCAAGTTGAGCCTACCCATCTTTAAGGGTGAAAGTGATCCCGAGGCCTACTTAACTTGGGAATCGGCTTGTGACAAAGTTTTCCAAGTTAATGACATCTCGGACAAAAAGAAGAGTTGCTACGCTATAGCTCACCTCGAGGGCTATGCTAACACTTGGTGTGAGTATGTTAAACGATTTGGTAATGAATTAGTCGATGGGCAGCCACCACCTTGGTTTCGGTTGAGGTATTTGATGAGACAACGATACCTTCCCGAGAGATATCGTCATGAGTTGCTTGCTAGGTTATATGGCTTGCAGCAAGGGGGCAAGAGTGTGATGGCCTATTTTGACGAGTTCCAACAACTCATGTTGAAACTTGATCATCGTGGGGAGCAAATCAGTCATGACATCATCCGGTTCAAGTGTGGGTTGAACAAAGAGATCTCCACTCATTTGACCCTTCATCGGTTTGAAACCATCGACGGTATATTCCAAGAGGCCCTAGAGATTGAAAGGGAACTTAAGGAGAGATCATCCTTCAAGGCAAGGGTACAAGCTCCCTCGGGTTGGCCCAAAAACAAGGACCAACCCGCCCCTACGAAGCTGCCCGAGTCCAAAACAGTCCACTACGAGTCCAAAACAGTCCCTAAATTCCCTCCGAAACCGGAGGCTCACAAATATCCCAACCCAAAGGGATTCCAATGCTTCAAGTGCCAAGGTTGGGGGCATAAGGCCAATGAATGTCTGAACCGGCGCAATGTGATCCTACGAGAAGGGAAAGTGTACTACCTTGGTGAGGAGGTGGTTTCCGAAAGGGGGGAGGATGAGGCCGAGCCTCAAGATGGAGAGGAAGCTGAAAATGGGCCGAATGATGATGAATTAGATGGTAGTGAAGATGCCTATCCACAAGAAGGGGAGTGTGTGGTTCCTAACTTTGTGGTTAGACGTGTCATGATTAGTAAGGCGATAGATGACCCGAGTCAAAGGGAAAATCTATTCCATACTAAGTGTCTTGTAAAGGGGAGTGTGTGCACCTTGGTGATTGATAGTAGTAGTTGTACGAATGTTGCGAGCCAAGCTATGGTAAATTTCTTGAAGCTGCCAACTACACCACACACTAGTCCTTACAAGCTACAATGGTTGAACGATTGTGGTGAATTAAGGGTCGCAAGGCAATGTGTGATTCGGTTTAATGTAGGAAACTACCACGATGAAGTGCTTTGTGACGTGATCCCAATGCAAGCATGTCACTTGTTGTTAGGTAGACCATGGCAATATGATAGGTCTACTAAACACGATGGGAGGTCCAACCGGTATACGCTTGAGAAGGATGGCCGAAAGGTCACACTTCACCCTCTTTCACCCTCCCAAGTACATGAGTGGCATCAAAAGATGAGAGAGTTAAAAGGAAAGGGAAAGGAAACCGGGAAAGGAGAAAAGGGGGGGGATGCCGTAGGTGAGGAAGTAGGGCCATCCGAATCTGTCCCAACCACAAGGGAGATGGAAAACGTAGTGATGTTGGCTAGGAGGAAAGAACTCTTCGTGGACCATGATGAAAACAAGCCGATGTTACTGTTGGCCCATTGTTTTAATACTAACCCCACTAATTCTTCCATTTCCCCTTTGATTTCTTGTGCGTTGCAGGAGTATGAAGATGTATTTCCTCAAGAACTTCCGCAAGGATTGCCCCCACTTCGGGGAATTGAGCACCAAATTGATTTGGTGCCGGGTTCACAACTTCCAAACAAACCGGCCTATAGGAGCAATCCCATGGACACTAAGGAGCTTGAGAGGCAAGTTGAGGAGCTTCTCAACAAGGGATACATCAAGGAAAGCATGAGTCCGTGTGCTGTTCCGGTGCTTTTGGTACCAAAGAAGGACGGAACTTGGCGCATGTGCGTCGATTGTAGAGCCATCAACAAAATCACTATAAGGTATCGTCATCCAATTCCTAGACTAGATGATATGTTAGATGAGCTCCACGGATCTTGTTTGTTTTCTAAAGTGGACCTTAGGAGCGGCTATCACCAAATTCGCATGCAACCCGGTGATGAGTGGAAGACCGCATTCAAGACCAAATTCGGTCTATATGAGTGGCTGGTCATGCCCTTCGGCCTTACCAATGCTCCTAGCACATTTATGAGGCTAATGAATCATGTAATGAAGCCTTATATTGGAAAGTTTGTGGTGGTTTACTTTGATGATGTGTTGGTGTATAGTAAATCTATTAATGATCATGTAATGCATTTGAGATGTGTGTTTGATGTGCTCCGAAAGGAGAAGCTGTATGCCAACATGGAGAAGTGTTCTTTTGGTGTTGATAAAGTTATATTCTTGGGTTTTGTCGTGAGCTCACGGGGTGTGGAAGTGGACGATTCCAAGATAGACTCTATCCGAAGTTGGCCGACCCCTAAAACTATTGGAGAAATCCGAAGTTTCCACGGGTTGGCAAGCTTTTATAGGAGGTTTGTCAAAGGATTTAGTTCCATAGCAGCCCCCTTGACCGAGGTAATTAGAAAGGACGGACCCTTTAAATGGGGTGATGAGCAAGCTAGGGCTTTTGAGGCCTTGAAAGCTACGCTCATCTCGGCGCCTTTATTGCAATTGCCCGATTTTGATAAGATGTTTGAAATAGAGTGTGATGCTAGTAAAGTTGGTATCGGGGCTGTTTTGATGCAAGAAGGTAAGCCCGTTGCTTATTTCAGTGAAAAGCTCAAAGGGGCAACTCTTAATTACTCAACTTATGATTTGGAGTTGTACGCCCTTGTTAGAGCTTTGGGAAATTGGCAACATTATTTGTGGCCTAAGGAGTTTGTGATACGAACGGATCATGAGTCGTTGAAACACCTTAAGAGCCAAGACAAGTTGAATAGGCGTCATGCTAAGTGGATTGAGTTCATCGAGACTTTCCCTTATGTAATTCATTACAAAAGGGGAAAGGAAAATGTTGTTGCCGATGCCTTGTCTAGGAAGCATGTGCTTGTTGCTACCTTGTCTTCGAAATTGATGGGTTTTGAGAGCTTGCGGTTGTTGTATCCCGAGGATCCTACCTTTGCTCCTATTTTTAGGGAATGCGAAGAGTGGGGAAGGGACCGTTGGCTCAAGGAGAATAACCATTCCTCCTACTCTCGGTTCGATGGGTATTTGTTCAAAGGGAGGAGGTTGTGTGTTCCTTCTAGTTCTTGGAGGGAATTATTTGTAAGGGAGGCCCATGACGGAGGCCTCATGGGTCACTTTGGGGTAGACAAGACCCTCGGAATCTTAGAGGAGAACTTCTATTGGCCCAAAATGCGCAAAGACGTCACTAAAATTTGTAGTCAATGCGTGGCCTGCCGGAGTGCGAAATCTCGTCTCTTACCCCAAGGATTATACACCCCACTCCCTACTCCCCTTAGGCCTTGGTTGGACATCTCGATGGATTTTGTTTTGGGGCTGCCAAGGACTAGAAAGGGCCGAGATAGCATTTTTGTTATTGTTGATAGATTCTCTAAAATGGCTCATTTTATTCCATGTACTAAAACCGAGGATGCTAGTAGTGTAGCTTCATTATTTGTTGAACATGTTGTCAAGCTTCACGGGGTACCGAGGACTATTGTGAGCGATAGGGACTCCAAGTTCCTAAGTCTCTTTTGGAAGTCCATGTGGGGTAGGCTTGGAACGAAGTTACTTTTCTCCACGTCTTGCCACCCACAAACCGATGGCCAAACGGAGGTAGTAAATAGAACCTTAGGGTCTATGCTATGTTCTATGGTTAAAGGTAAACTGACTTCATGGGAAGATCACCTACCCTTAGTGGAATTTGCCTACAACCGGGTAATACATTCGAGCACGGGAATGACTCCCTTTGAATGTGTTTACGGCCTGAATCCCCTTACCCCTTTAGATCTCACTCCTTTGTCTAGTGATCTCATGACCAGCTTAGATGGAAACAAAAGAGCCGAGGCAATGAAGAAAATGCATGAGACGGTGCGGATCAAGCTTGAAAAGAAGAATCAAGAGATTGCCAAAAGGGCAAACAAAGGGAGAAGAAGGCTTGTGCTTGAACCCGGAGATTGGGTGTGGGTGCATCTTCGAAAAGACCGGTTTCCAGCTCATAGGAAGTCCAAATTGCTGCCAAGGGGTGATGGTCCTTTCCAAGTACTTGAGAGGATCAATGACAACGCCTACAAGATTGACCTTCCACCGGAATATCAAGTGCACAACACTTTCAACGTTGGTGATCTCTCCCTCGTGGATGCGGTTGAAGATGACCAAATGCTGAATTTGAGGCCAAATTCCTCTCAAGATGGAGAGGATGATACGGTTAGGACAGCCACACGGCCTTTCACACGAAGCCAAGCTCGGGAATTACAAAAACTCCAAGCTTTGTTCATGCAAATGGCCGTGTGTGAGTTGGTGATTGAACCAACCAAGGACTTAAACGTTTTTATGTGTGAAGAGGGGTCCTAATGTGTAATAAACTACTCTCCAAGGTTGGCACAAGAAGCAAGGGCGGATGAGTCATTTTACCCCTTTCCTTTTGTAGTATAAATAGAAGATGTGAGAGAGTTATTAGATAGTTTTTGAAATCTGATTTTTGTAACCTAAAATATCACAACATTTCCTCTCTCTTCCACTCTTGGAGCCGCCTCCAACATCTCACAAGTAGAGGAATACTTGTGTTGTATCTTTGGCTAGAAACAAGGGTTTTGGGGTCTTTGAGTGCCTCTTGGTCCTTGTAAGAACTTGGTGTTTACATTCTCTAGACTTAGGGTCCTCTCTTGATGTTAGGGTTCTTAGTATCTTGAATGTTATATGTCAAGTTATCTATCTTTTCTTTATCTTGTTGTTGTTGTTGTTGTTAATTTTGTTATCTTTAAAGACTAGTGAAGCCGTGTGGGGCTACTTTCGATTCACTAGCATTCTTGTTCATCTATTTGCTCTCTTGTTGTGTGCTGAAAACTGAAAATGGAACTTGTTATTCTTGTGTTGTTGGACTGAAATCCGAACCTACTTGTAGCTCTTGGTGTTGTTGGTTTGATCTTGTATCAAAAGGGGAGGAATAGTTTTTTTTATGGTCAGATTGGTTATTTCAATGTGATTGCTCTTCTAGAGTTTCTTTTAGGAGAACAATGTTCATGTTGCCTCTTTATCAGCTCCTACACCAAAGGGTGCCACTTCTAGTACCGACACTAGTCAGAATCGTCTCTATGATCTTACCACCCGTTGGGAGTTCGAGGCATCTCTTGATGTTGTCACTGGTATGTTGAAACTCTTTTAGCTTGATGTGTATTTCTTAATTAAAGAAGGGTCCACTATTTTATGTGTCCCCATTTGTGGCTGTGCATTTTGGTTTTGTTCCTAAGTTATTTTGAAACCCTTTTTTGTTTTTATCCTGATAGGTGACTCGATGGATGCTAGAATGGTCTATAGAGGTTGCGTGGTATATGTTGGTGGTAGGGAAACTTTGAGCGGTCTAATCGAATTAGACATGTCAGATTTTGATGTCATCTTTGGGATGGATTGGTTGCATTCATGCTATGCCTCTATAGACTTTCAAAGCCGTAAAATCATTTTCAAATTTCCTAATGAGTTATTTATTGAGTGGTAAGGGAGTTACTTAGTGCCTAAGGGAAGGTTCATATCATATCTTAAAGCCCAAAAATTAATTTCCGAAGGGTGTCTTTATCATATGGTCTGGGTTAAAGATTTTAACTTAGAGGGTCCTTCTGTACGATCCATTCCCATGGTTAGTGAATTTCTTGAGGTCTTTCCTGATGATCTTTCTGATGTCCCTTATGATTGGGAAATTGAGTTTGGGATCAATCTTCCTCCACACACTCGTCCTATCTCTATCCCTCCTTATGAAATGGCTTTGGTGAGCTCAAGGAACTTAAGGAGTAGTTGAAGGATCTTTTTGACAATGATTTTATCCACCCTATTAAGTCTTCATAGGGTGCTCTGATCCTTTTCATGCTTAAAATGGATGGTTTTATTTATATGTGTATCGATTACCATCAATTAAAAAAGGCATCAGTGAAGAATAAACACCCTCTTCGTAGGATTGATGACCTATTTGACCAACTTCAAGGTGCTAAGTATTAATCTAATATTAACCTCCTATTGGGTTATCATTAGTTAAAGATTAGGGAGGAGGATATCCCAATACTGCCTTTCGTACCCGATATAGACATTTTGAGTTCTTGGTCTTGTCATTTGGATTAACCAATGCCTCAACGACATTAATGAATCTCATGAATTGAGTATTTTTTTAGTACATGGACTTATTCATAATTGTGTTTATAGATGATATATTGGTAAATTCAAAGAGTAAGGTGGATCATGACAACCACTTCTATACTGTGTTGCAGACACTAAAAGATCAACATTTGTGTGAAAAGTTTTAAAAGTGTGAATTTTTGTTGAATACTGGTACTTTTTTGGGTTATTTTGTTTCTAGTGAAGTGATCATGGTGGATCCATAGAAAGTTGTGATGGTTAAGATGTGGCCTAGACCTACGACTCCTCTGATATTCGAAGTTTCTTGGTTTAGTCAATTATTATAGGAGATTTGTGGAGATCTTCTCATCGATCATTGCATCTTTGACTAGGTTAAATTAGAAGAAAATGATGTTTTTGTGGTTCGATGCATGTGAGGGGAGTTTTGAGAAGCGAAAAGATAAATTGAATTTTGCTCTACTTTTGACCCTATTAGAGGGTAGTGATGGCTTCGTTGTTTACTATAATATGTCCTATTTGGGGCCTGGATGTGTATTGATATAACATAACAAGGTTGTGGCATATGCCTCTACGCAGTTGAAAGTTCATGAGAGGAATTATCCGACTCATGATTTGGAGTGGTTAGCCATGGTGTTCGCATTGAAGATTTTGCAACACTATTTATAAATGGTCCATGTTGACATCATTTCTAATCATAAGAGATCCTACAATATATATACACCAAGAAAGAGTTGAATCTCAGGCAGAGGAGATGTCTTGAGTTGCTCAAGGACTACAACATAAATTTCCACTATTACCTAGATAAAGCTAACATGGTTGTTGATGCTCTTAGCAGGTTATCAATGGGATGTCTATCCTATGTGGATGAGGAGAAATAGGACTTGGTGAAAGATAATCACCGTCTAGCTAATCTAGGCGTGCGTCTCATAGAATTTGAGGAAGGTGATGTGTTTGTGCAACAGATTACAAAGTCATCTCTTGGTGTTGATGTAAAGGAGAAACAGGTATTGAACCCTACGATGCTGTAAATCAAGGATGATGAGGGTAAGAAGAAGGTGATGTATTTCGAGATTAGGGGTGATGGTATCTTGAGGAACCAAGGGAGGTTGTGGGGTGGATCATGTGCACTGATCTTGTGTTATAAGTTTTGCTGAGTGTAAAACATGGGTGTATCTGATTATCCTAGATATGGTAGATTTTTATATTATCTTGGGTATAGATTCTTTAGCTCCTTATCATGATGTCCTAGACTATTATGCTAAGATCGTGACCTTAGTTGCTGGGTGTTCCAAAGATAGCTTGGAAGGGTATGCTTTATTTGGGTCCTGAGAGAGTTATATATTCCCTATAGTCTCATCATCTAGTTATGAGAGGATGTTTGTCTTATTTATCTCATATTAATGATACTTGTGTTGCTTTGCCTTCTTCTTTGGATTTGGTTTGTATTGTCTGCGGGTTCCTAGATGTATTCCCTGCAGATTTGTCTTGTATGCCTCCAGATCATGATTTTGACTTTGAAATAAGCCTATTTCTATTTATCCCTATAGGATGGCTCCAGTAGAGTTAAAGGAATTAAAGGATTAGTTGCAAGAGATTTTGGATAATGGATTTATCTATCCTAGTGTATCACCTTGGGGAGTACCTATCTTGTTTGTAAATAAAAAAAGATTGGTCTAAGTGCATATTTATTGATTATTTGCAGTTAAATAAGGTGACAGTTAAGAATACGTATACTTTTCCTCATATTAATGATTTATTAAACCATTTTGTGGGTGCTTCAGTGTTCTTAAATATTGATTTAAGGTTAAGGTATCACCAATTAAGGATTAGTGCTTTGGATATTCAAAAGACAGCTTTTCAAACTCGGTATGGTCATTATGTTTATGTCCTTCGAGTTGATCAATGCCTCTGCCACATTCATAGAGTTGATGAACCGAGTATTTTGATTGTATCTTAACTCCTTGTCATTGTATTTATCAATGATACCATTGTTTATTCCAAGAGTGAGGCTTACTATAGTGAGCATTTTTGTATTGTGCATCAGAGATTAAGGCATGAGAACTTGTACTAAGTTTTATAAGTGTGACTTTTTGTTAGATTCTGTCACTTTCTTGGGTCATATGGTGACCAAGTATGGTATTATGGTTGATTTTAGCATATATTTTAGTGGTTCATGATTGGGCAAGGCCTACTTCATCTACCGATATTTAGAGTTTTATTGATCTGGTAGGTTACTATTGGAATTTTATTAAGGCATTTTCATCTATTAGGTCTCTATTGACCAAGTTGACTTAAAATAAGATTTTTTTTCAATAGTTTGATGCTTGTTAGGTGATCTTTAAAAAGCCAAAGGATGTGTTAACACCAGCTCGTATCTTTACTTTGCAAAAGAAAGGTATCAGATTTATCATCTTCTATGATACTTTAGGTGTTAGGCTAGTTGTTATTTGATGCAGGAGGGTAAGAGCTTTAGTATGCCTCTCTTTAGTTTAAGCCTATGAGAGGAATTATCCTACCCATGATTTGGAGTTGTGTGCGGTTGTTTTTATAGGCATTACTTGTATGGAGTTCGTTGTCAGATTTTCTTATATCATCATAGCCTTCAAAATTTCTTCACCCAGCAATATCTTAATATGAGGCAGCTCCATTGGCTTGAGTTTCTTTAGGACTATGACTTGACTTATCTCTATCATTCGGGAAAAGCTAATGTAGTTACGGATTTCTTTAGTTGACATTTAACTTAGATGGGTTACTAGGTGTATATTTTGACCCTATAGAGGCCTTTGGCCTTAGAGATTAAGTCTTTGGCATACCAGATGGTTAGGCTTGATATTTTGATATCTGGGTGTGTTTTAGCATTTAATGAGGTTAGGTCTTCCTTGATGGAGAAGATTTAGGATCATCAATTTTATAATGTTATGTTGAGAGTGATTTAGGATAAGGTGTTGAGTAGAGAGGCTAAGAAAGCATTGCTTGATCTAGATGGTGTTGTGAGGATTGGTTGCCGAGTTTGTATGCTTAGAGTAGGTGATTAGATTAGATTGATTTTTGAGGAGGCTTATTTTTTTGAGTATTCTATTTATTCAGGAGTGACTAATATATATTGTGATTTGAGACAACACTACTGGTGGGGTGGTATGAAGAAAGATTTAGTAGATTCTATAGATCATTTCCTATGTTGTCAGCAGGTGAAAGACGAGGATTTGAGACCTGGTGGTTTGCTTTAGAGGATACCTACTCTTGAGTGGAAATTTAAACTGATCATTATAGAGTTTGTGATAGTGTTGCCTCATACATCTCATGGTTTTGATAGTGTTTGGGTCATGTGTATCAATTGACCAAATCTACTTATTTTATTTTGGTTCATATTTCTTTCACTGCTAAGAGGTTTGCCTGTTTCTATATTTATGAGATAGTTCATCTTCATGGTATTCTAATATTTATTATTTTATATCGAGGTTCAATTTTCAAATCTCACTTATGGAAGAATTTTTTGGAGGATTTAGGTACTCAAGTTGATCTAAGTAAAACATTTTAGCACCATACCGATGGTCAGTCGGAGCAAACTATTCATGTTTTTGAGGATATGTTCTCCACTTATCTGGTGGACTTTGTTTGTCAGTGGGAGCAACATCTAGCTTTAGGAGAGTTTGTGTATGATAATAGCTACCATTCCAGTATTGCGATGGCTCTTTTTAAGACTTTGTATAGTAGACTTTGTTACTCTTTAGTTCGTTGATTTTAGGTTTCTAAGATAAGACATCAAGGAACCGACTTATTTTTTGAGTCTAATGATAAAGTTTTGATTATCCAGGATAAACTTTGAGTGGATCAGAGTAGGCAGAAGTGATATGCAAAATACAAATTTCATGACTTGACATTTTATGTTGATTATCAGGTCTTCCTTCATATGTAGCCCATGAAGGGCGTGATAAGGTATGGGAAAAGGGGAAAGCTTAGGCCCAGGTATACTGGACCTTTTGAGATCCTTCAAACTTTTGGAGATGTGGCTTATGAGTTAGCATTGCACCCAGATTTATTAGCTGTTCATTCAGTTTTTCATGTTTTAATGCTTCCATGTTTCATTTATGATGAGTCTCATGTCATTCATTGGGATTTAGTCCAATTATATAAATCATTGTCTTTTGTTGAGGAGCCCGTCTCCATTATAACCAAAGATGTAAGACACTTGAGTTCAAGAGACATTACAGTAAGTGAGGGCTATTGGAGATATCAACTTGAAAAAGAGTCTACTTGGGAGGTTGAGTCTGATAGTGTGGTAGTTACCCCTGATTTTCATTGATTTAGGTATTTTTCTTGCCTTTAGTTTGAGGATGAACAAGATTTTTAGTGGTAGATAATGTAATGACCTGATTTTTGGTGATTTTTAGAAATTATTCATTTCTATGTGATTTAACCATTTTACACCTCCTCGTGGGTGCATTATCGTATTTTGGGGTGTGGGTATGAGTGGCATGGTTCCTAATGCATTTTGGTGTAATTTGCAAGAGATTGTGGCTTTTGGTGGTTATAAAGTCTTTCTTGTTAAATTCGGTCAGCATTTATTGATATGTTAATCTAATGGCAAACCGGACTATGTTAGTAGATCTAGAATGTCAAATTTAGGTTGGTATCATGGTTTGTTTTGTTTTATGGCTTCATAATCTCATTTATACCATCGATTCAAAGAGTGGTGAAATTGGGTTTCGGGGGTCAACTTTGTGAAAACAATATTTTTTTGATAATTGGATATCGCCATTGAGTCTGGAGCATCAAAATTAATATGGTAGCATTATTTGCGTTCTCGGGATTCCAAATGAATCAACTTTATTTATTTGCATTCTTGGGATTCCAAATGAATCTCAAGGTGTTTGCAATTACTTGAAATTTTCCAAGTCTTCCCCCAAATGAATCTCAAGGGTTTGCGATAACTTGAAATTTTCCAAGTCTTCACAGCTAGTGCAGCCGCAAAAGTGATATTTTGTCCGCTTTAGATGTAGGCGCTAAAGCGCTACTTGGTTGTTTAGCAGCTGGCCTCAACTGGAAAAAAGGTGCTTTACCACAGCCTTGTCTGCTTTAGTTGTAGGTGCTAAAATGATCCTGGTCTACATTAGTGGACTAACGCGCATTGGCAGGTACCACAAAAGCGGCACCGGGTACCTATATATATACTCCATTTCTCAATTTTTTTCACAATTTTTTAGATTTGGAACTTGTGTTTTTGAGAGATTTCTTCCATTTTTAAGATTGGATAATCTCAAAATCACTATTTTAATTACATTTATTCGATTATTATCATTTAAACCTTGTTAAACTTTAATTTGAATGTGGAATTTAGGGATTTTGGGCCAGAGGGCCTAAATTGGAATTTTCTTGATGTAAACCCGAAGTTCAACACGTTTTCACTTGGGTTTTCTTCTATGAGTTATTTTAATCATGGGATATATATTTTTTGACAAAAATTTCAATTATTTCCTTTCTTTTTTGAAAACCCATTTTGGGGGCCTATTTTGACCACGACCCAAAAATGGGTAATATGGGTATCGTTGGCTTTCTTTTAACGCGTAGATTCAATATTTGTGTATTTTAGCTAATTCTGGGTCCGTTCATTAGGTGAAAGCTTGGTGTTTCAGGCTTGTTGGTACCAGTTTATGGCATTTGAGGTTAGTTATGGCTTAACTTTCTCAGATTGGATGGGTAGTTATTATTGGTATAAAATTATGTTATGGGTTTTGGAATTCATCATGAAATGGTTTCATTATTGTGTTATGCTCATATGGGGGCCTAAGTTGTTGCTATTTGGTGGATTTTGAGACATTATTTTTTATATGTAACCATTTGAGGTCTTATATGATGTTGTTGGCCTTAAATATATATATCTGATTGTATATTTTCTGATGAAAAAGGACTAAATTGGATTTATGTGGTGTCAAAGGCATACTTTTGTGTATTTTACTCTATTTTCCTATGTTTTACTTTGGATTCGTGGATGGTTGGCATATTGAGTGGATTTTTGGCTCACGTCTTTGGTATATTGGTTTTGATTTGGAAGATCTCATTCGGGTTGGTTATGACTATTACATCCTCATATGATAAACATTCATGAAACATTTATACTACCATCGATATTTTGAAAACACTAGTTTTTTTAGAGAAATGTGACATTTTAAAAAACCCTCTGCCGATGTATATGTCGGAGAGAAGTTATGGATATTGGATTGTATATAGGTTGTGAACCTCTCATGGGTGCTACCTGGAAGCACATCATCATCATTAGCTTCATTGTATTTGATAATATTGTGTGCCTTCCATGTTGTATTATTGTTCTTGATGTGATATCTATCAATTTGTACTTCCTTCTTTTACTTGTATTTGATAGACGTGTAAATTTGTGCTTCTTTCTCATAATTGTGTATAGTATATATACTGTAGAAATATTAGTAGAGAAAGTAGGGGCAACCATTTGGGACATTTTTTAATTGCCGGTGATGTCCCCATAGTGTGTATTTTATAAGCATTATTTTCTATTTTTCTCAGTGAGTCTATGGTACCTATTGGGTATAAGTGGACAGTACTCACCCATACAATGCCTATTATATGCAAATCCAGGTACGAGAGCATCACACGATAGCTGATTTAGGCGATATCTAGAGTATATATAAGGTAGCAGATGATCCAGAGTTGATCTACTATCTCTTCCTATCTATTTCATGTCTTGGTTTGTATGTTGAGATAGATTATGATCCTTTTGGTTTATTATTGTATCTTTGACATTCGAGATATATTTAGTAGTTCCTACAATGTCACACCAGGTTTTGGGATGTTGTATGATATCTTTAGTTTTGTACTTCCACTATGAATATATATGTGCCATTTGACTCTATTCTACGAGAATTGCCTTGGGTTTTGGTGTTGATTGTTCTTTCATATCAATTAGGTGATTGGCTTACTTGTCAAGGCTTGTCGTGACAAGTGCCATTATGGCCCTTGATTTTTGGATCGTGACACTTTGTTTTCAGGGATGGGAATGAAAGAGGAGTTACTCCTTTGGATTTATGTGGGACTTTATGTTTGTGGTAATGAATTTGAGCTTTGTGAAAAGGGAGAAACACTCGATAACCTTCAATAAAATAATAACAGAGACCCATCTTGACATTTTTCTGCATAGAAAGGGTATAGAGCAATGTGTAAGGACTATAAGGTCATTCCTAGTGAGAATAGTTCAACCCAACATTAGCTTCTAGTGGTGGACATGGATATCAAGAAGGACAAGAAAAAGAGGGGAGGAAGGATCTATCTAGAATTAAGTAGAGTGGCTTGACTTTGAATAGTGCTCTAGATATGGGAGATAAGTTAGTAGTGATGAAGGTGTGGGAGAGTGGAGGCGTGGATAGTATGTGTGTTAGGGCTGCCATTTAAATCAAGGAGACATCTAAAAAGGTGTTTGGTGTCTCGAGTGGCCGATCTAGCTAGTATCAGGGGACTAGTGCTGGAACTAAGAAGTCAAAAAGAAGGTGGAGACTAAGAAAACGGCTTATGCTAAGTTGGTTGAGAGTAAGGATAAAGTGGAGAAGCAGACTGACAGCGAGGTATACAAGTTAGCTAGGAAGGAGGTTAAATTAGAGGTTACGATAGCTAAGACATCAATATTTTAAAGCTTTTATGCGGAATTAAAAGAGAAAGGAGGGGAAAAGAAGTTCTATAGGTCTGACAAGGCTAGAGATCTTAAGGCCCATTAAATTTACCAAGTAAATTTCACAAGGGAGAGGATGACAGAGTATTAGTGGATGGCATCTACTTTAAGAGGATGTGGTTGTCATATTTCTATAAACTCTTGAATGACGAGAAGGATTAATACATTATGTTAGGGGAGCTGGAGCACTTACGGGGTTTTCAATATTATGGTTATTATAAATGCATAAAGGTTGTGTAGGTCAAACAGGCTATATGTAGGATGCATAGGTGTAGGACGATGGGGCATGACAAGATCCCAAGGGATTTTTTAAAGTATACTTGCGGGGCAGGTTATGGGTGGCTGACCAAATTATTTAATGGCATTTTTTGGGCTGCAAAGATGCCTGAGGCTTGGAGTTGGATTATGATGGTTTCTTAATACAAGAATAAGGGTGACATTTAGAGTTATAATAACTAATGGGATATTAAGTTGTTGAGTCACACCATGAAGATATGGGAGAGGGTGGTCTCTAGAAAGTTGATGAGAATGTGCCTATTTTTTAGAATAGATTGGATTTATGCAAAGTCTCTCGATGATAGAGGCTATTCATCTTGTGCGGAGACTAGTGGATTAGTATAGAAAGAGGAAGAGATACTTAGACATAGTGTTCATTGACCTAGACAAGTTGTAAGATGAATTTCCTGGGGATATTCTTTGGAGGTGTGTGGAGCCTAGAGGTGTCCCTGTGGCGTACATAAGATCAATTAAGGACATGTATAATGGAGCGAAGACTCGGGTGAGGGAGGTAGAAGGAGATTCAAAGCATTTCCTATTTTGATAGGGTTACATGAGGGATCAACCCTTAACTGATTTTTTTCACCATGGCATGAGTGTTTTGACGTGGCGTATTCAAGGAGAGATGCCTTGGTGTATGCTATTTAGAAATGATGTGTTTTTTATTAAATAAACTAGGGGCGGTATTAATGATAAACTAGAGGTTTGGAGACAAATCCTAGAGTCTAAAGTGTTCGAATTGAAAAGGGCTAAGATGAAGTACTTGGAATGCAAATTTGGTCAGTTGACGCCTGAGGATGAGGTGGTATTGAAGATGGATTTCAAGTTTTTTTGTAAGATGAATTGTTTTAAGTATATAAGATCTATGATTCAGGGGAATAAAGAGATTTACGAGGATATCACTCACTTTATTGGGGAAGGGTGGATTTGAAATGGAGGCTCACCTCTGGAGTTTTATGTGATAAAAGGCACCTCCCAAACTTAAACGCAAATTGTATTGAGCGGCATTCTATCCGGACATACTGTATATAGTGAAGTTTAGCCAGTCAAAAACTCTAACATATAAAAATTTAATGGTGGTGGAAATCACGTATGATGCGTAGACGTACTAGCATAGGTAGGGATAGGAATGAGACTATTCAAGATAATGAAGGAGTGACTTTTATGGAAGACAAAATGTGGGAAGTAAGGTTGAGATAGTTTGTCCATGTGATGAGGAGGGTCACAAATTCTCTAGTTCATATTTGTAAAAAGTTGGCTATGGATGATTTCAGGTGGGGTAGAGGAAGGCCAAAAATATACTAGAGAAGGTAATTGAACATGACAAGGAGCAGCTGCAGCTTACTAGGGATATTCCCCTAGATAGGATGGTATGGCGGACTTGAATTAGGTTAAAGGGATAGTACGTGCGAGTGATTTCTATTAGATAGGATGGCTTTGGTGTATCCAAGCTAGTAGTCGTAGGCTATGCATGTGGGTTGGAGTTTCTAGTTTGAAGGGTTTGCATGAGGTGTGTGGTTTTGGTTAGATAGTGTATAGTACTACTCTATCGGTGTTTTATTTCTATTATTTCATCTTATATCATGTTTTATTACAACTTTATGTACTATATTTTTTTATCTGAGTTAGGGGTGTATCGAAAATAGCCTCTCTACTTTTTCGAAGGTAATGTTATGAACTGCGTACACTTTACCCTCTCGGAACCCCACTGTGTGGGAATACACTGGATATGTTGTTGTCATTGGTATTGTTATTCTTCATATGAAATCTTATTGGAATCACCTCTCCTTTTTTAGTTTTTTAATGCCCACATTAATCTTCTTTGCAAAATCACTCAACTAAGTTAACCTCTACTTTTACCTTGGCATAACTTGGTTCAAATTGATTTATTGTAACTATATCAGAGTGCCAAGGTTTTTCCACAGCATCTTTTATCCTGAATTGTGATTTTTTAAAATAAAATTGAACGTTACTGGTAAAAAAGAGATTCACGCTATGGTGGTCGAGGTACAACATCCGGTTGGAACCATGGTTCCTAGTTTTAAGGCCTCATCTACAAATAGACATCCCTCGTCCTGAGGTAGTATACTGGTTTTGTCACAATATTCATATTGGAATATTAAAATCTAGTGATATTGAGAAACAATATTTTAAACCAGCATCGAGAGTTTCCCCATTATCAAACAGATCTTAAGTCCATCTTCAATATTGATTAGTGTTAAATATTTTCTTTCTTTTTTTTCTTTAATGATAGAAGACTGTATGCTAATCAATAAAAATAAAAAAGAAAAATAGAAGCCCATGAAGAAACATATTGTGATTGAGGAATCCTTCTAGATGATGAGAATGATTAAATATACTTCTAAATTTTGTGAGAATGATCTAACATATCCTTATATAGGTTTTATTAAATAAAATATAGATTTTTCTAAGTTCAAGAATGGCTATTTCTAAGACATTATTTATATAACAACGTGAATATAAATAAGCCACTTTGTTAACAGAAGAGTAATTATGTATGGTCCGGTAGTTTATCTGAACCTTCCATTGTACCACTAAATATAGATTGTCTGGATTGTCCACTTACATATTAAGAGAAAAAATAAAAAATATACAGAGAATTATCATACAACTCGTGTGATTTTTGTAGTAAACATTTAAAGTTTGTATTATTTATATATACTTAACCTATATGTTAGATATGCTTAGTTTCTAAATTTTGTGTTTAATGAAGAAAATATAAAATAGGAGTAACAATTTCGTTGAAAAGCATCAAAATTACTAGTTTTGTGTAAAGTATACGGATGCCATGTAATCTTTATCAAATTTTCAATATTGGTGGTTGTACCACTACCACACTATAGGCTAAGCACCACAAAAAAATCCTAAGCCGCCGCATGCAAAACCTTACTCATTGAGATAATTTCCCATCATCATGGCATCTACTTTCGGTGGGATTAACCCACCGGAGGAACTAGTAACTCATGAGGAAGATGATATGCAGAAAGAAGAAGTGAGAGAAATAACATGTAAAATTACTTTAACCTAAAGAGTACGTGCATGAAAATATTAAGGTGCATTCAAAACCAGTCATCATGGTGCATGGTGAACCAAGCATTACATGAAAATCTTCAGAGGTGAAAAGCATGATATTGCATACGCAATCATTGATAAGTTCTCTTATGGAATACCGGATATTAATGAGTTGAGAAAGACTATACCATTGAAATGTGGAATAAAAAGAGAATGCACAATCGGCGTGTTAGAATGCACAAGTTGTTATCTTATGTAGGAAGAGCTATCCTAATCAATCATGTTCACCAAAGCAATCCTATTCATTGTCTCTCTGTTATGAATCTTTCCCTCAATGTTATGAACACAATTCATAGAGCTTTTGCTTAATTTTTTTGGAGTAATATTATAGGGGGAAGAGGTAGACATTGGGTGGAATGGAAGAGTGTGTGTTATCTGAGGAAGAAGGAGGCTTAGGGTTCAGAATGGTACATGATGTTTCTACAACCTTATTGTATAAAATATAGTGGAAATTTAAAACAACAGAGTTAATTTGTAGTAAGTATATGCATAATAAGAACTGTAAAAACGAGCATCCCAAAGATATAATGTGGAAAGTTGGTGGAGGGGGATCTCAAGTGTGGAAGAAAATGTTGATTGCAAGAGACCTTATTAATCATAACATTTTGTGGAAGATTAAAAAAGGGGAAACAAACATATGGTTTGATAACTGGACTTAACTAGGAGGTTTTTATTTGTTCTAAAATGTGGAGGAGGATGTCATATATCTAAAAGTTAAAGACTTAACAAGGGATGGAGAGTGGTTGCAGTCTCTTTTTCCAGAAGAAATTGTCCATCACATTCCTAATAAGATACTTCCACTTGGCCAAAGAAATAAAGAAGATAAAGCAATTTTGAGTAGTGATTCTAAAGTTCTAGATAGCTTTGTAGTATATTAGGCAAATAGAGGAGGTTAATGATACTTATAAAGATATTTGGGTAAAAGGCTTACCTTTTAAAATATCTTTTATTAGGTGGAGATTGTAGTAGGAAAGATTCTAGTAGATGATAATATCAGGAGATGGGGTGTTGAAGGTCTATCAAGGTGTTAGTGTTGTACTAGTCCAGCACAAGAGATAACGACTCATGTGTTCCTAAGATCAAATTTTTCTAACAGGACTTGTTCCTACTTTGCTAATTTTTAAAGGTATAAATATTGAGGGATTAAGCTTAAGAGAAAAAATTCTGCAGTGGTATACAGTTGAAGTAAAACCCATGGAGAAAGTGTATTTTAAAGCTTTACAACGGTTTATCATTTGGGAATTGTGGAAGAGGAGACAATGGAAGAAACATGAAGGAAGAGATGTAAATGTTCAAAGAATGATTTTGAATAGTACCAGGAACATGAGGATGTTGTTAAAGGTAAGAAGACCCAACATGGATTCTCATCAGATTGGAACAGGATGTTGAGGGATTTTGTAAAGTTAAGGAATTAAATAAGAGTCAGAGCAGTGTTGTGGGAACTACCTAAGAATAGATGGGTGAAATAAAATACTGATGGAGCTTCAAGAGGGAATCTTTGAGTAGCTTATATGCCCTCTATTTAAGGGATGAAAATGGAGATTTAATTTATGCTGAGGGGGCTATGATTGAAGACACTAATAACACGAAAGCTGAAGCAGTTACTATTCTAAATATAGCATAACATTACAATCACATGACATATGAAAAGGTGATAATGTGGATAGATTCATTGGCAATGCAAATGCTTCTAACAATGGAGTGGGACTATCCATGGAGCATAGCAGAACACATACAACAAATATGGCATTTGATGTAAGGAAAGCAAATTCAATTTCAGTATATTCGCAAAGAAGGAAATCAGTTAGCTGATTTTTTAGCAATTTGGGCTTTGGATAATGAAAATTTAATATTCACATCAGTCCAATAGTTACATGCAGTAGGGAAGAGAATAGTTTATAGTGATAAACTACAATGACCTTATTTGAGACTATCACCAACAAAAGGATTAAGTGGCCACAAAGGCTTAAGCTAAGTTTTCACAAAAAGATTTACTTACATATCAAACGGAGAACAAAAGCAGTAAAGCAACTAATTAGCCTACAACTTCAAGGACTGTAAGGAGGGGGGGTTCTGATGGTCAGATACAACTTCAAGAACCTGAGGAACAATGTACTTTCCAAACAATCCTGGTTCATAGCATCCCATTATCTCTCTACCAACCATGTATCCAAAGTAGAAAGGAGTTCAGTATATCAAACTTCTGAGATTTTAATAAGAAAGATAGAGAATATTACATACTTGGAAGATGTATCATTGTTCCTCTGACTAGATCCCTTGATCCATCTGATAAAGCATGAAAATATCCCATCCACTGGAGAACACAGCTGAACAAAAAAAAGATCATGCAGTTTGAGCTAGTACAAGAAGTATCAACAACTAATAGAGAGAAAAATGGTAATCAAACAAGAAGCTTACTTGTGCAAGCTGCAATAGGATTCACGTAAGGGAGTCCATGGAACTTCATTAATCACCCAAAGCTGAAGAAAAGTGAACAAATAGTGGACAAGTGGATACATAGCTACAATGCCTAAAGCAGCGGAAGTAACAAGTGGGAAACAATAGCTAAATTTAGCAACCCTACTAGACTTGTATAATTTTCACTTTATTTCCATTTTGTTTTAACTTTAGAAGAGGACCGAGTAGCTTTTAAACATTTTGGGCTATAATGGAATGGGTTGGTCCATTCTTGTACAAGAATTTAATTAATTTTGATTAATAAAATCTCAAAAATTTAACCAAACAAAAAATGGCTAAGCACCACTATCAAATGGTGGACATGGTGGCTAAGTAGACACCACCACACTCTAAGCTAAGCACCACTATCTAACTATATATTTGGTGATGGCCAAGTAATTTTAAATATATATATATATATATATACATGCATTGGGAAATAGAGCTATCAAAATGGGCTGGCCAAACCCAATCCAACCAAACCCTAACTGGCTATAGAATTAAATGTGCTAGGACTGGATAGGCCTTTTAATTAAAGGGCCTTTAAAATTATGGCCCAACCTAGACTAAGTAGGCCGCAGGTGGGGAAGGGTTGGACCTTCAAAAAAAATCCTGAAATATGATAAACAAAAATCATGTAAGTTCTAGACAATCACCAACTTTCATGGTTTCACTTTAGTATATCTACTACTGGTTTTTAGTATGTTATAGGCATCTTACTAATAACTTTCAAGGTCATTTGATTGGATAAGAGTTATCCCAGGATAATTAATCTCAGAATTAGTTATTTCAAAATTAGTTATTTGACCATGTATATGGAATAATTTATCTCATCACTATGGTGTAAATGGTGTGATAAATAATGTCGGTACAAACTAATACCTCACACCAAATATGGGAAAAAATAGTTTTTCATTTTATCTTGGATTATTTATCCCTTATACCTCACACCAACGATTCCTTAGTTGTAATTAGTTCATGGTATTTACTATAATAAGTAGAGAAATGATGATTATCTACAAATTTCTTAGGAAAATTCTAATATAGTAATAATAAATACAAATATACACAAAGTATCTATATAAAAGAAGCAAGATTATAATAAAACAGAGCCTAAATTTAAAGAACAGGATATTGCATTAAGCAAAGGCAACAACTACTAAACCATCACGTGTAAAAACAACTTTTTGAAGTTCACTACTAAAAACAGCTTACCAACTATTTCAAACACACACTAAGAACTTTGAAAAACATAGTGTCAAACAAGGGATGGATAAAAAAAGAGTATATAGTATTAAAAGATAGACAAAATCCTAATTTGGAATAAATAAATAACCAACTTACAAATTTTTAATAAATACTTTTAATGTCCCAGCCCACGGTCTGGCCTCTGGGGCTGACGGGTTAGACTTCTGAGGCTAACGGGCCAAGTGAGGCTAGGCTTATAAGCCTCATTTCTAAATGGACTGAAAAAACTTATCCCAACACCACTTAATTAAGAGTTTGGGTTGGGCTGGCCTCACGGGCCAAGCCGATTTTGACAACTCTATTGAGAAAGATATACAAGAGGTAAATATTAAGTACTACTATTTTATTCTCTAATTTTTCTCTTCCTTTATTAGCTTGATATTTTGTTACTATTTGAATAACACGTTATCTCACGATCCAGAAACTCAAGTTCATGATGGCACTTGTCGTGGAAAGCCTTGAAAAGTAAGCCCATCACCCAATAGTTATGAAAAGAGAACAACAACACCAAAATCCAAGGTAAGGCTTCTAGAGCGAAGAAAAATCACACATATACAATAATAGAGGAAAAATACATTACAAAGATTCCACAAATCTCCCAAAATCTTGTGTTATAGTGTACGAACCAACTAAGTACATCTCGAAGTCAAAATATAAAACTGATAGCTCAAAAGGAACATAATATGTCTGTAAATTTAAAACAAGACATAAACTAAACAAGAGGACATAGTAGATCAACTCTAAAAGCATAGAGTGACTGCTACCTCAAAAATATACTAAACATCACTCGGATTAGATATCGAGCGTTGCATTGGTACCTGAATCTGCATCGAAATACCACAGTAAGGATGAGTGTGATCCACTTGTAATTAGTAGGTATCATAGGACGATTGATAAAAGTAGAAAATAAAGTATATAAATTACACGCTATAAGCATGTCACATGCAATTAGAAAATGTCCTAAACGATAGCACACACCTTCTCCACTAATAGTTCTACAATAAACACATATACCAAATACAAGTATGAGAAAGAAGCACAAATAGGTAAATATTAAATAAAAAATAAAATACAATGCAAAGTGTGCACAGTATAAAAAGGCAATGAAGATGATAATAATGATGTGATGCACTAGGGTGTCACACAACCTCCATATACACCTACCGAGATATGCTCCCAAGGTAGGTCTCATGGGGATTTTTTCACCATCTACAATCAAATAATAAAATTCCCATCCAATATCCATAACTCCTCCTCAGCACATACATCAGTTGTGGGTTAATAAAGATATCACATTTAGTGTCAGAAAACCCAGTATTTCTATAGTGGTACCAATGTTTCATGATTTTATATGATATGAGGATGTAATGATCACAACCAAAAAGAATGAGTATTTCTAAATCAAACTAATATACCAACAACATAAGCCAAAAATATACTCAATAAGCCAACCATCTATGATCCAATATAATCCACATGCCAATAGAGTAATATATACAATAATATGCAATTGGTACCACATAAATCATAACTTGAATAATTACCACAAAGAAGAAATCAACCAAACATGTAAATACCAGGAAAACAACATCATGTACAACCCCACACAGTCACACATAACAAATAATATCTTAAAATCACTGAATAACAACAATATAGGCCCCCACATGAGAACATAATAAAAAAGCCATTTCTATGATTAGTTCTCATGTCCATAATATGTTTCTATATTAATATTAATTACTCAGCCTCATTTGAAGAAAGTTAGGACATAACCTACCTCGAATGAAGAAAATTGGCTGTAAAATCCTTCAACATGGAGGCTTCCCCTCACGAAAATACTCAAAATCTATTTAAAAATACAAATAATGAAGATACGCATCAAAAGAAAGCCAACAATATCCATATTGCCCATTACTAGGTCGGAGATAAAATGAACCCCCGAAATAGATTTTTGAAAAGAAAAGGGTAAAACTAAAATTTTAGTTTTATAATATTTTATCCATGATTAATAAAGTCATAGAATAATATCCAAGTAAAATGGGTTAAAATTGCAATTTAAATTGAAGAATTACTAATTTAAGTCTTTCGGGCCGAAATTTTGAAATCCCACCTTTGATATTAAGTATTAACAAGCTTTCAAAGAAAAAAAATTAAAGAGGAATAATTGAAATAAGGATTTCGAGCTTACCCAAACTTGAAAATGCATGAAATCTCCAAAAACTCTTAAATTCGAAGCTCCAAGTGTCAAAAATGGTGAAAAGATGAGAAAATGAGGTATTTAAACCACCTAGGAATCTTTTACGAGGACACTGGGCCGCTTAAGCCTTGAAGTGCCATTTAAGCGACATCGGACAAGGCTACACATTTCACTTAAGCATACCACGTACCAATTAAGAGACACTCATTGGTTAATTTTGATTGCTTAAGCGATTGGCCGGGCGCTTAAGCAGATGCACCAGCTGAGTGGTGCATCAACTGGAGATCATGGACCCCTCGGTATTCAATCAGAATTCAAAAATGAAAACAAAATATGCTACCCTATCAAATTCGTCGCTCCCGACTTAATGGCGATATCATATTTAAAAAAACATCATTTTCTCAAAATTAACACCCAGAACCTAATTTTATAAATTTTTGAATCAATGATCTAAATGAGATATAAAAGGCTTAAAACCATAACAACCATGTTACCAATATAAAATCAATGTTCAGATCTTCTAGCATAGACCATTTAGCCATCTGATGTATAGAACAATAAATATTCATCAAAGTCAACTATAAAGCTTTTTTAACCACTAAAAATCACAAACACGTACAAATCACATTGAACTACATTAGAAACTATGTCAATTATTTCCACACTAAAAATACCACAAAGTAATCATGGGAGAGTTAAAATGGTCATATCATACAAAAATTAATAAGTCACAAAAATCACCAAAAGCAAGACATTACACGTTATCACAATGAGACTCTACTATCTCAAAATTTAAAGGTTAAAATATTATTTTTCTTCCTTTTAATAAGTCTAATATTTTTAAACTTGAGATCGTTTACCTTCTATGTTTGGGCAAGAACTATCATTCATGGGTGTTGTATGTTAAAATTCATTTGAATGCTATAGATATTGGACACACCATTATAAATGAAAATAAAGCATAAAATCAAGATTATGATAAGACTATGATATACTTGTAATATCATATTGATCAAATTTTGAAAATTGAGTATCTTAATATTATGGATCTACTTATTTTTAGGAATAGCCTAAAAGAAAGGTATGACCACCTCAAGATGGGCATTCATCTAAAAGTATAATATGATTGGATGCATCAAAGGTTTCAAGACTATAAATATATTTATGAGTATAACTCTGTCATGTTCAGAATTTTTTCTTAATCGAAACTAATCGAAAAGGACATTAATGGTTTCGATATGATAGAAAAGATGCTCTCTAATTTTAATAACTCAAATCTGCTTTTGAAGTAGCAATATCAAGAGAAAGGATTCATGAAGTATTGTAAAATAATTTCTCATCTTCTTGTGGTGGAATAATGTAATGATTTGTTAATAAAAAATCATTAGCTTCATCCTATTGGATAACCATTTTTTGAAGTGAATAAGGTGCACGCCGACTATGCTACGCATGGAAAAGATCGTGGACCTTATCTTAGACATTGCCGTAATTGTGATTATGATAAAAAAAATAGATGATATTCCTAGTGTTAGTCATTCACCCAAGAAAGGGCACCATCAAAAGAACAAGGAAAGGATGAGAAATATCAAGCAGTTAGAGTATGTGCTTATTTTCAATGTGGTGCAAAAACTATGCATGTAATTGTCATAATCTCAAACACATGATTGAGCCTTATCAAATATCACTAAAGAAGAAATAAAAAAATTTTGAAGCTAAATTTTCCTGTGTAAATCATATGAACATCGTACACTTAGATGTAGCAGATTTCTTCTAGCACTTTGAGTGAAAGATAAATCACTTGATTGCTGATGATTCTGTGGCTATGAAAAAATAAATAATTTTTTTAATTTTTGCTGATATTAGTAATTAGAAAACAAAAAATCATTTAATAGTAGTTGTTTACATGAGTTCTAGTCTTTTAGTTAGTAGTTTTTTATTCGGCATATTATCGTAAGTTCATTAGTAAATTGAACTCATTTGTATCCATTTTGGTTTAAGTGAATTTTAATGTTCATTTTAGTTATGATGGATATTATTTAGTTATCAAATAAATAATGTACTCCTTTATCTAAATATGAATGATTCAATTAAAATCAATTTTACAAGATAATTCACATAATTAATTAGTTGAGATTTTCTTTTTTGTAAATTGAATTGCAAAAGATAACTAAGAGTAATTGTTATATTACTTAGCTTTAGTTTTATTCAAATATTTGATATATACATTTTATTTGGTATATTAATATGTTTTAAGATGGATTATTCTAAAAGGAAGATATCCCATCACGAAGACAATTGCTTGACTGATTCTGGTACAGTACACACAATATTTAAAAATAAGAAATATTTTTCTTACTTAAGTTTAGAAAAGAGAAATATTACCATGATTTAAGGTAGTACTAATTTAATTGAAGACTTTGGAAGAGACATTTTAATTTTGTCTGAAGTAGCTAAACACATTAGAAATAATGCAATATTTTCTCCTAAGTCACAAAGAATCTTTTAGAGTTTTAAAGATATCCATGATAACAGTTATAGTATCAATAAAATGGATGCGTTGAATTTGAAATATGTTGGTATTATCAAGAATGTCACTGGGAAGATATGTGTAATAAAAAGTTTCATGTTTTATCTTGTTTCTTGTGTTGGAAAAAGATATTGCGATTGAGGCACATTCTATAGTAAATCGAAATTTTATTAATTTACATAATTTTGAAATTTGGCACATTTATTTGGTAAATCATAGATCTATAATGATGAGATGAATTATATAAAATTCAAATGAGCATCCATTAAAGAACTTGAAAGTTATTTCAAAAGATGAATTTTGTTGTACTACTTGTTTTCAAGGCAAGTTAATTGTAAGGCCATCACCAGCTATGGTTTGGATAAGTATCTTGTGTTCTTGGAATTTACACAAAAGGATTTTATGGACAATTTCACCCATCTAGTGTATCATTTAAATATTCCATAATCCTAATAGATAGAGATGGTATCATGTGTACCTATTGTCATCTCATAATTTGGCATTTGTAAAATTATTGGTACAAATATTATGATTACGGGTAATATTTTCTAATAATTAGATCAATTCTATTTACCTTGATAATGCTATAGATATTTCATCCCAAGCATTTAATGTTTATTGCTTATCAATTGCAATAAAAGTTGAGCATCCTATAGCTCAAGTTATGATATGAGCTAAATTGGCTCCACTCATTTGGGGTCTAATCTTCAAGAACCAAACCTAAGGATCCACGACTTAATCATCTCAAGAAAGAAAATATGTGATTGGAGGATTGCTTGGAGCACGGCAAAGGATATATTTGATGATGTCCTAATTGTAGTATTGAGCCACAACATGTTTGGAAGATAGTGTGGAGAGTACGAGGTCTACAAAGAAAAGGAAGTTCATTTGGGCCCATATGTTGGGCATTTGGTATTTTGGGTCACTTTTGGGCCCCTTGATATTTAGGGTCACTTTTGGGCCCATTTTGTAATAAAGGCCTTTGGCCTATAAATAGCTAGATTTTTCTTCATTTGTAGATAACTTGGATTATATTTTGAGAGATAAAATCTTTGAGAGTGTCTTGCAAGTGTGAATTCACTTGTGGCAAGTGTGTAATCACTTGCATTGGTTACTAGTTTAGAAATAGTGGTTGCTTTGGGATTCCAGTTCCTTTGATGTCTCTGTAAGAACTTTGTATTGCTTGTAAGAATATTTGGGTCTTAATGTTTGATACACATTTTTGTTCTTAGATTAGTTCATTTGTATGTCAAGTTAATCTATGTATCTTTAGGTTTTGTTGTTTGCTATCTTGTCTTCACAATTTGTTGTTGAATCTGTAGTTTGTTGTCCATCTTGTTTATTGTGTTTGTTTGCTGGTTTTTATCATTTGGTATCAGAGTAAGACTTGATTTTATTCCAAAAAGATCAATCTTGGGCTTGTTAACTTAAAAATAATGAAAAGAAGTATTGAAAAAACAAAATCTCAAAAAATGAATTATATCCCATTTTTGTACCTAGGCCAAAACTTGAGGCTTAGATTTCTTGTGTTTTTGTGTGTTTTTTTGTTTCTAGTGTTAGGTCCTTGTTCCCTAACATTAAGAGAGTCTATATCTAGGATTTGAGCTTAATTCAGGTTATTTTGAGTTATTCACCATTGTTGGATTTAAAGGTTGAGGAAACTTGAGAGATAGATCTCAAAATTTGTTGAGGTTTGTGGCTTGAACGTGGTTTGGTTGTGATTAGGGACTCAACTTGAGCAAAAAGAAACAAAAATTATCAAATTCGGAGCTCATTTGATTTGATTTCTATTTTTTGGATGTTCTTGTTGTTCTTCATGTTCATCATGTATTCATGAACAAGAACATTCAAAGTGTGTTATTTGATCTTAAAGAGTGAAGAAATAAAGTGTGTCCTTTGTTAGTATTGAAACATAATCCCAAGACATCACAAAAGAAGAAAGGGGACAAAGGATTTCAAAAGTCTCATTTAACCAAAAGGGAGAAGGGGCACATTCCTAGACTTACAAAAGAGGAAAGAGTTAAAAGGCTTCCAAAAAGGTGCAAGGAAAGTCAACCCCTTTTTGAATTTGAAAAGGCTCTAAGTCGTGTTGTTTCCCTCCCAAAACCAAAATTCCACTCTTCCAATTAAATATTGATCAATCCAAATTGGAAACAAGAAAATTTCTAAAATTTCAACAATATTTCAGCGTCTAATAGGAGGCTGACATGTAATCATCCTTAAAAAATGACCTTAGGCTCAAATTTTTTATTTCTAAGGTTTTTTTCCATATTTATTTGGTTTAATTTCTTGTTTGTAGTACTAATTAGCTACTAGTAATCATCTACTAGGTTGTGGATTAGTTTTTGATTTTGTTTTCTTCGTGTTAGCGTTATTTGTGTATTTTATTGTGTCTTTCTTCATCGAGTCAAGTCGTTTGACCTTAAAACACATCATCAATAGTTATTTCATAACTTTTCTCAATTGTGCTAAATATCTATGGGTGGAGCAACCGCTGAAACATATTGAAAGCCCTAATTGATTGGCGATAAGAATTGAACAGTTGGAAGGAGGATGGGTCACGCTTGAAATGGAACATGGAAAAGTTGACATATCTTACTCCCCAAACCCAAACACCATACTATCCACCATATTAAGGAAAACCACAAATCCATACACCGCCCTACCAAACACCCCATTACCAAAGACCACATCCGATTCTACCTTAAGAACATGGTCCCTCTACCCAACCCACTACAAACCAAGTTCCCAAAGACATTGTTTAACAAATCCAAATCCAAATTAAAAGGAAAAATTACAATATGGAACCTTTGTCACTCGCTAACCATGATGTTAGAATTTTACCTAGCATCACTCCTTCATTTGTGCAGGTTCGGGATCAAACAATCTCAAAGGAGGATGCAAGGAGAATTCCTTCTGAAAATGAGCTTAAAGGCCTAACGGAATTCTTACCAAAGGATTCCAAGCTTGGAAGGTATGATGAAAAGTTGATAAAAGAGTTGGATTCAAGGATAAATCCTCTTCAAGAAAGGGAGGATGATACGAGCCAAAGTGGCTCTACTCTTTTGGGATCTACGCATCAAGGACCAAACATAAGGATCCACGACTTGATCATCTCAAGGAAGAAAATATATGATTAGAGAATTGCTTAGAGCGCGGAAAAGTATATATTTTATGATTTCCTCCATTATATTATTGAGCCACGATGTGTTTGGAAGATAAAATGGAGTGTACGAGGTCCACAAAGCAAATAAATAGCGTTTGGGCCCACATATGGGGTATTTGGTATTTTGGGTCACTTCTGGCCCCCCTGATATTTAGGGTCACTTTTGGGTCCATTTTGTAATAAAGGCCTTTGGCCTATAAATAGCTAGGGTTTCCTTCATTTGTAGATAACTTGGATTATATTTTGAGAGATAAACTCTTTGAGAGTGTCTTGCAAGTGTGGATTCACTTGTGGAAAGTGTGGAATCACTTGTGTTGGTTACTAGTTTAGAAACGGTGGTTGATTTGGTATTCCAGTTCCCTTGATGTCTCCGTAAGAACTTTGTGTTTCTTGTAAGAATCTTTGGGTCTTAATGTTTGATACACATTTTTGTTCTTAGATTTTTTCATTCGTATGCCAAGTTAATCTATCTATCTTTACGTTTTGTTGTTTGCAATTTTATATTCATGGTTTGTTGTTGAATCCGTAGTTTATAGTCCATCTTGTTTCTTGTGCTTGTTGGCTGATTTTTATCAAATTCACACTCAAAAATGCTCTTGTTGAGTCTTTAATTAAACATCTGCAATCGATAACAAGACCATTGCTCTTGAAAAATAAGTTGCCTATCTCTATTTAGGGGCATGGAATTTTGCATGAAGAAATATTTGTTCATCATATCGATAAATTATCTTAAATTGTCTCTATTATAATTGATTCAGGTTCAAGACCCTAATATGTCTCATCTGAGAATTTTGTGATATGTTGTGTTTGTGCTTTTTGCAACACCACATCGCACAAAGATGGGTTCCAAAGATGGTTAGAAATTTATGTTGGGTTATTTCTATCCTGAACAATTAATGAGAGATATGTTCACCGCTCACTTTGTAGAATGTCAATTTGATGAGACATGTTTTCTAAAATTAGAGAGTAAATAATGAAATCAAGCGAGAAATTTTATGGAGAAATCTAGCACAATCTCATCTTGATTCACGTGTTTCTAGTTGTTAAAAAGAATATCATGACTCAAAAACTAGGTTATGATGGAACTTGTCGTGGCCTAGCCTTGATAAGTAAATTGATTACCCAAAACTTATAAAATAATATCTATATAAATAAAAGTAAGTTTAAGTTGAAACTTCTCAAACAGAGTACAAACAAGACCAGTATAATAGTAGCTGAAAACTGAAATGATTGTCACAATAAACCCAGGAAGTGGTGTCCTAAGTCAAGAACATCTAATAAAACCTAGAATAGTACTAAAAATACATCTCTATTTCTGAAAGTAAGTAAGACATAAAGAAAACAATGAGGTCCAAAAATCAGCCCCTCAAACTTTGGACCACACCGGTACCTCAAAGATCCACCCAATCTCGCACGAACTAAAACATTGTGTGTCATACTCGGACTTAGATATGCACCAAAAACACACACTAAGGATGAGTATGGGTCCACTTGTACTCAGTAGGTATTATAGATCAATTGATAAAAGTAGGAAATAAGACATGTTAAATATACTATGAGAACTTCACCTACACGAAAAAAGTCCCAATCGGTAGCTCACCCTGTCTTCACTAATAGTCCTAATATGTAAATATAAGAAAATAGAAACAACACTAATATACATATGAAAGCACATAAAATATAAGCACAAGTCAAGTAAACTGAGAAAAATCAAGAAAGATGCATATGTAATGCAATGTGGATGAGATGAATGATGAAATTCATCAGATGACTTTTCCCACAAAGCTCACAGCTCTCAGATAGGACCTATGGGAGGTTCATAAGCCATATATTTTTTCTTATATCTCAATATCTCCTCTCCTCTCCTAGACGTGTTCATGGAGAGGGTTTTCACATAATTGTCTAGTTTTTGCCAAAAATAGATTTTCTCTGTTGTGTCAATATCCGATCAATGTGTGTACGAAATGAGGATGTAATACTCACAACTAGCCCAAAATGAGGATATCAAATCCCATCAACATTTAAGTAAATATAAATGAGCCAATAAATTAGCTTAATCTGTCAATATTTCATGATTATTAACTAAACATTTGGTACCACCAGAATAAATATGAATGAAAGACATTGTTTATATCATATTAAACCCTAACTCAGGCATAACTATAATGAGAAAGGCAATCAATGCTCAAATAAGGACTATATTAGTAAATTAAGTACCTACAAGGGAATTATACATAGATGAAGTCATATAGATGTGAAAATAAGGACAATGATGTCAAATAAAGTTTCCACATGTGCAACATGCAATTCTCAAATATCACAAGTTATCATAAACATAGTATAATCCCCTACAGCGGAAAACAATCCTAAGATAATGTTTAAATTTAATCCACATAGTTACTTTCCCCAACTCATATCATGCTATATTAACTACATAGCTCAATCTGAAGGAAGTTAAGTCATAACCGGCCTCACAGTGACAAAACCTTAGTCTAAATTACTTCAACATAGAGCCATCCACTTTCAAAGAGTCTAAGAATCAACGACAACATTGAAAAACACATTGCCCTTATTAGGGACCGATCTAAAATAGACTTGAAAAAAGAGTTAAAAAATGAGAGAGATAAAGTCAAAATTTTATTTCAAAGCATATTCTCTAAGGGTATAGAAGTCTTCCAGAGAAAACCCATGTGAAAACTTGTAAAAATCAAGGTCCAAAGAAAAGCAAAACCCCTTTTAAACTTTACCAGTAAAAAAAAGCTCTAATTTTTCCATTCCAAAATCAAGATATAAAGGAACTTTGGAAGATAAAATCAATGGGAGAATAGTAGAATTATTACTTTAGAAGTTTCTCACTCGAAAATCAATGTTGAAACCCTCAAAAATTGCCTTTCCCAAAGCTTTCAGGTTAAAATTAGAGTAGAATTATGAAACTAGAGTATTTATATTGATCAATAACTAGTACCTTGTGAACACGCCCAACACTTTGGATTTGCGGGGGTCAATATTCACCATACCATTAAATTCACCTTCGCAAGTGAAGGATGATGAATTAGGATTTCACGTTCACGAAAGACTCATCACGTTCATTATGAAGAATTCCATTACCCTTCATAATCACAACCACTACCTCTCAATTGTGATAAAGGGAGAATCCTTCCCCATGTTCGTAGCTAGGAGCCAACACTCACGAAGAAGGATCTATGCACTAGATATCAGTTGTGTACCCTCTGATTTTTCACGATTTCAAATGTTTCAAATGTTTCAAATATACCCTTGAGATTTGTTTGGGACTTAATAGATGCAATCCATATATGCTACTAGTCATATTTTAATGTTTTGAACTGAATGGCGATGCCAATTTTTTGGGAAAAACTCATTTTCAAAAAATTAACCCCTAAGTTCATATTTCACTATTTTCAAAATAGAGGGTCAAAATGAGATAAAAAAAGTCTCAAAATCAAACCAACCCCGTTGTTAACCTAAATTTGACATTTTAGATCTCTTGGCATAGTTTGTTTTGTCATTCGACATGCAAAATAACAATTATTGACCAAAGTCAACTATATTACTTCTCAAGTATCTAAAACCCACAAACTCACATAACTCATTCCCAATTACATCGAGAACTTTGTCAACCATCCTCGAATTTAAAAATCAACATATGGAAATTATGGGGAAGAGCAAAATGGTCGAAACATAGAGAATAAAAAAATTCACAAATTCAGGTTATTAAAGAATTCACCACTAAAAATCTAGTTCATCCTCAAATGAAAGGTAAGAAAATTCCTGAACTAGTAAAAAGGTAAGGATAGCTACTACACATATTGGACTCGACCTCCCAAGTAGACTCCTCAATAGGACGGTGGATTAACTTAATACTAGCCACGTGAATATCTTCTAGAACATAATCATCTAACATCTTTAGCTAAAATCGACACTAGATCCTTAACTAAGATCAAACTCTCATCTAGTTAACCTGAATACAAATTAAACACATGAGACTTATTCAGATTATAGCACCGAAGCATAAATACATGAAAAACTAGATGAACAGCTGAATAATCTTGAGGTAAGGCCAACTCATAAGCAACCTCTCTTATTTCTCAAAGAATATCAAATGGTGCAATATACCTAGGGCTAAGCTTAGCCCTTTTCCCAACTCATGATGCACTTTATGTGAAACACCAAAGGAAGACAATCACCAATCCCAAACTTTAAGGCACGATGCCTGTGGTCTGCATAACTCTTTTTCATACTTTCGGTTGCCTAAAGGCTATCATGAATCACCCAAACTCCATGTAAAAAATCTGAAGCAAGCTATACTAGTAGCCTAATCTCTCAAATCTCAAGCCAACCAATCGGAGATCGAAAGTACCTACCATACAATGCCTCAAAAGGGGCTATCTCGATGCTCAATGATAGTTATTTTATAAGAGAACTTTGCAAAAGACAAATGTTTCTCCCACTGACCTATGAAATCCATAACACATGCACAGAGCATATCAACCAAAACCTGAATAGTCTTCTCCAATTGACCATTAGTCTAAGGGTGAAAAGTTGTGCTAAGGTCAAACTGAGTACTCAACTCATCCAATTTTTTTTTGTAGAAGCTAGAAGTGAATACTAAGCCTCTCTTTAATATAATAGACATGGGTACTCCTTGAAGATGAACTATATCACATACATAGATACGGGTCAATCTCATAACACTGAAGGAAATCTGAATAGGGATAAAATAGGTTGACTTGGTCAACTAATACACAATGACCAAAATATTATCAGTTACATGAAAAGTATGAGAAAACCTGACATGAACTACATTATGATCCGCTCCAACTTCTATGCAGGAATAGGTAATCTCTTGAGCAAACCAACGGGTCTATGATGCTTGGCATTCACTAGATGACAACATAAGAAATGAGCAATAAAATCTGCCACATCCTTCTTTATACCCATCCACTAGTAAAGTTGCTTCAAATTACTGTACATCTTAGTCACTCCTAGATGGATAGAATATCCAAAGCAATGAGCCTCCACTAAAATAAATCTCACCCATTCTGTGACTATCGACACACAAACTTAACGACCAATCCTTAGTGCACCATTATAATCAAGAGAGGCTTCCCTAGTCATTCGACTCCACACTTTATCCCGAATCACCATCAAAGTATTATTATTTAATCGGCGCACTTGAATATGCTCCATCAAGGATGATCTCCTATCAACAAAGGCTAAAATAAGACCGAGTGTTGAAATATCAAGATGAACCATTTGGTTAGATAAATACTAACCCTCCATGTTTAAAGGTCACTTCTAGGTCAAGAGATGAGTTAAATTCCATTTACTAGTTAATTTTTGACTCAAGGCTTCTGTAACCACCATATTAGCCTTTTTTGAATAATACAAAATAGTGATTTCATAATTATTGAGCAAATCAAGCGTATACTATTGCCTCATATTAAGATCTTGCTATCTGAGGAAAACTAAAGGCTACGATTGTCCAAGAAAATCTCATAAGGAACTAAAACAAGTAATGATGCCACAACTTTAACACAAACACTATGGCTGCTAACTCCAAATTATGAGAAGGATAATTTCTCTCATGAGGATTCAAATGAAAAGAGGGATATGAAATCACCTTACCTTCTTGCATCAATCACCTTACCATCTTAAATTTATACTACACCTAAAACAACTCAAGAAGTATCACAAACACGAAAAACCTACACCTTCATTGAGCAAAATAAAGATAAATTATGAAGTTGATAACTCTTTAATATTTTAGAGTCTCTCTCACGTGCATCCAACCATTGAATAACTATGTTTTCAGAGTTTAATTGGTCAAGTGAGCATCAATAAAGGAGAATCTCTCTAAAAAGGGTCGATATTAACCCACAAAGCCAATGAAACTATGAATCTCATTTAGAGAAGTAGGTATAGACCTATCAAATATTACTACTATCCTCAACGAATCTACCATTATACTATTCTTTGCTACTATATGAAACAAGAAAAAGAGACAATCCAACCAAAACTCAAACGTAGAAAACTTAGCATACAACGTCTTAGCACACAACCTCTAATGTATAATCCTCAACTCCTTCACATTTTTTGCCTCACTCTTAGAATAAACCAAGATCTCATTTATAAATAAAATCATAAAGGAGTCTAGATACGATTAAAACATGTGATTCATCAACTCCATGAACCCTATAGGGCATTGACTTATACAAAAGAGATGACCAATAACTCATAATAACCTAGCATGTCTAAAAATCCATTTATGGAAGATATAAAGACAAAATGATCAGCTGGTGATACTCACACCTTAAGTCAATCATAAAAAACACCAAAAATTCTTGAAGTTGGTCAAAAATATCATCAATGCAAAGAAAAGAACTCGTTGTTAACAATTACTTTGTTCAATTATCTATAATCAATACACATATGCATATAACCATACTTCTTCTTCATGAACAATATTTGAGCACCCCCTAGGAGATACAGAAGCTATAATAAACCCCTTACTCCATAAATCTTGCAACTGCTCCTTCAACTCTGTTGGGATCATACTTTAAGGAGAAATATAATTGGGATTGGTTCCCCACTCCATATAAATATAAATTCAATATCATGATCCCAATATAAAACAAGCAAATCTATAGGTGAACTTATGAACAATCCAAATAGAATCCATGGAAGGTGATGAGGTGTAATAACCCTTTAGGTCATTTTCCATATTTCCACTTATTTTTATTGTTAGAGCATTCCTATAGATTCCCTAAGTCATTTATGACTTTTTAGGAATGACAGTTTGGTTATGAGTAGTTTATTTGTTTTTTAGAGCCAATTCTCTATTTTGAATCCTTTATTAGTTAAAATTAGCTATCGGGTGAAAACTTCTGTGAAACAACCTCATATCCTATTTTTAATTATTCCAAAAGTTCCAGAGTGTCAATTTTAGGCTAGAAAGACTCTCATTTTTGGTCTCAGGGATCATAAGCTCATTTGGACCTATTGGTAGGAAAGTTATGAAAATACAGGTTGGGCGTGGGACCTACTTTTTGTCAAAACAAGATTGGATGGAAATTTTTACTATGAAATTGAGTTCAAAACATCAAATTTATTATGGTAGTATTGTCCATTTGCATAATTAGGATTTAGGATGAACCCCCAGGGGTTGTGTGGACTTAGAAAAATTTAAAGTATCAGTAGTGCTGGTGAAATCGCCAATAGTAATTCCATGGGTCGCAATTGTGATACCCTTGACAAGCACCAAGTACTTCAATTGTGGTTCCATTTCACCTTAGTGAATCCTTTGGAAAACTATTATGTTCCATGATTGCGAGGGTCAAGTTGCGGTAGCAACTCTCGAACACTAGGAAAGGGTATAAATACTCTATTTTCTACTCATTTTCCCATTTCTTCATCCATTATATTGAGACTTAAACCCTAAATATTTTTAAATCTTAGGGTTAGATATTTTGGGTGCTTTGGGAGCTTGGATAATGATTATTACATGATTTTCCTTTAGATTTGAGTAAAGATTCCTCTATTTCAGCAATTGATTTTCCACTTTTTCCCCTAAAATACCTAAACCTTTGTGGCATGATTTTGGCCCTAATATACATTAGATTTCACCCATTTTGGGGTAATTACTCCTTGAGCAAGAGGAAATATTGCATTGGCTTTGGAAATGCAATTTCCATTAATGGGACCTATATGGGATTCTTGAGTATTTTTGGACTTGAAGCATAATGGTGCAATATGGGAATCATTATTCCCCTATTTATGAGTAGATTGTGAATTTCATAGCTTTGCAACTTCTAGAAGATTCTCAGAAGGAAAAAATAGTGATTTAGTGGATTGTTTGAGCTTTCTTTGGCATCCAGGTAAGCTAGGTTTCCCTTCATAAATTGATCTATATCATAGTAAGCTTATGATATTGTGTTGGATTTAGGATTGATTTCAGGCTTTAGTGATCATATTAAGTATACTTGGGTTAGTTGGATCTTTTTAGGTTATCTAAAAATTATAGTTGGGTATATTGGGCTTAGCTACTAATATTATTGGCATAATTTCTACCTTAGTACTAATTAAGGATTTTTTAATATCTAAAAGTGGATTTAAGTACCTTAGTTTAGTTCGGGTAGATTGCGCCTTTTATTAGCGTTTTGAGGTTTAGAAGTGGGCTTCGACTCACCTTAGGCTCGGACATGATCTAGATTTTATAGACCTATATATTCTTTCCATTTATCTTGAAATTCTTATAGTAAGTCTTGATGATACTAGATACTAAATGGTCATGATGATTTGGTATTGGGAGTTGATGCTAAATACGTAAAACTTGATGGTTATGCTGGGTTGATATTGAGAGATGATACTATTTGATTATACTATTATTGATATATATTTGTTTACTGGTTTAAGTTAAGATATTGATTATGATATTGGTGATATTTATATCGGTTTGAGTCATGATATATATTATGATATGTTGATATATGGTTCCCAGTTCGATTTTAGATATTGATTATGATATAAAGATATATGATTTTTGGTTTGAGTTTGGATATTGATGACGATAGTGCTAATATATTTACCCTTTTCAAGTTTGAAAGATTATTATGTGATTTATTATATAATTACTGGTTTGGGTTTGGGATATTTACTATGCCATTGATCAGGATATTAATGATGTGAGATTTAGGACATTGGGGTGTGATATTTTTGATAGGGATACTAGCTAAAGCAAAAAACTAGAGAATGGTAATAATGAGGCTTGTCATGGATGGATTCTAGTGGTATCATAAGAGTTGGTAAATGATGGTGGGTTGGATTGTACTATTTTGATTGTATCCTCTAAGCTTATGGGGGCTTGCATTGGGTTATTTAGTTTTCTACACTTCTTGGCTTATGGGGGAAATCTTATAGTTATAATTGCATGTATTTTATGTCATCATTCTAGTTTTTTAATCATTTGTGAACAATGATGATTTGAGTTACTTTGGTTTGCCTCCTTACATTGACTTGGTTATGTTATTTTGCATTTTATTTTATCGATATCATGATTTAGCTCAGTCAGTCGATGACGCCTATTAAGTACTTATAGCTTTGGTACTCATACAACTCTTTTGTACCTTTTTGTGTATATTTGAGTACTAGTTTTCATCGTTGATTTGAGGATCGTGTTGTGTTTATTTTCAAACATAGGGTGAGCTCTCAGAGTTGGAGTTTCCCCATTTCTTTCTATTTTACTTATGTCTAGTCTTTAGTACCGAGAAAGGATTGTATTGACTATTATGGAACTTAGAGTGTATTTATTGTAGATCTTGTACTATTTCTACTAGGTCGTAGGATGGTTTTTTATGTTATGACTATCATTTAGACTTTTTTTATTTCCAGACTTATTTATGTATTGAATTGCTTTATTTTCCCTATTTGGGGAATTTCCATCAAGTTAGCCTATTATGAATCTCTCCGAGCTAGAGTTTGGCTTACCTACTAGTGGAATAGAGTATGTGCCACCATGACTCATAAATTATGTCATGACAAATTGGTATCAGAGCCTAGGCTTTATTAATATTGTTGGTATAAGAACAAGTGCCTAGTAGAGTCCTGCGGATCAGAATGATGATGTATGTATCTTATCTTTAGGAGGCTATAGGGAATTCTTGTGTGCTTCTTACTTTTTTCACTTATTTAGTGCTAAGTAAGTGTCTGAGTTGGTTTGTAAAATATTTATTTGACTTCTCACTTTCACAGATATCTAGGCAACCTGTTACCACTACATGAGATGAGGTTCTTAAGGCCGATCCTAGGGATCCTATCACTATTTATGGATAAGCTAGAGATCATTGAAAACCAAAAATGTGTCCCCTGCTAGGGACCAAGGGGGCCTCCGCCATACCTTATTTTTTTCTCAATCTAGAGATGTTTTTGCCCCAACTAGTGGTAAGTTAAGAAGTCGCCCAGGCTCCACTAGGGTTTATTTTTTCTTCAGTGGTTAGGGATGATTTGTTTCATCTTTCAGGAATGGTTGGTGGTGCGTCATCTGATGGTGAGCAGTCTATAGATCAGAGTGGTACTGAGGCTCATAAAGTTGAGATTCCTCTTACGCTGGTAGTTTCTCAATTATTACTTCGTTAGCCAGTTGTTGCCAAACCTGCTATGTCTGCTAAAGAGAAGAAGATATTAGGTTGATTCTTGAGATTAGCTACGCATAGGTTTTCTGGTGCACTGGGCGAGGATGCATTAGAGTTTTTGATAGCTTGAGAAGATAGGATCTATAATTTTGGCCTTGTTGAAACTTTGGGTGTGGATTACACTACCTTTTAGTTGAAATTTGTAGCTTAACATTGGTTGAGAGGTCATCTCGATTCTAGCCCAAAGGGATATTTTCCTTTGACATATGATCAGTTCTATGAAATATTCTTTGAAAAATAAATGCCTCACTACCTTAGGGATTATTTGAGGGATCAATTCTTGAGAATAGAGAAGGACTACATGACTGTTGTGGAGTATGAGGCTCATTTTCATGAGTTGGATAGGTGCTACATCTATTATATCTATTGAGCATAAGAGACTACATTACTTTTTTAAAGGACTAAGACTTCCCCTTTACATGTCTACTCAGAGTTTGGTTCTACGTGTATGATTTTTACTGAGGTATCTAATCATGCTCAGGCAGTAGAAGAGATGCATCATAAGTCTCACGGGGCCAATGATAAAAGGCCTAAATATTAGGGTAGTTTAAATATGAGTCATAATAGCTCCCAGTTTACAGATAGTAGATACAGGGTAAGTATCCTCTGTGTTAGTCATATTAAACTCAAATTCAGCCTAGTAAACCCATTCAGGTAGTATTATAAATTACTAACTGAGGTCATTCTTGTGTTAGTGATCGCCTCGATTAGGTTAGTGGTCAATCTTCAAGGGGTTAATCTTTTAGTTATTCTAGTCGAGGTGGCTACTTTGAGTCAGTTGGATCTTCTGGTTCTGGTTTACCTCGTGTGATATGTTATGGTTGTGGATCTTTTTTTCATAACTCATATGATTACCCTAGTCGTGGGGCAATTTATGCTGTAGCTTAGGGTATTCTCCCTTTAGATCACTTTATCCCTCAGTTAGAGGTGGTTCGCATGGTCATAAGGGTGGTCCCCAAGGTGCTCGAGGTGATTCTCATGCAGGTAAAAGAGGAGATTGATTTGAAATTCATCTAGGTGGTGAGCATGTTTAGTTGTATGAAGCACCTGCCAGACCCGAGGCTAGTCTTTAGATAATACTATTACAAGTATAATTTTGGTGCACTGTTAGTTTGCCTTTACTTTATTTTATCCAAGATCCATTAATTCAGACATATTCCTGCTTATTATTCTCCATAGTTAGAGTTATATTGGGATTTATTATCCATGACATTATGGTAATCTACTACCATAGTTTATTCTTTTGTAGTGGATAGAGTTATATTGGGATTTATTATCCATGACATTTTGGTGCAGATCATGTGTTATGATTGTTCGAGATGTTGATACTCAGTTTGATCTTATTATATTAGACATGGTGGATTTTGATGTGATTCTTGGTATGGACTGGTTAGCCCACTATCATGCAGTCATGGATTTTTTCCAATGCTGTAACCTTAGCCATGCTCGACATACCCTCAGTCGTGTGGCGGGGAGATGTTAGCCATGAGCCAATGGAGATTATTTCTTATATGTGTGTTAGGAGACTTATTTTGAGTGTTTATGAGTCTTAACTCACTTATATTTGTAATGTTAATATGAAGAGTCCATCACTTGACTTTGTTCCTGTAGTTTGTAAGTTTTCTAATGTTTTCCCTACCAATCTTTATGGCATCTCTCCTACCCATAAGATTGAGTTTGTTATTAATCTCGAGTTTGGAACCTAACCTATTTATACAAAACCTTACCGTATTTCTCTTGCTGAGCTTAAGGATTTGCATTCTCAACTTCAAGATGTTCTTAGTAAGGTTTTTATTAGACTGAGTGTATTTCCTTGGGGAGCTCCTATGTTGTTTTTGTAGAAGAAAGATGACTTCATTCATATGTGTATTGATTATAGAAAATTTAATAAGGTATTGTTGAAGAACCATTATCAGATGGATTGCATTGACGACTTATTTGACAAGCATTAGAGTACAACCGTATTTTCTAAAATTGATTTGAGGTCTAGTTACCATTATTTGAGAGTTTGGGCTGAAGATATCCCGAAGATAGCTTTTAGGACCCATTATGGTCATTATGAGTTCCTAATTCTTTTGAGTTGACTAATGCCTTAGTAGCATTCCTGGATTTTATGAACTATATGTTCAGACCTTATTTGTATTCCATTGTGATTATTTTCATTGACAATATTCTTGTGCATCCGAGGTAAAGATAGAAGCATGGGCAATATTTGAGGATTACGCTCCAGACTTTGAGAGATCATATGTTTTTTTCCCAAGTTCTCTATGTGTTTCCATTTTTCCTTGAATCGATGAAAATCCTTGGGCTTCTGGTGTCTAATAAGGGGATTATTGTAACCTGGAAAAAATTGAGGCCATTAGTGATAGGGATAGGCCTATATCTCTGACTGACGTTCGTAGCTTTATTATTTTTCTAGTTATTACATATGATTTGTTGATGGTTTTTCTACTTCTCAGTGCCTATGACCCGATAGAATTTAAAAGAGTTCCCTTTTCAGTAGTCCGAGAAGTGCAAGGCAAACTTTGGAACGCTTAAGGAGTTTCTTACTTTGGCTCCTAGTTAACCTCTTCTTGTTGAGGGTGACAGATTCACCATATATTGTGATTCTTCAGGTGTTGGTTTGGGTTGTGTATTAATATCAGAAGGTTGTGTCATCACTTATGCATTGAGGTAGCTTAAGGTGTTTGAGCGCAACTACCCCACTCATGATTTAGAGTTGGTGGCGGTATTTTTTGCATATAATATTTGGAGGCATTATCTCTATGGTGTGTATTGTTAGCTTTTCGTCGATCATTAAAGTCTTTAGCATTTTATGACCCTTAGAGAGTTTATTTCTAGGTAGCGTAGATGGATGGAATTGCCTAAGGATTATGATATCTCTATCTTGTATTATCTTGGTACGGTAAATATGATACCAGACACCTTGAGTCAAAAGGCAGTAAGTATGGGTAGCTTGGATTTTATTTCAGTTTGGCTGTTGGCACAGGACATTCAGTCTTTGTCCATCTTGATGGTTTGCCTTAATATTTCAAGCCTTTGGAGGATTTTTGGTAGTGTTGACGCGAGTTCTTCACTACTTGAGAAGATTCAAGATCGCCAGTTTGAGAAAAATTGACATTGCACCCTTTGTGACCAGGTGATGAGTGGTAAGTCTTAGAGGGCCACAATAGATTTTGAGGGTGTTTTGAGATTTGATAACTACATTTATGTTCTAAGGATCGATGATCTGATTCATTTAATCTTGCATGAGGCTCAAACATCTAGATATTCTATTCATATGGTTACATCAAAGATGTATAAAGATTTAAGACAACATTATTGGTGGAGCGGTATGAAGAGAGATATGGTGGACATTGATGATTGTTGCCTATGTTGTTAGTAGGTAAAGCCCGTGTATCATTGACCAGGTGGTTTGATTCATATGTTACCCATTCCCAAGTAGAAATAGGAGTTGATCACTATGGATGGTTTACCTCATACTTCCCGTAGTTCCAAGGAATTTGGGTTATTGTAGTTTGGTTGACGAAGTCAGTGCATTTAACTCCCACTTAGATAACCTTCCGGCTGAGAGGTTAGCTCGCATATATGTTAGTGGGATTTTTCATTTGCATGGTGTGCCTATATCTATCATGTTTGACAAGGGTTTTGTGTTCTCTTCCAGCTTTTGGAGAGATTTTTAGGAGTTGGGTACTCAGGTGAATCTTAGTACAACCTTTCACCCACAGACTAATGTCCAGTCGGAGTAGACAATTTATGTTCTAAAGGATATGTTCTGAGCCTATATTATAGATTTTGGAAGGTAGTGGGAGAACACTTAGCATTGGAAGATTTTTCATATAATAACAATTATCATTCGATTATTGAGATGGATCCTTTTGAGGGTTTGTATGGTAGGATATATCATTCCCCTATTGGATGGTTTGAGACTGTTGAGATGAGACCCTGCAGTACTGACTTGATTCAGGAGTCGAGGAATAAAGTCAGGGTGATTCAGGATAGATTGAGAGCAGCTGAGAGTAGGCAAAAATCCTATGCAGACCTTAGTCTTTGTTCCTTGAAGATTGGAGTTAGTTATCAAATGTTCCTCTTTGTGTCGTCCATGAAGGGTGTGATAAGATTTGGGAGGAAGGGCAAGCCCAGACCTGATATATTGCTACCTTTGAGATTCCTTGCACAATTAGCAATGTGGTTTATGAGTTAGCCTAACCTCCAGATTTGGTTGTTTTCCATCCGATTTTCCATGTATCAAGTTACAACGATACATTCTTAATCCATCTCATATGCTTAGGTGGGATTCAGTCCAGTTAGATGAGCGGTTTGACTTTTGTGGAGGAGCCTGTACAGATTTTGGCTAGCGATGTTAGGCGGTTGAGCACTAGGGATATTCCTATGGTTAAAGTTCAGTGGAGAACCTCCTAATAGAGGAGGCTACTTGGGAGATCAAGAGCGAGATGTGGACACAATATCCTCACCTATTTGAGACTTCAGGTACATCCTAATCCTTAACTTTCACGAATAAAAGTCCTTTTAGTAGTGGATATTGTAATGACCCTTTAGGTCATTTTATATATTTCCACTTATTTTTGTCGTTAGAGCTCTTCGATAGCTGCCCCAAGTCATTTATAACTTGTTGGGACTGATAATTTGATTATTGAGTAGTTTATTTTGTTTTACAACTGATTTCCTATTTTGAAGTCTTTATTGGTTCAAATTGGCTATTGGGAGAAAAATTCAGCAAAACAATCTCGTATGCCAATTCTGACTATCCCAACAGCTTGGGAATGTTGATATTAGGATAAAAGGACTCTTGGTTTGGGTCCTGAGGCACCGAGGCTTATTTTATCCTATTGACTGGAAAGTTATGAAAAATAAAGTTAGGTGTGGGACCTACTTTTTCTCGAAATGACCTCAGATGGAAATTGTAACAGTGCCATTGAGTTTGGAATGTCAAATTTTGTATGGTTTAATAGTTTGGTTGCATTTATGGTATTCCGAATAAATCTCGAGTGGTTGGCAAAATTCCAAGTCTCAGTTATGTTGGTGGAATCGCAAATAGCGGGTCCAAGGGTCGCGATCGCAATAACCTTGGTAGGCACCAAGTGTCCTAATCACGGTGCCATATCGCGATAGCAGATCCCTTGGGAGACCAGTAGATGCTTCGATTTTGAGGGACTGGTCACAATACCGACTCCTAAACACCTTGAAAGGGCATAAATACGCCATTTTCAGCTCATTTTTCTCATTTGTTCATCCATTCACTCGAGACATAAACCCTAAGTATTGAAACAACTTTGGGTTAAAGATTGTGGGTGATTTGGGGAACTTGAATAACAATTATTACATAATTTTTCTTTAGATTTGAGGTAATATTCCTCCATTTCCATGATCTATTTCTATTTTTATCCCTAAAATCCATAAACGTTGGTGGCTTGATTTTGGCCCTAATATAGCTTGGATTTCACCAATTTTATATAGTAATTACTCCCTGAGCATGAGGTAATGTTGGGTTGGCTTCAGAAATGTGATTTCATAAACATGACCCATATTAGATTCTTGAATATTTTTGGACCCAAAGCACAATGGTGAAACATGGGTATCTTTATTCTCGTGTTGATGAGTAAATTTTTATTTTGATAGCTTGGAATTTTGTTGAAGCTTTTTGAGAGGGGAAATCGGTGATTTAGCGAATTTTCTTTGAGCTTTGTTTGGCATCTAGGTAGCCTATGTTTCCCCTTCATAGATTGAGCTATGTTATAGTATGCTTATGATATTATGTTAGATTTAGGATGGGTTTTAGGTGTTTCTGATCAAATTGACTATACTTGGGTGAGTTTATTCTTTTCAGACTATCCGAAAACCGTAGTTGAGTACATTTGACTTAGTTGCTTAGAGCATTGGTAGAATCTATACCTTAGGGCTAATGAAGGCTTTTTTAACACTAAAAGAGGATTTAAATATCTTAGCCTAGGTCGGGTAGATTATGCCTTCAAATGGAATTTTGAGGTGTAGATGTGGGCTTCGACCCACCTTAGGATATGACTTGATCTAGTTTTTATAGACCTATACATACCTGTCATTTATCTTGAAATGCTTAGGCTTGATAAAACTAGATGCTAAATGGTCATGATGGTTGGGTATTGGGATTTGATGCTAAATATGGTAAGACATGATGGTTATTCTTTGTTGATATTGATAGATGATACTATTTGATTATACTATTGATGATATATACATATATATATATACATATGACTACCTATTTGAGCTCGGATATTGATTATGATATTTATGATAATTATACATGTTTGTGTTTGAATATTGATTATGATATGATGATGTATGATTACCGGTTCGAGTCTGGATATTGATTATGATATAATGATATATGATAATCGATTTGAGTTCGAATATTGAAGATGATACTAATGACATTTTGACATGACCCGACCTCGGGCCTTATCGTAATGGGCATTCCAAGTCTAACCAGGAATGGGGACTGCCCCCTATTACCCAAACCGACCACCCATATCAAGCTTTAGGTGGGCTAAATCTCTAGCATATAACAAAATAGCGTTATTGTTCTCATTAAGACTCTGGGATAGGGTCACACCCATGAATGACCTAAACGAGCCCAGCCATACCACATCAACCATCCAACCATACCAAACCAACCCATATGCCATAAACCAGGACATAACCAAAGAGAATACCAAAACATAATATGATTAATCCCAAAATGTATTATGACGAAATAGTGAGAAATCCTGTGATGTGGTGTTAGACCACTAGCCTATTCTAATACCAAGGAAAACACCAATACAGATCTCTCCCAAACCAACCCCGAGAAGTACCATAAAGCCCTATCCAAAAAGTAAACAAATCTAGTTGGGACATGCCCCCAACCATGGCCGAAACCATTATCCAAAATGAAAAGTGTCTAATTAAATCCATAACATGAAATGATTCCTTTCGAAAGGATGAAATCTCACCACTTCATTCCAAATGATGTTACCAAATCTTTGTGCTAAATAGAAGGAGTAGAATGGTCGGTTCCTCCATAGCCTGGGTATACAACCGCTAGTAGACGGGGTTAGTGAGTGACCGCTAGCATGAATCTCAGGATAAGGATAAAATAATTCTAATTATAAAACCAAGTAAAACCATCTATAATGCTAATAACCATACATAGATAAGTGCTGGGAAAGGAAACCGGGTTTTGTATCATTGAAATCCTTTACCTGGGTTGTGTAGCTTTGCCGTCCTAACCACCCACAGACCATATAGGTTCAGCTTCCCTTACCGAAAGGGTCCTGGTATATGTAGCCTCATGACTAGTAAATATTCCATAGGATGACTAGTACATCTCCCAATATAAAATGTGACACACGCACACGGTCATCAAGACCCCTCATATCAGCAAATATTAGTTTTTGGTTATAGTCCTCCCCCTAGGTCTACCACCTTCCACGGCTTTGCTAAATACCCTGCTATTAATGCCCAATTAAAACTACTTTCCAAATAACCAAACCATTATCCATTTATTTACCAACGCCAATATTAGTGGTATCGTCATACCACCCCTTACTTGCAAGTAATATTTATAGCCAAACCATTTAGGTTAAGGGGACCAAAGGTGCCCTTTCGATAACCATATTAAATTGACTTGGGAAACTTACATGTTCTCCATAAGCATAAACATTTAGCCTTTAGACTTTTCAAACCATTTAAACCATGTATAAATCCTTTACCAAGTTTAAAACATGCAAGAGTTCCATTGAAAAAAGTCAATGCAATGAACATATATTTATAAGCATTTTATCAAACACCTTGGGGGCATAATATAACCAAAATAAATATCAAAGACCATTAAACCATTACCATGCAATACAATTGTCCAAATCCACTATTGGTGCGTATAAATGCATAAGTTAAACCATATGAAACCAAAACCAAGCATTCAATATCAAAACCACCAAATAATATTTGACAACTATAATCATGAAATAGTAAAACCATGAAATCAATAATATAAACCATTACTTTAGTTGAAATTACAATGAGTGAAAAGAATCATGCCTTAAACTGAAGAATTGATGGACGGAAATCACCAACAAAAGTCCCAAAGAAATCCGTAATATGAAACCATAGCCTTCTTTACCCAAAAGCTCTTAAGAGAATTATGAAGTGTTTTGGAATAATTTATAAGTGTTAATGAATAGAATAATAGGGTAAATATCCTCTTAAGTGTATTAAAAATCCTAGTTCCTAATAAGGGTAAGTAGGTAAATATCCAGAATACCCCAACTTAAATCCATTAAAAACATATCACAGGGATACGACTGACCCATACGAGTTGTACCTTTCTATACGATTGGTAATCGCCACTTGTATCCAAGCCTCAAACTTTGGATCAGACAGTGTCCAGTACGAATCATCCAACAAAGTTGTAACCATAGTATACAATTCGTACACATGACCCGTATCCCTGGAAGAATGAAATACTAAGAGGACCAAACACCTTCCACCATACTAGTCCTTGATACGACTCGTACCAATTCCTATGACTCATACCCCTAAAACGTAACCATTCCACTATATAAAATAATCTCACTAGCTAACACTTGTCAGTATACGACAGGACCATACCACTCATACCCCAGCATACGGCTCATACCCATATGTCATATTGGGTTCAGAGAACGTAATTCCAGGAAATTTTCTAAGAGTCAAAACCTAGGATGTTTCACATATATACCCAATTCAAGTCCAGATGATTATTATGATATTTTGTTATATAATTACCAATTCGAGTCCAAAAAATTTACTGTGACATTCATCATGATATTGAGGAAATTGGGGTATGATATTGACTATAGGGATACTAACTAAATCAAAAGGTGAGAGAATGGTTCTAAAAAGGCATGTCATGGATGGATTCTAGTTGTATCATGGGAGTTGGTAAATGATGGTGGGTTGGATTGTACTATATTTATTGTACTCTCCAGGCTTATGGGGGCCAGCATTGGGTAATTTACTTTTTTACACTTATTGGCTTATGGGGGAAAATCTTGTAGTTATAACAGTATGTGTTGTATTCCATTATTTTAGTTATTTAATCATTTTTGTACAACTATGATCTGAGTTACCTCAAGTTTGCCTCCTTGAATAGTTTTGGTTATGTTATCTTGCATTTTATTGTATCTATATAATGCTTTAGCTTAGTCTGCCGATGATGCCTACTGAGTAATCGTGGTTTCGGTACTCATACTACACTTTTGTACTTTTTATTGCAGATTTGAGTACTAGTTACAAAATTTTATTCAAGGATTGAATTGGTTTGTATTCTGGAAATTGGTTAAGCTCTCAGAATTGGAGTTTCCCCATTTCCCTCTATCTTACTTATGTATGGTCTCTAGTTTCGAGACAGGGTTGTGTTGACTATACTAGACCTTAGGTTGTATTCATAGTAGTTGTTGTACTGGCTCTACCAGGTCATGGGATAGTTTCCTATGTTATGACTATCTTTTATACTATTTCTATTGTCTGGCTTATTTTTGTATTGAATTGCTCATTTCACTATTTTTGGGTCATTTTCACCAAGTTAGACCATTGCAATTAGATCCTCTATAGAGTTTGTCTTAACTACTTGTGGGATAAATTTGGTGACATCATGACTCATAAATTAAGTCATGACATGAGTGAATACTAGAATAACAAATATGAGCCTTATAAGACAAACACTCCCTCTCTATCATGCGACAAGCATGCAAAAAAGGTATATCACCATTTGAACCTCAATTAAGCGCACCCTTCTAAGCTAACCTCAGTAAACCCGGCATAGATAAGGAGAAAGTCCCTGGCATGAAACTCCAAAATAGTATGATAAGAAGCTAACAAAGACTGTGACTTTAGATACGTCAGGTATGAAAGGGTTAGATTTGAAGGGTACGCTTAACCAATACAGAACAAAGATAATATAAAAATCATCCATATCTAGGACATTGAAGTTTACCTAAGTCTCACAGCCCACAAAGGTAACCAATGCCAGATTTATACACTTGATCCACCACTAAAGAATCTCTGATGGAGGTAGAAACATGAAAAGGCATAGATGATGCTCACATAAAACATCAAAGGGAAAAGTAAAATATGTTAACACATAGGAGAAGGTTGACCTAGGGTCAAATAAAATAGAAGAAAATTAGTAGTAAATTGGATGATACCTGTAATAGACACATCAGAGGACTCTATCTCAGGTAAAGTAGGTATAATCTAGAACTGACCACATTTACTCACAAAATGAGTAACCCTATGACCACCACCCCGAGCACCTCTACCTCTACCTCGAGCACCTTAAAATACACCCCTACCACTCAATGAACAATCTCTCTCTTTTTATATAAGAGTAGGTCATAAAATATGTTAAGGACAATCCTTGTATCCTTGTCCACATAACCAAACTCATCACATAAAAAACATCCTTTACGTCCAAACTTAATTTGAGGTGGTGTGGATGAACTAGAATGACACCCTAGCTACATGTTTAGCAACATGAAGTCAATAAACCTGACCATCTACCACCTGATCCCAGTAGAGCAACCTAAACTAGACTACAATGATAACCACATGAACCTCTATTATAGAAATCTATACCTTGGGAGGTATGTCCACTAAACTCACCATGACGATGCACCTTCTTAGTGCCTCCCTAAGTAGATTGGATAATTGACTCAGTCATCTTGGCTTGCTTAATAATACTCTATAACAAAGCTCTTGAAACTACCATTTGAGCCATATACTACTTATAAGTACCATCCAACCCCTTCAAAAACTTTAAAATCCTCTCAGACTTAGTGAAGATACTAGTGGCTTAATATCTATACAAGGTATAAACAAGTTCCCCATACTTAGCAGTAGTCATAGAGCTCTACTCCAAGTGATTAAAATAATTATGCATTTGATATATCAACCAATATGGTACAAATATCTCCAAGAAGTCCTCAAGAAACTAAGTTCAAGACATGGTAGAAAAACCTAATGTTTTATAACTAAAAATGATATTTACCAATCCATAGCTACATCTGTCAACTGATAGGTAGTATAAGTAACTCCATGAGTCTCAAGGGATCCAATAATATGTAACTTCTCCTGGCAATCAATAAGAACTTGTAGGTATCCTTGCCAATATATCCACAATACTCGGATAAACCTAAGTGAATAAGCCTTTTAAATTACTTTTGATCACAAGAAGACATAATTGTACCTGAAATAACTAGAAAAATAGTAAGTTTGACAAGAAAATAATCTATGTATAGGAGAACCATAGATGATGTTTGTAGCCTAAAATAAAAAATACCATAAGCAGATGCTGGCAATTATAGTAGAACATCCCTTGATGCCTGAGGAATACCAGGTGCACTCAAAGGAACACCCTCTAAATAACTCAAAAGATGTACCAAGAGACCCTGAAGCACTAAGGTATTAACTATACCTTCTGGACCGAGATAAACTTTCACCCCTTGTCTGTTAATAAATATTAGAATACACAACCTCAGGTTGGGAGAAACCTCTCTAACACTTACTTTATCTGGGGAAGCTTATCATACCATCCTTTACCTCTAGGTCGTACATGACCCCTGTCTCTCACTCTAGTTTAGGACCCATCCTCAAGTGCTGGATCAGAATCCCTAGACTCTCAAGAGCTACTCAATACCATCTATGCATAAAAGTGTTAAACATAACTTAAAATATTTGGCAAGAACAACCTATACGACTAAGGGTCAAAATAGAGATGTTTTTTCTAACAATATCTTATAGCCTCTAGAATATAGATACATATGTCTATGTACCAATCTATGAGACTATAACACATCCTGCACTTACACTTAAGACTGGTGAACATAAAAATCTAATCCAATTATTCATGATCCAAAAACTGAGGTCATAATGGAACTTATCACAACTCAGCCTTAATAAGTAAATCCAAATCCTAAGAGTTAAAAAATCTAAAAATAACAATAAAATAAAACATTATTAGACTTTAAAAACAAAGTCAGTCACTAAAAAATAATTAAAATTAAAAGTCTAAAGGAATTACATAAATCCAATTCTAAAACTGATATCATAAGTACAAAACATCTAATAATACAACTAGATCAAAAATATATAATGTGTCTCAAAAAATCTAAAGGCATAAATAAAATTAGGATAAGGATTGGAAATAAATTAGGATGCCTAGAGTATGCCAATACCTCGAGTCGCCAACCATCTCATGCATGAAATAAGCTATACTATGTATTGCTCGTACTAATATCTACACTGAAACAACATAATAGGGGTGAATATAGTCCACTTGTAATCAGTGGGTATCATAGGTTAACTATCAAAGTAGAAAATAAGATAACCTAAATATTTTATGAGCATATCACCTACGAGTAAAGAAGTCCTAAAAATTGTCTCACACCATCTCCACTAATATTTCTAATATATATAGCTATGAAAAAAATGAAAACAACACTAATATAAATAAAAAGACATTGAAACTAAGCACCTATCAAGGAAACTTGATAAATCAAGCAAAATGAGCGTGCAAATGCAATGCAATATGGATGGGAGGTATGATGAAAGACATTTCATGACTATTTTTATACACCCACCAAGCTCACAGCTCCCAGATAGTACCAATAGAGGTTTGCAACCCGTATAGTATATCTTATATCTCAATCTCAACTCACTTTTCCATCTCGTATTTATGACAAGTATTTTTATAAAAGTTTTTTATTTTCTTTTAAAAATATTACTTGTCAATGGTACTAGTATCTCATGAATGTATATGTATGGAATGAGTATGTAATGCTAAAAATCAAATCAATATGATAATATCAAATACATCCAATGTGCATATATATGAACGAGCCTAGAAATCAACTCACTATATCTGGAATTTATGATCATCAACTCTAATTAGGCACCATTAGAATAAATATTAATATAAGTGTCATGACTTGATTATGTGAATCTTATTTTTATGTCTTTTTACAATTTTACCCTTCTCATGGTTGATATATGTTATTTCTGGTATGTGAAGATGGTTGGAATAATTCCAGTGTAATTTGGAATAGTTTATCCGAGATTATAGGGTTTTAGGTCTAAAAAGGGCTCATAATAGACTTCTATAAACATTTGTTGGTCTATGCATTTGATGGAAAAACAAACTATGCTAGTAGATTTGAAACGACAATGGGTTGGTAGCATAGTCAATTTGATTTTATGGATTTTGGATTTCATTTTAAACCTTGATTTTGAAATTAGTGAAATTGGATCCTGCGGCTCAAAGAAGTAAAAACAATATCTTTTTTAAAATATTATGATGCTATTGAGTTTGAAACATTGAATTTTATAGGGTAGCATAGTTCATTTGCATTCATAGGATTTTGAATGAATCCCGAAGGGTTGGTGGAGACTTTGAAATTTTCATAATACCAACTTGTACACAACTCAACTGATGCAACCGCTAAAGAATATCTTGGTTCTCTTTTGAAGAAGCCGCATATGCATCCAGCCGATCACTTGAGAGACCAGGCTCACTTATGCGGCCAGTCGATATCTTAAGAGACCAGGCTCACCAGTTATGGTTGCTAAAATTAAGCCATGTGCTCTTAACCAAAACCTTATATACTTAAGTTGAGGGTGCAAGTGCATCGGGGACCGTTTAAGCAACACTTGGATTCTTTAGCTATACCACTTAAGTGGTCATAACTACTATAATATAAAGGCTTCTGTTTCTCATTGTTCGCCTATTTCTTAGACTTTCATCTTTGGATTGAAAGAATTTAGGGTTATTTCTTCCATTCTTGAGCTTGGGTAAGATCCAAATCATCATTTCAAATAATTTGCTTCGATTATCATTTTTAAAACTCATTAAATTATGTTTTCATAAGGGGAATTTGTGGATTTTGACACCGAAGTCCTAACCCTATTTTAACCCATTATTGCTTGGGTTATCTCCTACATATTTGTTTAATAATGGGTAAAGCATTATAACAAAATTTATGATTTTACCCATTTGTTTCCAAAAACCACTTTGGGGGTTCGTAGTACCCTGACTCAAAAAAAGAAAATATGGGTATCATTGTCTTTGTTTTAATAAGTATGTTCTACATTTGTATGTTTTTGTTGATTTCAAGGCCGATCAAGAGGGGAAGGCTCTATTTTTATGTGCTTTGGACAGGGATTTCATCGGTTTGAGGTAGGTTCTAGCTTAACTTTCTTCAGATTATGTTGGCTAGTAAATATTTATGTAAAGGCATACTATGGGTATGGGTAACAATCAAAAAATAATATTATAACTGTTGTATACTGGTTTGGGGTATTATATTATTGTGGTTTATGATTTAAGATGATATTTAATGAGTGTGTCCTGTGTGGGGGCCTGATCTGATACTATTAGCCTTGTGTATGCATTTGGTTGCTCTTTTCATGATAGAAATACTTAAGTTGGGTTTAATGTGATAGTTTTGATATCTTACATAAATTTTTCACTCTAACGGTACATTGTTTATGCGTTATCGTGGTTGGTTGACATACTGAGTACATTCTGGGCTCAAATGTACTTTTTTAAATGGATATTGAGATCTTCATACTAGTTTAATTGTGAGTATTACATTCTCATATCAATAATACATTCATGAGATATTGGTAACATTGTGGAAATACTAATTTTTGACAGAAATGAGACATTTTTACAAAACCTTCTGTCATAGCCAATGAGTCAAAGAGGAGATATGCATAGTGAGATTGGGATTGAGTATTGAGATAGCATATTGGTTTTGAACTAATATGTCATGGTTTCATGGCACTTTTGATGTTCAAAAACTATGAAAATATGCAAAAAATACTTAGGCTATTTTTTAGATATGATGTGCGCTTTTCTGTTTATTGTTGGAAACTAGTGTGGAAGTGAAGTATACAAAAATAAGAAGAAAAATCACCGAAAAATGAAGTTACTGCCTATACTATAGTAGTTAGGTGACTATACAACTCATATCCTAAGTCGTCATGAGACCAGTGAGAGTTGATGCGTTAGTTAGTAAAGTTAAGGCTGACTACAACTCATACATATTGACTACGAGTCTTAGGATCAAGTAGTTCTAAGATTAATTGTCCAAGGGTTATAATATATAGAAGTTGGAGCCCCAACATGAATGATAGGTGTCCATGAGTTTGTAATGCCAGGTCACGACTCATAGGAAGGAATTATTCTGATAATAGTGAGAATTCTGAAAGGTGAAAATTCATAGGAATGACAATGATTCGATCCTAGGACTAGGAAGGTCTCATGACTAGTCATCATCACTGAGTACAAAAGAGAACAACAGTCGCTAACAACGAGTCATTGTCAGTCTAGATAACTCATTGCCTAAGGCGTAGCAACCACCAACCTTCTTTTCCTACTTTTATTTGGTTAGGTTTTATATGTTATATTTAGAAACTATAAATACCCATTAAATAATTTTGTAATATGTTTCTCACTCGTTATGGTCACAAATATATATTTGATCTAAGATTGACTTTTGACCTAGGAATCTCTTTGTTGTTTGATTTTTGTTGATTATTAATTTGAGACTGTGGGTTTTCTTTATCCATTATTTAGAGATTTTTTCTATGCTTTCTTTATTGAATTAATGGAGTTTCTTGCAACTATGAGCAACTAAACCCCTTAGCTAGGGTTGTCAGAATCCTTTTGAATAAATGAAGTAGGGGAAGTGTGAGGTTCTTATAGATCATTATTTATGCATGCATCATTATCTTATTTGGATTGTTTGCTTCCTTAACTACTAAAGAAGTTAAGTACATGCATGTATTTGAGATCATCATCACAGGAGAGATTGAGATTTGGAAAATAAGATTATAATAGTGATTCAAGGATTTCAACCATTATCTAATTAAATTGACAATAATGGTAATAGTAAACTGTGATCAAAGTCAAAAGTTTGAAAGGCAAAACTCTTAGACTTATAAGGTGAAGAGTGAAATTTACTAAGGTATTTGAAAGACGGTTGGTGATACCTATCTTTTTAGGTTTTGCATGTATGGCATTGAGTTAGTCGAATTGACCACGATAAACCTATGGAGTTATGAAACTAGAGGAAACACAGCCTTAGTTTTTATTTCTGATTTATTACAACCGAAAACAATCAAGACTTGTTACTCTTTCCTGTTAACTACAAATTTCCCTTATCTACTTTCTATAGTTATGGATAATTCAACAAGTTCATGAGACATATTTGACCTATTCCCTGTGGGTTTGACTCCAACCTAGTTTGGATACTATAATTTGACTGCGACCACATTGTATATTCTTGGAGGGTATAGTTTGAGAAATAAAAAATTTTGGCCCATTGTCGGGGAATAAGGTTGCAGATTATTTATAGAGTTTGTTTAGGTTGTGGATTTTACTTTTCAATGATTGTTGGGTATAACGCCACGAGAATACACCCTGTGCGTCACACGGTGCTTACAGTCCCGAGGGAGCACAAGCTAACCCTTAAGCTGGTACCTACTATGAGCACTAAATAAAACTGACAACAAATGATGATATGCGGAATCTAACTAAAAATGCCATAAAGTTTTAATAATGAAAACTGATAGAATTTGCCAAGCCATAAGTTTTTAACAACGAAAAATGATAGAATCTGTCAACCAAATAGATAAAATAATTTGACAATGTCAACTAAAGTCTGTGTACTGTATATCTGATGGTAATGTCTTAAAGCCTCTAAACTGACTAAATATGAGTGGATAGGATAGGCCCTAACTAACTCCAACTAACTACTGAACTAAAAACATGAAGTAAAATAGTATGTCCTCAAAATAGGATGACTCACCACAACTACCACTGATAGTCTGAGAAGTCTAGGTGGGATCTAGGAACTAGGTGTCTAAACCTATGATATGATACATCATAGCGCAAGGAAAGAGTATGTGATCAGTACTTTGAAAGTACTAGTATGCAAAATAAGGTAGGCTGATATGCATGGTTTCATGAACATAAATAATAATTTTCTATATGTATGTATGCAGATATATAACATGTAATACTTGATAAAGTGTATGAAATCTGTAGACACTGAGGATACATGAAGTCTATAAATGATGAGAATACATCAAATCTGTAAGTACTGAGGATGCATGACAAAGCATATAACATGTTCTGAAAAACATTGATTTCAAATAATTGAATCACTCATATCTGTATGCTATGGTCAAGCAACTTGAACTGAATTACTAGACTGATTACTAGACTGAGACTGTGGGAGGTATCATCTAACCGACATGCCCCAAAAAAACAAGTTTGGGGTCAACCTGTAACCCCAGTTAGAAGGGTGTTAGTACTGTTCTACGAGTACAAATGTTGGCTGTATGGGTCCACTAAACTAGTGTTGTCCCGAATGACTAAGGGTGTCAATCCTAAACTGACGTGTGACCACTGGGAGGTAGTCAAGCCTAATCTAATGGGTGACTCCTCTTGTCCTATGCTAGCTACATAGTTCTGTAGTTCAGGGACTACTACTAACGACTCTGTCTATCTGTCGAGAAAGTAGCCATCCCTATCATCGCTTGGTGCTAAATCCTACTCCCAACTGAACTGACTCGAAATACTGAGCAATTATGAATTTAACTGATTATGAAACTAGCTGAACTGATATTGCTCATAATATGTCTGAAACTATTCTGATTCTACTGCAACTAAGTATACAACTATATTTTTGGGTATTCATAACCCCAAGGACTCAATAATAATAATAGTAAAACAGTACTAATTTTTAAGGACATAATGTGGGAGCATTTATTTAAAATACACTCTTGTAGTCATTTCATCTAACACTTGATATGCATGGTGTACATTAAACATGAGAATAGTTTAAAGCTTGTAGTAAAATTAAAATTTCAACTCCAATAGAACAAATCATGAATTAAATTAGTGGACAACAACATTTAAACATGTGGAGTGTAATAATCAACATCAATTACATAAAAACATGGTATAGGACAAGATTCATGGGATTTCATGGTTAAAATCACAATTTCAAATAATAAATAACTTGAAAAGATTATAACTTTGTATTTAAATTAGATACATGGGCTTCATAGGTGAAAGGGACCCATGAATAAACACTTAACATACCTAAGAAGATTTATTCTTGAAGGTTCTTGGTGAAATTATTGAGGATTATTCTTGATTTCTTGAAGCTAGGGTTTTATTAATTTTAGAGAGAGTGATTTATTTTTGAGAGAAAGTGAGTAAATAATTACATAATAGGTTATTTAGGGTATTAATCTCGTATTTAGGACTGATTAGGGCCATGGATAAATTCAAAATTACCCCTGAAATGATTTAATAATTTAGTCACTGAAAACCCGATCTTGGCCTTCACCGTGACACGGTGGCATCACGGTGAGACATTGGAAATCAAATGAGAACTATGTAAAAAGGATGAATGTGACATTGACCCTTAGAGCAATGTGGTGGCATCACGGATTCACACTGGAAAGTAAAAATTGGGAAATTGTACATTAGCGCGACGCGATGGAATCGCGTTGCCTCGCTGGAAATTGACAATTGTGAACTTGAACATTAGAACGATGCGGGATTATTGCGATGGCTTACTGGAAAAATAAAATTTCCATTTGGACTGGCTCCAGGATGCAGTACTGCACCAGGTGGCAAATTGTTTTTACAAAAATTGCTCTAACTTTTTACCCGGGTATCGGATTTGGGCGAATTTTATATCGTTGGAAAGATGACTAAATTTCTTACATAATGGCAGGTTTTAAACTTATAAATTCTAAGTATTATGAAAATTTCATTTAGAAATACTCATGTACTAAGAGCTAACTGAGCTAGGGAAATATGGGGTATTACAATAACTCCCCCTTGGGAACATTTGTCCTCGAATGAGACTAATTAAGCTGGGAAGTTCTGATAGACTGAGTTTACATACTGAACATGCATAACTGAACAATGGAGTACATGGCTGATACTACTGATAAACTGAGTTTTCTCACTGAACATGCATATCTGATGCATGGGTATATGGCTGAACTAATTCATGAATGCATTACTGTCATGAAGATGATATGCAACAATAACTAAAGTTTTTAACTATAATAGAACATGGGATTGAGTAAATCCAAGGAAGACTGTTACTTTAAGCTGAATCTAAGTTTTAGAAGAAGAGGTAAGGATTCTTGGTTCGCATATCTCCATCTGCTTCCCTAGTGGCTCCCCTAACGAACTAATTCCGCCAAAGAACTCTGACCAAGGAAACTTATTTGTTCCTCAATCTATCAATCTGATGATCGAGAATTTGGATAGGAACTTTTTTGAAAGAGAGATATTTCTAAATATCTATGCCCTCTAAGGGAACTATGACTATTGGGTCACTAATGCATTTATTTAGCAAGGAGACGTGCAATACTAGGTGCATTGAAGCTAGATATGAAGGCAACTCTAGATCATATGCAACCTTTCCAAAATGGCTGAGAATTCTGTAAGGGCAGACATATCAGGGGCTGAGTTTCCCTTTCTTGCCGAACCTCTTCACTTCCTTTATGGGAGAGATTTCAAGTACACAAAGTCGACAATCTCAAACTCGAGATCCTTTCTTCTTACATCTGCATATGATTTCTATTGTCTCTGAGCTGCCTAAAGTCTTTCTCTGATCAAATGAACCTTCTCTAAGGTATCAATCACTAAATAAGGCCCAACAACAGTAGTCTCACCTACCTTAAATGAACCAATAAAAAACCTCCATCTCCTCCCATATAGATCCTAAAATGGATCTATCTGAATACTAGATTGATAGTTATTATTATATGTGAATTCGATCAAAGGTAAGTGATTATCCCAAATGCCCTTAAAGTCGACTACACATGCTCTCAACATATCCTCCAGGGTCTGAATGGTCCTTTCTGCTTAACCATCTATCTGAGGGTGAAGGTTGTACGAAGATGAACTTGGGTACCAAGACACTTCTGAAAAGCTTTCCAAAAGTGAGAGGTAAACTGAGTACCTCTATCTGAAATGATAGATAGTGGAACATCGTGTAACCTAACCAAATCTCTGAGGTAAAGCTTGGGATAGTCTTTTGCTGTATAAGAAGTATGGAATGGAAAGAAATGGGTTGATTTGGTTATCCTGTCTACGATAACCCAAATAGAATCATATTGATGGCGGGTACGAGGCAAACTCATCACAAAGTCCATGTTCACTTGTTCCTATTTCCATATTGGACTACTGAACTCCTGCATGGACCTACTAGGATTTTGGTTCTCAATATTAACCTTCTGACATGTAGATCACTTAGCTACAAACTCTGCAATATCTCACTTCATCTCACTCCACCAATATATCTCCCACGAATAATGGTATATCTTAGTGGCCCCAGATGAATTGAGTACCACACACCATGCACTTCTGCAAGAATTCTCTGCCATAAATCATCTAAACCTGGCACATACAGTCTACCCTGGCAACCCAAAACACCATCTCCTCCTTAGGAGAAAACCTCTACCGTTTGATCTCTGACTGACTTTTTTAACTTGACTAGATTGGGATCTCTATCTTGTTTTTCCTTCACATAAAAAACCAAAGAAGATTTTGAACTATTTGAACCCAAAACTACCCTCAGCGGAATCAACTTCCAGGACTAAATTCTTCGTATCATTGTCAACATGAGCAGCACTACCCATAGACAATCTATTGAGAGCACCTGCCACTATATTGGCCTTGCTCGGATGATAAGAAACACTCATATCCTAATCTTTTAATAACTCTAACAATCTTCGCTGACACAAATTTAAATATTTGAACACATACTGCAAGCTTTTGTGATAAGTAAACATATCCACATGCACTCCATACAAATAATGCCTCTTAATCTTTAAGGCAAATACTACAACGGCTAATTCAAGATCATGGGTAAGGTAATTATTTTCACGGGGCTTAAGATGTCTGGAGACATAGGATATGACCTTACCTCTCTGCATTAGGACATAACCCAAACCTACTATAGAAGCATCGCAGTACACAACAAAACCATCTGAACCTCTGGGAAGGTCAAAACTGGGGCTGAGCTAAGTCGAGTCATTAACTCCTGAAAAACTCTTCTCACAGTAATCTGACCACTGAAACTTGACTTTCTTCTAAGTCAATCTGGATATGGGGATGTAATAAAATAAAATCCTTTGACAATCCGATGATAATAGCCAGCTAAACCCAAGAAACTTCTGGTATCTAATGGAGAAATGGGTCCAGGCCTGTTTCTCACTACCTCGGTCTTTTGATGATCAACTATAATGTCATAACTAAAAATAAGATGACCAAGGAAGGCAACTGATCTTAGCCAAAATTTGCACTTACTGAATTTAGAAAACAACTGATGGGTTCTAAGAGTTTTCAACACTATTTTGAGGTGATCTACATGATTATTTTCAGTATGTGAGTAGACAATGATTCCATCTATGAAGAATATGAAGAACATGTCCAAGTACTGCTTGAACACTCATTTGATCAATTCCATGAAAGTTGTTGGGGTATTTGTGAGTCTAAAAGACATGACTAGAAATTCGAAGTGACCATACCGGGTTCGAAAAGCTATTTTTGGGATGTCACATTCTCTGAATCTAAGCTGATGATAGCCAGATCTGAAGTCTATCTTAGAAAAGTAACTGGCACCCTAAAATTGGTCAAACAAGACATCGATTCTAGGAAGTGGGTATTTATTCTTGACTTTGACTTTGTTCAACTGACGGTAGTCAATACACATTCTGAGAGAACCATCTTTCTTACTTACGAATAGAACTGGTGCACCCCACGAAGAGACACTGGATCTGATAAACCCCTTGTATAAAAGGTCCTTTATCTATTATTTTAACTCTCTTAGTTTAGCTGGATCCATTATGTATAGAGGAATAAATATAGGCTGAGTATTTGGAAGAAGGTCTATTCCAAAGTCGATTTCCCTTTCAGGGGGAACTCTAGGAAGATCTTCGGGAAGCACATCTGATAATTCATTTACTACTGGAACAAACTCAAGGATATGAGTCTCTGAACTAGAGTCTTTGACTTGAGCAAGATGGTAGATACATTCCTCATATATCATTTTCCTTGCCCGATGGTACGAAACGAATCGACCCCTAAGCACTGTAGCACTACCCCTCTATTCAAGGACTAGTTTATTTGGAAATTAAAAATTAACAACTCTATTTCTGTAATCAACTAAAGCATAGCATGAATGGATCCAATCTATGCCAAGAATGACATCAAAATCAGTTATCTCTAACTCCACAAGTTCAGCTGAGGTTACTTTCTGAGACACTGTAACTGGGCAGTCACTGTATACCCGTTGGGATACAATAGAAATACCTACTGGGGTAGATACTGAAAATGGATCTGCTAAGATTTAGGGACTAACCCCAAAGTTGACGGCTATATAAGGAGTTACAAAAGAAAGAGAAGCTCCCGGGTCTAATAAGGGATAAACATGTAAATGAAAGACTTGCAACGTACTAGTAACTACGTCAGGAGAATTTTCCTAAACTTGTCGGGACTGAATTACATACAATTTATTTGGACAGTAACCACTAGTAGCACTGGAAGTGGCACCCTGCTGAGTTGGGTGGCCGACTGGAACTGATGACTAATGGGACTGGCCTTGTTGGCGCAAATACCTACCTTTATGAGAAACTACCCGACACTCCCTAATCTGATGGACTAGCTTACCATACCCAAAGAATACATCACTGTCAGCTCTACACTCACCCTGATGGTTTCTACTATATTTCTGGAAAAGAGGATTTGTACGAGCGCTGTTAACACTGCCTTGGGAGTTAGAGCCTGGTGCCCTATCCCTATGATTGTTCCTGAAATTGGGTACTAGGGAACTTACTGAGGATGGAGATGGGATTTAAGATTTCTAATGAAACTAAGGACGATTACCACCTTCTGACCTTGGCTGACTGAAATTAAAACTACTCGTTCTAGCTCTCTTATTCTCCTTCTCTCTCTCCGTAGCCTTCTATCCTCAATCTATTGAGCATGGACCATTAATTTAGACAATTACATCTCCCTAATTAGCATTGCAGTCCTATAATCCCTGACCATACTATCAGATATACCATACACAAACTTACTCATCTTAGAATTATCATCAGCTACAACATGAGGGGCATATCTAGCTAACTGAGTAAACTTGAGAGAATACTCTCTCACTGTCATGTTTCCCTACTTCATATTAATGAACTCTAACACTTTAGAAACCTTCAATTACAGCGGGAATAACCTATCTAAGAATGCAGTAGCAAACTCCTCCTATTCTATAGGCACTGCATTTGTGCCTTTATCTGCCTTCTACTGGTTAAACCATGTATGGTCTATATCCTGCAGATGATAAGCTACCAATTCAGCACTCTCACTAGAATTTACCCCCATAATATATGTTACGTTTTCCACCATATCAAAAAATTCCTATATATCCTCTTCAGACTTAGATCCAAAAAAGGAAGGAGGGTTCATTCTAGTGAAGTCCCGAATTCTAGTTATGGCAGTATTGGCCACTAGGTTGGCCAGAACAGTGGTTGGCTATGTATTCTGAGCCGTTACAGACTGTTCTAGAGTAGTTAATGCATCTCTGAACTCTGCATGAGAAATATGCTTATTCAGGGGATCTTTCTAAATGGGCTGAGGTGCTGGCTGGTTTATATTTCTTCTTCCATTTGTCTTTTTAGGAGGCATTTTCTGTAAATGGAAGGGACAAAAGGATTAGATAGAGAGTTTAACATGAGCATTATGCCCACTCACATGACATGAATACTGAAAGAAGGGAAATTGTCCTAAACGTCTCGCAACCTCTTTTCCATAAGTGTGGCGCGCTACACACCTATGCATAAGACTCTACTTGACGTGACTTTCAGAATTCCTATGATACTTTAAAACATTAGGATCTAATACCAAGTTTGTAACTTCTTGAGAATATACCCTATGCGTCACACGGTGCTTACAGTCCTGAGGGACCACAACATAACCCACGAGCTAGTACCTGCTGTTAGCCCTAAGTAAAACTGACAACAAACGATCATCTATAGATAAAATAACCTAACAATTTCAACTGAAGTCTGAATACTGAATAACTTACTGTAATCTATGAAAGACTCTAAACTAACTAAATGTGAGTTATCGGTTAGGCCCCAACTAACTCCAACTAATTACTAAAATGATAACATGAAGTAAAATAGTTTGTCCTAAAAATAGGAGGACTCTCCACTGCTACGGATGATAGTCTGAGAAGTCTAGGCGTGATCCAGGAACTGGGTGTCCGAACCTATAATATGATACATCATAGTACAAGAAAAGAGTATATAATCTGTACTTTGAATGTACTGGTATTCTAAATAAGGTAGGATGATATGCATGGTTTAATGAACATAAATAATAATTATCTGTATGTATGTATGTAGAGATGTAACATGTAATACTGGATAGAGTGCATGAAATCTGTAGACACTAAGGATACATGAAGTCTATAAATACTGAGAATACATGAAATCTATACTGAGGATGCATGACTAAGCATATAACATATTTTGAATATATTTTGTAAATACTGAAACACTGAATTCTAATAATTGAATCACTGATATCTATATTCTATTGTCGAGCAACTGGAACTTAATTACTAGACTGATTACTGGACTAAGACTATGGAGGTAGAATCGAACTGATATGTCTCAAATGAGCAAGTTTTGGGTCCAACCAGTAACCCAAGTTGGAATGGTGTTAGTACCATGCCATGGGTACTAACGATGGTAGTGTGGATCCACTAAACTGGTGTGGTCCTAAAGGACTAAAGATGTTAAGCCTAAACTTATGGGTGACCCCTGGGAGGTAGTAAAGCCTAATCTTATGGGTGACTTCTCTTATCCTATGCTGGCTACATAGTTCTGGAGTTTAGGGACTGATACTAAGAACTTTTCCCATATGACGGGGAAGTCATCTTCCCTATCCTCTCTCGGTGCTAAATCCTACTCCCAACTGAACTAACTCGGAATACTGAGATGTTATGAGTTTAACTGATAATGATAACTGACTGAACTGATATTGCTCATAATATGTCTGAAACTATTCTGAATTTACTAAGACTAAGCAAACAACTATATTTTTGGATATTCATAACCCCCAGGACTCAATAATAATAATAGTAAAATAGTACTAATCTTTAAGGACATAACATGGGAGCTTTTATTTAAAATACACTCTTGTAGGCATTTCTTGAAACACTTGATATTCATGGTGTACATTAAGCATGAGAATAGTTTAAAGCTTGTAGTAAAAGCAGAATTTCAACACCAATATCACAAATCATGAATTAAATAAGTGGACAACAACAGTTAAACATGTGGAGTGTAATAATCAACATCAATTTCATAAAAACATGGTATAGGACAAGATTCATGGGATTTCATAGTTAAAATCACAATTTCAAATCATAAATAACTTGAAAAGATTATAAATTTATATTTAAACTTGATACGTAGGTTTCAAGGGTGAAACGGACCCATTAATGAACACTTAACATACATGAGAAGATTTATTCTTGAAGGTTCTTGGTGAAAATCTTGAGGATTATTCTTGATTTCTTGAAGCTAGGGTTTTATTAATTTGAGAGAGAGTGATTTATTTTTTTAGAGAAAGTAAATAAATAATTACATAATAGGTTATCTAGGGAATTAATTTCATGTTTAGGACTTATTAGGGACATGGAAAAATACCAAATTACCCCTGAAATAATTTAATAATTTCATCATTGAAACCCAATCTTGGCCTACACCACGACGTGGTTGCATCACGGTGAGCCACTAAAAATTGACAGGGAACTGTGTAAAAAGGACAAATATGTCATTGACCCTTGGTGGAATGTGGTGGTATCGCGGAGTCACCCCGGAAAGTGATAATTGGGAAACTGGACATTGGCGCGACGCGATGGAATCGCGTTGTTTTACTAGAAATTGACAATTGTGAATTGAAACATTGGCGCATTGTAGACTTATCACAATGGCACACTGGAAAATGACAATTACCATTTGGACAGACTCCGCGACATGGTACTGGACCAGGTGGCATTTTTACAAAAATTGTTTTAACTCTTTGTCCGGGTATCAGATTTGGGCTTATTTTATATCATTGAAAAGCTGACTCAATGTCCTATGCAATAGTAGGTCTTACACTTTTAAATTCTTAGTATTATGAAAATTTTATATAGAAATACTCGTGTACTGAGAGATCAACTGAGCTAGGGAAATATGGGTATTACATTGGGGCATACATTGGTGTATGCCTAGTACTAGGACTCAAGGCAATACCTTGATCCAATTTGATCTAGAGAAAGAAAGAATCCTATAATAGCATCATAAGTTGTCTGAAAATGATTGTGAATCACATCGTGAGTGGCTTCGAGATGATCCTCTAGACTTGCCCCCTACCTCTATATGGTGTTCCGGATACAGCCGAGCAAACTACTATATGATTATTAGTAGAAGAAAATGCAAGGAGGGATAATGAAACTTACTATAGTGTAGATCTAGAGGCAAGAAAGAGACAAAAAGCTAGTCGCCAAGCAAAACTCAATTGAGCTAGAAGAGATAGAAATCTCGTACTTCCAACTTATTAGTACGTGCAAGTATATATAAATCTAGTGGATGACTTGGGATATGTTGAGTCCCTAGAGATAGAATATATCATTCCTCCCAAGTTTCCCCAGGGGAAAGAGTTTGATATTATAAGTGCTATAATTCAGCTGTTGAATTTGAAGGTGTGTTTGTGGGTTGGCCAACCTATGACAAAGACACGCACATCATGAATTTTGTTTGAGTTTGCACTTCATATAATATTCCTGGGGTGAGTCAGGAAGCTTTGAGACTCAGGCTATTCCCATTCTCTCTAACTAGTAAAGCGACATTATGGTTAGGGGAACTACCTCGTGGGTCCATTACTACTTGGAATGAATTGCAAAAGCAATTCTTAGACCATTTCTTCCTTCCTTCCAGAATACTACAATTGAAAGGCGAGATATATAATTTTAGGAAATTGCATTCTAAAACAATGTATGAGGCCTAATGTTGATCTAAGAAAAAGTTAATGATTGTGCCTAATAACAAAATTAACGGGAGAAATTTTCTATCATACCCATAATACTAGTTTCAAAGCTATTGCTGATACTATTCCAGGTGAAGTGTTCATGAGCTTGCATTAGAAAGCAACATAATAAATTTAATATTACTTCTCTCTTACCAACCAAGGGTGGCATACTCGAGAGGTCGATAGAGGTGTTGGTGTTTATGCTATTAGAGCATCTAATGAGTAGAGAATTATAGATGATATAGTGCCTCAAGAAGTTTCATAGATCAGGATGGTGATTGGGTTTCTAACTAAGCAATAGCAACCATGAGTTTTTAGAAGGTCAATGTTATGGGTACATAGGGTAAAGCACCTAAGCTGGATGATTTTTATATTAAAATGGATGTGAAGTATCTGGATATGGAGATGGTGGGTTTCCAAGACAAGGGCTAAGGGTATGCTTAAGATATTTGGAAAACGAGGCAAAGGAACCAAGGTTAAAACTATTATGCGGATAGATATAGTGCAACACCCCAAATATGGTACCCAGAATGCTACACAGTGCTCATGACCCCGAAGGACCACAAGCTAACCCATGACTGATATATGTACCTGTACACTACATAATATGACATAATAATGTGGAAACATGCACTGAAAGGCCATAAGGTTCAATACTGAACATTATCTGAATGATATAACATCTGTGTGGGGTAATAGAATTCCCAAAACAAAACTAAACATAGTGAAGTTCTAAACATGATAGTCTAGAAAGCCTCTAACTGACTGAACTATCTGAGTAAGGAGCTGATGGGACATGTCCCCAACTAACTCCAACTAATAAACTAATTAATGAGATAATAGGGAATAATTATGTCCTCAAATAATGAGGACTCACTTCTAACTCTGACTGCTGAAACTGGAATCTATTGTTGATCTGGAGCTCGTGTCTCTGACCCTATGGTATAAGACACTATAGTTCAAATGCATCAGCACTTTGAATGTACTGGTATACGTGTGAGGTAGGATGAATGCATGGGGTTCATATGCATGAACAATAACAATAACTGACTAACTATAATGAGCGTGAGAATATATGCATGGGATATAACAACTGACACTAATACTATGATAACATGATTACTGAATTTGAATATAACTGATAACATGAGTGACTATATCTGACAATCCTAAATCTGATGGAACTATCTGAGTTTCATACTGTGTCTGAGTTGACTGTATCTGACAGTCCTAAATTCTGAAGAACTATCTAAGTTCTTTTAATGAGACTAATACTGAGACCGTGGGAGGTAGTTATCTAATCGACATGCCCCAAATGATGCATTATAGCTGAATTGGGGTCCAATCTATGCCCTGATTGGAAGGGTGTCAATACCGTACCACTGGTAAGGACAATATGTGAGTGACCCTAATATAACAGGTAACTCTTGTGAGAATGGTGGGAACCCTCATATAGCAGGCTAATCCACCTCATCTACCCTTATATAGCAGGCTATGATGTATCAACCTATGCTGGCTATATAGTTCTGGAATGCAAAGATTGCTTCTAAGAATTACACCCTCACATAATAGGTGAGTTACCATTCTTGGGTTCACTCGATGCTAATTTCTACTCCCATCTGAATAGACACTGAACATAATTTACTCAACTAAACATGGACTGAGTTACTGAATTCTGTTGACTGATGAAATATTACTGATATCTGATAATTGACTGAGTTCATGAGATCATGGAGATTTCCTGAGTCATAAGACTGTTTAAAGTCTAAGGATTCATAGCTTGACTGAGAGTATTGTGGAAACATGATATGGCTCTAGGAACAGAGCTAATATTTAGGGTACAAGTACCCCCAGGACTCGATGGAAGGAAAACGGACCAAGCATAACTTACTTGGATATATAACTAACATCATAATCCATAATACATTTATAAAAGCATTCCCTCAAATCATGTGATTGGCATAACTTGTACATACATGGGGATTTCATGATATCATACTACTTGGGCATTGTTCCTTCATCCAAGCATTTAATCAAATACATGGTAGGCAACATTATACAACAATTAATCATCATGATTCATCTCTAATTTCATCATCTAGGGTTTATTAATAGGTTTACATGAATATACATCTATACAAATCAATTCAACATAAAATTTATTACACAACATGGATTTTAATTCAATTGATCATTCTCAACATAAAAAAAACAAACACAACATGAAATTCATAAAGAAAATCATAAACTTAAACTTAGAAAAGAGATTCTTGGGCTTCATGGATGAAAGGAGTCCATGAATAAACACTACGCATAACTTGGTTCGTGATTCCGTGATGATTGATGGAGGAAATTCTTGATTCTGAATGTTCTATGAAAAGCCCTAGGTTGTTCTTGAGAGGTTTTTGAGAGAAGATAGTGTATTTTGGGTGAAAAGTTGCTGAATCACGTGTTAAAGGGCTTAAATATGGATGAAAAGTTGACCCTTTTAACACTGGACATGTCATTTAATTTTAGTAAAATTTGCCGAATTAGACACGCGGTGTTGTCGCACCATGTCACTGATTTTGACAATTGGTAAATTGAGGGATGGCGCAATGTAGAGCCAACGCGTTGCCCCTTCTTTTACGACCTGGAAATTTGGTGCGACGCGGAGGAAATCGCGCTAAGACACTGGAAAAGGACAATTCTAAATTTGGGCCCTGGTGTGATGTGCCATAATTGCAGACCCCTACTGGAATTTACCAAATGCCATTTCCTCTTGTGGCACGGTGCGTCACTGACTAATACGGTGCTGCTTTACGATAGGAACTTAAAATAGTCGTAACTTCTGACCCAGCTATCGGATTTGGGCGAATATTATATCGATGGAAATCTTATTGAATAACCCACATAACAAAAAATGAAAATCTTGAAAAATTCCTCATGGAATAACCATCATTCAATTTAGAATCTAATACTAGACATTCTTGAGATAAAATTAGCTAGGAAAAGTATGGGGTATTACATATAGAGATCAAAGATGAGAAAGATAGAGACTAGAGGCATAAGGATAATTAAAAGGGAAAGGTGTTGTGTATGTTTTTTTGAGAACTGTAACACTGAGTTAAGTATGGAAGCATTACTCATAAATCAAGTTAAGGGTTTAGAGAATTGTAACGACTCGATTTTTCTCGAACCGGAACATCACATGATGCTCATGATCTCGAAGGACCACAACCCAGCCCTCTACTGATATTTGTGCCTGAACACTGCATAATAAAGATAATAAATGCAAAAATTGGCCATAAGGTTCAAAACATCTAAAAATACTCAAAATTGAAAACTGAATACTGATACACTTGTCCAAAAAGCCTCTAAACTGTCTGAACTGTGGAGTTGATGGGACATGTGCCCAACTAACTCCATCTACTGAAAATAAACAAAAATATAATACAATAATGATAAAAGGGTCATTCGTGAATAAAGAAGAATCACTTCTATGTCTACTGCTGCTGACTGGGATAGAGCTGCTAATGTTACTCTAGATCTCGTTCCTCTAAACCTATGGTGTCAAATAAAATACCATAGCGGAAATGCTTCAGTACAGGAATATACCAAGTATGAAGATGCGTTAAGGATAAATGCAAGGGCTTATGCATGAACAATTACTTAACTGAATAATCATGAGAATACTAAATGAGGACATATGTATGAATGCACAAACCATAACTGAAAACATTAGAACTCAAAGTACTGAAACTCGGATACTTCTTTACTGTCATCTGAACTCACTACTAATGCCTGAGATACTAAATAACTGAATCTACTCATATCAATGACTGAAAGCTGAGCTTTCTACTTTCGACTGACAGCATCAAAGATCAAACCTCTCTAATGGATGATTCCATAATCTACTATCAATGATAAAATATGATCATGTACGAATATGAAAACAAGAATACTCAATTGAATCTAATAATGAGATAAAGCTTATCTGACGGGTGATCTCTAGATCTGATAACAAAAATACTCAACTGAAGATGAGACTGAGATCAAGCCTATCTGATGGGTGATCTCTAGATCTAATAACAAGAATACTCAACTGAATCTAAGATTGAGATCAAGCCAATCTGATGGGTGATCTCTAGATGTAATAACAAGAATACTCAACTGAATCTGAGAATGAGATCAAGCCTATCAGACGAGTGATCTCTAGATCTGACAACAAGAATACTCAACTGAATCTGAGACTGAGATCAAGCCTATCTGATGGGTGATCTCTAGATCTGATAACAAAATTACTTAATTGAATCTGAGACTGAGATCAAGCCTATCTGATGAGTGATCTCTAGATCTGATAACAAGAATACTCAACTGTATCTGAGACAGAGATCAAGCCTATCTAACGGGTGATCTCTAAATATGATAATAAGAATACTCAACTGAATCTGAGACTGAGATCAAGCCTTTCTGATGGGTGATCTTTAGATCTGATAAAAAGAATAATCAACTAAATCTGAGACTGAGACCAAGCCTAACTAACGGGTGATCTCTAGATTAGATAACAAGAATACTCAACTGAATCTGAGACTGAGATCAAGCCTATTTGATGGGTGATCTCTAGATCTGATAACAAGAATACTCAACTAAATTTGAGACTGAAATCAAGCCTATCTTAAGGGTGATCTCTAGATCTGATACTGAATAACTTTATATGGGACCAAGCCTATATGACGGGTGATCCATGAATCAATGAAACTATCTGAGTTCCTAACTGAGATAGATGACTATATCTGACAGACCTTATTTCTGAAGATTGATAGTAAAACTATAACTGTGGGAAGTAGTCACTTAACCAACATGCCTCAAATCACTACTGATGGGGTCCAACCTGTAACCTCAACTGAAAGGGTGTCAATACTGTGCCATGGGTAAGGACCTCTCTGGTCAAGCCTATCTGATGGGTGACCCTTGCATGAAGTCAAGCCTAAGGCAATATAATAGTCAATCCTAACTGACGAGTGACCAGCCTTTCCTGATGGGTGACTCCTGCATCCTCCGCTGGCTACACAGTTCTAGAGTTTAGGGATTGGTCCTAACGACTCTGCCTCTCTGACAGGGTGCTGCCATCCCTTCCCTCTCTTGGTGTTAGCTCCTACTCCCAACTAAAATACTCTGAACTGATTCTTAACTGAACACAAACTAAGTTGAATCTAATACTGATCATGTTTCTCGAATGATCTGACTGAGGTAAGCTGAATTTACTTGGTTCTGTATCTGACGGAATACTATTGAATCTCGTTAACTGACTGAACGACACTGAGCTTTGAATAGAGTACTCGATTACTACAAAGGTCAGAACTGAACACTTGAATACTACTAGATTTGAGTTGGTTACAGAACTGAGGCTAGATTACTAGTGATATTGAGATTATGGTGATTACAGAGATTACTGGGATTTCTTAAGTTCTGTATCTATCTAAGAATACAGAGTTCTATAACTCGCTAAGTATTGAGAATAATGGCTCGACTAGAATTATCATGAAAACTAACACGAGCTCTAGACAGAATCTAAATTTTTGGGTAGAAATACTGCCAGGACTCGATAACATAAAAGTAAAACATAACCATTCTTTAATAATCAAGACCATGGAAAATCATTCACCATCAAAATAACTAAGGCATCACTTCAAGCATTTAGAAATCCTAAAAGTGTAATAACATAGGAGGACATACTATTAGATCATACTCCATTCAACAAAGCCTTGCATCAAGCAGTTCACACATATTTAAGTCTTGGCATGTACCGTATAACACATAATTGGGGAACTTCATGCTATCTGATAACGCTCAACTTACACGTCAATTTAGTAAAAGGTGGTCATCATCAATATATTTACCCAACTTTGGAGTCGGGGTCGAATCCACAGGGAACAATGTGAGTGGTGATTAAACTAGTTTCAAACTAAAGCTACAAGTTAAATTCAAACAAATTATACAAAAAGATAAAATGGGGTTTTTTTATGTTCAACAAATAATTATTAGTCACTTTAATTTCAGTGTTTGTAATCAAGAGTTTATGGAAAACTAGAATTATGTTCACTATGGGTTTTGGTACTTGACAGATGATAAAAGTTATTCAAGATTCTCACGATAGGTAGGAACAACAGATTATCTTTATCAAAGTTATGCCTAAATGTCTTTATCCTCCTCATTTTAAAAATTCATCATTTGCTTGGGTGATTCGACTTTCATCACATCCACCAGGCATAATGTTAAAAAGTGGTTCGAATGAGGACTAACTCTTACTTACGGAGTAGCATCCCTATCAGTATCTTCACCCTGAAGTGGACTAGAGTCTTCACAAGGATTGTGCTTGATTTTTTCTTTTGTCTCTAGCACCATTTCCCCAATCTTGGCATCATCCCTCATGGTTGGTTCGGTTGGTTGGGAAATTTCCAAGGGTTGAACAACATCAAGATCATCATCAACATAAGATTCTTGCTCCTCATGTTCACACTCTTCTATTAGTCTAAATGATTCCACAGACAAGATATCATCTAAACATAATAAAGAAGAGTGCCTTAGATGATTGACCTTGATATCCAAGTCCCCTATCCTTTCTCTTTCCTTGTTAAATTCCCTAATGTCTTGACATATATCACATATGATATCATTCGTTGTGTCCATACAATCTAACATTAGTTGAAGCATAGCTTCAATGCCACTCTTTCCGGTGCTTCATTCTTCCTTTTCTTAACCAAAATACCTAATAAAATCATAAAAAAAACTAGAATTTGGGCTAGCACAATGGGGGCAGAGGGCATTTGGGCAATTACTCTAATGTCCATCTTAACCACCACAGACAAAACAATCTTACTCCCGATAGGATAGAGATGGTGCATATATCTGTCTCTGGGGAGCATATCTATAGTCTTGCCAAAAGAGAGGTCCATCACAATATGGACATGGATCATCAAGATAAGATTTCCAACCACCAAGATCATGTTCATTCCATTATGCCATAGTATTAAGTAAACTAAAATAAAAATCTACCTAACACAAGAAATAAAAGTAAACTAAAAACAAATATTTACAAGTTTGAATTCAAGAAAGTAGGCTAAAATTCCAAACCAACTTATTACGCCAAATTGTTCCCCGGCAACGGCGCCATTTTTTATAATGCTTAACTTACACGTCAATTTAGTGTAAGGCGTTCTTCGTTAATATTTACCCAACTTTGGAATCGGGGTCGAATCCACAGGGAACAATGTGAGTGGTGATTAAACTAGTTTGACACTAAATCTACAAGTTAAATTCAAACAAATGATACGAAAAGATAAAATGGGTGGTTTTTGATGATTAACAAATAATTGTTGGTCACTTTAGTTTCAGTGTTTGTAATCAAGAGTTTATTGAAAAATAGAATTATGTTCACTATGGGTTTTAGTACTTGATAGATGTTAATAGTGATTCAAGATTCTCACGATAGGTAGGAACAACAGATTGTCTTTATCGAAGTTATGCCTAAATATCTCTCGACCTACTTAAGCATTTAATTACCTAATCCTCTCAGACTTAGGGAATTTATATTCACTGACCAGACTTCACCTCAGGTTAATTGACCTTGTTATAGCGTTAATTATTAAACAAAATGTTGGTAGCTTCCTAGTCCTTATCAATAATTCACTTCCTACTATAGTTGATTTCTTATCTCAAGCAAATCAAAGTAGGTGCTATCTATCGTTTGCAACCAATAGACAATAATTAAAACCTCATAATTATAAAGGATTCCTATTACCTTTAGAATCTTGAACACTTAGCAACTTACCAAGACCTAACCCATAGATCCCATAATTTGGTTTAAAGGGATTTAGCCACTCATAATGTAATAATTGATACAACAAGTTGAATTCATAATTTGAAAGATGAACTTACAGCAAGATGAATAGAAACGAGTGTTTCTCAGATTATATCAAAGTAGAAATCCCAAAGTAATGATTAAACTCTCTTCAAAGTAATTGCTTTTTTCAAGCCAAGAAACTAGAGAGAGAAAATAACAAAAATTTGTGTCTCAAAACTCAGGTTCAAAACTCCTAAGAAAACCATAAACAAGGCTTTAAATAGTTCACCCTAATTATGGAAATAAAATAATAAAATTCATAAATTCCTAGTATTAGGTGACACCATTTTTGATAGCCTATCAGGAGGTTGACGACTTATTACAAATGTCGTCAGCTTTCTTTATGCTTTTGGTACTCACTGCCTAACATTGACGACAAACGATGACACCCTATAAGCTCCTTAATGACCTATCACGAATGTCTTCAAGGCATTTCCTCAGCTCTAATGTTCAGCCTTAGGCTGACAACAGTCTTGACGACTTATCAGCTATTTGATATCTTATCGTAAAATGTCTTCACAGCTTTAACCTTAGGCCAATTCTATGTATACTACTGATGATGAAGAAGATAGCTTATCAAAGGGCTGATGACTTATCTCAAATGTCATCAACCACACTTCACCTTTATTTATTTCAGATTTCAGCTCATTTGCTTCCTTTCTTGTTGGTTCTCTAGCATCTTAGCTTCTACTGCAAAATCAAACATAATGCAATCAAAAATGACAAAAATTGCTTAAGACTTTTCAATTATTCTTATTTAAAAGCCTTAAATATGTTAGAATTAACTCACACATCAACACCCTCAACTTAAAACAATTTCTTATCCTCAAGCAACTCAGCACAACTAAGAGAATACAAAGCACATTTGACAGTCAATCATCCATATCATCTCAAAACACTTTCACCATCTCCAAAGTCAGTCAATTTAAGTACAATGAAGAACACCAATGCAACACACAGGAACCAAGACATGACATTAATTTAGATATAACAATCATGCATAGACCAGTATTACACTACCCGAACAAGTTAGTAACTAGCAATGTAACCAGTGTGCCCTCCCAGTAAAGACATCCCTCTCATCTCATATCAAGAATTATATATGTAACTATGGGGAAAATCAAAACACTCACTCTCAGAATGAAGTTCTAATCAGTGTATGCCAAGTACCATAGGCTTGCCCTTATTTTCATTACCCAGATGTTCAAATAGGTCAGCTAGGATCACTTTAGGACTTCTCTTAGGCTTGAAATGTAGGCTAGGGGCTAGTATGATACTCGATGGTATTTAAAGTGACTAAGCCTCCTTGACACTACACTAGCTTTTGGGGGTTTCGCTCATTAGCCTCTTCCGCTCTTCTCTTTTCTTGATCACAATTATTTAGGATGGGTGTTGTCTTTTCCTAATTACATTTCTTTTTCACAACTTTTCCTTTTCTTTCTCTTTTCTACCGCACACAACTTTTTATTCTTTTCTTTTACTCTACCTTTCTTCTTACTAATTTTACATCACGCACCTCTATGATAGCCACTCTTAACTTAGGCCATTTGCCTAAGTCAAGGTGCACAGTGTCTAAGGAGGACTAGGGCCAAAATAGGTTCATTATGATATAAACTGGAAAAGTGACAGGTGTCATAAAAATAAATAGGCTAATCAGTCTCAAAGCAGGGATCAAGGGATATTCTACATACAGGGATGGTTATTTAGGCTAAAAGTGAGCTAATATCAAAACGGCCTATTATCCTTTCCAAACCCCTATCCTTCCACCAAGGTAAGACTAACTGGGCAAGTTCTGGATTTTAACATACAAAGGTAATTGAGTAAGATCTCACACATACTTGGCACAGAAGTATATCACAAGCTACTACTCATTCAGTTCTTACAACTATTTAGCAGTGATTACTGCATCACTAAAACTAATGCCATACAAAGATGCACAGTAGTCACAATCAGATGTCATTCACATAGTTAAATACTCAGTCCATTGGAGAGGTGCTCAAAAATAACAAAAAAATGTTAGCTGTCTAAGGTACTTGTATTCCTACTGGTCAACTACATTATTTTACAATAAATTACAATATCCTAAACATGTCGTCTCTATTAGGAACAAGACTCCGAGGAAAAAAGGCATGGCAACAAAAACCCCAAGAGGATACCAATACCCACAAGTAGTCCCACCCTCAATTTATAATCATACATTGTCCCTAATGCGTCAAACAAAAACAAGAGAGTCAGAAACATAACTGCGGCACCATGGTTGCAAAGATGTAATGTCAATCACATAATACGAATGCAAACAACAAAATACCTTGGGTTGCCTCCCAAGAAGCGCCTAATTTAGTGTCACGGCATGATATCAGTCATCCATACTTTATCCCTCCCCTTAGATGATTTGAATTGTCGGCCTATCTTTTGATCTTTACTCCTTCAAGGTCCGTTAGGCAAAGGTTAGGGCAAGATAAGGAATGTTCTATCACACCACTTTGAAGATTTGAACCGCATGCCCAATTTTACATCAAACTTTCGTGTGTGCTCATTGGGAATCAGTGTGGATTTTAAAAAGTCACTAAATGGACATCGATCTTTAAGCTTCTTGTCTTTTATAATTGGTGTTGTGGTATACCTTTTTGGAAAGATAAACTCTAAAATGTAAAAATTTTCCTACTCATTTTCAAAATTCATCATTTGCTTGGGTAATTCGACTTTCATCACATCCACTAGGAATAATGTTGAAAAGTTTTTTGAATGAGGACTAAATCTTACTTTCGGAGTAGCATCCCTATTAGTATATTTATCCTGAAATGGACTAGAGTCTTCACAAGGATTGTTCTTGATTTTTTCTTTTGCCTCTAGCACCATTTCCCTAATCTTGGTCTCATCCCTCATGGTTGGTTCGGTTGGTTGGGAAATCTCCAAGGGTTGATCAACATAAAGTTCATCATCAGTATAGGATTCTTGCTCTTCATATTCACACTCTTCGATTAGTCTAAATGATTCCACAGACACGATATCATCTAAACATAATGTAGAAGAGTACCTTAGATAATTGTCCTCGATATCCATCTCTCCTATCCTTTCTATTTCCTTGTTAAATGACCTAATGTCTTGAAGTATATCACATATGAGATCATTCATTGTGTCCATACGATCTAACATTAGTTGAAGCATATCTTCAATGCCACTCTTTTCGGTGCATCGTTCTTCCTTTTCTTGACCAAAAGACCTATCAAAATCATAAGAAGAACTAGAATTTGGGTTAGCAAAATGGGGGGAGAGGGCATTTGGGAAATCACTCTAATGTCCATCTTGACCACCATAAATAGAAAAATCATACTCCTTAAAGGATGGAGATAGTGCACACATCTGTCTCCGGGGAGCATATCTACAATCTTGCAAAAAGTGAGGTCCATCACAATATGGACATGGATTATCATGATAAGATTTCCAATCTCCAGGATCATGTTCATTCCATGATGACATAGTAGTAAGTAAACTAAAGAAAAAATCTACCTAACACAAGAAATAAAAGTAAACTAAAAACAAATATTTATAAGTTTGAATTCAAGCAAGTAGGCTAAAATTCCAAACCAACTCAATACGCCAAATTCTTTCCTAGCAACGACGCCATTTTTAATAATGCTCAGCTTACATGATAATTTAGTGCAAGGCAGTCTTCGTTAATATATTTACTCAACTTTGGAATCGGGGTTGAATCCACAGGGAACAATGTGAGTGGTGATTAAACTAGTTTGACACTAAAGCTACAAGTTAAATTCTAACAAATGATACGAAAAGATAAAATGGGGGATTTTTAATGATCAACAAATAATTGTTGGTCACTTTAGTTTCAGTGTTTGTAATCAAGAGTTCATGGAAAACCAAACTTATGTTCACTATGGGTTTTGGTGCTTGACAGATGCTAATAGTTATTGAAGATTCTCACGATAGATAGGAACAACAGATTGTCTTTATTGAAGTTATGCCTAAATGTCTCTCGACCTACTTAAGCATGTAATTACCTAATCCTCTCAGACTTAGGGAATTTATATTCGCTGACGAAACTTCATCTAAGGTTAATTAACCTTGTTACAACATGAATTATTAAACGGGAGGTTGGTAGCTTCCAAGTCCCTGTCAATAATTCCGTTCCTACTATAGTTGATTTCTTATCTCAAGCAAATCAAAGCAGGTTCTATCTATCGTTTGCAATCAATAGAAAATAATTAAAACCTCGAAATTATCAATTAGTCCTATTACCTTTAGAATCTTGAACACTTAGCAACTTACCAAGACCTAACCCATAGATCCCATAATTCGGGTTAAAGGGATTTAACCACACATAATGTAATAATGGATACAACAAGTTGAATTCTAAATTTGAATGATGAATTTAAAGTAAAATAAATAGCATCGAGTGTTTCTCAGATTAGATCAAAGTAGAAATCCCAAAGTAATAATTAAAATCTCTTCAAAGTAATTGCTTTTTTCAAGCCAAGAAACTAGAGAGAGAAAATAACAAAATTATATGTCTCAAAACAAGGCATTAAATAATTCACCCTAATTATGGAAACGAAATAATAAAATTCAAAAATTCCTTAAATTAGGTGACACCATCTGTAATAGCCTATCAGGAGGCTGGCAACTTATCACAAATGTCCTCAGCTTCCTTTATGCTTTTGGTACTCGCTGTCTAATGTTGATGACAAACGTTGATGCCCTATCATCTCCTTGATGACCTATCACAAATGTTGTCAAGGTTTTTCCTCAGCTCTTATGTTCTGCCTTAGGCTAACGACAATCTTGATGACTTATTAGCTCCTTGACGTCCTATCATAAAATGTCATCACAGCTTTAAACTTAGGTGAATTCTCTGTCTTCTACTGACGATGAAGCTGATAGCTTATCACAAGGATGACGACTTATCACAAATGTTGTCAGCCACACTTTGCCTTTATTTACTTCAGATTTCAGCTAATTTGGTTCTATTCTTGTTGGTTCTCTAGCATCTCAGCTTCTACTGCAAAATCAAACATAAAGCAATCAAAAATGACAAAAGTTGCTTAAGACTTCATAATTATTATTAGTTAAAAGCCTCAAATATGTTAGCATTATCTCACACATCAACACCCTCAACTTAAAACAATTGCTTGTCATCAAGCAACTCAGCACAACTAAGAGAATACAAAGTACATTTGGCAGTCAATCATCCATATCATCTCAAAACACTTTCACCATCTCCAAAGTCAGTCAATTTAAGTACAATGCAGAACACCAATACAACACACAGGAATCAAGATATGGCATTAATTCAGCTATAACAACCATGCATAGAACAGTATTACACTACCCGAATAATTTAGTAACTAGCAATGTAACTAGTGTGCCCTCACAACAAAGAAATCCCCCTCATCTGATATCAAAAATTATTTATGTAACCATGGGTACAATCAAAACACTCACTCTCAGAATGAAGTTCCAATCTGTGTATGCCAAGTACCATAGGCTTTCCCTTATTTTTATTACCCAGATCTTCAAATAGGTCATCTAGGATCACTATAGGACTTCTCTTAGGCTTGTAATGTAGGATAGGGCAGGTATGATACTCGATGGTATTTAATGTGACTAAGCCTCCTTGACACTACACTAACTTTTGGGGGTTTCACTCATTAGCCTTTTTCGCTCTTTTCTTTTCTTTTCTTGATCACAATTATTTACGATAGGTGCAGTTTTTTCTCAATTACTTTTTTTTCACAACTTTTTTTTTCTTTCTCTTTTCTACCACACTCAACTTTTTATTCTTTTCTTTTACTTTACTTTTCTTCCTACACATTTTACATCACACACCCTTATGATATCCACCCTCAACTTAGGCCATTTTCCTAAGTCAAGGTGCACAGTGTCCAAGGAGGACTAGGGCCAAAACAGGTTCATTATGATATAAATTCGAAAAGTGATAGGTGTCATAAAAAATAGGCTAATCAGGCTCAAATCAGGGATCAAGGGATATTCTATATACAGGGAAGGTTATTTAAGCTAAAAGTGAGCTAATATCAAAACTGGCCTATGATCCTTTCCTAACCCCTATCCTTCAACCAAGGTAAGACTAACCGGGTAAGTTCTGGATTCAACATACAACGGGAACTGAGTAAGATCTCACATGCACTTGGTACATAAGTGTATCAAAAACTACTACTCATTTAGTTCATGCAGTTATTTAGCAATGATTACTGCATTACTAAAATTAATGCCATACAAAGAAGCACAGTGAGCATAATCAGATGCAATCAACATAGTTAAATACTCAGTCCATTGGAGAGGTGCTCAAAACTCACAAAAACATGGTTACTGCCTAAGGTACTTGTATTTCTCCTAGTCAACTACAATATTTTACAATAAATCACAATACGACTAAACATGCCATCTCTACTAGGAACAAAACATCGGGGAAAATAGGCACGACAACAAAAAACCCAAGAGGACATCAACACCCACAAGTAGTCCCACCCTCAACTTATAATCATACATTATCCCTAATGCGACAAACGAAAACAAGAGAGTTGGAGACATACCTGTGGCTCCATGGGTGCAAAGATCTGAGGTCAATCTCATAATACGAATATAAATAACAAAATACCTTGGGTTGCCTCCCAAGAAGCATCTAATTTTGTATCATGGCACGACATCATTCAGTCATCCTTTATCGCTCCCCTTAGACAATTTGAATTTTTATCCCATCTTTCAATCATTACTCCTTTTAGGTCCGTTGGGCAAAGGTGAGGTTATGATAAGGAATGTTCTATCACACTACTTCGAAGACTTGAACCGCTTGCCAAATTTTGCATCAAACGCACGTGTGGGCTCATTGGGAAGTAGTGTGGATATTAAAAAGCCACTAAATGGAAATCAATCTTTAGGATTCTTGGCTTTTATGATTGGGGTTATGGTATGCCCTTTTGGAAAGATAAACTCCAAAATGTAAAAAATTTCCTCCTCATTTTCAAAATTCATCATTTGCTTGGGTGATTCGACTTTCATCACAACCACCAGGTATAATGTTGAAAAGTGGTTCGAATGAGGACTAACTCTTACTTTTGGATTAGAATCCCTATTAGTATCTTTACCCCAAAATGGACTAGAGTCTTCACAAGGATTGTGCTTGATTTCTTCTTTTACCTCTAGCACCATTTCCCTAACCTTGCTACAACATAAATTATTAAATGGAAGGTTGGTAGGCTCCAAGTCCCTGTTACTAATTCACTTCCTACTATAGTTGCTTTCTTATCTAAAGCAAATCAAAGCAGGAGCTATCTATCATTTGCAACCAATAGACAATAATTAAAACTCAAAATTATCAAGTAGTCCTATTACCTTTAGAATCTTGAACACTTAGCAACTTACGAAGATCTAACCCATAGATCCCATAATTTGGGTTAAAGGGATTTAACGACATATAATATAATAATGGATACAGCAAGTTGAATTCATTATTTGAATGATGAACTTACAGTAAAATGAATAGCAACGAGTGTTTCTTAGATTAGATCAAAGTAGAAATCCCAATGTAATGATTAAAATTTCTTCAAAGTAATTGCTTTTTTCAAGCCAAGAAATTAGAGAGAGAAAATAACAAAAAATGTGTCTGAAAACTCAGGTTCGGAACTCTTAAGAAAACCCTAAACAAGGCTTTAAATAGTTCACCCTAATTATGGAAAAAAGAATAATAAAATTCAGAAATTCCTCAGATTAGGTGATGCCATCTGTTATAGCCTATCAGGAAGCTGACAACTTATCACAAATGTCGTCAGCTTCCTTTATGCTCTTGGTACTCGCTGCCTAATGCTGACGACAAACGTTGATGCCCTATCACAAATATTGTCAAGGCTTTTCCTCAACTCTCATGTTCTGCCGTAGGCTAACGACAATCTTAATGACTTATCATCTCCTTGACATTCTATCACAAAATGTCATCACAACTCTAAACATAGGCTAATTCTCTATCTACTACTAACGATGAAGCTGATAGCTTATCACAGGGCTGATGACTTATCACAAATGTCGTCAGCCACACTTCGCCTTTATTTACTTTAGATTTTAGCTTATTTGCTTCCATTCTTGTTGGTTCTCTAGCATCTTAGCTTCTACTGCAAAATCAAACATAAAGCAATCAAAAATGACAAAAGTTGTTTCAGACTTCAGAATTATTCTTAGTTAAAAATCTCAAGTGTGTTAACATTAGCTCACACATCACTATCATGTTACAATTCATTCATCAAATACTTAGCATGTATTAAAGTATTAGAATGTATCCAAGAGAACATAATTGGGGAATTTTATGCTATCATGCCACAATTCTTTCACTATGGCTTTTCAACAAACACTTGGCATGCATGGGCTTACACACAATTGGGGATTTCTAGTCAACATGTTGTAATGGCTCTAATTCATTCACATAAGCATTTTATCAAGCATATGGGGAACAAGTTTTTCTTATTCAATAATTTCTACACTATATTGACATGAACACACCACTTAACAAGCAACTTGAAGAGGGTTTGTCATGAACATCACATGGGTATCACATACTAGGGCTAAAGCTTGAAAACCATACAAACAACAATGAATCAAAACTTAATAATATCATGTACATCAATTTCAACTCAAATGAATCATGGAAACACATAAACATAATATCTTTGAATTTTTGGAAAAAGGGTTCTTGAGCTTTTGGATGAAAGGGACCCAAGAATCAACATCTACAAACCTTAAAGAAACTCTTTCTTGAAAGCCCTTGGAGAGATTCTAGAAAATTTAATGGAGGGATCTTGATGATTGGGGTATTGATTTAGGAACCCTAGCTATTGTTCTTGAAGAGAATTAAGAGATAACAATGATCTTTCAGGTGAAATGAGGCCAAATCCCGTGTTAAGAAGTATGTATAGGGGTTGGGAAAAGACCTTTTTCGCCGTTGGAATTAAATTAAAAAATCCATATTTTACATTCTGGCGCGATGCACCATAATAGCACCAGCTCACTAGAAATCGAATAATCAGGAAACTGCTTGATGCGGTGGAAATTGCATTATGCGGTGGAATTGCATTGGTGTACTGGAAATTGACAACTCTGAAATTAAGCCTTGGTGCAGTATTCCATAATTATGGAGGCTCATTTGATTTTGATGATTGCCATTTTGGCTGGATCCACGACGCGCTAAAGTGCTAGGTGGCACACTGTCTCACTAAAATAGCTCTAACTCTTTGCCTGAGTGTCGAATTTGGGTGAATTTGGTATCGATAGAAATTTTATTCAATTCTCTACATGAAAAAAAGTTGATATTAGGAAAATTATACACAATTTAAAGTACTTCTCACTTGGGATGAAACTTCTCAACCTTTTAGGGCCAAATTAACACTTCAGTGAACACACTCTAACGCTCAGACTACGAGAGAATTTTGCGGGGTCTTACAAGAAATAGGAGATTTGTCTTGAGGAAATTAAGGCAGAGATTTTAGGTTTGACCTAGAATGTTGAATTGCACTCTACTGCAATCAAGTAACTTGAGTAGCATTTTGATATGATGTCAGTGACCTTTAATTAGTGTCAGTCGGGCACCCTTCTGAGTAATACTATAAAGAATGCTAAGAATGGAAGTCACTATTAAGCCATCACCACTCAAATTTGTAAGGGAAGCATTGATCTTCCTATGTCTGTAGTTGATGAAGCTAGGGATGATGTTGCTGATGTTTATGAGAAACCTACAGTGGAACTAGAAAAGTTTGTGACTAGTGGTAAGTTATCGTAAAAATTAGATGGGTGTTGATAAAAGTGTTGAGAGAGATAAAGAAAAGAGAAAGAAAGTCGAGCCTATATTAAAGACCATTCTACGACCTCCCCATCCTTTTCTATAGAGATTAAAGAAGAATAAAGTTGAAAAGAAGTATCAGAAGTTCATCCCAATGTTGAAGGAGTTGTCTGTTAATATCTCTTTCGTGGAAACTTAGAGAAAATCCTAGGCTATGCAAAGTTCATGAAAGATTTTGTTACTAAGAAGCAGATGGTTACTTTTGAGCCCACTGATTATGTACACCAGTGTAGGGTCATTGCTTCTCGATCTTTAGTAGAGAAGAAGGAGGACCCTAAAGACTTTAGTATTCCATGTACTATTAGGTCGTTCAACTTCTCTCAAGTTTTATGTGATTTGGAAGTTAGTATCAATTTGATACCATTGGTGGTGTATAAGAAATTGGGTTAGGGGCATCCAAATCAACATCTATGAGGTTATTGATTGTTGATCACAGGGTGAAAAATTGGTTGGTGTATTATGTGATGTTTTGGTAAAGGTAGTGTACTTTATATTTCTAGCTAATTTTTTGATCCTTGACAGTCTTGTGGACTTTGAAGTACTGATTAACTTAGGAAGACCTTTCCTAGATATTGGTAGGGCATTGGTTGAAAAAGAGACTGAATGAGAAATAGTTGACTTTTAATATGTGACAGTGTATGCGTCAGCCGAAGGATATAAGGATGATGCCTGTGATAGACACTATTGTTGATAATGCATTGACTATCCTTATTGAGGAGAGTCTTGGGGTTGAGGCACTTGCAACAATTATTTTGATCTTTGACAGTGATTGTATTGATAAATACAATAAGAAATTGAGTGCATTGTATGGAAGATGCTCTTAATCTTATACTCTAAGAAAGTAGTACCTTGACATGCATAATATATCCACATAACAAGCTCAAGTATATATTAAGCAGACACTGGTATTTAAATTGAAGACACTCCCATCTCACTTGTGATATGAATTTTTTGGGGATAACAATACCTTACTGGTCATTATTGTTGCTGACTTACTAGATTCATAAGTTGAAGAATTGATATCAACTTTGGAGAGATTCAAACTTGAGATTAAGGCACTATGTGCATTGAAAAAACTAAATTTGGAGTGGCATGATACAACTAATTTGAGGATGAGAAAGATTAATGAGTTGGATGAATTCTCACTCTGAGTTTATAAGAGTTTAACTCTGTACAAAGAAAAGATAAAGTTGTATCATGATAAGAAGATCGAGAAAGTGGTGTTTGATCCAGGTTATAAGGTATTGTTAGATAATTAAACACTTTACTTATTTCTGTCAAGATGAAGTCATGGTGTTATGGACTATTTACTGTGGTGAGGGTGTTCTTGCATAGTGCTATTTAGCTTAAATATGATGGTAAAGTCCTATTCAAGGTGAATAGGCAGTGGGTGAAGCAATATGTAGGAAACACTGATGAGGTTAAAGTATTTGTTCACATACAGCCTTAGTAAAGTCTAAGTAACCAAGGAAATTGCACATTTTGTGTTGCTAAATCAGGAACTGCGTAGGAGACAACCCATAGGATAATTGGTGAATTTTGAGTATTTAACCTTGCCACGTCATGCCGTGACATTAAATTAAGCTTTGCGTGGGAGGAAACCAATGTTTTTCACTTAATACATTATAGGATAACTTGTGTGTTTAATGTGCAATAATGGAAATTACATAAAAAGGCTAGAAATATTTTTGGAGACCAGGTCCCTATGAGAGACCCTATGAGTACGACTCATCACAAGAAGTCGTAGGGAGTAGGATCCATAAAAACCCTATTTAAAAGTTTTATAGAGTCGTGATGACTCTAAAAATTATTCATTGTTTGTGAAAATGACTCATCACCTTAAGTCATCATGATTGGAGAACCCGGGTAAGGTTCAAGTCTCAACTGAGGAATCTACAGCTTGTAGCCACTGGCTATGAGTTGTCACCTCGAGCAATTTGAGGCCGATGTCCCAGAACTAATGAGTTGTCCCAACAAAATTCTTATGATTTAAAAGAAAATTAACCACCATGATTTATCATCCTTCCATTTTAAAAGTACGTGACTCCCTCTATTCCAATAACTACTCCATAAATGCCTAAGATACCCCTAAATTCTTACTTCTACATCATAATCAAAGGCAATCTCTCTAAACTCTATTTCTTCAAGAACCAAGGAAACACCATTTTTTGGAACTCAAGAAATAAATTCTCTATTGTCAAGTAAGTGGTTTGCTACAATGATTATATAAGTGAAGTATATGTTACTTTATGATGCAACTTTATGGATTCCGATCATATTTTATGCCTAGGGTAAAAACCAAATGAATGGTTCATGAGAAAAGTTGAAATTATTGCATAATGAGAGTATAAACTAACTAATTCATGTATACTGATATGGAGATGAATTTAGGTTATTATTTTATTTATGAATGTATGAGGGGAATTCTAATTACCTCTTGGGAATTTAAATCTTAAAAGCAAAACACCTGTATGCACCCATGTGATCTGAGGTTAATTTATGCCCCTCGGTGTCCTTATCTATGCTTATTTAGCCTTATTTTTGAACTTCTTATATGATTAATTTTTTATTAATGATATAATTTAGAATATAAGTGTTAAACTACTTGACTATAATGTTTAAGGCGTGTTTCAAACAAGTTTTGCATAAATTTGGTCACTTAGAGTTTAGACGAGAAAACTAGTGTTACTTGCTTGAGCTATGTGTTCTTCTATTTCACACAATAAATTCTAGGGTACGTAATGAGATTTTAAGGTCATTATTGTGTAATTATGTGTGTAATATCTTGTTTATATTGTTTAAGGTTCAATTGAAACAATCCAAGAGTCAAAACTAAGTTAAAGATCAAAAGGACAAAACTAGTATTCTTGGCTTAAGTTTCTAGTTCATCGTCTTGGATTGTATATGGTTTTGATCTATAATTAGTGGTGTTTGATTCTATAGGATGATTGATGAGTTTATCATGATAATACATGGATTAAAAAAAAGCTTTAAATTATGTGAAAACATCACCACAAGGCTTTTAATGGATGGACAAAAGTACAGGACAAAACTTGACAAAAAAATAGATGTTTTGGGGTCATTGGCGTGCCACGGACTATATACATCGTGTTAGAGTCCATGACACACCATTTGGGGCATACTAAATGACTAATTCCAGTGTTTAATAGTGATATATGCATGCCACAGTACCTAGGCATTGCGATAAGGTCTGTGGCACATTGGTAAGTTAAAATCGACAGCTTGTGTCCTTCTATAAATAGGACCATTAAAAATTATGTTACGCACCGTGGTAGACCTTGAAACTTTGAAGGAGGCTGTATAATAATTCAATTAGGATTTTTTCCATTACTTTGGTTTGTTTATGTATTTTAACATGTATTCTATCATTGCAATTATGCTTATGTCCATGAGCGGCTAAACCCCCTTTTCTATGGTTATGGCCAAGAACATGAATACTCTTGTTATGAATTGAGTTGGTTTTTATTATTTATAATATTTTTTAATAGATACTTACCAATGTTAAGATGAAAATGAAGTTCAAATCGACAGCTTGTGTCCACGCACATTGTTCGCAGAGCCTTAACCTTGGATTTCTCCCTGTTGATTGTCCAAGACCTTTAATTTACCATATTGTTAATTTTATATTATTGTAAATATTCCAAAATCTTCATGTTTTATTTGCACTAATTTAATCTCAATAGTGAACTAGAATTCGATAATTTCTTAACACTAGTCCTTGTGGGATCTTTACTTGGCTGTTATAAGGCTACCTTACTACTTGTTGGGACCATGTACACTTTCGTTTGTGCTTGGGAGCAACAAGATTATGGCGCTATTGTAGGGGACTTATTATTTTGAAACTTCTTTAGTTTTAATTTTACTTTTTAGATTTCTTTGGTGCTTTTCAATTGGTCTTATTTTTGAATTTTTAGGCACAAATTAATAGACTAGCAAGTTGGAAAGAGATAGGGAGTTAGTTGAACCTGACCGTATGCTTGAACAATACTTATAACAAAAGAGGAGAGAAGTAGTCCCTCTATATTGCATCCCACAAATCAATAAAGAAAAAGATATTTGTACTCCCATGGGTGAGTATCCACTAGCCCGCAAGACAGTTTGCGAAGTGACAATACTATATGCAACTAGTTTGACCTCCGCCATTCAAAAACAGGATCTTGGAGGTAGATTTGAACTGAAATAGAAAATGGTGCCAATTTGGTTTAGTAGTGGACAATTTACCAAGATCTCATAAGTAGAACCACAATTCTACATATAGAACATTTTCGAGATCAGTGACATATTCATCCCTAAGGGTATGTCAACTGACTATTGAGGCTAAAAAATTTCCCTTTATCACTGTTAGGGGAAGTGAAGAAGTGTTTGAACACTGAGCTAGTAGGTTCAATCACAACTTGGGATGACTTAGCCCGAAAGTTCCTCATCTGCTTCTTTCTATCTGGAAAGACTGTAAGACTTCGCAGTGAGATTTTGAGCTTCAAACAAAAGCTAGATGATAACCTATATCATGCTTGGGAGAGGTTCAAATCTCTTCTTAGGGACTGCCTACATCATTAGCAGTATAATAAGGTACTGGCTCACACCTTTGTTGAGTCACTTGACCATAACACAAAAATTATGCTAGATTCATATGCAGGTGGTCAAGCACAAGAAAAGATACATGATGAACTATGCACCTTGATGAACCAGATTGCATAAGGAAATTCAGATTGGAATGGTGATGCCTCAAGTAGGTCAATGAAAAAGGTTGCTGGCATAATTGAAATTGACAGTCTTACAGCCTAAGCCACCCAACTTTCAGCTCTATATAACATAATGATGACACAATTCAACAAATTGGGTGTGCAACAGTCTGTGGCTTCGGTGAATGCAGTGCAATAGAATCTGACATGGTGTGAGGTTTATGGCAATAGTAGCCAATCTACTGATATGTGTAGTGCAAATCCTTAGTCAGTCAATTTTATGGACAATGCTCAAAGTCCAAACTATGGTAATACCTTCAACCAAAAGTGGAAGACTCATTTTATTATTATTCGTGGAATAATAATCAGCAATATCAATAGTAGAAAAACACACAGGCCAATAATATAGAGGAAATATTAAAGAAGATCATGGCCACCCAATAATAGAGAGTTGTTGAACTAAAAAGTCAACAAGTACTTAGAAGCACTTGGAGCATTAGTTGCGGAAATTACAGTAGGCACAAAATACAAAGCCTCAAGGTGGTTTTCCAAATGATAATGAACCTCCTAAAAAGGTAATGGCAATCACGTTGAGGGGAGGTAAATAGTTGATTGAAAGACCTCTAAAGATAAATAAAGAGGTAGATGCAGAGTTGATTCCTCAACAAGTTTCAAACAAAGTTCCTTATTATTTAGGGAAGTCTGAGTACCCAAAAACAAAAGTTATTGAAAAGGAGAGACTACCACCACCATTATCACATAGGCTAAGAAAAGCAAAGGAGGATGCATGCTTTAAGAAGTTCTTTAACACATTCAGAGAGCTTCACATTAACCTTCGTCTTCTAGATATTTTGCAGTGAATGCCCAAGTATGCTAAGTACCTGACGGATATGGTAACTAATAAAATTAAATGGCAGGATGTTGAGATAGTAGCACTCACTAATGAGAGTAGCTCTATGGTGAGGCAGAAGAGGCCCCAAAAACTGAAGGACCCTCTTTATAATAAAAGATGATACTATCTAGGTCTAGAGGCCATAAGGATTATTTATATCCCTACTTATAAGTATACTTTGGGGGAAAAGTAGATTCTTAAGTGCGGTGTGGGGAAATTTCCATTGTTTAAGGTGAAGTGATGTTGTAGGTTCTTGAGTCTTAGATGTTTTTCTAGTATTGGGTAAACATGAAAAAATTACAAAAATAATTACTCTTTTTAATTTTTAGTTGTTTAGTCAGTCTAGTAGGTGCACACTTCACCCACCCTATGGTTATTCTTTTTGGTTTTTTTTCACAGGGGCGACCCTTGAACTATATTATTTTTCTTTTTAGGAGTAATTTTATATTTGTGTCAGTAATAAGTGGGATGTTCCTATTGGTTCTATGTGTGATTATATGATGCAAGTGGTTTTTATGTCTAAGAGCTTGTTGATTGTGTGAATTATTAATTTTAAAACTCCTAGGCTCTAGTTTATGACTCTTGAACTTATTGGTTTAATGTTAAGTTCATGTGATTATTTGATTAAGAGTCTATAGTGATCCTAATTGAGTTGAGCATATGCCATATGTGTGTGAGGTTGTTATTTATTCCTTATTGCATTTGATGTCTAAAACTTACCTGGTGATTGTGCAAATCGATATAAAGTGTGTGGGTTTAAGAGATGATATGGACATTTCTTTGATAGCCATGTTTCATACCCTTTTGTGAACTACCCTTTTGAAAAATACTAGTGAGTTCGGCTGAGCCTTTAGCTTATTTTCTTTGATAGCCTCATATGTAGTATAACCCCTTTCATAGATTGAGATGAATTTAATCAAAATCTCCTAAGGTCTTTAGTTAAGAAAAATTGAGTTAAAAAGTTAAAATTAAAGTAGGGGAAAGGTTAAAGTAAAGCGCCCAAGAAATATATATTGGTGTTAAAAATTGATATGTTTGGTGGTTGTTTGTTGGGTAATAAAAAAAATAAAGATTGTTAGAAATTGAATAATTTGTGCATAGATAACACTCACACCATATTGAATGTGAATTAGCATATTTAGATAGGGCCAAACAAAAGATATAGGTAGATTAGAACTGATGGAAATTAGTTTTTAATAGAACGATCTCAGTGTTCATGTGATGTATTAAAGAGCTTAGGGAAGATAGTGACTATTACTTGCCAGAATAGTTCCTACCCATCCCTTAGCCTACATTAGAACACTTAAAAACATATTTGATCCTATGTCTTAACATTTTTATAATAGAAAAGTACTACACTAAGAGCAAGCCAATGGTTTATTGTGTTTAACTAGTGAATTCTTTGTGAGAGTGAGACCAATCTGATTATTGTACCTATTTAGTGATAAACTATATCTATGTAAGTGATCTTGGGTAAATCTCTTATGGTGACGGGACATGTTTGATGATAGTTGGGTGTTTGTATAATGTCTTTGATTGAGCAATATGTATTAATTTTCCAAATTGGTGAGTCAATTCTTGAGGCTAGGATGTTTTCGACTAGTTTTGTTGAGCCTTTAATTGTGTATAACATGCCTAGTGTAAAACATACTTTCTATGTAATCATTATAGTGCTAGATTGAATGACTTTCTTGTAGTAAAAGTGTGGAGTCTCCTCTGATTATGATTCTTAGAGTAAAGAGTTGTACGAGGAAGAAAAAGACTTTTTGTGTGGGGTAATGATCTGAGTTGAATTTATGGACCTCAATGTCCTTATCTATTCTTGTATAGCCTTCTTTTAAGGATATTTTGAGTTATTAATGTGTTTTTAAAGATATAATTTATCATATAAGTGTTAAACTACTTGACTATAATGTTTAAGTAGTGTTTTAAACAAGTTTGGAATCAATTTGGTCAGTTAGAATTTAGACCACAAAACTAGTGTTACTAGCTTGAGCTATGTGTTGTTCTAGGTCATCTCAATAGATTCTAGTGTGAGTAATGAGTTCCTAAGGGAATGATTGTGTAATTAAGTGTTTAATAACTTTTTTATAGTGTTTATGGTTCAATTCAAACAATCCAAGAGTTAAAACTAAGTTAATGATCAAAAGGAAAAAACTTGTATTTTTAGCTTAATTTTCTAGTTCTTCAACTTGGATTGTATGTGCTTTTGGGAAATAATTCATGGTGTTTTATTCTATAGGTTTCTTGGTGTGTTTTTAATGATGATATATGGTCATTATAGAAGTTGGAAATTAAGTGAAAACATCACCACAAAGCTTGAAATGGATGGACAAAAGCATGGGAAAAGACTTGAGAAAAAATAGACGTTTGGGGGTCATTGGCATACCACGAACCTTAGCCACCATGTTAGGGTCAATGGCACACCCTTGGAGGAATCATAAATAAAAAATTATAGAGTATAATCACTATATTTTCCTAACAGGGTGGGACCCTAGGAACAACGATAAGATCCGTGGCTTGTTGGTAAGTTCAAATCGGGTTCTTGTGTCCTCCTATAAATAGGTCCCTTAAACATTATGTTACACACCTTGGACAATGTAGAAACTTTAAGGGAGACTGGAGAACACTTAATTTAGGTTATTTCTTCTATTTATTTGATTTTTTATGGATCTTAACATGTATTCTTTCATTGTGATTACGATTATGTCCATGAGTAACTAAACACCCTTTTTCGGGTTACGACCAATAACATGATTACTCTTGTATGAATTGACATGGTTTTGATTATTTATCATATTTGAATGTTTATTTATCCCTATTATCACTATTTTAAGAATTTTTTACCCTTATAATATATCCATTGTTGTCTTGTGAGCCCAAAAGGAGGAACAAGAGGATAAAACGTGGGGTAAATACAATAGGATTATAATCTCCTACAAAATAAAGCTATAATTTGCATTTAGGAAATAAATATTCTTACGTGCCCTATTTAATTCAGTTAGGGGATGAAATATGAAAGCATTTAACTTAGTCCTCACATCCCTACACAACAATGTAGTTGTGAGTCTAAGATAGGTAAATGATTAGAGTCTCGAAAGACATAATCATAATATCAACCCCGTGAATCAACAACCAAGATAAGTAACATAACCAATGAAGTTCAATAGCATAGTTTTATTGTTAGAAGAGCCTTAACTATAGATTTCTCTTCGTTGATTATCCAAGACCTTTAATGTAATGTATGTTAAGTTTAATTTTTTTGTAACTTTCCACACTCGTTTGCTTATGTTGGCACTAATGTAATGTCAATAGTGAACAAGAATTGGTTATTTTCTTCATATTAGTCACTGTGGGATCGATACTTGGATCTTATAAGGCCACTTTACTAATTAGTAGAAGCACGTACACTTGCGTGTACACTAGGGTGCAACACCAGGTTACAGTTGCAACGGGCTCATGATGACTTTTAGGGTGATATAAAGAGTATTTACGTGACTCATATCCACTAGTAACATGGGTGACAATAGGTTTTTTATCTATGGAAACACTATGACTTACACTATGAGTTGTTGACTTACCATACGACTCGCATGTGGACTCGTATTGACTATGATTGGAAATTTATTAGGGCATAGTTTATGGTGAGATTACGAGTGTTGGTGGTGCGTCATCGTGTGACCTGATGACTCATTAGGAGGATTCATAGTTTAATAAGTTAATTATGCCCATCCATCCATCTAGAGTACATGTGTTAGGACAACTCGTAGCATCTAACAATAAGTTGTACCCTAACTCATAGTATGACCAACCATCCAACCCACTTGTTGTTCTTACTTGGTTTTGTTCTTTTTTCTATAATTAATGAATGTGTGACTTAAAAGGCACAAATGGAACCTAAATTTAATTTTAAACACCCCAAGTGTTGGTCCCTGGAAAATTTTGATTTCTGAGCTTACTTCCTTGACTATACTCTCTTTGCAAGTCGTAATAAGTCATTATAGTTCACCCAGTCGTAATGTGCCTAGTGAGGTTTGTCTAAGTCACTATTTTGACTAGACTACTATGTTAGAAGTTGTAAGGACTCTAAACAACTCATATAGTACTTTTCATAAATGAACCAGTGTGATTCCCAATGTATTTTATCTTGAGTATGACTAGGCTGTAACGAGTCATACGGAATCATTACGACTTATATAAACTCAATGTGATTCATCAGGTCCTTTATGCCATCGTACCAGTGTTGGTGGTTTGGGACACAGTCTAGTCTACGAGTGAGGGGAAATGAGTCTTAGGGTGACCTTACGATTCGTAGAGTCACCCGTAACGACTAGCGGTGTATTTTTCAGCTTTTTAATGAGGGTATTTTAGACATATCCCTCTTATTCTACTAATAACCCACGACCTATAGGCATACTTGGGACCCTATTTTTATCTATAATTCGCATCAAACACACTCTTTTCTCTATCAAATCCTCTCCAGCATCAATAATTAGGGTTTCCAAAAAGTGGTTCAAGTAAAGCTTTAGGGGTTGAATTATGTCCATAATCTTGTGTAATTTAGGCATGTGACTCAACCCTTAAACTTATTTTATCTAAGGAATTAATTTACATGGTTAATTATTTGTATTTGAAATACGATTTTGGATATGTTTATGGGCGTTGACATGAATGGTTCTTCAATTGATTTCCTTTGGTTTATTATGCATTATTCATGCTTTTTTAATTGTTTTGAACTTGTGGGGTTCGTGGGCTTGGTGAATAACAAAAAGGTTATGTTTTCCCCAATTATGATGAATTTTACTTTGACATATGGTTTTGGAAATTGAGTTCCCTCAACCTAGATATAAAATTGATAATGATACATCGCTTTGTCACATATTTTATCTTGCTCACTTCAAATAATAAATTGTCATAAAATGTTAAAAAACTACGGTTTATTTTATAGACCTTTGGGGTATGCAAATTCCCTGTGTGAATGTTAATTGAATATAATGGGCCATAAATTTCCCCTGTGTGAAGGTTAACGGATTATGGTATGATAATAAACTTGCAAGTGGGGATGGTCTAATGATACCAATGGGATGCCTAAATTCTTAATTGGTTCAATAAATTGGGAATGTGTGTTAAATATTTTAATCAAGCTTAAAAGTGGGTTGTGTGGCCGAGCCATAAAAATGGAGGTCCTGAGGGACCAACACCAAAAACAACAATTTCTGGTGTGGGGGTCTAAATGAATGAGAGGTTTGACTCCCTATTATTATTATTATAAAATTGGGAGGTTCGAGTCCCCTATGTTATATAAATTAGTGCTTATGTCACCTTTGATTTATGTTGGGAGGTTCGAGTCCCCCATCAGGCTTATGACATATGATTATCCTCTAGTTTATGCGACTACATGTAATGGGGCACTTCCAGCTGTAGGAGAGTTGGGCCCATATAGCTAATGGGTGCTTTAACTATGATAGTAGTTAAGATTTTCAAAGATCATGCTAAGCCTTTTTCCCTACCCCAAAATGTGATATATATATATACACATGTATTTACATTTGATGTTGTGCATTGGATTTTAATGGTTTGAATTATTTCTCATGGAATTATTTTATCCCTTATCCTTGAGTTACATGCTAGTGCTCCAACTGCTTACTGTCTCCGGATGCTATATCCCCACACAATGAAAGTGCCAAAAAATTTTCCACTTTTCAAGCACATTGATCAGGTGATTGTGGATAGTTCGTGAGTTTACTTTAAGCGGTGAGATTCCATACTTCAAAATACTTTATTTCATGCTTTGTTTTCTTATGTCTTAGACTTTGTCTCAGACTTATTATTGGTTATGGGTGGTGGCATGTCCTAACTCTTTATTGGCATTGGTTTTTTTTTAGGCTTTGTTGGTAATATGGAATCAAGTTTTATGTTGGTAATTGGTTTTGGTTGGCAGTGTTGGTTGGTGGTTATTGATATAAAATAAAATCTTTGAACTTATGTTACTCTATCTTGTTATATGTTCAGACTTCAGTTTATTTTAGTGTGTGTTGTGTTCTATTGAATAAGAAATGGGGTGGTGTTCGATCCTCGTCATACTTTAGATCTCTATCACGGCAGGGCCCTGGCTTTGATCATGACAAAGTTTTCATCAGAGCCTACGTTCATAGTCAATTGGGTGTTGACAAAGCCTTGTCAAGTAGATTCTCTTTTATGAGTGTGTTGCATGCCACACTTATATTGGGAGAGGCTACGATGCATTTAGGAAGGTTTTCTTTCTCATTGTATTATTTTTAGGCTAAAGAGTCTAAGGTCTTAAATATCTCTGATTCCCATTTTCTTGCCTTTCAGATCATGACTCCAAGAAGATCTGATATTCATGGAAACACTTTTGTTCCATTTAAGGATAATGTAGATGAAGCTCGTCATATATCTGGGATACATACTCGTTCTAGGGTTACCTCTTCAATTACACTTATGGAGTCCCACCGGTCTTCACTGATCCTCCTCCTAAGGGTGACTCTCATGATCTGTCACCTTAGGGAGATATTATCAATGTTGAGTTCTGTTGCTCTATTAATATATTGACCCAATATATTCCATCTCAGTCGCAATAGATGGTTCATGTTGGTCGTGTTGTGAGTTCTTTTGAGGCCACTAGAATTGGCCTATTTATGTGGTTGCACCCTCCGACTTTCACTAGTACTAGTGTTGAGGAGGATCCTTAAGGGTTTATAGATGAAATGGAAAATATCTTTTAGGTGATGCATGCTAGTGATGTAAGGGTTGTGTAGTTCCCCACTTATTAGTTAAGCATATGTCGTGTGTGTAAGGTTGTTGTTTATTCCTTGTTGCATTTGGTGTCTAAAACTTACTTGTTGTGTGTGCAATTTGATAAAAAGTGTGTGGGTTTAAGAATTAATATATACATTTCTTTGATAGCCATATTTCATACCCTTTTGTGACCTACCCATGTGAAAATACTAGTGAGTTCGGTTGAGCCTTTAACTTATTTTCTTTGGTAGCCTCATACGTAGTCTAACCCCTTTCATAGATTGAGCTTAATTTGATCCAAAGCTCCTAAGTGCATTATTTAAAATTAATTGAGTTAAGGAGTTCGAAATTCAAGTAGTGTAAAGGTGAAAGTAAAGCCCCCAAGAAATATCTATTGGTGTTAAAAATTGATATGTTTGGTGGTTGAGATTTGGGTAATAAAAATAATGAAGATTGTTAAAAATTGAATAATGTGTGCAAAGATAACACTCCCACCATATTGTATGTGAATTAGCTTAATAATATAGGGCAAAACAAAATATATGGGGGTAGATAGAATTGATGGAAATTAGTTGTTAATAAAAAAATCTCAATGTTCAAGTGACGTATTTAAGCGCTTAGGGAAGATAGTCACTATTACATTCCAAAATAGTCTTAACATTTTTATATTAACGGAGTACAACACTTAGGGAAAGCCTATGGTTTATTGTGTTTAGCTTGTGAATTCTTTGTGAGAGTGAGCGAAATCTGATTATTGTATCCATTTTGTGATAAGATGCATCTATATGAGTGAGCTTGGGTAACTCTCTTATGGTGAGGGCACATGTTTGATTATAGTTGGGTGATTTTTATAATGTCTTTGATTGAGAAATATGTATTGTTTTGCTAAATTGATCAGTCAATTCTTGAGGCTAGGATGTTTTGGAGTAGTATTCTTGAATTTCAATTGCGTATAACATGGCCAGAGTAAGAACATACATTCTGTGTAGTCATTGTATTGCTAGATTGAATGACTTGCTTGTAGTAGAAGTGTGGAGTCTCCTCTGATTATGATGCTTAGAGTAAAGAATTGTTGGAGGACGAACAAGACTTTATGTGTGGGGTAATGATCCGAGGTGAATTTATGTACCTCAATGTCCTTATCTATGCTTGTATAGACTAGTTTTGAGGACTTCTTGTGTTATTAATGTGTTTTTAATGATATAATTGAGAATATAAGTGTTAAACTAATTGACTATAATGTTTATGGTGTGTTTTAAACAATTTTGGAATCAATTCGGTCACTTAGAGTTTAGACAAGAAAACTAGTGTCACTACCTTGAGCTATGTGTTGTTCTAGTTCATCTCGAAAGATTATAGTGTAAGTAATGAGTTCCTAATGGTATGATTGTGTAATTATGTGCTTAGTAACTTATTTATAGTGTTTAAGTTTCAATTTAAACAAGCCAAGAGTCAAAACTATGTTAAAGATCAAAAGGAAATAACTAGTATTTTTAGCTTAAGTTTCTAGTTCTTCGATTTGGATTGTATGTGCTTTTGAGCTCTAATTCATGGTTTTTGATTCTATAGGATGCTTGATGAGTTCTTAATGATGATTTATCGATGATAAAAAATTTGTAAATCAAGTGAAAACATCCCGACAAAGTTTGGAATGGATGGACAAAAGCATGGGAGAAGACTTGACAAAAATGGACGTTTTGGGGTCATTGGCATGCCACGCACCATAGACACAATGTTAGGGTCTGTAAAATGCCCTTGGACGAATAAAAAATTAAAAATCCCATTGTGTAACCTCTATATTTTCCTGACAGGGACCCAAGGAACCACTATAAGGCCCGTGATATATTGGTAAATTCAATCGGGTTCTTGTGTCCTCCTATAAATAGGTCCCTTAAACATTATCTTACACACCTTGGACGACCTCAAAACTTTGAGAGGGGCTGGATAACGTTTAAGTTATGGTTTTTCTTCTATTAACTTAGTTTTTTTATGGATCTTAACATATATTTTATCATTGTCATTACAGTTATGTCCATGAGCGACTAAACACCCTTTTTTCGGGGTTATGGCCAAGAACATGATTACTCATGTTATGATTTGACTTGTTTTTTATTATTTATCATATTTGTCTGTTTAGTTATCCTTATTATCAATATTTTAAGGATTTGTGACCCTTATAATATATACATTGTTTTCTTGTGAGCCCAAAAGGAGGAACAAGAGGATAAAACATGGGGTAAATAAATAGGATTATAATCTCCTACAAAATAAATATATAATTTGCATGTAGGATAGAAATATACTTACCTTTCCTATTTAGTTCACTTAGGGGATGAAATATGTATGCATTTAACATATTTCTCATATCCCCATGCAATGATGTACTAGTGGATCTATGTTAGGTAGGTGATTAGAGTCTCGAAAGGCCATAATCATAATATCAACCCCGTGAATCAACAACCAAGATAAGTAACATAACTAATGAAGTTCAATAGCATAGTTTGATTGTTAAAAGAGCCTTAACCCTGGATTTCTCTCTATTCATTGCCCAAAACCTTTAATTTACTGTATGTTAAGTTTACTTTATTCTCAACTTTCCAAACTCTTTAGGTTATGTTGGCACTATTGTACTATCAATAGTGAATAAGAATTGGTTAGTTTCTTAATACTAGTCCCGATGGTATTGATACTTGGATCTTATAAGGACACTTTACTAAATGGTAGAACCACGTATACTTGTGTGTGCGCTAGGGTGAAACACCAAATTATAGTTTCTATGGGGCTCATGACTACTTGTAGGGTGACCTAACAGGTTGTGTGACCTAACAGGTTGTTACATGACTCATATCCACTGTTAACATGGGTGACAATAGGTGTTTGCTCTCTCGAAACACTATGACTCACAGTATGAGTTGGTGTCTCACCATACGACTCTTATGCGGACTCGTATTGACTATGATTGGAAATTCATTAGGGAATAGTTTCTGGCCAGATTATGAGTGTTGATGATGATTCGTTGTGTGAATACATGACTCATTAGGATGATTTGTAGTGTGGCCTATTATTGATGCCCATCAATTTATCCAGTATACATACCTTAGGACAACTTGTAGCATCTGACAACAAGTTGTACCCTGACTCATAGGGTGACCAACCACTCCTACCAACTCATGGTTCTTACTTAGTTTTGCTCTTTTTCCTATGATTAATGATTGTGAATGTCTTGAATGGTAAATATGGAACCTAAAGTTAATTTTTAACACCTCAAGTGTTGGTCCTTTGAACATTTTGAGTTATGATCTTACTTCCTTGACTATACTTTCTTTGCAAGTCGTATGGAGTCATTAAGGGTCATAGGACCCAGTCATAATATGCCCAGTGTGGTTTTTCTAAGTCATTATTGACTAGACTACTATGTTACAAGTTGTAAGGACTCTAGACGACTCATATAATCCTTTTTGTAAGGGAACTAGTACGATTCCCAATGTATTTTATCTTGTGTATGACTAGGATGTAACTAGTTGTAGGGACTCGTTACGAGTTGTATGGACTCATAGAATGCGTATGGTCCTTTCCATAACTGGACTAGTGTTGGTGGTTTTGCATACGGTATATTCTATGACTTAGGAGAAATGAGTCTTAGGGCAACCTTACGAGTCGTAGGGTCTCACCCATAACGACTAGCGGTGTATTTTTCATCTTTTTAATGAGGGTATTTTAGATATTTCCCTCTTATTCAAATAATAATCCATGACCTATAAACATATTTAGGACCCCAATTTCATCTATAATTCGCATCAAATACACTCTTTTCTTTCTCAAATCTTCTGAAGCATCAATACTTAGGGTTTTCAAGAAGTGGGTCTAGTAGGCTTCAGGGGTTGAATTCTCTCCATAATCTTGGGTATTTTAGGAATGTGTCTCTACACTTAATTTTATTTTATATAAGGCATTAATTTGCATTATTAATTATGTGGATTTGAAATAAGATTTTTGATATGGTTAAGAGCTTTGACATGAATAGTTCTTAAATTGAATTCCCCTGGTTTATTATGCATTATTCATGATTTGTTAATGGTTTTGAACTTGTGGGGTTCATGGGTTTGGTGAATATTAAAAGGGTTATGTTTTCCTTGATTATGATGAATTTTACTTTTACATATGGTTTGGGAAATTGAGTTCCCTCAACCTAGATATAAAATTGATAATGATACATGGCTATGTCATATATTTTACCTTGCTTACTTGAACTAATGAATTTTCATAAAAAGGTTAATGAACCACGTATGATTTTATTGAACTTTGGGGTATGCGAATTCCCTGTGTGAATATTAATTGAAGCTAAGGGTCCATGAATTTCCCATTTATGATGGTTAATTGATTGTGGTATGATAATGAACTTGTAAGTGGGGTTAGTCTGATGATACCAACGAGATGCCTAAATGCATAATTGGTTTAATAAATTAGGAATGTGTGTTAAATATTTTAATTAGGATTAAAAGAGGGTTGTATGGTCGAGCTGTGAAAGTGGAGGTCCCAAGGGACCAACACTAGAAATCGTGATAGCCGCCACGGGGGTCTAAATGAACGAGATGTTCGACTCCCCCTTATTATTGTTATATAATTGGGAGGTTCGAGTCCCCCATGTTATATAAATTGGTGCTTAATTCACCTTTGATTTATAGTGGGAGGTTTTAGTCCCCCATCATACATATGACATATCATTATCCTCTAGTTCGTACGGCTACATGTGCTGGGGCCCTTCTAGCTGCAGGAGAGTTGGGCCCATATTGCTTATGGGTGCCTTAATTATGATGCATTTAGAAAGGTTTTCTTTCTCGTTGTCTTATTTTTGAGACATAAAGTATAAGGACTTAAATCTCTCTAATTCCCATTTGCTTTTCTTTCAGATTAGGACTTAAAGAAGATCTGATATTCATGGAAACTCATTTGTTCCATCTGAGGAAAATGTGGATAGAGCTCGTGATACTTCTGAGATACAGACTCGGTCTAGGGTTGTGGCTTCTAATTGCCCTTGTAGAGACCCACTAGGCTTCACTGATCGTACTCATGAGAGTAATGCTCATGTTCAGTCACCTTAGGGAGATATTATCAATGTTGAGTTTTGTTTCACTATTAATATATTGACCCAATTGGTTCCATCTCAGTCACAACAGCCAGGTCCTGCTGGTATTATTGTGAGTTCTTCTGAGGCTACTAGAGTTGGCCTGTTTATTAGGTTGCACCCTCTAACTTTCACTGTTACTAGGGTTTAGGAGGATTCCTAAGGTTCATAGATGAATTAAAAAAGATATTTCTAGTGATGCATGCTACCTATGTAGAGGGTGTGGAGGTCGCCACTTATCATTTGAAGGATACGACGTATCAAAAGAATGAGGAGTGGGATCAGTCTAAGGGTGATAATGCTGAGTCAACTTTGTGGGATGATGATGTTGAGTCAGCTTGGTTCTGTATCTGATGGATATTAGGGAAATCCTACACGCTTTAAAATATTTATCACTTGGGAAGGCACTTCTCAAATTTTTAGGTTCGTATTTACGCTTCACAAAACACGCTCTAAGGCTTAGACTACGAGAGAATTTTGCGGGGTCTTACAATATCTCCCCCTTGGAAACATTTGTACTTGAATGTCGCTTGATAGGCTAAGAATACTGATCAACCAAACTTACTCAAGGAACGGGAGTATCTGAAACATGATCATGCAACTGGAACTACTGATATACTGAGCTCTCATACTGGACATGCATATCTAATGCATGGAATACTCGACTGAAGATACTCATAAGCTGAATTCTCATAATAGACATGCATATCTGATGCATGGATCCATAACTGAGTTGCTCTCATGAATGCATGACTGAATATACTGAAAAACTGAACTTTCTACTAAACATGCATATCTAATGCATGAATGTATGACTGTACTGACTCTCGAAAGCATGAATGGCTATGCAATGATAACTAATGTTAAATTCACAAGGAGAGTCTGAACATGGAACTGAATGAGTCTAAGGACATGAAATCATTGCAATATCATGAGGTATCTCCCCCTTGGGACTCTATGTCCATCTAAACACACTTCGCTGAAATACTGAGGCGGTGCACGGGGCACCTACGAACTGGGTCATGATTGACCGACTGAGATCTAAAACTAATGCATGACTAATGCTGATATATAATATCAATATAGGAGAAAAGGATCTAACAATGCATATCATAAAGATGAATGACCCGTGACATACCCGAATCTATGTCAGGGAACCTCTCCTGATCATGGTGGGTCTAAAACGCATGAAGTCTTTTCTGACGCTGACCACTATTGGCACTGGAAGGGGCACCTTGCTAATAAAACTCTCTACCCCTCTAAGCTAACACTCTACATTCCCTCATTCTGTGACCTGGACTAACACACCCAAAGCACACATCACTGTCGGCTCTACACACGCCTAGGTAGCTCTTGTCACACTCTCCACAAAGCGGATAGGTACGAACACCACTAACACTACTCTGGGCAGTAGATTCTGGTGCCTCATCTTGACTGACATCCCCAAACTTTGGTATGGGTACACTAGCTGAAGATGGAGCTGGGACTAAAAATCTCTGGCTATGCTGAGAACGGCTACCACCCTGGGAGCCTGCCTGAGAGAAACCATGACTACCTATTCTGGATCTCTTACTCACTCTCTCTATTTCTTTCATCTTATCTACCTCAATATGCTGCACATGCATCATCAAGCTAGGAAGGTACATATCTTTATTGAGCATAGCATCCCTACACTCTTTTAACACTAACCCGGACACACCAGTCACAAACTTACTAATACTCGCTCTAGGGTCAGCTATCAAGTCAGGGGCATACTTAGCTAACTGGTTAAACTTAAGATAATACTCTTTCATTGTCATGGAGCCTTACCTTAGGTTCATAATTTCTTCTACCTTAGCCTCTCTCATCTCTAATGGGAAAAACTTATCTAGAAAGGCATCTTGAAACTCCTGCCATGTCACGAGAGTTGCACCCTCCCATATACTCTTCTCCCACATCACTACCCAATTATGATCTATTCCTTCAGCCTATAGGACTCTAAATCTACACTCTCCTTCTTAGAAACATGCATAATCTAGGTGATCTTCCTCACCTACTCTAGATAAAGATGTGCGTCCTCACCTTCCACTGACCCAAAGAATTTTGGTGGGCTCATTCTCATGAAATATCTAATTCTGGCTGTGGATGAATCCCCATATTGCTAAGTTAGGGCCACAGCCTGACAGTTTCTCTGAACACTAGTTATCACAGATTAAGATAGTACCTGAAAAGCTGCCCGAAACTCTGCATGTGACACATTCTCATTCTCAGGATCTATTGGCTGAAGTGGCAGGTCATCAACCCTATAGGCATTATCTCTGCGAGGAGGCATACTCTGTAATTGAAAAAAGAAGTGTATTGACTGAGGATCAACTTGAGCTCATGCTCACTTGCACAACATGAATATTGAAAGAACGGAAACTGCTCCTAAAACATATTATAGCCTCTTGTACATAAATGTGGTGCGCAATACACCCATGTACAAGACTCTACTAGATGTGGCTTTTTAGAATCCCTAGGACACTATTGAACCTTAGGCTCTGATACTAAGATTGTAACGACCCGATTTTTTAGAATCGAAATATTACAAGGTGCTCATGATCCCGAAAGACCTAAAGCTAACCCTCTACTGATATCTATACCTGGGCACTGTATAATATCTGTAATAAATATGGAAGACTAGCAAAAACTAGCCATAAGGTTTAAAATGTCTAGAATACTCAAAACTTAAAACTGAATAGCGATACATCAGTCCGAAAAACCTCTAAACTATCATAACTGTGGAGTTGATGGGACATGTCCCCAACTAACTCCATCTACTGAAAATAAACTAAATCTGATACGATAATAAAATAAAGATCATCCTCAAATGAAGAGGACTCACAGCTACATCTACTGCTACTGACTGGGACTAGCTGCTTGGGGTACTCTGGATCTCGTGCCTCTGAACCTATAGTGTCAAATAAAACACCATAGCGCAAATGCATCAATACGGGAATTTACTGATTATAAAGATGAGGTAAGGCTAAATGCAAGGTCTTATGCATAAATAATTACTTAACTAAATAATTATGAGAGTACTGAATGAGGACATATGCATGAATGCACAAACCATAACTAAAAACATCGCAACTCAAAATACTGAAACTCGGATATTGCTTTACTAACATCTGAACTCACTACGAATACTGAGATACTGAACAATTGAATCTACTGATATAGAAAACTGTGTACTGAAGTTGATTAACCGAATATACTCATATCAGTGACTGAACTCTGAGCTTGCTACTCTCGACTGACAGAATCTGAGATCAAACCTCTCTAATGATAATCCCCGAATCTACTATCAATGATAAAAAATGATTATGTCTGATAATCAACCTATCTAGCAGAAGATCTCTAAATACGATAATGAGAATACTCAACTGAGTCTGAGAATGAGAAACGTCCTATCTAATGGGTGATATTTGGATCAGATAATGAGATTACTCAACTAAATCTGAGACTGAGATCAAGCCTATCTAACGGGTGATCTATGAATCAGATTATGATATTATTCAACTAAATCTGAGACTGATATCAAGCCTATCTAATGGGTGATCTCTGGATCTGATAATAAGATTACTCAACTGAATCTGAGATTAAGATCAAGCCTACCTAAAGGGTGATCTCTAGATCTGATAATACTGATGCTGAATAACTTTACGTGAAACCATGCCTATCTAGCAAGTGGTTCATGAATCAATGGAACTATCTAAGTTCCTTACTGATATAGGAGACAGTATTTGATAGTCTTTATTTCTGAGTTCTACTCTGAAGATTGATACTGAATCTACAACTGTGGGAGTGCTCACTTAACTGATATGCCCCGATCTAAATTGGAGGATTCCAACCTATAACCCCAGCGGGAAGGGTGTCAATACCATGCCATGGGTAAATATCTCTACTCTGGTCAATCCTCTCTAATGGTTGACCCTCACAGGAAGCCAAGCCTAAGGCAATATAATATTCAAACCTTATTCTACTAGGTGACTCCTGCTCCTGCGTTGGCTATTCAGTTTTGGAGTTCAGGGATTGTTCCTAATGACTCTACCTCTCTAACGGTGAGCCTCCATCCCTGCACTCACTCGGTGCTATCTCCTACTCCCAACTGAAAGTTTCTGAACATATTCTTAACCGAACTTAAACTAAGCTGAATCGGTTACTGATCATATTTCTTGAATGACCTGACTGAGTTACACTAAATTTACTTAATTCTGTATCTGACGAAATACTATTGAATCTCGTTATCTGACTGCATGATACTGAGTTCTTAACTGAACACTTGAATACTACTATATTTGAGTTGAGTACAAAACTGAGGCTAGAATACTAGCGATATAGAGATTACTGAGATTTATGATATTTCTTAAGTTTTGTATCTATCTGAGAGTATAGAGACCTATAACTCACTGAGTTTTGAGAATCGTGGCTTAACTAAGATTATCGAGGAAACTGACACGGGCTCTAGAGTGCAGCTAATTTGTCGGGTATAAATACCCCAGGACTCAATGACATAAAAGTAAAACATAACCATTCTTGAATAATCTAGACCATTGACATTCATTCACCATTACAATCACTAAAGCATCTCTTCAAGTATTTAGAAATCATAAACATGTGATAGTATAGGGAGACATGCTATTGGCTCATACTTCATTCAAAAAGGTCTTACATCAAACACTCAGCATTTATTAATGTCTTAGCATGTATCAAAGAACACATAATTGGAGAATTTCATGCTATCATATCACAATTTATTCTCTAAGGCTTTTCAACAAACACTTGGCATGCATGGGTTTGCACACAACTGGGGATTTCTAGTCCACATGCTTTAATGGCTCTAATTCTTTCGCATAAGCATTTTATCCAACATATGGGGAGCATGCTTTGCTTATTCAACAATTTATACACTTAATTAACGTGAACACATCAATTAACAAGCAACTTGAAAAGTGTTTATCATGAACATCACATGAATATCACATACTAGGGTAAAGCTTGAAACCTCATAAACAAAACATGAATTAAAACTCGATAATAGAATGAACATCAATTTCAACTCATATGAATCATGAAAACTCATAAACATAAGATTTTTGAAATTTATAAAAGGTTTCTTAAGCTTCTTCGATGAAAGGGACCCAAGAATCAAAATCTACATACCTTAGGAAAATCTTTCTTGAAAGCTCTTAGAGAGATTCTTGATTTCTTTATTTCTCTTGAAGAAGAAAGAAAGGGTTTTGATTTTGTAGAAACCCTAGCTTTTAATATTGAAGATGATGAATGAAGTTGTGAGCCTTGATCGGATATAAATAGGGGCTGAAAAGAGTGGGAAAATAACCAAAAAGTCCTTTTAAAAACAAGTTAAAAATGTTAAATGGGGCCTGCGACAGTCGAAGCGACGGTCCGTCGCTTAGTCTGAGGGTCCATCGGATCGTCCGTCGTACATTAGTCAGAAAAAAACACACTTCCTCGATGCAATGGTCTCAGCGATAGTTTGTTTTAAACCTGATAGTCCATCGGGTTGTCCATCGCACGTTGGCCAGGATTAGGCGACACTGCCTCAGCGACGACGGTCCTAGCGATGGTCCGTCGCAGCCTTGATGGTCCATCGTCCTGGACATCACACTTGGGCCAAGAAAGGGATTCACTACCTTGGTTACGACGGGATGGTAAATGTTCCATCACAAGCTCGACGGTTCGTCAACCCGGCCGTCGCACCTAGGCGGTTCTGGCTGGTTTTAGTAAAATGGCCATAGATTCCTCATATGATGCCAAATTTTTATGAAATTGGTATCGATGGAAAGCTTATTCAATGACCTACATGAAAAAATATTGATATTAGGGAAATCCTACCTAATTTAAAATATTTCTCACTTAGGAAGACACTTCTCAATCTTTTAGGGCCAAATTTATGCTTCACTGAACATGTCTAAGGTTCAGACTATGAGAGAATTTTTCGGAGTCTTAAACTTAACTACTATAGAAGTTAAGGACATACCTGTATTCAAGATCATATTCACAAAAGAGATTGAGATTGGGAAAAAAATATTACAATTGTGATTCAAGGCTACCAATCTATCTACTTAATTTGACTCTCATAACATAATAGTTAAACTGGGATCAAAGACAAGGGTTTGAAAGGGAACACTCTAAGTCTTACAAGGTGAAGAGTGAAATTTACCAAGGCATTCAAAAGAGGTTTGGTGATGCTTATATTGTCGAATTCTGCATGTGTGGCATTGAGTTAGTTGGATTGAGCACAATAAAGCTATTGAGTTAGAAAGCCAGAGGGAACACAGTCCTAGTGTTCAAATCAGATTGTTTACAACAAAAAGCAACCAAGACTTGTTACTCTTTACTATTTACTACAAATTCCCCCCATTTATTTTTTTGCACTTCTAGCTACTTCAACAGGTTCAAAAGTCATATTTGATCTAATTCCTATAGGTTTCACCCTAACCTAGTTGGGTTACTATAATTTTATAGCAACTTCATTGTATCTTCTTAGAAGGTATAGTTTAGGCAACATCACGAACCCCACATAGGTCCTACCCAAAATTGTTAAAGCTCGATAGGTATACATGGAGGTTGTACAATAACCTAAATCCCAACACAACATCATTATCATCATTCTTTTATTTTATTCCATATGCATCTTTAGTATTATACTTCATGTTTAATTTGATGCATATTTATTCTGTTTCTCATACATACTTGTTTTCTTAATTATGTTCTATATATAGAACTATTAGTGAAGATGGTATGAGATATCATTTTGGACATGTTTAGATTGTAGGTGATGTGCTCATAGTATGTATTTTATGTATCTTATTATCTACTTTGCTCAGTTAACCTATGATACCTACTGAGTACAAATGGACCATACTCATCCCTAACGTGCCCTTTCGATACAGGTTCAGGTATGAGTGTATCTCATAGCAGTTGAGTTTGTGCATTAATTTTTCCACTTTGATGTATTGGCCACACTAATCCTTCAAAGTCAAACTTAGACCTCCTCCTATCTAATTTATGTCTTATTTTGTACTCAAAGACAAATTTGTGGTTTTTGTTTTGATTTTTAGTTGTATTTATGGATTTCGAGTTGTATTTATATCGTTCTTACACTGTAAAACCAAGTGTTGAGATGGTTTGTGGTTTTATTATTATTCAGTTTTTTACTATTATTAGACATATATGATTTGACTTTGCCCTAGAAGTCTTGCCTTGGAATTTATGTTATAATTTTATATTACATATTAGTTTTGGTGATTGGATTACTTTGTCAAGTCTTATCCCCAATAAGGGCCATCATGACCTAAGTTTTTGGGTCATAATAAATTGATATTGAAGCACCCAGTTTCATCTGCCTAATCAGTGTAAGAATATGGTGTCTGGTAGAGTCTCACAAATCAATTCGTGGATCTTTGTATCTCTCTTCAAGAGGATATAAGTTATCTTTACGAAACTTGTTTTGTTCCTTATAAAACGGATCTATTATATTTGTGTTCTAATATGTGTTTTACCCTTTTTGCACAAAACGCAAGGACTAGATAGATCCCTTGAGGCTAGGGATGTTAAGGTAGCGTTCAAGGAGAGAGACTAGTCTATAAAATAAGTTATGAGTTGCGGTTGGGCCTGTGGTAGATGACAGGCATGAGGATCTTCCGCTTCCAAAGATTATACTATGGGGATTTCCCCTAAGCTTGAGGTTGAACATTATAGACATAGGGGACCTACTCAGGTTCTATAGAGTTTTCTGCCCCGATCTTGGAGGGGTTACTAACTCATTTTCTATCTTATTTGAAGGGTGTTCCTTGGAGTGTACCTAAGGGCCCTCAGTCTTCTAGTAGTGTACCTCTATTATATCCAAATTCTTCTTATGGTGTTCCTTTAGCTCCGAGTGTTGTACCTCAATCTGTGCCATAATCTACCTATGGTGTTCCCCCTACTCCAAGTGTGGTTCCTCCAGTAGTATATACATATGCTTATTGTACTCTAAAGACTCTTAATGGTGTTCCTCTTTTTGTGCCAATATTTGAGTATGGTATTTCGAGATTAGGGGTTCAACCTTCATCTACGTTACCTCTGGGTGGGATCACAACTGGTCAAATTTACTATGTCATCTATTGCTATAGGTACAGTTATGTCTTCTGAGAATCAGAAGAGGTTTGAGAGATTTACTCACTTAGGTCTACCTAAGTTCAGTGGGGTCATAGGCGAGTACACCTATGAGTTCTTAATTGATTTACGATAGAAGTTCCATAACCTAAGATCACTCAAGTTGCATGGGCTACTGTAATGACGTGAAATTTGATAAAATATGTGAAATTTGAGATTTTGTGAAATTTGATAGTTTTACCCTTCTCCGTAGCTTCATTGTGGTACTTCTAGATTGTGCGGGTAATTGTCATGGTTCTCGATACATTTTTGTGCCTTTGGTGTAATATTATGGTTTTTGGTGGCTTTGAGAGCCTTATTTTGGACATCTATAGTTATCATTTAATCCATAAGACGGATGGCTTAACGGACTATGCCAGCAGATCAAAATGCCAATTTTAGGGTGTAATATATTTGGTGTGGTTTCATGACTTTTAAATATTATTTCGACCTTTGATTTGGAAAATTATGATTTTTGGTTTCGGGGGTCAACTTTCCAATAATGATGTTTTTCATAATATGATATCGACATTGAGTCCGAAGCATTAAATTTAGTATGGCTACATAGTTCAATTGCAAATATCTGACTCTGAACGAATCTCGGGCAACCCATCAAAGTTCATTGGGCACTTAGAAAATTTGGTGCATCGAATTGTTGGTGAAACCTGGAGCACAATGGGTAAAACTTATTTGAGGTGGTTGATTTATGCTTTAAATACATGGTAACTCGAGTACAATATAAAGAAGACCTTTTCCTTGATTTTGCTTATTCTTTACCTTGTTTCTTGAGAGCTAAACCCTAAAATAGTGTAAGAGCTTAAAAGTGAAGCTTGTAGGTTCTTGGGAAGCTAGATTAACATCTATTTCTTGATTCTCATATAGATTTAAGCTAAGAAGTAACCCAATTCTTAGTAAATTTCTTGATTAATTTCTCACAACCAAAAAATCAAACGGCTAGATTTTAAACCCCCAATTTCATACCTTTTCACTTGAATAACGTTCCTAATCCTATAATTACAAGTTTTTCATCAATTTAACCTTCAAAACAACCTTAATTCTTGGTTTTAACATGGATTTCAAAGGTTTTACCCAGTAAAGGTTAAAAAGTTTTTCTTTTATTTGAACCTCATTTTTAACTCAATTTGACTTGGGTTTTTAGGTGTAGATTTCAAAGAATATGGGAGCACATTTTTCAAGTAAAATACTATTTTTCTATTCTTTTTGGAAAACCCATTTTGGGGAACTATTTTGACCCCAAACCAAAAGTAGGCAATATGGGTATTATTAGCTTTATTTTGATGTATAGATTCTATATTTCATGCTTTTAGTTGATTTCAGAACCGTTCGTGAGAAGTACGACTTTGTGGTTGAAGAGTTGTAGACTAATTTTAGCATTCGAGTTAGGTTATGGCTTAACTCTTTAGACTGGGTTGAGTAGTTAATTGGTATACCAAAATGCATGTTAAGGGTAGGAATTTATCATGATAAATAGCTATCCATGTGTTGTGCACATGTGGGGGCCTATGTGTTGCACCCATGTGGGGTCTTATGTGATACTAATAGTGTTGAATACATACAATTAATTGTATTATGTTGTTAGAAATTCCTATTGTTGAATCTTTACCTTATTGTGATATATTCATACTTTATGGGTATATAAATTATGTTGAAAATTCATGGCTAATGGAAATAGTTAGTGGATATTAGCTTATGTGGTTGTGGAATTGTAACGTTGTGGTTGGTTGTAGAAATATATCATATGGATTAATTGTTGAAATACACCATGTAAATTGGGTGTGGAAATACTCATTTGGAATTTTTGTAAACATTGCATCATCATTCTCATTTCATCATACGCATAATTTTACTAATTTTATTTTTTATTTTGTAGTTGTCAAGTATGTGTACTCGATTTGTGTCATATGTTATGTATGTATTTTGGAAACATTGGAAATTTAGAAATAATGGAAATATTAGATATGCTAGAAATATAGGAAACCTAAAAAATACTGAACATTGTATCAGATATTGGATATTATGGACCTTCTTCGAAGGATTATGTCAAACAAAACTCGATGATTGTGTGTCAACCTCAAGGTTGTGTGCCAAATTCAAGGCTATATGTCAACTTCAAGGTTGTGTGCCAACCTCGTGCATCATCATCAGTGTCATCATCTTATGTATTGCATTTTCTTTATTCAGTTGATGGTGTGTTTGAATTTACCTATTAACTTGTTATATGTCTACTTGCTCGATTTCCTGTTGCTTATACTTGATCATCCTGTATATGCATGTTTTTTTGTTTATACTTGCATGTGATATAATATATACTTGTGCTATATTTGTTGTATTGTTATTATATTTATGATATATATATATATATTAGAATTATTAGTGCAAGCGGTGTGGACTACCATTATGGGATATTTTCAGATTGTAGGTGACGTGTCCTTAGTGTGTATTTTGTGTACCTTATTTTTTACTTTGCTCAATCAGCCTATAATACCTACTGAGTAAAAGTGGACCATACTCACTCCTACTGTACCCTTTCAGTGTAGATTCTTGTTTGAGTGCGCTCCATGATGCTTAAATCAAGCAATTGTTAGAGCCTTCCAAGTAGTTGATGATTTTTAAGCATCTGGATGTCTTATTTTACATTTCCCTAAATACTATGTCTTTACTTTTATTGCAAAGATAGAGTTTTCTGACATTTGGATATCTTATGTATTCCATTTGTATTCGAGTTGTACTAGATACGTTTTTATTCTATTAACACATAGTTTTGGGAGTTATGTCTGCATTATTATGTTTTTTTCCGCATCTATTATACTTGTATGGTTAGGCTTTATTCTCGAAGCCTTACCTTAGGGTTTTATTATCTTTTCTTCCTTTGTTTATTAGTTTGTGTGATAGGCTTACTTGTCAAGGTTTATTGCTATAAGTGCCATCATGACATAGAGATTTTGAGTCATGATAAATTTGTATCAGAGGCAGATTTCATTAATCTCAATGATGTAAAAATAGAATATCTAATAGAGTCTTATGGATCAATATGTAGACGTATATATTTATCTTTGAGAGGCTATAGGATGTCTTTAGAAATCATTTCTTATTTTATTCATTACCGTGTGAAGTTTTTGCTTATATTTTGTTCTGACTTGTATTTCACTCTTTTTTTAAAGATGGTGTTGACTAGGTCCCATGAGGTTAGAGATGCGGAACCTACTTCTAGAGGGATAGTTCAGTTAAAAGGGCTAGCCGTGAGTTGTGGATAGACTCTAGAGAGGGGATGATCCTGTGATTTATCCCCATCTAGAATAAGTGCTAGGGGACTCTCCCATGAGCCTCATGTATAGTAGGTTAGAGGTGTGGGTTCTACACTAGCTCTTAAGAGTTCATCCGCCATAGTCTTGGAGAGATTATTGGTGCATTTGTTGATCTATTTTGAGGGTTCTCCTTTGGTTATGCAGGGTGTTTCTCCAGTTTGGAGTGTGGATCCTCCTATTGCAGTTGCTATTATTTTGGGTACTCCTCAGACCTTGAGTCCTATTCCTATTTCAGCATTGATATCTAAGCATGGTGTTTTCAGAGTAGAAGTTCAGTGTTCATCTATATTACCTCCTCAGATGGGATCTCAGTGGGCTAGATGCACTATGTCTCCTCTTTCTGTGAGTATTGTGATATCTTATGAGGATCAAAAGAGGTTTGAGAGATTTACTCATTTGGGTCCTCCTAGATTTAGTGGTGTTGTGGACGAGAATGCCTATGAGTTCCTGATTGATTATCGAGAGAAGTTACATAATTTAGGTTTGTTGGAGTCGCATGGGGTTGCTTATACTTTCTATAAGTTGAGAGTTGCAGCTAGAGATTTGTGGATATTGGTTGTTTGTTGTAGAATTGTTAATTCTCCTGAGATGTCATGGGATCAATTTCCTGATGCTTTTTTAGAGAGATTTGTGCCTCACTATCTGAGGGATCAGATGCGTGATGAGTTTGACCGATAAGAGCAAGGCTCCATAATGATAGAAGAGTATTAGGCATGCTTCTATGCCTTGTCTAGATATTTATATGCTAGTATTTCTATTAAGTTTGACATGATTTAAAAGTTCATTAAGGGTCTGGATGTCTCTCTTTTGTTGGATACATCTAAGATAATTGTATTAGGGGTATTATTTTTGAAGTATTATAGATTATGCTACGATAATAGAGGTTATTCTTTGAGTATCTCAGGGTGGCACCAAGAAAGTGCATTGTGCTTATGAGTTTAGAGGTTAGTCTTTTAAAGGTAGTGATTTTATAGGTTCTCATGGTTACCAGATAGGACAGTGCAAGAGGCCTTATAAAGTTTAGGTGGTGGATATTCAGATTTAGTAATATGGAGTGGCCATTCAGGACTAGTAGTTCCTCTCCTATTGAGATAGGCCATAGTACTTATTATGTGTGTCGTAAGGTGGCCATTTAGCTAAGAATTCCCCCCATTATGTGATTAGGGCTACTCATATTTTAGAAATGAGAAGTAGGGGGTGCTACTAGAGGTGCAAGGAGAAGAGGGAGTGGAGCTTATGGGGCCACTCACACAGGTTGTGGTCGGGGTCCACTTATGTAGTTGGTGGTCATGGGTAGTTCTATGTTATACCAACCAGGCCTAAGGCAAAGTCTTCAGAAGCTATGATCATAAGTAACACCTCCATTTATTTTTAGACCTGCATTTGTGTTATTTGACCCTTCTTTAACTTTCTCTTATGTGTCTATGTATTTTTCATTAGGTTTTGTTTTTGTTAGTAATCCTCCTACCATTACTATTTGTGCATCTACCCTACTAGGTGATTCTTTAGTAGTGGATCGGGTGTACTGATCTTTTATTGTGACTTTCTCTGGTTATAAGACTTGGGTAGATTTCCTTGTGTTAGATATTGTTGATTTCCATGTTATGTTGGGTATAAATTGGTTTTCTCCTTATTATGATGTCTTAGATTATTTTAATAATACTGTGACTTTACCTTTGTCTAGTATACAAAGGATAACTTTGAATGGTGCACTTCATTCTGGTCCTAAGAGGGTTATCTCTTATGTTCAGGCTCGAAGATTGGTTGAGAGGGGATGTTTAGCTTATTTGGTTCATATTCATGATTATAGTATTGTTTACCTCCTTTCTATCTCTATTGTTAGTGAATTTATGGATAGGTTTTTTATGGATTTGCCTAGTATGCCTCCGAAGAGTGATATTGATTTTGCTATTAATATTGAGCTGAGCACCAAGCCCATTTATATTCCTCCTTATTGGATAGGCCCATCCAAGTTGAAGGAATTAAAGGATCAGTTTTAGGAGTTGTTAGATAAGAGATTTATCAAAGCTAGTGTATCGCCTTATGGTGCGCCTATCTTATTTGTGAAGAACAAGGATGGGTCTATTTGGATATGTATTGATTATTGGCAGTTGAACAAAGTGATGGTTAAGAATAAGTATCAGCTTTCTCATATTAATGATTTGTTTGATCAGCTTCACAGTGTTGCGGGTTTTTAGAGATTAATTTGAGGTTCGTTATCACTAGTTAAGGATTAGATTTTTGAATATTTTGAAGACAACCTTTTAGACTTAATATTTTCATTATGAATTCTTGGTCATGTCCGATAGGCTGACCAATTCCCCTACCGCATTCATGGAGTTGATGATTGGGTGTTTTGATTATATCTCGACTTCTTTGTTATTGTATTAGTAGATGATGTCTATGTGTATTAAAAAAGTGAGGCTGAGCATGAGGAGCATTTGCAAATTTTGCTCTAGAGATTGAGGGATGAGAAGTTGTATGCAAAGCTCTCCAAGTGCGAGTTTTGGTTGGAGTGTATCTGATTCTTGGGTCATGTGGTGACTATGAAAGATATTAAGGTTGATCTTGCCAAGGTTGCAGCGGTTTGTGATTGGTCTAGACCTACTTTGCCCCCTGAGATTCGGGATTTTGTTGGCTTTGTAGGTTATTATCGGTGTTTTGTTAAGGGTTTCTCATCTATAGCAGCTCCATTGACTAATTTGACTCAGAAGAAAATTTCTTGTTAGTGGTTCGATGCTTGTGAGACAAACTTTCAAAAGCCCAAGAATCTATTTACTTTAGCCCCTATTTTGTCTTTTCCCAAGGAGGGTGTGGGTTCTACAATCTTTTATAATGGTTCAAGTATTGGGTTAGATATTGTGTTCTTGTAGGAAGGTAAGGTGATTACATATACTTCTTGTTAGTTGAATCCCCATGAGAGAAATTATCTTACTTATGATTTGGGGTTGTACGCAGTTGTGTTTTCTTTGAAGTTGTAGAGGCACTACATGTATGAGTCCATTGTGAGATCTTATCTAATCATCATATCCTTCAGTACTTATTCACCAAGGGAGACCTTAATATGAGTTATCACTATTGGTTAGACCTGCTTAAGGATTACGACTTGACCATTATTTATCATCTGAGAAAGGCTAATGTGGTTGCGGATGCGTTGAGCCAAAAATCGACTAGCATGGGTAGCTTGACATATCTTTTGACCTAATAGCGGCCTTTAGCCTTAGGTGTAGTCTTTAGCTAACAAGATGGTTGGGTTTGATATTTCAACACGTGAACGTGTTTTGCCATTTGTGGAGGCTAGATCTTCTTTGATGGAGTAGATTCAAGTTCATCAGTTGGATGATGTTGGATTGAAGTTGATTTAAGATAAGGTGTTGTGTAGCGAGTCTAAGAAGCCTTACTTGATTCGGATGGAGTTTTGAGAATGAGATGGCTAGTTTATGTTCCAAGAGTGGGTGACTAGATTAGGTTGATATTGTAGGATGACCATTGTTCCAGATATTCCATACATCCAAGTATGACTAAAATGTATCGTGACTTAAGACAACACTACTAATGGAGTGGTATGAGGAAAGATGTAGCAGATTGTGTGGCTCATTACCTATGTTGTCAGCAGGTGAAGACTGAGCTTGTGAGACCCGATGGTTTTCTTTAGAGGTTACCCATTCCCAAGTGGAAGTAGGAACGGATCAGCATGGACTTTGTGACTAGTTTGCCTCATGCATCCCATAGTTTTTAAAGTGATTAGGTAATCATTAATCGATTGACTAAGTTGGCTCATTTTATTCGGATTCAGGACTTATTAAGTATTGAGAGGTTGGCCTATATTTACAATCGTGAAATTGTGCATCTGCAAGGTATGTCGATGTCCATTATTTCAAATTGAAGCTCTGTGTCCACATCTCAATTTTGGAAGCTTTTCAAGATGAGTTGGGTACTCGAGTTATGATCTTAGTATGGAGTTTCACCCCCAGACTTATGGTCAGTCAGAGTAGACTATCCATGTAATTAAGGATATGTCCTATGCTTATATGATGGATTTTTATGACCAGTGGGAGTAGCATTTGGCTTTAGTAGAGTTTGCATATAATAATAGCTACCATTCAATTATTGATACTTCTTTTTTTTAGGCATCGTATGATAGGTGTTGTCTCTCGCCAATGGGTTGGTTTGATTTTTCAGAGAAGAGACCTCAAGGTTTTGCTTTGTGAGTCTTTAGACAGTGTCCAGATCAGGATAGACTTCGAGCAACTTATAGTTGAAAGAAGTTCTATGCAGATCATAGGCTTCATGCCTTGAGATTTGGTGTTTGTGGTCTTGTTTTCCTTTGAGTTTCACCCATGAAGGGTGTGATGAGGTTTGGGAAGAGGGGAAAGCTTAGTCCCAGGTATATGGGTCTATTTGAGATTCTTCAAACTATTGGTGATATGGCTTATGAGTTGGCTTTGCCCCTGATCTATCGGTTGTTCTTCTAGTTTTTCATAGTTCTATACTTTGCTATTAGAATCCGAATGAGTCAAATGTTATTCATTGGGAGTCAGTTCAGTAGATGAGCATTTTTCTTTTATTGAGGAGTCGGTCTCCATTTTTGCTAGGGATATGAGACAGTTGAGTTCTAGAGTTATCCCTATTATTATGGTTCAGTGACGATGTCGACATCTAAATGAGGCTACTTAGGAGGAAGTCATATTTCTTATCTCTAGCTCTTTGTTAATTCAGGTATTTCTTTTGCATTTAGTTCAATGACGAACTAGATTTTTAGTGATGGATGATGTAACAACCTGAAATTCGATGAAATATGTGAAATTTGCTATTTTTCCTGATTTTACTAAATACCTCTCCCTATAGTTGCATTATGGTATTTCTAGACTATGAGGATGATTGGCATGGTTCCTGATGCATTTTGGTGCCTTTTGTGCGATATTATGGTTTTTGCTGCTTCAAGAGCCTTATTTTAGCCTTCTATGATTATCTTTTAATGTATGCGATGGATGGATGAACGGACTACACCAGCAGATTCAAAACATTGATTTAGGGTGGTAACAAGTTTGGTGTGTTTCATCATTATTAAATCTTATTTTGAACCTCTATTTGAAAAATTGTGATTTTGGATTTCAAGGGTCAACTTTGTGAAGACGATTTTCTTTTTAAATTCTGATATCGCCAGTGAGTCTAAAGCGTCGAATTTAGTGTGGTTGCATACTTCTTTTGCATATATCAGACTCCGAATGAGTCTTGAGCACTCCATCAAAGTCCATTCTGGATTTACAAAGTCTGGAGCACCAAGTTGCAGTATAAATTACTATTTGGGGAGGCCGATTTATGATTTAAATACCTGGTAACCTGGGTACAATATAAATAACCCTTTTTGTCCGATTTTACTTATTCTTTCACCTTGCCTCTAGAGATTTAAACCCTAGAAAAGTGTGAGAGTTTAAAAGTAAAGATTGTGCGTGCTTAGGAAGCTAGATTAACATTTATTTCTTCATTCTCTTAGGGATTTAAGGTAAGAAGTCACCCTTTTCATAGAAAATTTCTTGAGTAATTTCTCAAAATCCCAAAAATTTTAGGGCTTAATTTTAAACCCTAATTTTAATGCTTTTCACTTGAATATTGTTCCTAATCCTATAATTAAAAGTTTTACATCAATTTAACATCCAAACCAACCCCGATTCTTGATTTTAACAAGTATTTCAAAAGTTTTACCCGGTAAATCTTAAAAATGGTTTTTCCTTGATTTAAACCTCATTTTTTGACTCAATTTGACTTGAGTTTTCAAATGTAAATTTCTAAAAAAATGGGGAACACATTTTTTAAGTAAAGTTATGATTTTGCCGTTCTTTTTTGAAAACTCATTTCGGGGGTTTGTTTTGTGCCCAAACCAAAAATAGGCTATATGGGTATTGTTAACTTTATTTTGATGCATAGATTCTATATTTGATGATATTAGTTAATTTCGAGAACATTCGTGAGAAGTAAGGCTTTGTGGTTTAAGTGTTGTAGACCAATTTCGCCATTTGAGGTAGCTTATGGCTTAACTCTTTAGACTGGGTTGGGTTGTTAATTTGTTTACCAAAATGTATGACAAGGGTGGGAACTAATCATGATAAATGGCTATCTATGTGTTGTGCATGTGTGGGGGCCTATATGTGATGAAATCATTGAAATTGAGATATTATGTGATATGTATGACCGTATGGGGTCTTATGTGATATTAATAGCTTTGAATAAATGCAATTGATTGTATTGTGTTATTAGAAATTCCTATTATGGTGTCTTTGTCATATTGTGATATATTCATACTTTAAAGACATATGAATCTTGTGGAAAATTCATAAATATTAGAAATAGTGAGTGGATATTGGTTCACATAGTTGTTGAATTGTAACATTCTTGTTAGTTATGGAAATACATCCTATGGATTGGTTTGTGAAAATACACCATGTAGATTAAGTGTGGAAATACTCATTTCGAATGGTTTTGAACATTGCATCATCATTCTTATATCATCATACACATAATTTAACTTGTTTGTTTTATTTTTTTTTATTTACTTATTGTCATGTATGTGTACTTCATTTGTGTCTTATGTTACATATGTTCTTTGGACACACTAAAAATATTAGAAACAATGAAAATACTGGAAATACGAAAAACCTAGAAAATAATAATATTGGTATCAGATATTAGATATTTGGACCTTCTCCAATAGGATTATGTCGGAGAAGACCTGATCACTGTGTGTCAACCTCAAGGTTGTGTGCCAAAATCAAGACAATGTGCCAACATCAAGGTTGTGTGCCAACCTCATGCATCATCATCATCTTCATAATCAGTGTCATCATCTTATATATTGCATTTTCTTTATTGGGTTGATATTGTGATTGAATATACATACTGACTTGTTATATTTCTACTTGCTTTATATCCTGTTATATATACTTGATTATCCTGTATATGCATATTTTTCTTTGTTTATACTACCATGTAATATAATATATGTTGTATTATTGTTGTATTTATTATATTTATATTAGAACTGCTAGAGCAAGAGGTATGGGCTACTGTTGTGGAACATTTTCTAATTGTAGGTGACGTGCCCTTAGTGTGTATTTTTTTAGCCTTATTTTCTACTTTGATCAGTCTCCCTATGATACCTACTGAGTACAAGTGGACCATAATTACACTTACTGTACCCCTTTTGTGCCGATTGTGCCCCACATTGCTTGACTCGAGCGATTGTTCGAGCTTTCAAGGTAGTTGATGATATTCAGGCATCCGTATGTATTCTGCTACTTTTCTTTATAGACTATGTCTATACTTTCATTTTAGAGATATATCTTTCTTGTATTTGGATACCTTATATATTCCATTTGGATTTGAGTTGTATTAAATACGTTCTTATACTGCTGACACCTAGTTTTGGGAATTATGGTTGCGTTATTATGTTTTTTTTTGCATCTATTATACTTGTATGGTTCATCTTTATTCTTGAAGCCTTACCTTGGAGTTTTATTGCCTTTTCTCTCTTTGCGTATTAGTTTTATGTGATAGGCTTACTTGTTAAGGTTCACAGCAACAAGTGCCATCATGACTGACGCCACCAAAACTAGGGCCTTGTCGTAATGGGAATCCCAATTCCAACCAGGACTGGAGAACACCCCCGTTATCCAACCCAACGACCTACGCACATCCTGAGTCGGATGAATTTCGAACATATAACAAGATAACCTTATTGTATAATCCAAGACTCTGGGATAGGTTTATATTCTTGATTACCCAAACGAGTTTAACCATCCGATACCCAACCGATAACCAATACCAACTAATCCATAATCCAAACCACAACCATATGAGTTCTATAATAATCATATAATCTCAAAATAAAAGTTGATGTAACAACCAACAATATAGTCAATTGGTGTAAGACCCAATACCAATAAAAATACAAGGCTAACACAAATACCGACCCCACCCATACCAACCCATAGTATTTCCACAAAAGCCTCTAACCAAAAGAATACCAAAATCTAGTTGGGATATTCCCCTAACCATAGCCAAAACCACTATCCCTAAATAAACCAAATATGAAATAACACCATAAAATGGAGCCTTCTAAAAATATGGAAGCTCACCACTTCATTACAAAAGCAGATCTCGAAGTTCGATCGCTAAGTAGGAGGAGTAGAATGGCTGGTTCCTACATCACGTGGTAATACAGCTGACCGAAGATGGGTTAGCGGGTGAACGCTAGCATGAACTCATAATAAGGATAAAATAATTCCATTTAATAAAACCAAGTAAACCATCCATATGCATACAAACCATAATACATATATATAACCATACCAGGAATAGGAACTATGTTTAGCATGCATTTGAAATCATTTACCTAGGTATGTGTAGATTAGCCATCCTTAACCACCCACTATATATATGGGTCCAGTGTAAACCCATGAACAAGCCCTGATGTGTGTAGCCACACGAACCGGAGATAGCATTAAAGTAGTGGATTCCCAAATACCCTTACCCTCCATGATACATATGTACAGTGTACGTAGAGGATTTTCGTGTACCTTATAGTATCATATAAGGTCACCATGACCTTCCCTCATGTCGACAAACATGAGTTTCCAGTGTTCATTCATTGGACTCCCACCTTCACGATTATCTATCACACCTTACCTTCATTACCTAATTTAAACCATTTACAACCAATAAACCATTGTTATTAATCGAGGCTATAAATAGTGGTATCTTCATACCGACTATAACTTACAAGTATTGACCTTAGCCAAATCGTTTTGAGATCAAGGGATTCCCATGTACCCATAGATCACATTATCCAATTAACTTGGGGTAATCCCATGTACCCCACAAGTGTTCCATTTTTATGATTCCTTGGAGGATTCCATTGTACCACACAAGAATGATTGTCAAACCCAAAATCATTCCATTTTGAACATCCATTAACAAGTTTAAACCATGCATAAGTTCTATTAAAAATCCAACAATGTAGTTAAATATTCTCATAGGCATTTTATCGAACATATTGGGGGAATAGTATTTTCCAAAACCAAAGCCAATTACCAAATAACCATTCCTATGCAACCAATTACTAAAACCACCATTAAAGCATATAAAGTATAATTAAAACATGGTAAAACCATAAACAAGCATTTATTACCAAACCCCCCAAATTATATTTGAAAACCCAAAACCATACACTAATCAAACCATGAATACTTGTATAAAACCATGTCTTTAGTTAGAGCTAACAATGAGGGAAGAGAACATGCCTTAAACCAAGAAGATGATGGAGACAAATCGCCAACACCAGCCTTAAATTAATCCTTACGATGAAACCCTACCTTTCTTTTTCCCAATAACTTAGAGAGGATTAGAGAAAGTTTTTTTGAGTGTTAAAGAATAAAATAATAGGGAAAATAACCTATCAAGTTTGTTAAAACTCATGGGGCATTATTAGGTTAAATGGAAAATGTCCAGATTTCCCTCACTTATACTGCAGGAAAATTCCGTCAGAGAGATACGACTATCCATACCAGTCAAACCCTTTAATATGAGTGGTACCCCCCACTCATACCCAAGGTCATCTCCCTTGGACCCAAAACTGTACAAGGTATGACTTACACTAAACAATGTCGTATCCATTCATATGACTGATACCCATCATCAGTACCTAAGGTAGAAAAGAATCAAAAGAGGATTGAACACTGCCCACCATACAAGTCTATGGTACGAGTTGTACCTTGTCTTACGGTTCATGGTGAGCCAGACATACTCAGATCCAACTTAGTCTACAAAGTCTAAGATTAAGTGAGGGAACCCAACCCAAACGACTCATATCCACCGATACCAACTCATACCAACCAATTTATATCTATTCCCAAAACCAAATTCAACCCACCAACCAACACTGGTAAGCACACGACTAAACCATATCACTCTTATCCTAGTGTGTGAGTATTTTCCCCTAATTGTATCCTATTTAGAGACCAAAAATCTAGGAAATTTTCCAGGGGCCAAAAACCCAGGGTGTTTCAGTCTCCCCTTCTAGGAATATTTGTTCCTGAATGACGGACAAGGTAGGGTAACCACAAGCATGATTCATTTCCATTATCAAATATCAATCCAACCTTTAAATATATTAGAAAATAGAGATGCAAAGATATTAATCTCTCATTTAATAAAGTTTGAAAACAAAAGTATGTTGAAGAACACATGCCTTTTACACAAACTCCAGGAGAAGAAAATAGATGTGGATACTTGGACTTCATATCCTCCGTTGCTTCTCGTGTAGCCTCTTCCACCTTATCATTGCGCTATAGGACCTTAACCGAGGCCATATCCTTGGTTCGTAAATGATGAACCTGCCTATTCAAGATCTCAACTAGGACCTCTTCATAAGATAGAGAATCTGAGATACCCAATCACTAAAAAGAAACCACTGAAGAAGGATCACCAAGACACTACCTAAGCATAGACACTACCTAACCATAAGGAAACTCCAATTCATAAGCTACATTACCAAACCCCTGCAAAATCACATAAGGACCTATAAATTAGGTATTGAGCTTCCTTTTCTTACCAAACTACTTTATTCCCTTCATGGAAGATACCTTTAGGAACATCTTATCCCCAATCACAAACTCCAAGTCTATATACCTTACATTTGTATAGGACTTTTGGAGACTTTGGGTAACCTTAAGCCTATCCCGAATCACCTTCACCTTTACCATAGCCTGATAAACCAAATTCAAACCAAACATATCTACCTCACAAATCTCAAACCAACCAATCAAGGATCTATACCTCCTACCATACAATGCCTCAAAAGTGTCCATATTAATACTAGAATTATAGATATTTTTGTAAGCAATTTGTACCAAAGGTAGATGCTAAACTCAATTGCCACCATAATCAATCACACATGCCCGAAACATATCTTCCAATGTGTAAATAGTCCATTTCACTTGCTCATCCATTTGAGGATGAAAAGAATTACTCAGACTCACCCTAGTACTCAATACCATATGAAAAGAGCACTAGAAGTGAGAAGAAAATTGCTTACATGATCAGAGATAATTGAAATAGTTACCCTATACAACTTTACTATCTCATGAAGATACAACTTTACATAGACCTCCACCGAAAAGTTATTCCTCACTGGAAAGAAGTGATAAAACATTGTTATCATATCCATGATGGCCCAAATTTAATCAAATTACTTATGAGATTAAGGAAAATCGATAATGAAAACCATATTAATTACCTCCCATTTTTATTTGGGCAAATTAATTTCTTGATAAAACCACTGGGCCTTATGTGCTCTACTTTGACTTGTTGGAATACTATGCACTTGGCTACTAAGTCAGCTATATCCCTTTTCATACAATTCCACCAGTATATCTCCTTGATATCATAATACATTTAGTCGAACCGGGATCAACAACATAGCATGATTCATGTGCCTCAACCAAAACCCTTTGTCGCAAACCATCGACACTAGGAACACACAACCTCCCTTGGTACCGTAAAGTACCATTACCACTGATCTTTAATACAATTACCTTTTGCCCACCTACATCACTCTTATTTTTCTTCAATATAGGATATAGAATTTTCTTCTCATTGATATCTGCACCAAGTGATAATCTAACCACTTCTTGAACCATTACCCTACTATCCTTAGAGTCCAAGAGACTAACTCTAAGATTGGACAAGCGATAAATATCCTTCACCAATTTTTGATTTCCTTTCTTCACATGAGGCAAACTTCCCATGGAAAACTTGCTAAGAGAATCAACAACCATGTTAGCTTCACCTGGGTAGTAGTGATGACTCAAATCATAATCCTTGAAAAGTTGTAATACCCCATACTTTTCCTAGCCTAGTTTAGCTTCTAGAATGTCAAGGGTTAGCTTCAAAAATGAATAACTCTTTATTCATATAGAATTTTCAAGATCTAGACCAATTAATGTGTAGATAATTGGCTCATCTTTCCAACAATATTAATTTTACCTCAATCCAATACTCGGTTAAGAAGTTATGGCAATTTTAGTGAAAATAGTAGGGCACCGCGATAAGCACCGCATCATGGTGAAAGAAAAATTTACAAAAGTTTGATTCTAGTGGAGAACAGTGATTATTCTATGTTGCATTGAATCTCCAGTTCCATTTCATCCCATTCCAGTAGCTCACCGCGATTAGCCAGTATTATGCTAAAATTCCCAATTAGACAGACACCGTGTTGCGGTGGAGTGCAAAATTTTGATCGTCTTTTTCCAGTGACGTAATGCAATTTCTCTGCATCATACCAGAGGCAAAAATGACAATTGTCCTTTTTCTAGTAAGACACTGTGATAGCAACGCAGTTCAATGTGAGGCAAAATTGGTATTTCCAGTTCCGAATAAATTTTAAAAGGGTAATTTAGTCTTTTTCCAAGACCCCGAATCATGAATAACAGTGGATTAAACCTATTATAAGCCTATTCTATTCACTTTTCATAAACTTTCCCTCAAAGAAACCCTAGAACATCAAATCTTCATCTTCAAGAAATCCAAATTCCACTATTCTTTTACAAAGATAGCTCAAAATTAAAGTTTCTCAATCCAAGAACTTCAAGAATCTATCTTCAAGAGCACAAGTAGGAACTCAAAGTTCAAGTTTCTTCATCTAATCAACAATTAAGGTATGTAGGGTTTTAAACAAGGATAATCCTTTATCCTTGTGCCCATAATTAGGTTTTGAAGATAATTTTACATGAGTTTTGAATTAGGGTTCATACCCAATATTTTTATTTGCAAGATTATGAGATTTTAAGAGGTTTTGATGTTGAATTAAATGTCTAATTTCATATTTTCATGTGTATTGCAGTAATTTCGAGAATTAGAATTTAATTATCAATATTTTCATTATCAAGCATGAACCTTATGATGATTTGACATAAATTTGATACATGAGTTATTAGCCCTAGTTTTAATGTTGATATTTCAAGAATGACTATGCTTTAAGCATCCCATGACTAGTTATTTTAAGATTTTTAATTAAGATTTGATCTTTTAATCTCAGCTTAGACATGGAATCCACTTTATAGTTTCAGTAACAGATTAAATAAGTAGATATACAATTGATTTTCATTATAAACCATTTATATTAGTTTTAAAAGTAGATTTCCAATAGAATAAGCATACAGATTAAAGGGAGTAGTATTTAGCACCAAATTGGATATGTTCACATACCCCAAAACTACTAGCCAATGTATGTTTAGATTATTAGATTATTCCCATTTCTCTATGGATGACAGATATAGATGTGATCACATTGATTAGGTTATACTCCTTGGCAAGAGTATGACACCTCTCCCCAACGCGAGGTTTTCATATAAGGAAACTAGAAGTTGGACACAACGATAGCTCATATAGTATATGTCAGTTAGAAGAACCTCCCTAACAGTAAAGACTTTCAGAATAGTTTTTAAAAGTATTTCCCTATATCTTATAGATAAGAGTAAAGAATAATAGAAAAACTTTTAGAAACTTGGTGTAACGGCTCACATATTTTATTCAGATACTGCTTTATATGAGGCATTAGTTACAGATGTTAGCTTTTAGATTTCAGATATAAACGTGAGTCCTTTCTATACTTACACAACTTTATTTAAGGATAGAATACAAGTACAGTTTTAAAAAACTAAATGTTATAATTCACTAGATATATGCAACATGTTAGGCTATTCATGATTATGATTTTTAGTTTTCAGATATTCCAGCTTATGTGAGTCATCGACATATAGCATGTCTTTTTTAAAAAATTGATTGTGCATTCACCCCTATATATTTAGTACAATCCAGAAGTATTGATCTATGTATATGTCTATGTGCTACATTGTCTCATAAGGTAGGTTTAGGTGCTCTGTTTTATTAGTGTGAGTGATTATTTCAAGTACCTCCATCTACATCCCAACATTTGGTAAGTCCTCATAGTTTGGGGACTTATTCATTCAATTTTTTAGATTACTAGTATAGATGATTCAGTATTTTCAGACAGTTTGAGTCAGCTGGGGTTTTGTCCTAGTGACTCTCTACCATTAGTAGTAGAGGCTTGTCAAACTTCTAGATATGATTCAGATTTTTAGTATTGATTAGTCAGGATCTTGAGTTTAGTATTTTAGATATTATATTCTGATCATTTCAGCTTAGCTTATACAAAATTTCACCTTTTTACCTTGATTATATATGTATACTTCCCTATTATGAGTTTTAGATTTAGTAGATTGTTTACAAGGTTAGATAAGGATACCCGTAGTCTTGAGCACCGTGTGACGTCTTGGGAACTATTTTTGGGGCGTTTCAAACTTGGTATCAGAGCCTAAGGTTATAAGAGTCCTAGGTAATCAGAAAATCCATGTTAGGTAGAGTCTTGATCATGGTTGTGAAGTGCGCCACATTTATGAGCAAGAGGCTACAAGATATTTTTAGTAAATCATTTCTTTCTTTTATAATTTATTGTGCTTATAGTATATCTATCTGCTTTTAATCATGCTCTTACATGATAGTTGATTATGCCTCCTCATAGAGTTAACTCTCACAAAAATGATAACCAGCCACCCCAGCCCGTTGGCCCTCTAAATAAGAATGTAACCCATGATGAATTTTGAGCTGCCTTTCAGGAGTTAGCCCAGGCTGTGACTGCCAATGTTCAGGGCAACTATCAGACGGCAACCTACTTTAGCAGAATGGAGATTTAGCAGCAGCCAGAATCTAAGACTTTATGAGAATTAATCTGCCAGAGTTCTTCAGGTCAAAAATAGGTAAGGACCCATAGTTTTATTTAGATGAGGTGAAAAAGATCACCCAGATTATGCATGTTTCTGAATAGAAGAGTGTAGATTTGGAATCCTATAGATTGAAGGATGTAACATATGATTGGGTGGTCATGTAAAAGAATGGTCGAGGTGAGAATGCAGCTCATATGAGTTGGCAGGTGTTTTAGGATATGTTTCTAGATAGTTTTTTCCACGTGAAATGAGAGAAACTAAGATGGAAAAGTTTGTGAACCTGAGGCAGGGCTCAATGATAGTGAAGGAGTACTTCCTAAAGTTCATCCAGTTGTCTAAATATGCCCCTGATACGATGGCTGACCCTAGGGTGAGTTTGAGTAAGTTTGTTACTAGAGTATCTAGTTTAGTAGTCAGAGAGCATAGGACTACCATGCTTATTGGGGACATAGATCTTTCTAGGTTGATGATTCATGCTTAATAGATTGAGGTAGAAAAATTGAAAGGAAGAGAGAAGGGAATTAAGAAGTCTAGAACCGGATAGTTTGAGTATGGCCAGACATAGTATGGAGGGGAAAATCATTTGCAGTTTCAGAATCGTTCATCTATGCCAGTGCCATCTTCAGCTAGTTCTCTCGCTCTCAGAGCTAGGCAGAAGCAGTGGGGTAATACTTCTATGTGTATGTCTCAGAATAGAATGAGGGGAAAACCAAGTTATCGTCCATGTGCTAAATTTGGTAAAATTATCCTAGTGGGTGCTTATTAGGATAAAAAGGTTGTTATGGTTGTGGTAAGTTGGGACATGGAATCAAAGAGTGTCTTCATGCTAAGCAGGGAAACAAGGATGTTCATCCTCAGACTAAGGCTGTTAGTGTACTAGCCTCTCTAGGTCACCCAGTCCCTCCTTAGGGAGAATCATTTACTACCGATAGTGGTCAGTGCCAGAATTGGTTTTATGTTTTACCATCCCATCAGGAGCAGGAGGATTCACCATAAGTTTCTACTAGTATGCTTTGGTTCTTTTATCTTGATATTTATATGTTGTTAGACCCCGGGTCCATTCTTTATTTCGTGACTCCATTAGTTGCAGTAGATTTAGAAGTAGGTCCAGAATAGCTTTCTGATCCATTCTTGGTTTCTACCCCAATTGATAATTCAATTGTTGCCAAACAAATTTATAGAAAATGTCCTATCATTGTCCTTCATAAAATCATGTTAGCAGATTTAATAGAGTTAGATATAGTCGACTTTAACCTTATTCTTGGTATGGATTGGCTCTATTCTTTTTATGCATCTATAAATTGATGCATTTGAGTGGTAAAGTTTCAGTTTCTAGATGAGCCAGTCTTTGAGTGGGAAGGTAATTCTGTGTCTCCCAAGAGTCATTTCATATCCTATCTTAGAGACAAAAATTTGATCTAAAAAGGGTGTATCTATCATTTAGTTCAAGTCAAAGACACTAAGTCTGACACTCCAATTGTTCAATTAGTCTGTGTAGTCAATGAGTTTCCTGATATTTTTCCCAAGGATTTTCCACGGGTACCTCCCGATAGGGAAATAAAATTTGGTATTGACCTTCTTCCAGATACTCAGCCTATCTCTATTCATTCATATCATATGGCTCTAACAAAGCTTAAAGAATTAAAAGAGTAGCTTAAAGGTTTCATAAGGCCTAATGTCTCTCCATGGGGCGGTCCCATCCTGTTCGTTCAAAAGAAAGATGCTTCTTTGCGAATGCGCATTGACTATCGTCAGCTGAATAATGTCACAGTAAAAAACAAGTATTATTTTCCTAGGATTCATGACTTATTCGACCAACTCCAAGGTGGAAGTTACTTCAGCAAGATAGATCTTAGATCCGGCTATCATCACCATAGATTAAGGGAATGTGATATTCCAAAGGCAGCGTTCAGAAGACATTATGGTCATTTTGAGTTTCTAGTTATGTCCTTCGGGCTAACAAATGCCCCAGCAGCCTTTATGGACTTGATGAACTGAGTGTTCAAATAGTATTTGGACATGTTTGTCATAGTCTTTATAGATGATATTCTTGTCTATTCTCGTACTAAGGATGATCATGCAAACCACCTTAGATTTGTGTTGCAAACTCTTAGGGATCACCAGTTGTTTGCCAAATTTATCAAACGTGAATTTTGGGTAAGATCAGTATCTTTTCTCGATCTTATTATTTGCAGTGACTGTATTAGAGTTGATCCCCAAAAGAATGAAGCAGCAAGAAACTGGCCTACACCTATTTCTCTACTAGACATTAGAAGTTTCTTGGGTTTAGCTGGCTATTATAGATGTTTTGTTGAGGATTTTTCATTTTTTGCATCTCCTATATCTTGATTGACCCAAAAAAAAGTTAAGTTTCAGTGGTTAGATTCCTGTGAGAAGAGTTTTCAGGAGTTGAAGACACGACTCAATTCAGCCCCAGTTTTAGCACTACCTGAAGGTACAAATTAGTTTGTTGTTTATTGTTATGCTTCTAGAATCGTTCTGGGTTGTGTTTTTATGCAGAGACATTTGGACAACTTAAGCCTCACAAAAAGAACTACCCTACTAATGATCTTGAGTTAGCTGTTGTTGTGTTTGCATTAAAAATCTAGAGGCACTATTTTTATGGGGTGCATGTTGATGTGTTTAAGAATCACAAAAGTTTTCGGTATGTGTTTACTCAAAGGGAGTTGAATCTTCATCAGAGAAGGTGGTTAGATTTGTTGAAGGATTATGACATAAGTGTGTTGTATCATTTGAACAAGGCCAATGTAGTGGTAGACGCCCTTAGTAGATTGTCTATGGGCAGTGTTGCTCATATGGACAATGATAAGAGAGAACTAGTTCGGGAAGTTCATCGGTTAGCTAGATTGGGTGTGAGGTTGGTTGACTCATTTGAAGGGAATGTTTATTTCCAAAATAGTTAAGAATTCTCTATAGTATCTGACGTGAAAGAGAAGCAGGATAAGTATCCTAGTTTGGTCAAACTGAAAGGGTCAGTTAAAAACCAAAAGGTAGAGGTTTCTTCCAACGAGGAAATGGTGTGTTAAGATACCAAATTAGATTATGTGTGCCATATGTTGACGATTTGAGGCAGCGAATTATGGAAAAAGTGCATGTTGCGCGTTACTCCATTCATCCAGGAGCCACCAAGATGTACCGTGATCTATAGGAAGTCTATTAGTGGAGTGGTATGAAGAAAGATATCGTATAATTTGTAACCAAGTTTGTGACTTGTCAATAGGTTAAGTTAGAACAACAGACCCGGTGACACATTACAACAGTTTGGTATTCAAACTTGGAAGTAGGAAGAGGTGAATATGGACTTTGTAACTGGATTAACCCATTCACATTGTCAGCATGACTCAATTTGGGTTATAGTAGATAGATTAACTAACCCATCTTATTTCTTTCCAGTTCACATGCTTTACACAGCCAAAGATTATGCTAAGTTGTATATCAGAGAGTTGGTTAGATTGCATGTAGTTCCCTTTTCCATCATCTCAAATAGGGGTACTCAGTTTACCTCTCAGTTTTAGCCTTTCAGATGGATCTTGGTACCCAAGTTCATCTTAGTTTAGCTTTTTATCTGCAGAAAGATGGTCAGGAAGAGAGGACCATTCAAACCTTAGAGGATATGTTAAGGGCCTATGTTCTTGATTTCAAAGGCAGTTGGGATGACCACTTGCTATTGATCGAGTTTTCCTACAAAAATAGTTACTATTCTAGTATTCAGATGTACCTATTTGAGGATCTTAATGGGTGGAGATGCAGATCACCCATCGGTTGGTTCGAAGTAAGTAAGGATGTTTTTATTGGGCCAGATGTGGTGTTGATTTGAGAGAGACTGAAATCATCTCAGAGTTGTCAGAAATCTTATGCAGACGTAAGAAGAAGAGATCTTGAGTTTGAATCAAATGATCTTGTGTATTTGAAGGTTTAACCCAGAAGGGGTTAAGAGATTTGGCAAAGAGGGGAAGCTTAGTCCCTCATATGTAGGCCCCTAAAGGATTTTGAGTCGTGTGGGGAAAGTAGAGTATGAGCTTGAGCTTCCCGCAGACTTTTCATCAGTTCATCCAGTGTTCCATGTGTCCTTATTGAAGAAGTACATGGACAATTCAGCTTTTGTAGTCCCTCTAGAAATCACATATATTCAGAATAGTCTTTCTTACATAGAACTTCCAATAGAGATTCTTGATCATCAGATCTGTAGACTAAGGAACAAAGAAGTTCCCTTGGTCAAAGTCCTGTGGCAAAATCAGTCTATTGAGGGTGATACTTGGGAAGTAGAAGCAGACATGCGTACCAAGTATCCTCATCTCGTTTCCATGAACTCATATTGAGCCGAAGATAATAGTCCTCCCAAATTCAGTTCTTTTCCAGTCTCAGATTCAGATATATAGTTATTTTTATGTATATTCATGCATTCATAGTTTTATTCAATCGCTCAGTATGTTTTAAATTCAGTCATATAGCTTGTTTCAGTTGTTCATGCCAGCATATAGCTTTAGTGTCTCTGTATCTTCAGTTTAACAAGTCTTATTCAAAGACGAATGTTCCCAAGGAAGAGATAATGTAATACCCTGTACTTTTCCCAGCCTAGTTTAGCTCCTCGAATGTTAAGGGTTAGCTTAAAAAATGAATGACTCTTGATACATGTAGAATTTTCAAGCTCTAGACCCACCAATGTGTAGATAATTGGCTCAGTTTTCCAATGAAAACAATTTTTCCTCAATCAAATACTCCGTTAAGAAGTTATGACGATTTTAGTGAAAACTGTAGGGCACCGCGATAAGCACCGCGTCGCAGTGAAGGATAGATTCACAATTGTCTAATTCCAGTGTAGCACTACAATTAAATTGGGTCACGGTGAAGCTCCAGTTCCCATTCATCCCATTTCAGTAGCTCACCGCGATTAGCCTGTATTGCATCAAAATTGCCAATTGGACAAACACCACATCGCGATGGAGTGCAAAATGGCACTTGTCCTTTTCAGTGATGCAACGCGATTTCACCGCATTGCGCCAGAGGACAAAATAGAAATTGTCTTTTTCCAGTAAGCCACTGAGATAGCGGCGCATCGCTGAGGGAGGCAAAATTGGGATTTATAGTTCAGAGTAAAATTTTAAAAGGGTAATTTAGTCTTACCCCCCCCCCCCCCAAATCATGAATAATAGAGGATTAAACCTATTTTAAGCCTATTATGCTCACTTTTCATCAACTTTCTCTCAAAGAAACCCCAGAACATCAAATCTTCATCTCCAAGAAATCCAAATTCCACCATTCTTTTTTCAAGATTGCTCAAAAGTAAAGATTCCCATTCCAAGAACTTCAAGAATCTATGTTCAAGAGAACAACTAGGAACTCAATGTTCAAGTTTCTTCATATAATCATCAATTAAGTTATGTGGGGTTTTAAACAAGGATAATCATTCAATCCTTATGCCCTAAATTAGGTTTTGGAGATAATTTTACATGAGCTTACATGAGTTTTGAATAAGGGTTCATACCCAGTATTGTTATTTGCAAGATTAAGAGATTTTGAGATATTTAGATGTTGAATTGCATGTCTACTTTCATATATTCATGAGTATTGCAGTAATTTCTAGATTTAGAATTGAATTATCAATATTTTCATTTTCAAGCATGAACCTTATGATGATTTGACATGAATTTGATGCATAGGTTATTAGCCCTAGATTGAATGTTGATATTTCAAGAATGACTATGCTTTAGGCATCCCATGACAAGTTATTTTCAGATTTTTAATAAAGATTTCATCTTTTAGTCTCAGCTTAGACATGGAACCACTTTATAGTTTCAGTTACAGTTTAAATAAACAGATATACAGTTGGTTTTCAGTAAAAACCATTTATACTAGATTTAAAAGTGGATTTCCAATAGAATAAGCATACAGATTAAAGGGAGTAGTATTTATCACCGAGTTGGGTATGTTCATAATCCCCAGAAATACGAGCCAACATAGGTTCGGATTATCAAATTATTCCCATTTCTATATAGATGATAGATACAGATGAGATCACATAGATTAGGTTATAATCCTTGGAAAAGAGTATGATACCTCTCCCTAATATGAGGTTTTCCCATAAGGGAACTAGATGTTAGACACTATGATAGCTCACATATTGTATGTCAGTTAGAAGAACCTCTCTAATAATAAAGACTTTCAGATTAGCTTTTAAAAAAAAATTCCCTACAACTTACAGAAAAGAGTAAAGAATAACAGAAAAGCTTTTAGAAACTGAGTGTAAAGTCTCACAAATTTTATTCAGATACTGCTTTATATGAGGCATTAGTTACAGATATCAACTCTTAGATTTCAGATATAAAAGTGAGTCCTTTTTACATGTAGACGGTATAATTTAAGATAGAATACAAGTATAGTTTTTAGAAACTAAATGTTATGGCTCACTAGATCTATGCAACATGTTTTCCTATTCATGATTATGATTTTCAATTTTCAGATATTCCAGCTTATGTGAGTCATCTACATTTAGCATGCATTCTTTTACAAAATTATAATAATATTTAGATATTGATTTACTTGTGCATTCACCCCCATATACTCAGTATAATCCACATATACGTTTATGTGCTACATTGTCTCATAATTTAGGTTTAGGTGCTCAGTTTCTGCAGCTTGAGTGATTTTGAGCATCTCCATCTACATCCCGACAGTTGGTGAGTCCTCATAGTTCGGAGACTTTGTCATTCAGTTTTCAGCTTATTAGTATAGATGATTCAATATTTTCAAACAGTTCGAGTCAGTTGGGGGTTTGTCCGAGTGACTCTCTAGCATTAGTAGTAGAGACTTGTCAGACTGTTAGATATGATTCCGATATTCATTATTGATTTGTCAAACTCTTGAGTTTAGTATTTTCAGATAATATATTCAGACCGTTTCATCTTAGCTCATATAGAATTCTGTCTCTGTAGCTTTATTATATATTTATACTTCTATATTATGAGTTTCGGATTTAGTAGATGGTTTACAGGGTTAGGTTAAGGATAATTGTAGTCTTGTGCACCGTGTGACATCATGGGACCCATTTTCAGGGCGTTACAAAGGTGCCAACCATCTCCTATACTTGAGATTTGGCTCCTTCTATGTGAAAACATTTTCAGACTCTTATGATTAGAAAAGATGTCCGCTTTCACTCCATACAAATAATGCCACCAAATTTTCTAAGTAAAAACCACCGCCAACAGCTCTAAATCATTAGTAGGATAATTCTTTTCATTCACCTTCAACTTCTTGGAAGAATAGGTAATCACCTTCCCATTCTACATCAAAACATAGCCAAGTCCCACCTGAGATGCATCACAATAAACTACAAATCCCTTATTACTTCTGGAAATGTCGATACCGGAGCCAAAGTTAGCTTATACTTAAGGTTCTCAAAACTTCCTTCAAATGCTTCTGACCAAGAAAACCTTACCTTATTCTGAGTCAATTTGGTCAATGAAGCAGCTATAGAAGAAAAACCCTTCACAAACCTTCTATAATACCCAGCCAAACCTAAAAAGCTGTGAATGTAAGTTGGAGTCGTGGGTCTAGGCTACCTTTTAACCACCATAACCTTTTATGAATCCACCATGATCCCCTTACTAGAAATAATATGACCAAGAAAAGTTACAACGTTCAACCAAAACTCGTACTTGAAGAACATAACATACAAATGTTATTCTTTCAAGGTCTGCAACACAACATGGAGGTAATTGGCATGATCCAGCTCACTTTTAGAATACACAAACATGTATTCAATAAACATAATTACAAATAAATCTAAGAACTTCCTGAAAACCCAGTTCATCAAATCCATAAATGTTGTTGGGGAATTAGTCAAGCCAAATGATATAACCAAGAACTCAAAGTGCCCATACCGAGTATGAAAACTTGTCTTAGGTTTATTCTCCTCCCTAATGTTAAGTTGATGATACCGAGTTCGAAGATCCATCTTAGAAAATAACTTGGTACCTTGCAACTGATCAAACAAGTCATCTATCCTTGGAAGAGGATACTTGTTCTTTATTGTTACCTTATTCAATTGTCGATAGTCAATACACATCTAAAGGGAACCGTCTTTCTTATGCACGAACAATACCAGTGCACTCTAAGGGGATACACTATGATGAATAAACCCCTTATACAAAAGATCCTTAAGTTGATACTTGAGTTCCCTTATCTTACCTTGAGCCATTCTATATGGAGGAATAAATATTGGGCGAGTGTCCAGAACTAGAGCAATAAAAAACTCAATCTCCTTATCCGGAGGAACACCAGGAACATTATCCAAAAAGACCTTAGGAAACTTATTTACCACCGAAACTGAGTGAAAAGGAGGACCCTACGAGTTAGAATCTTTAACTCAAATCAAGTGATAGAGACACACTTTGGAGATTAATCTCTGAGCTCTAAGATAAGAAACAAACCTCCCCGTAGGAGATAGGGAACCACCCTTCCACTCTATAACCTATTCACTAGGGAACCTAAAGACAACCATACGGGTCTGAAAATCTTGGGATGCATAAAAAGAGTGTAACCAATCCATCCCTAGAATAACATTAAAATCCACCATATCAATATCCAACAAATCTGCTAAGGATATTTTCCTACCAACAGATACCACACCCCCTCTATAGACTCTTTTAGCAATAACCGAGTCACCTACTGGGTAAAAATAGAAAAAGGATTTGAAACAACCTCAAGATCAAAAACAAAACATGCAGCCACATATGGGGTCACATAGAAAAAAGTGGACCCAATATCAAACAGATAATACACGTCATGAGAAAAGAGTTGTAACATACCAGTAGTGAAATCAGGCGATGACTTAAAATCCTTCTGAGATACTAGAGCATACAACCTACTTCAGCCAGCACCAATACTAGAAATAGGAGCAGACGCTGAAGCCACTCCACTAGGCACAAGAACAGAAGATGAAGCAACTAGTGCTTTAATCGCTCCTGAAGCATCCTTACCAACTGGATAGTTTATGGCCTTGTTAACCATATTTGAAACACATTTTCCTTTCTTCATCATAAAATCCTTGATGAAAACGACTACAGAACTGGCAAAGAGGACACAAAGAAGTTGATTGCACCCCGCTCACCTGAGATTGGGCACCTTGCACCCAGAAATTATCACCACCTTAGTGACACCTATAAACCGAATACTTTGATTAAGGAGCGCTAGCGGTGGAGAAGGAACCAAAACTCCCCCACTTCTTCCTCAGCCATTTACAACTATCCCAACGACCCTGTTGCTGAGTACTCCCTGCTCAGGGAACCTTCTTTTTTTACCTTACCTTTCCCAAAACTCTTCTTGTTACCTCTTTTTATCCTCTACTTGTTGCTTGTGGATAACCAACCTCAAAATATCCATATCCTTAATAAGCTAAGCAGTTTTGCTTTCAAGAACCAAATCCTGAGATAGCCTAGAAGTGAACTTTCTCATCCTTGCTCTTATATCTGACACCAAGTCTAAAGTATACCTTGACAGCTGATAGAACTTCAAGGCATATTTCTTGACAAACATTCTTCCTTTCTTAAGATTCAGAAATTTTTCCATATTTGATTCCCTCTGGTCCTGAGGAAAGAAGCAATCTAGAAAAGTATTAGAAAAGGCCTCCCATAAGGATAACTCCTCAACATTGGCATTATCCCTATCCCATTTCTCATACCACTGGCATGCAATATCCTTGAGATGATAAGCTTCAAAGTTTACCCCTACCACATTCGTGGCCTGCATCACCCTAAATATTTACTCCATTTGATCCAAGAACGCCTGAGGATCCTCTTTCACCTTTACTCTAGTAAAAGTAGAAGGATTCATCTTCATAAATTTTATAGCCCTTATGTGATTCATAGATAAAATATACCGAATGTATCCCGCTCAGCCTGAGTAGCAACCAACTGAGCAAAAGCATAAATTGATTGGTAAAATTTAGCATTAGTTACCTCACCTTTAGGAGAAATAGTAGTAATCAGGGGAACTCTAGAACAATCTGGGATAGGACCTTGAGATCGAGTCTGGACACCAGGTGTAGGGCATACCCCATCAACATCATCCCCAGATGGGTAAAAAGAATTTCTTTGTATTATTTATCATCGATGCATGATCTAAAAAACAAATAAAAATGGATTAGAGGAAATTCCAGGACTTAGACTCCAAGCTTAAAAATAGAATACCAAGAAAGTGAAACATTCCTAAATTCTTTATAGCCTCTCGCTTATGAGTGTGGTGTGCTACACACCCCTAAAAGAGACTATACTAGAAACAGCCTTGTGAAGTCCTAATTAACCATGAACCTAAAGCTCTGACACCAACTTGACACGACCCAAACCAAGGCATTTTTATGGGGCCTTATTAGGTTAAGTGGGAAAATGTACAAATTTCCCTCACTTAAACTGGATGAAAATCTAGTTAGCGGGATACAACTATCCATACCAGTCGTACTCTCCAATATGAGTGGTACCTCTCACTCATACCCAAGGCTATCTCCCTTGTACCTAACACTGTCCAAGGTATGACTCACCCTAAACCATGTTGTATCCATGCATATGACAAGTACCTATGATTTATACCCCTAGAAGAATAAAATAAAAAGGGGATTGAACACTGCCCACCATATGAGTCCATTATTGGACTCATACCCTGTCTTACGGATCATAGAGAACAACTCTTACTAAAATCTAACTTATTCTATGAAGTCTAAGATTAAATAAAAGAATGACCCAAACTAAATTACTCATGTCCACCGATAAGACTCATACCACATAAGTCGTATCTATTCTCAAAACCAAATCCAACCCACCAACCAACACTGAACAACATATGACTAACCCATACTGCTCGTATCCTAGTGTACGAGTTATTTCCCTTTGTCGTATCCTTTCCAAAGACCAGAAATCCATGAAATTTTGTAAGGGTTAGAAACCTAGGGTGTTTCAATGACCTATAGATTTTGGGTTGTGATAAGTTCTTACATTACCTACAATTTGAGATATTTTTCTTGAAATTAGTAAGGGTAACTTCTCAGATGTAGACCCTTTAGTTCCCCAAAGATGGATTGGGATCAATTTGCCAAGTCCTTTTTAGATTTGCTTATGCCCTACAATTTGAAGAATCAAATAAAATATAAGTTTAATCACTTGTAATAGGGCTCTATGATTATCGTCGAGTATAAGGCATATTTACATGAACTGTCTAAATATTATTTTACTAGTATTACAACCAAGTTTGAGAAAATTTAGAAGTTCATAAAGAGATTGAATGTTTATTTTCAATTGGCTACTGCCTATATGGTAGTGTCAAGGACGTCATTTTAAAGTATAGTGGATCATATGAAGCTTACCTAATCTATCCTCTGAGCTTCTTAGAGAGGTGTCAATAGGGTACCCTCAAAGAGAGCTCATTGGTCACACCCCTCGAGGTAGATATTTTAGATGTTCCGATCGGTACCATGGTAGATAGGTTCAAGTAGCTTGTTAGGGTTCAAGTAGCGGTCCTCTAGTTTAGTGACTTTTAGTATTCGAGCATTGTCTAATGATTGTCATTAGATTAATGATAACTCCTCCTAGCATTGTCCATGGATTGACCGCATCATGTATTTTGACTGCCTCTATATTGATAATGATAGGTGACTCTCAGGGTGGTAGACGTACTACTAGTGGTGCATGGGGTAGAGGTGCTAGCACCTGTGGTGGGGTTTGAGGTATTGCTCAGTCTGATAGAGGACCTGGAAAGTGCTATGCTATATATGCCAAATTGAATACAAAGGCTTGTGATATTATTATCACAAGGTATTATCCCCATTTATTTTGAATCTACATTAGTATTATTTGATCTGGGATTAAATTTCTCCTATGTATCTACATACTTTGCTTCGTGTTTTGATTGGACTTGTGAGACTTATGCCATACCTATTTGTGTATCTACCCTTGTTGGAGATGTTTTAGTAGTAGATCAAGTGTATCAATCTTGTTTTATAACCTTTTTTGAGCATAAGACTTGGGTAGATCTGATCATCTTAGATATGGTAGATTTTGATATCATCTTGGATATGGATAGGTTAGCTCCTTATTATGTTATTCTAGACTGTTATGCTAAAACTGACTTTGGCTCCTCCTGGTGGTCCAAGGATAGCTTGTAAGGGTGTCTTCATTTGGTTCCAAAGAAATTTATATCCTTTCTGCATGTTTGTCACTTGGTTGAGAGGGTATGTTTGTCATATTTGGTGCATATTCATGATACTAGTGTTTCTTTACCTCCTCCTTTGAATTTTGTCCATATAGTTTGTAAGTTTATGTTTTTCCATGGATTTTTCTTGTGTATTTCCAGATCATGATATTGTCACTTCTATTGATATTGCGTCAGGCAACAAGGCTATCTCTATTCTCTTTATAGGATGGCCCCAATAGATTTGAAGGATTTAAAGGACTAGTTGTAGGAGTTGTTAGCTAAGGGATTTAGCTTAGCTAGTGTATCACCTTGGGGTGCGCTTGTCTTTTTTGTGAAGAAAAAGGATTGTTCTATGCCCATCTATATTTTTTATCGATAGTTGAACAAGGTGAAGGTTATGAATAAGTATCCTCTTGCTCTTATTGATGATTTTTTCCTATAGCTTCAGAGTGATTCGGTGTTTTCAATGATTAATTTGAAGTCCGGGTATCACGAGTTGAGGATTAGAGCTTTGAATTTTTTAAAGATAGTTTTGCAGTCTTTATACGATTATTATGAGTTCTTGGTCAAGTCTTTTATGTTTACTGATGTTTCCCAAATTACACCTCGCAATAAAGTATAAAGTGGTCATCGAATAAATATAGAACCCAACTAGGTTGGGGTAGATCCCATGAGGAATATGGTTAGGACCTAGGTCAATGAGGTTATTTAAAATATTATTTAATAATTTCAAACATAGGAGATTAAAAAGAACAAGTTGATAGTTTCTAAATTGGAGAAACAATATCAATATATGTGGAGAAAATCAATGAGAATGATTAACTAGGACTGTGTTCCCCATGACATCCTAATCTGGAGACTTAGCATTTTTCGTCAATCTCTGTCAGTGTCTTGTATGAGGAATCTAACTAGTTATGTATCACAAACCATCTTTTGAATACCTTTGGTGAATTTCACTCATCACTTTTTGAGTTTCAATGTGTCATGTTACTAACCCTTGTCTTGTATCCCAGATTAAATATCTCATTTTGGTTCTCAAGTTAATTAGATGAGGATTGATAGCATTAAGTTACTATTGCGATCTTTTTTCCTAATCTCAACCTATTTTGGGGAGTTAGTATTGAATACAGGCAGGCTCTTAGCATCTGCAGCAGTTAAGAAAGCAATCAAACTGAAGAAAATCAGAATGCAGGCAAGAGCATCAATCAATCAAGGCTTAGCACTTCATCTGCTTTGTTAATTCATCATGATTACCACAATCTTAGTTGTGGGATTTAGCAACTCATGACTTGAAAATCACAATTATAAATCATAGACAAAATTGTAATTATGAACTTAAAAATTAAGTAGGGTAAATCCGGAATCTTAAATTTTGATAGAAAAATAAATAAAAATGGAGAAGGAAAGAATAAACCCAATTTTCTTTGGCCTCCACGGCGGCTCCAAGCTTTCTCTAATAAAAAGTTTACAAGTCACCTCTCAAAAAGTTGCCAAAAAATTAAACAAAATCTATTTTTGTATAATATTTAAAGGTGTATGAAAACCCCCAAGTTAAATAACTATATCCAGAACAGACTAGGAAATAAAAACCCAGTCCAAATTCGATGGGATTACACCATTTCCATTGGCCGCTAACTTTTTCTTTCCGGAAGCCTTTCCAGCTGCCACGTGTTCTCTATTTCAATTCTAACATTAAGGGTGTAGAAATTGATTATAATATTAAATTTAATCCATTAAGCTATCTACTTAATTCTCTTATATAATTTCTCAATTTTAATTTCATTTTGCTCCAAATTTCATCTTCATACAAATTATGTCCTACAAATAAAAATATAATGTTAAGAATAATCCATAAATTCAATGCTCAAAAAGGATAAATAAAAGTACTAAATATGAGGTAAATAATAACTAAATATATCATTTTTGCCTCATATCAACACCCCACACTTATAATTTTGTTCATCCTCGAGCAAACATTCAAGCTCATCTTAATTATTCAAATTGAAGAACTTAACCACTTTTGTTGATACAAACAATTAGACTATATAGCAATTCACAACATCAAGTTCACTTTTGGATCATTATGAAACATGTATAAACAAACAATAATACACTAACCTCCTAACCTTAAAGATAGACTCTAACATATTAAATTTAAGTTTGATTACCTATCGTTATCAAAGAAAGTTAATAGTGTCACCTATATATTATGAAACAAGTGCCCTCTCAAGAAGAAATAGTCAACACACTCAATTTAAAAGATTGAATATAATTTAAGGACTTAGAATCAAAGAACAACTCTCACACTCACAAAAAAACCATATATAGGCACAAAGAACCATAAGCTTTCTCATTATGTACATCTCCTCTAATTATTTATGCTCTATAGAATCAAATAGTACTTTACTGGGTTGTAATATTGGATAGGAGACGGGTACAAAAATAATATAATAGTTATTTACACTTCCCTAAGTACTTTGCATTTATTAAATTTTTAACACCCATTATTTTATTCACCTTATTTTTTTAGCCCTCTCTTCATCAATTACTTTCACTAGTATTTCTCATTAAATCAAGAATGCCTCAATCAATTTATTCCTCAAGTGTGTTTTCATTTTCATTTCAAGTCACATAGTTTCAAAGAAGGTCTTTTCATCACTTTGTAGCTATCATTGGTCACCTTTTACACTCAATATCAACTTTCTCAGATTTACCAACTTTTAACATATTCTATGCTATAGTGCTCAAGGAAGTAGGGTGCAAAAATTAGGAATTCAAAAAAAATGGATTAACATAAAAATACGGCTACAAAAATATAGGTTACATGCTCAAAGGAGCTAACTAGTGATATAATATCTGAAAAGGGTAAAATTTACATGAGGTATCAAAGAAAGCCTATTATCATATCTTAAGAAAAGAAACACTTTTTAGTTGCCTACAATAACATGCATGACACGTTCTAGACTAATATGCAAAACATGAAATATATACCAAAAAGTCCTCACCACACATGACACAAGTACCAATAAAGGCGGATCAATTGAACTTCTAAGGCAAATAGGATCATAACAAACTACAAAAATAAGAATAAGTTATATACAGAGTAACTTCCACATGCCTAGGTGTCAAAAAGTCTATTAGTCTATTTTATACTAAAGCATTCATGGAAAAGTACTACTCAAAATTAAGTGTAAATTACTAGTATCAATAAAAAAAAATACTCCAACAAATAAAAAAATAAAAGAAGGAAAAAATTACTTCCTAAAAAAAATAATATGGTTTAAAGTTCCCGTCTCTCAGAAAAGAATCGAAAAGAAAAATCATGGGGTGGGCAAAATATGCTCTACTAAAGATATAATAAACTACAAACAAAAATAATTTTAATCTAAAGAATAAAAGTAAATCTTTTGTATTTTTTAGATGTCAAATTTTTTATTTCTTTTCAACTAAAAATAAAAAATAAAAAATAAAATAAAATATATAGCATATTTTACCTTTAACAAATACTCGAAGATATCCCACCCCACTCTTAAAATAATGCATTTCCCCCAAAGCAATAAAAAAATAAAATGAGGGTTAAAGATCCTTCCTGAGACCCTCTAGGGCCTAGCTAGTAGCATGTTTCATCAATTATCATCAAGGATCGCGCGCATCCCACACTTAAGTTCAAACATGCTTCTTTGATTTAAATTTTGGTACTCAGACTTTTTCTAAATATGCAAAAAGAAATCAAAAATAAAATAAACAACAAAACAAAAAAATAGTGTGATCTAATATAAATAAAAAATAAGAAGTCAAACTACTAGATGGATTGCCTTTCTCTTTTTTTTTTCCACTTTGAACTTATAAATTGCATTCCTATTTTTTTTTTCTACTATACTCAAGGGGAGATGGTATAAAAAAAAAGAACCAAGAAATAGATGTGGCATGTTGCAATTCTTGGTCCTTAAGTGAGGAATATAATTTTTTAATGTTGGCACAACAAATTCAAGAATATACACATATTTTTCCTCTTCTTTACAGTCTTTTATAGACTCGGATGGATTGATTAATAACTTACTATCCAAAAAAAATATGGAAAATAATTAGAATCAAGTTGAATATGTCCCAACTCGTGAATTATATTATTATTTATATTTTCACAAAACTCTAGTGTACTCTTCTCAATAGTAACAACATCTTAAATGTATGATCAAGTATTTGATTCTCTAATTTTACATCCTCAATTTATCTTAAACGAATTTCTTTAGTCTCACACAACTCATAAATAAATCATTGGATGTTACACGTATCAACCTTTGCATTCAAATCTCTTTTTAAGTTGTGAATATCCAAGTCAAACATATAAAACTTTTGAATGAACTCATGTTTTTCTTTTATGAGGAGTTTCAATGTATCTATCATGCTCTCATTGTGAAACCACAATATATCTATCATACTCCTATTGTAATGCACAATATATAAAGGATAATGATCAATAAAAAAAGTCCTCATCACTCCAGACTTTCTCTTGTAAAGATGTAACAAAATATTAAAAATTAAAAAGAATATAAAATAAAATGAAAAACAAAAAAAATTATAAGAGAAATTAAATTAATAATCAAATAAACACAATAGATTTATCCTAAACCATATTCTTTGGCAACGGTGTCAAAATTTTATATTGCCAAAATTACACCTCGTAATAAAGTATAAAGAGGTTATCAAACATATATAGAACCCAACTAGATTTGGTCGATCCTACGAGAAATATGGTTAGGTCCTAGGTCAATGAGATTATTTAAACTATTAATTAATTATATTCAAAAGAAGGGATTAAAAAGAACAAGTCGACAATTTATAAATTCAAGTAACAAGTAAGCAAATATGAGTTTACATTGAGAAAATCAATAAGAATGATTAACTATGACCGTGTTCCCCATGAATTCCTAACTATGCAAACTTATTGTGCTTAGTCAAACTCTCTCAATGCCTTGCATGCAAATCTAAAAAGTTATTTATCACCACTCATCATTTCAACGCCTTTGGTGAATTTAACTAATCACTTTTTAAGTCTCAGAGTGTCACATTACTAACTCTTGTCCTGGATCCCAGATTAACTTTCACCTCTTGGGTGTCAAGTTAATTAGATGAGTGTTGATACCCTTATATTATTGTTGTGCTCTTTTTTTCCTAATCTAGACATCTCTTTTGGAGTTAGCTTCAAATACTGACAGGTTCTTAATGTCTGCAGTCATTAAGAAAGCAATCAAACTAAAGAAAATCACATTACATGCAATAACATCAATCAAGAAAGACATAGTACTTCCTCTACTTTGTTAATTCATCATGGTTCCTACAATCCTAGTTGTGGGATTTAGCAACTCATGGCTTGAAATCACAATTAGAAATCATAGATAAAATAATAATTATGAACTTATAAATTGAGTAGAGTAAATCTGGAATATTAAATCTTAAAAAATAGAGAAAAAGGAATAAACCAATTTTTTCCAGCCTCCACGGTGGCTGCATGATACAAGATTGACAAGGGGAGCACGAAACAACCACCAAATCAGTCCACTAATCTTAAGGATTCGAGGACCAAGATGGAGACCTCACTCGGATTCGCTACCAACAACAAGAATACAAGATACAAGAGTATATTTTAACACCAAAACAGTACCAAAACGTGATGAACAAGATGAACAACAATAATACAAGTTTCGGATTCAACGAAGACCCCAAAACAGTCCACTACACAACACATACACGATTTGCAAGAAAATAAAGATAGATAGTGAGACCAAGATTATTACAAGATTAAGAACCAAGTGTATTTCAACACTAACCCCTAATGATTGTAACAATCAAAACCACACTCTTACGGTGACCACCAAGGGAATGAACTCGCCTCAAGATCTACCGTTTCCAAGCAAAGATCAATATTGGGTTTTCCAAGCCCTATGCTAAGGGTGACTTTTCCAAGTCCTACAACTAATGGTGTTACACTCTCAAAGAGAGAGACAAATATGTCTTTCAATTCTTCATCCTTCCAAAAACTAATGAAAATAAGACTAAGGGGGCCTATTTATAATACATTGCAAATGAAGATAACAAGACCACTTTGCCCTTAATGAGAGGGGCGGCCATGGTGTGTAAATACACCATGTGTAATGTCCAAAATACCCTTAATTAAGGTCCAAAACCGTGAGTCCTCAACCTTAAATTCTCCAAGCAATCTTCCACACGCGAGATTGCTTTAAGTTATGCTCAAAACGGGTCCTCCATGCATGTTCTTGTTTTCTCGAGGTGACCAAGTCTTGAGTCTCTATGTGTTGGCCTCCAAAAATGTCATCAAAAGATAAGATGGCTATTTGTCCCGTATCATCCTCCCCTTCTTGAAAAGGATTCGACCTCGAATCCAAACCTTGCAAAAAACCGAGAAGAGGACCAACAAATGCAAACTCCTCATGGCATGAGGGTTAGGGTTAGCATAACAAATCATCTCAACATGCCAAGGTTGCACATATTTGCAATATAACCAAGAATCCTTTGAAAGGAATATTAAAAACTTAATAAAAGATGTACAAAGGATTTGGTTATAGGATACATCAAGAGTGCCACTTTGCTTGTCATGTAGACCAAGCAGCAAGTTTGGTGCACCAACATCACCATTCCTAAATTTGGCACCGGGGTCAAATGGGAAAAGTGGCCATAGACATGGGTCTCGACAACACTTCCCTTTCCCGAGATCTACACCTAAACTAAATGACATACTCTCTACAATAACATACATATCATCCAACTCAAATAGAGAGTAGAGAAAGGTGTCACTCAAATCGACTTCTACTAAGGTGCTCTCATGTGTGTACTCACTACTAGTTTCCCAATAATCACCATGAGTACTCTCAACAATGAAATCACACAAAGTAGAAGAAGAAGTAGCTTCCGCAACTACACATTCCTTACCCTTAAGAGTACTCTCATCTTCCAAGAAGAGATTTCCCTCTTTAGGAGGAATGTTGTCACACCATAGTGGGTTAGCATATAGGCTATAGCTTCCAAGGCAAGCTATACCGTCATTTTCACCACTAGGTTCATTAGGAGTGTTTAAATCATCTTCAAACAAGACATTATTCCTAAAAAGAGTGTGATCTACCTCACGGACAGATTTGGAACAAGAAAGTTCCTCACTCTCTAAATGATCAATATCAAGTTTCAAGGATGTTTCAAACACAATATTACCCCAAGAAGAGCTCTCGGGTTCATTCTCACTTTGTTGACCAACATTTTCAAATATTTCACTCACTTGAGTCCTATTAAGCACATCACACACATACTCAAGTGGTGGGTAATTTTCACACATAAGTTGATCAACACAAATTTCAGAAGATAACGTACTTTCATTCAACATAATGGTTTCAACACTAGGTGGACATAAATCGATCTTACAAGAAGAGTCTATTCGGTCATCAATAGGATCAACTAGTGTATCCACACTCACAACATGTACATCATCATCCAGTGGCAAAGAAACAATACACTCACATATAGGCAAGCTACAACTCACACTCAATGGGCTACTAACCGCACAATTATCATTCACATGTACAAAAGTGTAAGAGTTTGCCATTTTACCTTGAAGTCCTTGAGTAGATTCTTCTTTGTCATGGTGTGAAGGTCCTCCAAAGGTTTGGGCAGCAACTTCCCTTTGGCATTGCTCTTCTTCGCTTGCCATGTTGGTACCTACACAAATGTCCTTAGAAATAGAAGGACAACAAATGTTAGTATAGTTTGGTGGTAATCCCCTCACTTCGCTCAACACAACCTCTCCTTTTTCCACTCTCGGATTACCACCTTTCACTCCCTTACTCCTCTCAATCTTTTGTCTCTCATAATAAGTTGAATTGGAGTAGGTAGGAACTTCTTTTTGCGGCCCGGGCAGAATGTACGTCTCAAGGCAATTTCCCCATCGGTCTCTTATAATATTAGGCCAATTTTGCATATTTGGAACTTTATGTTGTGCAAACCAATCGGCGCCCAAGCTCACATAACCATAGGTTATGGGAAAAACATCACACCACACCTCCTCATGGTAATTAAATTGGGAGAAGACAACTTTTACCCTCTCGGTAACCTTAAACCCGTCCAAGAAGTATGGAACAAGTAAAGGCTCGCAAAATAACCCCAAGTAATCAACCATGGATGGAACAATGTAGTTTCTATAGTACCTATCATTTAACACAACGAGGCAGCCCGGTATCCCACAAATGGTCACCTTTCCGGAGTGTACACTCCTTCTCGGATCAACATTGTAAAGCACATGAGTACCCCTCGGTTTTGGAGATGCATACTCTCTTCTTCTCATTGGAAAACCTACACTATTGCTAGTATAACCATTCACACTATATCGACCTTGATAAGAAGTACTCAAGGTGGAGAATATGAATCTTCACACTCCTCACGTGTACTCTCATCATAGCTCTCATAAGGTTTGCGAACGAAAGGGTTATACCTAACACCAAATCTAGGTTCGGAGTGGGGAGTGCGAGACTCCTCACATGTCCCAACTTCATCATAAGATCCATCACGAGGTCCTACATCATCTCCAAAGTCACCATAAGCACTAGGCACTTCATTCACCTCATTTTCTCCCTCAAAACAGTAACTTTCAAATCTGCCTATGTTTTGATCATGACTATTTTCATAGCCTCCGCAATCTCCCTCAACTTCGTAGCCATAAAAACCCTCACTACAATCATAGTCTCCCATATTGTAGTCACAATAATCCCCGGCTATCGAAGTCATGTTCCCCTTATATCACCCTTTAAACCTACAAAATGAACAAACAAGATTAGTAGTAAAGCTCCTCAACAACACTCGATACACTCACCTTTGTGATTCTCACAATTGGAGCGGCGAATATTGAAAGTTGCTTATACTCCGGTAGTCAATAGGATGTCAATTCTACTTGGCGGCCGGAATATATTCTTGTTTGATCGACTCAAGACACAACACAAAATCTACTTACGAACTTAAAACAAAGAAGTTACTACGAGTTAAAAAATGAGAAAAGCACACAAACAACGAAGACACGAAGAAACGGATTCAATAATTAATCTACAACTAAGTAGGTGATTACTAGTTGTTAATTAATTCTAGAATCAAGACATGAAACTAATGAAACAATAAGATGAAACTAAGAATCTAAAATTTTGAGCTCGGAAATATTGCGTGAACAGTAGCAGTGATGAAATGGCAGTCACGTATTGGTTTCGGTCCCACACAACTTTTGTTGTCCAACTTCAAGTCTTGGTCAATTTTTAATTTGGACTTTGGTGGAATTATTTTAAGGAGGGAAATTCAAACAAGTCTTGGAGCCCTTTTCAATTTCAAGTTTTCAAGACTTGACTTTATTGTACTTCTCCTTAAAACATGGATCCGTAAATCATGGAAAAGTGTTGGAAAGTGGTTGAGACTTGATTGATAGGTCTTTGTTGGTTGTAGTGTCTTTCAAGACTAACACATAATACACCCTTTTCCTTCAACTTTTTAGATTTAACATTCACTTTTATCTTCAACAATATATGAAGGCGGTGATGAACATCAAGAACAACAACAACAACACCAAGAACTACAACAATAATCTCCAAGAACACCAACAATTTTCACACGGCCACTCCCAAATTCCACAATAACAATATCTCCAACACTTGGCCAAGACAACTACACCTTTAACAAAATGGTTCTCGATCCACCAATTAACAACAATATCACGTGGCCAAGATTATAACAACAACAAGATGAAAGCCACAAGGGCAACTCCAAGATAATAATGTTTTCACACGGCCAAGATTACAAAACCAACAACGGCCAAGTCTCTTTGGTGTTGCATTTTTTTTATTTTTTTTTTAACAAGAGATGAAGGTTGTGAAGAACTTCAAGAACAACAACAATACTCTTTTCAAGATCTACAACAACACCACAACACAAGGCCTTCAACTCGGTCAAGGCTCTACAACAACATCCAATCGGCCACACTTTGTTCACAACAACAATATTAACAATTCAAGCTCAAGTTTGGATCGACTCAAAGTGTTAGTGAGGAACAAAACTAACACTACAAACACAAGACAAGTAAAAGACTTCTAGACCTAGACTCAAGAACAAATCTCGGCTAAGAACACAATTTCGGCCAAGACAACAACAATGGACAGATTGCAATTTTTTTTTTTTCTGAAATTTTCAGCTTTTCAACAAATTTTTTTTTTGTTTATATTTCTAACAAGCAAGCCCAAGATTGATCTTGTAGGAACAAGATCAATCCATGCTTTGATACCAAATGATACAAGATTGACAAGGGGAGCACGAAACAACCACCAAATCAGTCCACTAATCTTAAGGATTTGAGGACCAAGATGGAGACCTCACTCGGATTCGCTACCAACAACAAGAATACAAGATACAAGAGTATATTTTAACACCAAAATAGTACCAAAATGTGATGAACAAGATGAACAACAATAATACAAGTTTCGGATTCAACGAAGACCCCAAAACAGTCCACTACACAACACATACACGATTTGCAAGAAAATAAAGATAGATAGTGAGACCAAGATTATTACAAGATTAAGAACCAAGTGTATTTCAACACTAACCCCTAATGATTGTAACAATCAAAACCACACTCTTACGGTGACCACCAAGGGAATGAACTCGCCTCAAGATCTACCGTTTCCAAGCAAAGATCAATATTGGCTTTTCCAAGCCCTATGCTAAGGGTGACTTTTCCAAGTCCTACAACTAATGGTGTTACACTCTCAAAGAGAGAGACAAATATGTCTTTCAATTCTTCATCCTTCCAAAAACAAATGAAAATAAGACTAAGGGGGCCTATTTATAATACATTGCAAATGAAGATAACAAGACCACTTTGCCCTTAATGAGAGGGGCGGCCATGGTGTGTAAATACACCATGTGTAATGTCCAAAATACCCTTAATTAAGGTCCAAAACCGTGAGTCCTCAACCTTAAATTCTCCAAGCAATCTTCCACATGCGAGATTGCTTTAAGTTATGCTCAAAACGGGTCCTCCATGCATGTTCTTGTTTTCTCGAGGTGACCAAGTCTTGAGTCTCTATGTGTTGGCCTCCAAAAATGTCATCAAAAGATAAGATGGCCATTTGTCCCGTATCACTGCATGATTTATCTAATAAAAAGTTTCCAAGTTACTTGTCAAAAGTTGTCAAAAACTTACATAAAATTATTTTTTTTGGATTATTTATAGAGGTAAGAAAAACACTAAAACAAAATAACTAAGTTCAAAATAGACTAGGAAATCAAACCCCAATCCAAATTGGATTGGATTGCACTAATTCTGGTGGCTGCTTAACTTTTTCTTTCCAGCTACCTTGTGTTCTCTATTTCAATTCTACATTCAAGGGGTAGAAATTGATTATCATATTAAATTTAATCTATTAAGCTTCCTACTCGATTTCCTCATATAATTTCTCAATTTTAATTTTATTTTTGCTCTAAATTTATTCATCTTCAACCAATTTCATCCTACAAATAAAAATATAACATTAATCATAATTCATAAAATCAATGCTCAAAAGGGATAAATAAAAGTACTAAATATGAGGAAAATAATGACTAAATATATAATTTTAGCCTCACTTAATTTACCAATGCCCCAGCCACATTCATGGAGTTCATGAACCGGGTGTTTCGGTTGTATCTCGACTCCTTTTTATTAAATTTATAGATGATATCCTTGTTTACTCCAAGAGTGAGGCCAACTATGAGGAGCATTTGTGGATTGTACTTCAGAGTTTTAGTGATCAAAAATTTTGTGTTAAGGTTTTCAAGTTGAAGTTTTGGCTACTGCCTGTCTCTTTCTTAGGTCATGTTGTGACCAAGGATGGTACCATGATCGATCCAATAAAGTTTGTTGCAGTTCATGATTGAGCTAGGCCTACTTCCCTTATCGAGAATTAGAGTTTTATTGGTTTAGAAAAATACTATCAATGCTTTATTGAGGTTTTATCATCTATTGTAGCTCTGTTGACTAAGTTGACTCAATAAAGAATTATTTTTAGCAGTCCAATGTTTGTGAGGTGACCTTTTAAAAGCTAAAGGATCTATTTACCTTAGCTCTTATCTTAATATTACCCAAGGATGGTGTATTCTTTATCGTCTTCTATGATACTTCTGGTGTTGGATTAGGTGTCTTATTGATGCAAGAGTGTAAGGTAATTGCGTATGATTCTAGTCAGTTGAAGCCTCATAAGAAGAATTACCTTACCTATGATTTGGAGTTGTGGCGGTTGCATTCTCTTTGAAGTTATAAAGACACTATTTATATGGAGTCCATTCTGAGATCTTATCGGATCACCATAGCCTTTAATTTTTCTTTACCCAATGATATCTTGATATTAGGTAGCATCATTGGCTTGATATTCTTAATGATTACAACCTTACAATCCTATATCATCCGGGTATATTGGTGCATCTTTTGAACCATAAGAGGCCCTTGGCCTTAGAGGCTTGGTCTTTGGCTGAGCAAATAGTTAGGCTTAATATTACCTGGTTGTCTTTTGGCATTTGTAGAGGATAAATCTTCCATGATGGGTTTGATTTAGGCTCACTAGCTTGATTAAATTATGTTGTGAGTAATTCAGGATAAGGTGTTGAGTGGCGAGGCTAATGAGGCCTCACTTGAATTCGATATTGTTTTGAGGATTTGGGGTCGAGCTTTTATGTAGAAAATAGGTGAGTGAGTGATATTAATTTGGAGGAGGCTTATTATTCTTAGTATTTTATCCATCTGAGAGTGACCAAGATGTATCATTATTTGAGATAATATTACTGGTGTGGTGGAATAAAGAAGGACATAGCAGATTTTGTAGCTCGTTGCCCATGTAGCAGCAGGTGAATGTCGAGTATTTGAGGCCTGGTGGTTTGCTTCAGAGGTTACCCATTCTTGAATGAAAATTAGAATGGATCAATATGGACTTCGTATCTGGGTTGCCTCATACTTCTTATGGTTCTGATAGTGTATGCATTATCGTAAATCGATGGCCAAATCTGCTTATTTTATTTAAATTCAGGTTTTCTTTCAATGCTGAGTAGTTGGCCCATATTTATGTTCATGATATAGTTTGTCTTCATGGTGTAACAATGTCTATTATCTCAGATAGTGGTTCAGTTTTCACTTTTCATTTTTGGAAGGTTTTTCAGGAGGAGTTGTATGACCGGGTCGATCTTAGCAAAACATTTCAACCCTAGACCGACGATCAATTAAAGCAGACAATTCAAGTTTTTGAGGATATGCTTAGAACTTATGTTATGGACTTTGGAAGTCAATGGAGCATCATTTATCCTTGGCAGAGTTTGTGTATAATAATAACTACCATTTCAGTATTGAGATGGCACCCTTTGAGGATCTGTATGGTAGGCTTTGTCACTTTATAATTCATTGGTTTGAGGTTTCTAAGATTAATCCTCAAGGTACATACTTGCTTTGCAAGTGTATGGATAAAGTTCTGGTCTTTCAGGATAGACTTTGAGTAGCTTAGAGTAGACAGAAGTGCCATGCAGATCATAGACTTTGTGCCATGAGATTTAGTGTTTTGATCGAGGCTTTCTTTGTATTTCTCTCATGAACAACGTGATTTAGTGTTGGTGATCAATTCTTCCTTCTAAATAAGTCTTATGTAATATATTGGGGCACAATGCAGTTAGATGAGAGAATGTCATTTATTGATGAGCCAGCCTCCTTTTATAGTATAGGATGTTAGGTACTTGCATTCCATAGATATTTCATTAGTTAAGGTTTATTATAGCAACCATTATGTAGATGAAGCTACTTGGGAGGTTGAGTCCAACATGTATAGTAGATATCCCCAGTTTTTTACTAATTCAAGTTTTTCACTTACCTTTAGTTCGAGAACGAACTAGATTATTAGAGGTGGATGTTATAATTACTTGATTCTTTGAACCTTGTATTTTATGTGTTTTAACTATCCCCTTCTCGTGGTTGTTATATGTTATTTTTGGGGTATGGGTATTGTTGGAACGATTCCTGATGCAATTTAGAATAGTTTGTGCAAGTTTATAGTTTTTAGGGGTTAAAAAGGCTCATAGTTGACTTTCATCAACATTTGTTGTTATGTGTGTCGGATAGCAAAACATACTATGTCAACATATCCAAAACATTAATTTTAGGTTAGTGGCACGATCGGTTTGATTTTATTTCTTTCAGATCTTATTTTGATCCTTAGTTTGGTAATTAGTGAAATTAGATAAGGTGGTATAGTTCATTGGTGTTCACAAGATTCTGAATGAATCCTGAGAGGTCGGTGGAGACTTAAAAATCTTTCAAGTCCCAACTGGTGCACACTCAGTTAATCAACCACAAAAGTGGCACATGGGTCGCTTTAATGGAGGCCGCTTAAGCAGCTAGCCGATCTCTTAAGAGAAAAGGCTCATCAAATGGGGCCACTAAAGTGGAGCCTTATCTTTTTAAGTGGGGTCTGCATAAGCATCCCTTTATCTATTTAAGCGGAGGGTGCAGGCGCAATGGGTACCTCTTAAGCAACATATGGCCTCTTTATCGGTGGCTGCTTAAGTGGTCAAGTGGCCGCTTAAGCAGTCATAGCTCACATATTATAAAAGCTTTCTTTTTTCGTTAATATCTTTTTTTTTTAAGTTGAGCAACGGGTTGAGAGAAATGTGTTATTTCTTCAATTCTTTAGAGTTGGTAAGCTCCAAGTCACTCTTTCAATTATTTTACTTATGTTATTATCGTTTAAAACTCCTTAAAATGTGATTCAAAAGGAAAATTTGGGGACTTTGCCCGAAAGGACTAAAATAGATTTTACTTAACTTAAACCTCATGTTAAACCCATTATTGCTTGGGTTTGCTCATCTGGATCTCTTTAATCATGGGTAAGCATGTATAAAAGAAATTCAGTTGTACTCTTTTATTTTGAAAACTCATTTCGGGGTCCATTTCGACCTCAACTCAAAAATAGGCAATATGAATATCACTGTCTATGTTTTAATGTGTAGGTTCTATATTTGTATGTTTTAGTTAGTTTCAAGGACGGTCGAGAGGGGAAGGATCTGCGTTAAAGGTCTTTAGACAAGAATTTCATTATTTTGAGATAAGTTATGGCTTACCTTTTTTTCAGACTGGGGTGGGTAGTTAATATTTGTGTAAAGGCATGTTATAGGTATCATTTAGTTTAGGTTAAAGATTCTAACTCGGAGGGCCCTTCTTTGCATTCTGTCCTGATGGTGAATTAGTTTCCTGAGGTCTTTCCCGATGACCTTCCTGGTGTCCCACTCGATAGGATGATTGATTTTGGTATTGATCTTATTTAGAATACTCGTCCAATTTCTATTCCCCCTTATAGAATGGCTCTAGCTGAGTTGATCAAGGAGCAACTAAAGGATCTTCTAGACAACGGTTTCATCCATCCTTGTTTGTCCCCGTGGGGTGCACCAATGTTGTTCATGTGTAAGAAGGATAGTTTCCTTCAGATGTATATTGATTACCAAAAATTGAATAAGGTGACGGTGAAGAATCAATATCCCCTTTCTAGAATCGATAATGTCTTTGATCAACTTCAGGGTGGAAAATTTTTCTCTAAGATCGATCTTTGATCCGGTTATCATCAGTAAAAACTAAAGGAAGTAGACATCCCAAAGAATTTTCTTTGTACCCTATATAGGAATTTTGAGTTCCTAGTGATGTCATTTGGTTGACCAATGCCCCTGCGGCATTTATGTATTTGATGAATAGGGTATTATATCAGTTTCTAGATTTGTTCATCAATGTCTTCATTGATGATATTGTGGTATACTCTAAGAGTGAGAAGGATCATGCCGATTACCTCCATATTTTATTACAGAACTTGAAAGATCAACAGTTGTATACTAAGTACTCTAAATTTAAATTTTGGTTGAATATCATAACTTTCTTGTGTCATGTTGTGTCTAGGAAGGGGATTATGGTGGATCCTTAAAAAGTTGTTATGGTTAAGAAGTGGCCTAGACCCACGACTCCAACCGATATTTAGAGCTTCTTGGGATTAACCGGGTATTAAAGGAGGTTCATGGACTGTTTTTCTTTTATTGTTGCTCTATTGACCAAATTGACTTACAAAAAACTGAAGTTATTGTAATCTGATTCTTGTGAAGGTAGATTTGAGAAGCTAAAAAATAAGTTGACTTCAGGTCCAGTCTTGAATCTACCTCAGGGTACCGAGGGTTTTATGGCTTATTTTGATGCATCAAAGATTTGTTTGGGTTGTGTGTTGATGCAGCATGGTAAGGTGGTTGCCTATTTCTCTAAACAATTGAAGGTTCATAAGAGGAACTATCTAACTCATGATTTGGAGTTGTTAGACGTGGAGTTTGCATTGAAAATTTGGCATCACTATCTATATGGGTTACAGATTCATATCTTTTCTGATCATAAGAGCCTGCAGTATGTATTTACTCAGAAAGAGCTTAAACTAAGGCAAATGAGGTGGCTTAAGTTTCTGAAGGACTATGGCATGAGTCTTTACTACCATCCAGGTAAAGCTAACATGGTTGTTGATGCTCTTAGAAGGTTGTCCATGGCTAGCTTATCACATGTGGATAAGGATAAATGGGAGTTGGTCAAGGATATTCATCATTTGTCTAACCTTAGAGTCCATATCTTAGACTTCAAGGATTGTGGTGTGTTTGTGTAGCAGGTGGCACAGTTATCTGTTGGTTCAAAAATAAAGGAGAAACAGGTGTTAGATCCTCTTTTGATTAAGATTAAGGATGATGTGGGTAAGTAGAAAGTGATAGCCTATTAGTTTGATGGTGATGGTATCTTGAGGTACCTATGGAGGGAGTGTATTCCTGACGTGGATGGATTGCGAGGTAAGATTTTGGCCGATGCCCATGAGTCATGGTATAAAATTCATCCCGGTTCAACAAAGATGTATTATAATCTCAAAGAGATATATGGATGAACAACTTAAAACAGGATATAGCCGACCCTGTGGCTAAGTGTATGGTGGGTCAGCAAGTAAAGGTGGAGAATTTGAGGCCTAGTAGGATACTTTAGAAGATTGAATTACCGGTGTGGAAATGGGAGATAACAAATATGGATTTCATTATCAGCCATCTGCTGTCGCAAAATTAGTGTGACTCTATTTGGGTCATCGTGGATAGGATGACAACTCCACTCACTTCTTGCCTATGAGGACCACCTATACTACTGAGGATTATGAGAAGTTGTACCTCAGGAAATTATAAATATACATGGTATTCCTATCTCGATTAATTCATATCATAGCACTCAGTTCTCATTGCATTTTTAGCACTCTTTTCAGCATGGTTTGGGGACCAAAGTGAGTCTAAGTACAACTTTTCACCCACTGTCATATGGGCAAGCCGAAAGGACCATTCATACTTTTGAGGATATTTTGTGAGCCTGTGTGATTGATTATGGTGGTAGTCGGTTTGACCATTTTCATTTGATTGAATTTACTTATAAGAATAGTTACCATTCAAGTATTGGTATGGCGCCATTTGAGGAATTGAATGCAAGAAGGTGTAGATCTCCTTTTGGGTGGTTCGAGGTTGGTGAAGTAGAAATGTTTGGCTCGAATTTGGCTCACCAAGCTATGGAAAAGGTAAAGGTGATTCGGATAGGCTTAAGACCACCCAAAGTATCCAAAAGTCCTATGTGGATGTGAGACAAAGGAACTTCGAGTTCGAGATCAGAGATTGGGTAATCTTTAAGGTATCTCTGATTAAGGGAGTAATGCAAATTTGGATTAAGGGAAAACTTAGTCCCCAATATATTGGACCGTATGTGGTTTCGATAAGAGTTGGTGTTATTTTATATGAGTTGTTTTTTCCCTCTAGCATGAGTTCCATTCATTTGGTATTCCATCTTTTCATGTTATGGAAATGTATGGGTGTCCTTTCGTATGTTGTTCCCTTGGAGAACATTGGTAAACGGATTCTTTGTCCTATGAGGACGTCCCGGTGATGATCTTGGACTGACAAGTTAGTCGATTGCGAATGAAAGATGAGGCTTCGGTGAAGGTTCTATGGAGGAACCAAAAGTCTGAGGAATCTACTTGGGAAGCTAAGGAGGACATGAAGTCCTAGTATCCATTCCTACTCTCGAATCTGGAAAAATCATGCTTAAGGTAAGAGTAGAGATATTTGGGGTTTAATTATTTTCTTAGTGCCTCGTCCCATCATTCGAGGATGAATGATCCTGGGAAGGGGAGACTGAAACACCCCAAACTTTGGCCATTGAAAAATATCATGAGTCTTAGACATTCAATGTATCATACGGCTTATCATACCACTGATATATTATTGATACGGGTTAAGGACCCTAGACGTATATTGTTCAGTGTCACATAGTCCAAGTTCTATTCTTGGTACGAGAAAACATCATACGAGTCGTATGATCATGATATGAGAAGTATAGTGCCAAACTGTTTGATGTCTATTATCTAACCTTAATGTTTTACCTAGGGTAAAGTTTGAGGCTTATAGTTGTATAGTAGGGTACGACTTAGGATAAGGATTTGTATGTTTGATAGAATGTGATGTCCAACATTCGAATTGAGGCACGAGTAGATGGTACCACTTGTATTATATGTGTACGAATAGAGAGGCCAAACCATACCCTACTGCGAGTAATTTATAGATTTTAAGTTGAGGATATTTCATACATTTTCCACCCAAATTCCTTAGGACCCCACGTGTTATAACACTATTAGGTCCCTCATTCCTCACTTTGGAAGATCAAAACACTCTCACAAACTCTCTAGAAACCTCTCAAGGAAATTGGTTTAGGGTGTCATCAAGGTGGTCATCTAGAGGCTTATGGATCAAAATATCCTCTTGAATCATCGTTACTCATACATGTGACTCTTCCTTCATTGATATTTCACAAATATCATATGTTTTAAATATTATTCTTGAATCATATATAATGGTTTTGAATGTCATGGTTGAGGCTTTGAATGCATATTGTTGAGTATTTCTCTCCCATGGCTTAACTTATGATTATTCATGAGAGGTTTAAGTCCCCCATATTGTATACATTGGTGATAAGTTATCTTGATTATGCAGGGAGGTTCAAGTCCCCCATAATGTCATATACGGATATGGATATTCTCTGGTTCATGCGGCTACACGCACTGGGGCCCTTCCAGCTAGGGGAGAGCTGGGCCCATATAGCATGTGGGTGCCTTGTATTATGATGGTTATGCTACACAACCCAGGTTAATGTTTTCATAGTTCATGTTAAGCCATGTTCCCTAGCATGACACGATATATATTTATATATATATATATATATTTAGATCTATATATATATATCTATATCTATATATATATTTATATATATATGTGTGTGTGTGTGATTGCATATGGTTATTTGACTTGTTTTTATTTATGGAATTATTTTATTCCTCTATCCCTGAGTTACATACTAGCGCTCCAATCTCTATCCGTCTCTGGATACTCTTTATTTTTTTACTTTATGTCATATACTTTGTCAAACTTGGATTTTGGCTTTTGTAAGGGGCTTGTCCCAATATTTTATTGACTTTGGATTGTAGAGGCTTTGTGGATTACTATGAACTTAGGTGTGTTGAGTTAAAGTGTTATCATTAAGATTGATTTAGACTTTTCTTAAGCTATTGTTAGTATTATTTCGCATATCATGTTATATATGTCGGAATTCATTCAATACTTGTGGTTGACATATTGGTTAGGTGAGGCGAAGGGTGTGATCTTCGATCCACGTGGGACTTGGGACACTGTGACACCATGTTTTGCGACAGTTTATAGTATTATTGTTATCAAGTTTTTTGCTATTATTGTACATGTATGGTTTGACTTTGCTCTCGAAGTCTCACCTTGAGATTTATGTTTTGATTTTCTACTACATATCAGTTTGGGTGATTGGCTTACTTGTCAAGGTTTAGCCATGATGATACGGGACAAATGGCCTTCTTATCTTTTGATGACATTTTTGGAGGCCAACACATAGAGACTCAAGACTTGGTCACCTCGAGGAAACAAGAACATGCATGGAGGACCCGTTTTGAGCATAACTTAAAGCAATCTCGCATGTGGAAGATTGCTTGGAGAATTTAAGGTTGAGGACTCACGGTTTTGGGCCTTAATTAAGGGTATTTTGGACATTACACATGGTGGATTTACACCCCATGGCCGCCCCTCTCATTAAGGGCAAAGTAGTCTTTTGTCTTCATTTGTAATATAGTATAAATAGGCCCCTTAGTCTTATTTCTCATCAGATTTTTGATAATGAAGAATTGAAAGAAATATCTTCTCTCTTTTGAGAGTGAACACACTTAGTGGTAGGACTTGGAAAAGTCATCTTTAGCATAGGGCTTGGAAAAGCCAATATTGATCTTTGTTTGGAAACGGTAGATCTTGAGGCGAGTTCATTCCCTTGGTGGTCACCGTAAGAGTGTGGTGTTGCTATCGTAAGTTCTAGGGGTCTTTAGATTTAATATATCTTTGGGTTCTTGGGTCTTATTGTAGTTTATGTCTCACTATCTATCTTTATTTTTCTTGCAAATCGTGGACTGTTTTGGGGTCTTTGTTGAATCCGAAACTTGTGTTATTGTTGTTCATCTTGTTCATCACGTTTTGTGGCTGTTTTGGGTGTCAAATACACCATTGTTATCTCGTATTGTTGTTGTTGTAGTGAATCCGAGAGTGGTCTCCATCTTGGTCCTCAAATCCTTAAGATTAGTGGACTGTTTTTGGAGTGTGTGTGGACTGTTTTGAGACAATTCTTGTGTTCCTTGGAATTCTTGTATCATTTGGTATCAAAGCCATCTTTGATTTTGTTCTAACAAGATCAATCTTGGGCTTGAGACTTGAAAACTACAAAAAAAAAAAAAAAAAAAAGTTGAAATCTGAAAATTTCAGAAAATTGCAATCTGTCCATTGTTGTTGTCTTGGCCGAAATTGTGTTCTTGTGGTGTTCTTGGCCGAGATTTGTTCTTGAGTCTAGGTCTAGGAGTATTTTACTTGTCTTGTGTGTTTGTAGTGTTAGTTTTGTTCCTCACTAACACTTTGAGTCGATCCAAACTTGAGCTTGAATTGTTAATATTATTGTTGTGAACAAGTGTGGCCGATTGGATGTTGTTGTTGTTCTAGCCTTGACCGAGTTGAAGGCCTTGTGTTGTGGTGGTGTTGTAGATCTTGAAAGGTTGTTGTTGTATTCTTGTTGTTCATCACACCTTTCACCATTTGTAAAATCGAAAACACAACACAAAGGGGACTTAGTCGATTGTTGTTGCTATCCTTGTGGTCTTAGCCGTGAGATTGTTGACCTTGTTGTGGTGAACTGTTTTGGCCTTGTGGTTTTCATCTTGTTGTTGTTATAAGCTTGGCCACGTGATATTGTTGTTAATTGGTGGATTGAAAACCATTTTTGTTGAAGTTGTGGTTGTCTTGGCCAAGTGTTGGAGGTATTGTTATTGTGGATTGGAGTTGGCCGTGTGAAAAATTGTTGGTGTTCTTGAGGATTATTGTTGTAGTTCTTGTTGTTGTTGTTGTTGTTCTTGATGTTCATCACCACCTTCATATATTGTTGAAGATAAAGTGAATGCTAAATCCAAAAAGTTGAAGGAAAAAGGTGTATTATTTGTTAGTCTTGAAAGACACTACAACCAACAAAGACCTATCAATCAAGTCTCAACCACTTTCCAACACTTTTCCATGATTTACGGATCCATGTTTTAAGGAGAAGTACAATAAAGTCAAGTCTTGAAAACTTGAAATTGAAAAGGGCTCCAAGACTTGTTTGAATTTCCCCCCCCCCCCTTAAACAAATTCCACCAAAGTCCAAATTGAAAAAAAATAAAATTGGCCAAGACTTGAAATTGGACAACAAAAGTTGTGTGGGACCGAAACCAATACGTGACTGCCATGTCATCACTGCTACTGTTCACGCAATATTTTCGAGCTCAAAATTTTAGATTCTTAGTTTCATCTTATTGTTTCATTAGTTTCATGTCTTGATTCTAGAATTAATTAACAACTAGTAATCACCTACTTAGTTGTAGATTAATTATTGAATCCGTTTCTTCGTGTCTTCGTTGTTTGTGTGCTTTTCTCATTTTTAACTCGTAGTAACTTCTTTGTTTCAAGTTCGTAAGTGAATTTTATTTTTGTGTCTTGAGTCGATCAAACAAGAATCTATTTCGGCCGCCAAGTAGAATTGACATCCTATTGACTACCGGAGTATAAGCAACTTTCAATATTCGCCGCTCCAATTGTGAGGATCACAAAGGTGAGTGTATACGATTGTTGGTGAGGAGCTTTACTACTAATCTTGTTTGTTCATTTTGTAGGTTTAAAGGGTGATATAAGGGGAACATGTCTTCGATAGCCGGGGATTATTGTGACTACAACATGGGAGACTATGATTGTAGTGAAGGGTTTTATGGCTACGAAGTTGAGGGAGATTTCGGAGGCTATGAAAATAGCCATGATCGAGACTTGGGCAGATTTGAAAGTTACTGTTTTAAGGGAGAAAATGAGGTGAATGAAGTGCCTAGTGCTTATGGTAACTTTGGAGATGATGTAGGACCTCGTGATGGATCTTATGATGATGTTGGGGCATGTGAGGAGTCTTACACTTCTTACTCCGAACCTAGATTTGGTGTTAGGTATAACCCTTTTGTTTGCAAAGCCTATGAGAGCTATGATGAGGGTACACGTGAGGAGTATGAAGATCCATATTCTCCACCTTGTAGTACTTCTTATCAAAGTCGATATAGTGTGAATGGTTATACTAGCTCTAGTGGAGGTTGTCCAATGAGAAGAAGAGGATATGCATCTCCAAAACTAAGGGGTACTCGTATGCCTTACAATGTAGATCCAAGAAGGAGTGTACACTCCGGAAAGGTGACTATTTGTGGGATACCGGGCTGCCTTATGGTGTTGAATGATAGGTACTATGGAAACTACATTCTTCCGTCCATGGTTGATTACTTGGGGTTATTGCGAGAGCCTTTACTTGTTCCATACTACTTGGGCGAGTTCAAGGTTACCGAGAGGGTAAAAGTTGTCTTCTCCCAATTTAATTACCATGAGGAAGTGTGGTGTGATGTTTTTCCCATAACCTATGGTCATGTGAGCTTGGGCGCCGATTGGTTTGCACAACATAAAGTTCCAAATATGCAAAATTGGCCTAATATTGTAAGAGACCGATGGGGAAATTGCCTCGAGACGTACATTCTGCCCGGGCCGCAAAAAGAAGTTCCTACCTACTCCAATTCAAATTATTATGAGAGACAAAAGATTGAGAGGAGTAAGGGAGTGAAAGGTGGTAATCCGAGAGTGGAAAAAGGAGAGATTGTGTTGAGCGAAGTGAGGGGATTACCACCAAACCGTGCTAACTTTGGTTGTCCTTCTATTTTTATGGACATTTGTGTAGGTACCAACATGGCAAGCGAATGCGACCAATGTCAAAAGGAAGTTGCTGCCCAAGGTTATGGAGGACCTTCACCTCACGGCAAGAAAGAGTCCACTCAAGATCTTCAAGGTAAAATAGCTAACTCTTACACTTTAATGCATGTGAATGATAATTGTATGACTAGTAGTCCATTGAGTGTGAGTAGTAGCTTACTTATTTATGAGTCTAATGATTCCTTGCCTCTTATTGATGATGTACATATTGTGAGTGTGGATACACTAGTTGATCCTATTGATGACGAAATTGACTCCTCTTGTGAGATCAATTTATGTCCACCTAGTGTTGAAGCCTATATGTTGAATGGAAGTACCTCGTCTTGTGTAATGGGTGTTGATCAACTTGTTCGTGAAAACTGTCCACCACTTGAGTATGTGTGTGATGTGCTTAATAGGACTCAAGTGAGTGAAATATTTGAAAATGTTGGTCAACAAAGTGAGAATGAACCCGAGAGCTCTTCTTGGGGTAATATTGTGTTTGAAACATCCTTGAAACTTGATATTGATCATTTAGAGAGTGAGGAACTTTCTTGTTCCAAATCTGTCCGTGAGGTAGATCACACTCTTTTTAGGTATAATGTCTTGTTTGAAGATGATTTAAACACTCCTAATGAACCTAGTGGAGAACTTGACGGTATAGCTTGCCTTGGAAGCTATAGCCTATATGCTAACCCACTATGGTGTGACAACATTCCTCCTAAAGAGGGAAATCTCTTCTTGGAAGATGAGAGTACTCTTAAGGGTAAGGAATGTGTAGTTGTGGAAGCTACTTCTTCTTCTACTTTGTGTGATTTCATTGTTGAGAGTACTCATGGTGATTATTGGGAAACTAGTAGTGAGTACACACATGAGAGCACCTTAGTAGAAGTCGATTTGAGTGATACCTTTCTCTACTCTCTATTTGATTTGGATGATATGTATGTTATTGTAGAGAGTATGTCATTTAGTTTAGGTGTAGACCACGGGAAAGGGAAGTGTTGTCGAGACCCGTGTCTATGGCCACTTTTCCCATTTGACCCCGGTGCCAAATTTAGAAATGGTGATGTTGGTGCACCAAACTTGTTGCTTGGCCAACATGACAAGCAAAGTATTACTTTTGATGTATCCTATAACCAAATCCTTTGTACATCTTTTATTGAGTTTTTAATATTCCTTTCAAAGGATTCTTGGTTATATTGCAAATATGTGCAACCTTGGCATGTTGAGATGATTTGTTATGCTAACCCTAACCCTCATGCCATGAGGAATTTGTATTTGTTTGTCCTCTCTTCGGTTTTGCAAGGTTTGGATTCGAGGTCGAATCCTTTTCAAGAAGGGGAGGATGATACGGGACAAATGGCCTTCTTATCTTTTGATGACATTTTTGGAGGCCAACACATAGAGACTCAAGACTTGGTCACCTTGAGGAAACAAGAACATGCATGGAGGACCCGTTTTGAGCATAACTTAAAGCAATCTCGCATGTGGAAGATTGCTTGGAGAATTTAAGGTTGAGGACTCACGGTTTTGGGCCTTAATTAAGGGTATTTTGGACATTACACATGGTGGATTTACACCCCATGGCCGCCCCTCTCATTAAGGGCAAAGTAGTCTTTTGTCTTCATTTGTAATATAGTATAAATAGGCCCCTTAGTCTTATTTCTCATCAGATTTTTGATAATGAAGAATTGAAAGAAATATCTTCTCTCTTTTGAGAGTGAACACACTTAGTGGTAGGACTTGGAAGAGTCATCTTTAGCATAGGGCTTGGAAAAGCCAATATTGATCTTTGTTTGGAAACGGTAGATCTTGAGGCGAGTTCATTCCCTTGGTGGTCACCGTAAGAGTGTGGTGTTGCTATCGTAAGTTCTAGGGGTCTTTAGATTTAATATATCTTTGGGTTCTTGGGTCTTATTGTAGTTTATGTCTCACTATCTATCTTTATTTTTCTTGCAAATCGTGGACTGTTTTGGGGTCTTTGTTGAATCCGAAACTTGTGTTATTGTTGTTCATCTTGTTCATCGCGTTTTGTGGCTGTTTTGGGTGTCAAATACACCATTGTTATCTCGTATTGTTGTTGTTGTAGTGAATCCGAGAGTGGTCTCCATCTTGGTCCTCAAATCCTTAAGATTAGTGGACTGTTTTTGGAGTGTGTGTGCACTGTTTTGAGACAATTCTTGTGTTCCTTGGAATTCTTGTATCACATGATAAGTGTCATCATGACCTGAGTTTTTGGATTGTGACAGTAAGATAGCTTTACTATCATATTAAACATTAACTCGAGTATTGTTATCATGATGAAAAGAATCAATGCTCAAATAAAGGTTATATTAGCAAAATAACCCTCCATATGGGCATCATATCTAAAATAAAGGCATTCGAATGCACAAATAAGACCAATAATGTCTAATAAAGCCCTTGCATGGGCAACACATAATAGCAGATATCGCAAATAAAACACAACAGAATATAAGTCCCAATTCATGCACACGACAGTAAAAATAATCTCAAAATATATACCTCATAGTTATTTTTATCATACTCATAGCATGCTTTACTAATTTATTAACTACCATCTTAATATGAAAGAAGTAAGTCATAACCTATCTCAAATGTTAAATCCCAATCTAAGGTGCTTCAACATGAAGCCTTTCCCTTACGAATGATCTCAGAATCAACTACAACATTCAAATATCGGATCTACGCGTCAAAAAATCTAACAATACTCATATTGCCCATATTCGGGCCTGGTCCAAAAAAAATTCAAAATTGAGTTCAAAAATGAAAAAGGTAAAACTTAAATTTGTAAAAAAGAAATTTCTCAAGGTTATAGGAATGCACTGGAGAATACTCACACAAAAAGGGGTTAAAACGAGGTCCAAATTGAAGGAGAAACCATTTTAAACTTTACTGGTAAAAATCTTAAATTTTTATTTTGAAATCATGATAAAAAGTTATTTTTGATGATATAATCGATGAAAAAAATAATGCAAAAAAGCTTTGGAGCATACCCAAGCTCCAATGGTGAAGAAATCTTCACGAATCACCCAAATTCGAAGCTCAAAGGCTAAAAAATGGAACAAAAATATGAAAATGAGTTTTTATATCAACCCAAATTTGGTGCATCAACTGTCAAAGAACCTATTAAGCGGTCATTACTAAAACAATTGGTGTTTTCTAAAGTGGTCTGACCTACGTGGAAAGGGCCACTAAAACGGTCTCTTTCAACTAAAACGGTAAATTACCTCCTTTAACGGTATGCTTTGGCTCATGAATGACTGCTAAAAGGATGCTCTGCCAGTTAAGCAGTCATAATTAACGTGTTGATTTGTACGTTAAATCGGATGTAGCAACAACTTTACTAAATTTCAAAGTTGTCGATTGATCACTAGAGATTAATTTGGAATTTTATGAATGCAAATAAACTATGCTTCTAGGATATTTTTCATGTTGAGACTCAATGACGATGTTGATATTTAAAAAAAAAGTTGTTTTCCACAAATTAATTCTCGAGACTTTCTTTTCTTTTCTTTTCAAATGACTGATCGAAATGAAATATAAAGGTCAAGAAATTGAATCAATAACTCAAATTTGATATTTCGAATCTGTTGGCGTAGTCCAAATCACCGTTGGCTACTTAGAAAATTAATGTTGATCGAAGTCAACAATATGACTTCTAAAGCCTCTAGCAACCACAAACTCGCACAAAACATGCTTGATCGCATGGGGAATCATTTCAACTATCCCCTAACTCCAAAACCAACATGTAGCAACTACGAAAAAGAACAAAATGATCAAAACACATAAAAATAAAAATTCACAAATTCATATTACTACATATATATATCTATCTATATATATATATATATATAGATAGATAGATAGATAGACAGACAGACATGTAGATAGACAGACAGGCTGACAGGAAGGCAGGCAGGCAGGCAGGCATACAGACAGAAAGACAGATAGATATGAAATAAATTTGAAATAATCATGAAATAATTATTAATCTACAAAATAGTTTTTGTTTTAAAAATGTCAAGTGACTTGTTCTCAAGATGTCACTTGTCTTAGTGCTAGGGTAGACTATTCTCTTTTATTATATATGTAGATATGAAATAAATAAGGAATTATCTTAAAATATTTATTAATCTACAAAATAATTTTTTTTTATACAAATGTAAAATAATTCTCAAGATGACACTTACTTAATTATAGGCTAGACTATTTTTTTTTATTATATATAAGATATGAAATAAATATGAAATAACATTAAATAAAATCTACTGTAATTTTCTTTGGAAAAAATGTTAAGTGGCTAGTTCTGAATATATCACTTGGATTAATTGTTTGCTAGATTATTCTCCATTATTTTATATATATAGAAAGATAGATATGAAATATTTTAATAAGAATCAACTATAGTCAATCATAATAGTTTTCATCCAATAAGACTCAAACTTAGTTCTTTTTTACCATAATATAAAATAAACATAAAATAATTATTAATCGGCAAAATATTTTGTATTGTAAAAGTGTCAAATGACTAGTTCTCAAGATGTCACTTGATTTAACATAGGCTATACTATTCTTCTTTATTATATACTAGTACCTAGAAAAGTGTGTGTAACACGTGGATCCAAATATCAATTAACATCAATATATAGCATTAAAATTTAGGAGACAAATAAAATTAACAACTCTGTAATTAACAATAGTACTAATGTTTTATTAAAGAAATGAAACTAACTTTTTTTATTTATAAAAGATGAATAAGCAAATATTTGATATATTTAAATGCTAAAATAAACACAAGACCATTTCATATTCTACAGATGTTCTATCCATATAAACATAAGTTTGCAAATCAATGTTTCGGCAAAAATAGTTCTGAACACTCAAAATCCAAAACAGATTGAGAATTTACTATAGTCACAATTTAAAAAAAAAATCAAAAAATTAATATAAAAGTAAATATACCAAACACCATGACATATAAGTAAAGTGAAATTAATTTACCTAAAAATATGAATCTAATAGTAACCCCAATTTGAATCAGTTTGTCAATATTTTAGAAGGAGATAACGATTATATTATTGTGACTATACTATTGTGGTTCCTTAATACCGAGCTAAGATGACTTCATTACTGCATATCCATGCATTCTTTTTTAATGTGGGGAGATTTAGAAGTAAGAATTATACAAATGTGGTGAGAGATTTACTTTCTTCCGAACTTTGTATCTTAAAGGTCAAAGAATTTTTGTCACGATCCAAAATTAAGGGTCATGATGACACTTATCCCAATGTACCTTGACAAGTAAGCCTATCACCAAAAATGATACACAAAAAGGGAAAGATAGAAATACGCCCAACGTAACGCTTCTAGAATAAAGCCAAACCATTTAAGAAATATGTGCGGAAAGAATATAGCAAAAAATGTAGCCATAACTCCCAAAACCTAATGTCAATGGTATTAGATCGTATTTATCACAACTTGAATTTAAAATAAATACATAAGACATCCAAATACAAGAGAAACTCTATCTCTGTAAAAAAGTAACGACATAGTCTATAATAAAGGTAGTAGAATACATTTGGATGCCTGAAAGTCAACCACAACCTCAAAAACACCAAATATGGCCCGAATAAACTAAGTTGGGGAGCACTCGTACTAGGACCTGCACCAAAAGGGGGCAGTAGGCTTGAGTATGATCAATTTGTACTCAGCAGGTATCATAGGACGACCATGAAAATTAGATAATAAAACATACAAAATACACAGAAAGAGCACGTCATCTGCAATCAGAAAATGTCTCACAATGGTATCCCACTCCGCTTGCACTAATAGTTCTAATATATCACATATATTTATAATAATAATAACCAGATTGAACACAACTATACATTGTTTGCCCCACATTTACATGAAATACTTTAACAACGACAAACTAATAACCAAAATAAATAAATAGAGGATACACTGAAGATGTGGTCAAATCAAATCAAATCTTCAAGAGCCATATATAGAGAAGTATCTCAAGTGATCCATACTTACAAGGAAGTCAATCCTTATCTACAAGGAGAAGACGTCAAATTTGGAATCACATCAATCAAGGATCTCATTAGATCCCAAAGTATTTAGAAGGCGATTGCTAATCAATCAGTGAAGCATCTCACACATAAACACAAAAGGAAGAAAGATCAGACGATTTACATGGAAATATATGATATGGACATCTATGGTTGTGAGCATATGTTTGATAAAAGAAGGTCGGACCACATGTATGGACATACTATATGGTGTAATTCCTCAATCTAGGAATCAATTCAAATCCTTGATTGAGAAGAAATCCCTTGGGTTTTCCTTATAGGGAAAAGAAGCCGAATCAACTAAAGGCTATAACAGAAAAGATTAAAGACCAAAGACCATAAGCAACTTTACAGGAAATTCTTAGTATGTCTCAATCTTAGTCTCAATAAAACTTTGTACTCTTTAGTTTGCAATTGTTATAAAAAAAAATGATTGAGTCAACTTACTCATACCAGTTGAGTCTGTGTCAAAAGATCTGAATAACAAAATAAGATTCAGAACTTGTCCACTACATCTGTATTCTGACTCTACTTTGAAGGCTCTAAGGAAACTCTTGTAATCCAAGGGGACTGGAAGTAGGCACCACATTGGTGTTTCGAACTTGTTTAAATCTTTGAGTTATTATCATATTGACTATTTATTTATTTTTGCATTCAAGTTTAATTTGTTATGTTTAGTATACTAAATCTATAGGTTAGTTGAATACAAAGACTGACCAGACGACTTAAGAAAGTTTTATTTTTCTATTCACCCCCTCTTGAATTTCCATTAGCATCAGAACAGGTATCACTAATAGTATTTCTTAAATGCACGTGAGAAAACATCTAATGGATAACTATCAAATTCTAGGAGCCCACCTTCAGATGATCATTCATCCACAAGACCACCATACTCTGATGGACAATACTACTCTCACGGGAAGAATAGATTCAAAATGTTTATCAAGTCAAATGACTTTCAAGCCTAGGCTGTCATTAAGAAGCGACCAAAGTTGATTCCAGGAATCAAAGGAAAATAGAAAGGCAAGGAATCAAGCAGTATTGACATGGATAACTTTGAGAACTTCTTAAGTCACTATGGAACAACAAGAGGTAATTCAAACTAATGCAAGAGCTATAAGTTTACTCTTCTATGTAGTTAGCGGAGCAGAATATGACAAAATATTAACTTGCAAACCTTCAAATAAAATGTGGAACAAACATAAAGTAACCTATAAAGGAACCACCAAAGTAAACATGAGATTATCAGAGCTTTGGTCAATGAGTATGAGCTCTTTAAAATGGAAGACAATGAAAATATGGTATCAATGTTTGCTCGATTCAGCAAAATTGTATGCGACCTGATGTCCTTAGGAATGATCTATCCAAATAGTCCGTAAGTCCAAAAGCTTGTAAGAAGTCCCCCAAAATCATGGGAACTAAAGCTGCCAATCTAGAAGATGGGGATCTCCATAATATAACCTACGATGAGCTAAGAGGTAACCTTATTTCTGATGACCAAAATCATATTAACAGGTACAACATGGAGGAAAATAAGAAACTAGTAGTTTTCAATAGTATAACAACTGGAGAAGAAGAAATCCTAGATGAAGAAAATAGTGAGAGAATGGATCTCATATATCATGGAGTAAGGCAGATCTTGAATTAAAGGCAACAGAAACCACAAGGATACAAGAAGAATAAATTCATGAGGAATGACAATCGGTGTTAGTAATGTGGCAAATTGGGATGCATCAAATAGAATTATTTGGAATTAAGAAGAAAACCATGAAAGAAAAAACTTAATCTTTAGGGAATGGAGTGATAAATATGACACTAAAGAAGAGACAGAAATGACAAACATGTGTTTTATGGAAAAGGGTAAACCAGGTGAGGAAAGATCCATCAACTATCATATTTGCAACTTTTTTTAAATGAATCTTGATATGATTACTGACAAACTTCAAAAAGTTATTGATGAATACAATAAAATTTCTCAAGAAAAGAAAAATTGGGAAGCTCGATTAAAATGAAAACTTAAAGAAGACCGAAGGAACTGGAAAATTGAACTTGAAGTATGTCAAATTGAAAATTACTTTAGGAAGAAATTGATGATGTAAGGATATAGTTAAATAGCACTAGAAAATCACCAAGTCACAGTTCCATTAGATCATATTCTTTTAAAACTAAATCTAACTCCTCATCAATTTTGTTTGAATCCTCTATAACTATTTTTCCTTTTCAAAAATGAGTTTACTACATCTGTGGAAAAAAGGGACATATGTCAGACAACTGTAGACAAAAGTGTAATGGTGTGCGGGTTTAACGTCCCAAAAGAAAGCGCATCTAACCTTTAAAGACCCAATAGCACTTGAGTACCTAAACAAAATTAATCTTCTTATTTTGCAATAACACATCTGTAAAAGCTATAGGAATGAAATTTGGGTTATTAATAGTAGATGTTCCAGATACATAATTGAAAATAATGAAAACTTTTGTTCTCTAAAGAAAATTGAAGGAGGATCAGTCAGACTTAAGGATAATGCCAAAGGTGACGTAGTAGGATTAGACTTAGTAAAGCTCAACTCCTACTGAAAACTCATTAAAGTATATCCCATGGATGGAATTAAGCACATGCTACTAAGTATCAGTCAACTATTTGATGCAGGATTCAGAGTATCCTTCTAAGATGAGAATTGCTCCATCATGCATGAGAAAAGAGACATTTTTCTTATTGGTGAACGTGTTGATAATATTTATGCTTTAAATAGTCCTTATTTTGTTACCCTAACTTGTATCATCGTTCAAACCAATGACATATGGTTGTGGCATATAAAACTTGGGCATGCCAGCATGCATGCCATTGAAAAAATATCCAACCTTGAATTAGTGAAAGTCCTATCAAAGATGAGATTTGAGAAGGATCACATTTTTTATGCTTGTCAACTTGGGAAATAGACTCGAACATAATTTTAAATCAAAGATATTTTCTCTATCACTGAACTATTTAAAAAATTACACAAATTTATTTGGCCCTACCAAGACCGGAAGTATTGGTGGAAAAAAATAATATATTATCGTTATTATTGATGACTATTCTCTTTTCACTTTGGTAATTTTTATTTCTCACAACCATGAAGCATTTACTAATTTTAGGATATTTTATAGAAGAGCACAAAGAGAAGTAAGATATTTTATCACCTACGTTCACGGTGATCTTGGAGGAGAATTTTAAAAAAAGCTTTTAAAAATATTGTACTTAAAATGGCTACTCTAAGAACATCTCATCTCCTTGATCTCCTCAATAAAATAATGTGGTGGAATAAAAGAATAGATCTATTCAAGAAATATGCTCCCAAAAGATAATCTACCAGATCACTTTTTGGCAGAGGCAGTAAGCACAATATGTCATTTTCTCTACAGATTTATCATTAGACGACTAGTGAAGAAGACTCCTTATGAGTTATGGAGAGGTAAACAACCTAATATTAATTATTTTCATCCTTTTGGATGCAAATATTTCTTCCAAAATAATGGTAAGAATAACTTAGAGAAGTTTGATCCACAAAATAATGAAGGTATTTTTCTTGGGTACTCTCCCACCAGTTGCGCATATAGAGCTTATAATAAATAGACTCTTCGTATTTAAGAATCTATACATATTGTATTTGGTAAAACTAATCACTCTCTTATGAGCTTGAGATTTAATAAAGAGAAGGTAAAAGATCTACAGTCAGGAGCCAAACTAGATATAAATCCTGAACCATCAACTGTTGAGTCGACTACAGTCCATCCAGAGTCAGCTCCCATTGATAAAACAATAAAAAATTGTTCCAAGAGAGTGGAGACACAATTCTTTCAAAATATAAATTCATTTGGAAAGCTAGCTTTGCAAATGAATTTATATTTGGAAACACAAATGATAAGATACAGACAAGAGCTTCATTAAGAAAATAGGCATTTGTTGCTCTTGTATCTCAAATCAAGCCCAAGAAGGTTGAGAGTCCCTCAAAGAAGAGTCTTGGATTGATTCCTTGAAGGAAGAATTAGAACAGTTTGAATGAAATCAAGTCTTGACCCTAGTTGAAAGACCCAAGAACTGTTCAGTTGTTTGAATCAAATGGGTCAACAATAATAAATTGAATGAAGAAGGGTAGGTTATAAGGAATAAGAAAAGACTTGTCGCTCAAGGATACTCCCAACGGAAAGATGTTGATTATGATGATACCTTTGCTCTGGTAGCAAGGATATAATTAATTCAAATTTTGTTAGCTTTAATTTCCTTCAAATGCTTTAAATTATACCAAATGGATGTTATGAGTGCTTTTATAAATTGGTTTATTCATGAAGAAGTTTACAAAAAACAATCTCCAAGTTTAAATAATCAATCCTATCCAAACCATGTTTTCAAATTATAAAAAAAAGACTCCATGGTCTCAAACAAGCTCCAAAATCTTGGTATGAGAGGCTTATTACTTTCTTCTTAAATAATAACTTTCAAAGAAGTAAAATTGATACTACTCTTTTCACTTAGAAGCTAGAGTCTAATCTACTCATTGTGAAAATTTGTGTGGATGATATTATCTTTGGTAGTCCTAACATTTCCTTGTGTGAAAATTTTGCAAATTTGATGAAAGAAAAATTTGAAATGAGTCTCATAGGAGAACTCACATTCTTCTTGGGATTAGAAATCAAGAAAACTTCCAAAGGTACATTTCTCAATCAAGCCAAATATACCAAGGAACTCATCAAAGAGTTTAGTATGGAATAAGGAAACTCCAATGAGTACCTCCACAAATTTTGACTAAGACACATTTGAAAAAGATATTGACGAAAAAACATGTAGAGGAATAATTGAATCGCTCCTCCACTTGACTGCAAGTTGACCAGATATCATGTTCAACATGTGTAAGTGTGCAAGGTTCTACTAGCCTCTCAAAGAGACCCATCTGACTACTATCAAAATAATTATACGATATCTCATTGGGATACAATATATTAGACTATGGTACCCTCGTTTCTCAAATTTTGATTTAACTGGATATTCAGATGCAGAATTTTTAGGTGATATGAATGATAAAAAAAACTAGCGGAACATGCCAAATTCTTGGTGATGCCCTTATTTTATGTGGTAGCAAGAAACAAACTTTAGTTGCTCTTTCAACTACTGAAGTTGAATACATAGACGTTGGAAGTTATGGTACTAAAATTTTATGGATTATGCATAAATTACTTTATTTTATTTTTCTTTCAATTTGTTCCTATAATATGTGATAACACCAGTGCAATTAGTTTATCAAAATATACTGTGCATCATTTTATAGCTAAGCATATTGATATTAAACATAATTTTATTCGAGATCATGTAGAAAATTGAGTTTTTTCTTTGAAAATTTTTTATTCTAAAAATTGGTTGGCTTATATTTTTACAAAACCCTTATTAGAACAAAGATTTTGTTTCTTATAAAAAGCCTTGGTATTACCTATATTAATGACATTTGACTATACCTTTATACTTATTTTTATTTTTGGTAAAAAAAAATTCTGACTCAGCATCATCATATCTTTGTAACCATCCTTCATGCCTCTTTTTTCTCTTACTCCTTAATTGACGCCACTTTACCTTTTTCTTTTCCTAACATGACTATCGTCTTTTTACTTTTCCAGTTGCCTTCATTCACTTCACCTTTTTTCATCTTCCCCTTGGTTCACCTCACCCCTTTTTATCTTTCCACCCTTTCATCTCCCTATCTTCCTTTTTTAACCCTCTCCAAGCCCTTCGTTTCAAAATAAGTAGAACACAATAAATGGCTAATCTTACTAAAACTCCTTCAGAATGCCACTCTGACAAGCATGATCCAGTTCTTACCTCTGGCTCCCCTGAGGAAGTTTCTTCACATTCCTTGCACTCATCTTATCCTAAAAATGCTCAGCACCAAGCCAAAATTAGTCTATACAGAAATCCCATTCTGCCCCTTTGGAATCTCTTCCACCAGAGAACATGCATAAATTTTGGACTTTCTCAAAAAGGGAGAAGATTGCCGCCTTAAAAAATTGTTTTGTTGTGCCCGGTTGAATAGTCAATCTTTCTCAGTTGAAGGAATCTTAATTAAATATAAGTTCCTTTTTTAAATCTCAAGATTTATCTCTGGTGTTTCGTAATTATGGGGTGGAGTTTATGAGGACCCTCTGCCAATGTTCTATCTGAAGCTTTGTCTCTCTCAAGATAGCAGTAAATTAGAAACTATCTTCTTGGAACAAGAATAATTTTAAATGACTTATTAATTTAGAAAGGTATTCAACACTAAGTTCTTCGGGGTAATTCCTTTCATGGGTCGTACATGGCCTGAGAATTTTGAGGTTAGCTTCAAGGAAATAAAAAGGGTTGTGTCTGATCCTGACAAAAATTTGTCCTCCTTCTGTCCCTTGTCTCTCTTCTTAACATACCAAATCATGGATAATAAAATTTCTGCCACACTTATTCCTCGAAATGGCTCTCTTAACAACATGACATATCATGATTTATTTGTGTTGTACTACATTGTAAAGAAGTATAAAATGAATTGTGTTGCTTAGTTTTGAGAATATATGCTGGAAAGTGTTACAAACGCTTATGCCTCTGCTAGCCTACCTTATGGGCTATTGATCACCACAATTCTCCTTTATTTTTCCATTGATCTATCTACATAACTTGTTGTGGAAGTCTCAACAAACTATGATTACAAGACCTTTGCCCGCATGGGCTACGTCATGGTGGACAATGAATGGTGAAAGAAAGATTCTGCAAAAGTAAAGTTGGATCTTCCTAAGGTAATATAATCTATGTCTAACCCTGTGCTTCCTATGTTGAAGGAATTGGAGGAGCTCAAGGATCAACTTAAGCCAATCGAGGAAGGGATGATACTTCTTTAATAGTTGACTACCAAACTATTGTAGTTGGGTAAGGACACCAGTTCTGATGTAGGAAAGGTGTAGATGACTATATATGGTTCAAGAATTAAGGTAAATCTTTGGACACATGGAATCCCATCAAGTCAGAAACCAACTCCTCTAATAATGATCTTTCCATAAATGTCCAGAACTCCTATTTAGGCCTCTCCAAAAATGTCAAAAAATCCTATGAGCATTTTTGTCACAACATACGAAATACTTTTACATACTTTCTTTCCAAATGATGAGAGGATTAAAGCTATTCAAAAGGGTGTCCTATCCCTTTTTGGGGTTGTAACTGATATTTTCACTCATCCTACCACATATTTTATCTGCCTTCTGCATGATACATTTACTACTTATCTATTGTGTACCTATTCTTTGTACTCATCTATGTGCTGTTTTCTTTGTTGTTCTATTATTTTTTATTATGTCATAAGGGATAGAAGATCAAACATTAGATAGGCCTCCAATTCAAGGGGAACAAGTTGATAACAACAAAGGCAAAAGAGTCCGCAAATTGAGGGGGAGCAAGTTGACTACAATGACAGAGAAGTTAACTTATATTTATTATTTGTCATTATAAAAAAATGGGAGATTGTTAGCCCTATATTTACATGATATATTTTAATACAGTAAAACTAATAAACAAATATATATAGGATATACTAAAAAAGTTGTCACATCACGAAAGATATTCCAGGAGCCATATATAGAAGAGTATCTCGGGTAATCCACACTTATAAGAAATTCGATCACTATCTACGAAGAGCAAACACCGGATTTGGAATCACATCGATCAGAATCTCATTAGATCCCAAAGTATAGGGAAGGTGATTCACAATTAATCAGAAAAGCATCTCTCATGAAAGGTAAGAAGGAAGGAAGATCATACAGTCTACATGGAAACATATGATATGGACATATGTGGTTATAAGACTATGTTTAGGAAATTAAGGTTGCACCATACGTATGGACATATCTGATATGGACGTACCGTATGGTGCGATTCCTCATTCAAGGAATCAATTAAAATCCTTGATTCATAATAAATCCCATGGGTTTTTCTTATAGAGCAAACAATTCGAATCAGCAGAAGTCTATAAAACTGAAGATTAAAGACCAAAGAATATATGCAACTTCACAAGAAATTCTTAGTGTTTCTCAAACTTAGTCCCAATAAAGCTTTGTACTCTTTAGTTTACAATTGTTATAAAAAAGAAAGATCAAGCCAATTTAGTCATACTAGTTGAGGTTGTGTCACGGGATCTAAATAATAGAATAAGATTTAAAACTTGTCCATGACATATATTCCGACTCAATTTTAAAGGTTCTAAGGAAACACTTGTAACCCAAGGTGACTGGATGTACGCACCACATTGTTGTTCTAAACTAGTATAAATCTCTGAGCTATTATGTTATATACTATTTATTTGTTTGAGCATTAAAATTTAATATGTTATGTTTAGTATACTAATCTGCATGTGTCACCTGTCAAGACTCACCAGCCGACTTAAGAAAAGTTCTTTTTTTTCATTTCATTCCCCATCCTTTTGAATTTCATACATCATATCACGTACAAGTAGAAATAATGGAGAACTTGTATATACAAGATCTTCAAGTACAAATAACGAAAGATAGATCAAATAGATATATGACATGTTAATATGGAAATTCAATCACAACATAAACACAATAAAGCAAGTGCCTTGTACAAGATGATGATGATGATAGTGATGATGCACGACGAGGTTGTCTAACAACCTCCATATAAACCCACGAAGGAAAGGCTCTCAATATGGGAATCATAGGTGGTTTGTCAACCCATATACAATCCATATGTATATCCATATCCATATCTATATCTCCTCCCCAGAACATCCTTCGGGGAAGGTCTTATAAGATGTCATATTTTCTATCAAAAAAGGTGTTGCCAGTGTTTCTCAGATGTTTCCACGGTGGTACCAATTGTTTCATGAATGAGTATGATATGAGGATGAAATGCTCATAATAAATCACAATTAATATTTCCACAACCAAAAACAATATGTACCTTACAAATGTGTCAATTAAAGCCACCCAATACCTCAATTGGGTATCCCTATTTCTAGGATGATACCTATGGTATAGTGAACCTCCTAATCACCCGTATGTCTAATATATTAAAAAATTGGCAAGACATACCCATAAATTATGTACTATTTCTTTGGTTCCCACATCCCTCATTAAAAGATGAGGTGGGTTCCTAATGTTCACCCATAAATCCCAACCAATTTACTTAAGAAATAGTAGAACCCATATCACAAACTAGTAAATGCACAAACAAATCAAATCCCACACATATTTACACCATAAACTAGTGTAATCCCAAGAGATAGATCTAGCATATCATAAGGATAATGAAAACAAATATACCAAGATGTTCATCAAAGTTATTCATAAGAAAATAAATAGATGACAAACCACACTTTAGACTTAAATTAATCTTAAATAGACGAAGCCAAATCTATACTTCAAGCTCCTCTAATTTAATTTTGTCTCAAATTAGTGTAAATTTTAGCTCCAAGCTCCAAGAAATTACAAAACCCTAAACTAAGAATGGGAGGTAGAGTTATAGAATGATGGATGGGATAAGGGTTTTGAGCCTTTTTGAATGGGAATTTGGGGTTGGCTATGTGTTTTCACAACTTTTACCCTGGCTAAAAATCCATTGTTCGCGATCGCATATGGATCTACAATAATCACAGCTCTGTGATCGCTGAATTCTTTGAGCGATTGCAGCCTGCTAACTTCTTGACTTACCATGATCGTAGTGGATACTCTGTGATCTTGGTACCTGAGGCCCAATCTGCACAGGTTTCTAGCTTTTGCAATTCTCTTCCCTCTTTGATCCTTTTGTAGCTCAAATCCATATCTTTGTATCTCATGTCCTTTTGCCTAAAAAATATGGATATTAGTGTATTTAGTTAGTCATATGTTTCATTTAAACGGTTAAATCATAGTAATGTGCATGAATGTTTAGTGCGAATGAGTGGTAATTTCACTACTCATCAACACCCCCCAACTTAAATCTTTACTTGTCTTCAAGCAACACTACCTTTTTTATTAGACAATGCACATTTATGCCAACATAGATGATCCAAGTCACTACTACAAGTAGCTCATCAAACATGGGAAAAGTTATTCTTCCAACACCCCTCAACATAAAATCCAATATCCAGGGGTGCAAAAGACTTTAAATAGAAATCATGCAACAATCAATATTACTCTAGAAATAACTTGTAATGCCCATGCGTTTTCTTAGTTTGAAAATCCTCTCAAGGATGTTAGAACTTGATTTGAAATAAGAATCCATTCATATACACATAGTATTTCCATAATTTTCACTTCCTATTATGTGGAAAATTGAATAAGATTTCCATCTCTATATAATTCGCCAAAATCCGACACCCGAGCGAAGAGATAGGTCCTTTTTATGAGATAGTATTTGACCTGAGCCTTCAGCGCATTGCAGAGATAGCTCAAATGGTAAATGTCAAATTCTAGTATTGCTCCACAATACTGGGACGTTGTTCTAAACTTCTAGGTCATAGACAAGGTGGCAACGAGATAGCTCCGCGTCGCGCCACCGTATAGTTTCCCAATTGTCAATTTCCAGTGACACGAAGCGATAATGCCGCGTCGCTCCAAGGGCCCAATTTGGGAAATTTTACTAAAAATTAAATTACGTGTATAGGGTTAAAAGGGTCGATTCCCCCCTATATAAGCTTCCAAATACGGGATTTAGCCCTTAGTCATCCAAAATATTGATGTTTTTCTCAAATACTCTCAAGAACTCAAGCTTGGGTTTTCATAGAAGGTCAAATTTCAAGAAGGTTTCACCATCAATCTTTATGAAATCATTAACTAAGGTATGTATAGTGTTCATTCATGGACTCCTTTCATCCATGAAGTTCAAGAATCCCTTTTCTAAACTCAAGTTATGGATTTTCGATATGTTTTCATGTTTTGGCTGCTCATGTTCATGTTTGATAGATGTAAAATTGGATTCTACTCCATGATTATTGATAGTTTCTATGTGGGTTTAATTACTGTAGCCATGGATTCATGAAACCCTAAGATTTAAACCCTTGAATGATGAAATTTGAATTGAATAATGATGTTTATATGTACCATGCCTCTCATATGTTTGATTAAATGCCTAGATGAACGAATATTGTCTAACTAGCATGATATCATGAAATCTCCATGTATACACAAGATCATGCTTATTACATGTTTGATGAAATGCTCCTATGAAGGTAGTATGTATTATAATGATAGTCAAGTCTTCAAGTAAATCATGTTATGTCAGTTTCCTTTTATCGAGTCCTGGGGGTACTTATACTTGTATTATTAGTTGTGTGACTAGATCCATGTCATGTTTTCACTATAGTCTCAGCCAAGCTATGAACTCTAAGACTTCAGATAGTCTTATGAATCAGGAAAAATATCCATAATCTCATGACTCAGTAAGTTGTCAGATATCAGTAGTATTCCGTCAGCCATGGAAATTCAGTAACTCAGTCCATGCTCAGTTTAGTTTAGTAAATCATGTTCAGTTTCTATTCAGATGGGAGTAGGAATTATCACCGAGTGAACCCAAGGATGGTGACTCACCTGTTATACGAGGGTGTGATTCTTAGAAGCAATCTTTGTGTTCCAGAACTATGTAGCCATCATAGGTTGAGACATCATTGACTTCTATATGAGGGTAGATGAGGTGGCTTAACCTATTATGTGAGGGTTACCACTGGTCTCGATAGAGTTACCTGTTATATGAGGGTTACTTAAATGTTTTCCTTACCACCGGTGCATTATTGACAGCCTTCTAATTAGGGCATAGATTGGACCCCAGCTTAGTTATTATAGCACATTTAGGGTATGTCGGTTAGATACTACTTCCCATAGTTTTATGTTACAGAGTCAGGACTATCAGATACAGTCAATCAGTCTCAGTAATAGATCTTAGATAGTTCTTTAGATTTCAGGACCATCAGACACAGTCAACTCAGACATAGTACGAAACTCAGATAGTTCCATCAGATTTAGGACTATCAGACACAATCACCCATGTTATCAGTTATATTCAGATACAACCATTTATTTTATCAGTTATGTCATGTTATTAGTATCCAGACTCAGTATTCATGCTACCACGGATCGGTATCATGTTATCATGTTGTCAGTTACAGTTGCGTATTTAGGTATATATTCTCACGTTCATATTAGATAGACAGATAGTATTGATCATGCATGCAAACTCTTGTATATATCCTACCTCATATGTATACTCAGTACATTCCATTGTAGTGATGCATTTGTGCTATTGTGCTTTCTTTTTATGTTACACCATAGGTTCAGAGACACGAGTTCCAGATCAGCAATAGATTCCAGATTCAGCAGTCAGAGTAGAAGTGAATCTTCATCCTTCGAGGACATAATGATTTTTTAGTATCTCATTTATTAGCTTATTAGTTGGAGTTAGTTGGGGACATGTCCCATCAACTCTTTATTTAGATTCTTCAGACAGTAGAGGCTTTAAGACTAGATGCAGACTAGATATAGACTATTATATTTTAGGCTTTAGTTTTTGTTTTGGGTATTCTATTACCCCACACAGATATTACATTATTCAGTTTTGTTCATGATCAAACCTTATGGCCTTTCAGTGCATGTTTCTGCATTATTATGTTATTTGATGCAAGATATAGGTACAAATATCAGTCATAGGTTAGCTTGTGGTCCTTCGGGGTCATGAGCATCGTGTAGCATTATGATTCAGTAAATCGGGTCGTTACAAACTTGGTATCAGATCTTGGTTCAATAGAGTCCTATGAAGTATGAAAGCCACATATAGTAGAGTCTTGTACATGGGTGTGTTGCACGCCACATTATGTGCAAGAGTCTATGAGATATTTTAAGAATATTTTCCCTTCTTTCAGTATTTATGTCATGCCTGTGAGCATAATCACAAGTCAATCTCTCAGTCTAATCCACTTCTTTTATTTATTTAAGAATATGCCTCCTAAGAGGAGAAATCAGTCATCCCTTCAGCCCGAAAAACCTTTGGGAGATCATGTTTCTCGTGAGGAGTTCAGGACCACATTCACCACTCTTACTCAATTATTCGCTACTCATAATGAACGGCCAATAGTTATTCCGGCCAATCCAGTGGCCAACTCAGCTGCAGTGAGGATTCGGGACTTCACCCGAATGAATCCTCCAACCTTTCTCAGGTTTAAGGTAGATGAAGATCCTCAGGAATTCTTATATCAAGTTGAAAAAGTGATAGACGCCATGAGGGTGACTACTGTGGAGAGTGTTGAGCTAGCTGCATACCAATTGCAAGATGTGCCTCATGCTTTGTTCAAACAGTGAAAGTCCAAAAGATCAGATAATGTAGATCCTATAAAGTGGGAGGAGTTTGTTACGACATTCTTAGATAGATTCTTTCCCCAAGAGATTAGAGAAGCCAAGGTTCTAGAGTTCATCAACCTCAGGCAAGGTAATATGACAGTGAAAGAGTATTATTTTAAGTTTACTTAATTAGCCAGGTATACCCCTCATATGGTTGCAGACAGTAGATGAAAGATGAGTAAGTTCTCTTCAGGGCTGAATGATAGTGTGGTTAATGAGTACAAATCTTCCATGCTGAATAGTGACATGACCTTAGATAGACTTATGACCCATACTCAGCAGATAGAGGATTAGAAGATTAAGTAGAGGGGGAAAAAGAATAAGAGAGCAAAGATAGGTAGTTTCAACTTTGCTCAGCATAAGTCAGAAGGAGGAAATCTTTCCCAGTTTCATCCTATGTCATCAGTTCCAGCCCCCTCTACAGCCAGTGCTCTATTTCCTAAGTTCATAAAGGGGAACAAAGATAGAGCACCAGGATCTAAAACCTAGAGTAGTGTTAGTAGTGCCCGCACCTATCCTCTTTGCCAGACTTGTGGTAAGCACCATCAGGGTGTGTTTAGAGCAGGTAGTGTTATTATTTTTGGTTGTGGAAAGCAAGTCCATAGAATTAGAGACTATCCACAGCCAGGTCCTCAGGGTCAACAGAATCGCTCCTTAGCTCAGTCCGGTCGCCCCAAATCAGTAGGGTGCCACTTCCAGTGCTACTAGCGGGCAACGCCCAAATCATCTCTATGCTCTTCAGACTCGACATGATCAGGAAAGTTCTCTTGATGTAGTTACTGGTACATTACAGATCTTTCATGTGCATGTTTATGCTTTGCTAGATCCAGGAGCTTTCTTGTCTTTTGTTACTCCTTATATAGAAGTTGATTTCAGAATCAGTACCAAAATTCTAGTAGAGAGCCCTTTTCAGTATCTACCCCAGTGGGTAAAACCATCATAGCCCGGTGGGTATACAGGAACAACCCAGTTATGATATTTTAGAAAGTCACTTTAGCAGACTTAGTCGAATTAGAGATGACTGATTTTGTTGTCATTCTCATCATGGATTAGCTTCATTCCTTCTATACCACGGTCGATTGCAAAAACATAATAGTTTGATTTTAGTTCCTGAATGAACTCGTCCTTGAGTGGAGGGGTAGTACTTCAGTGTTCAGGGGTCAACTTATTTCCAACCTTTGGGCAAGGAAAATAATATCTAAGGGATGTGTTTATCATCTAGTTCATGTTAGAGATTCCATCTCTGAGGCTCCCAGTCTCGAATCAGTCCAAGTAGTGAATGAATATTCAGATGTCTTCCCCGAAGATCTTCCAAGAATTCCTCCCAAAAGGGAAATAGACATCGGTATTGATCTTTTTTCAGACACGCAGCCTATCTCTATTCCGCCATATAGAATGGCACCAGCAGAACTCAGAGAACTGAAAGATCAGTGGAAGGATATCTTAGATAAAGGATTCATCAGACCCAGTATTTCCTCATGGGGAACACCAATCTTATTCGTGCGCAAGAAAGACAGTTCACTCAGAATGTGTATAGATTACTGCCAACTCAATAAAGTCACGGTCAAGAACAAGTATCCTCTTCCCAAAATCAATGAATTATTTGAACAACTTCAGGGTGTCAGTTATTTCTCTAAGATAGACCTCAGATCCGGCTATCATCAGCTCAGAGTTATGGTCACTTTGAATTTCTAGTCATGTCGTTTGGTCTTACCAATGCCCCAGCCACTTTCATGGACTTGATGAACCGCGTGTTCAAATAATACTTGGACATGTTCATCATAGTATTCATAGATAATATTCTGGTCTATTCCCCACTGAGCGTGATCATCCAAACCATCTCAGGACATTACTTCAGACTCTCAAAAATCATTAGTTATTTTTCAAATTTAGTAAGTGCGAATTTTTGCTAAGATCAGAAGCATTCCTTGGCCATATTATTTCCGGTGTTGGCATTAGAGTAGATCCTCAAAAGACCAAAGCGGTAAGGAACTAGCCTCGCCCTATCTCTCCATTAGATATCAGGAGTTTCTTAGGTCTGTCTGGCTATTACAGATGGTTTGTTGAGGTATTTTTTTCTATTGCATCCCCTATGTCCATATTGACTGAGAATAAACTGAAGTTTTAGTGGTCAGATCTATGCGAGAAGTGTTTTCAAGAATTAAGGACTTGACTCACCTCAGCTCTAGTTCTAGCATTACCAGATGGTTCAGAAAGTTTTGTAGTATATTGTGATGCATCTAGAGTGTGTTTAGGTTGTGTCCTCATGCAGCTTGGTAAGTTCATAGCCTACGCCTCCAGATAGCTTAAACCTCACAAGAGAAATTATCCTACTCATGAACTTGAGTTAGTAGCCGTAGTCTTTGCCTTAAATATTTGGAGGCATTATCTCTATGGAGTTCATGTAGACGTCTTCATAGATTATAAGAGCCTTCAGTATGTCTTTTCTCAAAAAGATCTCAATCTTCGTCAGAGAAGGTAGTTAGAGCTCTTGAAAGATTATGACATGAGTGTCCTTTATCATTCGGGAAAGGCCGATGTAGTGGCTGATTCTCTCAGTAAACTCTTTATGGGTAGTGTTTCTCATGTTGAGGATAGTAAGAAGAAGTTAGCTAAATATGTACACCATCTTGCTAGACTAGGCATTCGCTTAGTCGACTCTTCATAGGGTGGTGTATGTGTTCAGAGTAGTTTAGAATCATCTCTAATTTCTGAGGTGAAAGAAAAGCAAGATAAGGATCCTAGACTTGTCAAGCTAAAAGAGTCAGTTCAGAATCAGAAAATAGAGTTTTTCTCCCTAGGGGGAGATGGTGTCCTTCGTTGTCAGGTTCATTTCTGTGCTCCAGGTGTAGATGACATGAGGCAGTAAATTATTGCATATGCTCATGGCGTGCGCTACTCTATTCATCCAGGGGCCACTAAGGTGTATCGCGACTTACGGGAGATCTATTGGTAGAGTGGGATGAAGAGAGATATTGTAGAGTTTGTGGCTAAGTTCTCTACATGTCAGTAGGTTAATATAGAGCATCAGAATCCTAGTGGTCCTATACCGGAGTTCACCATTTCTACTTAGAAGTGGGAAGAAGTGAACATAGACTTCGTGATGGGTTTTTCTTGAACTCATCATCAGTATATTCAGTTTGGGTCATTGTAGACAGGATGACCAAATCCTCTCATTTCCTTCTAGTTTATATCTCTTATTCAACCGAGTATTATGCCAAACTCTACATCAAGGAGTTGGTCAAATTGCACGGTGTTCCATTTTCAATTATCTCAGACAGAGGTACCAAGTTCACCTCTTATTTGTGGAAAACATTCTAAAAGGGTCTTGGTACCCAAATCTATCTCAGTACAACCTTTCATCCTAAGACAAATGGTCAAGTAGAAAGGACCATTCAGACGTTAGAAGATATGCTAAGGGCGTGTGCAATTGATTTCAAGGGAAGTTGGAATGACCACTTGCCTTTGATTGAGTTTGCATACAACAACAACTATTATTCTAGTATTCAGATGGCTCCATTTGAAGCTCTCTATGGTAGGAGATGTAGATCTCCGATTGGTTGGTTTGAAGTTAGTGAGTCCTCAATAATAGGGCCTAACTTGGTATTCGACGCCTTAGAGAAAGTTCAGTTAATTAGAGAAAGACTCTAGGCTGCTCAGAGCCGACATAAGTCTTATGCAGATGATCATAGAAAAGATCTTGAGTTTGATATTGGTGATCATGTCTACCTCAAGATATCTCCTATGAAAGGAGTGAAGAGATTTGGTAAGAAGGTAAAGCTTAGTCCCCGATATTTCATTCCCTTAAAGATTCTCAGTCGATTTCGCAAGGTAGCTTATGAGCTCAAATTTTCTTCAGATCTAGCCTCAGTTCATCCAGTCGTTCATGTCTCTTTGCTCAAGAAGTGTATAGGTGACCCATCAGTCGTAGTCCATATTCAGAGCATTGATGTTCATAACAACCTCTCTTGTGAAGAGATTCCAGTTGAAATCTTAGACTATCAGACTCATAGATTGAGGAACAAAGAAGTCCCTCTGGTTAAAGTTATTTGGCAAAATCAGTCCGTCGAGGGAGCTACTTGGGAAACAGAAGTAGATATGCGTACCAAGTATCCTCAACTCTTCCCCGCCAACTTAGATCAAGCTCAAGGTAATAGTTCTCCTTAAGCTTACTCAGTTTCATGATTAGTGTGCATCACTAACTTAGTATTCCATGATAATCGTGGTATTAAGTACCACCGCATATTCAGTCATGCATTCATGTATCAGATTAGTTATATAGTTATGAATCAGACATGATTCTCATTGTGAGAGCGCTTAGTTCTTCAGAACTTTTAGTTATGCATTTATGAATCAGTTACACATGCATCAGATATGCATGTTTATTATGTTATGTTCAGCTTGTCAGACACGTCCATCATGACATCATGTTCTAGTTATTCATGTTTAGCTTATTGTTTCCCCTCTCAGTCAGTTTTATTCAAGGGCGAATGTTCTCAAGGGGGAGATATTGTAATGCCCGTGCTTTTTCTTAGCTTGAAAATCCTCTCAAGGATGGTAGAACTTGATTTGAAATAATAATTCTTTCTTATACACGTGGTATTTCCATAATTTTCACTTCCTATCACGTGAAAAATTGAATAAGCTTTCCATCGATATATAATTCGCCCAAATCCGACACCCGGGCGAAGAGTTAGGTCCTTTTTGTGAGATAGTGTTTGACCTGAGCCTTCAGCGCATCACGGAGATAGGTCAAATGGAAATTGTCAAATTCCAGTGTTGCTCCATGATACAGACACATCGTGCCAAATTTCTAGGTCCTAGACAAGGTGGCAATGCTATAGCTCCGCGTCACGCCACCGTGCAGTTTCCCAATTATTAATTTCCAGTACCGTGTTGCGCCAAGGGCCCAATTTGGGAAATTTTACTGAAAATTAAATTACGTGTCCAGGGTTAAAAGGGTCAATTTTCCCCTCAATATAAGCTTTCAAACACGGGATTTAGCCCTTATTCATCAAAAATATAGATTTTTTCTCAAATACTTTCAAGAACTCAAGCTAGGATTTTTATAGAAGGTCCAATTTCAAGAAGATTTCACCGTCAATCTTCATGAAATCAAGAACTAAGGTATGCATAGTGTTCATTCATGGACTCCTTTTGTCCATGAAGTCCAAGAATCCCTTTTGTAAACTCAAGTTATGGATTTTCTATATGTTTTCATGTTTTGGCTGCTCATGTTCATGTTGGATAGATGTGAAATTTGATTCTAATCCATGATTGTTGATAGTTTCTATGTGGGTTTAATTACTATAGCCATAGATTCATGCAAACCTAAGATTTAAACCCTTGAATGATGAAATTAGAATTGAATAATGATATTTATATGTACCATGCCTGTCATATGTTTGATTAAATGCCTAGATGAAGGAATATTGTCTATCTAGCATGATATCATGAAATCCCCACGTATGCACAAGATCATGACTATTACATGTTTGATGAAATGCTCCTATGAAGGTAGTATGTATTATGATTATAATCAAGTCTTCAAGTAAATCATATTATGTCAGTTTCCTTCTATCGAATCCTGGGGGTACTTATACTCGAAATATTAGCTGTGTGCCTCCATGTCATATTTTCACGATACTCTCAGTCAAACTATGAACTCTTAGACTTCACATAGTCTTATGACTCAGGAAAAATCTACATGATCTCATGACTCAGTCAGTTGTCAAATATCAGTAGTACTTTGTCAGCCATGGAAATTCAGTAACTCAGTCCATGCTCAGTTCAGTTCAGTAAATCATGTTCAGTGTTCATTCAGATGGGAGTAGGAATTAGCATCGAGTGAACCCAAGGATGGGGACTCACCTATTATACGAGGGTGTGATTCTTAGAAGCAATCCTTCTGTTCCAGAAGTATATAGCCAACATAGTTTGAGATATCGTACCTTTCTATATGAGGGTAGATAAGGTGGCTTAACTTGTTATGTGAGGGTTCACACCGTTCTCGCTAGAGTTACCTATTATATGAGGGTTACTCATATGTTTTCCTAACCAGTGGCGCGGTATTGACACCCTTCCAATCAGGGCATAGATTGAACCTCATCTCAGCTATTACAGCACATTTGGGGCATGTCAGTTAATTACTACTTCCCACAGTTTCATGTTATAGAATCAGGACTTTCAGATACAGTAAATCAGTCTCAGTAATAGAACTCAGATAGTTCTTCAGATTGTGGGACTGTCAGACACAGTCAACTCAGACATAGTACGGAACTCAAATAGTTCAATTAGATTTAGCACTGTCAAAAAAGTCACCCATTTTATCAGTTATATTCAGATACAGTCATTCATGTTATCAGTATCCAGACTCAGTAGTCATGCTACCACGGATCGGTATCATGTTATGACATTGTCAGTTACAGTTGCGTATTTATGTATTAATTCTCACGTTCATGTTAGACAGTCAGTTAGCATTGATTATGTATGCAAACCCTTGCATATAGCCTACCTCACATATATACTCATTACATTCCATTGTACTGACGCATTTATGCTATGGTACTTTATTTTTATGTTACACCATAGGTTCAGAGACACGAGTTCCAGATCAGCAGTAGATTCTAGTTTCAGAAGTCAGAGTAGAAGTGAGAACTCACTGATTTTTTAGTATCTAATTGATTAGCTTATTAGTTGGAGTTAGTTGGGGACATGTCCCATCAACTCCTTATTCAGATGCTTCAGACAGTAGAGGCTTTCAGACTAGATGCAAACTAGATACAGACTATGAAGTTTTAGCCTTCAGTTTTGTTTTGGATATTCTATTACCCCACACAGATGTTACGTTATTCAGTTATGTTCATGATTGAACCTTATGTCCTTTCAGTGCATGTTTCCATATTTTTATGTTATCTTATGTAGTATACAGATATAAATATTAGTCATGGATTATCTTGTGGTCCTTAGGGGTCGTGATCACCGTGTAGCATTACGGTTCAGCAAATCGGGTCGTTACATAACTTCTCTTTGACCTTAACTAGATTATACTCTTTTTTCCTTATTTTTTGGGCAATGGCTAAATCACCCACCTTGACTTGTTTACATGTCTTCTCACAAGAAAAAAAATTCCATACACCAAGTTATCAAATATACAACAAGGAATTTATATGCAAACTTCTCTGTCTCTCAAGAACTCTCGATGTTAACAAGTACCATGACATAGGCTTGACCCTATTTTCAATCGTCACTATAATGAATACACTTGGCTGGAGATCACAAAGGTCTTTTTGAGCTTATAATGTAGGTTTGGGGTAGGGAAGGATATCATTTAGGAAAATTAAGGCTTTACCCTCCTTGAACATCTATATCACACTATTCTATCCATCTTTTGATCATGAGCTACTTCTTTTGTTTTCACTCTTTACATATGTGCCTACTTTTATTTCCTTGGTGCATCCATTTTCTTTTCATTTCTTTTTCTTGCACACTTTACCCCTATATTACCTTTGTAGGGTCCTTTCTTTTTATTTTATACTTGTTCTCCATGCTTAAGCTCTTAGGCACTCACATACAACTTCATATCCCAAATTTACCTCTTCCAAACATCACCATCCCCCAACTTAGGCTTTTAGACTCAATCTTCACTATAAAGTTCTAGGAGGATAGGGTTCAAGACAGAGATAAGAGAAAGTCTCCCAGCTTGTAATATGTTTGCCAAAGAAAGGTCCAAAGGCTCAAAGTGGTGAGTAGGGATAACATCTATGCAATGGTAGGCTTTTTTGGCTAAAGTGGACTCCCAATGTCCCAAATATGACCTACGATCATCTCACCAACCAAGTATAATCAAAATTATCTTTGAGAGACTAATTAGGCAAGTTCTAAATGATACAAGTGTACATGAGATTCAAACAAATAAGCTCACCACACATGGCATCCAAATTCCCCAAAGAGGCTAAATTGCCCCTCCCGCTAAAGACAAAAATGGAGTATCTACCAGTTTTCACAAGTCAAAAATTTGGAGTCATAAAATGAGAAAAAGAATTGTCACAATGTCACACACGTCCATGCGCTTGATTTTTCTTTTAGAAAAATTTTGGACAGAGGGGGGTTGTTCGCTTTGTATTTTCACCATGCACAAGTTGCTAACCATGTAAACAACCCAAGACTTGGTCTCACATTTTGGTTTCATATGGGAAAACTAGCCATATGGCTACTCTGACTTCACTAATGGTAAGTATATAATCCAAAATACACAATGCCATAGGTACTCAGACTTCGCTTGTATTTATGATCCTGATTCTACGGGTACTTAGGCTTCCCCTATATCCATGGATAAAAACTCAATCACGATTCTTTTCCCATAAGAATATTGTCAATCAATCCATCACAGGGTAAAGCTCGTCCACCATCATTATCAAAAGAACAATAAAACTATAAATGAAAACAATCAATTCACAAAATTTCCATGCTTCACGTGATGAAGATCAAGTATTACAAACCAATGAATACACACAAGGGTAGGGCCACGCCCCTAACTAAAGGACTTGTAGTGACTTTACTATATAACACAATAGCATAATAAGAGTTAAAGGGCTCCCTGAAACCGCATTGATAGCCATGTTGAAAGTTGGACACAGAGGTGCAATCATGGATAAATTGGTGCAATTGTTGTATTGCAATTACAAATCTCAACCCATGATCATGGTAACCGAGGCCATCTGCTCCTATATTTTGCTCAATTTTTTTGCATGGCTACTGTACTTCTAATTTGAATTTTCCCTTCGTATTAGCTTCCAACCTATCCAAAGCACCTATAAAACATCAAAATAATGTGAATTATTCAAAAGAATATAAATGTAATTATGAAAACAATGGGTTTTCTCCCATCAAACACTTCATTTATCATTACGAACCGATGCCTTTTTTATCCTTATTTGTGTCACCACTTTGAGGGCTTCAATTTTTTGCCTTATTTTTTATCGTTACATGTTTGAGGTGCATTTGGCAATTACAAGGGCATGATGAAACATGTTCGATCACTCCCCTTCGAAGACTTGAACCTTTTACCCAACTCCACATTAAATTTCTGACTTGGCTCCTTGGTTAAAGATGGGAATAGGCCACTAGTTGAACTTTGAAAGTTGTGCTCCTTGGTATTTAAGTGTGGTGATCTCGTATGCTCTTTTGGAATATCAAACTCCAAAGAGTAGGGGTGGTTCTCCTTCTCCCCATGATCCTCTAAGTGCAATATTTTGAAATGGTTTGAATGAGGTCTATCCCTTAATTCTAGAGTTGTATCCTCATTATCATCTTTGCTTTGAATTAGGTTAGAGTCATCATAAGAGATAGGTTTGGTTTTTTCTTTTGAAACTAGCACCAGCTCCTTCACTTCGGTATCTTCACTCATGTTTGGTTTGGGTGGTTGGGAAATCACCAAGGATTCTTCAATGTCAAGCTCTTTTAGAAGCGTGGGCATGGTCGTAGTAATTGCATGATTGACCTCCATGCTTATATCTTCTATCCTCTAACTTTTCTCGATACATGCCCCCATATCTTGATGCATAATACGCATGCTATCCCCCGTTGATCCCAACCAATCCAAGATAAGTTGAAGCATAGATTCAACACTATTATTTTCAATGCTTTGTTCTTCATTTTCTTGATCATAAGACCTATTAAAATCATAAAAAGAACTAGAAATTGGGTTAGCATAGTAGAGATAGGGGGCATTTGGACAATTACTCCAAAGACTATCATGACCATCATATAAACAACCATACTCCGTACAATATCGAGAAGGTGCTTACATATTTCTCCAGGGAGAATATCTACAATCTTGAAAAAAGTAAGGCCTATTAAAATATGAACATGGATTTTCCCGATAGGATCTCCAACCACCAAACTAACGTTCATTCAAAGATGCCATAGTAACAAATAAACAAAACTAAAAATCTACCTAACACAAGAAATAAAAGAAAATAATAAAAAAATATTTACAAGTTTGAACCAAAGCAAGTAATCTAAAATTTCAAAGTAACTCAATACCCCAAATTTTTCCCTTACAATGGTGTCATTTTTTTATACCTCTCAACTTACACATCAATTTAAGTGCAAAACGGTCATCGTCAATATATTTACACAACTTTTGAGTCGGGTTCGAATCCACGAGGAACAATATGAGTGGCAATCAAGTTATCTCAAAATGACAAACACTTGCTAAATTCAAACCTAGAATACAAGTATGTAAAAATTGAGGGTTTGAAAAATATCACAACTAATATTTTTGTTTGGTCTTCTAAACGACTAATTTAAGACTAAAACTAATTAGAGTATAATCAATTTGTCACAGATCTTGGGATTATACATTTCTAGGGGCAAGTTATGCATAGGAAAATATTGAGTCAGTGCAAATTCTAATTGTTATGTGGTAGGCTAGGTATAAAGTCCTTAAGGCTAGTTCTTCAATAAAACCTCAAAGATGACGCTCATTGACTCTTTCGAGTACCTGACGACTGTGTCAACCCAATACCTGAATTAGGCACCCATTTTTCTAGGATGGTACCAAGGGGATAGTCAACATCATAATCATCCTTATGTCTAAGATAATGACAATTAGCAAACTATGACCATAAATTGCACACTATTGCCTTGGTTCCTACATCCATCTTTCAAGGATGATATAGGTTCCAAAAGTTCATCAAAACCCCTCTTTCAAGGATGGTTTGAGATTTCAAGAGTTTGGGGTTTTCACCTATCAAATTCAAATTGTAATTTGGGGTCGGCTATGTGTTTTTACAACTTTGCCCCTGGTTGAAAATCCTGTTGTCCCGCGATTGCGTATGGATCTGCCGCGATTACATCTCTGCGATTTTTAAATTCTTTGAGGAATCACAGCCTGCTGACTTTTTGACTTACTGCAACTGTGGTACCTGAGGATATTCTACCCAGGTTTTCCATCTTTTGCACTTTTCTCCCTCTTTGATCCTTATTCAGCTCAAATCTACATCTTTCAATCTCATGCCATGTTTGCCTGCAAAATATGGTTATTAGTGCATTTAGTTACGCATATTTTTCATTTAAATGCTTAAATCATGGTAATGTGCAGGAATGTTTAGTGCGAATGACTGGTAATTTTACTACTCATCACCCTACACGGTCACATAAACCGCGTAATATCTCAAAACAATAATTATATCACATATAGGCTCCTACATGGGCATAACACATTATGATATCCAATTTCATGATTAGTTCTCATCCTTTTAACATGAATTTTGTAGATGAATTAACTACCTATCTGAGTCTGAAGAGTTAAGGCATAACCTACCCAAAGGCCAAAATCGATACTCTACAATACGACCAGAAGGCCCTACTTCTAACGAACGGTCCTAAAATAAACTAAAACCAAGAAATATAGAATCTATGCATAAAAATAAGTCTAATGATACCTATATTTCCTACTTTTTGTTTAGGGTCAAAGCAGACCCCCAAAATGGGTCTTCGAAAAAGAAGGGTAAAATCATAACTTTACTTCAAAAATGTGTTCCCCATAGCTCGAGGAATCTATAACTGAAAAACCAAGTCAAATCTAGTTAAAAATGAATTTCAAATCGAATAAAAGCCATTTTTGAGCTTTATCGGGTAAAATCTTTTAAATTCATTTTAAATTCAAGAATCGAAGTAGTTTGAAGATAAAATTGAGGGAAAACTAGTAATTATAGGATTAAGAATATTATTCAAGTGAAAAGACTTAGAAATTAGGGCTAAATAAAGAACCAACGCTTTGGGGTTTTTGATTAATTTATCAAGAAATTTGATAAAGAAAAAGGGGTAAATTCTCACCTTAATTTGTAAGAGAATCGAGAAATAGATGTTTATCTAGCGTCCCAATCACCTATAAGCGTCAATTTTAAGTTCTCATAGTTTTTTAAGGTTCAACTCTCAAGAAGTAAGATGTAAAATGAGCAAATTCAGGTAAAAATCGGTTAAAAATTGGCTATTTATAATTCATACTAGGTCTCCAGGTGAATAAGGCATGAATCTCATGCCTCAAATGCGATTTACCCTTTGTGGCCCAGGTAGCACCAGTAACCTGGTGCACCAAATTTTCTAAGACCAAAACAGACTTCATTGGGGTGCCTAGGATTTATTTGAAATTTTATATACACAAATGAACTATTTAACCACACTAAATACTATACTCCAAACTCAATGGCGATATTAGAATTTCAAAAAGCATTATTTTCACAAAGTCAATCCCTAAAATCCAAAATCACAAATTTCTAAATCAATGGTAGAAATGCTATTTAAAAGGCATAAAACCACACGACCATGTTACCACCCTAACATTAATGTTCCAGATCGACTGCCACAGTGCATTCAACCATCCACCACGTGGATCAAAAGATAGCCATATGAAATACCCTAGGTTTTTGGAACCTTAGAAAAATTTCCTAGATTTCTTATTTCTGGACATCATACAACTAGGGGTACTAGCAGTATGATGGGGTACTGAAACAACCCACACCAAGGCCTTGTCGTAATGGTCAATCCTAAGCCCAACCAAGATCAGGAACAACCCCGTTACCCAACCCAACCACCAAATACATACCTAGAGTCAACGAAAGTATGAACATATTACAAGATAGCGTATCCAGCAATGTGGTGACTCTAGGATAAAAATATGAGACCAATCCAACCAAGTCCAACTACCCAATGACCAACCAAGAAAAGGCCAAAACCCATAAATCGAAACCAATTTATAATAATCTGATGCATATATATATATATATATCCTACATTATTATTTCTTATGGGTTTTTTCTAGTATAAATTTGGGTCTACGATTAATTAGAGTTTTAACAAGTATTCACGGGTATTGGAATTATGCATTACTAAGGGAGTGATATGTGGGTTTTAGCAATCACCATAAATTTAGTAAGTCAAATATGGGTAGGTTTGGTTATAGATTTTGATGATAATCTTTCAACAAAAAAACAAAATTTCACCCATTGATTGTTTCGAATACCTAATAAGTGTGTTAAACATTTGGTAACCATAACCTAAATATAGGCATCCGTATTTCTAGGATGATACCCATGGTATAGTAAGCCTCACATTCACCCATATGTCTATGATAGTAAAAATTTAGCAAACTACATACACAATTGTCTATCATTACTTTGGTCTCTATATGCCTCTTTAAGGATGATACAAATTCCTAAACTTCACCTAAAACCCTTATTTCAAAGATGGCTTTGGATTTCCTAGAGCATGGAACTTTCACTCATCATACCCATGTGGGTATTTGGGACTTTCACCCATCAAACCCCAACCAAGTTAGCATAGTAATGATAAAACCCATAAACATGAACTACTAAATAGAAGATAATCACTAACAACCCACACACACTTTAATCCCTATTCACACATAATCCCATAGAGAGATCTAGCTACACATAAGATAAATAAACATAGGTATACCCATAATCTCCATTGAAGTGATTTATTGAAGCTTAAGTGAATGTTACTTCAAACTTGACACCCACACAAATCAACAATGGAAGTGAGCTAGTCTTCCACTTAGAAAGTCTCTAATGTATTCTTCACCCAAAAATTATACAATATTTTCTTCTCCAAAAATGAAAGCTATGAATTCGAAAGCTAAACCTAAAAATTAGGGAAGATGAACTTGTTATTTCTCATGCTAGGATTTGAATCATTTTGTCCAAATTAGGATCAGCCACGTGCATTTTAGTTTTTCCCTTGGGTTGATTTCTTTTGTCAAGCCACGATCGGGCAGTTCTTGCTACGACTGCGGTTATGCGACTGTGGGTAACTTCTACGATCGCGGTTGAATGAATTTTTCTTGATTTTCTTGATTACGGTCAGCAGACCACGATCGTGGTACCTGAGGCCTTTTTGATCAAAGTCTTTATCTGCACTTTTCTTGCTCCCTTTTGATAATTTTCTGCTTCAATCCATATCTTTTGATCTTCTCGACTCTATGCCTGAAAAGAGTTGATGTTAGTGAATTTTATCACCAATATGTCTCATTTATTCATTCAAAACAAAGTAATGTCCACAAATGTTTAGTGAGAATGAGTGGTAAAATTATCACTCATCAATACCCCAACTTAAAGCTTTCGCTTCTCCTCAAGAAACACTACCTCTTACCATGAGACAATAATTCTCTATGCCCAAACTTTATACCTTAAGGCACACAACGACTTCAACTTTAGTCGCAACCATGAATAGCTCAATTCATACTGTCTAAGCAAATTTCCACTGCGCCCCTCATCATAATATGAAACATTTAAGGATATATAGGACTTTAAATAGCAACAAAGAAACAACAACCAATACTCTAGATGTGTCTTTCTCTTGACCACAACTAAACTATACTTCTTTTGCCTCATTCTTTGGAAGGAGACAAAATAACCCACCCCAACTAGTTTCACAAGTCAATCCTTACAAGTAAGAAAATTTTATACACCAGGCTACTAAATATGCAACAAGGAATTTTAAGGGCAAAAACTCTCTCCCCCATAAAAAAAAATCTCTATGCAATATGTGTAATACCATAGGCTTACCCCTATTTTCAATCTCCACTACAAAGATCGTACATGGCCGGAGATCTCAAAGGACTTCTTAATCTTGTAATGTAGGTTTGGGCTAGGGTAGGCTATCTTGAAGGACAACATGGCTACATATATGAGTATATGTGTGGCGAGACATATATGAGTGGTGAGTGGTGGATGGATCTCCTAGTCTCTTATGAAACCTAGACACCAGATCCCTAACCTCCCTCATTTGACCTGAGATGCCATCGAGGGGGTCGATTGATGAAGGTCTACAAGAATCTGAGTCATGTTGGGCTGATTTTCCCCTGTCCATCTTTCTTTTCTTACTCTCACCTGGGGCACCCTCACTCTAAATTTGAGTGGGTAGATGAGGGTGCCATGACACACCCACATATCTGCAGCATACTTTTCACTTCTGCCCTCTTGAAAAGATCAGTTATAAGGGAAAGGAGAAGAATGTTCGTACCTTCATGATTTTTGAAATACCTCTACTTTGAAAGAACAATCTTGCCCATATTGAGAGGGATGCCAGATAGTATGAAAGACACCATCCAAGTTCCTGAAACTCTAACAATTGTCATATAGGTGCATAGTAATACTCAGCTACATATGATATTCAGCCAAAGCCTGGCTTCTGCTGTGAAGTCCTTTATTAAAATATCTCTCTTGGTGATGGACCGAGGAACTACTTATCCCAAACATAAAATATTGGCGATCCTGGTCCCTGGCTCACATGCTTTTGCCTAGAACAACCCCATGTCGACATCTGAGAGCCCATACACCGCATTAACTTGATCCTCTCCAAAGTTCAGTTGTTTGCCCCAAATTTTCATCACTGGTTTTGTGAGAAAAACTACATTGAGGTTTGCATACAACTCACGTACCCACTGCTCATTAGCATTGTAGGGTTTCGAGTCAAAGCACATCCACCGGGTTGCTGTGAGTTTGGCATGGAATTCCAGAGTTTTTTCTCCACCTTGTTTAAGCTAATAGCCCTTTCGAGGAGTAGCTTCGTCCTGTGGAAATCTTTATAGTTGTTATGCTGGCATTGTGCAGCCATGAATCTGGTGTTGTTGAAATCTCCAATTTTTTAGGTTGAGAACCTGTAAGTAATGTAACTCAGACCAATATTAGTATTATCATACCAAAAACAAGCTAAATTAAATAGGTAAGCTCATGTGGTGGTTTTATATGAGGTTTTTGGGGTAGCAGAGGATATGCATAAGTTTGGAAGTTTTCCTAAAACTGTCCTCAGGTATGGCAATCGTAGAGCGTTACCATGTTATTTTGCCGCAATCACGATATCGAGACTACGATTGTAGTACCTAAAACTAAGTTTGACTATTTTTGCACAGTGTTCGAGGGCAGTTTTACCCTAATCCATTGCTTAAACTAGGAATAATAACATTATAAATAGAGAATTTCAAGCTTAGAATGTGTGATCACAGCCCCAAACTTAAAGAAATTTAAAATTAAATCTGTAGAGGCATTTTAATCGCACACATGGTGTACACTTCAGTTTAAGCGGTTTAAGGCTTAATTTTGGGTACTTAAAACTTCCCCAATAGTGTGTACACTAACTACAATAGCTAACCATAACACAATAACAACTAAGAATGAATTTGGTAACAAAAAGCTTATTTCAGGACCTTTTTATACATTACGAGTTCAAAGCATGAAATTATATCAAAATCAAGAGACTTGAGACAACTTACCAAGTTAGATGATGCAATTGGAATGAGATGAAACTTGGATATGCAATGTAATGCCAAAAATTGGAGAGGATTTTTAGAGAAATTTAGAGAAGTGATACAAGATCAAACCAACAACACCAAGAACTACAAGTAGGTTCGGATTTCAGTCCAACAACCCAAGAACAACAAGTTTAATTTTCAGTTTTTCAGCTCAACAACACATGAACAACAAGATGAACAACAATGCTAGTGAATCGAAAAGAGCCCCACACGGCTTCACTAGACTTTAAGATGACAAAATCAGCAACAACCACAAGATAAGGAAAGATAGATAACTTGACATATAACATTCAAGAAACTAAGAACCCTAACATCAAGAGAGGACCCTAAGTCTAATGAATATAAACACCAAGTTCTTACGAGGACCAAGAGGCACTCAACGACCTCAAAACCCTTGTTTCTAGCCAAAGAGACAACACAAGTATCCCTCTACTTGTGAGATAGTAGTGGCGGCTCCCAAGAGTGGAAAAGAGAGAGAAAGTTTAGTGTTCTTTAGGTTACAAAAATCAGCATTCAAAAAGTGTGGACTAACTCTCTAACATGTCCTATTTATACTACAAACAAAAAGGGGTAAAATGACCCATCCGCCCTTGCTTCTTGTGCCATCCTTGAAGAGTAGCTTATTACACATTAAGACCTCTCTTCACACATAAAAACGTTTAGGTCCTTGGTTGGTTCAATCACCAACTCACACACGGCCACTTGCATGAACAAAGCTTGGAGTTTTTGTAATTCCCGAGCTTGGCTTCGTGTGAAAGGCCGTGTACCTGTGGGGGCTGCCCCAACCGTATCATCCTCTCCATCTTGAGAGGAATTTGACCTCAAATTCAGCACTTGGTCATCTTCAACCGCATCCACGAGGGAGAGATCACCAACGTTGAAAGTGTTGTGCACTTGATATTCCGGTGGAAGGTCAATCTTGTAGGCGTTGTCATTGATTCTATCAAGTACTTGGAAAGGACCATCACCCCTTGGCAGCAATTTGGACTTCCTTTGAGCTGGAAACCGATCCTTCCGAAGATGCACCCACACCCAATCTCCGGGTTCAAGCACAAGCCTTCTTCTCCCTTTGTTTACCCTTTTTGCAACCTCTTGGTTCCTCTTTTCAAGTTTGATCCGCACCGTCTCATGCATTTTCTTCATTGCCTCGGCTCTTTTATTTCCATCTAAGCTGGTCATGAGATCACTAGACAAAGGAGTGAGATCTAAAGGGGTGAGGGGATTTAGGCCGTAAACACATTCAAAGGGAGTCATTCCCGTGCTCGAATGTATTACCCGGTTGTATGCAAACTCCACCAAGGGTAGGTGATCTTCCCATGAAGTCAGTTTACCTTTAACCATAGAACGTAGCATAGACCCTAAGGTTCTATTTACTACTTCCGTTTGGCCATCGGTTTGTGGGTGGCATGACGTGGAGAAAAGTAACTTCGTTCCAAGCCTACCCCATATGGACTTCCAAAAGAGGCTTAGGAACTTGGAGTCCCTATCGCTCACAATAGTCCTCGGTACCCCGTGAAGCTTTACAACATGTTCAACAAATAATGAAGCTACACTACGAGCATCCTCGGTTTTAGCACATGGAATAAAATAAGCCATTTTAGAGAATCTATCAACAATAACAAAAATGCTATCTCGGCCCTTTCTAGTCCTTGGCAGCCCCAAAACAAAATCCATCGAAATGTCCAACCAAGGTCTAAGGGGAGTAGGGAGTGGGGTGTATAATCCTTGAGGTAGGAGACGAGATTTCGCACTCCGGCAGGCCACGCATTGACTACAAATTTTAGTGACGTCTTTGCGCATTTTGGGCCAATAGAAGTTCTCCTCTAAGATTCCGAGGGTCTTGTCTACCCCAAAGTGCCCCATGAGGCCTCCGTCATGGGCCTCCCTCACAAATAACTCCCTCCAAGAACTAGAAGGAACACACAACCTCCTCCCTTTGAACAAATACCCATCGAACCGAGAGTAGGAGGAATGGTCATTCTCCTTAAGCCAACGGTCCCTTCCTCACTCTTCGCATTCTCTAAAAATAGGAGCAAAGGTAGGATCCTCGGGATACAACATCCGCAAGCTCTCAAAACCCATCAATGTCGACGACAAGGTAGCAACAAGCACATGCTTCCTAGACAAGGCATCGGCAACAACATTTTCCTTTCCCCTTTTGTAATGAATTACATAAGGGAAAGTCTCGATGAACTCAATCCACTTAGCATGACGCCTATTCAACTTGTCTTGACTCTTAAGGTGTTTCAACGACTCATGATCCGTTCGTATCACAAACTCCTTAGGCCACAAATAATGTTGCCAATTTCCCAAAGCTCTAACAAGGGCGTACAACTCCAAATCATAAGTTGAGTAATTAAGAGTTGCCCCTTTGAGCTTTTCACTGAAATAAGCAACGGGCTTACCTTCTTGCATCAAAACAGCCCCGATGCCAACCTTACTAGCATCACACTCTACTTCAAACATCTTATCAAAATCGGGCAATTGCAATAAAGGCGCCGAGATGAGCGTAGCTTTCAAGGCCTCAAAAGCCCTAGCTTGCTCATCACCCCATTTAAAGGGTCCGTCCTTTCTAATTACCTCGGTTAAGGGGGCTGCTATGGAACTAAACCCCTTGACAAACCTCCTATAAAAGCTTGCCAACCCGTGGAAACTTCGGATTTCTCCAATAGTTTTAGGGGTCGGCCAACTTCGAATAGAGTCTATCTTGGAATCGTCCACTTCCACACCCCTTGAGCTCACGAAAAAACCCAAGAATATAATCTTATCAACACCAAAAGAACACTTCTCCATGTTGGCATACAGCTTCTCCTTTCGGAGCACATCAAACACACATCTCAAATGCATTACATGATCATCAATAGATTTACTATACACCAACACATCATCAAAGTAAACCACCACAAATTTTCCAATATAAGTCTTCATTACATGATTCATTAGCCTCATAAAGGTGCTAGGAGCATTGTTAAGGCCGAAGGGCATGACCAGCCACTCATATAGACCGAATTTGGTCTTGAATGCGGTCTTCCACTCATCACCGGGTTGCATGCGAATTTGGTGATAGCCACTCCTAAGGTCCACTTTAGAAAACAAACAAGATCCGTGGAGCTCATCTAACATATCATCTAGTCTAGGGATTGGATGACGATACCTTATAGTGATTTTGTTGATGGCTCGACAATCGACGCACATGCGCCAAGTTCCGTCCTTCTTTGGTACCAAAAGCACCGGAACAGCACACGGACTCATGCTTTCCTTGATGTATCCCTTTTTGAGAAGCTCCTCAACTTGTCTTTCAAGCTCCTTAGTGTCCATGGGATTGCTCCTATAGGCCGGTTTGTTTGGAAGTTGTGAACCCGGCACCAAATCAATTTGGTGCTCAATTCCCCGAAGTGGGGGTAATCCTTGCGGAAGTTCTTGAGGAAATACGTCTTCATACTCCTGCAACACACAAGAAATCAAAGGGGAAATGGAAGAATTAGTGGGGTTAGTATTAAAAAAATGGGCCAAAAGTAACATCGGCTTGTTTTCATCATGGTCCACGAAGAGTTCTTTCCTCCTAGCCAACATCACTACGTTTTCCATCTCTCTTGTCGTTGGGACAGCCTCGGATGTCCCTACTTCCTCACCTACGGCACTCCCCCCTTTATCTCCCTTTCCGGATTCTCCCCCCTTTCCCTTCAACTCCCTCATCTTTTGATGCCACTCATTTACTTGGGAGGGTGAGAGAGGATGAAGTGTGACCTTTCGGCCATTCTTCTCAAGCGTATACCGGTTGGACCTCCCATCGTGTTTAGTAGACCTATCATATTGCCATGGTCTACCTAACAACAAGTGACATGCTTGCATTGGGATCACGTCACAAAGTACCTCATCGTGGTAGTTTCCCACCTTAAACCGGATCACACATTGCCTCATGACCCTTAATTCACCACAATCATTCAACCATTGTAGCTTGTAAGGACTAGTGTGTGGTGTAGTGGGTAGCTTCAAGAAATTTACCATAGCATTGCTCGCAACATTTGTACAACTACCACTATCAATCACCAAGGTGCACACATTCTCCTTTACAAGACACTTAGTATGGAATAGATTTTCCCTTTGACTCGGGTCATCTATCGCCTTACTAATCATGACACGTCTAACCACAAAGTTCGGAACCACACACTCCCCCTCTTGTGGATAGACATCTTCACTACCCTCTACTTCATCAACATTCGGCCCATTTTCAGCTCCCTCTCCATCTTGAGGCTCGGCCTCATCCTCCCCCCTTTCGGAAACCACCTCCTCACCAAGGTAGTACACCTTTCCTTCTCGTAGGATCACATTGCGCCGGTTCGGACATTCGTTGGCCTTATGTCCCCAACCTTGGCACTTGAAGCATTGGAACCCCTTTGGGTTGGGATATTTGTGAGCCTCCGGTTTCGGAGGGAATTTAGGGACGGTTTTGGACTCGGGCAGCTTCATAGGAGCGGGTTGGTCCTTGTTTTTGGTCCAACCCGAGGGGGTTTGTACCCTTGCCTTGAAGGATGATCTCTCCTTAAGTTCCCTTTCAATCTCAAGGGCCGCTTGGAATATACCGTCAATGGTTTCAAACCGGTGAAGGGTCAAATGAGTGGAGATCTCTTTGTTCAACCCACACTTGAACCGGATGATGTCGTGACTGATTTGCTCCCCACGATGATCAAGTTTCAACATGAGTTGTTGGAACTCGTCAAAATAGGCCATCACACTCTTGCCTCCTTGCCGCAAGCCATATAATCTCGCAAGCAACTCATGACGATATCTCTCGGGAAGGTATCGTTGTCTCATCAAATACCTCAACCGATACCAAGGTGGTGGCTGCCCATCGACTAATTCATTACCAAATCGTTTAACATACTCCCACCAAGTGTTAGCGTAGCCCTCAAGGTGAGCTATAGCGTAGCAACTCTTCTTTTCGTCCGAGATGTCATTAACTTGGAAAACTTTGTCACCAGCCGATTCCCAAGTTAAGTAGGCCTCGGGATCACTTTCACCCTTAAAGATGGGTAGGCTCAACTTGATGGTGTTGATGCCTACGTCTATCTCTTGGTGTCGGTTTCCCCTATCTCCATACCCCCGGTATCTCCTAGGTTCTCCTCGACCCCCTCTTAACTCCTCCTCCCTCATATAAGCATCATCAAAGGCTCCATCTCCTTCATACTCCTCTCTACCGTATCCTTCAAAGTGGGCTGGTCGGCCTTGGCCGTTTTGATTCGGAGGATTTGGAATTTGTGGCCTTTGGTTTAATGGAGCTTGGAATGGAGGGTTCGGATTTAGTGGAGGTACTTGGCGTCCAAATCCCTCTTGTAGAATTGGGGGGGCTTGGAAATGTAGGGGTCTAGTGGAGTCTCGGTTTGGAGGAAAATAGGTAGTTTGGCTTGCGGTATTTAGTGGAGCTTGGGGTGCATTTAGCATTTGGTGGACTGTTTCGGGGGTGATGGTTGCGGAGGAGGTCCTATCATGACCATTGGTAGATACATGTAGAGGAGTAGAAGGACGAGAGTTCCTTTGACTCTCCACTTGTTCTAATCTCCCACTAATAGTCGTCACTTCCCCCTTTATTGCTGCCAAGTCCCCTCTCACGGCCCCAAAGTCCGAATTCAACCTTTCAAGTGTCCGGGTAACGGCCTCAAGAGTGACCCTCATAGAATCAAGGGCATTAGTATCCACACTATGAGACGTAGTTCCTTCCATTGTCAAGATATTATCCGCTTTAGTTCACCACAAGTTCGTGTTCCAAAAGTGTTGTATAATTGGCTAGTAACCGCGAAATTTTAAGGCATGAGTAAGCTCTTATCCGGAATGGATTCTTGTTTGAAGACTCAAAGAATTCTTGCCGGACTAGAACCAAAAATCAGCAACTCATTCAAACGAATAAAAGCACTCAAATAAACGTTGACACGAACAAACGGTTCAAGGATCTAATTGACAACCTAGTAGGAATGTACTAGTTTGTTAATTAGTTCTAGGACCAAGTAAGGGAAACCAAGGATCAACAATTAGCAACCAAAGAATATCCTAAGTTGAGCTTATAGTGACGTGGCAGCATGCAATGGTCCACACGTTTTTTCTTTTCTCTTTTTTTTTTGTCAATATTCACACAACTTGTTATAGTTTTCAAAGTGTTTTTGGTGGGAAAAAATAAAATCTTGTAGTATTTCACCCTTTTCAAACTCAAGAAAGTGATGTTTGGTAGACTAATCCCACAAAACAAGGCTCCTTGAATTAGGGAGAAGTGATTGACAAGATTAAAAGGTGATGGGTGCAAGTCTTTCACAACAACTTTATAGCTTGTCTTACAACTTGAGCACACAACAAGATGAACAAGATGAAACAAGTTCAAAAGATGAACACCTCAACAATCTTCTTCAACTTCTTTAGCACATAATCACAACATCCACCGATTTTATTTTCTTTTGGTCATCAACAACATACAATTTTCGGCCACTTCAAGTCACTACACAATGTTCATGTTTTCAAGCTCAACTTTTGGATCTAGACACCTTAGTGTTGGTGAGAAAGAAACCAACACTAGGAACTCACTAAACAAGCAAAATTAACACTTAGATCTAGACATGCAACATCATTCTCGGATTCTACTTTTAATGGACGGATTTTCAGAATTTCCTTTTTGGTGTTGTTTGTTTAAGCCGTGTACTAGCCCAAGATGGGTTATGTTGGAACACAACCGGTCAAGCTTTGATACCAAATGATACAAGATCAAACCAACAACACCAAGAACTACAAGTAGGTTCGGATTTCAGTCCAACAACCCAAGAACAACAAGTTTAATTTTCAGTTTTTCAGATCAACAACACATGAACAACAAGATGAACAACAATGCTAGTGAATCGAAAAGAGCCCCACACGGCTTCACTAGACTTTAAGATGACAAAATCAGCAACAACCACAAGATAAGGAAAGATAGATAACTTGACATATAACATTCAAGAAACTAAGAACCCTAACATCAAGAGAGGACCCTAAGTCTAATGAATATAAACACCAAGTTCTTGCGAGGACCAAGAGGCACTCAACGACCTCAAAACCCTTGTTTCTAGCCAAAGAGACAACACAAGTATCCCTCTACTTGTGAGATAGTAGTGGCGGCTCCCAAGAGTGGAAAAGAGAGAGAAAGTTTAGTGTTCTTTAGGTTACAAAAATCAGCATTCAAAAAGTGTGGACTAACTCTCTAACATGTCCTATTTATACTACAAACAAAAAGGGGTAAAATGACCCATCCGCCCTTGCTTCTTGTGCCATCCTTGAAGAGTAGCTTATTACACATTAAGACCTCTCTTCACACATAAAAACGTTTAGGTCCTTGGTTGGTTCAATCACCAACTCACACACGGCCACTTGCATGAACAAAGCTTGGAGTTTTTGTAATTCCCGAGCTTGGCTTCGTGTGAAAGGCCGTGTAACTGTGGGGGCTGCCCCAACCGTATCAAGAAGGGTGTGGAAAAATGGGTATTTGGATGGTCATTTAAACTGATTTGACAGCTATCGCGGTCCTAGTTACATGATCGTGGTCACATGGCCTATATTATTGCGGTGGAACAGACCACGATTGTAGTAACTGAGACCAAACAATCATTTTTTCTGCACTGCTTGTTCAGTCCAATTCACCAATTTTACATGTTCCTTTTTCAAAGTCAACCAAACTTCCCCTTTAGCACCAATATTTCATGGATTGTGCATGCATAAACAAAAATGAAATGTACACTATAATGCATAAATAAAAGGATAGGAGACACTTTTTGTGGTGTGATGGGTTACCTCCTATATAGCACTTAGTTTAGCCTCACGACACGATGCTTTCACCACTTCCTTTTATGTTTCCACGTAGAAGATTTAAATCTCAATCCTAACTTTCGTTTAATATGAAATGAGCAGCAAAGGGACAGAAGATTCAAATCTTCCAAGATGAAACTTAGAGGTTGTGAGGGCTAGCGATCAAGCTTCGATATCTCCATTTTGAGGATTTAAACCTTTTACCCAATTTGAAATCAAATTTCCGAGTTAGCTCTTTGGGCAAAAGTAGGCACGTCAATAGGCTACTCCTTGTACATTGGAAGTTGTGTTCCTTTGCCATTGATGGATGGGGTTCCATATGCTCTTTTGGAATGCCAAATTCCAAAATGTAAGGATTGGACTCCTTCTCCCCATAACCACCATTTGTTCGGAGTCATGGATCCTCATCACATCCTCTAAGCATAATGTTGAAATGTGGTTTGACTGAGGTCTAACCCCTAATTCCGTGTTGGCATCCTCCAAAGCATCTTCACCCCGAAATGAACTACAATCATCATAAGAGGTTAGAATTAATTCTTCTTTTGACTCTAGTATCATTTATTTTATTTTGGCTTCTTCTACCTCATATGATTTGGATTGTTGGGAAGTCCCCGAGGAGTTTTTGCTACCAAGCCCATCATCATAGCTTGGTTTATTTTATTTATGGACCTCCTCTTAGGAAATGGGCATGATTGTAATGTTTGCAAGAATTATGTTTTCTCCCAATTCAAGGTCATGACATTACCCCATTTGAATACCCCGTAGGATTGATGCAAGTCTTGCGCATTCTCCCCGGTTATAGTTACTTGATCCAAAATGGTTTGAAGTATTGATCCAAGAACAATGGGTATGGTTTGATGCTCCTCCTTCTTCACATCATAAGACATATCAATATCATTAAGAGAACTAGCGATTTGGTTAGTATAATAGGGGGAGGGGGAATTTCGACAATTATCTCAATCCATCTCGACCACTACATAAGGGAAACCTATACTCCCCATAAGATCAAGATGGTAGGTCCAACTCTCTCCGGGAAGCATAGTTACAATCTCTCCTAAAGTGTGGTCCATTATAGATTAGACATGGGTCGTCAGATAGGATTCCCAACTACCAATATCATATATGTTAGGAGACTCCATAGAGTAAAATAAAAATAAAATAAAATTCACCTATAAAAGAAAATCACAAACAAATATATACAAGCTTTAATTCAAGAAAGTAACTAAAATTTCAAACTAACTTAATACGCCAAATTGTTCCCTAGAAACAACCCCATTTTTTATAACGCTCAAATTACACGTCAATTTAAGTGCAAGGCGGTCGTTATCAATATATTTATCCAACTTTGGAGTCACGTTCGAATCCATGAGGAACAATGTGAGAGACAATAAAGTTACTTCAAAAGAATAGATACAAGCTAAATCCAAACCAATGTTACAAGAAGATAAAAATGGGGAGATAAGTACCTACACTAATGTTTCTTTTTGGGTTTTTCTAGTATAAATTTTGGGCTACGAATAATTAGAGGTTTAACAAATATGAACAAATACTGGGATTATGCACTACTAAGGAATTGCTATATGGGAGTTAGCAATCAACATCAATTTTTTAAGTCAAATATGGGTAGGTATGATTATAGATTTTGATGCTAGTCTTTCAACAGAACACCAAACTTTCACCCATTGATTCTTTCGAATACCTAATAGGTGTGTTCAACATTTGGTAACCACAACCTCAATCTAGGAATCCCTATTTCTAGGAGGATTTCTATTGTATAGTCCACCTCACATTCACTCTTATGTCTAAGATAGTAAAAATTTTCAAAACTACACAAACAATTGTCTATCATTACTTTTGTCTCCACTTCCCTCTTTCAAGGATGATATAGATTCCTAAACTTCACCTAAAACCCTTCTTTAGAAGATGGCTTTGGTTTTCCTAGAGCATAAAGCTTTCACTCAATATACCCATGTGGGTATTTGGGGCTTTCACCCATCAAACCCTAACCAAGTTATCATTGCAATGATAAACCCATAAACAGGAACTACTAAATAGAAGCTAATCAATAACAACCCACACACACTTTAATCCTTATTCACACATAATCCTAACAGAGAGATCTAGCTACACATAACATAAATAATCATAGATATACCCATAATCTCCATTAAAGTGATTTATTGAAGATTAAGTGAATGTTACTTCAAACTTGGCACCCCTACAAATCAACAATTGAAGTGACCTAATCTAGCACTTAGAAAGTCTCCAATGTATTCTTCACCCAAAAATTATACAATATTTTCTTCTCCAAAAATGCAAGCTATGAATTCAAAAGCAAAAACCTAAAAATTAGGGAAGATGGGATTGCTATTCCTCATTCTTGGAATTGAATCATTTTGTCAAAATTGGGGTCAACCACATGCATTTCTAGTTTTTCCCTTGGGCTGGTTTCTTCCATCAAGCCACGATGGCGTAGTTCTGACTGCGATTGAGGTTGGATGACTTTTGCTTGACTACCGTAATCGCGGTCAGCAGACCGCAATCATGGTACCTGAGGCCTTTTTGATCCAAGTCTTCATCAGCATTTGCCTTTCTCCCTTTTGATCATTTTCAGTTCCAATCCACATCTTTTGATCTTCTCAACTCTATGCCAGCAAAGAGTGGATATTAGTGAATTTTATCACCAATATGTCTCATTTATTCATTCAAAACAAGGTAATGTGCACAATTATTTAGTGAGAATGACTGTTAAAATTATCACTTATCACCAATACATACCATACCCAAGTGCACAGTTGTCCATACAAAGCCTCTAGACCAACCAAAGAGTACCTAGTCGGGACATGGCCCCGACCATAGCCAAAACCATAGCCTATGAAAGACAAGAAATATGTAAAGTAACCCATGACATGAAATAGATGCCTTCTGAACTATGGCAACTCACCATTCAATCCAACATCGACTATCCCCAAATCCGATCACTAAGTAGGAGAATTATAATGGTTGATCCCTCCATAGCATAGGTATACAGCCGCCCGAAGACGGGTTAGTGGGTGAACACTAGCATCCACTCATGATAAGGGTAAAATAATGCCATTAAAAAAATCAAGTAAAGTCATCTATAATGCCTACAGCCATATATATATATATAACCATGCCGAGAAAGGGAATCGTGTTTAGCATGCCATTAAAACCTTTACCTGGTTTATATAGCTCTGCCATTGTAAAACACCCACGGGCTATATGGGTTCAGTTCCCCATACTGAAAGGGCCGTAGTATGTGATGCCACACAACTAGGAAAGAAAACCTAGGATGACTAGTCTATCCCCTAATATAAAGTGTGACATCATGCACACGATCACGAAGACCAAACCTAACATCGGCAAATATGAATTTCCAGTTTTGGTCCCCACATGACCTCCACCTTCCATGGCTTTGATAAACATCTTGCCATTATTTTCAAATTAAAACCCTTACAAAGAAACCAACCAATCCATTAACCATTTATTAACCAAGTACATTTAGTGGTTGTATCGTCATACCGACCATACTTAAGAGTATAATCCATAGCCAACCATATATAGGTTTAAGGGGACTTCCAAGTGTCCTTCCATTTACCATATTAAACCACTTGGGAGATTTCCACGTATCCCAAAAGTATAACCAATTAAGCCATAACCAATTATTCAAACGAATTTTATTAATGCATTAACTTGAGGGATTTCCATGTATCCTGCAAGGTTTTCAAAATAGACCAACCATGACCTCCAAAACCTTTACCCTGTAAACAATTCCTAAACATTTTAGACCATACCAAATCTTTAAAGAATTTATATAATTTAAACAATTTAAACCATCCAAAACCATTTAGAGTTCCATTACTAAACAAAACCATACAAGAGTTCCAATGAAAGTTCAACAATAGAGTAAAAACATTCTTTGAGGCATTTTATTAGACATGTTGAGGGCTTACCTTAACCAAGATCCAAAACCAAAGCATAAACCAAAATAATTAGGGTTAATCAAGACCTATTGGTTAAAGAAAACCACCAATAACCACATTCACAAACTATTACCAAAAACAAGTAAAAACATGATTTAAACCAATACCAAACCATGTGCATCAAGACCCTCAACATATATTCTGAAAACCACCATTATTGATCCATAAATCAATGTTTATAAACACAATGCATATGCCTTTAGTTCGAACTAACAATGACGGAAGGAGTACATACCTTAAACAAGAAGATTCTTGAAAGAAATTTTTACCTTTGATCCCTTTGAAGAACACATGAAGAAACACTATCCTTCAATCTTCAAGAGAGTATTTGAATTGTTTTAATCTTTTAAGAGGTCTTATGGAAGTCCGGGAAGGGTTATATAACATGAGCACATAAGGGTATTGATGTAGGAAATATCTGAACTACCTTTGACTTAAAAATAAAATAAGCCACGAAGTTGGGTACAACTCACCCTTACTATCTGTATCCTAGGGTATGAGTGGGAGACCATGCCAAGAACATACCTACTGGTTTCTATATGACTTACACCTCCAGGTACGAGTAGTAAACTCAATCGTACTCACCAATCATACCTAGTGAAAATTCAACAAGAAAACTCAAACAAGCACCATATGACTTGCCTACCACCACTCGTATATTCCTATAGGATTAGTACGCTAGTGAGTTGTATCTTGGGCAGTAAACTGACCAACAATACTACCTAGGGTATGACTGAACCCTCAATACATCTCCTAACTAGTATTCAAGGGTATAAATTGTACCCTTGAGTCATAACAAGTCCAGTAAGTCCAAAACTTACAAAATTTTGCAAGGGTCAAATTCCCAGGGTGTTATAGTCTCCCCCACTAGGATCATTCTTCCTCAAATGACGGGTATGGGTAAGAACAAGCGCGATATAACACATTAACACACCTCAAAATTTCCTCCAACCAAAATAAAAGACAAGAACAGTACCCAAGATGAGAAAACAAAGAGGGAAGAGGAAACATTCCTGACCTATAACCAAGTAACAAAAACAAGGATGTGTTGAATAACGCACACCTTATATACGAATTTTTGGGACAAGGAACCAACGAGGATCGTTTGTCTCCATGTCTACTTTCGCATCCCGAATTAGTTTCTCAGATTTTTAGTTCCACCATGGAACCTTTAGCGAAGCCACACCTTTCGTTCGCAACCAGTGAACTTACCAATACATGACCCCCATCGGGACACTCTTAGAGAACAAGGAATTTGAGATACCAATTCCACCTAAAGCAACCAATCGACCAAGGATCATGAACATTTTACCTCCACATATCACACATATTACCGAAGGAAGGTACTAATGCTAGAGAGCAAATCCAATTCAACTTAGAATTTATAGAGACACATCACTAAGAGAACTTGAGTCTAGCTACACACTACCTCCATGTTCAAGCCTATCGAAAGCTAAAAGGAGTTAACTCACTCCATCGGGCTCTACTCCTTACATTTATCCCAAAACACTACTCCATTTTTATCTCCATTATAATATGGAAACCATGAGTGAAGGACATAGACAAACCTATATCCACCCACCATAAACAATATCCCCAACATATAATTGAATACCCAAAATCATACAACTACTAAGCCAAGAAAACAATTCCTATAACCATGCCTTACTAAACCTCTCAAATATGCAATACAATTTATTGGTATATCTACAAACCACAACATTCAAACCTATTGCTTATATACCCGCGGTATAATTTGTCTTTCTAAAGACCTACACCATTTGATATTTCACAAAAGCTTCCTCCACCGATTCCTTTCCTAGACATTTCTCATGACAACAACCTTACCTCATTTTCTAAAATCTTAACTGTTAGTAGTCACCTTAGACTCACCACCACTTAGGGGCTTCTACATTCCCCATTTCAATATAGCCCATACTTCCAAACCACTAACATCCTAACATAAGAAGAGTCATTTAAGGAACCGAATTACAAGAGTTATCTATGCATCCCAAGGAAAGATACCATTGACAAGACACAACACTATAGGCATGAAGTATTTCACAACAACCACCTAGACCATAATTAAGAAGCATCCCGGCCAAACCATACCATAAAATGACTCATTATGACTGGACAACAAAAGAAACCAACCATACATACCATAAGTAACTTAACACAAGGTCAAGGCTTATATCTAGGAAACAAGATAAATGCAAAATGTGAACCTTAGTCATAAATGCTATAAGAATGCATGAACACTAGTAGAGTAATCTTTTAACCGAGAGAGAACAGTATACCTAGAATATACAACACGGGCTTTCCTTGTCAGTCCACTGCTAAAAGAGAATCCTAGATTAACCACTAAACTTCACCCCAAGACTACCTAGGGACCAACATAGACATGCAAAAAATCATGAGACCAAAATGACTCCAAGGTTTCCAATTAAGGAAAAACTATTTAAAATCAAACTATGTCCACCAAGGCCTTTGAAAATCATTTGAATCCAAACAAAACCAATTTATGTTCCATTAACCATGTATTCAATGTAAAGATTCAAGAATAGTCAAACCATATGCCAATATTAAAATCAATGGGAATTTCAAAAATAGTTTTGATGGCACGTAATTTTCAAGACTAAAACCAAGTAATTTGGGAAATCCATAGTACCCCAAAATTCATTTAACATTCCCATGCTTCCCACAATATTCATAAACATAAATAAGCACGAATAATGCATCATAATCCATAGAAAATCAATTAATTGAGTAATCATGTCAAAGCCTTCAATTGTACAAAAAATCACATTTAAAATCATAAATTTAATAATCAATTGCTTGCTAAAAATCAAGTATAAGTATAGGGACAAAGACGTTTGCAAGCTCCATGATCTAACCTGTCGAATGACTAGATCCTCTGTTCCCCCATTCAACCTGAACTCCTAGCCTATAAGGTACAAATCTCCCACTATTGAATTTCGCAAATCATTAACCTTATCCAACCTACCAGTTTACCTCTAAAACTCCCACATTTCTATTCTTGAGGTTATCATACTCTCTTTAATCAAAATCAAACATTTAGGTTCAAGCCTAGGTTCTATCAACCACCATTCAATACTATCAAAGTACCCTATATAGAATATAATATACATATATAGTCCTCTTAACCAGAAGTACACTCTAAATTCTTTATACACTAGCCAACAACCAATCCATTTTAGGGGAAACCATTCCCCTTATTCATGCAAGAACAAAACACTCCACAAGGGAACATTAAGATTGATGAGACCTTTATCTAAGAGATCCCTAAATTGATCCTTTAAGATCCTGTAGCCCCACCGGAACCAATCTATAAAAAAAGAACAAAAATTAGACAAGTGTCCAAAACAAGACCAATCCAAAACCAACCTCAAAATTAGAAAGACACCAAGAGGGTCATCAGAAAGGCCCCCAAGAAATTCATGCACCACCAAAACTGAATTTAAGGAAAGACCTTTGTGAGTTAGAATCTTTAACCCAGACCGAATAATAAGGACATCCCTTTGGAGACCAATCTCCAAGTTCTAAGATATAATATAACATTTCCCATATTATCTAGGGAACAAAACCATTATCTCATTCCAAAACTTACTCACCAGGAAGCCTAACAATTCTAACAATCTAATAATGAAAAGTACAAGTTCAACCAATCTATCCCCCGAATGACATCGAAATCAACCACATCCGAGTCAAACAAATCTACCAGCTCTTTTATTACCACAAATGCCACAGACACCCATAGACTCTTTTGGTAATGATAAAGTCACCTACCGGGGTAGAAACAAAAGAAAAAAATATACAAAATAACCTTGAGACCTAAACCAAATTACACAACCTCAAATAGGGCCACAAAAAAGAAGGAACCCTAAACCAAGTAAACCGCACATACATAAGGAAAAGAGTGTTCAACATACCAATATCGGCATCGCAAGATGCCTCAGACTTTTGAGGGATAGTAAGAACATTGAGATAATCGCGACCACTATCGGAGCCAGGGGTAGTAGATAATACTCTATATCCTTAAGTGGCAACCTTTATGGGATATCCCAAATGCACGAGACCTAACTGACCACAACCAAAATATTAATTCCTTCCTCCCTTGCAACAACCTCAGTGCGACCAACTATAAAATTTATAAAGAAAATAGGATGATGCGTAAAGGACCCCATTGGCCCAAAATTAGGTACCTTGTTCCCTAGAAGAATTTACCACTCTGAAAACACCTACCCCCAAATTAAATTCGAGTAGATAAAACAAGACAAAGAGTAGGAGTTAGGAATCACCAAACTCTTTCTTTTTAGGACCATTTACCGCGATACCGTTGGCCTCCCTTTTTGTTCAAAGGACCAAAACACCCTTATCTTGCACATTTACCAACCTTACCTTATTCCTCTTCATAATAATATAACAGGACTAGCGAGATTGAGTTGTCATTATTTGGGTCAATAGATTATTCGGATTATGAAACACAATGCATATGCCTTAAGTTAGAACTAACAATGAGGAAAGGAGTACATGCCTTATACAAGAAGATTCTTGAAACAAATTTTTACCTTTGAGCCCTTTGAAGAACACATGAAGAAACACTATACTTCAATCTTCAAGTGAGTATTTGAATTATTTTAATCTTTTAAGAGGTTTTATGGAAGTCCGCCAAGGGTTATATAATATGAGAACATAAGGGTATTGAAGTAGGAAATATCTGAACTACCTTTGACTTAAAATTAAAATAAGCCACGAAGTTAGGTACGACTCACCCTTACCATCCGTATCCTAGGGTACGAGGGGGAGGCCATGCCAAGACCATACCTACTAGTTTATATATGACTCACACCTCCAGGTACGAGTATAAACTCAATTGTACTCACCAACCATACCTATGGAAAATTCAACATGACAACTCAAAGAAGCACCATATAACTTGCCTTCCACTACTCGTACATTCCTATATGATTAATACCATAGTGAGTCGTATCTTGGGAAGTAACCAAATTAAACATACTACCTAGTGTATGAGTGAACCCTCAAGACATCTCCTGACTCGTATTCAAAGGTATAAATGGTACCCTTGAGTCATACCAAGTCCAGTAATTCCAAAACTTACAAAAGTTTGCAAGGGTCAAATTCCCAGGGTGTTATAGTCTCCCCCACTAGAATCATTCTTCCTCGAATGACGAGTAAGGGTAAGAACAACCACGATATAACACATCTCAAACTTTCCTCCAACCGAAATAAGAGACAAGAACACTACCCAAGATGAGAAGATTATCACATACCCCCAGCTCTATTTACACCCCAATACCTCTATTCTGACCTCTAAGTTAGAAAACAAAGATGTAAGAGGAAGCATTCCTGACCTATAACCAAGTAACAAAAACAAGGATGTGTTTAATAACACACACCTTACACATGAATTTTTGTAACAAGGAACTAACGCGGATCATCAGACTTCATGTCCACTTTCGCATCCCGAATTAATTTCTCATACTTTTAGTTCCACCATGGAACCTTTATCGAAGCCATACCTTTCGTTCGCAACCGATAAACTTACCAATAGATAACCCCTATCGGGACCCTCTTAGAGAACAAGAAATTTGAGATACCAATTCCACCTAAAGCAACCAACCAACCAAGGATCATGAACATCTTACCTTCATATATCAGACATATTACCGAAGAAATGAACTAATTCTAGAGAGCAAGTCCAATTCAACTTATAATTGATAGAGACACATCACTACGAGAGCTTGAGTCTAGCTACACACCACCTCCATGTTCAAGCATATCAAAAGCTAAAAGGAGTTAACTCAGGCCATCGGGCTCTACTTCTTACATCTATTTTGAAACACTGCACCATTTTTATCTCCAATATAATATGGAAACCATGAGTGAAGGACATAGACAAACCTATATCCACCCACCATATCCAATATCCCCAACCTATAATTGAATACCCAAAATCATACAACTACTAAGCCACGAAAACAATTCCTAAAACCATGCCTTACCAAACCTCTCAAATACGGAACATAATTTATTGGTATATCTACAAACCACAACATTCAAACCTACTGCTTACATACCCACGATATAATCTATTTTTCTAAAGATTTGCACCATTTGATATTTCACAAAATATTCCTCCACCTATTCCTTTCCTAGCCATTTCTCATGACAATAACCTTACCTCACTTTCTAAAATCTTAACTGTTAGTAGTCACCCTATACTCACCACCACTTAGGGGCTTCTACATTCCCCATTTCAATACATCCCATACTTCCAAACCACTACCATCCTAACATAAGGAGAGTCATTTAAGAAATCGAATTACAAGAGTTATCCATGCATCCCGAGGCAAGATACCATTTACAAGACACAACACTAGAGGCGTAAAGTATTTCACAACAATTATCTAGACCATAATGAAGAAATATCCTAGCCAAACCATACGATAAATGAGTCCTTATGACTGGAAACCAAAAGAAACCCAACCGTACATACCATAAGTAACTCAACACAAGGTCAAGGCCTATATCTTGGAAACAAGATGAATGCAAAATATGAACCTTAGTCATAAGTGCTATAAGAATGCATGCAATACTAGTAGAGCAATCTTTTCTCCGAGAGAGAACAGTATCACTAGAATATACAACCCGAGCTTTCCTTGTAAATCCACTGCAAAAAGAGAATTCTAGATTAACCACTAAACTTCACCTCAATACTACCTAGGGCCCAACATATATATGCAAAAAACCACGAGACCAAATTGACTCCAAGGTTTCCAATTAAGGAAAAGCCATTTAAAATAAAACTATGTCCACCAAGGCCTTTCAAAATCATTTGAATCCAAACAAAACCAATTTATGTTCCTTTAACCATGTATGCAATGCAAAGATTCAAGAATAGTCAAACTATATGACAGTATTAAAATCTATGGGAATTTCACAAACAGTTTTAATGGAACATAATTTTCAAGACTAAAACCAAGTAATTGGGGAAATCCATAGTACCCCAAAATTCATTTAACATTCCCATGCATCCCACAATATTCATAAACATAAATAAGCAAGAATAATGCATCATAATCCATAAAAAATCAATTAATTGAGTAATCATGTCAAATCCTTCAATTGTGCCAAAAACCACATTTAAAATCATAAATTTAATAATCAATTGCATGCCAACAATCAAGTACAAGTATAGGGACAAAGACGATTGCAAGATCCATGATCTAACCTGTCGAATGACTAGTATCTCGATCCCACCGTTCAACCTGAACTCCCAGCCTATATGGTACAACTCTCCCACTATTGAATTTCCCAAATCATCAACCTTATAAAACCTACCAGTTTACCTCCATAACTTTTATATTTCTATTCCCGAGGTTATCATACTCCCTTTAATCAAAATCAAACATTTAGGTTCAAGCCTAGGATCTACCAACCACAATTCAATACTATCAAAGTACCCTATATAGAATAGAATATACATATACAATCCTCTTAACAAGAAGTACACTCTAAATTCTTTATCCACTAGCCAACAACCTATCCATTTTAGGGTAAATTATTCCTCATATTCATGCAAGAACAAAACACTACACAAGGGAGCATTAAGATTGAAGAGACTTTTATCTAAGAGATCCTTAAATTGATCCTTTAAGATCCTTTAACCCTACCGGAACCATTCTATAAAAAAAGAACAAAAATTAGACAAGTGTCCAAAATAAGACCAATCCAAAACCAACCTTCATATTAGAAAGACGCCATGAGGGTCATCAGAAAGGACCCCAGGAAATTCATGTACCACCAAAACTAAATTTAAGAAAAGACCTTTGTGAGTTAGAATCTTTAACCCAGACCAAATAATAAGGACATCACTTTGGAGACTAATCTCTAAGTTCTAAGATATAATACAACATTTCACATATTAGCTAGTGAACAAAACCATTATATTATTCCAAAACTGACTCGCCAGGAATGCTAACAATTCTGATAATCTAATAATAAAAAGTATGAGTACAACTAATCTATCCCCCGAATGACATCAAAATCAACCACATCTGAGTCAAACAAATCTACCTCTTCTTTTATAACAACAAATGCCACAGAAACCCATAGACTATTTTGGTAATCATAGAGCCACCTACCGGGGTAAAAAAAGAGTGTTCAACACACCAATGTCGGTATCACAAGATGCCTCAGACTTTTGAGGGATAGTAAGAACATTGAGACAATCCCAACAACTATCGGAGCTAAGGGTAGTAGACAATACTCTATTTGCTCAAGCGGCAACCCTTAAGGGATATCCCAATCACATGAGACCTAACTAACCACAACCAAAATATTGATTCCTTCCTCTCTTGCAACAACCACAGGGCAACTAACTACAAAATTTATAAAGAAAATAGGATGATGTGTAATGGACCCCATTAGCCCAAAATTAGGCACCTTGTGCCCTAGAAGAATTTACAAATCTGAAAATACCTACTCCCAAATTAAATTTGGGTAGGGAACACAATACAAAGTGTAGGAGTTAGGACTTACCAAACTCTTTCTTTTTAGGACCATTTACCGTTATCCCATTGGCCTTCTTTTTTGTTCAAAGGAACGAAACCCCCTTACCTTGCACATTTACCAACCTTACTTTATTTTTCTTTGTAATAATATGATAGGACTAGTGTGATAGAGTTGTCATTATTTGGGTCAATAGATTATTAGTATTATGAAACTCATGATTGCCTCTCCTTGAGGTAATCAGTTTGAGTATCACCTTTTGAGATAGAGTCAATAGAGGCCAGTGGGACTCTATGGGGAAAACCAAAAGGTGCGACCCTTGGTCGGGTTTGTTCCCCATGAGTTGGACTAGATCCATCCATGTTGTTCTCGAGTGGGACATGTGATTTTCCATAAACTTTAAATCATTGAGAAGACATGAACCGAAGAGTGAACTAATGAATATTAAGAGAATAGTTCAAGATGTTAGACACCATAGCCTAAAAGAAGAATAACCAAGAAAGTAAATATTCCTAAATGCCTCGTAACCTCCTTATTATAAGTGTGGTGCACGACACACCCATAAGCAAGACTCTACTAGAAACGGATTTGTGGACACCACACAACATCGAAACCTAAAGTTATGATACCAACTTGACCTAACCCAAACCAGGGCTTTGTTGTAATGGGCAATCCCAAGACCAACCAGGATCGAGAACCACCCCTGTTACCTAACCCAACCACCAAAAGCATACCTTGAGTAGAATGAAGTCTGAATGTTAACCAATATGGCATATCCAACCATGTGGTGACTATGTGATAAGTCTGTATTCGAGACCAACCAACAAAGTCCAACCACCCAATGACTAATAAAACAAATGCCAAAACCCATAAACCAAAAAAAAATATTATAATCTAATACACGAATATGTATATATATGAAATATAACCAATCTATACCATACCCAAGTCCACAGTTGTCCATTCAAAAACTCTAGATCAACCAAAGAGTACTTAATTGGGACATGACCCAACCACAACCAGAACTACAGTCTATGAAAGACAAGAGATATGTAAAGTAACCCATGACATGAAATAAATGCCTTTGAAACTATGGAATCTCACCACTTCAATAAAATATCGACTGTCCCTAAATTTGATCACTAAGTAGGAGAATTAGAATGGTCGTTCCCTGCATAGCATGGGTAAACAGCTGCCCAAAGACGGGTTAGTGGGTGAACACTAGTATACACTTAGGATAAGGGTAAAATAATGTCATTTACAAAACCAAGTAAAATAATCTATAATTCCTACAGCCACACACACACATATATATAACCATGCCAAGAAAGGGAATCGTTTTTAGCATGCCATTAAAACCTTTACCTGGGTTGTGTAAAGCTGCTATAGGGGCCCCAGTGTGTGAAGCCGCACGACCAGGGAAAAAACCTAGGATGACTAGTACATCCCCCAATATAAAGTGTGATATCATGCACACGGAGACCAAGACCAAACCTCACATCGGCAAATAAGAGTTTCCAATTTTGGTCCCCCGAGGACCTCCACCTTCCATGACTTTGCTACACATCCCGTCATTATTGCCCAATTAAAACCATTACAAAAAATCCAACTATTCCATTAACTATTAATTAGCCAAGGACATTTAGTGGTTGTATCGTCATACCGACCATACTTGTAAGTACTATAAATAGCCAACCTTATATAGGTCTAAGGGAACTTCCAATTGCCCGTCCATTTACCATATTAAATAACTTGGGGGATTCCATGTATCCCGCAAGCATAATAAATTAATCCATATCCAATTAGTCAAAAAAATTCCATTAATGCATTAACTTGGGGGATTTCTATGTATCCTGCAAGGTTTTTAAAATAGACCAACCATGACCAACAAAACCTTTACCCTTTAAACCATACCAAACCATTTTATACCAGGCCAAATATTTAAAGAACTTATATCATTTGAACCATGGAAAACCATCCAAAACTATTTAGAGATCCATTGCCAAACCAAACCATACAAGAGTTCCAATGAAAGTTCAACAGTAGTGTAAAAACATTCATTGAGGTATTTTATCAAATATGTTGAGGGAATACCTTTACCAAGACCAAAAAAGCAATGCATAAACCACTATAATTAAGGTTACTCAAGACCTATTTTTCTAAAGCATGACCAACCAATAACCACATATGTAAACCATTACCAAAACATGTAAAAATATGAGTTAAAGTAATACCAAACCTTATGCATCAAGACCCTCAACATATATTCCGAAAATCACAATTATTAATCCATATATAAATGTTTTAAAAAATAATACATATGCTTTTAGTTAGTACTAACAATGAGGAATGTAGTACATGCCTTATACAAGAAGATTCACAGAAGAAATCTTGACCTTTGAGCCCTTTGAAGAATACATGAAGAAACCCTAGCCTCCAATCTCCAAGAGAGTGTTTGAGAGAGTATTTCAAGTGTTTTAATCTTTTAACAAGTGTTATAGAAGGCCAACAAGGTTTATGTAATGTGATGACATAAGGGTCATAAAGTAGGAAATGTCTGGACTACCCTTGACTTAAAATTATAACAATCCAAGAAATTAGGTATGAGTTATCCTTACCTTCCGTAGCCTAGGGTACGAGTGGTACCCAAATCGTACCCAAAACTATGCCAAGGACCTACCTACAGATTTCTATACGACATATACCTTTCTAACTCATACCTAAGGGTATGAGTGGTATACTTAATCATAACCACCAACTGAACCTAGGGAAGATTCCACAAGAAAAATCAAACAAGCATTATACGACTTGTCTTACACTACTCTAACAGCGCACACGCAAATGTATGTGTTCTTATCAAGTCGTAAAGTAGACTTCAAGAAGCAAAGTATAGATCCCACAGAGACTAGATTTAACAACAATTTAATTCTAGTTTAACTTCTAAGATTAATTTGATGCAAAGTTAACCAAAAAGAGTTTGAAAGATTGTAAATTAAAAATAAATAAAACAATGCATAAGTTAAAGTATTTGAGACAAAAATTAGGAGAAACCCAGGGTTAAATCACTCCGAACAATCATACTATGTTATTGACCTTCATTCGTTAACTTGATTATCTTGGTTGTTGATTCGTAGGGTTAATTGCATGATCATGGTTTCCTAACCTCTAATCTTTTACCAAATATGGACATTATAGCTACATCGTTGAGTGGGGCTGTAATAATCCAATTAAGTGAATTAAATTTATCATCCTACATTTAAATCAATAAGGCATCTAAGTACGTCCATGTCCTAGACGCTAAGTTTAATTCTTTATTTTATAAAAGAATAAAAACCAAAACTTAATCTATTTCCATGTTCTATCTTCCTATTCCCTCTACCGAGATCAAAAGGTGGAAAATATATGTATTTCATTGGTGATCAATCCATAAAATAATTAAAACAAGAATAAACAAAAAAACAAATATGATAAGCAAAATTAATTGAATTTAATCCAAAACAATAGTACTCATGTTCTTGGCTATAACCCCGAAAAGAGGGTATCTAGCCGAGAATATTTATAATCACAATCAAAATAATTGAATACAAGATATGATAATTAACAACTATTTAAAAAATAAAATAAACCTAAAAATACATGGCAGCCTCCACCAAAAATTATCCAAGTCGTCTCCAATGTTGTCCTAGTCTCCTTCATTCATCCTTTACTTTGTGGTGTATTTCTAATGAATTTCGAGCCTTTCATCATTAATATATCACTGTATTCATCTAAAAAATCCTATTAAATTATCACACAACATAAATTACAGATCAAAACAACACAATATTCTAAATGATGAATCAAAACAAAAGCTAAGATAAAGCAAATTTGCAATGATTTTTACTTTTATGTTCCGACTCTTGACTTAATCAAATTGGACTTTGTACATTACAAACAAGTTATTGCATTAATAATTACACATTTAAAATATTTGGAAAAAATTAAATACAGTTGAATCCAACGAAGCCAACTAGGCACACACCTAGCTCAAGGTAGTAAAACTAGTCTTCCGGTTTAAACTCTAAATTACTCAATTAAGTACAAACTTGTTTGAAAAACATGTTTAACATTATAATCACACACTTGGACACTTAAATTCATATTTATATCAATATGAACATGTTAATCCCATGAATTTCTCTCAAAACAAGGCAAAATAAGCTAGAATAATGATACTCAAATGTATAAAACCACCTCAAATCATCACCCCACACTTAAACTCTTGTTCATCCTCGAACAACTCTTTAATCGAGCATAAAAAGCAATGGTGACATTGCAATTCGACTAAAATAAAGACACTCAAGATAGTACTACAATGACTACACAGACTATAAGTTTCTACATAAAGCATGCTATTTACACAATTGATAGTTCATGAACACTACTCCAAAACATCCTAGCCTCAAGAATTGACTTACCTAGTTAGAAAACTCATACTTATTGCTCAATCAAGGACATCATACACATCACCTATATTCATTAAACATATGCCTCTCACACAAAGAGAGTTACCCATAATCACATATAATAATGTAATTTATAACATAATGGGTACAAGAATTAAATTACGCTCACTCTCACAATGAATTCACAAGTTAAACATAATGAACCATAAGATTTCCCTTAGTGTAATTTTTCACTAATATCAGAATGATGAACTTAGGATCAAATAGATCTTTTTTGGGTTGTAATGTAGGCTAAGGGATGGGAAGGAACTATTTAAAAATAGTGACTTACCACTCTAAGAGCTTTAATACACTATATTATTCACTTAAAACCAATCTCCAACAACCAAATTACACGTTTTCATTCACCCATATCTTTTGTTTTACCCTATCACTTTTAAGCATTTTGACAACCACATGGTGGGCGTATAGTTTATTCCTTCAAGATTCAATTTTTCTCATTTTCTACAATCATGAAAATATTTCTAAAACCATTGATATCACTGTCAACCTCCACACAACAAATATAAACACCAATAACTATCACCTTAGGGCATTAAATACAGCTTTTTCTTCTTCAGTTTCTCTAACTCGTTACTAAACCATTTTTTTTATTGTTATTGAAGCACTTAGGAACTTTTGGATCAAATTATTGTCTATCCAAGAAGGGGATTAGGATACATATGAGGCTACCAAAGAAAATAAGCTAAAGGCTCAATGGGGATTAACTAGGATAATGAACAAAGAGTAGGACAAATAGAATGTATAAAACAAGGCTATCAAAGAAATGCCTAAATCATCTCCTAAATCCACACTCTTTATTTTGCTTTACACTCACACACCAGGCAAGTTCTAGACATCACATGTAACAAGAAATATACAAAATCCTCACACGCACATGGCACATACTCAACTCGCATAAGATCATCATAGACTCCAAACCAAATAATAGCATGAATTTAAATTTTAACCACAAATACTAGAGTCACAAACATAAGCCTAGGAGTCTCAAAAGTAGCAATTCACATCAATCAACATGATTATACCACTAAAACACTTGCACCATGTAATAAAAAATAGCACTAACGAGAATATCTCACAAAAAAAATAATTTAATTGAGCCAAAATTTGAGAATTTCCCTCACCCCTCTCTTAAATATCTACTTTGTCCCCAAAGTGAATTTAAAGGTAAGAGATAGAAATACTTCCTGAGGCCTCTAGGCTTAGCTAGTAGCATCTTTACACATAAAGGAGGTATCTGGGACCCCACACTCAATCTTTGCCATGCTTCTTAGCTCAAGTTATGATACACAAACTTCTTATTAACCTGTGACTCCACCCAAAACATAAACTACATCAAATAAAAACTTCTCATTAACCTGTGACTCCACCAAAAACATAAACTATATCAAATAAAAACTAAAAACTAAAAAGTAAATATACCTACTTTAACTTGGGCTACCGCCCAAGCAGCCTCTGATATAGTGTCGCGGCACAACCCAACACAACTCAACCATATTTCTTCACCCTTTTACTCCCTTCTAGGATCTATTTTCTCATTCATTTCTGACCTCTTGATTTTTCACTCTCAAAGTCAACATCTTTTTCAAATTCAACCTTTATCATGTTGGGAAACAGTAGATTTCCCTTGGGATGCTCAATCAGGTAATCTGAAGAGGTCTTTGGTGGATTAACCACCCCACACTTTTTCCCTTCAATAACATTGATCACACATAGATCTTTATATTGGGAATTTATAATGGGTGCTTTGTAAACATAAAATACCACTTCTTTATCATCTACCCTTATTTTGAGTGTGTTTTCTCTATCATCAATCAAGGCCCCTCTAATTGCTAAGAATGGATGCCCCAAGATGATTGGTACCTATTTATCTAACTCAAAATCCACAATAAATTAAGTAGGTATAATGAATTTACCAACCTTTATAAGTACCTCCTCAATTATTCCATCCAAATGTGTAAATGACCCATCTGCAAGTGGCAACAACACAATGTCGATCTAGGCTTTCCAAAGCCCAATGTTTTAAACAATGATAGGGTATCAAATTTATGCTTTCCCCTAAGTCACTCAGTGTGTAGACCACTTTGCACCCTATTTGAATAGGAATAGAAAACCCCTCCCGATCTTTTAATTTCTTAGGGATTTTTTGTGTCATCACAGTGCTACACTCTTTTGTGAGTGTTAATGCCCCTATATCCTACAATTTTACCTTATTAGAAATCATATGCCTCAAGTACTTTGTGTACTTTGGTATACTCTACAAAACATCTAGCAAAGGTAAGTTAATGTGAAGCTCTCTGAATTTATCAAAGAACTTTTTGAACATAGAATCCTCCTTCACTTTGATGTGCTTCTGTGGAAAGGGTACAGGCGACATCTTTTTTACTTCTTCTACAACAACTTACTTTTTCAAGTACTCAGACTTTCTTGAATTTTAGCAACTTCTTCATTTTTCTGTTCAGTCACCAATTAACATCTACCTCCTTAGCTACCTTTGGAGGTTCTCTTTGAAGATCTTTACCACTTCTCAAGGTGATTTTCATAACCTGCTTTGGATTTTCTGTATCTTCTAGCAAACCACCTTGTGGTCTAGTATTTATTGCTTGTGATAATTTCCCCAACTACAACTCTAAACTTCTTAAGGTCGCTTGCTGATTTTTCATGTCTATAGTCAACTGCGCTTGATTAGCTAAAAGCTGCTTCAACATCTCTTCCATATTTCTAGTTGACTGATCATTTTGGGCCAATTATTGTTGATTTGGCTGTTGTTGTTTGTTCCAAGGTTGTGTTTACCACTTCATGTTATATGTGTTACCTAAATTTGGTCTTTGTGCATTGCCTATATAGATCATAAATTTTGGATTTGAAGCACATTGAATGCTGAATGGACATCATTTCTGCATGCTTCACACCAACCTGTAGCTTGTTGGATAGCATTGACTGTGACTGCATGTTGTGATGCTCCCAATTTCATGCTGCTGAACTGAGTATTGATCAAATTTTGTAATGCAAAAACTTATGCTGATAAGGTTGTGAATTGTTCCACCTCTAATACACCGATAATTCTTTTTGTGGAACTTCTAGAATCTAACTGCCACTCTGGATTTCCTTATGCTATGTGGTTCAACAATGTGCACAGCTCATCATAAGTCAATTCTAGCACTTTACCATATACGGCTAAATTTAGCATAATCTTCGTATTGTTATCAAGAGCTTCTACATAAGTTTGAGCTAGTTCCTCATTGAACTGTTCGTGGTGGAGAAAATCCTAAATAAGGGACTTGAAACGTTCCCAAGTGTGATATAGATTTTCATCAGGCTTTTGTTTGAAGCTTACTATCTCACTGTGATATCTCGTGGTCTTGCCTGATAAATAGAATTAGATGAGGTACTTTCTATCTAAGTCATCCCATGATGTGATCGAATTGGCAGGCTCTGCATTCAACCACCTTTTAACTTCCCCTAAAAGTGAATGGAGAAAAAGTGTGAGCCTCACATAATCTATACTCACCCCAGCCATAATGAATGTGTCAGTAAGCTCAATAAAAGTCTGCAAATGTATTTTTGGATCCTCGAGTAAAAGCCCTGCAAATTGTCCACTACTGATGAGAAGTTGCACCATATTGTGTTTCAACTCGAAATTCCCCCATTTACCGCTCTTTGAATTGAGGAAAAGTTCATAGGAAATGGGACTGCCACTTCCCTAACAGTCCTTTGGGCTACTTGTTGTTCAGTCATTGGAATAGTATTCTTTTGGTCTTCTTGGTTTTAAGAAATTCTAGGGAGAAGGATTGCTTCTCTCCTCTATTCCTAAAAGTCTTGCTCAGATTCAGGGCTTGGTTCTACCAACTCCCGATCCCTTGCCATCTTTTAAACCTAAAAACCTATTTCCTGCACTAACAAAACCAAGACCAAGCGTAAAAACACCAAATAAATCTAAGGGTAAAACAAAATTAATAGTTACAAAATAACAAGTCCCCGACAACGGTTCCAAAAACATGATAGCGCCTAAGAGCACAAGCAAGTGTACGTGGTAATATCGAGTTGTAAAGTGGCCTTCAAGAAGCCAAGTATCGATCCCACAGAGACTTGATTTAAGAATGATTTAATTATATCTTAACTTTGAAGATTAATTTGATGCAAAGGTAACCAAAAAGAGTATGAAGGATTGTAAATTAAAAATAAATTAAACAATGCATAAATTAAAGTATTTGAGGCAATCAATAGGAGAAACCCTAGGGTTAAATTAATATGAACAATCATACTATGTTATTGAACTTCATTCGTTAACTTGCTTATCTTAGTTGTTGATTCGTGGGGTTAATTGCATGATCATGGTTTCCCAACCTCTAATCTTTTACCTAATATGGATATTACAACTACATCATTGAGTGAAGATATAATAATCCAATTAATTGAATTAAATCTCTCCTCCTACATTTGAATGAAGTAAGGCATCTAAGTACATCCATGTCCTAGATGCTAAGTTCAATTTTTTATTTTATAAAAGAATAAAAACTCAAATTTTGTTTATTCCCATGTTCTATCTCCCTATTCCCTCTTCCGAGATCAAAAGGTCAACAATATATGTATTTTATGGGTGATAAATTCATAAAATAATTAAAACAAGAATAAACAAACAACCAAATATGATAATCAAAATTAATCAAATTTTATTCAAAACAATAGTACTCATGTTCTTGGCTTTAACCCCAGAAAGAGGGTGTTTCACCAATAATACTAATAATCACAATCCAAATAATTGAATACATGCTATGATAATTAACCACTAATTACATAATAAAATAAACCTAAAAATACGTGGAACCCTCCACTGAAAATTATCCAAGCCGTCTCCAAAGTTGTCCAAGTTTCCTCCATTCATCCTTGACTTTGTGGTGTATTTCCAATAAATTTTGAGCCTTTTTATCATAAATATATCACCGTATTCAGATAAAAAATCCTCCTATAATATGACACACACAAATTAGAGATCAAAACAACACAATATTCTCAATGGTGAATCAAAACAAAAGCTAAGATAAGGCAAATTCGCAATGATTTTCACTTTTATGTTTCGACTATTGAATTAATCAAATTGAAATTTGTACATTAAAAACAAGTTATTCCATTCATAATTACATATTTAAAATATTTGGAATAAATTAAACACATTAAAATCAAACGAAGCCAACTAGACACACACTTAGCTCAGCTAGTAAAACTAGTCTTCCGGGTTCAACTCTAAATGACTCAATTAAGTATGAACTTGTTTGAAAAACATGTATAACATTATAATCACATACTTTGACACTTAAGTGCTTATTTATATCAATATGAACATGTTAAGCACACGAATTACTCTCAAAACAAGTCGAAATAAGCTAGAATAATGATACCGAAATGTATAAAACCACCTTAGATCACACTTGTTTGTTCCTATACGATTATTACCCTAGTTATTAATATATTTAGTAGTAAAAAATCCACCCACACTACCTATGGTATGAGTGAACCCTCAAGACAACGCTAACTCTTATTCTAGGGTACAAATGGTACCCTTGAGTCGTACCAAGTCCAGTAAGTCCAAAACTTATGAAATTTGACAAGGGTAAAATTCCTGGGGTGTTAAATGTATATTTGGTATGGTATTGTTCATATGCTAACCAGTTTTGGTCGAGGGGTTGGATTGGTTTCTGGTTTGGATACGACTTGGGTGGGTACGAGTCGTATGGTTGGTGATTGTTTTTATTTGTTTTTTCCATCACTTAATATGAAACTTGGTGACTTAACTTATATCTTAGTGTAAATGTATCACCATTAGCCGTAAGATAGAGCACAAGTCATACCATTCACTCGTATGGTAAACAGTGTCCAAATTCTCTTTGATTTCCATTCTATGGAAGGTACGAGTCAAGGGTACAGGTCGTATGATCAAATACAACATAGCTTGGATGTTCATATATTAGAAGGTGTTGAGGTCCAAAGGAAGTACTAGGTTACGAATGGTGGGTACCAATCGTATAGTGGGATACGACTCATACGGAGTGGTTGTACCCTCTTACGAGATTTTCATATAGTTTAAGTAGGGGCATTATGGGCATTTCCCTACTAAACCTCTCAAGGACCCATGACCTATAACTATTTTGGGATATCATTTACCCTAATAGTCTAATCTTAAACACTTAGAAACATTCTCAAATGCTCTCTAAAGCTCTTGGGTAAATGAAGGCTATGGTTTTATCTAGAGGATTTATTTGGGTCTTCTACGGGTGATTTCTCTCTATCATCTTCATAATCTAAGGCAAGATACTTCTCCCTCATTGTTAGTACCAACTAAAGACATATTTTATGAATTATTTTCGTGGCATATTGTTGTATGGTTTTGGGTTTTAAAATATATTATTGGAGTTTTGGTTATAAATGCTTGGTTATATTTTTCCCATGTTTTAATCGAAGATTTGCGTATTTTAATGGTCATTGGGATACTTTTTCTTATGGGAATGGTTAATTGGCACTTGGTTTTAGTTTTGGAAACACTATGCCCCTAGTGTCTTTGATAAAATGCCTAATAAAATTCTTTTACTATATTGTTGAACTTTTAATGGAAATATTGCATGGTACAACTTGGTAATAGAACCCTAAATGGTATAAATGGTTAATAGATTCGGAATGGTTAACTGGTAAGGTATTGATGGTCATGGGTTATTCTAATTGAATGATTTGTGGGGTACAAGAGAATTCCCCAAGAAAACACAATAATGATCACTTGTGGGGTATATGGGATTCCTATAAGCTAACTTAATAATGTAATCTATGGGTACATGGGAATCCCTTCTTCTCTAAAAGGTTGGATAAGGACATTGTTTGCAAGATATTATCGGCCTGATAATACCACTACTTATAGCCTTGTTAAATAATAAATTGAATAGTAGTCTTAGTTATGTTGTAATGGTTTTAATTAGGAAATAATGGTTGGGAGTGATAGCTAACAGTGAAGGTGTGAGTTCAATAGACAGACACTGGAAACTTATATTTGCCGACGTGAGGATTGATCATGATGACCATATAGGGTACAGGGGAATCCCCTACATTACAATTGTATATATGTATCATTGAGAGCGAAGGGTACATAGGAATTCTCTACTCATATGGTATCTCTGGTTTGTGCATCTACATGTATCGAGGCACATTCAGGGAGTTACACTGGACCCATATAGCCCATGGGTGGTTCTAGGATACTTAGCTACACATACCCAGGTTAATGGTTTTAAATGTAATCTAAACCCAGTTCCCTCTTCCTAGCATGGTTATATATATATTTATATATGTATGTATGTATGTATCGTTTTAAATACATATGGTTGGTTTACTTAGTTTTAAAGATTGGCATTATTTTATCCTTATCCTGAGTACTTGCAAGTCTTCACCCGCTAACCCATCTTTGAGCGGCAATATCCCCACGTGATGCAGGATTCAACCATTTTACTTTTTTAGCTTAGTGATCAAATTTAAGACCAGCTATTGGATTAAAGTGAAGAGCTTTCAAATTCTGAAAGGCTCCATTTCATATCAAGGATATATTTACATAATTTGGTTATTTTATGGATATTGGTTTTGGCTATGGTTGGGGCATGTCCTAATTGAATATTGATTTTGATTTGGTTAGAGGCTTTGTGTAACTACTATGAGTTGGAATGAGTGGTGTTGATATTGGTGTCAACCTTAGTATTTGCATTAGTATTAGGGATGATACCGTTTTAAAGAATTTATGATTGTTCCATCATTTTATGTTATGTTATGGATAAAAACTTTGTTATTATATCAATTTGGTTAAGGTTGTTGTTTGGTATTAGATGGTTGGACTTTCTTGGTTTGGTCATTGTTATAGACCTATCCCAGAGTCTGAAATTGTAATAAACGCTACCTTGTTATATGTTTGAAATTTATCCAACTCAAGGTATTCATATTTGGAGGTTGGATTGGGTAATGAGGGTGGACCCTCGTTCTAGTTTGACTTGGGATGCTCATTATGACAAGGCCCTGGTTTGGGTCGTGTCAATTTAGTATTAGAGCTTTAGGTTCATGGTCAATTAGAAGTCCACAAGACCATGTCAAGTAGAGTCTCTTTTAAAGGTGTGTAGTATCCCACACTCCTATGGAAGAGGCAACAAGGCATTTAGGAAATGTTTCTCTTCTTTGTGTTCTATTTTCAAGCTTGGTGTTTAAGCTCCAGAATCTTCTCAAATTCTATTTGTTCATATTTTAGATCATTTCTTGATTATCTAAAGCTTAAGAAAACTCCTATGTCCTAACTGGGTATGATGTTGGTGGGACTCAATCTACTCAGGGGATCCATACTAGGTCTAGGGATCTAGTCCCTGATGTTTCTGGAGTTCCACCAGTTCCTTCTAGAACTCCCCAGGATAATGTGATAAATACTGAGTTTCATCATTCGATCCACAGGATTGCTCAGTTGGTAGTTTCTCAGGCTGAGCATAATGCATTTGGTATTACATCATCTGGGGCCACAAGAGTTTGCCAGTTTAGGAAGAAACCTTTACTAGTGCTAAGGTGGAGGAGGATCTCAGGGTTTTTCGGATGAGATGGAAAATATTTTTGGATTATGCATGCCAACAATGTGAAAGGGGTGGATTTTGCATCTTATCATCTCAAAGATATGGCGTACCAATGGTTAATGGGATAGGGAAAGGGGTGATACTGAGGAATCATCTTTATGAGAGACTTTCTCCAATGTTTTTCTGGATAGCTTCTTTCCTCAAGAGTTAAAGGAAGAGAAAGTGGATGAGTTTGTTAATCTAAAATAGGGGAAGATATCGGTCAAAGAGTATGCCTTGATATCCCACCTGTTATCTAGGTATGCTCCAAAATTAGTGTCTAATATTAGGGCAAGGATGATAAAGTTCACATCATAGATATCTCATGATTTGATCCATAAAAGTAAGACTGTATTTCTTATCAAGGACATTGATATTTCTAGATTGGTTGTTCATATGCAAGAGATGGAGGAAGAAAAGAAGAAGCAGGCTGAGATAGTTAAAAGGTAGGGTAAGAAGTTTAAGTTCTATAACTAAGTGGTGGTCAACAGTAAAGTGGTCGGGGTGGTGGAAAGTATCTAAAGAAGAAGTGAGGGAGTTCTGGTTCCTTCTCCACAACTAGTGCTCTATACCCAAAGTAGTTGGGTAATAGGCATCAACAGGGTGGTGATAACTTTAGGATATAAGGTGACCAATCTCAGGGAAGTAGGGCACAATCAGCTTCATCATGCCCACATTGTAAGTTTTATGGTCTATTGCATAGAGGTTTCTGTGATGTGGGGAGGGACGGATGCTTCAAATATGGTTAGTTAGGCCATATAATCAGAAAATGCCTGGTTGGTAAGGTTGTTTTTGAAGAAACTAAGATTTCAATTTCTTCTTCATCTTCTCATACACCAAAGAGTGTTGCTTTTGCATTTGTTTATGCTTTTTGTAATGACACAGGCCAGAATAGGTAGGATGATCTTTCTACTCGACAGAAATCTGAGGCATCACCTGATGTCGTGACTGGTATGGTACAAATCTTTTCTCATCATGTGTATTATTTACTTGATCAAGGGTCCAGTCTCTCTTATGTGACCCCATTTATGGCTGTGTATTTTTATTTTGAATATGAGGCTATTTTTGATGCTTTTTCTTTTTCTTCCCTGATAAGTGACTCTATGATTTCTTAAAGAGTCTATAGGGGGTGTGTGGTATCTGTTGGTAGTAAGGAGACTTTGGTGTATTTTTTTGAATTAGATATGGTGAATTTTGATGTTATTCTGGGGATGGATTAGTTAAATTCGTCCTGTGAGTCCTTATATTATTGGACCCATAGGGTTGTCCTTATGTTTGTTGGTGAACCAATTATAGAGTGGGAGGGTGGTTCCCTGGCTCTTATGGAGAGGTTTATTTCATATCTTAGAGCTCAGAGGTTAATCTCAAAAGAGTGTCTCTATCATTTGGTCCGAGTTAAAGATTCTAACTTAGAAGGCCCTTCTTTGCATTCAATTTCAGTAGTGAATAGGTTTCTTGAGGTCTTTTTGGATGATCTTCTTGGTGTTCCACTAGATAGGGAGATTTAGTTTGGGATTGATTTAGTTCTAGACACTCATCTAATACTTATTTCTCCTAATAGAATGGTTTCGACTAAGTTGAGGGAACTCAAGGAGCAACTTTAAGATATTTTGGATAAGGTTTTCATCCATACTAGTATGTCTCATTGGGGTGCACTAGTTTTATTCGTGCATAAATAGTATGGTTCCCTTTGAATATGTATTGACTACCAACAGTTGAATAAGGTGACAATTAAGAACAAGTATCCTCTTCCAATGATAGATGACTTGTTCGATCAGTTTCAAGGTGCCAAATTCTTTTCAAAGATAGATCTTTGGTCTACGTATCATTACCTTAAGATTAGGGGGTGGATATCCCTAAGACAACTTTTTGAACTCCGGATGAGCAGTTTGAGTTCATGGTGATGTCATTTTGGTTTGACCAATGCCCCATCAAAATTCATGGATTTGTTCAATATTGTATTCCTTTAGTTTCTGGATCTTTTTGTCATTGTGTTCATTAATGATGTCATAGTTAATTCTAAGAGCGAGGTGAATCATGGCAATCACCTCTGTGTGGTGTTGTAGACCTTAAAAGAGCAGTAGTTGTATGCCAAACTCTCTAAATGTGAATTTTGGTTGAACGTTGTTACTTTTTTGGGTCATATTATTTTTTGTGAGGGGATCATGGTGGATCCACAAAAGGTGATGGTGGTTAATATATTGCCTAGACCTACAACTCCAACCGACATTTGGAGCTTTTAGGTTTAGTTAGGTATTATAGGAGGTTTGTGGAAAGTTTCTCGATGATAGATTCCCTATTGACTAAGTTGACTCAGAAGAAAGTAAAGTTCTCATGCTCGGATGCTTCCGAGGGTAGTTTTGAGAAGCTAAAGGATAAGCTAACTTTGGCTCTGATTTTGACTTTAGTTGAGGGCAATGAGGGGTTTGTGGTTTACTATAATTCATCCGAGGTAGGACTTGGTTGTGTTTTGATGTAGCATGGTATGGTGATTGCCTATGCCTCTAGGCAATTAAAGGTGCATGAGAGGAATTATCTTACTCATGACTTGGATTTTTTAGTCGTGTGTTTTCATTGAAAATATGGTGACACTATTTGTTTGGAGTGCCCGTGGACATCTTTTTTGATCATAAGAGCCTTCAATATGTGTTTATGTAGAAGGAGTTAAATCTCAGGCAGAGAAGATGGCTTGAGCTTTAAGGACAATAACAAGAGTCTTCACTATCATCTAGGTAAGGCTAATGTTGTTATTGATTCTCTTAATAGGATATCCATGGGTAGTTTAGCTCATGTGGAAAAGAATAAGTGGGAGTTAGTGAAGGATATTCACCACTTAACTAATCTTAGAGTTCGTCTCTTGGACTCTGGGAATGGTGGTGTGATGGTACAAGAAGTGGTTCGATCATCTCTTGGTGCAGAGATCAAAGAGAAAAAAATGCTAGATCCTATCATGGTGAAAATAAAGAGTGATATGGGTGGAAAAAGGTAATGGTATTTGAGATCAGTTATGATAGTACCTTACACTACCAAGGAAGGTCATATGTTCCTAACATCGATGGTTGCCGAGAAAGGGTATTGGCTAGGCGCATGAATCATGCTATGTTGTACATCCTAGTTTGATGAAAATGTTTCATGATCTCAAAGAGATGTATTGGTGGATTGGTATGAAGAAGTATATGACTAATTTTGTGGCCAAGTGTTTAGTGTGTTAATAGTTGAAAGTTGACCACATGAGGCCTGGTGGTTGTATCTGGAAATAGATTTACCAGAATGGAGATAGGAGGTGGTCAATATGGATTTTGTTATCGATCTTTCTAGGTCTCAGAATTAATTGGATTTGATTTGGGTTATCACGATAGGATGACAAAGTCTGCTCACTTCTTGCTAGTGAGGAGGAACTTTTCAGTAGAGGATTATGCGAGGTTGTATCTTCATAAGATTGTGAAGCTGCATGGGGTATCTATTTTGATTATCTCTAATTGTGGTATACAGTTTTCATCTTATTTCTGTCGGTTTTTTCAGAAGGGGTTGGGGACTCAGGTTAGTCTGAGTACTGCGTTTTATCCGCAGAAAGATGGACAAGCAGAGAGGACAATTCAGACATTGAAGGATACTCTTTGGGCATGTATGATTGACTATGGTGGTAGTTAGGTGAGCATATACAAATTGTAGAGCTTTCTTTCAATAATAGTTGTCATTCTATTATTGAAATGACACCTTTTGAGGTATTGTATGGTAAGAGGTGTAGATCACCTTTAGGGTGGTTTGAGGTTGGTGAGGCAGATATGTTAAGCCTAGACTTGGTTTATCAGGCAATGGAAAAGGTAAAGGTGATTCGAGATAGGCATAAGGCTGCCCAGAGTCTCCAAAAGTCCTATGCGAATGTAAGCTGCAGAGTCTAGGAGTTTGATGTTGGGGATAGAGTGTTCCTAAATGTATCTCCAATAAAGGGAGTAATGTGATTCGGGAAAAAAGCGAAGGTTTATCCCTAGTATGTTGGTCCTTATGTGATTTTTTAGAGGGTTGGTAATATGGAATATGAATTGGAGTTGCCTTCTAGTTTGAGCTTAATTCATCCGGTATTTCATGTCTCTATGGTGAGAAAGTGTATAGGTGATCCTTCATCGGTTATACCTTTGGAATGATTGGGTATCTCAGATTCTCTGTCTTATGGAGAGATATCTCCCCATTGAGATCTTGTATTGGCAGGTTCGTGGGTTAGGAATCAAGGATGTAGATTCAGTTAATGTTCTATGGAGGAACCACAAGGTGAAAAAGGAAACTTAGGAAGTGCAAAGGACATGAAGTCCAAGTATGCACATTTATTTTTGGGTCCAGATATTCGTGTGGAAGGTATGTGTTCTTGATCATATCTTTGTTTTCTGACTTTGTTAAAGAAAAGATTAATTTTCTTGTATCTTTGTTTTGTGGCTTAGTTAAGGGTTGGAATGAATATTTTGGGGGGTAACTTGCGTTTGTACTACCTTATCTGTCATTTGGGGATGAATAATCCTAGTGAGGAAGACTGAAATACCCTAGCTTTTTGGAACTATATATTTTTGGTTTATGGACATCATATGACTTTGGGGTACTAGTCCTATGATGGGGTACGGTTGGTATGGTCTTGGTCGTATGTTAACCTATGTTAGTTGAGGGGTTGGATTTGTTTCTGGTATGGATAAAAATTAGGTAGTACAAGTCGTATGGTGGGTGATAGTTCATATGGTTTGGATTTTCCATGACTTAATCTAAAACTTGGTGACTTAACTTGGATCTGAGTATGATTGGCTAACCAAAAGGAGTAAGATCGGGTACGATTTGTACCATTGACTTGTATGGTGGACAATGTCCAAATCTTCTTAGATTTCCATTATGTGGTGGATACGGGTAAAGGGTATAGGTCATATGATTAGATACAACTTTGCTTTGATGGTCGTATGTTAGACAGTATTGGGGTCCAAGGGGAGGCCTAGGGTACGACTGGTGGGTACCACTCGTATGGTGGGTATGACTGGTATGGGGTGGTCAAACCCTCCTACGAGATTTTCATACAGTTTAAGTAGGGGTAATCTGGATATTTCCCTACTTAACCTCTTAAGGCCCCACGACTTATAACCTTTTGGGACATCATTTACCCTAATATTATAATCTTAAACACTTAGAAACTCTCTCTAATTATCTCTAAGGCTCTTGGGTAAAGAATAGCTAAGGTTTCATCTAGAGGATCAATTTGGGGCTTGTACGGATGATTTCTCTCCATCATCTTCGTAATCTAATGAAAGAGACTTCTCCCTCATTGTTAGTTCCAACTAAAGGAATCTTTTATGAATTGTTTTCATGGTATAATTGTTGTATGATTTTGGGTTTTCAAATATATGTTGGGGGTTCTTCTTATAAATTCTTGGTTATGGTATTCCCATGTTTTAAATTTGGATTTGCATGTTTTGATGGTGGTTTGAATACTTCTTTTGCATGAGAATGGTTAATTGGTACTTGATTTTGGTTTTGGAAACACTATGCCCCCAATTTGTTTGATAAAATGCCTATGAGAATGATTTTACTATATTGTTGAACTTTTAATGCAACTATTGCATGGTACAACTTGGTAATAGAACCTAAATAGTTAAATGGTTTAAGTGGTTTAAAATTGTTAAATGGTAAGGTTTTGATGGTCATGGGTTGGTCTAATTAAAAGCCTTGTAGGAGTACAAGGGTGTAACACCCCACATTTTTGGGCTAAATTTTGAACCGTCGTTCCTACGTGTGTAAACTATAATCCTATGATTTGTATGTGAATACATGTATCATGATCATTATCCTTATGTGTGAAATACTTTCAAGGTTAAAAATGTTCATAGGAATCACTTAAAGAGAAGTTGAGTTATGAGCCTTTGATTCAGCCAAATTAGTGTATTCTATTCTACAAGGGTCTACTTTTATCGTGTTTTTGATATATTTGGAATTTTTCAGATAAATACCCACCAAATGATAGAGAATTGAGTTAAATTTGCAACTATACCAATTTTGTCTTAATCTAATACTCGAGTGAAAAGTTATGGCTTCATGAAAGACAGTAAGGGCAAGTGATAAGCCCATGCCACGGGGGTTATTCCCTCAAAATAAAGTGGGCATCGCGGGAGATACTCTCATGGACTAGAAGGCGCGTCGTAGGGTCTATCTCTTCACTGTTTTAGTTTCTTAAGGTTCAAGGGGTACTTTTGTCATTTCCACTCAACCCCAAATGTCCAAAGTAAGGATTAGAACACTAAAAAGGGAATTATTTTCCCATTATCCTCAAAGCATCTCACGTAAAAACTCTCTCCTTTCCCAAGAACAATAATTTAATCTTTTCCTCTCAAGAACACAAGGATTCAAGATTCCTTGAAGAATCCATTAAATTAAGGTATGTGCGGTTAATGAACAAGGATATTCTTTCATCCTTGTGCCCAAAACTTGTTTTAATGTAAATTTATATGATTTGGAAATTAAGGTTCATACCCAAACTATCTTCTCTTGAGATTATGAGATTATCATGTGATTGAAGAATTAAGGTGCATACATGTTCTCGTCTATTTATGTGTTGACTTGAAGATTCTCTATTATGATTTGTATATCATGAGTTTGATTTGAACATTGATTAAAGATTTTCAATTGAGTTTTAAGCATGATATTGTATTACAATTTATATGAAAGAAAGTATAAGATTCAAGGCTTAAGTTTGAGCACTAAGTTTACAAAAAAGTTTAAATCTTTTGATTCCAAGATATGGCTTGAAATCCACAATCATTTATCATCCTGATGATACAAAGGAAAGATTGATCTTTTGATCTTAAGATAAGATATGTAATCCACATATATTCATCTGGATTAAGATTTAAAGTAAATAAAAAAATAACTTTTTTCATTCTATAAACCCTTATGGTAAATTAAGATGGATTCTAATGTTTGAGCATGTAAGTAATAAGAGAGTAGTATTTAACACCGAGTTGGGTATGATTCCGAGGTCACATTCCCCAAAACTACATGTCACCGTAGGTTTAAGTTCTAATATGGGTTAAGTATAGTGAACACTCAAATTAAGGTTATATTCTAATGGCAAGGATAGAACAACTCTCCTCTATGTGAGAAAGACGTTGGACTCCATTATAGCTCACATGGTTTATGTTGGTCAGAAGAACCTCCCTAAAATGAGTTAAAAGAAAAGCTTTTAGAACTAAGTGTTATGGCTCACAAAGTTTATCCTTATGCTTCATTACTCATTTTATGATTTTGCAGAGTTTGTTTTATTCAAGCTCAAGGTGAGTCATTTACACTTAGCATACATTAGTTTGAAGTTTATATGAATATTCCGTTATTGTTTTACTTTTGTATTCGCCCCCGAAAACTCAGTACATTCTTGAAGTACTGACCTACATATATGTCTATGTGCTACATTGTCTCATAATGAAGGTACCGGTTATAGTTCACACATCATAATCAAACAGTTCGCAGCTTCCAGCCAGCAGGTGATGAGTTCTTCGATTTCAGGGCCTCCATTCCAATGTTGTTCATGTACTTTATTTTATTATTCATACGTACTGATTAGTGGTAGTTGGAGGCATGTCCAACTATCTATAGTCAGTATAGTGGAGGCTTCATAGATAGTCAGTCAGAGTCATGAAATGTAAATTCCAGTGTTCTCTTTAGTTTTATCAGGTTGTAAACTTTATCAATATTTTATACATCCAGATTATATCATGATCATGTTTCCGCACAGAAAATTTAGCTATTTTATATATTCTAAATCAGTTGATCAAGTATCATACCAGTTCATGGGTCAGTATGACGATACTACTACTTATAACCATAGTTAATAATAAATGGAATGAAGGTATTGGTTATGTGGTAATGGTTTTAAATAGGCAACAATGGTGGGGTGTGATTGTTAACTCTGAAGGTGTTAGTCGAATGGACGGATACTTCAAACTCATGTTTGCCGACATGAGGATTAGTCATGATGACCATATGGGGTACATGGGAATCCCCTAAGTTACAATTGTATATATGTATAGTGGAGAGAGAAAGGTACATGGGAATCCCCTACTCTTATTGTATCTTTGGTTCGTGCGGCTACAAGCCTCGAGGCCGGTTCAGGGGGTTACACTCGATCCATATAGCCCATGGATAGTTCTAGGATGGTTAAGCTACATATACCCAGGATAATGGTTTTAAATGCATGCAAAACTAAGTTCCCTCTTCCCAGCATAGTTACATGCATCTCTCTCTCTCTTTATCTATATATATATATATACACACATGTATGGTTGTGAATGCATATAGTCAGTTTACTTGAATTTAAAAATTGGCATAATTTTATCCTTATCCTGGGTACTTGCTAGCATTTACCTGCTAAGTCATCTTCGGGAGACTATATCCCCATGTGATGAAGGAAATACTCCTCCTGCTTGGTAATCAAATTCGGGATCAGCTATTCAATTGAAGTGGTGATCTTCAAAATTTCAGAAGGCTCCATTTCACATCATAGATGCTTTTAAATACTTTGGTCATTTTATGGATATTCATTTTGGCTATGGTTGGGGACATTTCCTGATTCGATATTGTTTTTCATTTGGTTAGAGGCTTTGTGGAACTACTATGGGTTGGAATGGGTTGTGTCGGTATTGGTGTTAGCCTTAGTATTGGCATTGGTATTGGGGTTGATACTGTTTGACTGAATTTATGATTCTTCCATCTTTTTATGTTATGTTATGGATAGGAACGTGGTTATTATATTTGTTGGTTGGTATTTGATGGTTGGACTTGCTTGGGTTGGTCACGATTATAAATCTATCCCATAGTCTGAAATTGTAATAAACGCTACCTTGTTATACGTTCAAAATTCATCTAACTCAGCGTATGCATATTTGGAGGATGGCTTGGGTAACGGGGGTAGCCCCTGGTTCAGGTTGGACTTGGGCTACCTATTACGACAAAGCCTTGGTTCGGGTTGTGTCACTACAGAAGTCAAAAATAAGGCTCTCTAAGCCTCCAAAAACAACAATATCACACAAATGGTACAAAAAGGGATCAAGAACCATGTCAATCACCCCAACATCCCAGAAATACCACAATGAAAATACAGGGATGGGTAAACCAGGAAAAATCATTTAAAATCATAAATTTCACATATTTCATCAAATTTCAGGTAGTTACAATTTTACTTCTCTTTTCTCAATCAATTACTGCGAGAAATACCCAAGATATCAAAAACAAAAAAGATAAAATATGGATAAATGAGACTACATAGTATATATCAATTCAATTCAATGGTGCCAAAGAGAAAAATGATTATGCAATGCTTACCTTATTTACACAAGAAAATCCCTGGCAAAGCATTAACATTAGCCATATAAGAAAAAATATTTAAAAATCAAGCAATTAGATCAAAGGATTATCAAAAGTTACTAATAAGAAATTTATCACAAATTTGGGAAAATAAACCTGCAAAAAATCATAACTCTCTGTCACTGACATACTTTTACTGAGACAAATATTGGAACATCCTATTGTAGATAAACCAAAAGCATGCACTAAAGATACATATATTGATTCTAGATTTGTAGGTCAATTAATAGAATAAAAACATACATAGTAACTAAAAGGACATTACAAACTATATTAAATGGGAAAAAAGATAGAAACCCTATATTTATCATGCGACAAGCACACAGAAAAGATATAACACCATTCAAACATGAATTAAGAGTACCCTTCAAAGCTAACCTTAGTAAACCCGATGTAGATAAGGTCACGATCTTGGATTAACAGTCCAAAATATCATGATGCAAAGCTAATCAATCCATCCCTAAGATAATATCACAATCAGCAATATCTAAGCCAATCAAGTCTACCCAAGTCTAATAGCCTGTAAAAGTAGCGATACAAGATTGATACACTCGATTCACAACTAAAGAATCTCCTGTAGGGATATAAATATGAAGAGGCATAACAAGAGGCTCACATGCAATAGCTAAACCAGAAAAAAATATGTAGACACATAGGTAAAGGTTGACCCAAGGACAAATAATACGCAAGCAAATCTAAAGCAAACTAAGATAATACTTGTAACAATAGTATCTGAGGCCTACTCCTTAGGCCTCGTAGGTATAGAATATCACTTACCACATTCACTCCCAACTCAGTAACTTCTACACCACCACAACTAGCACATCTAGATATAACCCTACCACTTTATGAATCACCTCTCACTACTAATATAGGAGTAGGCCTAAAAAGATGCAGAGGATAATCCTTGGCCATATAGTCATACTCATTACATATAATACACCTTCTAGAGCCTGACTCGATCTAGCGTGATATGGCTAAACTAGAACAACCACCCAATCTAGATATCTAACTACCCAAAGTCTCTAAAACTATATACCCATCACTTGATCCCTGCAAAGTGACATAAATTATCCTACCATAATAACCTTAAGGAGCTCTACAAAAAAAATATCTACATCGGGTGCATTCATACTAAACTCACCATTATGATGCACCTTCATGGTGCTTTTATAAGTAGCATAGATAATCGACTGAATTATATTGGCATGATCAATATAGTCTCAAAGAAAGTCCCTAAGACAATCATTTGAGATATATCCAAGTGATAAGTACCGACCTACCCCTTTCTGAAATCTAAATCTGCTTGGACTAAATGTTGATGCTACCAGCTAAATACCTAGTTAATGTGTGAAAATGTGCCTCATACTCAACAATAATCATGAAGCCCTTCTCCAAATATTCAAACTCATCACGTATTGTAATGACCCGAGACTACCCACTAGTCGTCACATGATATTTATGGTCCCAAGAGACCATAAGCTAAGCCATGAGTTGGTACCTAGTGTGAGCAATGAATAATATAATCATGAATACGGAAGAATAACTGAAATGCCATAAGGTTTTAATAATGAAACGACTACTGAATTATGAATTTATTATAATACTAAAATTTAAATAATCTGAATAGCTAACTGTAGTGTAAGAAAAAACCTCTAAACTGAATACTATGAGTTGATGGGATAGGATCCAACTAACTCTACTAACTACTGAGATACAGACATGAAGTAATATAATATGTCCTCAGATGATGAGCACTCAACACTGCTATTGTACTACTGATAATTCGAAGGACTAAGTGTGATTCAGGAACTGAGCGTTAACACCTATGATATGATACAACATAGTGCAAAAGAAAAGTATGCGATCAGTACTTTGAATGTAATGGTATGCTATATGAGGTGGGCTGATATACATGGTTTCATGAATAGGAATAATAATAATAACTAATTGATTATACATGTAATGCATAGATTACTTAGTAGAGAACATGAGATCTGTAGGTACTAAAAATATGGAGAAAAAACTGTAAATACCAAGTATGCATGACAGTCTAAAACAACTTAAGATACGTGAAAATCTGTGGACACTGGGGATGCATGACCAAGCATATAACATGGACTAAGTAAGATCTGTAAACAGAAATACTGACAAAATATTGATATCTATATGATTTGGCCAAATAACTCTAAGATTCTATAACAATACTGAGACTATAACTGAGACTATATCCGAGATTGTGGGAGGTATCATCTAACCGACATTCCCCAATTTGAACTAATTGGGGTCCAACCTGTAACCCCAGTTGGAAAAGTGTTAATAATATGACACAAGTACTAACAATGGTTGTGTGGATCAACTAAACTGATATAATTTCCAAAGGACTAAGGATGTTAAGCCTAAACTAACGGGTGACCCTTGCGAGATAGTCAAGCCTAATCTGATGGGTGAATACTAATATCCTACGTTGGCTACGTATTTTGGAGTATAGGGACTACTACTAACAACTCTACCTATCTAACGAGGAATCTGCAATCCCTGAACTCGCTCGGTCCTAAATCCTACTCCCAACTGAAAGACACTGAGATACTAGACTGTTCTGAGATTAACTGACTGTTCTTTTAGCTCACAATATAATCTGAAGTTATTCTGAAGATACTGCAATGAGACTAAATAAACATCTATGGTTTTCGGGTATTCAATACCCCCAGGACTCAAAATAATAATAGTAAAATGACACTAAAACTTGGAGATCAAAACATGAAGGCTCTTATTAAATAAAGCACTCTTGTAGGCATTTTATCAAACACTTGTAGTTCATGATTTAAAAAAATCATAGGAATGTCCTAAAACATGTAGAAATTGCATGAATACGGTGTAATAGATTCAAATCAAGGTCTTGTTCAATAAATAACAACACTAAAACATGAAGGATTAAATAATAACAATAATTTCATGGTAACATGGTATAGAATCATAATCCATGGAGATTCATGGGTGAAATCACAATTTAAAACACAATATCTTAAAAAGATCAAAATTTTATAATTCAAAAGGGTTGCTTAGACTCTATAGATGAAAGGGATCCATAGATGAAAGGGATCCATAGATGAACATCTAACATACCTTAATTGATGGATTTCTTAAAGTTCTTGGTGAATTCTTGAGGATTGCCCTTGAATTTGAGAGCTAGAGTTCTTTATTGGGAGAGAATATCTTTTGATTTGAGGGACATTAATTAAAGAATGATTTTAAAAATGTTTTTAGGGCTTAAGTATCACACCTGGGAGGACTAGAATAATGGGGAAAGGACTGTTTTATCCCTGGATGAAATATTAATTTTTCGTTGAATTTTCCCTAATGGGCGACGGACACGATGCGGCGCTATTGCGCCGTGTCACTAGAAACTGACAACTTGGCATTGCGCTGACGGTGAGATGCGTCATTATCATGCTAAGCCTTTGGATACCATTTTGGCCACCTCTGCAATGCGCCAATATCGCAGAGGCCCATTGGAAATTGAAAAATGGAAAATTAGCCTGATCGTGACGCGCTATGATCACGGAGTCACTCAAGAAATTGACAATTGTCATTTGGGTTGCCTACATGACACTCTAAGGGTTAAAATGACGGTTCTTAATGAGTGAAACTTTAAATCGCACTAACTTCTTACCCGGTTATCGGATTTAGAAAAATTTTATATCGTTGGAAAGCTAATTCAATTTCCTATGCAATGGTAGGCTCTAAACTGGAAAATAATAAGTGTTTAGAAAATGTTATATATGAATACTCATGTATTGGGACTTAGATTATGTTAGGGAAATACGAGGTATTATAATATTTCCCCCTTAGGATCATTCATCCTCGAATGAGACTGGTTGAGATGAGGGAAAACTCATAGACTAAGATTACATACTGAACATGCATATCTGATTCATGGAATGCATGACTGAACTGATTTATGAATGAATAACTAACATGAACATGATGCGAAACTAAAACCGAGCATGATAGAGAGCAATCTTAAGAAAGTTAGTACCTTATACTAAATGTGGATTTGTGGAGAAAAGATGAGGGTACTTAGTCCGCATATCTGCCTCTACTTCCCAAGTAGTTCCCTCAACAAAATGATTTTGCCAAAGAACTTTGACTAGTGGAACTTATTTGTTCCTTAGTCTAAGAACTTGATGATCAAGAATTTCAATTGGAACTTTCTCAAAGGAAAGACTGTTTTGAATATCTACACTTTCTAAGGGAACAACTACAGCTGGACCACCAACAATCTTTTTCAACATTGAGACGTGGAACACTGGGTGTACTGAGGCTAAATTTGAAGTTAACTCAAGATCTTAAGCTACCTTTCTGAAACGACCGAGAATTTTTAAGGGACTGATATATCGGGGACTGAGTTTCCCTTTCTTGATGAATCTCTTCACTCCTTTCATGGGAGAGATTTTCAAGTACATAAAGTCACTGACCTCAAACTCGAGATCCTTTATCCTGATGTCTGCATATAATTTCTGTCAGCTCTAGGGAGCCCTAAGCCTTTCTCGGATCAACTGAACCTTCTCTAATATATCAAAGACCAAGTCAGGCCCTACTACTATGGCCTCACCTACTTCAAACCAACCATTCAGAGAGCTATATATCCTACCATAGAGAGCCTCAAATAAAGAAATAAGGATACTGGAATGTTAGCTATTATTGTATGCGAATTCAATCAAAGAAAAGTGGTCATTCCATCTACCTTTAACATCAAATGAGCATTCTCTCAACATCTCCTCAAGAGTCTTAAAGGTCCTCTTTGTTTGACCATCTGTCTGAGGGTGGAAGGTTGTACTAAGATGGACTTAGGTACCAAGACCCTTTTGGAATGCTTTCCAGAAATAACAGCTAAACTAGGTACCTCTATTTGAGATGATAGATAAGGGAACACCGTGCAACCTAACCAACTCTCTGAGATAGAGTTTGGCATTATCCTCGACTGAATAAAAGGTAGGTACTGATAAAAAATAAGCTGATTTGGTTATCCTGTCTATGATAACCCAAATATAATCATGTTTATGATAGGTATGAGGCAAAACTATCATAAAGTCTATGTTTACTTTCACCCATTTCTATGTGAGGATATTAAACTCGTGAATAGACCCAATATGCTTCTGATGATCAATTTAACTTGCTATCATGTCGAGCACTTAGCTACAAACTCTGCAATATCTCTCTTCATCCCACTCCACCAATAGATCTCCTACAAATTATGGTATATCTTAGTGGCCCCTGGATGAATAGAGTAACGTGCACCACGTGCTTCTGAAAGAATTTGTTGCGTAAAATCATCTTCACTAGGCACACATAATCTACCATGTCAATGAAAAAGAAGCTTCAGCTATATATTCACTGAAAGTTAACGGCTATATATGCAGTTATAAAAAAAAAGAAGCTTCAGGGTCTAGTAAAGCATAAATATGTTAGTAAAAGACCTACAACGTACTAGTAACTACGTCAGGAGAATTCTCCTAATCTTGGTGGGACTGAAGAGCATATAATCTGTTTGGACTTTGGCCACTGGTAGCACAACAACCGGCACCCTACTGTGTCGAGTGACTAGATAGAATTAACAACTGATGGGACTGGCTCTCTTGGCGCACATCCCTACCCTTCTGATAAACAAACCGACACTCCCAAATCTGATAGTCTGGCTTGCCACACCCAAAGCACACATCACTACCTGTTCTACACTCTCACTGATGGTGTCTACCACACTTCTGACATAAAGGATTGGTACGAGCACTGCTAACACTGACCCGGGACTTAGAGCCTGGTGCCCTCTCCCTATTGTCATTTCCGAATTTGAGTACTGGAACACTGGATGAAGAGGGTACTGGGGCTAAAAACCTCTAATAAAACTGAGGATGGTTACCACCTTCTGGCTTTGGCTGACTAAAATTTAAACTACCCATCCTAGCTCTCTTTTTTCCTTTCTCCATCTCCTTAATATTCTGCTCCTCTATCTATTGAGCATGGACCATCAGCCTAGACAAGTCCATCTCACTAATAAGCAATGTGGTCCTACACTTCTTGACTGGACTATCAGTTATGCCAGACATAAACTTACTCATCTTAGACCTGTTATCAGCTACCACATAAGGAGAATACCTAGCTAACTGAGTAAACTTGAGGGAATACTCCCTCACACTCATGTTGCCTTGCGTAAAATTAATAAACTCTATCACTTTGGCCTCTCTCAACTCTAATGGGAAGAATCTTTCTAAGAAAGTTGTGGCAAACTCTTCCTATTCTACAAGCCCTGCATCTACACCCCTATCAACCTTCCACTACTTAAACTAAGTATGGGCTCTATCCTACAATTGATATTCAGCCAACTCGGCACTTTAACTAGATGTCACCCCCATAGCATATGTTACCTTCTGAACCATATATAAGAATTTCTTTGGATCCTATTCAAACTTGGATTCCATGAAAAAAGAGGATTCATTCGGATGAAATCCCAAATTCTGTTAGTAGCACTATTGTCTGTTGGATTGGCTAAAATTGTAGTTGGCCATTCATTTTACACTGCTAATAAATTGGCTAAAGTAGTAAATACAGCTTTGAAATCTGCATGACAGACAACTCCCAATAAAGTGGGCATCGCGCGAGATACTCCCATAAACTATAAGGTGCGACGTGGGGTCTATCCTTTCACTGTTTCAGCTTCTTAAGGTTCAAGGGGTACTGTTGTCATTTCCCCTCAACCCCAAACGTCCAAAGCAAGGATTAGAACACTAAAAAGGGAATTATTTTCCCATTATACTCAAAGCAACTCACATAAAAACTCCCCTATTTCCCAAGAACAATAATTCAATCTTTTCCTCTCAAGAACACAAGGATTCAAGATTCCCTGAAGAATCCATTCAATTAAGGTATGTACGGTTTATGAAGAGGGATATTCTTTCATCCTTGTGCCCAAAACTTGTTTTAATGTGAATTTATATGATTTGGAAATTAGGGTTCATACCCAAACTATCTTATTTTGATATTATGAGATTATCATGTGATTGAAGAATTAAGGTGCATACATATTCTCGTCTATTTTTGTTTTGATTTGAAGATTCTCTATTATGATTTATATATCATGAGTTTGATTTAAACATTTACTAAAGATTTTCAATTGAGTTTTAAGTATGATATTGTATTACAATTTATATGAAATAAAGTATAAGATTCAAGGCTTAAGAGCCCTAAATTTACAAGAAAAGTTTGAATCTTTTGATTCCAAGATATGGCTTAAAATCCACAATCATTTATCACCCTTATGATACAAAGCAAAGATTGATATTTTGATCTTAATATAAGATCTGTAATCCACATATATTCATTTTGATTATGATTTAAAGTAAATAAAAACATAATTTTTTTCATTCTATAAACCCTTATGGTATTTTAAGATGGATTTTAAAGTAAGAGCATGTAAGTAAGAAGGGAGTAGTATTTAACACCGAGTTGGGTATGATTCGTAGATCATATGCCTCAAAACTACGTGTCACCGTAGGTTTAAGTTCTAATATGGGTTAAGTATAGTGATCACTCAAAATAAGGTTATATTCTAATGTCAAGGATAGAACAGCTCTACTCAACGTGGGTAAGATGTTGGACTCCATTATAGCTCACATGGTTTATGTTGGTTAGAAGAACCTCCCTAAAATGAGTTAAAAGAAAAGCTTTTAAAACTAAGTGTTATGGCTCACAAAGTTTATCCTTATGCTTCATTACTCATTTTATGATTTTGCAGACTTTGTTTTATTCATGTTCAAGATAAGTCATTTACACTTAGCATACATTAGTTTGAAGTTTATATGAATATTCAGTTATTGTTTTACTTTTGTATTCACCCCCGAAAACTTAGTACATTATCGAAGTACTGGCCTACATATATGTCTATGTTCTACATTGTCTCATAATGAAGGTACCAGTTATAGTTCACACATCATAATCAAACAGTTCGCAGCTTCCAGCCAGCAAGTGATGAGTTCTCCTATTTTGGGGACTCCATTCCGATGTTGTTCATGTACTTTATTTTTATTATTCATACGTACTGATTAGTGGTAGTTGGAGGCATGTCCTAACTATCTATAGTTAGTAAACTAGAGGCTTCAGAGATAGTCAGTCAGAGTCATGAAATGTAAATTTGAGTGTTCTCTTTAGTTTTATCAGGTTGTAAACTTTATCAATATTTTATTTATCCAGATTATGTCATGATCATGTTTCCTCACAACAAATTTAGCTATTTTATATATTCTAAATCAATTGCTCAAGTATCATGCCAGTTTATCGGTTAGTTTGGGATCACTTATAGTTCTAAGCCTCGTGTTGCGACAAGAGGTAGTCTCGGGTCATGACAAGGGAATCCCCTTAGAAAACATTATGATAATTACATGTAGGTAGATGAGATCCCCCCAAGCTAACTTAATAATGTAATCTATCGATACATGGGAATTCTTTTTTCTCGAAAAGGTTGGCTAAGGAAATTTTTTGCAAGCTATAGTCAGTATGATGATACCACTACTTATAATCATGGTTAATAAAAAATAGAATGACGGTATTGGTTATGTGGTAATGGTTTTAAGAGGGTAACAATGGTGGGGTGTGATTGTTAGCTCTAAAGGTGTGAGTCCAATGGACGGATACTTCAAACTTATGTTTACCGACATGAGGATTGGTCATGATGACCATATGGGGTACAAGGAAATTCCCTAGGTTACAATTGTATATATGTATCATGGTGAGCGAAGGGTACATGGGAATCCCCTACTCTTATGGTATCTTTGGTTCATATGGCTATACGCCTCGGGTCCCATTCAGGGGGTTACACTAGATCCATATAGCCCATTGATGGTTCTAGGATTGTTAAGCTACATATACCCAGGTTAATGATTTTAAATGCATGCTAAACTCAATTCTCTCTTCCCAGCATAGTTATATGCATATATATATATATATACACACATGTATGGTTGTGAATGCATATAGTCGGTTTACTTTATTTTAAAAATTGGCATTATTTTATCCTAATCCTTGGTACTTGCTAGCATTTACCCGCTAACCGATCTTTCGACGACTGTATCCCAATGCGATGAAGGAACCAACCATTATACTACTCCTGCTTAGTGGTCGAATTCGGGATCAGCTATTCGAATGAAGTGGTGATCTTCTAAATTTCAAAAGGCTCCATTTGACATCATAGATGTTTTTACATACGTTGGTCATTTTATGGATATTTATTTTGGCTATGGTTGGGGACATTTCCTAATTGGATATTGTTTTTCATTTGGTTAGAGGCTTTGTGGAGCTACTATGGGTTGGAATGGGTGGTGTCGGTATTGGTGTTAGCCTTAGTATTGGCATTGGTATTTAGATTGATACTATTTGACTGAATTTATGATTCTTCAATCCTTTTATGTTATGTTATGGACAGGAACTTTGTTATTATATAGGTTGAGTTATGGTTGTTGGTTGGTATTGGATGGTTGAATTTTCTTGGGTTGGTCACGATTATAGACCTATCCCAGAGTCTGGAATTGTAATAAACGCTACCTTGTCATACGTTCGAAATTCATCTAACTCAGCGTATGCGCATATTTGGAGGATGGGTTGGGTAACGGGGGTGGTCCCTGGTCTAGGTTGGACTTGGGCTACCTATTACGACAAGGCCTTGGTTCGGGTCGTGTCACTACAGAAGTAAAAAATTAGGCTCTCGAAGCCTCCAAAAACAACAATATCACACAAATGGTACAAAAAGGGATCAAGAACCATGCCAATCATCCTCACATCCCAGAAATACCGCAATGCAAATATAGGGAGAGGTAAACTAGTCAAATCATATAAAAGTATAAATTTCACATATTTCATCAAATTTCAGGTTGTTACAATTTTCCTTCTTTTTTCTCTATCAATCACTGCGAGAAATACCCAAGATATCAAAAAAGAAAGAGATAAAAGATGGATGAATGAGACTACATAGTATATATCAATTCAATTCAATGGTGCCAAAGAGAAAAATGATTATGCAATGCTTACCTTATTTACACAAGAAAAGCCCTAGCAAAGCAATAACATTAGCCAATAACCTGTAGCCATATAAGAAAAAAATAATTAAAAATCAAGCAATCAGATCAAAGGATTATCAAAAGTTACTAATAAGAAATTTATCACAAATTTGGGAAAATAAACCTGCAAAAATCATAACTCTCTGTCACTGACATACTTTTACTGAGACAAATATTGGAACAACCTACTGTAGATAAACCAAAAGCATGCACTAAAGATACATAGATTGATTCTAGATTTGTAGGTCAATTAATAGAATAAAAACATACATAGTAACTAGAAAGAAATTACAAACTATATTAAATGGGAAAAAAGATAGAAACCCTATTTTATCATGCGACAAACACACAAAAAAGATATAACACCCTTCAAACACTAATTAAGAGTACCTTTCCAAGCTAACATTAGTACACCTAATGTAGATAAGGTCACGATCTTGGCTTAATAGTCCAAAATATCATGATGCAAAGCTAATCAATCCATCCCTAAGATAACATCATAATCAACCATATCTAAGACAATCAAGTCAACAAAAGTCTCATAGCCTGTAAAGGTAGCCATACAAGATTGATACACTCAATCCACAACTAAAGAATCTCCTGCGGTTATATAAATATGAATAGGAATAACAAGAGGCTCACATGCAATAGCTAAACCAGAAGAAAAATATGTAGACACATAGGAGAAATTTGACCCAAGGCCAAATAATACGTAAGCAAATCTAAAGCAAACTGAGATAATTGTTGTAATAATAGTATCTGAGGCCTCTTCCTTAGGCCTAGTAGGTATAACATATCGCCTACCACATTCTCTTCTAACTCAGTAACTCATATACCACCACCATGAGCATCTCTACCTCTACCTTGAGAATATCTAGATATAACCCTACCACTCTATGAAACACCTCTCACTGCTAATATAGGAGTAGGCCTAAGAATAAGCATAGGATAATCCTTGTCCATATAGTCATACTCATCACATACAATACACCTTCTACATCCTAACTCAATCTGAGGTGATATGGCTAAACTAGAACAACCACCCTAGCTAGATATCTAACTACCCAAAGTCTCTAAACCTAAATACCCATCACTTGGTCCCTGCAAAGTGACCTAAATTATCCTACCATAATAACCACAAGAACCTCTACAAAAAAATATCTTCCTCGGGTGCATTCATACTAAACTCACCATTATGACGCACCTTCATGGTGCCTCTATAACTAGCCTAGATAATCAATTGAATCATATTGGAATGAAAAATATAGTCTAAAAGAAAGCCCCTAAGACAATCATCTGAGCTAAATTCAAGAGATAAGTACCGACCTACCCATTTGTGAAATCTAAATCTGCTTGGACTAAATGTAGATGCTAGCATCTAAATACCTAGTTAATGTGTGAAAATGAGCCTCATACTCAGCAATAATCATGAAGCCCTTCTCAAAATGATCAAACTCATCACGTATTGTAATGACCCGATACTAACCCCTAGTCATCACACGATACTTATGGTCTCAAGGGACCATAAGCTAACCCATGAGTTGGTACCTATGTGAGCAATGAATAATATAATCATAAATGTGGAAGAATAACTAAAATACCATAAGGTTTTAATAATGAAACGACTACTGAATTATGAATCTGGCATAATACAAAAATCTGAATAATCTGAATAGCTAACTATAGTGTCAGAAAAAACCTCTAAACTAAATACTATGAGTGTAACGACCCGAAATCACCCGTCGGGATGCTACACGGTGCCTAGGGTCACAAGTGACCCCAAGCTAACCCTTCACTTGGCATAACACATAAATAACTTAATAAAATGCATTAATCCATAGGAATAAAGCGTAAGGTAACTCTATTATGAATTTGCTCGATACAAAACTGAAATCACAAGGTTACAACTCTACTTTTCATCAAACTAAAACTCAATACATCAACTTCTACTAACTATTTATGAAGACTCTACTAGTACTGACCATGGATAGCTAGGTCATGACTCCTAACCACCCTAACTCAATACGAATGAACAAGAAAAATACAACACTTTTCTATTATATCATTGACTCGTGGCCCTGAATTAAAAAGACCCATCACCTGATGACTGGAAGCTGTGATATGATTGGATGTGGTGCATGCGCTACAATCTTGTACCTACATTATCGGACAATGTAACACATAGACGTATCTGTGAATTAGTACTTTGAGAATGTACTAAGTATGTGAGGGTGAATGCATATGCATAAAATAGTGTCAATCTTTTTCAATCAAGTTATGCATGTAAAATGGGAAGACTCATATGGATTGAACAAATATAAAATGAGAAGCTCATAAATCATGTAGGATGAAGCGTGTACCACAAATCTCATGAGTCATTATACTTTAACTTGAAATCATAATTCTCCTCTTATTCTCAATACTCAAGGGATAAAGGAACTTTACATGATACTTTCAAATCATTCATACATCTCATGGAGAGTAAAACATCATCAATGCTCAAGATCTTATAACTCTTTTTGAACTCAAATACTTGGAATTCGGAATCATATAGCTTGAAAACATACTTGAAGGCATTTCATTCACTTTAGGAAAATATCTTATTTCAAACTTTTGGGAAAAATCATTCTATCTCAAATGGGAAAAACATTCTTGTTTATGTACAAAACTTATCTCAATGCTTTATGAAACTACTATAACAAGGGAAGATGCTTTTATTTAGGAAAATAACTCACATCAAGAAAATAGCTTGATTAGGGAACATCTTTGCAATTCAACCATTGAGTAAAATATACTATGTGGAAGGAAAATAAGTATTTGATCTCGAAGTTTGAAAGGCAGTGGAGGTTCTCATAACCGATATAAACCATGAGAGATACATGGAGTCCAATATTTTGTCCTACTAAGGAAGAGACCCCACGTTGGGGAGGAGCGTCATACTCTTACCAAGGAGTATAACCTAGGTCTAATGATGACAAAATGAAACTCGTCCTAAGTCCCACTCATAATAATAATATAATTAGCCCCAGGCTCACATCCTATGGTGGCACGTAATTTTGGGGGTAAGAAACCATAGTAACTTACCCGCTCGGTGCTAAATACTACTCCCTTTAGATTATCTGCGCTTATCTCATAAAAATCCACTTTTAGAATAATCACATGGTTCACCACGAACCCAATAATCAAATCGATAATCTATTATAGAGAAGTGGATTTCAAAGCTCAAGGAACATTAGGTCAATTCATTACTCAATCATCTCAAAATACTCAAAACATGGGTGCTCATAACACAAGAGTTTATAATTTCACAAGTCTAAAATAGGTCTTACTAACCCATAATTCAATCTCAAGTTAAAGATTATCAAAAGTATAATATATAGCATATAGATTCATAAATCATGTGGAAATCTGGGAATTTCAGCAATTTACCTCAAAATCTCAATATAGTCATATGCTTCAATATCTCAAACATTTCAAATATTAGTTTCTCAAGGAGTAAAATCATGGTTTTATACCCAGCTGTAATTTCTCAATAAAACATGTGGAAATCATGCCATTTGACTCATAATTCATGGGAAATATCAAGATAATGCATTCAATAATAATGGGTGAAACCCCCAATTAAAATTCATGTAAAAACCTCATGTTTTTCAGCAAAATCATAATGTAAACAAGCCTTTTGGGCATAAGGGTGAAAGGGCTATAATACAAGAATAATCATGGATATGAACTTAAGAGAGTCCGTGTTTGACCCGAGACTTGGTGGATGCAAATGATGTTCAAAGAAGCACCTAAATGGACACCAAAACAATCTATACATAGCACTCCAAGGGTGCCTACTTGAAGCCATTCATTAAAGGGCCTTTTTGGTCATTTCACCTTACTTTTGTAATAAGTCTATAAATAGACTAGTTTAGGTCTTTAGTTCTTCGGTTGATGATTATTGTAAGTCTTGAACTTTTGAAACACCAAGTCCTCTCTCCTTGAGGCAAAAAACCAAAACTTGTAACTAGGATAGCATTCAAGGGTGAAATCTCTTATGATTGCTTGTTTGTTAGAAACGTTGGTGCTTGAGTGGTGGACTCCGCTCTTGTATCATCGTAAGAACTTGGTGCTTGTTAACGTATTTTGTTGGGGTTTTAGAGTTTAATAAACTCTTTATTTACTACTTTACATGTTTCCCTTGTGTCAGGTTATCTATCATTTTTATCATTAAGTTTATGTTTGCTTTCTTTTGTCATTTTGTGTCTTTCTTGTTACGGGTATTTGCGGGTCACTTGTGTACTGTTTTGTGCTCATTTAGATACCGTTTGGTATCATTTGGTATCAGAGACATCATTGATTTTGTTCCCACGAGATCAATTGATACGGTTGGGGCAGCCCCCACAGGTACACGGCCTTTCACACGAAGCCAAGCTCGGGAATTACAAAAACTCCAAGCTTTGTTCATGCAAGTGGCCGTGTGTGAGTTGGTGATTGAACCAACCAAGGACCTAAACGTTTTTATGTGTGAAGAGAGGTCTTAATGTGTAATAAGCTACTCTTCAAGGATGGCACAAGAAGCAAGGGCGGATGGGTCATTTTACCCCTTTTTGTTTGTAGTATAAATAAGACATGTTAGAGAGTTAGTCCACACTTTTTGAATGCTGATTTTTGTAACCTAAAAAAAACACTAAACTTTCTCTCTCTTTTCCACTCTTGGGAGCCGCCACTACTATCTCACAAGTAGAGGGATACTTGTGTTGTCTCTTTGGATAGAAACAAGGGTTTTGAGGTCGTTGAGTGCCTCTTGGTCCTCGTAAGAACTTGGTGTTTATATTCATTAGACTTAGGGTCCTCTCTTGATGTTAGGGTTCTTAGTTTCTTGAATGTTATATGTCAAGTTATCTATCTTTCCTTATCTTGTGGTTGTTGCTGATTTTGTCATCTTAAAAGTCTAGTGAAGCCGTGTGGGGCTCTTTTCGATTCACTAGCATTGTTGTTCATCTTGTTGTTCATGTGTTGTTGAGCTGAAAAACTGAAAATTAAACTTGTTGTTCTTGGGTTGTTGGACTGAAATCCGAACCTACTTGTAGTTCTTGGTGTTGTTGGTTTGATCTTGTATCATTTGGTATCAAAGCTTGACCGGTTGTGTTCAAACATAACCCATCTTGGGCTAGTACACGGCTTAAACAAACAACACCAAAAAGGAAATTCTGAAAATCCGTCCATTAAAAGTAGAATCCGAGAATGATGTTGCATGTCTAGATCTAAGTGTTAATTTTGCTTGTTTAGTGAGTTCCTAGTGTTGGTTTCTTTCTCACCAACACTAAGGTGTCTAGATCCAAAAGTTGAGCTTGAAAACTTGAACATTGTGTAGTGACTTGAAGTGGCCGAAAATTGTATGTTGTTGATGACCAAAGGGAAAATAAAATCGGTGGATGTTGTGATTATGTGCTAAAGAAGTTGAAGAAGATTGTTGAGGTGTTCATCTTTTGAACTTGTTTCATCTTGTTCATCTTGTTGTGTGCTCAAGTTGTAAGACAAGCTATAAAGTTGTTGTGAAAGACTTGCACCCATCACCTTTTAATCTTGTCAATCACTTCTCCCTAATTCAAGGAGCCTTGTTTTGTGGGATTAGTCTACCAAACATCACTTTCTTGAGTTTGAAAAGGGGTGAAATACTACAAGATTTTATTTTTCCCACCAAAAACACTTTGAAAACTATAACAAGTTGTGTGAATATTGACAAAAAAAAAGAGAAAAGAAAAACGTGTGGACCATTGCATGCTGCCACGTCACTATAAGCTCAACTTAGGATATTCTTTGGTTGCTAATTGTTGATCCTTGGTTTCCCTTACTTGGTCCTAGAACTAATTAACAAACTAGTACATTCCTACTAGGTTGTCAATTAGATCCTTGAACCGTTTGTTCGTGTCAACGTTTATTTGAGTGCTTTTATTCGTTTGAATGAGTTGCTGATTTTTGGTTCTAGTCCGGCAAGAATTCTTTGAGTCTTCAAACAAGAATCCATTCCGGATAAGAGCTTACTCATGCCTTAAAATTTCACGGTTACTAGCCAATTATACAACACTTTTGGAACACGAACTTGTGGTGAACTAAAGCGGATAATATCTTGACAATGGAAGGAACTACGTCTCATAGTGTGGATACTAATGCCCTTGATTCTATGAGGGTCACTCTTGAGGCCGTTACCCGGACACTTGAAAGGTTGAATTCGGACTTTGGGGCCGTGAGAGGGGACTTGGCAGCAATAAAGGGGGAAGTGATGACTATTAGTGGGAGATTAGAACAAGTGGAGAGTCAAAGGAACTCTCGTCCTTCTACTCCTCTACATGTATCTACCAATGGACATGATAGGACCTCCTCCGCAACCATCACCCCCGAAACAGTCCACCAAATGCTAAATGCACCCCAAGCTCCACTAAATACCGCAAGCCAAACTACCTATTTTCCTCCAAACCGAGACTCCACTAGACCACTACATTTCCAAGCCCCTCCAATTCCACAAGAGGGATTTGGACGCCAAGTACCTCCACTAAATCCGAACCCTCCATTCCAAGCTCCATTAAACCAAAGACCACAAATTCCAAATCCTCCGAATCAAAACGGCCAAGGCCGACCAGCCCACTTTGAAGGATACGGTAGAGAGGAGTATAAAGGAGATGGAGCCTTTGATGATGCTTATATGAGGGAGGAGGAGTTAAGAGGGGGTCGAGGAGAACCTAGGAGATACCGGGGGTATGGAGATAGGGGAAACCGACACCAAGAGAGAGACGTAGGCATCAACACCATCAAGTTGAGCCTACCCATCTTTAAGGGTGAAAGTGATCCCGAGGCCTACTTAACTTGGGAATCGGCTTGTGACAAAGTTTTCCAAGTTAATGACATCTCGGACGAAAAGAAGAGTTGCTACGCTATAGCTCACCTTGAGGGCTACGCTAACACTTGGTGGGAGTATGTTAAACGATTTGGTAATGAATTAGTCGATGGGCAGCCACCACCTTGGTATCGGTTGAGGTATTTGATGAGACAACGATACCTTCCCGAGAGATATCGTCATGAGTTGCTTGCGAGATTATATGGCTTGCGACAAGGAGGCAAGAGTGTGATGGCCTATTTTGACGAGTTCCAACAACTCATGTTGAAACTTGATCATCGTGGGGAGCAAATCAGTCACGACATCATCCGGTTCAAGTGTGGGTTGAACAAAGAGATCTCCACTCATTTGACCCTTCACCGGTTTGAAACCATTGACGGTATATTCCAAGCGGCCCTTGAGATTGAAAGGGAACTTAAGGAGAGATCATCCTTCAAGGCAAGGGTACAAACCCCCTCGGGTTGGACAAAAAACAAGGACCAACCCGCTCCTATGAAGCTGCCCGAGTCCAAAACCGTCCCTAAATTCCCTCCGAAACCGGAGGCTCACAAATATCCCAACCCAAAGGGGTTCCAATGCTTCAAGTGCCAAGGTTGGAGGCATAAGTCCAACGAATGTCCGAACCGGCGCAATGTGATCCTACGAGAAGGAAATGTGTACTACCTTGGTGAGGAGGTGGATTCCGAAAGGGGGTAGGATGAGGACGAGCCTCAAGATGGAGAGGGAGCTGAAAATGGGCCGAATGTTGATGATGTAGAGGGTAGTGAAGATGTCTATCCACAAGAGGGGGAGTGTGTGGTTCCAAACTTTGTGGTTAGACGTGTCATGATTAGTAAGGCGATAGATGACCCGAGTCAAAGGGAAAATCTATTCCATACTAAGTGTCTTGTAAAGGAGAATGTGTGCACCTTGGTGATTGATAGTGGTAGTTGTACAAATGTTGCGAGCAATGCTATGGTAAATTTCTTGAAGCTACCCACTACACCACACACTAGTCCTTACAAGCTACAATGGTTGAATGATTGTGGTGAATTAAGGGTCATGAGGCAATGTGTGATCCGGTTTAAGGTGGGAAACTACCACGATGAGGTACTTTGTGACGTGATCCCAATGCAAGCATGTCACTTGTTGTTAGGTAGACCATGGCAATATGATAGGTCTACTAAACACGATGGGAGGTCCAACCGGTATACGCTTGAGAAGAATGGCCGAAAGGTCACACTTCATCCTCTCTCACCCTCCCAAGTAAATGAGTGGCATCAAAAGATGCGGGAGTTGAAGGGAAAGGGGGGAGAATCCGGAAAGGGAGATAAAGGGGGGAGTGTCGTAGGTGAGGAAGTAGGGACATCCGAGGCTGTCCCAACGACAAGAGAGATGGAAAACGTAGTGATGTTGGCTAGGAGGAAAGAACTCTTCGTGGACCATGATGAAAACAAGCCGATGTTACTTTTGGCCCATTGTTTTAATACTAACCCCACTAATTCTTCCATTTCCCCTTTGATTTCTTGTGTGTTGCAGGAGTATGAAGACGTATTTCCTCAAGAACTTCCGCAAGGATTACCCCCACTTCGGGGAATTGAGCACCAAATTGATTTGGTGCCGGGTTCACAACTTCCAAACAAACCGGCCTATAGGAGCAATCCCATGGACACTAAGGAGCTTGAAAGACTAGTTGAGGAGCTTCTCAACAAGGGATACATCAAGGAAAGCATGAGTCTGTGTGTTGTTCCGGTGCTTTTGGTACCAAAGAAGGACGGAACTTGGCGCATGTGCGTCGATTGTAGAGCCATCAACAAAATCACTATAAGGTATCGTCATCCAATCCCTAGACTAGATGATATGTTAGATGAGCTCCACGGATCTTGTTTGTTTTCTAAAGTGGACCTTAGGAGTGGCTATCACCAAATTCGCATGCAACCCGGTGATGAGTGGAAGACCGCATTCAAGACCAAATTCGGTCTATATGAGTGGCTGGTCATTCCCTTCGGCCTTACCAATGCTCCTAGCACCTTTATGAGGCTAATGAATCATGTAATGAAGCCTTATATTGGAAAATTTGTGGTGGTTTACTTTGATGATGTGTTGGTGTATAGTAAATCTATTGATGATCATGTAATGCATTTGAGATGTGTGTTTGATGTGCTCCGAAAGGAGAAGCTGTATGCCAACATGGAGAAGTGTTCTTTTGGTGTTGATAAGATTATATTCTTGGGTTTTGTCGTGAGCTCAAGGGGTGTGGAAGTGGACGATTCCAAGATAGACTCTATTCGAAGTTGGCCGACCCCTAAAACTATTGGAGAAATCCGAAGTTTCCACGGGTTGGCAAGCTTTTATAGGAGGTTTGTCAAGGGGTTTAGTTCCATAGAAGCCCCCTTAACCGAGGTAATTAGAAAGGACGGACCCTTTAAATGGGGTGATGAGCAAGCTAGGGCTTTTGAGGCCTTGAAAGCTACGCTCATCTCGGCGCCTTTATTGCAATTGCCCGATTTTGATAAAATGTTTGAAGTAGAGTGTGATGCTAGTAAGGTTGGCATCGGGGCTGTTTTGATGCAAGAAGGTAAGCCCGTTGCTTATTTCAGTGAAAAGCTCAAAGGGGCAACTCTTAATTACTCAACTTATGATTTGGAGTTGTATGCCCTTGTTAGAGCTTTGGGAAATTGGCAACATTATTTGTGGCCTAAGGAGTTTGTGATACGAACGGATCATGAGTCGTTGAAACACCTTAAGAGTCAAGACAAGTTGAATAGGCGTCATGCTAAGTGGATTAAGTTCATCGAGACTTTCCCTTATGTAATTCATTACAAAAGGGGAAAGGAAAATGTTGTTGCCGATGCCTTGTCTAGGAAGCATGTGCTTGTTGCTACCTTGTCGTCGAAATTGATGGGTTTTGAGAGCTTGCGGTTGTTGTATCCCGAGGATCCTACCTTTGCTCCTATTTTTAGGGAATGCGAAGAGTGGGGAAGGGACCGTTGGCTTAAGGAGAATGACCATTCCTCCTACTCTCGGTTCGATGGGTATTTGTTCAAAGGGAGGAGGTTGTGTGTTCCTTCTAGTTCTTGGAGGGAGTTATTTGTAAGGGAGGCCCATGACGGAGGCCTCATGGGGCACTTTGGGGTAGACAAGACCCTCGGAATCTTAGAGGAAAACTTCTATTGGCCCAAAATGCGCAAAGACGTCACTAAAATTTGTAGTCAATGCGTGGCCTGCCGGAGTGCGAAATCTCGTCTCCTACCTCAAGGATTATACACCCCACTCCCTACTCCCCTTAGACCTTGGTTGGACATTTCGATGGATTTTGTTTTGGGGCTGCCAAGGACTAGAAAGGGCCGAGATAGCATTTTTGTTATTGTTGATAGATTCTCTAAAATGGTTCATTTTATTCCATGTGCTAAAACCGAGGATGCTCGTAGTGTAGCTTCATTATTTGTTGAACATGTTGTAAAGCTTCACGGGGTACCGAGGACTATTGTGAGCGATAGGGACTCCAAGTTCCTAAGTCTCTTTTGGAAGTCCATGTGGGGTAGGCTTGGAACGAAGTTACTTTTCTCCACGTCATGCCACCCACAAACCGATGGCCAAACGGAAGTAGTAAATAGAACCTTAGGGTCTATGCTACGTTCTATGGTTAAAGGTAAACTGACTTCATGGGAAGATCACCTACCCTTGGTGGAGTTTGCATACAACCGGGTAATACATTCGAGCACGGGAATGACTCCCTTTGAATGTGTTTACGGCCTAAATCCCCTCACCCCTTTAGATCTCACTCCTTTGTCTAGTGATCTCATGACCAGATTAGATGGAAATAAAAGAGCCGAGGCAATGAAGAAAATGCATGAGACGGTGCGGATCAAGCTTGAAAAGAGGAACCAAGAGGTTGCAAAAAGGGTAAACAAAGGGAGAAGAAGGCTTGTGCTTGAACCCGGAGATTGGGTGTGGGTGCATCTTCGGAAGGATCGGTTTCCAGCTCAAAGGAAGTCCAAATTTCTGCCAAGGGGTGATGGTCCTTTCCAAGTACTTGAGAGAATCAATGACAACGCCTACAAGATTGACCTTCCACCGGAATATCAAGTGCACAACACTTTCAACGTTGGTGATCTCTCCCTCGTGGATGCGGTTGAAGATGACCAAGTGCTGAATTTGAGGTCAAATTCCTCTCAAGATGGAGAGGATGATACGGTTGGGGCAGCCCCCACAGGTACACGGCCTTTCACACGAAGCCAAGCTCGGGAATTACAAAAACTCCAAGCTTTGTTCATGCAAGTGGCCGTGTGTGAGTTGGTGATTGAACCAACCAAGGACCTAAACGTTTTTATGTGTGAAGAGAGGTCTTAATGTGTAATAAGCTACTCTTCAAGGATGGCACAAGAAGCAAGGGCGGATGGGTCATTTTACCCCTTTTTGTTTGTAGTATAAATAGGACATGTTAGAGAGTTAGTCCACACTTTTTGAATGCTGATTTTTGTAACCTAAAAAAACACTAAACTTTCTCTCTCTTTTCCACTCTTGGGAGCCGCCACTACTATCTCACAAGTAGAGGGATACTTGTGTTGTCTCTTTGGCTAGAAACAAGGGTTTTGAGGTCGTTGAGTGCCTCTTGGTCCTCGTAAGAACTTGGTGTTTATATTCATTAGACTTAGGGTCCTCTCTTGATGTTAGGGTTCTTAGTTTCTTGAATGTTATATGTCAAGTTATCTATATTTCCTTATCTTGTGGTTGTTGCTGATTTTGTCATCTTAAAAGTCTAGTGAAGCCGTGTGGGGCTCTTTTCGATTCACTAGCATTGTTGTTCATCTTGTTGTTCATGTGTTGTTGAGCTGAAAAACTGAAAATTAAACTTGTTGTTCTTGGGTTGTTGGACTGAAATCCGAACCTACTTGTAGTTCTTGGTGTTGTTGGTTTGATCTTGTATCATCAATCTTGGGTTTGTTCTCTCAAAAATAAAAAAAAGTGTTGAAAAAAATTTGAAAAACTCAAAATAGTAATTTGTCCACGTTTTTGTGTTTAGGCCAAAATTTGAAGCCTAGTTTTCTTTGATTTTTTTGTGTTTTGTGTGTTCTAGAGTTATTTCTTTGTTTCCTAACACTAGAAGAGGTGTCTAAGGTAAAAAATCTCACAAAAAGAGTTGTGTTCTTGAGTTTGGTGTTCTTGGCCAAGAAAGTTGTTGTTCTTGTTGTTGTCTTGGCCGAGATTTGTTCTTTGAGTCTAGATCTAGGTATATTTCGTGAGTCTTGAGTGTTATTAGTGTTAGTTTGTTATTACCTAACACTAATAGAGTCAAGATATAAGTTGAACTCCTACTTGTGTTGTTGTTGTGCGGATTCAATAGTTGGGCTGAATTGTTATTGGTGTTGTTGTGGTGGATTCAAAATTTGAACGTTTAATGGTGTGTTGTTGGTATTGTGGTTGCGGATTTGTGTTGAAATAGGTTTTTTTGTTGTTGGGAGGTTCAACTTGAACCTTGGTCTTCAAATCTTGTTGAAGGTTCTTGGTGTTCTTGGCCAATCTTCATGTCTTGAGACAAGAAGAACCTTCAATAAGTAGTGTTTGATCTTAAGACCAAGTGGAAGAGTGTAGTCTTCTTATTTATCTTGAAACAAGTTCCAAGACTATACCAAAGTAGTAAGGGACAAAGATGGCTTTCAAAAATACTAGTTACCAAAAGAGAGTAAGGGGACTTTTCAAGACTAACCAAAAGAAGAAAGAGCCAACCACCCTTCAAAAAGGTGTTTTGCTAAAAAGGTCCAAAGAGACACCTATTTTGAATGTGGAAAAGTCTCTAAAACTTGTGTATTTCCCCTACAAAACCGAATTCACTCTTCCACAAGTTGGAAAAACACTAAATTTTTCAAACTCCACAACCATTCCAAGGCTTCCACATCACTATCCACAACTAATCAAAGGCTGCCACATCACCCCTTTGTACAACTAACTTATTTGTGTTTTGTAGGTAACTTTTGGCTACAATGGATAACAATGTTCTTCGTACTATTTTGGCTGGGATTGAAACTCTTTCCCGTGAAGTGGCCAGAATGAATGCGGGTCTTGATAGATTAGGCTCGAATATGACATTGTTTGGTGAGAAGTTGGATCGTTTTGAGAGTCGAAGAAACTCTCGTGCTTCTACTCCCAAAACTTTACATCCAACGATCAATCCTCCAAGAACACCACAAAATGCCATAATCCAAGTTTCCAATTATCCTAAAAACCAAGACCTAAGTAGGCCACCTCCCCCGCAAATTGATCAAGTACAACAAGAAGGACTTGGATGCCAAATTCCTCCACTAAAACCAAATTCTCCTATCCAAGCTCAAAAACCGAACTCTCCTATCCAAGCTCCAAAACCGAACTCTCTTGTCCAAGCTCCACAACCGAAGCTCCACTTCACCAAATCAATCCTCTCAATTGAAGCTCCACTTTTCCAAAGCCAAGACATCCACGTAGAGGTATATGGTAAAGAGGAACATGAAGGATATGGAGTCTATGATGAGACTTATATGATTGAAGAAGAGTTTAAAGGAAGACATACGGATCAAAGGGGATACCGATGGCATAGAGGAAGAGTTATTCAATGGGACCAACAAGGAACCCTCCACCAAGTGGAGATATGGGAATTGAAATGGATGAGATTGAAGGAAAATTTCAAGATGGAGAGGAAGCCGACGTTCAAAATGAAGAAGTTGGCCGAGACTTGTGTTGATGAAATTCCGGGTTCCTCATGTTCTTTGCGGACTGTTTTGGTGCCATGTCATATTTTGCGGGATGTTTTGAGTGGTTTATTTTGAAGTGGCCAATTGAGCGAGGTGAAGTCGTGAATTTGTGGGCAAATTTCTCTCAAGAAGGAGAGGATGATACAAGAATAATCACGGATATGAACTTAAGAGAGTGCGTGTTGGACCCGAGACTTGGCGGATGCAATTGAAGTGCACAGGAGCACCTAAATGGACACCAAAACCATCTATACATAGCACTCCAAGGGCGCCTACTTGAAGCCATTCATTAAAGGGCCTTTTTTGTCATTTCACCTTACTTTTGTAATAAGTCGATAAATAGACTAATTTAGGTCTTTAGTTCTTTGGTTGATGATTATTGTAAGTCTTGAACTTTTGAAACACCAAGTCCTCTCTCTTTGAGGTACAAAACCAAAACTTGTAACTACGATAGCATTCAAGGGTGGAATTTTTTGTGATTGCTTGTTTGTTAGAAATGTTGGTGCTTGAGTGGTGGACTCCACTCTTGTATCGTCGTAAGAACTTGGTGTTTTTTAGCGTGTTTTTTTGGGGTTTTAGAGTTTAATAAACTCCTTAGTTACTACTTTACGTGTTTCCCTTTTGTCAAGTTATCTATCTTCTTTATCATTAAGTTTGTGTTTGCTTTCTTTTGTCATTTTCTGTCTTGCTTGTTACGGGTATTTGCGGGTCACTTCTGGACTGTTTTGTGCTCATTTAGATACCGTTAGGTATCAGGTTACCCTTGTTCAAAACTTCACATACCTTGATTTGGAAGCTTTGGGTGAACTCTCACTTTTGGTACTCTATTCTTGCTTTAGAGTGAGGGCTCTTGAGGCCCTTGACTTGGGAACCTTGAATCTTGACTCAATTTAGAATATCCATGGTGGATTCTTGAGATTCTTGGAAGAGGTTTTGGACATTTAGGGTTCTTGATGAGAGAAAACTTGAGAAAACCCTTATAGGATGCTTGTAAATAGCTTTGATTTAGTGTTTCTACGATTTTTATAAGCTTGGAAAAAGTCCAAAATGCCTTTTTTAAACATCTGTGTGAAACTGGAAAAATTGAACTGGAACCCGATTTCACTAGCCTCCGCGACGCACCACTTATCACGGTGGCTTACTGAAAAATGACAATTGGGAATTTGGGATTCTTTGTGATGCGCCATTATCACAGAGTCCCACTTGTTGGGATCTGGAACAACTCCGCGATGCGCCACTAATTCAAATGATGCAATTTTACTACTAAGGCTTAAATTAGTCATAACTTCTTACCCGAGTGTCGGATTTGGGAAAATCTTATATCGATGGAAAGCTTATCAGATTTCCCAGGTGATAAAAATAGAAATTAAGGAAATTCTATATGGTTAACACGTTACTCATTTAGGAAGAAACTTCTCAATCTTTTAGCGCTGAAATCACGCCTCACTTGACACGCCCTACGGCTCAAACTACGAGGGAACTTTGCAGGGCTTTACAATATCTCCCCCTTGGGAACATTCGTCCTCGAATGTTGCTAGTTAGGCTCAGAATGCAAGAAGAATTGAGTACACAGAGCTGAAACCATTATTAAACGGTTTAAGGTCTTCCTAAATTCATGACCACTCCAGATATCTCAAGAACTCATACAAAGATAGATGCATAACTGAAATACTTGTCTAACTGAATCTATACCTTTTTAAACCCGGCACACTTGAAGAATTCCTATATTCACGATGGGAATAACTAGGTAACTGAATCTCAGATTAGAAAGGGGCTGAATGAAGGAAGGGTGTTACTTTCGTCTGAATCTGGGCTAAGTTGCCTTAGTCTTATAACAAAGAGTTAACTCATGCTGAATTCAGAGCATGCGATCATCGACAGACTAAATTTGGGATTAAACCTCCCTAACGGATGATCCATGAACCTACTATCAACGATAAGAAATGATTACATCTGAGACTAGACCTATTTAGCAGGAAATCTATAAATCTAACAAAGAAGATAATCAACTGAACCCGAAACGGAGATCAAGTCTATCTAACGGGTGACCTTTGGAGCTAATAACAAGAATACTCAACTGCATCTGAGGTCAAGCCTATCAGACGGGTTATCTCAAAATCTGATAACACTGATACTGAAGTTGATTAACTAAGTCTACCCACATGAATAGCTGAATTCCCTTGGTCCCATTTATCTGACGGAATAATACTGAACTCTAAATAGAGTACTCGAATACTACTGAGGTTTACACTGAACGCGGGTATACTACTAGATTTGAGCACGGTACAGAACCGAGGCTAGAGCGCTAACGTTACTGAGATTACTCAAGTTCTATAACTTCCTAAGAGTCCTGAGTTCTATAACTCACGATGTTCTACGAATCATGGCTCGACTGATATCATTGCAAAAACTGACACGGGCTCTAGACAGCAGCTAAATTGTCAGGTATATATACCCCCAGGACTCGATAATATAAAAGTAAAACATAACCATTCTTGACTAGTCATGACCACGGTCATTCATTCATCATCACAATCACTAAAGCATAACTTCAAGTATTTAAGAAACATAGACATGCGATAATATAGGGATACATTCTCTCGGCTCATATTCTATTCAACAAGGTCTTGCATCAAGCACTTAGCACGTATTTGGGTCTTGGCATGTATCAGAGAACACATAATTGGGGAAACTTCATGTTATCACGTCACAGCTCATCCATCAAACACTTAGCATGTATCAAAGAGCACCTAATTGGAGGATTTCATACTACCTTTTCATCATTTATTCACAAAGGCTTTCCAACAACCACTTGGCATGCATGAACTTGGGCACAATTGGGGTTTCCTAGTCAACATGTCATAATGGCTCTAGTTCCTTCACATAAGAATTTCATCAAATATATATATATAGGGAGCATGCCTTGCTTATTCAATAATCTCTTCACTTAATTGGCATGAACACATCATCTAACAAGCAACGTGAAGAGGGTTTACCATGGACATCACATGAATATCACGTACTAGGGTCAAATCTTGATAAACTTGTAAACAAACACGAGTCACGTCTCAATCATAGCATGAACATCAATTTCCACTCACATGAATCATGGAAATTCAGAAACATAAAAATCTTTGAACTTCAAAAAATGGTTCTAGAGTTTCTTGGATAAGAGAGACACATGAATCAACATCTACATGCGACTATCTTCCTCAGTATGACACATCTACTCTCTCCTATCGGCACAACTGTCCATTATCTCTATCGTGACCTAAGGAAGAGGTCGCTAAAAAGTTAGAACATGTGGACCTGAAGCATGAAGGGACATTGTACTTAACTTGGCACTCAACCGAGGCTTGAGGCCTTTAACATCATGAACTTATCAAAGCATTCTAACCCAAGGATATGCATAATATAAATCTGTACTTCATGAATTACTAAAAGCATTGCTCAAGTACTTAAGTCACGAGTTGGACGACCTGAATTTGGAGTTCAAAACTCATGGGATGTGATCCCGACTACCAAATGCACCAGAGCTCCCCATTTTATAAACTAGGAGAGTAAATAAATCTCTATCATGTGCATGAACATAAATTAGGATCATGGAACAGAAATGTAAAACATGAGCAGGTATTGGGACAACTAAAAGTACTGAAATGGGATTGGGTCAAGCATCAATCATTCTCAAAGATATTCTACCACTCACTGGTACGTCTACTAAAATCTTACGGTCTGACCCGATCACCGACTCTATCATCTCCCCCTTAGACTTAAGCCATCACTCCAAGGCGGCAAACCACCACATAAACACTGGTCTGACTGTCATCACCTTGCTCTAGAGTCGGGGATATAACAATCCACATGAACAAATGAACTTGGCTCAAATGACTACACTTCAAAACATAACACATCAAAAAAACAACCACAACAACAACAACAGACCCAATATATTCCCACATAAACAGAGTCTGGGGAGGGTAGATTGTACGCAGTCCATACCACTACCTTTAAAGAAGTAGAGATGTATTTTTGATTGACCTCCGGCTCAAGATAGAAAGGTAGTATACAAAGGCTTCAAAAAACATAGGACACCATAAAACAACATAAGTACGACATCCACAATGAATTGCATAGTGTCAAACCTAGGACATCAAAGCCCACCTAATTACCAACTATGACTCATCCACACCCTTATCCCTCTATCCTAATGCTTTTTCTCCAAATCTTTCTATCCAGGGTTATGTACTCAGTCAGCTGCAACTGCCCCATGTCACGCTCTGTCATATCACTTCCCAAAGTGTAATGCCAACAAATAAAACTAATTCCGAAGATACACATCATTCATCTATATCCCCAATAGTCATCATTTACTACTTAATGCTTAGAACGGGCACCTCCAAATCTCTTATGGACCACAGCACTCCTACCATAGCCTACAACTACATCGCCTATAACTTATGTTTCTAGACAATAAGAATTAAATCACGCATAATACCTTCATTCATAAATTCTTAACTTAGCTATCATGGACATCATTCACTATCTCCCTAGTCCCACGTACCAACTCAGCACCACTACTAACCAGATAACATGCAATAATCCCCGAGGAGCAATGCAACCTCAAGGAACCTTGGGCGTACTTCTACATCATACATACAACATCGAACTTGATTACCAACCAAATAAACTTAGGACCTTTCACACATTGTTCAAGCCTATTAGATCACTTCCCTATAACTAGTACTATCAAACAAGAAGTCGTCTCCTCTACTTTTATGACCACCAATCATTCAAACTTAGTGTCTAGTGCTAATATCACTCGGACGTTATGAAATAAAACATTAATAATACTAAAAAACCGTATGCCCACTCGAACTTCATAACTAACAATAATCGATCACAATCACATGGCCCATCTTATTTTCAATTAATCAACACATTCTTCTTTTACACATCATTACTATCCACATATTTATACATCCCCAACTTAGTTCATAGCCCTATAAGTTTCGACCAAACCCCATATTACAATTCTTAAGAACGCCCAAATTACAACACCCATCCACCAAGTACTTTCATCAATAACTCATACTTTCCAACACAACAATCATCATCAACAACTCTTTTCATACTCCAAGCAACAATATTTCCCAAACAAGAAAGGACATAGCACTTCATTACTAGCCTAAACATGCAACAAAATTCATCTATACATATAAATATAGAAATTCAACAATTGGCCCTTACCACTTTTGTTGTCACCACCACTCTAAACACCCTAGTTTTCACCAACACAAGAACAACAGAATGCACAACAAGTTGCTAGTGGATTGAAATAGGCCTCACATGGCTCCACTACACTTTGGTTTTGTGTTTTGAACAAAAAAATAAGATGAAAAACAAAGCAACTACGCTAGTGAATCAAAAGAGCCCCACATGGCTTTAATAGACTTGATTTTTTTTTCAAAAACACAATGATAACAAGATTACATATTGGAAAAGATAGAAACATAACACACAACATTTAATGATCTACAAATACACGTCTCATTCTATCTCACTTGTAAGACCCATAAGAGTAAGGCAATATCTTTAAACATGAGGGACTCATGACATGCCAAATGGCCTTTATCAAGCCACTCTGAGAGACCTCTGCAGCATATTACTCACCAATCTGAGAACATTATCTAGGAGGGAACCAAAACTTAGATGTAGTAATATCTAAAGAGTTATACAGGGGTAAGTAAGCATAGCTCCACATCATTGAATCTGAGGAGGAATCTGAAAGCACCTCTGACTTGGGCTTAGTGCCTGACTTTTTATGAATCATGAATAATGCACTTCAACCATCGGAACTCAAAAACACTGATGGGATACTTTCTAACTCGATTACAATTCCACTACTATCTGTAAAGATTCAAGCTTGACTAATTTTTATACCTTAAAAATAAGGTGAAGATGGCCTGAATAGAGAGAGTCGAGGATCTGCGTAAGTGCATAGAGAATATCTCTATAGCACGATCTAAGACTCAAAAGAATAGCGATATTTCCTAAATGCCTTGTAGCCTTTTGAAGAAAATTACAGACGTCTCCGTACCATTCTGCAAGAATCTACTCGACACGGCTTCATAGACACCCTAGGACACTTGAAAACTGGCTCTGATACCAAGTTTGTAATGACTCGAAATTACCCCTCGGGATGCTACCCAGTGCCTAGGATTACAAGTGACCCCAATCTAACCCTTCACTTAGCATAACACATAAATGACTGAATAAAATGCATAAATCCAAAGGAATAAAGTGGAAGGTAACTCTATTATGAATTTGCTCGATACAAAACTGAAGTCACAAGGTTACAACTCTACTTATCATCAAACTAAAACTCAATACATCAACTTCTACTAACTATCTATGAAGCCTCTACTAGTACTGACCATGGGTAGCTGGGTCATCACTACCAACCACCCCAACTCAATACGACTGAATAAGAAAAATATAATACTTTTCTATTTTATCAATGACTCATGGCCTTGAATTAAAAGAACCCATCACCTGATGACTGGAAGCTGCGAACTGATTGGACGTTGTACATGCGCTATAATTTTGTACCTATATTACGAGACAATGTAGCACATAGACGTATATGTGAATCAGTACTTTGAGGATGTACTGAGTATGTGGGGGTGAATGCATATGTATAAAATAGTGGAAATCTTTTTCAATCAAGTCATGCATGTAATATGGGATGACTCACATGGCTTGAACAAATATAAAATGTAAAGTTAATAAATCATGTAGGATGAAGCGTGTAGCACAGATCACGTGAGTCATCATACTTTAACTTGAAATCACAAATCTCCTTTTATTGTCAATAATCAAGGGATATAGGAACTTTACATGATACTTTCAAATTATTCATATATCTCATGGAGAGTAAAACATCATCAATTCTCAAGATCTCATAACATTTTTTGAACTCAAATACTTTGAATTCAGAATCATATAGCTTGAAAACATACTTAAAGGCATTTCATTCACTTTAGGAAAATATCTCATTTCAAGCTTTAGGAAAAAATCATTCTATCTCAAATGGGAAAAAAAATTAGTTTATGTAAATAACTTATCTCAATGCTTTATGAAAATATTATAACAAGGAAAGATGTTTTCATTTAGGAAAATAACTCACATCAAGAAAATACCTTGATTAGGAAACATCTTTGCAATTCAACCATTTAGTAAAATAGAATATGAGGAAGAAAAATAAGTATTTGAACTTGAAGTTCGAAAGGCAAGGGTAGTTCGCGTAACCAACATAAACCATACGAGCTACATGGAGTCCAACGTTTTGTCCTCCTAAGGAAGATACCCCATGTTGGGCAAGAGCGTCATACTCTTGCCAAGGAGTATAACATAGGTCTAGTCATCATTAAATGAAACTCATCCTGGGGCCCACTCATAATAATAATATAATCAGCCTCAGGCTCACATCCTATGGTGGCACGTAGTTTTGGGGGTAAGAAACTATATTAACTTACCCGCTCGGTGCTAAATACTACTCCCTTTAGATTATCTGTGCTTATCTCCTAAAAATCCACTTTTAGAATAATCACATTGTTCACCACGAACCCAATAATCAAATCGATAATCTCATATTGTGAAGTGGATTTCAAAGATCAAGGACCATTAGGTCAATTCATTTCTCAAACATCTCAAAATACTCAAAACATGGGTGCTCATAGCATAAGAGTTCATAATTTCAAAAGTCTCAAATAGGGCTTACTAACCCATAATTTAATCCCAAGTTAAAGCTTATCAAAAGCATAATATATAGCATATAGATTCATATATCATGTGGGAATCTGGGAATTTCAGCAATTTACCTCAAAATATCAATATAGTCATATGCTTCAATATCTCAAACATTTCAAATATTAGCTTCTCAAGGAGTAAAATTATGGGTTTATACCCATCTGTAATTTCTTAATAAAATATGTAGAAATCAAGCCATTTGAATCATAATTCATGGGAAATATCAAGATAATGCATTCAATAGTTACGGGTGAAAAACCCCAATTCAAATTCATGTAAAACCTCATATTTTTCAGCAAAATCATGATGTAAACAAGCCTTTTGGGCACAAGGGTGAAAGGGTTACCCTTGTTCAAAACCCCACATACCTTGAGTTATAAGCTTTGGGTGAACTCTCACTTTTGGGAATCTATTCTTTCTCTAGAGTGAGGGATCTTGAGGCCCTTTACTTGGGAACCTTGAATCTTGACTCAATTTAGAAAATCCATGGTGGATTCTTGAGATTCTTGGAAGAGGTTTTGGACATTTAGGGTTCTTGATGAGAGAAAACTTGAGAAAACCGTTATAGGATGCTTGTAAATGGCTTTGATTTAGTGTTTCCACAATTTTTATAGGCTTGGAAAAAGTGCAAAATGCCCTTTTTAAACTTCTGTGCGAAACTGGAAAAATTGAACTGGAACCCGATTTCACCGGCCTCCGCGATGCGCAACTTATCGCGGTGGCTCACTGGAAAATAATAATTGGGAATTTGGGATTCTCCATGATTCGCCATTATTGCGGAGTCCCACTGGTTGGGACCTGGAATAACTCTGTGACACGCCACTCACTCAAATGATGCAGTTTTACAACTAAGGCTTAAATTAGTCATAACTTCTTACTCGAGTGTCGGATTTGGGCAAATCTTATATCAATGGAAAGCTTATTAGATTTCCCATGTGATAAAAAGTATATGTTAGGGAAATTCTATATATTTTAACACTTTACTCATTTAGGATGAAACTTCTTAATCTTTTAAGGATGAAATCACGCCTCACTTAACACGCCCTCCAACTCAAACTATGAGGGAACTTTGCGGGGATTTACAATGAGTTGATGGGATAGGCTCTAACTAAAACTACTAACTACTTAGATACAGACATGAAGTAATATAATCTTTCCTCATATGAAGAGGACTCACCACTTCTATTGTACTGCTTATGATCCAAGGGACTAAGTGCAATTCGGGAACTGAGCATCAACACCTATGATATGATACATCATAGCCTAAAAGAAAGGTCTACGATCATTACTTTGAATGTACTGGTATGCTATATGAGGTAGGATAATAGGAATGGTTTCATGAATAGGAATAATAATAATAACTAACTGATTATATATCTCACAGCACCAGAAATGATATGGCCAAGGAAATCTACTGATCTTAGCCAGAATTCACACTTGCTAAATTTAGTGAACAACTGATGAGCTCTAAGAGTCTAAAGCACTACTCTAAGGTGGTCTGCATGCTAATTTTCTCTATGGAAGTTAATAAGAATGTCATCAATGAAGACTATGACGAACATGTCCAAGTACTTCTTGAACACTCAGTTCATCGTGTCCATGAAGGCTGCTGGGGAATTTGTAAGACCAAAGTACATGACTAGAAATTCAAAGTGATCATACTGAGTACGAAAAATTGTTTTCAAAATATCACATTCCCTGACCCTAAGCTAATGATAGCCTGATCTGAGGTCTATCTTGGAAAAGTAGCTAGCACCATAAAGTTGGTCAAACAAGTCATCGATTCTAGGAAGTGGATATTTATTCTTGACTGTGACCTTGTTCAACTGACGGTAGTCAATACACATCCTAAGAGAACTGTCTTTCTTACGCATGAATAGAATAGGTGCACCCCACGGGGAGATGTTGTATCTGATGAATCCCTTATCTAAGAGATCCTTCAACAGTTCTTTCAGTTCTTTGAGTTTAGCTGGATCCATTCTATATGAAGAAATAGATATAGGTTGAGTATCTGGGAGAAGGTTAATTCCAAAGTCAACTTCTATTTTGGGAGGAAATCTGGGAAGATCTTCAGGAAATACATCTGAGAATTCATTTACTACTAGAACTGATTCAAGATCTAAAGTTTCTGAGTTAAAATCTTTAACTCGTATAAGATGGTAAATACACCCCTTCGATATCATATTTCTCGCTCTAAGGTACCAGATCAACTGACCCCTAAGAGTTGTAGTACTACACCTCTATTCAAGGACTAGTTCATTTGGGAACTAAATATGAACTATTCTATTTATACAACCAACTTAGGCATTGCATGAGTGGAGCCAATCCATGTCAAGAATAACGTCAAAATTCATCATCTTTAACTCCACGAGATCAACTATGGTAACTTTCTGAGATATTATGATCGGACAGTTCCTGTATACCTGTCTGTCTATAAAGCAAACACCTACTGGGGTATACACTAAAAAGGGCTCTACTAGCATTTTGGAACTAACTCCGAAGTTAACGGCTATATATGGAGTTACAAAAAAAAGAAGCTCTAGGGTCTAGTAAAGCATGAACATGTAAGTTAAAGACTTGCAACGTACCAGTAACTACGTCAGGAGAATTTTACTAATCTTGGTAGGACTGAAGAGCGTATAATTTGTTCGAACACTGACCACTGGTAGCACAAGAAGCAACACCCTCCTGAGTCGGGTGACCGAATGGAATTAACGATTGATGGGACTGGCCCTATTGGAGCACATCCCAACCCTTCTGAGAAACTACCTGGTACTCCCAAATCTGATGTCCTGGCTTGACACACCCAAAAAACACTTCACTACCTACTCTACACTATCCCTGATGGTGTTTGCCACACTTCTGACATAAAGGATTAGTACGAACACTGCAAACACTGACCTGGGACTTAGAGCCCGGTGCCCTTTCCCTATTGTCATTTCTGAATTTGGGTACTGGAGCACTGGCTGAAGAGGGTACTGGGGCTGAAGACCTCTGATAAAAATAAGGACGGTTACCACCTTGTGGCTTTGGCTGATAGAAATTAAAACTACCCATCCTAGCTCTTTTTTTTCCTCTATCATTCTCCTTAATCTTCTGCTCCTCTATCTGTTGAGCATGGACTATCTGCTTAGACAAGATCATCTTACTAATAAGAATTGTGGTACTACACTCCTTGAATGCACTATCAAATATGTCAAACACAAACTTACTCATCTTAGACCTGTTATCAGCTACCATATGAGGAGCATACCTAGCTAACTGAGTAAACTTGAGGGAATACTCCCTCACGCTCATGGTTTCTTACCTAAAATTAATAAACTCTAACACTTTGGCCTCTCTCAACTCCAATGGGAAGAATCTGTCTAAGAAAGCTATGGCAAACTTTTCCCATTCTACAGGCCCTGCATCTATACCTATATCAACCTTCTACTACTTAACAGAGTATGGACTATATCCTGTAATTGATATGTAGCCAACTCGGCATGCTAAGTAGACGTCACCCCTATAGCATCCGTTATGTTCTGAACCATATCTAAGAATTCCTTTAGATCCTATTCAGACTTGGATCTCGTGAAAAAAAAAGATTCATTCGGGTGAAATCCCAAATTTTGTTAGCAGCATTATTGGCCACTGGATTGGATGAAATAAGAGTTGGTCATACATTTTACGCTTCTAATAAATTGTCTAGAGTAGTGAATGCATCTTTGAATTCTGTGTAAGAGACATGATTTCCAGAGGATCTTCCTGGATGGGATGAGGGTCTGGCTGATTTCCTATTCTTCTTCTGTTTTTCTAGGGAGGCATATTCTTTAAATGGAAGGAAGAAGTAGATTAGATAGAGAGTTTAACTTAAGATCATGCTCACGTGCACAACATGAATACTGAAAGAAGGGAATATTTTTCTTAAATGACTTGTAGCCTCTCGTCCATAAGTGTGGCGTACTATACTCCCATGCATAAGACTCTACTCGACATAAATTTTAGACTTCCTAGGACACTTTAAAACCTTAGACTCTGATACCAAATTTTTAATGACCCGGGACTACCCCTAGTCTCACTCGGTGCTTACGGTCCCAAAGGACCACAAGCTAGCCCATGAACTGGTACCTGCTGTGAGCACTGAATAATATAATCATGAATATGGAAGAATAGCTAAAATGTCATAAGGTTTTAATAATGAAACGACTACTGAATTATGAATCTGCCATAATACTAAGATCTAAATAATCTGAATAGGTAACTGTAGTGTTTGAAAAGCCTCTAAACTAAATACTATGAGCTAATGGGATAGGCCCCAACTAACTACTGAGATATATACATAAAGTAATATAATCTATCCTCGGGTGATGAGGACTCACTACTACTACTGTACCAATGATGATCTAATGGACTAAGTGCGATTCGGGAACTGAGCGTCAGCACCTATGATATGATACATCATTGCGCAAAAGAGAGGTATGGGATTAGTACTTTGAATGTACTGGTATGCTAAATAAGGTAGGCTGATATTCATGGTTTCATGAATAAGAATAATAATAATAACTAACTAATTATACATTTAACACTTAGAGTATTGAGTAGAGAACATGAGATTTGTAGGTACTGAAAATATAAAGAAAACTGTAAATACTGAGTATGCATAACAGTCTGTAATTAAGAAAGATATGTGAAAATATCTAGACACTGGGGATGCATGACCAAGCATGTAACATGAACTGAGTAAGATCTGTAAAATAAATACTAACAAAATACTGATATCTATATACTTTGGCAAAACAACTCTAAGATTGTATAACTGGATAGAGACTGTAATTGAGACTATATCTGAGACTGTGGGAGGTATCATCTAACTGACATTCCCCAATTTGAGCTAATCGGAGTCCAACTTGTAACCCCAGTTGGAAAGGTGTTAATACCATGCCATGGGTACTAACAATAGTTGTGTGGATCCACTAAACATATACAATGTCAAAAGGACAAAGGGTGTTAAGCCTGAACTGACGGGTGACCCCTGCGAGATAGTTAAGCCTAATCTGAGGGGTGAATAATCATATCCTATGCTGGATACAAATTTTTGGAGTATAGGGATTGCTACTAACGACTCTGCCTATCTGATGGGGAAGCCGCCATCCCTACACTCACTCAATGCTAAATCCTACTCCCAACTAAAAGACATTGAGATACTAGACTATTCTTAATTTAACTGATTGTTCTGATAATGCTCATAATATAATTTGAAGTTATTCTGAAGATACTGCAATGAGACTAACTAAACAGCTATGGTTTTTAGTTATTTAATACCCTCAGGACTCAAAACAATAATAGTAAAATCACACTAAAACTTGGAGATCAAAATATGAAGGCTCATATTAAATAAAGGACTCTTGTAGGCATTTTATTAAATACTTGTAGTTCATGATTTAAAACAATCATAGGGATGTCCTAAAACATATAGAAATAGAATCAATCTGACGTAATAGAGTCAAGTCGAGGTCTTGTTTGATAAATAACAACATTAAAACATGGAGGATTAAATAATAACAATAATTTCATAGTAACATTGTATATAATCATAGTCAATAGAGATTCATGGGTGAAATCACAATTTAAAACACAATATCTTGAAAAGATCACAATTTTATAATCAAAAGTGTTTCATAGAGTCCATGTATGAAAGGGATCTATGGATGAATATCTAACATATCTTAATTGATGGATTTCTTGAAGTTCTTGGTGAATTCTTGATGATTTCCCTTGAATTTGAGAGCTAGGGTTCTTGATTGGGAGAGAATGCCTTTTGATTTGGGGGAAATTAATTGAAGAATGATTTTAAAAATGTTTTAGGTCTTAAGTATCACACCTGGGTAGACTAAAATAATGGGGAAAGTACTATTTTATCCCTAGATGAAATATTAATTTTTTTGTTGAATTTTCCCAAAATAGGCACCCGGCATGATGCGACGCTATTGCGTCGTGTTACTGGAAACAAACAACTACGAATTGGGATGACAACGTGACGCGCCATTATCGTGGTAATCCTTTGGATACTATTTTGGCCACCTCCATGATGCGCCAACATCGCGGAGGCCCACTGGACATTGACAAATGGGAAATTAGTTTTATCCGCGATATGCCATAATCGCTGAGTCACACTGGAAATTGAAAAATGTCCTTTGGTCTTCTTGCGTGATGCACTAAGGTTTAAAATGAGGGTGCTTAATGACTGAAACTTTAAATCGCCATAACTTCTTATCCGGTTATCGGATTTAGGTGAATTTTATATCATTGGAAAGCTAATTCAATTTCCTACGCAATGGCAGGCTCTAAACTAGAAAATAACGAGTGTTTTGAAAATTTTATATATGAATACTCATGTATTAGGACTTAGATTATGTTAGGGAAATATGGGGTATTACACGTATATGGTCCTTTAATCTATATGATTATAATCACCCTCAAGGTTATTTTATTAATTTATGTGCATTTTTGGAAATTTGTTCCTTTCCACGATATCTATAGGTCATTTATGACTTGTTGAAACTGTCGGTTCAATTATTAGATAGTTTATTTAGATTTTAGGCTCATTTTTGTATTTTAGAGCTTTTGTTGTTAAGGAATTGGTTACGAACTAAGAATCCTAAAAAAAGAATCGTATGAGAATTCAAAGAGTTCCATCAGCTCTAGAATGTTGATTTTAGGCTAAGGGAACCCTTGGTTTAGGTCCCAAGTCTTCAGAACTTATTTTGGGCTATAGCTGGATTTTATAAAAAATAAAACTATTGTTGTGGGCCCCATATTTAGTTAAAATAATCTAAAATAAAAGTTCTAATAGTTTTATTAACTTTAAAATATTGAATTTGGTAATGTAGCACAGTTTGTTTCCACACATGGGGTTTTGAATGAATCTCGAGCACTCCTTCAAAGTTTATTTTGACTTAACAAAATTTGGTGCATGGCACTATCTAGTGTGACTGCTTAAGAGTACCTTTGTTTGTTAAGAAGTAGTCACTTCAGCAGCCTTGTCTATTTGGCTAAGGTTTGATTTAGCGATCAAGGCCTGCATAAGTAGATATCGCTTTAGAGGCCAGGAGATCTATTTATTGATGCCTTCATCCCTTAGCATGAACATTATGGTGGACTTGTGCCTCTTAAGTGGTAGTCGCTTAAGTGTACAAGTGGTCACTTTAGTGGCACATGAGATTGTTAAATCTCTTTTTTCATCAAAACTTCCCACTCATTTTCTCCACCATTTGACTTCATTTGAGAGCTTTGAGAGATGGAAAGAGTGGGTAATAATCCATTGAAACTAACTAAGTTATACTAACACTCTGTGGTCATTTTTCATTATTATCTCCATCAATTTTCATATCATTTCAAAATAAATTCTTTGAAAATAGGACTTTAAATCATTAGATCTTATGCACCAATTTGGGTCCCAATTGATGCACCATTCTTGCTTAGCTTTCGTGCACACATTCTTGTTCTTCAAGGGACCTCATGGTAGATTTAATTTTAGATTCTATTTGTGGGTCCCACAAGCTGAGGTAATGTGTAGTGTATATTGCACGTTAGGTAGGTATAATAGGACATTTTTATAACTAAGATATCCTGAATCAACCTAATTTAGTAGTTTGGGGAGAGGGGTGAATTGACCCTTATGACGAAATGCTTGTTGTGGCTATAGGATCCCATAACCCTAGATTATAAGCATGTTAACCATAGTTGATGCTAAGTATTTCTTAGTGTAAGGTTTACTACTTGACTTTGTGAATTGGATCACAGTTCGTTGTATGGTAGTATTACTTTTATAATGGTTATATATTATTGGGCTTGTGGCCATGATAATGTTACCTTTCGGGCTCCAAGCGAGCATCCTATACTTAGAAAAGGGTCAGATTCTAGTTATGGATGCTTGGGTGCCTTATGTTTTATTGATTAGATACTTGTGATGTAATTCATATATTTGGTACAGTCATGCTCACTTACTAGTACGGTTTTATCTTAAATAATAATTTTACTATTATTTTCTAAAAAGAGATTTATTCCCACTTTCTAATTTTAAAATGGGTTCTTTTACAATTGAAATCATACCACCTTAATGGATAATTTATGAGCTTTTGAAACTAAAAATAATGTTTTGGAGATTAGACCAAGATTTACTTCAGTCTATAGTTTGTCCACTCTTTTTCCACTACTATTCACTTCAGTCAAGAGAGATTTCGACCCTTTCTACTCTATATACTTATTTACTCCTGGATTTAATATTGGGCGGTTGATTTACAAACATACATATTTTTAGTCATGTTTCAAATCCTTGTATTTATTATATACACATCTCTCTAATACTAGATGTAGAAGATTGATGATGATGATTGGAATCCTAGATCAAGATTAGGTAAGTGTATACAGATATTCCTAAATCCTCTAGGGGCTCTTTCATCCTTGAATATTGTGCCATAGAAGAGAGGTCATTGTAGGTCCTACCTTTGAGATCTGAGTTTGAGGAGAATTATATACATAGTACATTATGGAACTTGGATAGGTTATGGTACTATGGATTTACTTTACATTCATTCATCCATATGCAACGCCAATCACTAGTATATTGATTGGTGTTTATATCTATAAGACTTATAGAGGGTTACACAGATATGGGCTATTATTTTTTTGTTGAGTGTTGATTTAACCTTCCAGGTTTATGGGGCCCCAGTTAGCTATTGTTGATTTGGACTAGTTGGTTACTTTATAGTTGTAACTATGGTAGTTCGTGGTAGGGTTATTGTGGACTGATATTGCTGTAAGAGGTATGATTCTGAACCCTTTTTTTTAATTATAAATTACATTATGGATGGTCATCTCATGGTTAGAAATTATGATTAGGGACCCTGATTATTCTAGCATTAGCTTCTTACTTAGTTAGGATCCCCTGGAGAGGTTAGGTTGACTGCCTTAGGTTATTACCTTAGTGTTAGTCTTATATACCTGTATATGTATATTTGTATGTTGTATTACCATATATCCCTCTTTTCCCTTTATCATTTGTATTGTATAAGTATTTTTTGGCCTTGTATATAATTATATAAACTACTTTCTCTATTTGTTTGTGTATTGGATAGTGATATATGAAATAGTGCCTTAGTCCTTTAGTACTACTAGAATAGGATAGTTTATCCTTACTACCTCACTAGCTTTTTCATGATTAGATTCCTGGATAGTTGTCTATAGTTTACATTCCTGATTTGTATGGTATTTTTTGCTTTCCATATCTTTGGAGCTCAATCTGTAATTTCCTATTGAGTACCACGTGTTTGATACTCATAATACACTTCTTCATCATGTAGATCATAATACGAGTTCTTGTTATTAGTTTGTGCATCAGGTAGAGCAGCTATAGATCAGAGCATTGGGGTAAGCTCCTGATGTTTAGGGCATTACTACTCTCTCACTTATGTTTAGAATAATATCTATGTTGCATCAAAGATGGGTTGTATATGTTTATTCATTTATTATTTCACCTTGTGCTCTTATTGTATTATAAGCTCTTGTACTAACTTCATTAGCCCTTAGGGTTGCTTTATATGTATTATCCCCTTTTATTATATTTATTTGGTTGTTTTGTTTCATTTCTTAGATAGTGTATTACTAGCTGTTCTGGACTATAGGCTTTCTTATCTACTAGTTGTTCATGGTAAGTGCTACTATGACCTAAGAGATTAGATCATAAAAAATAGGTATCAGAGCCTAGGTTTACTAGTGTATTTGTACTAGTGCTAATTGTCTAGCAAATCCTATGGATTGGTATGGAGACGTTTGTATCCTATCTTTGGAAGGCCATAAGGCATTGTTAGGAAATTTTATTCTTGACTCTTTATCGTTTGTCCATATTTCTATAAGCCTTTACTACATTCTTGACTCTATCCAATTCCAAATGGATGATACAAGGTTATTGGTTGATGCAAATGTGACTTTGATGTGGGATTTTTGAGTTTCAATTTAGCATTGGTGTAGGGAGTTAGAGATTAATATTGAAGATCTTCAGCGTTTGTCTAATGATTTTAGGTCAATTCGAACTCTATTAAAGGTCATTGGTTAATGTGGTTGTGGATGCCTTAAGCTAAAAGTCGACAAGTATAGGTAGCTTGGCACATCTTTTGAGCTAGGAGAGGCCCTTAGCCTAAGAGGTTTAGTCTTTGGTTGACCAAATATTTAGACTTGATATTTTAACACGTAGGAGTCTATTGGCATTTGGCGAGTCTAGATCATCCATGATGGAGCAGATTCAGGCTCACTAGTTTGATGATCTTTGGTTGAGAGTGATTCGGGATAAGGTGTTGAGTTGTGAGGATTTCGAGGCCTCGGTTGGCCTCAATAATATTTTAAGGATTGGGGGTTAAGGATGTATGTTGAGAGTGGGTGAAGGAGTGATTTTGATTTTGGAGTAGGATTATTGTTCTCAGTATTCCATCCATTCAAGAGATACCAAGATGTATCATGATTTGAGACACTATGAAAGTTGTAACTAGGTTGCCTCATACTTCTTACAGTTTAGAAAGTGATATAAGAATAATGACCGCCTTAGCTTTTGACGACATCATTCGAAGTCACAATGTGAAGAATCAAGCTTTGGTCACATGGAGGGCATGAGATCATACTTGGAGGGGATGTTTTTAGCCTACCATTGACCAAACCCAAGTGTGGAAGATTGATTGGATCCTTGAAGACTTAAGGACTCTCGAATTTGGACCACCTTTGTTGGTTCACGGTTTTGGTGCCTTTACTAAGGGCATTTCGGTCACTTAGCCTAAGGGGCATTTTGGACAATTCATATTGTCTTCCAACACACCAAGGCCGCCCCTCTCATTAAGGGTAATATGGTCTTTTTGTCTTCTTTTGTAATACACTATAAATAGGCCCCTTAGTCTTATTTTCACTTAGTTTTTAGTTGATGAAAAAATGAGATTTTGAGACTCTTAAAATCCTCTCTCTTGAGAGTAGACCAACTTAGTGTAATTCTAGTATAGGGCTTGGAAAAGCTAACATTGTTCTTTGCTTGGAAACGGTAGATCTTGAGGCGAGTTCGTTCCCTTGGTGGTCACCGTAAGAGTGTGGTTTTGATTGTTACATTCATTAGGGGTTTTTGAGTTTAATATACTCTTTAGTTCTTAATCTTGTAATAATCTTGGTCTCACTATCTATCTTTATTTTTCTTGCAATCGTGTATGTGTTGTTGTAGTGGACTGTTTTGGGCCTTCGTTGGATCCGAAACTTGTATTGTTGTTGTACATCTTGTTCATCACGTTTTGTAGCTGTTTTGGTGTTGAAATACACCCTTGTATCTTGTATTCTTGTTGTTGGTAGCGAATCCGAGAGTGGTCTCCATCTTGGTCCTCAAATCCTTAAGATTAGTGGACTGTTTTGCAGTTGTTTCGTGCTTTCCTTGCCGATCCCGTATCATTTGGTATCAAAGCTTGGCTTGATATTGTTCCTACAAGATCAATCTTGGGCTTGCTTGTTAGAAAATTCAAAAAAAAAGTGTTAAAAACTGAAAAATCAAAAAGAAGCAAATCTGTCCATTTTGTGTTCTTGGCCGAAATTGTGTTATTGTTGTGTCTTGGCCGAGATTTTTACTTGTTTTGTTGTTTCTAGTGTTAGTTTTCTTCATCTCTAACACTCTTTAGTCTAAATCTAAGTTTGAGCTTACATTGTTGGTGTTGTATACGTGAACTTGGACTTGGCCGATTTGTTGTTGAACATTGTTGTGGTGGACTGTTTTGGCCTTGTGGCTTTCATCTTGTTGTTGTTATAAGCTTGGCCACGTGATATTGTTGTTAATTGGTGGATTGAGAACCATTTGGTTGAAGGTGTAGTTGTCTTGGCCAAGTGTTGGAGATATTGTTATTGTGGAATTTGGAAGTGGCCGTGTGAAAATTGTTGATGTTCTTGGAGATTATTGTTGTAGTTCTTGGTGTTGTTGTTGTTGTTCTTGATGTTCATCACCACCTTCATATATTGTTGAAGATAAAGTGAATGTTAAATCTAAAAAGTTGAAGGAAAAGGGTGTATTATTTGTTAGTCTTGAAAGACACTACAACCAACAAAGACCTATCAATCAAGTCTCAACCACTTTCCAACACTTTCCCATGATTTAAGGATCCATGTTTTAAGGAGAAGTACAATAAAGTCAAGTCTTGAAAACTTGAAATTGAAAAGGGCTCCAAGACTTGTTTGAATTTCCCTCCTTAAACAAATTCCACCAAAGTCCAAATTGAAAAATTGACCAAGACTTGAAATTGGACAACAAAAGTTGTGTGGGACCGAGACCAATACGTGGCTGCCACGTCATCAAGTTACTGTTCATGCATCAAATTTTGGCTCAAATTTGAGATTTCTTAGTTTCATTTTTATTGTCTCTTAGTTCGTTTGTTGGTTCGAACACTAATTGACAACCTAGTAATCTCCTACTAGTTTGTAAGTTAGTTTTGTGTCCGTTTGTTCGTGTCTTTGTTATTTGTGTGCTTTTCTCATTTTTAACTCGTAGTAACTTCTTTGTTTCAAGTTCGTAAGTAGATTTTGTGTTGTGTCTTGAGTCGATCAAACAAGAATATATTCCGGCCGCCAAGTAGAATTGACATCCTATTGACTACCGGAGTATAAGCAACTTTCAATATTCGCCGCTCCAATTGTGAGAATCACAAAGGTGAGTGTATCGAGTGTTGTTGAGGAGCTTTACTACTAATCTTGTTTGTTCATTTTGTAGGTTTAAAGGGTGATATAAGGGGAACATGACTTCGATAGCCGGGGATTATTGTGACTACAACATGGGAGACTCCAATTGTAGTGAAGGGTTTTATGGCTACGAAGTTGAGGGAGATTGCGGAGGCTATGAAAATAGCCATACTCGAGACTTGGGCAGATTTGAAAGTTACTGTTTTAAGGGAGAAAATGAGGTGAATGAAGTGCCTAGTGCTTATGGTAACTTTGGAGATGATGTAGGACCTAGTGATGGATCTTGTGATGATGTTGGGGCATGTGAGGAGTCGTACACTTCTTACTCCGAACCTAGATTTGGTGTTAGGTATAACCCTTTTGTTCGCAAAACTTATGAGAGCTATGATGAGGGTACACGTGAGGAGTGTGAAGATCCATATTCTCCACCTTGTAGTACTTCTTATCAAAGTCGATATAGTGTGAATGGTTATACTAGCTCTAGTGGAGGTTGTCCAATGAGAAGAAGAGGGTATGCATCTCCAAAACTAAGGGGTACTCGTATGCCTTACAATGTTGAACCAAGGAGGAGTGTACACTCCGGAAAGGTGACCATGTGTGGGATACCGGGCTGCCACATTGAGCTAAATGATAGGTACCATAGAAACTACATCGTTCCATCCATGGTTGACTACTTGGGGTTGTTTCGTGAGCCTTTGCTTGTTCCATACTTCTTGGACGGGTTTAAGGTTACCGAGAGGGTCAAGGTTGTCTTCTCCCAATTTGAATACCATGAGGAGGTGTGGTGCGATATTCTTCCATTGCCATACGGTCATGTATGCTTAGGTGTCGATTGGTTTGCACAACATAGAGTTCCAAACGTGCAACATTGGCCAAATATTGTAAGAGATCAATGGGGGAATCGCCTCATGACTTACTTGCTGCCCAAGCCACGAAGAGAAATGCCTACCTACTCCAATTCGAATTATTATGAGAAACAAAGGATTTAGAGGAGTAAGGGAGTGAAAGGTGGTAATCCGAGAGTGGACAAAGGAGAGGTAGTGTGGAGCGAAGTGAGGGGATTACCACCAAGCCATTCTAACATTGGTTGTCCTTCTATTTCTAAGGACATTTGTGTAGGTACCAACATGGCAAGCAAAGAAGAACAATGCCAAAAGAAAGTTGCTGCCCAAGCTTTTGGAGGGCCTTCACACCATGACAAAGAAGAATCTACTCAAGGACTTCAAGGTAAAATGGCTAACTCTTACACTTTTGTACATGTGAATGATAATTGTGCGGCTAGTAGCCCATTGAGTGTGAGTTGTAGCTTACCTATATGTGAGTCTATTGTTTCTTTGCCACTTGATGATGATGTACATATTGTGAGTGTGGATACACTAGTTGATCCTATTGATAACGAAATTGACTCCGCTTGTGAGATCAATTTATGTCCACCTAGTGTTGAAGCCTATGTGTTGAAGGGAAGTACATCGTCTTGTGTAATGGGTGTTGATCAACTTGTTCGTGAAAACTATCCACCACTTGAGTATGTGTGTGATGTGCTTAATAGGACTCAAGTGAGTGAAATATTTGAAAATGTTGGTCAACAAGGTGAGAATGAACCCGAGATCTCTTCTTGGGGTAATATTGTGTTTGAAACATCCTTGAAACTTGATATTGATTATTTAGAGAGTGAGGAGCTTGCTTGTTCCAAATCTGTCCGTGAGGTAGATCACACTCTTTTTAGGTATAATGTCTTGTTTGAAGATGATTTAAACACTCCTAATGAACCTAGTGGTGAAAATGATGGTATAGCTTGCCTTGGAAGCTATAGCCTATATGCTAACCCACTATGGTGTGACAACATTCTTCCTAAAGAGGGAAAACTCATCTTGGAAGATGAGAGTACTCCTAAGGGTAAGGAATGTGTAGTTGCGGAAGCTACTTCTTCTTCTACTTTGTGTGATTTCATTGTTGAGAGTACTCATGGTGTTTATTGGGAAACTAGTAGTGAGTACACACATGAGAGCACCTTAGTAGAAGTCGATTTGAGTGATACGTTTCTCTACTCTCTATTTTCTTTGGATGATATGTATGTTATTATAAAGAGTATGTCATTTAGTTTGGGTGTAGACCACAGGAAAGGGAAGTGTTGTCGAGACCCGTGTCTATGGCCACTTTTTCCATTTGACCCCGGTGCCAAATTTAGACATGGTGATGTTGGTGCACCAAACTTGTTGCTTGGTCTATATGACAAGCAAAGTGTTACTCTTGATGTACCCTATAACCAAACCCTTTGTACATCTTTTATTGAGTTTTAATATTCCTTTCAAAGGATTCTTGGTTATATTGCAAATATGTGCAACCTTGGCATGTTGAGATGATTTGTTATGCTAACCCTAACCCTCATGCCATGAGGAGTTTGCATTTGTGTTTCCTCTTTTCAGGATTGCAAGGTTTGGATTCGAGGTCGAATCCTTTTCAAGAAGAGGAGGATGATATAAGAATAATGACCGCCTTAGCTTTTGACGACATCATTCGAAGTCACAATGTGAAGAATCAAGCTTTGGTCACATGGAGGGCATGGGATCATACTTGGAGGGGATGTTTTTAGCCTACCATTGACCAAACCCAAGTGTGGAAGATTGATTGGAGCCTTGAAGACTTAAGGACTCTCGAATTTGGACCACCTTTGTTGGTTCACGGTTTTGGTGCCTTTACTAAGGGCATTTCGGTCACTTAGCCTAAGGGGCATTTTGGACAATTCATATTGTCTTCCAACACACCAAGGCCGCCCCTCTCATTAAGGGTAATATGGTCTTTTTGTCTTCTTTTGTAATACACTATAAATAGGCCCCTTAGTCTTATTTTCACTTAGTTTTTAGTTGATGAAAAAATGAGATTTTGAGACTCTTAAAATCCTCTCTCTTGAGAGTAGACCAACTTAGTGTAATTCTAGTATAGGGCTTGGAAAAGCTAACATTGTTCTTTGCTTGGAAACGGTAGATCTTGAGGCGAGTTCGTTCCCTTGGTGGTCACCGTAAGAGTGTGGTTTTGATTGTTACATTCACTAGGGGTTTTTGAGTTTAATATACTCTTTAGTTCTTAATCTTGTAATAATCTTGGTCTCACTATCTATCTTTATTTTTCTTGCAATCGTGTATGTGTTGTTGTAGTGGATTGTTTTGGGCCTTCGTTGGATCCGAAACTTGTATTGTTGTTGTACATCTTGTTCATCACGTTTTGTAGCTTTTTTGGTGTTGAAATACACCCTTGTATCTTGTATTCTTGTTGTTGGTAGCGAATCCGAGAGTGGTCTCCATCTTGGTCCTCAAATCCTTAAGATTAGTGGACTGTTTTGGAGTTGTTTCGTGCTTTCCTTGCCGATCCCGTATCAGAAAGTATGTAGGTCATCATAGAACGATGGCCAAATATCTTTATTTCATTCCTATTCAGGTTTATTTTACTGTTGAGTGGTTGGTCCATCTCTATGTTCATGAGATATATAGTTTGGCTCCATGGTGCATTGGTATCTATTATCTCAGATAGAGGTTCAGTTTTTACTTCTCATGCTTATAAGGTATTTTAGGAAGAGTTGGGTACCTGGGTTGATCTTAGCACAACTTTTCACCCTTAGACTGGCGGTTAATCAGAGCAGATTATTCAGGATTTGGAGGATATGCTATGCACTTATGTTAAGGACTTTAGAGGTTAGTAGGAGCAATGTTTAACCTTGGAGGAGTTTGCATATAATAATAGCTTCGATTTCAGTATTGAGATGGAACCCTTTGAGGCTTGGTATGGTAGGCTTTGTCTCTTTCCAATTCATTGGTTTGAGGTTTTTGAGATTAGATCTCAAGGTACGAACTTGCTTCACGGGTCTTTGGATAGAGTTTGGTTTATTCAAGATAAACTTCAAGTGACTTAGAGTAGGCAGAAGTTCTATAAGGATTGTAGACATCGTGCATTGAGATATAGTTTTAGTAATTGAGAATTCTCCGTGTTACTCCCATGAAGGGCGTGATGAGGTTTAAGAAGAAGGGAAAGCATAGCCCCAGGTTTATCGGGAAATTTGAGTTACTTCGGACTATTAGGGATGAAGCTTATTATTTAGCATTGACCCCACATTTAGCAGTTGTTCATCTAATTTTTCATGTATCCATTCTATGAAATTATATCCTGAATGAGTCTCATGTCATTCGTTGGGACACAATGCAGTTATATGAGAGGATGTCCTTGATTGACGAGCCTGTCTCCATTTTAGCCTAAAATTTTAGGCAATTGTGATATGGAGATATTTTGGTAGTTAAGGTTCAGTAGAGGCACCATTCTATAGATAAGGCTACTTGGGAGGTCGAATTGAACATGCATAGTATATATCCCCAGATTTTAGCTAATTTCGGTATTTCCTTACCTTTAGTTTGAAGCTAGATTTTTAGTGGTGGATATTATAATGACTTGATACTGTGAACCTTCTCTTTTATGAGTTATAACCATTTTACCCCTCCCTATGGTTACAATATGTTGTTGTTGTAGTGTGGGAATGGTTAAAATAATTCCCGATGCAATATTGAATAGTGTGTGTGGTTTTGTGGGTTTTAAGGGTTAAAAAGGGCTCATAGTAAACTCTGGTAAAAAATTATTATTCTGTGTGTTCGATGACAAAATAGACTATGACAACATATCCAAAACATTGATTTTTGGTTGGTAGCGTGGTCGATTTGATTTTATGGATTTCAGATCTCATTTCAACCCTCGATTCAGAAATTAGTGAAATTAGATCTCGAGGGGTTAACTCTATAAAAAATCTTCTTTCAAAAATATGTTGCCGTTATTGAGTCTGAAATGTCAAATTTTATAGGGTAGCATAGTTCATTTGCATTCATGGGATTCCAAAAGAATCCTGAGGGGTCAGTGGATACATGGAAATGTTCCAAACCATAGCTGGTGCGTAACTCCGATGATGCAACCACTAAAGCGGCCCATAGATTGCTTTAGTAGAGGTGTCACTACCAGAAATTAGCTCTATGGTGATGGTTGCAAAACCGCTGCAATAGACTAAAAAACCGTTTCCATAGACCTATCGCAACGGTTTTGCAAGTGTCCCATAGGTGGGCATTGCGATAGGTCTATGGCAACGGTTTCTGCGACGGTTGTGACAATCATCACCATAGGTCGAGCTATGGTGACGGTTTCTGATAATCGTCTTCATAGACAAACCTATTGCCACAATTATTTTGACTTATTGGGATGCCTATTTTTATCTATTGCAACGGTTACGAACCGTCGCAATAGATTTTATTGCAACGGTTGTAACCGTTGCAATAGCATCTATTACAACGCTTTTGTTATTCTATTGCAACGCTTTTTGACTACCTATTAGAACTATTTCAGTACTTATTGAAACACCTATTTTCATCTTTTGCAACGGTTACAAACCATTGCAATAGATTTTATTACAACGACATTAAATCATTGTAATAGCATCTATTGCGATGCTTTTATTATTCTGTAGCAACGCTTTTTGACTACCTATTGCAATGGTTTATTGATCAATTGCAACAACAATTTCCACATGTTATTAGATTTAAACGATTTATATAAATAGTCATATTCATATAAATTTTTATTTAAATAAATAATAAATTATAACACAATATATACACGTCACAAAACAAGTCCAAATATACAACAATCTAGTAATTTAAACCCAAAAGTAAAATGTAACCAAGTCCAAATAATTAGTTAAGTTTTTACATACAAGCAAGTTCAAGTCGAGATAAGTTTCAAAAAATTCAACACAAAACTATTGATATTAGAGCATTTATCCACAACCCAAAAATCTTCTCAACTAAGGTCAATGTCTTCATCATTTTCTTCATCTCTTTCTTCATTTTGGACACCTATAAAAAGAGAAAAAATAATAAAAATTAGCACTTAAATGAAAACATAAAAAGGACTATTTCACAACAAAATAAGTACATAAACCACATATAAGTTATCTAGTGAAAGGAAAATCAACCAATCATGGTTAGAAATAAATACAAACATCCAAATGTGAGATGATAAAACTTAAAGAATAACTGGAATTGCCAAAAGGGAAAAAGGCCAAGGATTACCAATAAATAAATCAAGATTCCACATCTCTAATTGCTTAAGTTCTTAGATGTGTAGTTTACACAACTAAATTTGACATCAAAGCAGATTTTGAACATTTTTAATATAAAAGGAGATTAGGTTTATGGATGGCTCTTTGAATCCGATGTTTAAGTGAATTAATTAATCGTTACTTCAGACTATAACTTATTAGTATCTTCAAGAACAAGGATCAGTGAATTAAAAAAGTTATCTAGATGAAAATCCATTTAGTAAATTTGTCATCACTTATCTAGCATGAAGCAGGAACAAGTGAATCTTATCAACCAACTCATTCACAAGTTCATATAACAGAAATAGAAAATTCAAACGTCCCAAAGGAAAAATGCCACCAACCTCCTTAATCATTGGTTCAATAAAGTCCATTGCTACGAGCTCCCCAGCCTTCTCGGCTAAATATCCTGTTATATGACCAATACCAGCACCCAATTCCAACATGGATTTTCCTTAATATAACGGTAGTAGTGAAAGCACCTTCATGACAAATCACAAATAGTTTAGTGGATTGGCCAATACAGTTTCTTATAGCACATCTTGTGAATTCACAAAATGAACCATAATAAAATAATAATACAACCTTTTTGAGAAATGAACTCAAAGTTCATAACCTCCTACAGAGAGTTTGTAATAACCAAATCATCAATCAAATCTAAAAATAACCGCCACGCATAACCAAAGAACTTAGTTAACGTTAGTTTGTTTTGGATCAAAATCCCTCTGCCAATTAGTGAAGCTCTAATTCCCTATGCAAATAAGCTGCAAATTTTTTATATAAGTTGTATATAATATACAGGATAAGTATTATTATGTCAGAATAAGCCTCTAATAAACATAATTAACAACTAAGCTGAATGCATCAGAAAAATGCTTAGTAACAATGTGTCAAATAAAATTACTAGGCGAAACTCATTGAAAATTTATTAGACCCAATTTATTTGCCAGTTCTTGCAATAGGAACAGAATAACAATTTTGAAAGTGAACCAAGTTTCCATGATACTAGAAAATCTAGTATACTCATTCAAGTTAAACCCTTTATATTGGCTGTGTCTTGGACTATAGTGGGTCCGAATTATGATTCAACCCCTAAATGCTCAACTGCAACCCTTCTGTTATTTTTTCTTCTTTATTTTCTGACCATTTAACCATCAGTATTCTACAACACTTTGTCTAATGAACCCTTGAAACAGGCATGAAATAGTAGCATATAGCCAATCTTGATCCAAGATTTGTGACTATTACAGAGGACAGAGATTTTTATTGAACACAATAGACCCTTGTGATCCAATCTTTCCCCGGACCTCACTTAGCAGGAGTTTAGTGCATCCGATTGCCCTTTTTAGAGGAAAAAGACTTGCTACTAAGGGGTCACAATCAAACCCCCCCCCACACACTTTTGGTAGCTGGGAGGAACCAATCCAGTGTAGATTAATTAGGTTCCACACTCAAACTATGTATGAAACGATAACATCAACAAGGAATATGGAAAAAATAATAAAGAAAGAATCATATATACCTCATGTCTATCCTCTTTATCAAGATCATATGCTTCAAGATTATGGACATGCATCATTGCCGTCAATTTAAGTCTAGCAGTTTTCTCGATCCAATAACTCTTTTGAATATTACACTCTTGTCCTATTACTACACATAAATTTTTACAAATACAAATACAAAACAATCAAATACCAAATAAATTCTTGACTAAATTATTGCATCTGAAAAGAAGGAACCATAACAAGAACACTACAATAATAATCCAGATAAACGAATTATTTCAGTATCAGCAACAAATAATCTGATATGAAATAACACAAATTTGGTAACATAGATTTTTTCCCATGATTAGATAACATAGCCAAGACCTGGATTTAGAAACAATATCCGGTGCACAGAGTATGCCTTGTGGGGATTCTGTAGCAAGCTCAGCAACCTCTTTATACTTGGTTTGAGAAGACAACTCTTAGCCTAAGTAGTATCCCTCTCTTAGCTGCTGGTTAAATATCAATTTTATGTATATATTAGGCTTTAAATGGTGGTCGTTAAGGTTATAAGGTTGTTTACTAATGTAGCAGTAGATAGTCATTAAGGTTATAAGGTTATAAGGTTGTTTACTAATATAAGATTATTTACTTAATGGTGGTTATAAGGTTAAACATTGGCCATTAAGGTTATAAGGTTAAACATGGTCGTTATGGTTATAAGGTTATAAGATTAAATAATGGCCGTTAAGGTATTAGGTTGTTTACTAATATAAGGTTATAAGGTTAAATAGTGGTTGTTAAGGTTATAAGGTTATAAGGTTGCTTACTAATATAAGGTTGTTTACTTAACGGTGTTATAATGTTAAACGGTGTCTGTTAAGGTTATAAGGTTAAACGGTGGCCGTTAAGGTTATAAGGTTATAAGGTTGTTTACTAATATAAGGTTATAAGGTGAAATGGTGGTTGTTAAGGTTATAAGGTTGTTTACTACTGTAGAAATAGATGGCCGTTAAGGTTATAAAGTTGTTTACTAATATAAGGTTGTTAAGTTAACGGTGGTTAAAAGGTTAAACGGTGGTTGTTAAGGTTATAAGGTTCTAAGGTTAAATGGTGGATGTTAAGGTTATAAGGTTGTTTACTAATATAATCAAAGCAGATCCAACAACTAAGGTGTGTGTAGAAAAGCTGAACCAAATCAAAGATGCATCAAGATTCAAAGATAAGAAGACACATGAAAAATATGAACCAAGCGATGAACTGTCCGAGAGCTACAGAAAGCTGAGAGGCATAGCCAGGCGCAGTGACACTAAGGAGCCAGAGGAATCAAGAGAATTTAATCCACGACCACAAAATTTCCTACCACTGGAGCCAGAACCAGATGCAGAGAAAGTTGATCTGAAGCACCAGATGATGGATGTCAGAAAAAATGCAGAAGACTGGATGATTGATTTTGAACTTCGATGAGTATTGGACAAACTTACACCAGCTCACAAGAGAAAGGTTGCATTTCTTGTGGAAGCTTTTGAAATAGTCACTCCAACATCTAAATGGGAACCTCATCTCAGGCGCAGCGCTGCAGCATTTGTACATCCTAGACCAGAACTACAGGAATAATTGGCTTAGTTGACATCAGCAGGGAGCTAGTTAGAACTGCAGGAACAATTGGCTCGTTGCTCACAAGTCACAACCCTCCAACATGTGCAGGATTTCAACTTAAATGGCATTAAAGTAATTGACTAGGATTAGATGGTGGAATACCTCTTCATGGATTCTGAACTAATTTATAATAGAACTTGTTGTTGTGTTTGTTTCCTGGGGATGATGCCTATCCATACTTTAGTATTGTTGTGAAAGGTTTTATGTACTTCAAACTATGGCTTTATCACAATCGTCAATCGTTCACTAGGAATTATGCAAACACTAACTATTTCATATATGTGGAGGAAACAACTGCATATCAGCCACAATAGTTATTATCATAAACTCTTAGCCTTTTCTCCTAAAGATTACCTAGTTACAGAGACAACTCTCTCATGTTTTCAACTGATTGTTCTTTATTAGCCATACTTTTTTTATCCTCAGAAATATTTATTAAGGTATTACTAATAATGATACCTTGATTGATACACTCATAGAAGAGAGGCTGGTGGTAAAAGGGAGAAGAAAATTGATGCGTGAAAGCATAAAAAGCAGTAGAAACATTAATAAAGAGCCTTAATCGAACAAAAATGACAAGTGTATAATAGGTCCATAGATATACTCTAGTTAATGCTTCTTACCCGATGTTGGTAGTTGATGTAGCTTTCTTCAAAGGAACATGGAGATATTAATTATTTTAAAAGTTCACTCCAACAACAGCAAGCTAAGCAGCAGCTTCAGCAGCATAGCAGCCTATTGTTGACAACAACAAGCATCTATGTGCAATAGAGATGCAGTCTGCAGACAATAAAAACATTCTAATGACCTCTAAGACCATAAATTCCAACAACAACAAAATAACAACATACCCATTATATTCCCACATAGTGGGATCTAGGGATGGTAGAGTGTACGCAGACCATACCACTACATCAAATGAAGTAGAGAGACTGTTTCTGATAGACCCCCGACTCTAACAGTACTAAACAACATAAAACTCTTTTATCAACTGTCTAGCTTCCCCACCCAGATATCTTTAATAGTTACATGTATGCAGGTTCTACCAACTTCGTGATTCAAAGCACTTCACAATCACTCTTCATGCCTTTTTTTCTCAAAATCAGAAACTCTGATTTCCAACACTTCAAAATCATGCTTCATACGTGTGGCCAACACCTATATGGTATTTTTTCCCCTCAAAATCAATTTGTACAAACATGTCACCGTATTTGAGAAACTACTTACATCCTACTTACTTATTAGCAAACAAATTGAAGTTTAAATCTTCAGGAACCAACAATAGACTTCTCCTCGTCCTGTAATTTTTTTATGCCTTCTTGGTACTTCTAATTAATAAAATAGCTTACCTATCCTAAAAAAGTATCGACAAACCAACTTACTTTAAAGAACGAATAGAAACAAAGAAGAAAAAAACAACTCCAACTACCATGTGTACCCTTTGAGTAGAATTAAAATAAGAGAAAAAAATGGAGACATAACCAACATTAATAACATTACACCAAAATAAAAAGATCTAAGGAATATAATCCAATCAGATTAAAAGAAAAGATTGTGATAAAACAAAGCCTTCTGGTAGTTAAACCATTAATTAATCAATAGAATAAAGTATGTAAATATAACCAACCTTAAGTTCATATGACTGAGACTTGTCATAAATAGGACAGACCATCGCTTGACGTGGACTAAGCTAGAAAGACCATTTTCCCTTGAAATTCTCCCAAAGAATAGCGAACATATGCTCAAATGATCCAAGGATCGCTCTATGTATCATAACTGGTCTCTCTCTCTTGCTTTCATCTTCTGCTGAGTATAACAGGTTGAAACATTGATGGAGTTCTTAGACAGTAAACCTTTATTTTCCATCATTTTATTTGAACATCATACCATTTGTCGTGCGACCCTTCCCTAAACCCTACTAGCGTGGGATGCTTTCTGCACCGGTTTTCCCTTTCATTTTCTCTCAGACCATAAATATTGGCGTCAAACTAATATTATTATAAAAATTAGTTTGGAGTACATTTCTTTTTATGATTATCAAAGAACAGTGAGTATGACAAAAAGAATTGGTCCATGTTTGCCAAAACCATATTAACATGAATTGCTTAAAAACTAATCTTTTACAACAAAATATCAATCCTTTCTTCATACTTCTCTCATTGCATAAATTTCACCCCATCCAAACTTCTTTACCATGTAACCAACCTTCTTTCCAATTTCTCTTTCCTTTCATTACCAAGCATTCAATTTTGACATGTCCTACACTAACCTTATTATAAGCAAAGTAGCATAAAGCTTGAAACTTTATTACATCAGCAGCCAAAATTTCACTTAATATCGTCTTAGTTTAAACTAACTAATGGTAAAATACAAATCATTAGCAATCAAAAATTACCAAGACCTGGACGCATTATTACTACAGTTTTTACCAATGTTCACGCAATCAAATGAACCCAGCAATAAAATATTCTCGAAGCAGAAGAAAAACTCAAAATCCCCAAAAATTAGGTCAAAGACGTAGAACAATACACTAACCTTAAAATCCCCAAATTGAAGTGTAAATTTGAGAGAAATTGAAGTGGAAATTCGGTCTGGATATTCCTCGCACCAGCAAATAAATTTTTGAAGCGGCACCAGTAAATCCCACAAAGCTCACTACCAAATCGTAGCAATTGCAGAGATTGTAGAGAAGAGAACCCAAATCCCCTAATCGATTGATTTTCCTTGTAGCGATTGCAGTGAAGAGAAGATAATTCCCTTAATTGATTAATTATCATTGTAGCAATTGTAACGAAGAGAATCCAATTCCCTAATCGATTGATTGTCGTTGTAGTGATTGTAGCGAAGAGAAGCTGATTCCCTAGTCGATTGATTTTTGTAGCAATCGATTGATTCACTAATCGTAGTAAAATATTTTTTTAAAGGTTCAATAACCTAATAGAGAAACTAAGAGAGAAAGAGGAAAGTAAAAGCTAATAAAGAAGAGAGAGAAGTCGTCCATTTTCTTTTTAAGAGGACTTATAAAATTTTTAGTGAAAAAATGGAGAGAATAAAATAAGTGTTGATATAACTTATTTTATTTATCAATTGCAACGCTTATTATCAAATGAAATGGTTATAGTCTAAAATTATAGCTAATAGAACAATTATTTCTGGCAGCACTTGGAACCGTCACAATAGACCACCATATTAATTATTAGTGTAATCTCTAGCATAATTGGTAACATAATCACTATCAAAATTAGTAATCCTCAACTCTAAATATTCAACCCACCATCACCATCAAGTTCCAAAGTTTCTCAATATTACCTCAATAAGCAATTTTAAGACGCACAACAAGCGTATAAAAGGTTTCAATAGCTAACATAAATCTTGGCCTAAGGTGGGTTAAAGTGCCTACTTACAAATCCTTGAAATCCACTACTAGGAAAATTATACCCCCGACAAGGCTATGGTATCTAAATCCACAAATGTTAACAAGCCTTAATTATCCCTAAGATAGAATTTCTACTCATGATCTAAGCAACAAACCAAAAACAGCTTAATTATGATTTCCAAATAGCCTAGAAGGTCCAACTAACCTAAGTATTATCAAATTTAACACCAATACCTAAAATCCATCCAAAATCTAACATAATATCATAAACATACTATGACATAGCTCAATCTATGAAGGTGGAAAACCTAACCTACCTAGATGCCGAAGAAAGCTCAAAGAATCCACTAAATCGCCAACTGTCCCTTTTTAGACACTTCCGCAAGATGTCAAAATATAAAAATCACAATCAACTCATCAACACAACAATAATGATACCCATATTGGACCATTGGGCTTCAGGTCAAAAAATCACACCAAAATCTTATGTGGGTCCCACTAACAAAAATCATATTTTCGAAACCAACCCAATGTTTCCATATTCTCAAAGAGAGATTATCCTAAAAATAGTTGAAATTTGAGCTATATTGGTGCTAAAATCAAGCCATCAAGTTCCAAGGAATTTGGACAAGAAATGGGAAAATCTACCATGAAATTAGAGGAATATTACCTGATGAAATGTGGGGATACACCACCGATCTAAGGACCTGGTCCTTGAGACTATAATGAAGGCAATAAAATAGTAACGAACTAAAACTGGCAGGAATTAAAAAAACATAGTGATTTTACGCAGAAACCTCCTTGGTTAAGGGAGGAAAAACCATGGCTTAACCTTACAAGCACTCAACCTTAACTATAATCAAAACTTAATGATTAAAGACTTCAAGAACTTAACTCAAAGTTCCACCAATTGCAATAGCTCCCTACAACCACCTCTACTAACTTAAACAGTTTTACAATCAACTAACACTAGTTGATTTAATCTTAGGTAACTCTACCTAAGAACTGTACTGTAAAGAGAAAGACATTACTCTTGCAAGATGAGTAATTCAATTAAAAATCAAGACTTGACTCAAGAATAATTAAACTTGAAGATCACACAGATTTAGAACTTGAGCAATGAGGTTTTTGCTATTTCCTTGATTAACCAATTTTGCAAAAACTGCTTGTATGAGAGCCATCCTTTTCTATTTATAGTAGTGTATAAATCAGAGTTAAATTTTTATTAGACTAAGTGTCATGACGGGTACACTGGACTCCTCCACAGTTAGTTGCACTAGCGGACAAAACTGTGCAGAGAAGTGACAGTTGTACCTCTTCATGATGAGCCGGGGACCTAGTCCTTTAAAGATAATTGATCATCATCAAAATATGAGACATCAAATTTCCCCCTTTTTGATGATGAAAAACCATAAACTCAGAGAATTTAAATTTATTTAATCATTATAGCACCTATTACTATCTATATGTGTTCCCTCTATCACCAAGCTTCCTCCTGTTAATATTTCTATTTTTTCAAATAATAGCCATATCAACATCACACATACTTAGCTAGCACCCGGTCCCTACCATAATGAATTCAATATTCCCTTTTTGGCATAATTGAAAAGAAGGAACATAAACAAAGAAAAAAATAAGCGCAAATCAATTAACTCATAGTCACTAGGGCAACACTAACATAAATAAACACTTAAGTAAAGAAGATAAATGATAAACACAAATAAGGAATTCATTCATATTAAATAGGATTAGTACCATTACAATATAACAAAAACAAACAAAAAACATCTATCTTCAGTAAGCCACACAGGGAAAAAGAATAGGAAACTGACACAGAGAGGGGTAAAGATTATGAGGGAAGGGGCTTAGGTAGATGGAGGCTTAGGGGAGAGGGTATTTAGAAGCATCTATATTATAGCACTTGCAGCAGCATGAGAATCCAACAGATGCTTTGTTAGGTCGTTCACTTTAGTATTTAAACTCTGGGCCTCATTAGTGAATGTTGAAACTTTCTTCTTCAGATCTGCATTCTCAGCACTAAGTTCTTTATTGTCACCTGGTCCTTTTGATGACAGCTGCTAAATTTTCAATTTCAGTGTGAGGATTTCTACATCCTTAGCGGCCATAGAACCTTTAATCTCCTCAAACTCCTTACTCAACTTCTCTTAAATTGCCAATAATTCTGACACTTGGGACATAGTCTAAGTTTTCCCTTCAACACACTCATTTTAAACCAAAGTAGTCAGGATGAACATTTGCTTCATAGTTCTAGGAGTTCCATTTTCACAGGTTACCCCAAAATAATCAAGCATCCTATTCATAAATTATCCATAATGCATACCATGTCTTCCATCTTTCACATGGTTTACTTTGAATGTATGTTGGATCATCAGTGCGGGCAGACCAATCAACTGAAATTTGCTAAGGCAATCCATCAGATACAATAATGATAGAAGCAATAGTTCTTTTCTAAGATCTTAGAAGCACTTTGTTAACAAACTCAAAGACCAATTGAAACTTACCATTGAGAAACTTCTTTCTTACACCAGCAATAGAAGTTCCTCCCACTTTAGAAGTATCAACTATGAACTCGATTGAGGGTTATCATTTTGAGACAGTCCTCACACCTACAATGGGCACATCCAGAATTTTCCCAAGAGATTCTTCATCTAATTTTATTTTCTTTCATTTAATATCTTCAAAAAATTTCATGGGGTAGACAAACTGTCTTACTTCATCTTCATAGACAGAGGGAACTGGTTCTTCTAGGAGATATAACTAACCCTGATGTCTAAAATACTCCACTAGTTCCACTATTCCTAGATTTTTAAAAATTCTGGGGTCTAATACCCTACTAATCAACACTTTTTTACTTTTAAGCATTTTATTTGTCTCCTCTCTAGACACAAACTTTTCTTTTTCATCCTTCTTTCTTTTTTTAGAACCACTGCTTGGTTCCTTTACTACAACTTTTCTCTTTTTGGGACTGGGTCCCTCAGAGACTTTCCTCATCTTCTTAACTACAATGTGTTTTTGATTCATCCCAGCAGGGCCTTAAGATTTTGAAGCGGAGGACCTAGTCCTTCCTTAAACATGAATTTCTTTTCTTTTCTTTTTTGTTATAGCAGTAACATCAGGATCAATATCCTTACCCTCTCAAACATCTGCAACTTCTATATTTTTATCTTCCATTATACGTTATTTCTTTAATCATCTTCTCTTAGTAGTAAATGACTTGCTAGCCTTTAAGGCATCCACTAGCAACTTTTTCTCAGCTCCCCTGATTAAGTATGTCCTAGTAAACTTCTCACAAGTGCCCTCAACCTTATCTTTACCTTTACTTCCCCTTTGTTTTTTCACTGACCACTTCAGTGGTGGTTCAATATCATCTGCCTCATCCTCTTCTTTTGGAGGTTGCACAAACTCACCACCTTAATTCCTTTAAGAGAGAAATATCTACCCGTTTACCACACATTTTCTCTTCTAACCTAAAGAAACCTTCTCTAGGATCATTAACATGCATATCAATTTCTCAGCCACCCAGTTCTCACTTCTAGAGAGATTAGACGTTTTAACAAAGATTTGTTCATTAAAAAGTTTAGAAAATATGGGGTTTGATTCATAAAAAGTAAAGGAATTAGGTACAGTTAGGGTTTTTGAGGGCTTAGATCTTTTAGGATCTTCTGAGGGAAGAGGAATTTGTGAAACTTTGAATTAAATAGGTGAACCAAAGGCCTTATTTTGGTCTATCACCATAGCAGACTCAATAAGGGTTTCCATAGTATTTGAAGTTTCTTCTAAAATGGTTTCATATGGAGGATTAGGAATTTTAAGGAATGATATAGAGGGTGGAACGACCTTTGATTCTTGAGGAAAATTAGAAGAAAAATCTTCTTTTATTTTGGACAAAGAGGTATTAGGATTTTTTATTTTGGGTTTTCTGACAAAAATTGCAAGGTTTGAACATTTTCTAATTCTTTAGTGGGGCTTGAGGGAGTAGAAATTTTAGCCATATGGAGATTTTGTTAGAGAGGAAAAATAACTTATTTTTGAGAGGAAGATTTTTGAAGAAGACGACTAGAGAGTTGATTTGAGAAAGACTAGGAGAAACATGATTTAATTTTGAAATTTGAGGGAACTAACCATTGTCATTTTAGGGAATTTTTAAATAAAATGACATGTATGGTCCTAATAGGTTCAACCCTTCACCTTTATAGGTATTTGACAGCTTTTATTTCGAGAAATAAATGAAACTTTTTTAGATAGATTCTTATGCTTTTAAAGTACACAGTTTTGGTACTAACCTAGGATAAGGGACTAGGTCCCTCTCTTTCTTGAGTGAATTCTCAGAGTTGTGTCTATCTCATCTGTTCTTCTGTAAAGCAGTTCACCATGTTTATATACTTTCAAAGGTATGGAACTGAGTTACACCAACATATACTTTATCAAGGATACCTGTTTCCTGATAATAGCCAATTTATGGAGAAAAACTGAACCCTTAAGTTGGTGACTTAATTTTGATCAGCCCAGCTTCAACCTATTCTTCATAAATTTCTCGTTTTGAAGATACATTATAAATATACCTACTATTTGATCCTCAGTCTTGAAAAACTTTATGCAAATAGCTCTTTTCTCAACATTGTCTCTTAGAAAATAATGCCTTACATCAATATGCTTGGTCCTCGTATATTCCAATTGATTTTTGGCCATGTTAAAAGCACTTATATTGTCATACATAAACGGAATAGTGTTTGAAATAATCCCAAAGCCTTCTAGTTGTTGTTTGATCCATAGAAATTGAGCACAACATAAGGAAGCAACCACATATTCTACTTTAATAGAAAATAGAGCAACTGAGTTCTACTTCTGAGAGCCCTAGGAAATTAGGGAAGAACCAAGAAAATGATTCATTCCTGAGGTGATTTTTCAATCCACCAAGTATCCAGCATAGTCAGCATAAGCATAGCTTATTATATCAATACCATCCCCATATGGATAGTATAGGAACAGGTCCCATGTACCATTCAGATACCTGAGAATTCTTTTGGTATCTTTCAAATGAGACTTCTTTTGATAAGCCTAAAATTTGGCACATATTCCCACACTAAATAAAATATCTGGCCTGCTTGGAGTGATATATAATGACTATCTTATAATCCTTTTATTCATGGTCTCATTTACTGACGGACCAGGTTTATCATTATCCATCTTTGAACTGGTTCAAAGTAGAGAATCAATTGGCTTGGTATCGCCCATGTTATATTTCTTCAGTAGCTCCTTGATGTATTTTTCTTGAAAAATTATTGGCCCTTGAGAGGTTTTCTTAATGTATCAGCCTAGGAAAAAACTCAATTCTCCCATCATGCTCATTTCAAATTCACTCCCCATTAGTTTTGCAAACTCTTCGCATAGGGACTCGGGGTGGCTCCAAAAATTATATTATCAACATATGTATGGAAAATTAAAAAGTTGCTACCTCTTGACTTCGGTAAGAGAGTATTGTCAATTTTTCTTCTTTTAAAGCCCTTTTCCAGAAGAAACTTTAAGAGTCTCTCATATAAAGCTCTATTCAACCCATAGAGAGTTTTATCAAATTTGAGCACATGATATGGACAACCTTTGTCTTCCAAACCTTGAGGTTGTTTGACAAACACTTTTTCCTTCAAATTCCCATTTATAAAGGCACTTTTGACATCTATTATAAAGAGTTTGAACCTCATATAGATAGTAAATATAATAAGAATCCTGTTAGATTCTATCCTTACACCTAAAGAAAATATTTCATCATAATCAATTCCTTTCTCCTGGTTATATCCTTGAACAACTAGCCTTTTTTAATTTCTATAGATAGTTTCATGTTCTACCTGCTTATTTTTATACACCCATTTTGTCCCAATAATTGTTCTATCAACAATCCTGGGGACCAGGTGCCAGATTTTTCTTCTTTTAAATTATTGAAGCTCCTCCTGCATTGCATAGATCCATTTGGCATCTTTGAGAACTTCTTTCACATCTTTAAGATCAATTTGTGACAAGTAGGATGAAAAGGTAAAGAAATTTCTATCTTGAGCTCTTGTTTGGACTCCAGCTTCTAAAGGAGATGTCAAATTTTCAAGATGGTGGGAGACTTTGTTCTTCCAGTTTGTCATTTTGAGTTAAGTTCTACTAGGACAAGGTACTTGGAGATTTTGAAATGAGCCTTTTTGATGTTCTTCAACTATGGTTAGAGTCTATAAGTGAGATCCTGACTCACCATCAACTTCATTATTCTCAACTGTATAATCTTGCCCTTGACCAACATCTTCAGTTATGCATCCCTTAGAATAGGAATGTGTTGTTCTATATCAGAATCTTCATTTCCACTAGAATTCCTCAACTTTTCGAATTCATCAAAGACTATATGTATAATTTCTTCCACACACAATGTTCTTCATTGAAGACTTTGTATGCTTTGTTTATTGAATATTAGCCCAAAAATTTTGTTTCATCACTTTTAGAGTCAAACTTCCTAGCTCATTCTTTCCATTGTTCAGAACAAAGTATTTCCACCCAAATGGACTGAAATAGTCAAGCTTAGGCTTTTTGTTGAACATAACAACATATTAGGTCTTGTTCATGAGAGATCTGATCAAACAACTAATTGTCACATAACAAGCAGTATTAACAACTTCAGCCCAAAAGTTTTATGGAAGTTAACTATCAATCAACATAGTCCTGGCAATCTCTATGAGAGTCCCGTTCTTTCTTTTAACAACCCAATTTTTCTGAGGAGTCCTTTGAGCATAGAAATCATGACTAATTCCATTTTCAGCATAGAATTCTACAACTAGGGAGTTTTCAAAAATAGGTCCATGATCAGATCTGAGTCCAACAATTTTGTAGCTTAGCTTCATCTGAATTTTCTTGGAAAATGTCACTAGAACCTCATAAGTTTCATCCTTGGTTGTCAAGTACATTGTCCAGGAAAACCTAGAGTAGTCATCCACAGTAAAAAACACTTACCTTTTTCCACCTCTACTTTGGACTCTAACAAGTCCACACAAGTCTATATGCAGCAACACAAGTGGTCTAGAGGTACTAAGTTGCTTTTTCTGCTTAAAAGAGAATTTGGTTTTCTTTCCCTTGACACAATCATCACAAACCTTGTTGTTTGAAAACTGCAGCTTTGGCATACCACGGACCAGGTCCTTTGAAATCAATTTGTTCTGCGAAGAGGAACTTAAATGACCTAGCCTTCTGTGACAAAGATCAGTATTTTCACTGTGTGCAAGGTTAACTCATAGTCAGCTACAGAATCCAGATCAGCCACATTCATATTCTTGCATTTTTTATCTCTAATAATAACATTTCTAGACTTTAAGCTTGACATAGTACATCTATCAAACAGGACCTTTACCTCATTAACATTATCACAAATTTGAGATACACTCAGAAAACTATACATGAGACCATCTACAAGATACACCTTCTATTGCATGATAAAGAGATTTTCTAATTCTTTCCACACCATGAATATAACCCTTTTACCATTTCAAATGAAACACCTCCACCTTGAAGTGTCTTGAGAGACAGAAAAAATAGTCAGTACTCCTAGTCATATGCTTTGAACATCCACTATCCATGAACATGTTCTGATTGCATTCTTTTTTCCTACCTATAAATATAGCCATTTGTTAGATTTGAGAATCCACTTGAGTTTGAGTTTCCAAAAGAAAGGTAAAGGTGTAATAAAATCTTTCTTGGCCCATCTAAGCAGTGGATTTCTCTTTAGAGTTTTTAAGGGTTTTGAACCCTTAGTACAAGAGGTCTCTTGTGGGATGTACTTAACATTGTTCATTTTAGCTCAAAGCCAACTTTGACATTTTTCGTTCAAGTGTCCATTTCTTCCACAATGAGTGCATAGAGGTTTTCAGACCTTATTTTTCACACAATGAGTAGCCTTTCCTAAAGACCTAAGTGAGTGGGTTCTATACAAATATTAAAGTCCTTTGTCGTTATTGACTCTCTAACTAGTTAAATTAAAAAGGATTTGTAAGGATGTGGTAAATCTTAGGGACTTATTAAGATCTTATCTTATACGGACCAGAGCCATTTATAATTCCTCATTCTTATAGAGTACAGTCTTGAGGTGCTTTTGAGAATCCATTAATTTATCTTCATGCTCAATTTGAAGCCTTGAGGATTTTTTCTTTTCTTTACCATTAGAATTATTTAGTTTCTTCAGTTGACTCATTAAACTCAGATTTTTGGATTTCAATTTTGTGAACAATTCCTTAGTTTCAGATAAATGAAGAGTTAAAGCAGTCAATTCAAGCTATTGATGTTTTTCTTTCTCTTTTAGAGTATTTTTCTCAAAAGTCAATTCACATGCAGAATCAATCAACATATTTGTAAGCTTCTATATCTTTCTAGAAGAGTAAGTATCTAAATTTTCCTTAATTTAAGAGAGATTTATCTCATTTTCTTCTTTATTTTTTTTGTTTTCCATAACTTTAAATAAGGAATCAAAGGTGACTTCACTGTCTTCTAGCACACTTAATAGATACATCTTCAGTTTCTTCAGCTTTACTAGATTCACTAGAGGAATCTTCCCAGACTGCTAAAGCCTATTTTATTTCATAATTAGCTACAGCTTTTCTTTTTGTTTTATCAGGAACTTGGTCCTTTTTTCTTCCTTTATTAGCTCCAGACCTATATATTCTTGATATTCTATTTTGTGTTATTGACAATCTTTGATGAAATGGTCAGAACTTCCAGATTTATGGTAAACTTCAACAGTACCTTCCTTTTTGCTGCTGCTTTATTTCTTTTGAAACTGGCCACTTTTCTTCAATACTCTTACAATCATTTTGGCGAAGTAGGCAACATTAGTGTCATCCTCACATGATTCAGACTTTGATGCTTTCAATGCCAGAGATTTTTCCCTTTTTGCCTCCTTCATCTCTTGACCTTACTGCTTCTTGAGTTCATGTGTATTTAGATTACCAATAAGTTCATCCATAGTGAGAGTCTTCATATTTCTTGCCTCAGTAATAACATCTACTTTGCTTTACCAGAATTTGGAAAGAACTTCTAGAATTTTTCTCACTTGTTTATACAAAGGAATCACTTCTCCCAGACAGTGCATCTCATTTGTGATTGAAGTAAATCTAGTGTTCATATCTTGAATTATTTCTCCTTCGTTCTTAGAAAAAGTTTCATACTGAGCAGTCAACATGTCAACTTTTGAATCTTTCACATCAGTTGTTCCTTCATGAGCAATTTTTAAGCAATCACAGATTTCCTTAGCATTATCACAGGAAGAAATCCTATTATATTCATCTGGTCCTACACCACACACAAGTAATTTCTTAGCCTTATAATTCTTCTCAACTCTGTTACAATATTCATCATTAAATTCTTTTATCGTTTTGACAACCATTCTTGTTATGTCTCCTTCTTTGACCTCTCTAATAGGCACATGATAACCATCACGTATTACATCCATCAGCTCATTGTCCTCATCCATAATGAAGTCATACATCCTGTTTTTTTGCCACCCATAGTACTGCCCATTAAAGTGGAGTTGTCTAGTGGTAGATTCCCTTTATTCCAGATTAGGTAAAGTAGCCATGATCAAGAAATCACTCTAGGTGTTAACCTTTTAGAGTGTCCTCACTCTGATACCAATTATTAAAACATGGGTACACCACTGATCTAGGGACCTAGTCCCTCAGACTATGATAAAGGAAATAAAATAGTAATGAACTAAAACTGACGAGAATTAAAGGAACACTGTAATTTACGCGGAGACCTCTTTGCTCAAGAAAGTAAAAATCATAGCTTGCCTTCACAAGAACTCAACCTTCACTATAATAAAAAATTATTTATTACAGACTCCAAGAATTTAACTCTAACTTCCATAGGTTGAAACACCTCTACTAGAACCACCTCTACTTACTTCAATAATTTTACAAAACTCTAATCGATTTGACCTTAGGTAACTCCACCTAAGAACTCTACTGCAAAGAGAAAGACATTACTCTTATAAGATGACTAAATTTATTATAAAATAAGTATTGACACAAGAATAATTATACTTGAAGCTCACAAAGATTTGGAACTTGAGCAATAGATTTTTCGCTTTTTCCTTGATTAACTAATTTTGCAAAAACTGCGTGTATGAGAGGCATCCTTTTCTATTTATAGTAGTGTTTAAATCAGGGTTGAATTTTGCTTGGACCAAGTGTCACAATGGGTACACTGCACTTCTTCATAGTTAGTCAAACGAGCGGATAAAACTATGCTAAGATATGATAGTTGTACTTCTTCAAGATTAGCCAGGGAGTTGGCCCTTTAAGGACAATTGATCATCATCAAAACATGAGACATCATTACCTCAAATTCTAAGAAAAATCAAGAAATGATCATCACCCAAGCTCCCAAATCACCCACAATCTTTAGTCCTAAGTTTTTTCAATCATTAGGGTTTATGGCTCTAGAGAATGGATGAAGAAATACGCAAAAAATAAGTTGAAAGGGTCTATTTATCCCATCTTAGGTACTCGGGTGTCTCTATCGCGACTCGGGGCATGCGATAGACACATATTGTGTCAGCCCACATGAGTCTTTATCGCAACTTGGTCACCGGTGATCTTAGTTTTTGGTGGCCTGCCAAGGGAATTGTGATATTAGCGATCTCACCAGAACAACAGAAAGACTTGGAAACTTCCCTATCTCCGCCAACACAGCGAGATTCATCCGGAATCTCATATACAAAACAGACTATACAACCATACCAAATTCAATATTCCAGTCTCAATGGCATAGTCAAAATTTCTATCCGAGGTCATTTCAAGTTAAAGTGGGTCCCACTCTCAAATTTCCATTTTCTTAACTCTCTGATCAATAGGTCGAAATAAGCTCGGGTGACTTGGAACCCAAAACAAGAGTCCTCCTAGTATAAAATTGATATTTTATAGATGTTGGAACAGTTAACATTTGCATACGAGGTCATTTGACTGAACTTTTTGCCCAATAAATAATTTGAACCAACGAAAACTTTAAAATAGGAAAATGGCTCTAAGAAACAAATGAACTTCACGGTAATCAAACTGTCAGTTCCAGTAAGTTGTAAATGACTTGGGGAAGCTATAGAAGAGCTCTAACAACAAAAATAAGTAATAATATGGACAATGTCTTGAAGGGTCATTAAACTTATATGAATTTTGCACTCTAATGGTACATTGCATATGTGTAATCACGATTGGTTGACATATTGATAGAATTCTGGGCTCATATGTACTTTTAGTGAATGGATTTTAAGATCCTTATACTTGTTAGGTTGTGAGAATTGCATCCTCATAGAATACATACATTCATGAGATATTAGTACTATCGTGGAAACGCTAATTTTTGACAGAAATAATGCATTTTTTCAAAACCCTCTTCCATAGAGCACAAGGCAAAGAGGAGCTATAGACATAGATATTGGGATTGAGTATTGAGATTGTATATGGATTGAGAAGACCTTACAGTTCCTACCTAGAAGAGCTGAGCCTCGGTGGGTGTATAGAGAGGTTATGCGATAAACATAGTCACATCTCATCATCAATGTATTCATGAACTATGCATCTTCAGCGTTGTACTTTACATTTAATTTGATGCTTATCTATTTTTTTTCTTTATGTACCTGTTTTCTCGATTATGTACTATATTTAGAATTGTTAGTAGAGATGGTGTGAGATACCATTTGGGATATTTTTAATTGCAGTTGACTATTCATAGTATGTATTTTATATACCTTATTATCTATTTTTGTCAGTCGCTTTCTGATACATACTGAGTTCAAGTAGATTATATTCATCCATACTGTGCCCTTGCAGTTCAGATCTAGGTACAAGTGCATCACATGGTAGCTGAGTTTGCACAGTGATTTTACCACGTTGAGGTATTGGCCACTTTACGCCTTCAGAGCCTACATTTGCCCTACTCTTATCAAGTTTATGTCTTATTTTTACTCAGAGACAGACTTATAGTATTTTTCAGATTTTAAGTTGTATTTTTGGTTTTTGAGTTGTATTTAGATTATTCTTACACTGTGATACTAGGTTTTAGGGTAGTTTATGATATCATTATTATCCAGTCTCCAGTTATTATTGTACATATATGGTTCTACTTCGCTCTAGCATTCTCATCTTGAGATTTATATTACAATTTTCTATTATATATCAGTTTAAGTGATTGGCTTACTTGTTAAGGCATAGTTGCTATTAGTGTCATCATGACCTGAGTTTTTAGATCATGACAGTAAGACATATTTACTATCATAACAAACCCTAACTCGAGCATTTTTATCATGATGAAGGGAATCAATGCACAAATAAGGGTTACGTTAGCAAAATAAGCTTCCATGCAAGCATCATATCTAGAATAAAGACATTCAAATGCACAGATAAGGACAATAATGTCAAATAAAGCCCCTCATGGTAAACACATAATAAAAAATATCACAAATCAAATACAATAGAATATAAGCCCCATATGAGCACTGAACAGTAAAAAAATAATCTCAAAATATAAACCTCATGGTTATTTTTCTCAAACACATAGCATTTTTACTTATTTATCAACTACCCAACTTAATCTGAAAGAAACAAGCAATAACCTACCGCAAATGATGAACTCCCGATCTAATGTGCTGCAGCACAGAGTCTTTCCCTTACAAATTACCTTAGAATCAACTATAATATTCAAATATAGTATATATGCGGAAAAAAACTAACAATACTTATAATGTCCATATTTGGGCCTTGTCCAAAATGAATTCAAAAAATTAGTTTGAAAATGAAAGGAGTAAAACTGAAATTTTTAAAAAGAAATTTCTCAACGTTATACGAGTACACAGGAGAAAAGTAACACAAAAACTAGTTAAAAACAAGGTCCATATTGAAGGAAAAAACCCTTTTTAAACATTGTTGGTAAAAATCTCAAATTTTCATTTTGAAATCATGATTTACGTTTATTTTTATGATATAATCGATGAAAAATAATGAAAAAAGGTTTAGAGCATACCCAAGATCCAATGGTGAATAAATCCTTATGAATCACCCAAACTCGAGCTTAAAGGTCCAAAATTGGAGCAAAATTTTGAAAAATAAGATTTTATATCAACCTAACTATGGTTGCTTCTGTGGTCAACGAACCAATTAAGCTATCATTACTAAAGCGATCGGTGTTTGCTAAAACGGTCTGAGCAACGTTGCTAGGCCCGCTAAAATAGCCCCCTTCAGCTAAAGCGGTGAATTACCTACTTTAATGGTAAGCGTCGACTTATGCATGACTACTAAAGGGATGCTTTGCCGGTAAGAGGTCACAACTAATGTGGTCTTTTGGCCTCTAAAGTGGATGCAACAACAACTTTGCTAAATGGAAAAGTTTTTGATCGATCACTAGAGATTCATTTGGAATTTTGCGAATGCAAATAAACTATGCTACTAGGCTAATTTCTATGTTGAGAACTCAATGGCGATGCCGGTTTTTAAAAAAAAGGTTATTTTCAACAAATTAACCAAAGGACTCCCTTTTCACTATTTTTAGATAAAGGATCGCAATGAGATATATAGGTCTAGAAACTGAACCAACTCCACTACTAACCCAAATTTGACATTCGAGTCTATTTGCATAGTCAAAATTACCATCGTATACTCTGAACAACGAATGTTGACTGAAGTTAATTACATAACTTCTAAAGCCTCTAACAACCACAAACTTGCACAAAACATTTTCGATCGCATGTGGAACCATGCTAGCTATCCCCAAACTCCAAAAACAACATGTATAAACTGCGGGAACGAACAATAGTCAAGACACATAAAAATAAAAATTCATAAATTTAGATTACTACATACACACACACACATATATATGTATGTATGTATGTATGTATATATGTATATATGAAATAAATATGAAATAATTATTAATCTACAAAAATGTCAAGTGACTAGTTCTCAAGATGTCATTTGGCTTAGTTATTGCGTAGACTATTCTCCTTTATTATATATATGACTATGAAATAAATATGGAATAATCTTAAATAATTATTAATCTACAAAATAGATTTTGTATACAAACGTCAACTAATTCTCACGATGACACTTGACCTAATTATGGCTAGACTATTTTTCTTTATTGTATATAAGATATGAAATTAATACAGAATGATTATTGAATAATTATTAATTGACAAAGTTATTTTTTGTTGTAAAAACGTCAAGTGGCTAGTTCTCGAGATGTCACTTGTCCTAATTATAAGTTAGATTATTCTCTTTTATTATATATATATATATGTGTGTGTGTGTGTGTGTGTGTGTGCATGTATGAAATAATATGAAATAATTCAATAGGAATCAACTATAGTCAATCATAATATGTTTCATCCAATAAAACTCAAACATAATTCCCTGATACCATAATATGAAATATATATGATTGCCAAACTAACTTTGGTTGTAAAGGTGTCAAATAGCTAGTTCTCAAAATATCACTTGGCTTAATTTAGGCTGACTATTCTTCTTCAATATATAATAGTATCTGGGAATGTGCGTGTTGCACGTGGATCCAAATGTCAATTAACATCACATATAAAGCATAAAAATATAGCAGTCAAATAAAATTAACGACTATGCAATTAACAATTATACTAATATTTGATTAATAAAATAGAACTAACTTTTTTTTTATAAAAGATGAATAAGCAAATATTTGACAAATGTAAATGCTAAAATAAACACAAGACCATTTCATATTCTACCGATATTGTATCCATATAAACATAAGTTTGCAAATCAATATCGCTGCAAAACAATTTTGAACACTCAAAATCCAAAATCATATTGAGAATTTACTATAGTCACAATATCAATAAAAAGTAATTTAAAAAATTAATATAAAAGTAAATATATCAAACACCATGACATATAAGTAATATGAAATTAATTTACCTAAAAAAATGAATTTAATAGCAACCTCAATTTGAATCAGGTTTTTAACATTTTAGAAGGGAGATAACGATCATATTATTATGACTATACTCTTGTGGTTTATTAATACCGAGCTAGATGACTTCATTACTGCACATCCATGTGTTCTTTTTGAAGCTAGGGAATTATAGTAGTATGAATTACACAAATGTGGTGAGAGATTTACTTTGAATCTCAAAGGTCAAAGAATTTTCCTTCTCTTTTCTCAATCAAGTACTTTGAGAAATACCCAGAGATCAATAAACAATGGGAGTAAAGAGGGATAAATGAGACTATATAGTATCTATCGATTCAATTCAATGGTGCCAAAGAATAAAATAATTATGCAATGCTTACCTTATTTATGCAAGAAAAGCCCTAGCAGAATATTAACATTAGCCAATAATCTATAGTCATACAAGAAAAACAAATATTTCAAAATCAAGCAATCAGATCAAAGGATTATCAAAAGTGACTAATAGGAAATTTATCACTAAATTTGGAAAATGAACCCCGAAAAAAAATCATAACTCTTCGTCACTGACATAATCTATTGAAACAATTATTGGAACAACCTATTGTAGATTATCCAAAAGCATGCACTAAAGATCCATATATTACTTCTGGATTTGTAGATCTATTGATAGAATAAAAACATATATAGTAACAAAAAAGCAATTACAAACTATATTAAATGGGAAAATAGAGATATAGGGACTTTATTTAGATCTAAGAGAAACATAGTGAGAAGCTCATATAGGTCCCTTGCTACTCTCAGAAAATCCAATGGAGGCTAATGCCTCTAACATCTCTAATTTTTATCGGATATTTTATGTAAAAAGAATCTAAACTATAAATCTTAAATAAATGAAGAAAATTTAACTCGAGAATTGTGACTTAAACTTTATGTGTGAATTTAAAGAGAATTGAATTAAAGATAAAATGAGGAAAATTCCTACAATTAGTTAATAACTAAAGATTAATGTATTGAATTAATTAATTTAATTTAGTGAATTAGCTATTGAATACGACTCTTTCAACTCTAACTCTTCGACCACTGTCCATGTACCACCTTATGAAGGATGTAAAATATTATTTTCTAAAGGTATTAAATTCACTTAATTTTATAGGTTTATTTTACCTTTTACCTTTTGATCTTTCCCCTTTTAAAATAGTATAGAAGATATGAATATGAGGTAATAAATTTTACTATTTAATGTTTACTTAATTTAATGTTTTATAATATAATTATAAATTAGTATAGGGGTAAAATGATAATCTAACTTGAGCAAAGTCCAAACTGTAAAACTCACTCCACTTGAGATAAGTCAAGATAGGAGCCAAAATCAGCAACACCTTGATCTTTTGAAAACTCTTCTGACATGCATCTAACCACTGAAAAATCACCTTTTTGTAAGTCAACTTGGTCAAAGAAGCCGCAATAGATGAGAAACCCTCTATAAAATGGAGATGATAAATTTTCAAACCAATGAAACTCTAAATATCAGTAGAAGAAGTAACTCTAGCCCAATCACAAGTCATTGTTTTCTTAACTAGATAAACCATAATACCATTGTTAGTCGCCACATAAACCAAGAAAGATATAGCTATCCATCCAAAACTCACACTAGAAAACTTAGCATACAAATTCTGATCACGCGACATCTGAAGTACAATCCTTAAATACTTCATATGGTAGGCCTTACTCTTGAAATAAACCAAGATGTCATCATTAAGTGCAATCATAAAAGAGTCGAGATACTATCAAAATACTTAGATCAACAACTCCATGAACGTTGCAGGACATTGATCAATCTAAATGACATGACCAAGAACTCGTAATACCCTGAATTTTGGTCCTTTAAATTTTCTTAACTTATGCGCTTACTACCTATATTACGACTCACCCTACGAATCATAGGGTGTCATTGAGGTTCATAAGACCCCAAGTCATAATGCACCCTCTATGTTCACCAAGTATTCTATTCTGACTAAGACTTGTACCTTATAAGTTGTTAAGACATGTTATGAGTCCTATATCTTAAATCATAGGGCAACTAGTATTTTATACCAAATGTTCTGCTAATACTATGACTTGGACCTTATGAGTCGTAAGGTCCCTTGATGATTTATATGGTACTACTAGTAACCAGAACAGTGTTGGTGTCCATGGAGTACTTTCCATCCTATGACTACATGTCACAAGTCATAGGGTGACCCTACAAGTCATAAGGTCACCTGTATTGATTGGGTGATAAAATTTAGTCTTTTTACTAAGGGCATTCTGGACATTTTTCTCTTTCCCTAAACATAACCGATGACTTAAAACCCTTTAGGGTATCATTATAACTCTAAGACTAATTGATAACTTCTTAAACTCTCTCAAATTCTCTCAAGCAAGAACATTAGGGTTTCTAAGAGGTTGGTCAATTAGAGCTTCAAAGGGAAAATTTCCTCTATTACTCTTGATATTTCAGGCATGTGAATCTATATTAAAATTTGTTGTACTTAAAGTATGAAATTATATGATTGTTTAAGTTGATTTGAACATGAGTTTTGATATGAGTTGAGCATTTTGGAATGAGATTTTCCTAATCTTATTTCCCATTATTTATTATGCATTGTTCATACTTTATGTATGATTTTAAACTTGTCAGGTGCATGGGCATGGTGAATAAACTATGGGATTTTGATTTTTTCCAAATTGTGTGAATATTGACAATTAAATTAGTAATAACCCCAAAGCCAATTTTGTGAATGTGATTTTGAGTATGATAATGTAATGCCCCATACTTTTCCTAGCTTGGAAAGTTTCCCAAGAATGTTAGAATCTTTCTTTGAAAGATGGATCCACTTTTGTACATGCGGTATTTTCAAGATTTTTACATTTTTTCATGTGGAAAATTCAATAAGCTTTCTATCAATACCAAATTTTCCCAAATCCGACACCCGGGTGAAGAGTTAGATTCTTTTTAGTGAGACAGTATTCACCTGAGCCTTCAGCGCATCACGAAGATAGTTCAAATGGAAATTGTCAATTTCCAGTGTTGCTCCATGATTGTTGCGCATCACGCCAAACTTCCAGGTCACAAACAAGGTGGAAACATAATAGCTCCGCGTCGCGCTACCGTGAAATTTCCCATTTTTCACTTTCTTTTGACTTGGCACGATAGTGGCGCGTCTCGCCAAGGATGAAACCGAGAAATTTTCTAAGAAATTAAAGACATTTCCTAGGGTTAAAATGGTCAATTTTCCACCCTATATAAGCCTTATAACATGGGATTTGGCCATAATTCAGTAACTTATACTTAATGACTCTCAAAAAATCTCAAGAACAAGCCCTAGGGTTTTCATAGAAGGTTTAATTCCAAGGGAATTCACAATCAAATTTCAAGGATCTCTCTGTCAATATTCGTAGAATCATAAGCTAAGGTAAGTGTAGTGTTCATTCATTGACTCCTTTCATCCATGAAACCCAAGAATCTCTTTTCTAATCTTATGGATTTCATTATAAATTTCATGTTGGGTTTGTTTTGTTTATGTTGAGAATGATCAATTAAATTCAAATCTATGTTGGGTGATCAATTTTATATGGATTTGATTTGTATAGATGTTTATTTATGTGAACCTATGAATAAACCCTAAATGATGAAATTAGAGATGAATCATGATGATTAATTATTGTATAATGTTGTCTACATGTACCATGCCTACCATGTATTGGCTTAAATGTCTATACAAAGGAAAAGTGCCCAACTAGCAAGATATTATGAAATCCCCATATTTGTACAAGCTTATGCATATCACATGTTTGATGAAGTGGTTCAATATATGAATTATGACTTATGTTGTTAGTTATATGTTTAAGTAAGCCATTCCATGTTGTAACTTCTCATCGAGTCCTGGGGGTAATTGTACCCGAACATTTAGTTGTGTGCCTAAAGCCATGTCATGTTTTCATGATATCCTCTATCAAGCTATGATCCATAGAACTCAGTCATTATGTGACTCAGGAAATCTCAGAAATCTCAGTAATCTCAGTAGTTCAGTAATCTCAGTGATCTCAGTACTCAGTAATATCAGTAACCTCAGTATTTCTAGTCAATCTCAATAACTTCAGTATTCTCAGTCAGTCCTTGGAACTCAGTACATTCCATCAGACAAAGGAACTCAGTAAATTTAGTTTAGCTCCACTAGACAATACCACTAGTATCAGTTCAGTTCAGTTAATCAGCTTAGTTCAGTTAATCAGTTTAGTGTCTTTCAGATGAGAGTAGGATTCAGCACCGAGCGAGCCTAGGGATGGGGACTCACCCGCTAGATAGGACTGAGATCCCTAGAAGTAATCCCTAAGTTCCAGAACTATGTAGACAATGTAGGTACGAGATGTCACCCATTAGATAGGACTGACATACTCAGAGATCACCCGTTAGCGCATTCAAATGTATAGGACTGATCCCAGGGGTCACCCACTAGATTAGGACTAACTCCACAGTAGTTGTCTTTACCAGTGGCACAGTACTGACACCCTTCCAGATGGGGTTAGAGGTTGGACCCCAGTTATCTTAGTATGGGGCATGTCGGTTAGATAAATACATCCCACAGTTTTAGCTACAGAATTAATACTATCAGATACAGTCAATTCAGCTAAGTAGTATACATTTAAGACTGTCAGATACAATCACTCCTTATCGATTATAAATAGACTCTAGGATTACCCACTAGATAGGACTAATCTCAACTATGGTCAATCAGTATCAGTATCACCAGATATAGAGATCACCCTCTAGATAGGACTGATCCCAAATTCAGTTACTCAGATACAGTATGAAACTCAGCTAGTTCTATTAGATTCAGGACTATCAGATATAGTTACTCATGTTATCAGTTATATCAATTATCAGAACTTATGTTATTAGTATTCAGCTTCAGGACTGTTAGACACAGTCAACCAGACCAGTTGTTTATAATCAGAACTGTCAGAAATAGTTATTCATGTATCTGTAACATAGTATCAGTCCCTCAGATATCAGTAATTCCATGTTATTAGTAAACTTAATAGTCAAAACTTAGCATTCAGTCCTATCACGATGTATGTTACAGTTACGTATGCATGCATGCATTCCCACATTCATGTTAGTCAGTCAGTTAGTATTGTTCATGCATATGAACCTATTGCATTTAGCCTACCTCACTTGCATACCAGTATATTTAAAGTACTGACGCATTTGATCTATGGTGTATTATACCATAGGTTTAGAGGCGCAAGCTCCAGATCAGCAGTAGCATCCCGGTTCAGCAGTCAGAATTAGCTGTGAGTCCTCTTCCTTCGAGGACATGATGATTACATTATTATTTCAGTTTTTAAATTATTTTAGTAGTCAGAGTTTGTTGGAGGCATGTCCCATCAACTCCTAATTCAGACAGTTTATAGGCTTTCAGATTATATATTTTAGATTTGTTTTGGTATTGCTATACCATTTTCATACATTATTTTATCAGATATTTATTCAGTTTTGAACCTTATGGTCCTTTAGTTCATGTTTTTGCATTTATGATATATTATGTAGTATATAGGTACAGATATCAGTCATGGGTTAGCTTGTGGTCCTTTGGAGTCATAAGCACTGTGTAGCATTTTGGGTATAAGATTCTGGGCGCTACAGATAATAATTGCATTCAACTACTTTTAGAATAATTGCATGATATAATGAGGTTATTAAAACATGATGTTTTGATTTAATGAACAAATGGAGTCAGTATTCCCCCACCTTCTATTAATGAACAAAGAGAGGTATTTTTCCCAAGTTAATGGAATTGTAATAGCATGATAATGCTACCTTGCAAGTGCAGTTGGTATGATGATACAAAAAACATATGCCTTAAGGTGTGTTGTGTTTTAATTAATGGGAATGTGTGAAAAGTTTATTAATTGGCCTTGAAAGAGGGATGTATAGACGGAGCATGAAAGTGGAAGTCTTGAGGAACCAATACTAGAAACTGTAATTGCCAATGCGGGGGTCTAAGTAACTGGGTGGTTCAAGTACCCCTTATTATATAATTGGGTGGTTCGATCCACCCACATTAAATAGAGGTTCTTAAGTCACCTTTGATATATGTCGACAGATTTGAGTTCCCCATGGTGCATATGTACATATGACTATTCTCTAGTTCGTGCGGCTACACGCACTAGGCCCTTTTCAGTTGGAAAAGAGTTGGACCCATATAGCCTATTGGTGCCTTATTATGAAGGTTATTTTACATAGCCCTGGTTAAGATATTTAAAAAATACATACTAAGCCTCGTTCCCTATCCCAGCATCCCATATAAGTATATATATATGTATGCATATATGTACGTGAACATGCACATTGAGTTGAACTAAATTTTGAATTGTTATTACTTTATCCTTATACCTAAGTTACATGCTATTATTCCGCCCACTAACTATTTATGGACATTGTATCCCCATACGATGCAGGGTCTGAAGACAAGTCTACTTTTTCTATGCAGTGTTAGGTAGATCGACTCTATTTGTCGGTCATTTACGGTGAAGTATTGAGCTTTATTGTCCATAAGACTTGATCATTCCATTGATTTTCTTTTATTAGATTAGAAGTAAAGACTTCAGATTTACATTGTCATTGTTATTATTAGGGTCGGGGATATGTTTTGACTTAGACTATTTTTGGACTAGTAGAAGCCTTGTGGATATTACTATGGATTGGGTCTTTGGTTGTTGATACTCTTAGAGGTTTTCTAGCTTATTATTTCTTATCTTGTAGGAATTCATCCGTTGAGTAGTGTATTATGTTCTGGTTAATTAGGCAACATGGGTGATCTTTTGTCCTCGGTGGACTTGAGATACCCGTCATGGTCAGGCCCTTATTTGTGTCGTGATAAAGTTAGTATCAGAGCCTAGGTTCATAATCAAATGGGTGTCCACAAAGTTGGGTCAAGTAGAGTCTCTTTTATAGGTGTGTTATTCTTCCACACTTTTAAGGGGGAGGCTCTGAGGAATTTAAGAATGTTTCTATTTCTTGTTAATTCTATTTTGAGCTGTAGAGTCTAAGGTTTTGAATCTCCTCTAATCCCCATTTGTTCATATTTTAGATCATGCCTCCAAGAAGATCTGATGTTGTGGAAACTCTTATGTCCCACTTAGGTACAATAGATCATCCTACTAATTGAGTTCAGAACAGGTAAAGGGTACAACTCTTGATTACCCTTGTAGAGTTTCACCGATTTTCTCTAGCCCTCCTCGAACACCTCAGGTTGATTTGTCTAATGCTGAGTTTTTCCTGATTATCTATTTGCTTACCCAGTTGGTGGCCTCTCAGACTGAGAATGTTACTTTTGTTCCACCATCTTTTATGTTCACTAGAGTCGGCCAGTTTATGAGGTTAAGGGTTTTGACTTTTGCTGGGTCAAAAGTTGAGGAGGATCCTCAAAATTTCATTGATGAGATGAAAAGATTTTCCTTGTAATATATATTTCTGACTCTGGGGGTATTGAGTTTGCCATATACCAGCTTAAGGATGTGGCATATATGTGGTATAAGGAGTGTGAGAAGATGATGGGAGATGATGTTGAGCCAGCTATGTAAGATGACTTTTCTAGTACTTTTTTGGATCTTATCTTTCCTCGAGAGTTGAGAAAGGTGAAGTATGAGGTGTTCGTGAATTTGAAATAAGGAAGAATGATAATGAAGGAGTATTCCTTGAAATTTGATTATTTGTATCACTGTGATCCTGAGCTAGTTTCTAGAATGAGGATTAGAATAAGGAAATTTACTTTTAGGTTGTCTTGTGGTTTTATTTTGGAAAGAAAGGCCTACTTACTGAACAAGGATATGGATATCTCTCAACTTTTGGTGTATATATAATAGGTCGAAGCGGAAAATAAGAAGCAAGCAAAGATAGAGCAAAGGCAGAGTAAAAAGTTTTGGTATTCAAATTAGGGTAAGGGTAAGTAGCGAAGTGGTAGAGATTGTAGACAGTGGTCTAAGAAGAAGTGGGGAAATTTTAGTTCCTATTCTACGATGAGTGCCACATATCCTAAGTTGTTCGATGATCGTCATTTTCAGAGCAATAGTGGATTTAGGGCATAAGGTGCCAAGTCTCAGGCCAGCGGAGCTCAGTCGGCCCCTTCTTATCCACTTTATCATTTATGTCGATAGGTGCATCGCAGGGTATGTAATTAGGGGAGGTATATGTGTTTTAAGTATGGTCAGCTCGGTCGCATACAGTGGGATTGTCCTTTAAGGGTCGCTTCTGGAGCTAACAAGGTTCTTATTGCTACTTCTTTAGCTTCAATGCCAAAGGGTGATACTTTTGGCTCTGATACTGATTGGAATCGTCTTTATTCTCTTTCCACCCATCAACAATCTGATACTTCTCCTGATGTTGTCACTAGTACGTTAAAACTCTTTTCTTGTGATGTGTATTGTCTTCTTGATTTGGGGTTTACTCTTTTATATGCGACCTTTTATATGGATATTTATTTTAGTTATTGTCTTGAGTGTATTTCTGATCCCTTTTTTTATGTCTACCTCGGTGGGTGACTTTGTGATAGCCTAAAGGCTACGAAACTCACGAAATGGACTCACAAGATGCAAATTCCAGCAACTAACAAAGAGAAAACAACACATAGAATGGAGATTAAGAAGAGGAATACTTGAAATTTAAAGATAGATAGAAAGACCCTTACTCCTATTAAGTGATTAGCACTAGAAGATGTTTCAAAATCTTCAACACACCTCAAAAACAAGAGTTCAAACCTTCCTCTTAGGTGACCCAAAGGAAACACTCTTCCTCAAACTACCTTTCTTGCCAAATTATCCAAAACAAGTGAAACCCTAACTTCAAATGTTCTTGAACCTTAGCTTCGGATTCTAAGACCTAAATCTAGTGAGTAAAACTACAATATAAGAGTAATATCAAATGTTATCCAAGTCTAATGAGAAAAGTAATGAAATGGTCTATTTATACTAATACATGCCAAATGACAAAACTACCCTATGGAGTGTTAATTTGAAGTGTCAAATGTCTTCCTTGCCCTTCACTTGAAGCGCCTATGGAATGAACAAGTTACCCTCCTTCCCTCTCTTGATCAAGGCTTGAAAATACTCCAAAATGTCTTTAATTGATTGCCAATTTCGAAGCCTCAACCCTTAGACCATACTTTGTGCTTTTGATGCTCCTTCTGCAAGTATCATCCTCTCCATCTTGAAGGAATTTTTCCTCAAATTCAGATCTTGCAAAACTAAGAGAGAGAAAAAACAAACACAAAATCCCCTTGGTAGGAGTGTTAGCATTAGTACCACACTTATATCATCAACCCATGGTTGCTCACACTTAACATGCATCTACATATCCTTGGTTTTTAACATAAAAAGCTTAGCATAAAGAGTACCAAAGACATGAGTAGCCTCAATATCAAGAATAAGTTAGCACGACTAGCAACTATAACCTTCACATCTCAAGAGTATTCCGGGGTCAAATGGGAGAAAGTGATAAAGGTTTAAGTCTAGATATCCCATTCCTTTCACTAGGTTACTAAGTTCACAATCATTCAAGACATTATCCACCACTAGGACAAACACAAGGTCACTATGAACAAGAATAATATAATGACTTTTATTACACAAGTTCAATGGACCATGTTCAATATCAATACCATCATTACTAACATCAACACTAACTTGGAAGTTTCCAATCACACTATTCTCATGTTCAAGTAGTGGACTAATCTTAGGTGCGCATGGTTTACTATACATATCAAGATAGATAACAAGAGAAGAAACATGCACACCTACATCAAGGATTTCTGAAACCTCTACATAAGGAATCACATGAAAACAATTTAAGCCAAAGGAAACATAGGGAATAACATCATTACCTCAGTTTGTACTAGACAGTCCACTCTTTTGAAGCTTTCGACCAAGGTTGTTTTGAGGCTACTTTCATGTGAGATTTCTTTTTGATCCTCCTTTGATAATTCATGATCTTGAACCTGCAAATAAGGAGTATCAAGGTTAGGTAAAATGCTAGCCTTTGGGTTAGTGAGTATCGAGGGAGCTTTGTGCACAAGTCCCACAAACAAAGTTGTTCTCCCCTTTCCTTTCTCACAATCCAAAACTTCCCTTACCTTTTCCTTCCTTTTTTTATCATTCAACTTCTTGGTTTTCTCTTGTATTCCATTCACACTAGATGGTGGAAGTGGAATAAGAGTGAATCTTAGACCACCATGCTCAAAGTGTACCTATTAGCCCTTCCATCATTCGTATTGTGTCTATCAAATTTCCAAGGCCTTCCTAACAAGATGTGACATGCATGCATAGGTATTACATCACACTTCACTTCATCATGATAATTCTCTATTTTACATCTAATCACACTTTGTCGTTTGACCTTCAATTCACCATACTTGTTTAACCATTGAAGCTTGTATGGGTTTGGTTGAGGGATAGTGGGTAATTTCAAGTGATCAACCAAAGTGACAATAACAAAATTCACACCACTCCCACTATCTATAATCATGGAACTCACACTTCATTTAATAAGGCACTTGGTATTAAAGTGTTTCTCTCTTTGATCATCCAAGACCTTACTAAACAAAGTCCTCTGAACCACATAACAAGGGACATCACATTCTCCTTCACAAGGCAACACCTCTTCCTCACTTCCATCTTGATTTTTGGGTTCTATGCAGTCTCCATCTTGAGAGTTGTCATCATTCCCTTCGGTTTCTAATTCGACTTCTTCACCAAGGTAGTATAACCTATCTTCCTTTAGGATCACATTTCTTCGAGTATCACTCTTACTTGACCGATGACCCCAACCTTGACACTTGAAACATTGCAAGCCCTTAGATGAAGTTGGAAGGGCATTCGGCTTCACCTCCAACTTTGTAGGTTGGTATGACACTTTCTTGTTTGAGATTTGAGAAGAAGGAAAAGATGAAGAAGATTTGTTCTTGTGCAAATCCAAAGTCAAAGGACTTACCTCTTTGTTACATGTCAAACCTGAACCTTGTTGGATTTTTAGCTTGTAAGACGACCTCTCTTTGTTCTCTTTTTCAATCTCTATGGCCACTTGGATGACTTCAACCACAGTTTCAAACTTGTGAAGAGTCAAATGGGAGGATATGTCCTTGTTTAGACCAACCTTAAAGCGAATAACATCATGTTGCACTTTTTTACCTCTATGATCAAGCTTCAAAATGAGTTGCTAAAATTCATCATAATAGGCCTTGAAACTCTTGCATCATTGCCTCAAGTTATAAAGTTTTGCAAGAAGTTCATTCCTATAGTGTTCCGGCAGATACCTCTCTCTCATAACTCTTTTCAAGTATTCCCAAGGGGGTGGTTGCCCACCAATCAAGACATTCCCAAGTCTCTTAGTGTAATCCCACCATGTATTTTCATAGCCTTCAAAGTTTGCAATGGCATAGAAACTTTTCTTCTCCTACGTTAAGTTATTCACTTGGAACAACTTTTCACAAGAGGATTCCCAAGCTAAGTACACCTCGGATTCACTTTCTCCCTTGAATACCGGAATGCCAACCTTTACACAATTGATTCCTATGTCTCGGATTCTTGGTTGATCACCATGCCCATGCCATGCATCTTGCCCCCGGAATCTACCATAAGGCCCTCTTTGATCATGTATTGCCCTCATTTCTTCTTCAAACCAATTGTCATCATTAGGAACATTATAACCTTCTTTCTCCCCTCTACCATAATCCTCAATTTGGATGGTTGGGTTTCGGATTTGAGGCCTTTGGGGAAGTGGGTTTGGTCTTTGGTTATGTGGTTCTTAAACTTTTGTAATTGGAGGTGGTGGATGGTAAGGTCTTTGGTACATGGGATTTAGCATTTGGTAAGTGGTATTTTGTGGAGGTATTTGGTTTGTATTTGGTGGTGGAGTTTGAGTTTCAAGTCCCTCTTGTTGGAGTTGGTTCATTTGTTGAGGTATTGGCCTTTGTAGGGTCCCGTTAGGAGAGGTTTGGGATTGGTTTTGTGGCTGGTTTTGTGGATATCTTGGAGGATTAAGAATTTGGTGGAGGGTTTCGGGTGTTATTTTCAAGGAAGAGTTATTGGCTTGGACTCTAGAGGTTCCATGGTAGGGATTAGGAGTAGAAGGTCGCGAGTTCCTCCTACTTTCAACACAATCAAGTCTTCCACTAAAAGTGGAAATTTAACCCTTCATAGACACCATTTCACTCCTCATAGAATCCACATTACTTCTCAAGGTATCATGATTATCTTTCATTTTTAGGCCCAAGGCATCAATCCTGGCCATCAAGGCTCCCATAGCATCATTTCCCAAAGGTTGGGAAGTAGTACCTTCGGATTCCATGGAAAATGTACCTAAAAAGTGCAAAAAACAGCAAGCAACAACCTACAAGACGAGCAAAAAAGTTAGTTAAAAAAAACCCACACTTCACTTACCCTCAACCTCACCTCGCACTTGGCTTCACAAGTGTTGGAGAATCAGCAATACTTAGCAAGTTACTTGAGAGGTGAAAAGCTTTGAATCGGAATTGATCTTTGATTGAAACGACCCAAATGAAGTGATTCACGCACTTGAACCACAAAATACTACGACTTAAAAATGAGAAAAGAACACAAAAAAAAATGAAGAAACGAAATAAACACACTCTAGAGTAATTACCAACCTAGTAGGTACTTACTAGTTTACTAATTAGTGATAGAATTTAGCTTAAAATAAACTAGAATCAAAGATTATAAACTAGGAAACCTAATTTTAGAGTCAAATTTTGGTTGAGTAGAAGTGATGATGTGGCACTACATGGTTGGTCGTCACTTTTCGAAATTTCAAACTTTCCAAAACCTAATTTCAGCCAAACACCACTTTGGGATGAGATCGTTTCGGATTTTGGGGGGAGTAACTAGGAAATTTAGGGTTCTTTCAAGTCTCAAATGAAAATGGAATGGAATGGTCCCCCCTAGTAATTGCACTTTTACTTTGTTTGTCCCCTTGTCCCCTCCTCCTTTTGGAATAATGGAATATTCTTTGAATATGCTTTAGGACCAACAACTTTTTCACTCTCTTTATCCCCATTTTTGATCAAATAAGAACTTTGAATACTCTTCTTCACTAAGTTATGAAGGTCATGAATGAACAAGATGAATATTCAAGTGTTGACCAAGTTTGACCACCAAGCAAATGAGCCCCAATCTGAATGTTCTTATAGATCTATGTTACTTATGCCAAGAGAATCCTAACCAACTAAAATTCATCCACCAAAAACATTAAAATCACCAAGACAAAGTCGGATCTAGCTCGAAAAGCTTCAAAACTCCATACCCATAGTGGATCTAAGCTCAAACTCAACCAATCTTCAATCTAAAAGTAGATCTAGACTCTTTAAGTGTCAGAGAACAAAAATTTAGCACTAGAAACTATAAAAACACAATAAAAACTTGAATATCTAACTTTGAAATTTCGGATCTACAACAAACACACAAGATAACACATAATTTTTTGGTATTTTCAAATTTTTGACTCTTTTTTTATGAGATTTTATATATAAGAACACTAACACCAAGATTTAGGGATGTTGGAAAACCCTAACCAAGGTCTTGATACCAAATGATATCCTAAAGGATATGAAACTCACGAAATGGACTCACAAGATGCAAATTCCAACAACTAAAAGAGAAAACAACACAAAATGGAGATGAAGAAGAGAAATACTTAAAATTTAAAGATAGATAGAAAGACCCTTACTCCTATTAAGTGATTAGAATTAGAAGATGTTTCAAAATATTCAACACCACAAGTAAGAGTTCAAACCTTCCTCTTAGGTGACCCAAAGGAAACACTCTTCCCCAAACCACCTATCTTGCCAAATTATCCAAAACAAGTGAAACCCTAACTTCAAATGTTCTTGGACCTTAGTTTCAGATTCTAAGACCTAAATCTAGAGTGTAAAACTACAATATAAGAGTAATATCAAATGTCATCCAAGTGTAATGAGAAAAGTGAAGAAATGGTCTATTTATACTAATACATGCCAAATGACAAAACTACCCTTAATGAGGGCTTAGATAGAGGCACCTATGGAGTGTTAATTTGAAGTGTCAAATGTCTTCCTTGACCTTCACTTGAGGCACCTATGGAATGCTTATGTTCCCCTCCTTCTTTCTCTTGATCAAGGCTTGAAAATACTCTAAAAAGTCTTTAATTGATTGCCAATTCTGAAGCCTCAACCCTTAGACCATACTTTGTGCTTTTGATGCTCCTTGTATTTGTATCACTTTGTTCTGGCTAGAAGGATGTATATGGGTTGTGTGGTTTGTATCTACAGTAGGGAGACTTTGGTAGATTTAATAGAGTTGGATATGTTAGACTTTGACGTGATGTTATGGATAGTTTGTTGCACTTTTGCTATGCCTCTTTAGACTGTCGAACCCGTAGGGTCATTTTAAAATTTCCTAATAAGCCAATTATTGAGTGGGATGGGAGTTATCTAGTGCCTAAGGAAAGGTTCATCTCTTATCGTAGAGACTGAAAGTTGATTTCAAAATAGTGTCTTTACCACATGGTTTGGGTTAAGGATTCTAGTTTGGAGGGTCCTTCTTTTCAATCTGTCTTTATGATCTATGAGTTTCCCAAGGTGTTTCCTAATTATATTCTGGGTTTTTCTCCAAATAGGGAGATAGATTTTAGGATTTTGATCTTCTACTGGATACTTATCCTATCTCTATCCCTTCTTATAAAATAGCTCCAGATGAGATAGGAAAACTTAAAAATCAGTTGAAAGATCTTCTTGACAAATATTTTATTCGTTCTAGTGTTTCACCGTAGGGTTCTCTTGTTATTTTTGTACATAAGAAGGATGGGTACCTTTGTATGTGTATAGATTACCCCCGATTTAATAATGTGATATGAAGAATAGGTATCCTTTTCCTCGAATTGATGACCTATTTGACCAGCCACATTATGGAAAATACTTTTCTAAGATTAATCTTTGGTCAGGGTATCATCAGTTAAAGATCAGGAAGGTGGATATACCTAAGACTATTTTTTGAACTGGGTATGGTCATTTATAGTATTTGGTAATGTCCTTCGATTTGACTAATGCCCTGGCAACATTCATAGATCTTATAAATTAGGTATTTAATTACTTTTTGTATTTGTTTGTTAGTATAATCATTGATGATATTCTGATATATTCTAAGAGTGAGGAGGATCATGTCAATCACCTTCGTATAGTGTTACAAATCCTTAGGGATCAATGGTTGTATGCTATGTTCTTGAAGTTTAAGTTTCGGTTTAATACTATTACTTTTTTAGGTCATGTAATTTCTAGTAAAGGGATCATGGTAGATCTACAGAAAGTTGTGGTGGTTAAGAAGCAACCTATATACTTGACTTCAATTGATATTGAGTTTCTTGACTTTTTCCAAATATTATAGGAGGTTTGTGGAGAGCTTTTCATCTATTGCTGCTCTGTTGACTATGTTGACCTAAAAAAGGTAAAGTTTTTATTGTCTGATGCCCATGAGGGAAGTTTTGAGGAGTTAAAAGATAAGTTGACTTCCTAACCGAGGGTACTAATGGCTTCGTGGTTTATTTTGATGTGTCCCATATGAGGTTGGGTTGTGTTTTGATGCAGCATAGTAATGTGGTGGCATATGCTTCTAGGCAGTTAAAGGTCCATTAAATGAATCATCCGACTCATGATTTTAAGTTGTTGGCTTTGGTGTTTGCTTTGAAGCTCTGGTGCCACTACTTGTATGGAGTTCATGTTGATATTTATCTTGATCATCAGAGCTTGCAGTATGTGTTTATCCAGATGGAGTTTAATCTCAGGCAAAAGATATGGCTTGAGTTTCTAAAATATTATGATATGAGTCTGCATAATCACGTAGATAAAGCTAATGTGGTTGTTGATGCTCTGAGCAGGTTGTCCATGGAGAGCTTATTTATGCTGATGAGAAGAAGCAAGGTTTGTTGAAGGATATTCACCATTTGGCAAATCCTAGTTTTCGCCTCTTGAACTCCAAGGATGCAAAGTGATTGTGCATGTGTAGGTGGAGTCATCTCTTGCTACTGAGGTAAAGGAGAAGAAGGTTTTTGACCCTCTCTTAGTGCATATCAAGGATAATGTTGATAAATAAAAAGAGATGACTTTGAGATTGGTGATGGTATCTTAAAGTACCAAGTTAGGTTGTGTGTTCCTGACATAGATAGGCTGAGAGAGAGGATCTTGGTTGAAGCTCATGAGTCGAGGTATGCTATTTATCCTGGTTTGATGAAGATGTACCATGACTTGAAAGAGACCTTCTGGTGGAATAACATGAAGAAAGACATGGCCAATTTTGTGGTCAAGTGCATGGTTTGTCACTAATTGAAGATGGATCACTTGAGGCCTAGTGGATTGTTTCAAGAAATTTTGTTGCCTTTGTGGAAGTGGGAGGTGATTAATATGAATTTTGTTACTAGTATTCCGCAGACATATAGTCAGTTTGACTGGATTTATGTCATCATGGACAGGATGACTAAGTACACTCATTTCTTACCTATTAGGACTAATTTATCTACTGAGGATTGTGCAGATTTTTTCATTCAGGGAATCGTCAAGTAGTATAATACGCCTGTTTCTATTATGTCTGATCATGGTACACACGTCTCATCTCACTTTTGGTATTCTTTTAGAAGGGTTTGGGAACTAAGGTTATCCTTAGCACTGCTTTCCACCCTCGAGCAGATGGACAAGCAGAGAGGACCATTCAAATATTTCAGGATATCCTTCGTTCTTATGTGATTTACCTTGGTTGTAGCTGGGTTGATCATTTACCTCTCATCGAGTTCACTTATAATAATAGTTATCACTCTATTATTGGGATGGCTCTATTTAAGGCTTTGTAGGGTAGGTAGGAGATGTCATTCTCTGATGGGATGGTTTGAGGTTTGTTAAAATACCTTGTTCAGTCCCAACGTAGTCCACCAAGACATGAAAAAGGTGAAGGTGATTTGTGATAGGCTTAAGACCACCTAAAGTAGACAAAAGTCTTTTGCTGACTTGAGGCAAAGGGAGTTGGAGTTTGAAGTTGGTGATTGGGTATTCTTAAAGGTGTCTCCCATGAAGGGAGTGATGTAGTTTGGGAAGAAGGGAAAGTTCATTCCCCGTTATGTGGATTTGTACTTGATTATAAGAGAGTGAGTAATGTGGCTTATGAGTTAGTTTTCTTCACCAAATTTTTCATGTTTTAGATGTTGAGGAAGTGCATGGGTGATCCTTCTTTGGTGGTTCTGTTGGAGAGTGTTGGTGTTTTGGACTCCTTGTCGTATGAGGAGGTCCTGGTTGAAATTTTGGATTGGAAAGTCCATCATCTGTGGATAAGGATGTGACTTTGGTGAATGTTATATAGAGGAACCAAAAGTTAGAAGAATCTACTTAGGAAGATGAAGAGGACATGAAGTCCAAATACCCATTCATGTTCCCTATTTTAGATAATCGTGCTTAAGGTATGTGTTAATCATAACATCTTTGTTTTTTTCATTGGTAAAGCTAAGTATGGTTGTATTCCGTGTTAAATCGTGCTAAAGGGTACTTGATCTCATCATTCAAGGACAAATGATCCTAAGGGGAGGGAGAATGAAACACCCCAAATTTTGGTCCTTGAAATTTTCTTTACTTATAGGCTTACTTCCCAGATTACGACTCACTCTACGAGTCATAGGGTGTCATTACAAGTCATAGGACCCTAAGTCATAAGGAGCCCAATGTGTTTTCCAAGTATTCTATTCCAACTATGACTTGTACCTTACAAGTCGTTAAAACGCGTTACAAGTCGTATAGCCCAAATTATAGGGCAACCAGTGTTTTATGCCAAAGCTTGTACTAATACTATGACTTGGACCTTACGAATCGTAAAGTTCCTTGATGAGTCATATGGTACGACCCATAACCAAACCAGTTTAGGTGCCCATGGGGTGCTTTCTAGCTTACGACTACATGTCACGAGTCGTAGGATGACCTTACGAGTCGTAAGTTCACCTGTAGTGACTGGGTGATAAATTTCAATATTTTAAGTAAGGGCATTCTAGACATTTTCCTCTTTCCCTAAACATAAACAAAGACTTAAAACCCCTTTAAGGTATTATTATCACTCCAAAAAAAATAGAAATAACTTCTTAAACACTGTTAAATTCTCTCAAGCAAGAACCTTAGGGTTTCCAAGAGTTTGGTCAATTGGAGCTTCCAAGGGAAAATTTACTTTGTAACTCTTGATATTTCAGGCACGTGACTCTACCCTTAAATTTTTTTTACTTAAAGCATGAAAATATATGATTGTTTACGTGGATTTGAACATGGGTTTTGATATGGGTTAAGAATTTTGGAATAAATGTTTCTTAATCTATTTCATCCCAGGATTTATTATATATTGTTCATGCTTTATATAAGATTTTAAACTTGTGGGTGCATGAGCATGGTGAATAAACTAGGGTATTGTGATTTACCTAAATTTTGTGAATATTGACAATTGAATTGGTAATAACCCCCTACGCAATTTCGTGAAAGTAGTTTTGAGTATGAGAATAATTGCATTGGACTACTTTCGGAACAATTGCATGATATAAAGAGGTCATTGGAACATGATGGTTTGATTTAATGAACAAATGGAGTCGATGTTCCCCTACCTTATATTAATGAACAAAGGGAGTTGTTTTCCCCAAGTTAATGAAATTGTAATGGCATAATGATGTTACCTTGAAAGTATAGTTGGTATGACGATACCAACAGTGCATACCTTCAGGCATGTTGTGTTTCAATGAATGGGAATATGGAAATAGTGTTTAATTGAGCTTAAAAGAGGGATGTGTAGTCGGGCCCTAAAAGTAGAAGTTCTAAGGGACCAATACTGGAAACCATGATTGCTGACGCGGGTTTCCAAATGACTGGGTGGTTTGAGTCCCTCTTATTATATGATATGGTGGTTCAAGTCCCCCACGTTAAATAACTAGGTGCGTAAGTCACCTTTGATATATGTTGCATAAGTACATATGATTATCCTCTGATTTGTACGGATACATGAACTAGGGCCCTTTCAGTTAGGGGAGAGATAGAACCATATAGCCCATGGGTGACTTATCAAAATGATTAAGCTATACAACTCAGATTAAGATTTAAAAAAAATGCATGCCAAACCTCTTTCCTTATTCCAGCATCTTTATAAGTATATATATATATATGTATAAATGTACGTGAACATGTACATTGAGTTGAACTGGATTTTGAATTGTCATTATGTTATCCTTATCCATGAGTTACACGCTTATTCTCAACCCACTAACTATCTCTAAAAACTGTATCCCCATTTGATTCAGGGTCCAAAGGCAATTCAACCTTTTCTGTGTAGTGTTAGGTGGATCGGCTCGATTCATCGGTAGTTTGTGGTGAAGTGGTAAGCTTCCATTCTCTAGAAAACTTGATCATTCCATTGTTTTCCCTTACCTAAATTGGAAGTGAATACTTCACATTTACATTGTCATTGTTATTATCAGGGTCAGGGGCATGTCCTAACTTTGATTATTTTTGAACTAGTGGAGGCCTTGTGGATATTACTATGGATTGCATCTTTGGTTGTTGATACTCTTAGAAGTCTTTGAGATTATTATTTCCTGTCTTGTTATATTTTTTAAATTCATCCGCTGAGTATTTTATCATGTTCTGGTTGACTAGACAACAGTGGTAGTCTCCGGCCCACGATGGATTTGATACACCCGTCATAGCCAGGCCTTGGTTTGGGTCGTGACACATAATGACCATATAGATTCTGAAAAGTTATCTTTGGAACATCCAAAGCTCTAATATTCATCTGATGGTACTCAGAACTCAAAGCAATCTTGGAACACACCGAAGCATCCTAAAGTTGACCAATGGATCATCAATATGAGGAAGAGGAAACTTGTTCTTAACTGTCACTGTGTACAAATGTCTATGATCAATACACATATACATAGAACCATTCTTCTTCTTCATAAACAAGAAACACACATATAAAGGAGATACACTAGGTCTAATAAACCCCTTACTAAACAAATCTTGCAACTACTCCTTCAAATTCTTCAACTCTGCAGGGGCTATCCTATAGGGAGGAATAGAAATGCGCTTAGTTCCCTTCTCCATATCAGTAGCAAAATTGATATCATGGTATGGAGGCATATTAGTCAAATCCATAGGAAACATATCCATGAACTCATGAACAACTCGAATAAAATCTATAGGAGGTTATGAGGCTGTAGTAATATCAGTGATATGAACTGAATAAGATTGAAAATTGATATCTGTCATGCAACGAGCATGCAGAAAATATATAATACATTTCAAACTCGAATTAAGCTTACCCTTCAAACCTAACCTCAATATAGCCGATGTAGCTATGGTCATGATCTTGATGTAACAGTTTAAAACATCATGATATGAAGCTAAACAGTCTATACCCCAGATAACATCAAAATCAAACATATCTAAGACAATTATGTCTATCCAAGTCTCACGTCCGACAAAAGTAACCACACAAGATTAATACACTTGATCCACCAGTAAAGAATCTTCTATAGGGATAGAAACCTGAAGAGGCATAATAAGAGGCTCACACCCAATACCAAAATAAGAAGAAAAATATGTAGACACATAGGAGAAAGTTGAACCATGGTTACATAATACAAAAATAGATCTGAAGAAAGCTGAGATAGTACTTGTAATAACAATATCAAGGCCTATACCTTGAGCCTATTAGGTATAGCATAACACTTATCATATTATCCTCCGAAATAAGTAACTTCTACACCATCACCACGAGCACCTCTACCTCTACCTCAAGCCATCTAGATGTACCCGTACCACTACATAAACCACCACTCACCGTTGATATAGAAGTAGGTCATAAAAAATACCAAGGTAAATCCATGGCCATATGGTTACACTTACCATATAGAAAACACCTTCTACAACCTGACTCAATTTAAGCCGATGCGGACGAACTAGAATAACCATGCTAGCTAAATGTCTAACTACCCAAAGTCGTTGAACCTAAATACCCACCACCTGAGCCTTTTAAAGTGACCTAATTTACCCTATTATGATATCTAAGAGAACCTCAACCAAAAAAGATTCTACCTTGGGTGGCATTCCTACTAAAATCACCATGACAATGCACCTTGTTGGTGCCTCCATAAGTAGCATAGGTAATTAACTCAATCATCTTATCATGCTCAATTATAGTCTAATAGAAAGCCTCTGAGACTACTATCTGAGCTATAACCAACTGATAAGTTCCAACCAGCCCCTTCATGAAATTCTACATCTACTAGGACTAAATTAAGATGCTCACAACTAAATAACTAGATAAAGTGTGATAATGAGACTCATACTCTTAAGAATAGTCACGTTTCCCTTCTCTAGATAATCAAACTCGTTATGCATATAGTTGATACAATATCAAACCAACAACACCAAGAACTACAAGTAGGTTCGGATTTCAGTCCAACAACACAAGAACAACAAGTTTAATTTTCAGTTTTTCAGCTCAACAACACAAGAACAACAAGATGAACAACAATGCTAGTGAATCGAAAAGAGCCCCACACGGCTTCACTAGACTTGAAGATAACAAAATCAACAACAACAACAAGATAAGGAAAGATAGATAACTTGACATATAACATTCAAGAAACTAAGAACCCTAACATCAAGAGAGGACCCTAAGTCTAATGAATATAAACACCAAGTTCTTACGAGGACCAAGAGGCACTCAACGACCTCAAAACCCTTGTTTCTAGCCAAAGAGACAACACAAGTATCCCTCTACTTGTGAGATAGTAGTGGCGGCTTCCAAGAGTGGAAGAGAGAGAGAGAAGTTTAGTGTTTTAGGTTTACAAAAATCAGATTTCAAAAACTAAGGAATAGCTCTCTAATATGTTCTATTTATACTACAACAAAAAGGATAAAATGACCCATCCGCCCTTGCTTCTTGTGCCCACCTTGAATAGTAGTTTATTACACATTAAGACCTCTCTTCACACATAAAAACGTTTAGGTCCTTGGTTGGTTCAATCACCAACTCACACACGGCCATTTGCATGAACAAAGCTTGGAGTTTTTGTAATTCCCGAGCTTGGCTTCGTGTGAAAGGCCGTGTACCTGTGGAGGCTGCCCCAACCGTATCATCCTCTCCATCTTGAGAGGAATTTGACCTCAAATTCAGCATTTGGTCATCTTCAACCGCATTCACGAGGGAGAGATCACCAACGTTGAAAGTGTTGTGCACTTGATATTCCGGTGGAAGGTCAATCTTGTAGGCGTTGTCATTGATTCTCTCAAGTACTTGGAAAGGGCCATCACCCCTTGGCAGCAACTTGGACTTCCTTTGAGCTGGAAACCGATCCTTTCGAAGATGCACCCACACCCAATCTCCGGGTTCAAGCACAAGCCTTCTTCTCCCTTTGTTTACCCTTTTTGCAACCTCTTGGTTCTTCTTTTCAAGCTTGATCCGCACCGTCTCATGCATTTTCTTCATTGCCTCGGCTCTTTTATTTCCATCTAAGCTGGTCATGATATCACTAGACAAAGGAGTGAGATCTAAAGGGGTAAGGGGATTCAGGCCATAAACACATTCAAAGGGAGTCATTCCCGTGCTCGAATGTATTACCCGATTGTATGCAAATTCCACCAAGGGTAGGTGATCTTCCCATGAAGTCAGCTTACCTTTAACCATAGAACGTAGCATAGACCCTAAGGTTCTATTTACTACCTCCGTTTGGCCATCGGTCTGTGGGTGGCAAGACGTGGAGAAAAGTAACTTCGTCCCAAGCCTACCCCACATGGACTTCCAAAAGAGACTTAGGAACTTGGAGTCCCTATCGCTCACAATAGTCCTCGGTACCCCGTGAAGCTTTACAACATGTTCAACAAATAATGAAGCTACACTGATATAAGAATAATAATGACCGCCTTAGCTTTTGACGACCTCATTCGAAGTCACAATGTGAAGAATCAAGCTTTGGTCACATGGAGGGCATGGGATCATACTTGGAGGGGATGTTTTTAGCCTACCATTGACCAAACCCAAGTGTGGAAGATTGATTGGAGCCTTGAAGACTTAAGGACTCTCGAATTTGGACCACCTTTGTTGGTTCACGGTTTTGGTGCCTTTACTAAGGGCATTTCGGTCACTTAGCCTAAGGGGCATTTTGGACAATTCATATTGTCTTCCAACACACCAAGGCCGCCCCTCTCATTAAGGGTAATATGGTCTTTTTGTCTTCTTTTGTAATACACTATAAATAGGCCCCTTAGTCTTATTTTCACTTAGTTTTTAGTGGATGAAAAAATGAGATTTTGAGACTCTTGAAATCCTCTCTCTTGAGAGAAGACCAACTTAGTGTAATTCTAGTATAGGGCTTGGAAAAGCTAACATTGTTCTTTGCTTGGAAACGGTAGATCTTGAGGCGAGTTCGTTCCCTTGGTGGTCACCGTAAGAGTGTGGTTTTGATTGTTACATTCATTAGGGGTTTTTGAGTTTAATATACTCTTTAGTTCTTAATCTTGTAATAATCTTGGTCTCACTATCTATCTTTATTTTTCTTGCAATCGTGTATGTGTTGTTGTAGTGGACTGTTTTGGGCCTTCGTTGGATCCGAAACTTGTATTGTTGTTGTACATCTTGTTCATCACGTTTTGTAGCTGTTTTGGTGTTGAAATACACCCTTGTATCTTGTATTCTTGTTGTTGGTAGCGAATCCGAGTGAGGTCTCCATCTTGGTCCTCGAATCCTTAAGATTAGTGGACTGATTTGGTGTTTGTTTCGTGCTTCCCTTGTCGATCCCGTATCATTTGGTATCAAAGCATGGCTTGATCTTGTTCCTACAAGATCAATCTTGGGCTTGCTTGTTAGAAAATTAAAAAAAAAAGTGTTAAAAACTGAAATTTCTAGAAAAATAGCAATCTGTCCGTGTTTGTGTTCTTGGCCAAAATTGTGTTCTTGTTGTGTCTTGGTCGAGATTTGTTTGTTGTGTGACTAAATTTAGTAGTGTTCTTGTTTGTTTTGTTGTTTCTAGTGTTAGTTTTCTTGTCCACTAACACTTTGAGTCTAGATCTAAACTTGAGCTTGAATTGTTAATATTGTTGTTGTGACAAAGTGTGGCCGATTGGATGTTGTTGTAGAGCCTTGACCGAGTTGAAGGCCTTGTGTTGTGGTGTTGTTGTAGATCTTGAAAAGAGTATTGTTGTTGTTCTTGAAGTTCTTCACAACCTTCATCTCTTGTTAAAAAAAAAAAAAGAAAAAAAAATGCAACACCAAAGAGACTTGGCCGTTGTTGGTTTTGTAATCTTGGCCGTGTGAAAACATTATTATCTTGGAGTTGGCCTTGTGGCTTTCATCTTGTTGTTGTTATAAGCTTGGCCACGTGATATTGTTGATTAATTGGTGGATCGAGAACCATTTTGTTGAAGGTGTAGTTGTCTTGGCCAAGTGTTGGAGATATTGTTATTGTGGAATTTGGGAGTGGCCGTGTGAAAATTGTTGGTGTTCTTGGAGATTATTGTTGTAGTTCTTGGTGTTGTTGTTGTTGTTCTTGATGTTCATCACCACCTTCATATATTGTTGAAGATAAAAGTGAATGTTAAATCTAAAAAGTTGAAGGAAAAGGGTGTATTATGTGTTAGTCTTGAAAGACACTACAACCAACAAAGACCTATCAATCAAGTCTCAACCACTTTCCAACACTTTTCCATGATTTACGGATCCATGTTTTAAGGAGAAGTACAATAAAGTCAAGTCTTGAAAACTTGAAATTGAAAAGGGCTCCAAGACTTGTTTGAATTTCCCTCCTTAAACAAATTCCACCAAAGTCCAAATTGAAAAATTGACCAAGACTTGAAGTTGGACAACAAAAGTTGTGTGGGACCGAAACCAATACGTGACTGCCATGTCATCACTGCTACTGTTCACGCAATATTTCCGAGCTCAAAATTTTAGATTCTTTGTTTCATCTCATTGTTTCATTAGTTTCATGTCTTGATTCTAGAATTAATTAACAACTAGTAATCACCTACTTAGTTGTAGATTAATTATTGAATCCGTTTCTTCGTGTCTTCGTTGTTTGTGTGCTTTTCTCATTTTTAACTCGTAGTAACTTCTTTGTTTCAAGTTCGTAAGTAGATTTTGTGTTGTGTCTTGAGTCGATCAAACAAGAATATATTCCGGCCGCCAAGTAGAATTGACATCCTATTGACTACCGGAGTATAAGCAACTTTCAATATTCGCCGCTCCAATTGTAAGAATCACAAAGGTGAGTGTATACGAGTGTCGGTAAGGAGCTTTACTACTAATCTTGTTTGTTCATTTTGTAGGTTTAAAAGGTGATATAAGGGGAACATGACTTCGATAGCCGGGGATTATTGTGACGACAATATGGGAGACTATGATTGTAGTGAGGGTTTTTATGGCTACGAAGTTGAGGGAGATTGCGGAGGCTATGAAAATAGTCATGATCAAAACATAGGCAGATTTGAAAGTTACTGTTTTGAGGGAGAAAATGAGGTGAATGAAGTGCCTAGTGCTTATGGTGACTTTGGAGATGATGTAGGACCTCGTGATGGATCTTATGATGAAGTTGGGACATGTGAGGAGTCTCGCACTCCCCACTCCGAACCTAGATTTGGTGTTAGGTATAACCCTTTCGTTCGCAAACCTTATGAGAGCTATGATGAGAGTACACGTGAGGAGTGTGAAGATTCATATTCTCCACCTTGTAGTACTTCTTATCAAGGTCGATATAGTGTGAATGGTTATACTAGCAATAGTGTAGGTTTTCCAATGAGAAGAAGAGAGTATGCATCTCCAAAACCGAGGGGTACTCATGTGCTTTACAATGTTGATCCGAGAAGGAGTGTACACTCCGGAAAGGTGACCATTTGTGGGATACCGGGCTGCCTCGTTGTGTTAAATGATAGGTACTATAGAAACTACATTGTTCCATCCATGGTTGATTACTTGGGGTTATTTTGCGAGCCTTTACTTGTTCCATACTTCTTGGACGGGTTTAAGGTCACCGAGAGGGTAAAGGTTGTCTTCTCCCAATTTAATTACCATGAGGAGGTGTGGTGTGATGTTTTTCCCATAACCTATGGTTATGTGAGCTTGGGCGCCGATTGGTTTGCACAACATAAAGTTCCAAATATGCAAAATTGGCCTAATATTATAAGAGACCGATGGGGAAATTGCCTTGAGACGTACATTCTGCCCGGGCCGCAAAAAGAAGTTCCTACCTACTCCAATTCAACTTATTATGAGAGACAAAAGATTGAGAGGAGTAAGGGAGTGAAAGGTGGTAATCCGAGAGTGGAAAAAGGAGAGGTTGTGTTGAGCGAAGTGAGGGGATTACCACCAAACTATACTAACATTGGTTGTCCTTCTATTTCTAAGGACATTTGTGTAGGTACCAACATGGCAAGCGAAGAAGAACAATGCCAAAGGGAAGTTGCTGCCCAAACCTTTGGAGGACCTTCACACCATGACAAAGAAGAATCTACTCAAGGACTTCAAGGTAAAATGGCAAACTCTTACACTTTTGTACATGTGAATGATAATTGTGCGGCTAGTAGCCCATTGAGTGTGAGTTGTAGCTTGCCTATATGTGAGTGTATTGTTTCTTTGCCACTTGATGATGATGTACATGTTGTGAGTGTGGATACACTAGTTGATCCTATTGATGACCGAATAGACTCTTCTTGTAAGATCGATTTATGTCCACCTAGTGTTGAAACCATTATGTTGAATGAAAGTACGTTATCTTCTGAAATTTGTGTTGATCAACTTATGTGTGAAAATTACCCACCACTTGAGTATGTGTGTGATGTGCTTAATAGGACTCAAGTGAGTGAAATATTTGAAAATATTGGTCAACAAAGTGAGAATGAACCCGAGAGCTCTTCTTGGGGTAATATTGTGTTTGAAACATCCTTGAAACTTGATATTGATCATTTAGAGAGTGAGGAACTTTCTTGTTCCAAATCTGTCCGTGAGGTAGATCACACTCTTTTTAGGAATAATGTCTTGTTTGAAGATGATTTAAACACTCCTAATGAACCTAGTGGTGAAAATGACGGGATAGCTTGCCTTGGAAGCTATAGCCTATATGCTAACCCACTATGGTGTGACAACATTCCTCCTAAAGAGGGAAATCTCTTCTTGGAAGATGAGAGTACTCTTAAGGGTAAGGAATGTGTAGTTGCGGAAGCTACTTCTTCTTCTACTTTGTGTGATTTCATTGTTGAGAGTACTCATGGTGATTATTGGGAAACTAGTAGTGAGTACACACATGAGAGCACCTTAGTAGAAGTCGATTTGAGTGACACCTTTCTCTACTCTCTATTTGAGTTGGATGATATGTATGTTATTGTAGAGAGTATGTCATTTAGTTTAGGTGTAGATCTCGGGAAAGGGAAGTGTTGTCGAGACCCATGTCTATGGCCACTTTTCCCATTTGACCCCGGTGCCAAATTTAGGAATGGTGATGTTGGTGCACCAAACTTGCTGCTTGGTCTACATGAAAAGCAAAGTGGCACTCTTGATGTATCCTATAACCAAATCCTTTGTACATCTTTTATTAAGTTTTTAATATTCCTTTCAAAGGATTCTTGGTTATATTGCAAATATGTGCAACCTTGGCATGTTGAGATGATTTGTTATGCTAACCCTAACCCTCATGCCATGAGGAGTTTGCATTTGTGTGTCCTCTTTTCAGTTTTGCAAGGTTTGGATTCGAGGTCGAATCCTTTTCAAGAAGAGGAGGATGATATAAGAATAATGACCGCCTTAGCTTTTGACGACCTCATTCGAAGTCACAATGTGAAGAATCAAGCTTTGGTCACATGGAGGGCATGGGATCATACTTGGAGGGGATGTTTTTAGCCTACCATTGACCAAACCCAAGTGTGGAAGATTGATTGGAGCCTTGAAGACTTAAGGACTCTCGAATTTGGACCACCTTTGTTGGTTCACGGTTTTGGTGCCTTTACTAAGGGCATTTCGGTCACTTAGCCTAAGGGGCATTTTGGACAATTCATATTGTCTTCCAACACACCAAGGCCGCCCCTCTCATTAAGGGTAATATGGTCTTTTTGTCTTCTTTTGTAATACACTATAAATAGGCCCCTTAGTCTTATTTTCACTTAGTTTTTAGTGGATGAAAAAATGAGATTTTGAGACTCTTGAAATCCTCTCTCTTGAGAGAAGACCAACTTAGTGTAATTCTAGTATAGGGCTTGGAAAAGCTAACATTGTTCTTTGCTTGGAAACGGTAGATCTTGAGGCGAGTTCGTTCCCTTGGTGGTCACCGTAAGAGTGTGGTTTTGATTGTTACATTCATTAGGGGTTTTTGAGTTTAATATACTCTTTAGTTCTTAATCTTGTAATAATCTTGGTCTCACTATCTATCTTTATTTTTCTTGCAATCGTGTATGTGTTGTTGTAGTGGACTGTTTTGGGCCTTCGTTGGATCCGAAACTTGTATTGTTGTTGTACATCTTGTTCATCACGTTTTGTAGCTGTTTTGGTGTTGAAATACACCCTTGTATCTTGTATTCTTGTTGTTGGTAGCGAATCCGAGTGAGGTCTCCATCTTGGTCCTCGAATCCTTAAGATTAGTGGACTGATTTGGTGTTTGTTTCGTGCTTCCCTTGTCGATCCCGTATCATACACTACGAGCATCCTCGGTTTTAGCACATGGAATAAAATGAGCCATTTTAGAGAATCTATCAACAATAACAAAAATGCTATCTCGGCCCTTTCTAGTCCTTGGCAGCCCCAAAACAAAATCCATCGAAATGTCTAACCAAGGTCTAAGGGGAGTAGGGAGTGGGGTGTATAACCCTTGAGGTAGGAGACGAGCTTTCACACTCCGGCAGGCCACGCATTGACTACAAATTTTAGTGACGTCTTTGCGCATTTTGGGCCAATAGAAGTTCTCCTCTAAGATTCCGAGGGTCTTGTCTACCCCAAAGTGCCCCATGAGGCCTCCGTCATGGGCCTCCCTCACAAATAATTCCCTCCAAGAACTAGAAGGAACACACAACCTCCTCCCTTTGAACAAATACCCATCAAACCGAGAGTAGGAGGAATGGTCATTTTCCTTAAGCCAACGGTCCCTTCCCCACTCTTCGCATTCCCTAAAAATAGGAGCAAAGGTAGGATCCTCGGGATACAACAACCGCAATCTCTCAAAACCCATCAATTTCGAAGACAAGGTAGCAACAAGCACATGCTTCCTAGAAAAGGCATCGGCAACAATATTTTCCTTTCCCCTTTTGTAATGAATTACATAAGGGAAAGTCTCGATGAACTCAATCCACTTAGCATGACGCCTATTCAACTTGTCTTGGCTCTTAAGGTGTTTCAACGACTCATGATCAGTTCGTATCACAAAATCCTTAGGCCACAAATAATGTTGCCAATTTCCCAAGGCTCTAACAAGGGCGTACAACTCCAAATCATAAGTTGAGTAATTAAGAGTTGCCCCTTTGAGCTTTTCACTGAAATAAGCAACGGGCTTACCTTCTTGCATCAAAACAGCCCCAATGCCAACCTTACTAGCATCACACTCTACTTCAAACATCTTATCAAAATCGGGCAATTGCAATAAAGGCGCCGAGATGAGCGTAGCTTTCAAGGCCTCAAAAGCCCTAGCCTGCTCATCACCCCATTTAAAGGGTCCGTCCTTTCTAATTACCTCGGTCAAGGGGGCTGCTATGGAACTAAATCCTTTGACAAACCTCCTATAAAAGCTTGCCAACCCGTGGAAACTTCGGATTTCTCCAATAGTTTTAGGGGTCGGCCAACTTCGAATAGAGTCTATCTTGGAATCGTCCACTTCCACACCCCTTGAGCTCACGACAAAGCCCAAGAATATAATCTTATCAACACCAAAAGAACAATTCTCCATGTTGGCATACAGCTTTTCCTTTCGGAGCACATCAAACACACATCTCAAATGCATTACATGATCATCAATAGATTTACTATATACCAACACATCATCAAAGTAAACCACCACAAAATTTCCAATATAAGGCTTCATTACATGATTCATTATCCTCATAAAGGTGCTAGGAGCATTGGTAAGGCCGAAGGGCATGACCAGCCACTCATAGAGACCGAATTTGGTCTTGAATGCGGTCTTCCACTCATCACCGGGTTGCATGCGAATTTGGTGATAGCCACTCCTAAGATCCACTTTAGAAAACAAACAAGATCCGTGGAGCTCATCTAACATATCATCTAGCCTAGGGATTGGATGACGATACCTTATAGTGATTTTGTTGATGGCTCTACAATCGACGCACATGCGCCAAGTTCCGTCCTTCTTTGGTACCAAAAGCACCGGAACAGCACACGGACTCATGCTTTCCTTGATGTACCCCTTGTTGAGAAGCTCCTCAACTTGTCTTTCAAGCTCCTTAGTGTCCATGGGATTGCTCCTATAGGCCGGTTTGTTTGGAAGTTGTGAACCCGGCACCAAATCAATTTGGTGCTCAATTCCCCGAAGTGGGGGCAAACCTTGCGGAAGTTCTTGTGGAAATACATCTTCATACTCCTGCAACACACAAGAAATCAAAGGGGAAATGGAAGAATTAGTGGGGTTAGTATTAAAACAATGGTCCACAAGTAACATCGGCTTGTTCTCATCATGGTCCACGAAGAGTTCTTTCCTCCTAGCCAACATCACTACGTTTTCCATCTCCCTTGTCGTTGGGACAGCCTCGGATGTCCCTACTTCCTCACCTACGGCACTCCCCCCCTTTTCTCCCTTTCCGGATTCCCCCCCCCCTTTCCCTTCAACTCCCTCATCTTTTGATGCCACTCATTTACTTGGGAGGGTGAGAGAGGATGAAGTGTGACCTTTCGGCCATCCTTTTCAAGCGTATACCGGTTGGACCTCCCATCGTGTTTAGTAGACCTATCATATTGCCATGGTCTACCTAACAAAAAATGACATGCTTGCATTGGGATCACGTCACAAAGTACCTCATCGTGGTAGTTTCCCACCTTAAACCGAATCACACATTGTCTCGTGACCCTTAATTCACCACAATCATTCAACCATTGTAGCTTGTAAGGACTAGTGTGTGGTGTAGTTGGTAGCTTCAAGAAATTTACCATAGCATGGCTTGCAACATTTGTACAACTACTACTATCAATCACCAAGGTGCACACATTCTCCTTTACAAGACACTTAGTATGGAATAGATTTTCCCTTTGACTCGGGTCATCTATCGCCTTACTAATCATGACACGTCTAACCACAAAGTTTGGAACCACACACTCCCCCTCTTGTGGATAGACATCTTCACTACCATCTACTTCATCATCATTCGGCCCATTTTCAGCTCCCTCTCCATCTTGAGGCTCGGCCTCATCCTCCCCCCTTTCGGAAACCACCTCCTCACCAAGGTAGTACACCTTTCCTTCTCGTAGGATCACATTGCGCCGGTTCGGACATTCGTTGGCCTTATGCCCCCAACCTTGGCGCTTGAAGCATTGGAACCCCTTTGGGTTGGGATATTTGTGAGCCTCCGGTTTCGGAGGAAATTTAGGGACGGTTTTGGACTCGGGAAGCTTCGTAGGGGCGGGTTGGTCCTTGTTTTTGGTCCAACCCGAGGGGGTTTGTACCCTTGCCTTGAAGGATGATCTATCCTTAAGTTCCCTTTCAATCTCAAGGGCCGCTTGGAATATACCGTCAATGGTTTCAAACCGGTGAAGGGTCAAATGAGTGGAGATCTCTTTGTTCAACCCACACTTGAACCGGATGATGTCGTGACTGATTTGCTCCCCACGATGATCAAGTTTCAACATGAGTTGTTGGAACTCGTCAAAATAGGCCATCACACTCTTGCCTCCTTGCCGCAAGCCATATAATCTAGCAAGCAACTCATGACGATATCTCTCGGGAAGGTATCGTTGCCTCATCAAGTACCTCAACTGATACCAAGGTGGTGGCTGCCCATCGACTAATTCATTACCAAACCGTTTAACATACTCCCACCAAGTGTTAGCAAAGCCCTCAAGGTGAGCTATAGCGTAGCAACTCTTCTTTTCGTCCGAGATGTCATTAACTTGGAAAACTTTGTCACAAGCCGATTCCCAAGTTAAGTAGGCCTCGGGATCACTTTCACCCTTAAAGATAGGTAGGCTCAACTTGATGGTGTTGATGCCTACGTCTCTCTCTTGGTGTCGGTTTCCCCTATCTCCATACCCCCGGTATCTCCTAGGTTCTCCTCGACCCCCTCTTAACTCCTCCTCCCTCATATAAGCATCATCAAAGGCTCCATCTCCTTCATACTCCTCTCTACCGTATCCTTAAAAGTGGGCTGGTCGGCCTTGGCCGTTTTGATTCGGAGGATTTGGAATTTGTGGTCTTTGGTTTAATGGAGCTTGGAATGGAGGGTTCGGATTTAGTGGAGGTACTTGGCGTCCAAATCCCTCTTGTGGAATTGGAGGGGCTTGGAAATGTAGTGGTCTAGTGGAGTCTCGGTTTGGAGGAAAATAGGTAGTTTGGCTTGCGGTATTTAGTGGAGCTTGGGGTGCATTTAGCATTTGGTGGACTGTTTCGGGGGTGATGGTTGCGGAGGAGGTCCTATCATGACCATTGGTAGATACATGTAGAGGAGTAGAAGGACGAGAGTTCCTTTGACTCTCCACTTGTTCTAATCTCCCACTAATAGTCGACACTTCCCCCTTTATTGCTGCCAAGTCCCCTCTCACGGCCCCAAATTCCGAATTCAACCTTTCAAGTGTCCGGGTAACGGCCTCAAGAGTGACCCTCATAGAATCAAGAGCATTAGTATCCACATTATGAGACGTAGTTCCTTCCATTGTCAAGGTATTATCCGCTTTAGTTCACCACAAGTTCGTGTTCCACAAGTGTTGTATAATTGGCTAGTAACCGTGAGATTTGTAAGGTATGAGTAAACTCTTATCCGGAATGGATTCTTGTTTGAAGACTCAAAGAATTCTTGCCGGACTAGAGTCAAAAATCAGCAACTCATTCAAACGAATAAAAGCACTCAAATAAACGTTGACACGAACAAACGGTTCAAGGAACTAGTTGACAACCTAGTAGGAATGTACTAGTTTGTTAATTAGTTCTAGGACCAAGTAAGGGAAACCAAGGATCAACAATTAGCAACCAAAGAATATCCTAAGTTGAGCTTATTGTGACGTGGCAGCATGCAATGGTTCCACACGTTTTTTTTCTTCTCTCTCTTTTTTTGTTAATATTCACACACTTGTTATAGTTTGCAAAGTGTTTTTGGTGGGAAAAATAAAATCTTGTAGTGTTTCACCCTTTTCAAACTCAAAAAGGGATGTTTGGTAGACTAATCCCACAAAACAAGGCTCCTTGAATTAGGGAAAAGTGATTGACAAGACTAAAAGGTGAGGGGTGCAACTCTTTCACAACAACTTTATAACTTGTCTTACAACTTGAGCACACAACAAGATGAACAAGATGAACAATTTCAAAAGATGAACACCTCAACAATCTTCTTCAACTTCTTTAGCACATAAACACAACATCCACCGATTTTATTTCTTTTTTTTTGGTCACCAACAACATACAACTTTCGGCCACTTCAAGTCACTACACAAGGTTCAAGTTTTTCAAGCTCAACTTTTGGATCTAGACACCTTAGTGTTTGTGAGAAAGAAACCAACACTAGAAACTCACTAAACAAGCAAAATAACACTTAGATCTAGACATGCATCATCATTCTCGGCTTCAACTTTTAAGGGACAGATTTCAGAATTTCCTTTTGGTGTTGTTTGTTCAAGCCGTGAACTAGCCCAAGATGGGTTATGTTGGAACACAACCGGTCTAGCTCTGATACCAAATGATACAATATCAAACCAACAACACCAAGAACTACAAGTAGGTTCGGATTTCAGTCCAACAACACAAGAACAACAAGTTTAATTTTCAGTTTTTCAGCTCAACAACACAAGAACAACAAGATGAACAACAATGCTAGTGAATCGAAAAGAGCCCCACACGGCTTCACTAGACTTGAAGATAACAAAATCAACAACAACAACAAGATAAGGAAAGATAGATAACTTGACATATAACATTCAAGAAACTAAGAACCCTAACATCAAGAGAGGACCCTAAGTCTAATGAATATAAACACCAAGTTCTTACGAGGACCAAGAGGCACTCAACGACCTCAAAACCCTTGTTTCTAGCCAAAGAGACAACACAAGTATCCCTCTACTTGTGAGATAGTAGTGGCGGCTTCCAAGAGTGGAAGAGAGAGAGAGAAGTTTAGTGTTTTAGGTTTACAAAAATCAGATTTCAAAAACTAAGGAATAGCTCTCTAATATGTTCTATTTATACTACAACAAAAAGGATAAAATGACCCATCCGCCCTTGCTTCTTGTGCCCACCTTGAAGAGTAGTTTATTACACATTAAGACCTCTCTTCACACATAAAAACGTTTAGGTCCTTGGTTGGTTCAATCACCAACTCACACACGGCCATTTGCATGAACAAAGCTTGGAGTTTTTGTAATTCCCGAGCTTGGCTTCGTGTGAAAGGCCGTGTACCTGTGGAGGCTGCCCCAACCGTATCAATAGTCCCTCAAACTAAATAATTGTAATGACCCTCCAAGTTATTTCTTTGATTTATTTTTATTTTTTATATTTTGATCCTTCCCACGACATTAACAAGTCATAATTTATGACTTGTGAAAATCATTGGTTCGGTTATCAAATAATTTATTTGGATTTTAGGCTCATCTCCATATTTTAAAGCGTTTGTTGTTAAAGAATTGGTTTCAGACCAAAAATCCTAGTAAACAACATTGGATTAAAATTTCGACAATGCCATCAACTCTAGAACATTGATTTTAGGCTTTGGGGATCCTTGGTTTAGGACCTAAGTCTCCTAAACTCATTTTGGTATATTGAATAGATTTTGTGAAAAATGGAACTATATGGGCCCTATATTTAATGAAAATAATCTCATGGTTTAATGGTTTCATTGACTCTGGAATATAGATGTTGGTAAGGTAACATAGTTTATTTGCATGCACAAGGTTTTGAATAAATCCTGAGCATACGGTCGAAGTCCATTAGGACTTAACAAATCTAGTGTATGGCATCATCTGGTGTGACTACTGAAGCGATCAAGGCCCTCTTAAGTAGACATCACTTTACTAGCCAGGAGTAAGCTTTAGCGATACTTGCATCCCTTAGTATTACCGCTAAGGTAGATTAGTATCGCTTAAGTAGTAGTCATTTAAGTGGGCAGGTGGTACTTTAACGTCACCTGATATTGTTGCATCCCTTTTTTATCCGAAATTCCCACTTATTTTCTCCATAATTTCCATTATTTGAGATATTGAAGGGAAGTAAAGAGTAGGGAATCATCCATTAAAACTAAGTAAGTTATACTAACACTCCATGGTCATTTCTCATTATTTTCTCCATCAATTTTTATCCGACTTGATTATAAATTCCTAGAAGTTAGGTCTTTAAATCATTAGACCTCAGGCATTTATTTGGGACCCAATTTATACACCATTCATGCTTAACTGTTGTGCACACATTCTTTGTCCCTTGAGGGATCTCATGACAGATTCAATTTGTGGGCCCCACAGGCCCATTCTTTACTTGAATTCTAACCTAACCCTTTGTATAGAAATTTAGGTCTTATTTTAATTTTAATAACATGCATATTACTATTTTTATGGAGTGGTAGCATTTTTTTAGTGTGGATCAAAGGTGGGAAATTTTTCATTGATTTAAGGATTGTGGTTCGACATCGATGCAGAATTTGGTCTACTTTTCTTCATGAGATAATGTGTAGTGTATATTGCATGCTATTTAGGTATGATAGGACATTTTTATGACAAAGATATCCTGAATTATCCTAATTTCAGAGTTTGGGGATAGAAAGGTGAATAGACCCTTCTAGATTATAAGTATGTTAACCATAGTTGATGCTAATTATCCATTATAGTAAGGTTTACTACTTGACTTTGTGAATTGGATCATGGTTCTCCGGATGGTAGTTTACCTTTATAATAGTTATATACTATTGGACTTATGGCTATGATAATGATGCTTGTCAGGTTCCCAACGAGCATCCTTCCCTTAGGAAAAAACGTGATTCTAGTTATAGATGCTTGGGTGCCTTATCTTTTATTGGATAGAAACTTGTGATTGAATACATATATTTGGTACATTTATGCTCACTTAGTAGTATGACTCCAACTAAAATCAATTACTATTGTTTTCTAAAAAGGGATTTATTCCCACTTTCTATTTTTAAAATGGGTTCTTTTACAATGGGAATCATACCAGCTTAATGGATAATTTATGAGATTTTAAAAATGAAAATGATGTTTTGGAGATTAGACCGAGATTGACTCTGATCCATGATTTATACACTCTTTTGCCAGTACTATTCACTTTTATTGAGAGAGATTCTGACCTTTTTTACTTTATATATGGATTTAGTCCTAGAGTCAATACCGAGCAACTGATTTTTAGGCTTACACTTATTTAATCATGGTTCAAGTTTGAGTACTTATTATATATATATATATCTGATACTGAACAAAGTAGATTAATAATTATGTTGATAGGAAATCCTAGATCAGGATCAAGTAAGTGTATACAGATATTCTCGAATATGCCAGTGGCATCTTCATTTATGAGCTGCCGTGTTAGTGAAGAGAGATCGTCATAGGTCCTGACTTTGAGAGCTGAGTTAGAGGAGGTGCGTACACTTTGTATGTTATGGAACATGTATCAGTTATGGTACTATGAATTTACTTTGCATTTATTCATTCATATGCATTGTCTACTACTTATTTGTTATTTTGTGCTTATATCTATCAATTTTATGGAGGGATTCATAGATATTGGCTATGATTTCTATGTGTTGTGTGTTGATTAAACCTTTTGGGTTTATCGGGTCCCGATTAGGTATTGTTTGTTCGAATAGCCCATACTTTATTTTCATTCTTATGGTTAGTTCATGGCAGGGTGATTATTATCGGGCCCCGATTAGGTATTGTTTGTTCGAATAGCCCGTACTTTATTGTCGTTCTTATGGTTAGTTCATGGCAGGGTGATTATGGACTGATATTGAGGTTGGAAGTATAATTCTAAAACCTTTCCTTTTTATAGTAAATTACATTATGGATGGTTATCTCATGGTTAGAAAATATTATTAGGGACCCTGATTATGCTACTATTAGTTTCTTACTTGGTTAGGATCCGTTGGAGCGGTTAGGTTGACTACCTTTGGTTATTACCTTAGAGTTAGTTTTATATTTATCTATATATGTATATTTTTATGTGATATTACCCTATATCCCTATCGTTCCTTGATCATTTGTATTATATATTATCACGACCCAAACGAGGGCCTGGCCGTGAAGGGTATCTCAGGTCTACCATGGACCGAAGACCACCCCCTTATCCAATCCAAATAGAAGGTAACACACCTGACAATGGCTGAATTACAAATATATAACAAGATAGAAAGAAATAAGTTTAAAGACATCAACGAGTGTCAACATCAATACCCAATCCACAATAATATCCATAAAGCGTCTACTAATCCGAAAACATTCTAAGTTGGGACATACCCCCGACCCTGACAATGACAATGACAATGTAAATGTGAAGTCTTCACTTTTAATATTTGGAAAGAAAATCTGATAGAATGATCAAGTCTTCCAAAGAATGGAAGATCATCACTTCACCACAAACGACCAACGAACCAAGCCAATCCCCCTAACACTCTGCAAAAAAAAGTAGACTTATCTTAGAACCCTTCATCACATGGGGATACAACGTCCGGAGAAGGTTAGTGGGTTGAGCAGTAACATGTAATTCAGGGATAAAGGATAAAGACCCAAGTCAAATCCAATGTAAAATCATACACACATCATCATATACATGTATAAGTATTATACCGGGATAGGGAACAGGGCTTAGCATGAAACAAAACTTTTTCCTGGACTATGTAGCACAACCATCATAAACAGGCACCCCCAGGCTACATGGCTTCAGTACCCCTTGATGAACAGGATACAATGTGTATTAGGTGCATGAACCGGAGATATTAAAGAATACTAGGGAATTCCCCAACCCCATGTCAATCCAAGATACAATATATATCGATAGTGTGACCCATGCACACGGTCATCAAGACAAACCCTCACGTCGACAAACATGAGTTTCCCATATAAGGCATTTTGTGACCCACACCTTCATGTGTAGCTACATAACCCCCATTAAACCCAATTAAAAAAAGTTTCACATAACTCATTCCTTAACTAAGGAATTATACATTCAGACACACCGCAGGTATTGCCCTACCGTTTAGCTTAAGAGCTCATAATTATGCTATTATAATTCCATTAACTTGGGGGAATTCCTCGACCCCCTTTGTTCGTTAAATCAAGTGGGAGGAATGCCTCGACCTTATTTAATTTATCAAATCAAATTGGGGGAATGCTTCGACCCCCTTTGTTCATTAAATCAAAACTTATCCAACAAGACCTTCAAAAACCATATTTAACCTTTCAGTCATTTATGCAATGCAATAGTGTGGGTAAGTAAGTCAAACCATGTGACAAGTCCACATTTCAAATTCAATTTCACAAATGGTGTGAGGGAACTCAATTATTCAAATCTAACTCCAAGTTCAAAACATCAATTTGGGTGATTACCTCGACCCCCATTCCGATTCTCATACCCATGCACCCCATTAGATTAAAAACTTTCAATTTAATGCATAAATAACTCATAAAAACCATGGAAAAACAATTCTAAGATCAATCATTCCAAAACCCTCAATCCATGTCAAAAAACACATTCAAATCCGTACAATTAAACCATTTAAAACACATGCTTTTAACAAAGCCTGAAAGTATCACTATTGTGGAGAGAAATCACCCTTAAGAGACCTAAGTTACCAACTTCCTTGAAACCATAAGTGTTCTTGACCTTAGAGGTTTGAGGGAGTTTGAGAATTTATTTTGATTTTCTTAAAGTGATAATGACACCATAAAGGGGTTTTAAATCATGGTTCACGATTGTGGAAAAGAGGAAATGTCCAAAGTGCCCTTAATAAAACACTCAAAAATTATCGCGAGAGACTATGGGTCATTATAAGGCTCGTAAGGATTCACTACGACTCATCACCACGAGTCCTAGTCAAGAAAGTAACTGAAGGACCATTCTTTGGTGACCCTATGACTCATTGAGTCCTATCGTAACTACGACTCGCATAGGGTCTTTATGACTCGTAAAACCTAGTTGTAGTAATAATAGAAACATTAGGATAGCACTCTGGTCTGGATATAAGTGAGTCCTTAAGACCCATAATAATACCCTATGACTCGTAGGGAGAGTCGTAGTCTGGGCAGTGAGCCCATAGGTCAAGAACTTTTAAAGGACCAAAATTGGAGGTGCTTGATTCAACCCCATTAGGATCATTCATCCTCAAATAATGAGTCAAGACATCAATTAGCATGATTTAACACAAAGTACAACCACACTTACCATTAACAAAGACAGTAAACAATGATGTCAAGAAAATCACAATTTTCTTTAACAAAGTTAGAAAACAAAGATGTTAAAATTAGCACATACTAAACAATACCTCAAGCACGATTATTCAAAGTTGGAAACAAGATGGATATTTGGACTTTATGTCCTGTTTGGTTTCCCAACTAGCTTCTTCTACTTTATGGTTTCTCTATAGAACCTTCACCGAGCCACATCCTTACTCCTCAGGCGACGGACATGCCTTTCTAAAATTTTCACTGAGACTTCTTTATATGACTAGGAATCTGAAACACCAACACTCTCTAAGGGAACAACCAAGAAAGTATCACCCACACACTTCATCAACATAGAAACATGGAAGATCATATGGGTAGAACCCAATCTATATGACAACTTCAATTTTTAGGCCACATGGCCCACTTCCTCAAAATACAAAAGGGACCAACGCCAATATACCGAGGACTGAGCTTCCCTTTATTTCTAAACCATATTACTCCCTTTATGGGAGATACATTCAACAACACCAAATCATACATTTTAAACTCTGACTCCCTACGTATCACATCCCAAATTACCTTTAACTTTTCCATGGCTTGATGAACCAGTTTGGGACAAAATAAACTATTCTCAACAACCTCAAACCACCCAATAGGAGACCTATAACTCCTACTACATAGGGTCTTGAAAGAAGCCATCCCAATACTAGCGTGAAAGCTATTATTATAAGCAAATTCTATGAGAGGCAAATGATCAACCTAACTACCATTTTCTTTTTCTCATTTTATTTATCATGAATGGAGGAATCATTACATATCGTATGCCTAATCGGTATATTTTTTTTGTTTTATTCCCCATAATTCTTCCTCAGCCAGGCATGGGTAAAATCGATCACACATGACCGTAGCATATCTCTCAAAGTCTTAATCGTCCACTTCTCTTGTCCATTTGCTTGAGGGTGGAAAGTGATTCTAGGCTTACCTTAGTTCTCAAGCCTCTCTGAAAAGAATGCCAAATGTGTGATGAGAACTGAGTAGCTAGATCAGATATGATGGAAATTGGAGAACCATACAACTTGACAATTTCTTGAAGGAAAATCTTAGCATAATCCTCTGCCGAATAGGTAGTCTTCACTGGCAAGAAGTGAGCAGACTTAGTCATCCTATCGACGATGACCCAAATCTAATAAAATTTACTATGAGATTATGAAAGACCAGTAATGAAATCCATATTAATCCCCTCTCACTTCCATACAAGTAACTCAATTTCTTGAAACAACCCACTAGGCCTAAAATGTTTCGCCTTCACTTGCTGACACACCATACACTTAGCCACAAAATTGACCACATCTCTCTTCACATTATTCCACTAATAAATCTCCTTCAAATCATGGTACATATTTGTCGAACCTAGATAAACAGTGCACCTTGAATTATGAGCCTTAACTAAGATCCTCTGTATCTCAACCCATCAATATCAGGAACACACAACCTACCTTGGTATCTAAAGATACAATCACCGCCAATCTCGAAGGCCATCACTTTCTGCAGACAAACTTCATCCTTGATTTTAATCATGATAGGATCCAAAACCTATTTCTATTTTGCCTCATCACCCAGAGAGGACTTTTCCACCTCCTAAACAATTACACCACCATTTTCAGAGTCTAAAAGACGAACTCCAATATTAGTCAATTGGTGAATGTACTTCACCAATCCTTACTACTCTTCATCCATGTGGGATATACTTCCCATGGAAAATATGCTAAAAGCATCAGAAACCATATTAGCTTTACCTGGATTGTAATAAAGACTCATATAATAGTCCTTGAGCAACTTAAACCATCTTCTTTGCCTGAGATTCAACTCATTCTAGGTGAACATGTACTGCAAGCTCTTGTGATATAAAAAGATCTCAACATAAACTCCATATAGGTATTGGCACCAAATCTTCAATGCAAATACCATAGCCAACAACTCCAAATCATGAGTCAAATAGTTCTTTTCTTGCCCCGCTAGCTTCCTCGAAGCATATGCCATAATTTTTTAATCCCTTAGTGTTGCACCACACTTTAGAGACTAGGTTTCTCAAAGTTAATCACAGGTAATAGAATAGTAAATAGCCAAGAATCACTAAAAAACACAAGAAATAAGTAGAACACAAGATTTAACATGGAAACCCCCTTGCTCAAGGAAGGAAAAACCATGACTTTCCCTCACAACCTCAAAATAGTCTATTATAACCAATTTTTTTATTACAGACTAGACTGTAACTTACCTCTAGGTTCCTCCTACTTGCAATACCTCTATTACAAGCATACCTTGACACCTCTTCCAAGATTCACTCAAGAACTGGTTAAATCTAACCAACAACAAGCTTAGGAAACTCTACCTAAGCACCTCTCTTAACAAAAGAAAACAATGCTCTTATAGCATGAGTAGTTCAATTATAAATCAGCACTCAAGAACACTCACTCACTCTTTATGCATACTACAAAGATAAGAACATGAGTAATGCTGGAGCAATCTTGAAATGGAGTTTTTACTGCCTTTCTTCACTCTGTAGACTTGTGCAAAAACTATTTAGTAAAGAAGCATCTTTTTCCTTTTAAAGATAAGTGATGATTATGGATGAAATATCATTGGACCAGGCGTCCTATTCAGTACAAACATGACCTACAAGTTTGTTACATAAGAGGAAAAAACTGTGCAGTCATGCATGCAAGCTGTACTGTACCATGCACATCCATGGATCTAGTCCCTAGAAGTTAGCTACTTATCTTTAAAACTACATATAGAAATTTTCCCTTTTTTTAATAATGATAAACCAACCATGCATCCTTGAGCACAACTATCACATTTAATTAATGTGATTACCACACTAAAGATGAATGTTCCCCTATCATCATGCTTCCATCATCATGCAACATAGGGACCTGGTCCCTTATTGTAAACTGATCAAGTCATTCAGTTATTTAGTTCTCGTTGTCACTATGTCATTCCCCCTATCAAGATACCATGTCACTATATTTGTAATTCAACACAGGGACCTGGACCCTTATTGTCAACTCATCAAGACATTCATTAATTTAGCTCCCCCAGTAACTATTCCATACCCCCTGCCAGTATGCCATATCACTAAATTTGTAATTCAACATATTCCACGGTACCTAGTCCCTATCACATGAGTTTCACATGAGATTATTCCCCCTTTTTGGTATTATTAAAAAGAAATAACAGTAAACTAAGAGTAAAGTAAGTACAGGTTAGTTAACTCATGGCCACTGGGGCAACACTAACATGAAGAATAGTTTTAGAAGAGAGAATAGATTAAGCACACAAATCAGAATTCATTCATTCATTGTTAAGCAGTTGAGTACCAATACAATATACCAAAAAAGCAACAAATAACTATTTTTTAAAGGCCATAAGAGAACTGAAGACCAAAAACTAACGAAGGTGACTAACATACTACGATTCAGGTAGAGGGGGGTTTGAGGAGTAGGATTTAATTAACATTTCTAGTCTTGCATTTTTAGTAGCATGGGAATCCAGCAATTGTTTGGTAAGAGTTTTTACTTCAGCATTCAATCCTTGTACCTTAACAGTTAACTCTGCAATTTTGGCCTTGAATTTTTCATTTTCTGCTATAAGTTTTTCGATGGTACCAGGTCCCTCTGAGGACAACTTCTGATGTTGTAGTTTTAGGTGCACTATTTTAATGTCCTTTGCTGCTGACATAATCCTTAACTTCTCTATTTCTTTGTTTAGGATTTCTTAAGCAGCCAACAGTTCAGATACTTAAGATACAATTCCCACTTTCCCTTTAATGCACTCATTCTCCAGCAAGGTTGTCAGACTAAACTTTTATTCTACTATTCTTGGGGTTCCCTTTATCCTAATTATTCCATAGTGCTCAAACAATTTATTTAGGAAGTACCCATAAGGAATCTCATGCTTCTCTTCCTTTACATAAATTACTTTCTTCTTATGCTCTATCATAACAGTAGGTAAGCTTATCAACACAAACTTACTGAAGCATTCTATTAGGAACAAGTTAACCCCATAGGCAATGGTCTTTTTTCTTGATCTTTGTAAAAGAACCTTGTTGATGAACTCAAATACTAGCTGAAACTCACTAATTAAAAACTTTTTTTTCATAGTAGATATTGAAGTTCCACCCACTTTTGAGGCTTCAATCATAAATTCAGTGGTAGACTTCTCCTTCACAACAAATTTTACTCCCATAACAGATACATCTAACATTTTTCTAAATGCTTTTTTATCTAGATGGATAAACTTTCCTTGCACCTGGACAGTTAATCTTAGACCATCTTTTGAGAAGTCTATGGCATAGTAAAACTCTCTAACTTTATTTTAAAACACCATGAGAGCTGGTTCTTCAAGTAGGTAGAGCCAACCTTGGTGTTTCACATATTCTACACAATTCCATCATCCCTGATTTCATAGATCCTTGGATCAAACACTCTCTCAGTCAACACTTTCTGGGTTTCCAAGACAGCATTCCTTGCTTCTCTATGGTCAACCTTTTTTTTTATATTTTATTCTTGTTTTTGATTCACTGCTCATTTCTTCCTCTTCATAGGTTTTTCTCCTTTATGAGACCAGGATCATTAGAGACTTTTTTTGTTTTGATAGCAATATGCTTCTTTTTTGTTACAGCAGGACTGCCAAACTTTGGACCAAAGGACATGGTCCTCTCAGAAATATGAACTTCTTGTATTTTGTTCCTAGTTACAATGACAATATCAGTGTCAGTATCCTTATCTTCTCTAATTTACACAACATCAAAATTTTCCTCCTCTACTACAAAAGCTTTCTTGATTTTTCTTCTTTTAGTGGTAGAGACTTGTTCTCCTTCATAGCATCGCCTAGAAGATTTTGTTTAGATCATCTAGTGTTATAGGATCTAGTGCCTTGTACACCAATGTTAATCATTTTTCCTATCCTTTAACTATCCTTTAATCTATTCAATTTCAAACTTAGAGGTTGTTCATTTTCATTCTCTTCATCTTTCTTATTTAGAGGTAATACCTCTTCTTCATTCTGTCTCCTTATTCTATTCCCTTACAGATTGCTACTCTTTACTTATAGAGCCTTTATTTAGATAACAAGCAAATAAAAGAAGATTCTTAGCTCCCAAGTTTATTCTTCTAATGGGATCAAATTTTTTTATAGGAAGTTCATCATCACACAGTTGGGAAAAGATGTATTCTGACTCAAAGCCACTAGAGGAACCAGGTACTGGCAGGTTTTCTAACTTTTCAGAACGTACCACATCTTCAAGATAAATAGGAATTTGTGGGACATTAAAGGAATTTGGTTCTTTTGAAGAGGGGGGATTTTTATAACGCTCAGCTTACTCCCATGATCGAGGGTTGAGGCGATCGTTATTAATAACCCAACTAGAGTTGGGGTCGAATCCACAAGGAGTGAATTATAAATTTCAAGTCCTATGGGTGCTCTAATTACTAAAAGGTTACCAAGAATAATAATAAACAAGACATGTAAAATAAAATAGGGGGATTGGTTTGTAACGATTTCGACTACCAATGTATGAATATGATACTTTTGATTTAAAATCAAGATTAGAGAGGATCTTGGGATTATGTCTATCTAAAGGTAAAGCATGTGGGTTAATGATGGTTTAGCATGAAGCTTAGTTGTTTACCAAAGGATAGGCTAGGTCGAAAGTCATTGTAGTCAATCTTTCAATAAAACTACAACAATTTCACCCATTGGCTCTTTCGAACACCTAACAAGTGTGCAATTCGTAATCACCCAAAGCTTCAATCAAGTATCCCTATTTCTAGGATAATATGCTCTTGAAATGATTTACACTCCAAATAAACTTATTTCTAAGATTGCAAAAGGTAGTAAACCATCAGTTTAATTGTCCACCATTACCTTATCCCCCTATAACCCTCTTTCAAGGATGTTATGGGTTACCTTAAGTTCACCTTTATCTTTCTTTCAAGAATGGTGAAGGGTTTTAGAGTTTGAGGTTTTCACCCATCAAACCCATTTAGAGATTTGGGGTTTTCACCCATCCAATTCTAACTTATTAACCTAAGAAATGGTGGAATCCATACTCAACAACTAAAAATTAAGCAAATACAACAACACCCATACACAATTACACTTTAGTTCAACATAATCCGAAGACTAAATTACTTAGCTACTCGTGAAGAAAGTAATGAGAGATATACCATAAGGATTATCCAAAACATTCATTCTTAACAAAATTACTAAGAAATTAAGCCTTCAAAAGTAATTACACACTTGCCCAATTATGGTTTCTTCCTTTCAATTCAAAACTATATATAAGGTAAGAAATACCCAAAGAAGAAAGTTTTTCTTATATATGGTTTGGAATTTATCTATGCAATGTTATAAATCTACCCTTAGGTGTATTCCTGCTGAACTGCGATCATACAGGTTTGACCGCAACTGTGGCTACGCGACCACGGTTGTGTTCGACGACCACATTATGCTGACCATCTTGACTGAGCGCAACCACAGTTGCGGTAACTTAGGCTAAAATGATCCATGTCTTCAGTTGTACTCTTTTTTTCTCCTTTTTTTCATTTTAAGCTCCATTCCACATCTTTTCTCATTCTCAACTATATACCTATAAAATATGGAGACTAGTGCATTAAATAACAATTATGTCTCATTTAAATTTACAAACATGGCAGTGCACATAAATAGTTAGTGTGAATGAGTAGTGAAGTCACCACTCATCAACACCCCCAACTTGGAATCTTACTTGTCCTCAAGCAGCAGCATCATTTACTATGAGACAACTCCTCATATATGCCCACATGTTAGTTCCTAAAGATCATGAAGACTCCAACTTGATTATAACCACAACAAGCTCTTCATAAATAGGTCAACGGACTTTTTTACGACTCTCCTCATCTTAAAATGGAACAACAAAGGATGCAATAAACTTTAAGGAGCATCCATGTAACAACTACTACCACTCTAGAAATGACTCACTTGTTAACCACAACATGTTATACCTCCTTTTATCTTATCATGCGGAAGATGACAACTTCACCCACCTCAACCTATTCGCATGCCTCCTCACAAGAAAGAAGATTTCACATGACTAGTTACCAATCATGCAACAAGGAATTTTAAGTGCAAACACTCACTCTCCCAAGAAATTTTCTATGTTAACAAGTAACATGCCATAGTCTTGCCCCTATTTTCAATCACCACTACATTTTCTACACTTGGTTAGGGATCACAAAGGGATTTTATTAGCTTGTAATGTAGGTATAGGGTATGGTAGGATATCAAATTAGGACAATAAGGCTAAACCCTTCTTGAACTTGTACATCATACTCTTTTTATTCTTTGCTATAGGGCCACTTCTTTTTACTTTACTATTTAACCTACTTTGTCCTTTTTTCTTTACCTAATTTCTTTTCACCTCTCTCTTGTTTTACTCTTTTTACTTGAATTAAACTTCATGCAACTCTTTATTTTTATGGACTATCTTTTCCCTCAAAGCAAAATTCTTACTTGTTTATGCTTGTAGGTACTTTCTTAGGACTTCCTGGCTCAACTACACTTCTATCTCTTTCTACCACCCTCACCTTAGTCTTTTAGCCTTAATTTGTATTCTTAAGTTTAAGAAGGATAGGGTTCAAGAAAGGATAAATAGAAGGGTCACGGCTTGTAATGTATTTGCCAAAGAAAAGTCCAAAGGATCAAAGAGGGTGACTAGGGGTAACTCCTATGTATTGGTAGGCTTTTTAGGATAAAGTGGGCTTCCAAAATTAGAAGATAGACTATGATCATTTTACCAACCAAGCACAATCAAAATTTAGCTTTAAAAGACTAATGGGGCAAGTTTTAGATGGTACAAGTAAACATGAGATGTAGATAATTAAGCTCACACACCTGGCATGCAAACATTGTCAAGGGGGTTCAATTGTTCCACCCGCTCAAGACAGAGATAGAGTATTCACTATTTTTTTTAAAGTCAATTTTCGGAGTCATAAAAAGAGAGAAAGTTTTATCACAAGGTTGCTCACGTCCATACCTTTGAATTTTCCAAAAAAAAATTGATGAAGGGGGTTGTTTGCTTTTGTATTCACACCACGCATAATTTTCCAATCATGACAACAACCCAAGCTATAGTCTTACATTGTAAACTATAGTACAGGTGAACCACCCATATGGTTACTCAGTGTTCACCAATGGGTATGAATGTGATCCTAAATCATCAATGCTACAGGTACTCAGACTTCTCTTGAATTTTATGGACTCGATGCCACGGTTACTCAAACTTCCCCTGCATCTATGGTTTGAAACCCAATCACGACAGAAAAGCTTATCTATTAAAACTAAAATAGAGAGACAAATTAAGAACAGAGTAACTAATCCATGCAAATATGAGCACCATCAGAGTACCCAAATATTACAACCCAAATAAGAATTTTCCAAAATAGTATAAATGTATGCAGAAATGTCAATAATACGGGCCTAAATCAAATGAATAAGGAGACACCCCCAACTTGGAAAGGTAGAAGTGTCCCCATTGCAGAAATAATCAAGGATAAAAGGGATAAGGGTGCTCACTAGAACCACATCAAGGTCTAACATTGCTCTCAAATTTTGCTTCACCATTATTCCCCTTATGGTTTGATCAATTCTGTAGTCAAAAACTTGAAAGGGAGTGTGCATAAAATGAGAGGGAAATTAGGGGATAAGTGTCCAAAATGACTGCGATCATGACTAAGTAACCGCGATCGTGGGAATGCGGATGACCAAAATCGTGCTTGGGTTCCGCAATCGCGGTAACTGAGAGCATTTTTACTCCCCTATTTTCCCTTGTTCAGCTCTTTTAAATTTTACACCTATTTGATCCCTGTTCAGTTTGGGGAGCACATTTCCGCATACCTACCTCTTTCAAAACATACCCAATTCACTCAATAGTGCAACAGTTGTATGAATTATTCTTATACAAAACCTAGCATTGACACTACAAAAATATAACAACAAGGATACGAGCCACTTTCGTGGCATATGTGGGTTGTCTCCCACATAGTTTCTTAGTTATTTTTGTGGCATGACGTTGTTCTTTGTCAATTTTCAAGGGAGTTCAGAAATTCCCTTCTTATCAACCTCTCCATCATCAATTTGTTTTGTTGCCACTTTTGCTGTCTTTTTCTTCCCTTCTTTATCTTGACATTGGGGTAACTTTTCCTCTGTCTTTTAACTCTTTTCCCATATTGCCAAGACTTGATCATCTCTTTCCAAATTGGTAATTTTGTCACTAGAGGAACCACTTCTAGGCTTAGCATTTAGTTGTGAGGAGATTTTTCTAATTTGGGTCTCAAATTTTTTAATAGAAATGGAGTGATACACCACGGTTTTAGAGAGTTGAGAGAAGTCCCCTTTTAATTCATGCACCATTTTTTCCATAACTTCTACTCTATTCAAGATTCTTTCTAGAACATCTTTGGTCCTGAACTTTATTGGATCAATTGGGCTTGACTCTTTGTTATAAACTTGGTCATGGTGGGGCACAAAATGGCAATAAGCATGTTTGCAATCTCCATAAAATCCACCACCATTCCAATTCTTCCAACCTTGATTTTCTCCTTATCGTTGATTGGATGAGTAAAAACCCTTTGAATGGTTTGGAAAACATTTGATCTCTTCATCCAAATTTTTAGCTTCCTCACCATAGGCTCTTGATGCTGTGATATTTCCTAATTTTGCATGTGCACCCATAACATATTTGGTTAGGAGCTCAAGTTGGGTTAAAATCTTTGCCATAGTCTCCTCTTGTTCCTCATCCCTCTTACTTTGTTCTATATTGACCATGGGTATGGAGAGAGAGATATTCAAGAAACTGATTCCATGGGTAAGCCATTCACGATTTTGTTTAGTCACCCCTCTTAACAATTTTGTAGCCGTATGGAAGGGCAAGTTTAAGAGAGAACCTTCTGCCTCATTGTTCACCATAGTTTGGTTTCAGTGTTCTAGCACTTGATAGAATATTTGGAGAAGTATCATTCCCGAAATCTCGTGGTTTGGGCATTTGGATAACTTTCTATTAAATCTCTCCCATACTTCATGAAGTGGCTCCCCACTCCTTTGTCTAAAGTTGATAATCTTATCTCTTATTTGGCACACCTTGGGGAAAGGGAATAATAATCCAAAAACACCTTTGTAATCTCATTCCACGAAGTGATTTAATCCGTAGGGAGTGAACGGTGCCACAATACCACTTTGCTCCTTAGTGAAAATGGGAAAATATAGAGTCGAAAGGCTTTGTGAGTGGTGTGTACAATGTTGAATGGCGCACACACCTCTAAGAAATTCTTTAAGTGAACATATGGTTCCTCATACACTTGACCCCGATATAACCCCGTAATTTGCAACAAATGAAGCATAATGCTCGTCATGTGGAGGGTCCCTCTCCCATGAAGTGGGATACGGGTTGCTCCCGTTTGGACTGCACCCTTTGGTTGGCTCTCTCCATCAAGGAGAACATCAAATGACTCCACATCATTAATGATTTCACTCATAATTTTGTTCACACACTAGTGTTACCTATAAGAAATCCAAAAACAACAAATATAGTAAAATACACCACCCAGATATACCCAAGTAAGAAGCACACCTCCAGGTAAAATCTACAGTTCACTCCCCAGCAATGGCGTTATTTTGATAATGCTTAAATCACTCCAATTATTTAGGGATGAGACGATCGTTGTCAATAACCCAACTAGAGTTGGGGTCGAATCCACAAGGAGCAAATTATAAATTTCAAGTCCTATAGGTCCTCTAATTACTAAAAATTACCTGAAATGATAATAAATAGGACATGTAAAATAAAATGGGGTATTGGTTTGTAACAATTTTTGACTACCAATGAACGAATATCACACTTTTTATTTAAAATCAAGAATAGAGAGGATCTTGGGATTATATCTACTAAAAGGTAAAGCATGTGGGTTGATGATGGTTTAGCATGAAGGTTAGTTGTTGACCAAAGGATAGGCAAGGTTGAAAGTCATTGTAGTCAATATTTCAATAAAATAACAATGATTTCACCCATTGGCTCTTTCGAGAACCTAACAAGTGTGCAATTCTTAATCACCCAAAACCTCAATCAAGTATCCCTATTCCTAGGATGATTCTCTTAACATGATTTACACTCTAAATACACTTATTTCTAATATTGCAAAAGGTAGTAAACCATAGGATAAATTGTCCACCATTACCTTATCCCCTTATAGCCTTCTTTCAAGGATGTTGTGGGATATCTCAAGTTCACCTTCATCCCATTTTCAAGAATGATAAAGGGTTTTTAGAGTTTGAGATTTACACCCATCACACCTATATGGAGATTTGGGGTTTTCACCTATCAAATTCCAACTCATTAACCCAACCAATGGTGGAATCCATACTCAACAACTAAGAATCATGTAAACACAGAAACACCCACACATAATTACACTTTAGTTTAACATAGTCCCAATACTAAATTACTTAGCTAATCCTGAATAGGGTAAAGATATATATACCTAAGATTATCCAAAACATTCATTCTTCACAAAATTACTAAAAAATCAAGATTCTAAGAGTAGTTACACACTTGCCCAATTAGGGTTTCTTCCTTTCAATTCAAAAATATCTATAAGGTAAGCAATACCCAAAGAAGGAAAGGTTTTTTATTATACATGGTTTGGAAGTCGTCTATGCAATGTTACAAATCATTCCTTGGGCATATTCCCGTTAAACTGCAATCGTGAACGCGGTTGTATTCTGCAACCGCATGATGCTACCCATCTTGAATGACCACGATCGTGGCTTGAGGACCGCGGTCGAGATTACAGAGGATGAAATGATCTACATCTTCAGTTACACTCTTTTTTTCTATTTTTTATATCATTTTAAGTAAAATTCCACATTTTTTCTTGTTCTCAACTATATACTTAAAAAATGTAGAGATTAGTGTGTTAAATAACAATTGTGTTGTAAGACTCCGACAAGTTTCTTTGTAGTTTAAGCCTTGAGCGTGTCAAGTGAAGTGTAATTCTGGTCCTAAAAGATTGAGAAGAGACTTCTAAGTGAATAGTATTTTAATCTTATTGAATTTTAATGAAAATGACTCCATATAGTGTAGAGAATTGAATTAGCTTTCCAACGATACCAATTTAGTCCAAATCTAACATCGAGGTGGGAAGTTATGGCCATTTTATCGAGAGTTATCGGAACTGCCCAAGTACGATGGACAGGTTGATGGACCGTCGAGTGTGCAACGAACTATCGCCCAGACCATCGTAACTAAGGCAGTAACTCCCTTTTCTGGCCCAAATGCGACGGCCAGGATGACGGACCATTAAGACTTTGATGGACTGTCGCTGAGACCGTCGTCGCTGAGGCAGTGTGGCCTCATCCTGGACAACGTGCGACGAATAATCTGACAGACCGTTGAGTTTGTGATGGACCATTTCTAAGACCGTCACATCAAGGTATTGTTTTATTTTTATTACCGACGTGCAACGGATGATCCGACGGACCGTCAGGATAGCGATGGGCCGTCGCTTCGACCATTGCAGCCCCCGTTCAGTATTTTAAGTCATTTTTAAAAGGGACTTTTCAGTCGTTCCACTCTTTTATCAATCAGATATATTCCAAACAAAGAAAATGACTTTATTCATCATTCAAAACATAAAAGAGCTAGGGTTTCTCCCTCAAGATCAAATCCAAAACCCTTCTCCAAGAAATCCAAGAACTCACCATTGATTCTATAAATTGAGTTGAGATTTAAGTTCCCCAAGTTCAAGGGTTGCAAGAACCCTCTCTCAAGAGTAAGAAGCAGAGTTTGAAGCAAGCTTGTTCATCCAATTTCATAAGCTAAGGTATGTGGGGTTTTGAACAAGGGTAATCCTTTCATCCTTATGCCCAAAGGCTTATTTAAACTATAATTTTCTGCAATCTATGAGATTTTACATGATATTGAATTAGGGGTTTTCACCCATTGTTATTGATTGCAATATCTTGATGTTTTCCATGAATTGAAAGTCAAACAGCATGATTTTAAATATTTTCTTAAGAAATTAAAGCTAGGTTTATACCCTATGTTGTTACTCCTTGAGAATTTAAGAGTTTCAATGTTCTAGAAATTGAAGTATATGAGTATGTTGATATTTTGAGAAGAATTACTGTAACTTCCAGATTTCTACATGAATTATGAATCTATATGCTATCTATTATGCATATGATGAGTTTTAACTTGAGATTGAATTATGGGTCATTAAGATCTACTTGAGACTTGAAATTTTATGAACTATTGTGCTATAAGAACCCATGACTTGAGTATTTTGAGATTAATGAGAAATTTTTTGACCTAATGGTCATAGAGTTTTTAAATCCACTCTACCACATGAGAATACAGATTTGATTGTTGGGTTCTTACAAATAATGAGTTATTTTAAAAGTGGATTTCCATGAAATGAGAGAGATAAACTAAATGGAGTAGTATTTAGCACCAAGTTGGGTAAGTTACCACGATTTCTTACCCCAGAACTATGTGCCACTGTAGGTTTGAGATTTTGGACCTGAGGCCGAGATGATTGGGCCCGAGTCCGAGATAAGTGATCACTGAGTTGAGGTTATACTCCTTGGAAAGAGTATGATGCCTCTCCCCAATGTGAGGTTTCTTCCTTAGGAGGACAATCGTTGGACTCCATGTAGCTTGCACGGTTTATGTCGGTTAAGAGAACCTCCCTAAACTAAAGTATTTTCCATTCAGATAGAATATTTTCCCTAAAGCTTTGAGATGAGATATTTTCTAAAGTGAACGAATTGCCTTTGAGTATTTTCCAAAGAAGGAAGTAGGTTTCTCTACTAATATGAGTTGATCATCAGTTTTTTAACCAAAGTCATATGATTCCGAATTCCAAATATTTGAGTTCAAATGAGTTATAAGTTCTTGAACAAAAAAGAAGTTTTACTCTCCATGATATATATGCATGAGTTAAAAGTATTATTTAAAGCTTCCTTCATCCTATGAGTAATGAGAATAAGAGAAGAGCACAGATCTTAAAGCCAAAGTATGATGACTCACGAGATTTGTGTTACACTACATTATGTGAGTTATTCCTATTTTCATGCATGATTTGATTAAAGAGTAGTGATATTGTTTTATGTAAGTGCATACACCCCCATATACTCAGTACATTCCCAAGTTCTGATCCACATATACGTCTATGTGCTACATTATCTTATAATATAGGTTCAGGTGCTCTGTCCCATCCTCGTCAGTGATTCCCGAGTACCTTTATCTACATTTCTACAGTTGTGAGTCCTCATAGTTCGAGGACCTATCTTTAGACATTTCAGTATTCGAGTGTTTATGTTATTACTTTCAGTTTAGTTTGAGTCAGTTGGAGACCTGTCCCAACAGCTCTCGAGTTCATGGAGTAATAGAGGCTTTGTTTGACTAGTTATTAGACTGTGGTGGTGTAGATATTTCCAGTAGTGTGGTTGTTTGGACCAAGTATTACCTTCGTATTTCCATTTATTTGATACGACAATGCCAGTGTTTTGTATATTTCTTCTTAAATGAGTTATTATGAGAAGTAATAGGCTCAAAGGGTTAGCTTGGGGCTACTTGTAGCCCTAAGCACCGTGTGACGTTACGGGAGGTGATTTTGGGTCATTACATGTGTCTTATTTAACTTTACAAACACGGTAGTGTACATAAATAATTAGTGCAAATAAGTGGTAAAATCACCTCTTCTCAAAATTCTGGTTGAGGGAGCTCTTATTCTAATAGAGAGCCAAGACCTTGATTCAAATCTTCCAAGGCTAACTCAGCAAAAACTTTAATAGATGCAGGATTGTCAACAAAAATTTATTCACTAAAATTTCAAGAGTAGGACTGATGGTTAAAGTACTTTGTGACTCTTAAGGATGATTAGAAATGATTATTTCATAGGGTTTGAAGAATATGGGATTTGAGCCATTTTGAACTTTTTAGAAGGGAAAGAAAATGAACAGTTTTGTTTAGGGAGAAAATAATGTTCTTAGTTTATTCAAAAGAGAATAAGAGGATTTTAATTTATAATTAAGGAGATGAATGTTTGACATTTATAAGGTACCCTTTTGAATTGACGCAGCTAATTTTAAAGGGTGTGACTCTTCACATTTGCCATGGGCTGACAACTTTTGTTTAGATAGGAGAGAAAATGTGAACTTTTTAATCAAAAATTTTATGAATATTTTGGTACTAACCTGAGAGATTGGACCAGGTCCCTCTCTTTCTTGAGTGAATCCTCAACTTGTATTTGCTTCAATTATTTCCACCCAATGTCCCCATGGGTGTAAACCTGTGAAGGTATGGAACTGAGTTAGACTAAAATGCACCTACCTTATCAAGGATACCTATCTCATAAGAATAACCAATTTTTAGTGGAAACATTGAATATTAGATAGGTCAGGTTGATTAGATCAATCTTTCTTTAGCCTTTTTCCATTCAACACCCGTCTTATTCCACAGTCTGCTCTTAATATATGTTTGTGGATAAGGTCCCAAACTTCACTTGGTTCACAATACTGATTCTTCTTCTTCTAATATATGTTTCCCAGGGACCAAGTCCCTGAGAGTAATTTCTCACAGTAAGAAACATTCACCTGAAGTTCCTTGAAATAAAACACAGTCAGACTTACAAATATTAGGGCTTGATCATACATTATCATGGAACAACTCCTTATTGCAATCCACTTTCTCAAAACTTGGGCCAATGGTAAATTGTTGGATTTGGGAACCCGCTTAAGCCTGAGTTCCCAGTAGAAAGACAATGGTGTAATCAGATCCTTCTTAGTCTATCTAGGTAGAGAATTCCTTTTTACATTTCTCAAGGGCTTGAAACCCTTAGGATGTGAATTGTCCTCCTGAATATATTTGAAAGAATTCATTTTTTCTCTAATCCAACTTTGAAAATTTTCCATTATATGCCCATCTCTTCCACAACGAGTATATGGAGTTTTGTCAGCCTTGTTTCGAGCATCATGAGCAGTTTTTCTTCTAGAACCCAGAGGTTGTGATTCTCCCTGATAATCAAGACCTTTACCATTACATACACCTTGACTGGTTAAATTAGAATGGATTTGTGAAGATGCAGTCCATTTAAGAAACTTGTTAAGCTCTTCTCTTAGACGGACCAGGTCCCTTTCTAACTCTTTATTTTTTTGGGATACATACATAAGGTGTTTTTGAGAATTCTTCAATTTCTCTTCAAGTTCAATCTGAATCTTTGAAGCTTCTCTATTTCCTCTCCTATCTAATACACCCACCTTCTTCAGTTGTCTGACATAACATAAAGATTCAAATTTTTATTTAGTGACCATTTCTTCAGTTCCAGATATCTGGAGGGTTAAGGCAATCAATTTCAGCTCTTGATTTTCAACTTTCTCTTCTAGAGCATTTTTTTCAGCAGTTAGTTCACACACACAATCTAACAACACACTAGAAAGCTTCTTTATCTTCCTAATAGAATATTTATCAAGATTTTCTTTTATATCAGAAATAGTTACCTCTTTTTCCTCTCCATCTTTAGTGTTGGCCTTGAAGGCATACAAGGATTCATAGATAAGTGGAATCTCTTCCGCAGCTAGAATGGACCTATTTTCTTGGTTTTCATCTTCATCTGATTCACTGGAAGAGTCTCCCCATCCTTCCAAATCTTGCTTTACTGCAAAATCAGTTGCAGCCTTCCTTGTTGAAGTTTCAGGGACCTAGTCCCTATTCTTTCCTTTGTCACCAGCAGTCTTGAGGTAATCCTAATAATCTTTTCTATGGATGGGACAATGCTTAATGAAATGCTCAGGGCTTCCACATTTGTGACAAACCTCAACAATGACTCCTCTTTTGTTGCAGATCCCTCTCCTTAGGAACTAACCACTCTTCTTTATGGCTCTAACAATTTTTATTGCCAAATAGGCCACATCAGTGTCATCTTCACCTACATCATATTTAGAAGACTTTAATGCCAAGGATTTTTCTCTTTTTACTTCCTTCTTCTCCATCCCCTATTGTTTGTTCAGCTCATGGGTCTTTAGATTTCCAATAAGGTCATCCATTATGAGAGTCTTCAGGTTTCGTGCCTCACTTAATGCATCCACTTTGCTTTCCCAGGACTCAGGAAGAACACTACGAATTTTTCTCACTTGTTTATATAAGGGAATCGCTTCTCCTAGGCAATGAAGCTCATTTGTGATAGAAGTAAATCTTTTATGAATTTCTTATATTATTTCTTATGAAGGTCTCATACGGAGCAGTAAGCATGTCTACTTTTGAATATTTCACATCAGTAGTACCTTTATGAGCAGTCCTCAAGTAATCACAGATCTCCTTAGCATTTTCACAAGATGAGATCCTATTATACTGATCAGGACTTATCCCACAAACAAGTAGTTTCTTGGCCTTAAAGTTCTTTTTAATCTTTTTCCTATCTTCATCATTGTACTCCCTTCTGCTTTTAATAACTATCCTTGTAACCTCTCCTTCTTTAAATTCTTTAATAGGCACATGAGGATCACCAAGAATTATGTCTATTAGCTCACTATCCTCATCCATAATAAAGTCAAACATCCTAGTTTTCCATCACCCATAGTATTGTCCAGTAAATCTTGGTGGTTTAGTGGTAGATTTCACTTCTTTCAAGTTAGGTGGAGGAGCCATCCTAACAAAATCACTCTAGTTGTTAACATTTTAGAGTGTTCTGGCTCTGATACAAATTTTTGAAACCCTTGGGAGTTACACCACACTGTCGAGGACCAGGTCACTCAAAGTTAATCATAGGCAATAGAACAGTAAATATCAAGGAATCACAAAAAAGTGCTGGAAATATAAAGAACACAAGATTTAACGTGGAAACCCTCTTGCTCAAGAAAGGAAAAAACATACCTTGCCCTCATAAGCTCAAAACAGTCCACTATAACCAACCTCTTAACTACAAGACTAGATTGTGAACCTACCTCTAGGTTCTTTCTACTTACAATAACTCTATTACAAGCACACCTTGACACCTCTTCCAAGATTCTCTCAAGAGATGGTTAACTCCAAACAATAACAAGCTTAGGCAAATATACCCAAGCACCTCTCTCAATAAAACAAAACACTACTCTTATAGCATTAGTAGTTCAATTACAAATCAATACTAAACAACACTCACTCCCTCTTTAAGCATACTACAAAGATAAGAACATAAGTAATGCTCAAGCAATCTTGAAATAGAGGTTTTGCTGTCTTTTTTCACTTGTTAGATTTGTGCAAAAACCATTTGCTGAAGAAGCATATTTTTCTTTTTATAGATAGTGATGATTAGGGCTGAAATATCATTGGACCAGGTGTCCTATTCAGTACAAGAAACACCTGTAAGTTTGTTACACAAGAGGACAAAACTGTGCAGATACGCATGCAAGTTGTACTGTACCATGCACATCCATGGACCTGGTCCCTTGAAGTTAGCTGCTCATCATCAAAATTACATATAGCTACAACCTTTCCCTAGTGCATCATCACATGACCTAGTCCAACACGATACACATCATAATAAATAGCAAAATCATTTGTACCCTCGGGTAGGGTCAAAATAAGATCAGAAGTCAACTTATCCTTCAACTTCTTGAAACTACCCTTGCAAGAGTCAGACGATAGGAACTTTACCTTTTTCTAAGTCAACTTAGTCAATGGATAAGCAATAGATGAGAAGATCTAGACAAACCTCCTATAATATCCAGCTAAACCCAAAAAACTCTAAATAATGGTTGAAGTCGTGGGTCTAGGCCACTTCATAAGTGCCTCGACTTTTTATAGATCCACCATGATCCTTTCACTAGAAACAAAATCACCCAAAAAGGTTTACATTCAACCAAAACTCACACTTGGTAAATATTGTACACAACCACTAATACATAAAGGTCTGCAACACTATATAGAGGTGATCGACATGATCTGCCCCACTCTTAGAATACAGAAAAATATCATTAATAAATGCAATTATGAACAAATCTAAGAAATAATGGAATACCCAATTTATAAGATCCATAAATTTCATCAAGGCATTAGTCAAAACAAAGGACATCACTAAAAACTCAAACCATACCAGGTTCGAAAGGCAGTCTTAGGGATGTCCACCTCCCTAATCTTCAATTGAAGGTAACCTAACCAAAGATCAATCTTATAAAAGTAGTTAGCACTCTGAAGTTGTTTAAACAGGTCATCAATCCTAGGAAGAGGATACTTATTCTTCACCATCACCTTATTCTATTAGTGGAAATCTATACACATCTAATGGGATCCATTCTTCTTACACACGAAGAGAATTAGAGCACCCTATGGAGAAATACTAGGGAAAATAAAACCCTTATTAAGAAGATCTTTCAAATACTCCTTGAGTTCTTTAAACTCGGTTAGAGCAATTCTATAGGGGTGATAGAGATATGATGAGTGTCCAAAAGAAAATTGATCACAAAATTAATTTTCCTACACCAGGAAGATCATCAAGAAACACTTTGGGAAACCCATAGACCACAGGGATAGATGATAGGGTGGGACCCTCAGAATTAAAATCCTTAATATGCACTTAATGGTATAGACACCCCTTGGAGATCAAACTTCAGGCTCTAAGATAAGAAATGAACCTTCCCTTAGGCACTAGGGAACTCCCTTCCCACTCAATAATCGACTTATTTGGAAATTTTAAAATGACCTTAGAGGTACGACCGTATAAAGAGACATAACACGAATAGAGCCAATCCATCCTCAAAATCATATCAAAATCTGATATGTCCAACTCTATCAAATCTACCAAAGTCTCCCTACTACAAATAGATACCACATAACCCCTATACACACTTCTAGCCACAACAGAGTCACTTATTGGGCTTGACACAGAAAAGGAATTAGGAATACACGCAGGACCAAAACATAAATAAATAGCCACACAAGGGGTCACATAAAAAGGGATGGACCGGGATCTAGCAAATAATACACATCACGAGAAAAAAAGTTTTAGCATACCAGTAATAATATCAAGATATGCCTCCAAATTCTGGCGGGTGGAAAAAGCATACAGATAATTCCAAATAATGTTGAAGTAAGAAGTAGCACCCTTTGGTGTTGGAGCTAAAAAAGCAGCAACCAGGACCTTATAAGCCCCCGTAGCAACATCGTCTAAAGTACAGTTCCTTTAAATGTGGACAGGATAGCCATATATGAAGCACTTTTTCCATCCCTCATCACAAAATCCATGATGTAACTATCTACAAAATCTACAAGGAGGATGTGATAGAGCTGGCAGGGCCTCAGTGACCTGAGATTGGGTACCTTGTGCCTTAAACCCATTGTTTTATAAAAACGATGATCACTAGATGAGTTCAAATTTGAAGCACTAGCCATAGAACATGAATCAAAATTTCCCCACTACTTCTTAGACCACTACCTGCCTTCTTTACCATTATTTTGTTGGCCTCTACCCTACTTAGAATTTTGAGACCTCTTAATTTGCCTCTCCCCTATTTTGGCTTGTTTTTTTTCATCTTCCATATGTTGTGTATACAATACAAGCCTCGAGATATCCATGTCACTATTCAGCAAGGCAACTTTTACTCTATCACCAAGTCTCGAGACAAGACAAAAGCAAGCTTTCTTATCTTATCCCTCATGATAGAAACTAACTTAGGAGAATAACATCTTTTACAGTCATCCTTTCCTATTTCAGATTCACAAAATCCTCAACTCTTGAGGAAAGAGACAATCCAGGAAGGCACCTGAAAACTCATCCTATAGTGCCAACCCCATATCATCACCCTTAGATTGATCCCACTCCTCAAACAACTGAAATGTTATATACTTCAACTAATATGTGGCAAATTCTATATCCTCAAAGTCAGAAGCATGCATAACCAAGAATATCTTTTTTATCTCATCTATGAACCCTTGATGATCCTTCTCACACTTAGATCCAGTGATGGTAAGAGGACTAAGAGTCATAAATTATTTAACTCGATTAACCTTAGATGAACTCATACCAGGACCAGCAGGACCCAACTGACGTGACCGATAAGTCACAAACTAGGTCAATACATGAATAGACCGATGAAACTCAACATTAAAAATATCCCCTTAGGGAGGTAGGGAATGATTATCATCAGCCTGAGGAGATCGAGAAGAACTAGTTAGGGCTAATAAAACTCAATATGGGGTAGTACAATTAGGATCTAGAGCCTTAAATCAGGTTTGAACTCCATAAGTAGGATGAGTTCTGCCCACATTATCCTCAAGTGTGATAAAAGAAGTTCCATGATCATCAGATCCTTGAAGAGGAATGATCTAAAATCTGAACAAGTTAAGGTTAGAGTTTTAAGAACTTAGACTCTATAGCTCAAAATACAATAATAAGAAAGGGAAACATTTATAAATATCTCATAGCCTTTCTCTTATAAGTGTGGGTGATACACACCCATAAAAGAAACTCTACTTTACTCAACTTTGTGGGCACCAAAATGACAATGAATCAAGGCTCTGATACCAACTTTCATATGACCCAAACTAGGGCTTGGCCATGAAAATTATCTCAAGTCCACTGAGGACCAATGACTACCCCCAAAGCCAATCCAAACAAAATATAACACACCTAAGAGCAGATGAATTTCAAATATATAACAATATAGAAATGAATATGTTTAAAGATATCTAAGAGTGTCAACATCAATCCCCAATCCACAGCAATATCCACAAAGTCTCTACTAATTTAAAAATAATCTAAGCCAGGATATGCCCCCAACACTGAAAATAACAATGACAATGTATATGTGAAGTCTTCACTTCTAATTTATGGGAAGAAAAACAAATGGAATGATCAAGTCTTTCAGAGAATGAAAGCTCACCACTTCACCGCAAATGGTCGATGAACTGAGTTGATCCCTCTAATACTGCAAAGAAAAGTAGCTTTGTCTTTGGACCCTACATTATAGGGGGGATACAGTGTTCGAAGATGGTTACTGGTTCATCACTAGAATGTTACCCAGGATAAGGGATAAAGTAATACTAAGTCAAATCCAGTGCAAAATTATACACACATCATCTTATATATGTATAAGTATTATGCCAGGATCGGGAAAAAGGCTTATCAAAAAGTAAAACTTTATCCTTGACTATGTATCTTAACCATCATAAATAGACACCCATAGGCTATATGGGTTCATTTTCCTGTGCTGAAAGGACCCTAGTACGTGTTTGTTGTATGAATCGGAGGTATCAAGAAGACCAGAGAATACCCAAACCCTACGTTAATCCAAGATATAATATCTATTAACAGTTTGAACCATGCGCATGGTCATTACGACCAACCCTCACAATAGCAAAATGAGTATCCAGTATAAGTCATTTGTGACCCACACTTTTATGGCTTAGCTACATAACAACCATTACGCCCAATTAAAAAAAGTTTCACATAATCATTCATTAATAAAGGAATTATCTATTAAGGCACACCACAGGAATCATTATACCATTTAACTTGCAAGCATATAATTATGCCATTATAATTCCATTAACGTAGGGGAATGCCTTGACCCCCTTTGTTCATTAAATCAAGTTAAAGGAATGCCTCAACCTTCTTTGATTTATCAAATAAAATTGGGGGAATGCCTCAACCCCCTTTGTTCATTAAATCAAAACATAGCCAACAAGACCTTCAAACTTCATATTTAACCTTTTAGCCATTTATGCAATGCAATAGTGTGGGTAAGTAAGTCAAACCATATGACAAATCCATATTTCAAATTCAATTTCACAAATGGGTTGAGGGAACTCAATTATTCAAATCCAATTCCAAGTTCAAATTATCAATTTGTGGGATTACCTCAACCCCCATTCTAATTTACATACCCATTCACTCCATTAGTTTAAAAACATTTAATTTAATGCATAAACAACTCATAAAAACTATAGAAAAACATTTCAACGATCATCCAATGCAAAACCCTCAGCTCATGTCAAAATACACATTTAAATCCATACAATTAAATAATTTTAAACACACATTTATCACAAAATAGGATTTGTGGAAGAGTAACATGCCTGAAAGTATCACAACTATAGAGAGAAATCACCCTTGAGAGCCCTAAGTGTTGAACTTCTTGAAAACCCTAAGTGATCTTGACCTTGAAGGTTTGAGAGAGTTTAAGAAGTTCTTTTGATTTATTTTTGGAGTGATAATGACACCCTAAAAGGGTTTAAGTTATGGGTCACAATTGGGGAAGAGGGTAAATGTCCAAAGTGGCCTTTATAAGATAATAAAAAATTATTGCAAGTGACTATGGGTCATTGTACGACTCGTAAGGACTTATTATGACTCGTAAATATGAGTCGTAGTCAATACAGTAAATAAAGTACCCTTCTCTAGAGACCCTAGTATTCAAACCATATGATTCATTACGATACCCTACAACTCATAGGGTCTTAGTCATACAGAAACACTTGGGGCACACACTAGTTTGTCCATGGATGGGACTATACAAATCGTATAGAGTCTTTACGACTCATAAACCCTATTCATAGTCATAGAAGAAACATAAGGCTAGCACTTTGTTTTGGCTACGAGTGGGTCCTTAAGACTCGTAATGATACCCTACGACTCGTAGAGAGAGTCGTAGTTTGGGCAATGATCCCATATGTTAAGAAAATTTCAAGGACAAAAATATGGGGTGTTTCATATATGTATTTCTTGTCCTTGTATATTATTATATATCCTTTATTCTCTTTTTATTTGTTTACTGGTTAGTGATATACTGTATAGTGCCTTGTTCCTGAGTACTACTAGAATTGGATCATTTATCCTTATTACCTTACTAGCTTTATCCTGATTAGATTCTTTGATAGTTTTCTGTTGTTTACATTCTTTTTTTTCATGGTATTTTATGCTTGCCTTATCTTTGGAGTTTAATCGGTAGTTGACTATTGAGTACCATGTGTTTACTACTCATACAACACTTCTACATCTGACAAATCATAGTACAAGTTCTCATTAATAGTTTGTACATAGAGCAGAGCAAATATAGATCAGAGATTTGGGTTGAGCTCCTAATGTTCAGGGCATTACTACCTTCCCTCTTATATATTTGACTAATCTCTATGTTGCATTTAGAGAGTTATATATATATATTTATTTATTATTTCACCTTGTGATCTTATTATTTTAGAAAATCGTGTACTATATTTACCAGGCTTTGGGGTTGCTTTATATATGTTAGCCTATTTTATTATATTTATTTGGTTATTTTCCTTCATTTCTTGGATTGTCTATTACTAGTTATTCCAAACTATAGGCCTGCTTACCTACTGGTGGGTCATAATAGGTGCGATTAGGACCTGAGAAATTGGATCATGACAAATAAGTATCAGAGCCTAGGTTTACCAGTGTGCTAGTACAAGAGCTAAGTGTCTAGTATAGTCCTATGGATTGGTACAGAGATAATTTATCGGATCTTCAGAAGGTTGTAGGGAATTCTTAGGAAATTCTATTCTTGAGTCTTTATCATGTGCTCATATTTCTATAATACTCTAGTACATTCTATACTCTATCCTATTTGAGATGGATGGTACGAAGTTATTAGTTGATGCAACTGGGACTTTGATGCATGTTTTTAGAGTTTCTAATCGATATCTAGGGATTCAGAGATTAATATTATATGTCTTTAGTGGAGTCTGAGGATTTAAGGATAGTCTAGGCCCTGGTAGCGATTATTGGTTAATGTTTTTGTGGATGGATTAAGCGAAAAGTCAACAAGCATGGGTATCTTGGAACACCTTTTGACCTAAGAGAGGCCCTTAGCCTTAGAGGTTTAGACTTTGGCTGACCAAATATTTAGGCTTGATATTTCGATACCTGGGTATCTTTTGGAATTTATGGTGGCTAGATCTTTCGTGTTGGAATAGATTTTGGCTCACTAGTTTAATAATATTGGATTAAGAGTGATTTCTGATTAGGTGTTAAGTGGTGAGGCTAAGAAAACCTCACTTAACTCCAATGGTGTTTTAGGGTTTGAGGGTTAGGCTTGTGCGTCGAGAGTGGGTAGGTGGGTGTATTGATTTTGGTGGAGGCTCATTATTCTCAGTGTTCTATCTATCTGACAGTGACCAAGATATAACGTGATTTAGGACAACACTACTGGTGAGGAGGTATAATAAAAGATGTAATGGATTTTGTAGCTCATTGCTTATGTTGCCAGCAGGTAAAGCCCAAGTATTTGAGGCCTAGTGGTTTGATTCATAGGTTACTTATTCTCGAGTGGAAATGGGAATAGATCACTATGGACTTCGTAAATGGGTTGCCTTGTACTTCTTATGGTTTTGATAGTGTGTGGGTCATCGTAGATCGATTGGCCAAATCTACTCATTTTATTCCTATTCAGGTTTTCGTCAATGCTGAGTGGTTGGCCCATATCTATCCTTGCGAGATAATTCATCTCCATGATGTACCAGTATCTATTATCTTAGAAAGAGGTTTAGTTTTCACTTCTCATTTTTGGAAGGCATTTTAGGAGGAATTGGTGTACCTCGAGGATATGCCCTGTAATTATGTTATGGACTTTAGAGGTTATTGGGAGCAACATTTAGCTTTTGCAGAGTTTTCATATAATAAAAGCTACCACTTCAGTACTGAGATGGCATCCTTCAAGGCTATGTATAGTAGGCTTTGTCACTTTTATATTCATAGGTTTGAGGTTTTTGAGATTAGACCTGAGGTACAAACTTGTGTTGCGAGTCTTTTGATAGAAATTTGGTCATTATGGATAGACTTCAAGTGTCTTAGAGTAGGCATAAGTGCTATGCAGATCATAAACTTCATTCCTTGAGATTTAGTGTTGGCGATCGGGGCGTTCATCGTGTTTCTCACATGAAGGGCGTGATAATGTTTGGGAAGAGGGGTAGGATTAGGACAAGATTTATCGGGACATTTAAGATTCTTCGAACTATTGGGAATATAGCTTATGATTTAGCATTGGGGGAAAGCTTATCCCCAGGTTTATTGGGACATTTGAGATTCTTCAAACTATTGGGTATGTAGCTTATGATTTAGTATTTCCCCTAGATTTGGCGACTATTCATCCAATTTTTCATGTATCCATGATATAATTTTATATTAAGTCCCATGACATTCATTGGGAGACAGTGCAGTTAGATTAGAGAATGTCCTTTGTTGAAGTTCCTGAGATATTAGGAGATTGTGTTCCAGAGATATTCCACTAATTAAGGTTCAATAGATTTACTATTTTGTAGATGAGGCTACTTGAGAGGTCAACTACAACATGTGTAGTAAATATTCCCAGTTTTTCACCGATTCAGGTATTTTTCATACCTTTAGTTTGAGGAGAACTAGATTCTTAGTGGTGGATATTATAATGACTTGATTCTGTGAATTTTCCCTTAAATGTGTTTTAACCATTTTACCCTTCTTCATGGTTTCTATATGTTGTTTTTGTGTGTGGAGATGGGTGGAATGATTCTTGTTGTAATCTGTAATAGTTTATGCGAGTTTGTAGTTTTTATGGGTTAAAAATGGCTTATCGTTAACTTCAGCCATCATTTTTCATTTTGTGGATCAAATGACAAAACAAACTGCGCCAGCATATCCAAAACGTCAATTATGGGTTGGTAGTGTGGTCAATTTGATTTTATGGCTTTCATTCCTTTTTCTACCCTCAATTAGTAAATTAGTGAAATTAGATCTCGGGGGTCAATTTTGTGAAATACTCTCAGTTCAAAATTTTGATATCGGCGTTGAGTTTGAAATATCAAATTTATAGGGTAGCATAGTTCATTTGTATTCACGAGATTCTGAATAAATATTGAGGTATCGGTGGAGACTTGGAAATCTTCTAAGTCCCAGTTGGTTCACAACTCAGCTGATGCAACCACTTAAGTGGAACATGGGTCACTTTAGCAGAGGCCGCTTAAGAGATCAGGTTCACCAGCTGAGGCAGCTAAAGTGGAGCCCTGTCTACTTAAGAAGGTGTTGTTTAAGTCGCTCTTTGTCTTCTTAATCCAAGGGTGCAGCCACAAAGGGTACCTTTTAAGCGGCACTTGGACGCTTTCTTTTCTCGCTATTATCTCATTTTTGTGCTATTTCTTCTATCCTTGAGCTTGGGTAAGCTCTAAATCACTATTTCAATTATTTTTCTTCTATTATTATCATTTAAAACTCATTGGATTGTGATTTCAAAAGCGTAATTTGGTGATTTTATCCCGGAAGGCCTAAAATGGATTTTATTTTATTCAAACTTCTTTTAACTCACTTTTTCTTGGTTTTTCTCTATGGTTTCTTTAATCATGGGTAAAGAATTTACAAAAAAAAATAGTTTTACCCTTTCGTTTTGGTAACTCATTTCGGTGGTCCATTTTGATCTCGACTCAAGAAGAGTCAACTTAGATGTCATTGACTTTCTTTTAACGTATAGGTTACGCATTTGTATGTTTGAGTTAGTTTGTGTTGAAGGGATTTGGACCGAAATTTCATCATTTTGAGGTAAGGTTATGACTTGCCTAGGTAGTTAATATTTCTGTAAAGGCATGTTATGGGTATAGGTAATAATCAGAAAAATAATATTATGACTGTTGTGTACCCATCCGATGTCTTATATTGTTGTGGTTGGTGATTTGAGATGTTATTTACTACGAGTGGCCCGTGTGGGGGCCTTATTTAATATTATTAGCCTTGTGTATGCATTTAGTTTCTCTTTTCATGATAGAAATACACAAGTTGGGTTTAATGTGATAGTATTGGTGTCTTACTTGAATTTTGTACTCTAATGGTACATTGCTTATGTGTAATCATGATTGGTTGGCATATTGAGTACATTCTGGGGTCACGTGTACTTTTACTGAATGGATTTGAGATCTTTATATTGGTTTGTTAGTGAGCATTACATCCCCATAGCATACATAGATTCATGAGATATTGGTACCATTGTGGAATCACTGATTTTTGACAGAAATGAGACATTTTTACAAAGCCATCTGCCATAACGCATGAGCCGAAGAGGAGATATGGACATTGAGATTGGGATTGAGTAAAGAGATAGTATATGGGTTGTGAACCACCCATGATTCCTAGCTGTAAATGCTGAGACTCAGTAGGTGTATACGGAGGTTATGCAATAACCTTAGTCACATCACATCATTCATCATCATTGCATTTCATTCACTATACTTCTTTAGTGTTGTACTTTGTGTTTAATTCAATGCTTATCTATTTAGTTTCTTTACGTACCTGTTTTGTTGCTTATGTGTTATATTTAGAACTGTTAGTGGAGATGCGTGAGCTACCATTTGGGAAATTTTCTGATTGCAGGTGACGTATTCATAGTATGTATTTTATGTATCTTATTTTCTATTTTGCTTAGTTGACATATGATACCTACTAAGTTCAAGTCGACCATACTCATCCTTACTGTGACTTACGATGCAGATCCAGCAAAGAGTGCATCACGCCGCAGCTGAGTTCATGCAGTGATTTTTCCACTTTGAGGTATTGGCCGCTTTATGCCTTCAGAGTCAACTATTTACCTCCTCCTATCTGGTTTATGCCTTATTTTGTACTCAGAAACAGACTTGTGGTTTCATTTCGAACTTTCAGTTCTTTTTTTGTATTTTGAGTTATATTTAGATTATTTTTACATTGTGACACCAGGTTTTGAGATAGTTTGTGATATTATTGTTATCTAGTCTTCTACTATTATTGTACATGTATGGTTCAACTTCTCTGTAGAAGTCTCGCCTTGGGATTTATGTTACGATTTTCTATTATATATCAGTTTGGGTGATTGGATTACTTGTCAAGTCTTAGCCGCAATAAGTGTCATCATGATCTGAGTTTTTGGATTATGACAGTAAGACATATTTAATCTCATGTCATACCCTAACTCCAGTATTTTTATCATGATGAAGGGAATCAATGCTCAAATAAAGGTTATATTAGAAAAATAAGCCTCCATATCTAGAATAAAGGCATTCAAATATACAAATAAGACCAATGATGTCAAATAAAGTCCCCACATGGGTAAAATACAATAGCAGATATTACAAATTAAACACAATAGAATATAAGCCCTATAAGGCACACAATAGTAAAAATAATTTCAAACTATAAACCACATAGTTATTTTTCTCAAACTCATAGCATGATATACTTATTTATTAACTATTCAACTTAATCTAAATGAAGTAAGCCACAATCTACCTCAAATGATGAAATCCCGATCTAAGGTGCTTCAACCTTCCACTTACGAATGACCTCAGTATCAACTACAACATTCAAATATAGGATCTACGTATCAAACGAAAGTTAATAATACTCATATTGTCCATATTTGGGTTTGGTATAAAACGAATTCAAAAAATAAGTTCAAAAATGAAAGGTGTATAATTGAAATTTGCAAAAAGACATTTTCCAGGATTAAGGAGTGCACGGGAGAAAACCCCTCATAGAAACGGGTTAACAACGAGGTCCAAATTGAAGAAAAAACCTTTTTATACTTTATGTGTAAAAATCTCAAATTTTTATTTTGAAATCATGATTTAAAATTGTTCTGAGGATGTAATCGATGAAAAAAAGAATTGAAAAAAGCTTTGGAGTGTACCCAAGCTCCAATGGTGAAGAAATCCTCACGAATCGCACAAACTCGAAGCTTAAAGGTCAAAAAATAGGGCAAAGAATGTGAAAATGAGTTTAATATCATCCCAACTTTGGTTACTTCAGTGGTCAAAGAACCAATTAAGTAGTTATTACTAAAGAGATGGGTGTTTTCTAAAGTGGTCTGACCTACGTGGCTAGGCACGCCAAAACGGTCCCCTTCCATTAAAGTGGTAAATTACCCGCTTAAGCGGTAAGCATCGACTCATGTATGACTGCTAAAGGGATGCTCTCCAGGATAAGAAGTCATAACTAAAGTTGTATTTTGGTCGCTTAAGAGGATGCAACAACAACTTTGCTAAATTGCAAAATTGTTGACCAATCACTAGAGATTCATTTGGAATTTTGTGAATACAAAAAAACTTTGCTACTAGGATAATTTTTCACATTGAGAACTTAATGGCAATGTTGGTTTTTTTTTTAAAAAAGTTGTTTTCAACAAATTAACCCTCGGGACTCCCTTTTTAATATTTTTCAGATGAAAGATCGCAATGAGATTTAAAGGTCCAGAAATTGAACCAACCATGCTACTAACCCAAATTTGACATTCAAATTTGTTGGCATAGTCTAAATTATCATCGGGCACTCAAAACAGTGAATGTAGATCGAAGTTAACTATATGACTTCTAAAGCCTCTAACAACCATAAACTCGTACGAAACGTTCTCGATTGCATGGGGAACTGTGCCAACTATCTCCAAACTCCAAAAGCAAAATGTAGCAACTACGAAAAAGAACAAAATAGTCAAATCGCATAAAAATAAAAATTCACAACTTTAGATTATTACATATATATATATAAAATAAATATGAAATAATCATGAAATAATTATTAATCTAAAAAATAGTTTTTTTTTTAAATGTCAAGTGAATAGTTCTCAAGATGTCACTTGGCTTAGTTATAGGGTAGACTATTCTCCTTTATTTTATATATAAATATGAAATAAATATGGAATAATCATTAACCACCAAAATAATTATTATCCCAAAAGTGTCAAATAGCTACTTCTCAAGATGTCACTTGACTTAATTTAGGTTAGACTATTCTTCTTTATTATATACTAGTATCCAAGAACGTGTGTATTATATGTGGATATAAATATCAGTTAACATCACATATCTATGATATATTAAAAGTGTGAATGGTCTTAGAAAAGTTGTTTAAACTTTTTGCCCTTCATTAGAAATCTTTGCTTCAGACAAAATAGTCTTTGCACTATTTTTTTCCAATATTTAAGAGTTGGACATTAATTAAATATATTTAAGGTAAAACTTTTTCTTATTAGAATTCGTCAATTTTACTATTTTTTCCTAAGTTAAGAGTTGAAAATTTGTTAAATATGTTTATGGTAAAATATTTTCTTATTAGAAGTCAGCAAAATTAATGACAATTAATTCTTTATTTATTAGTTTAAGAATACTTAGTTAACTAAATTTGATTTTAAGAAGATTTGAAAAATTTATAAATAAATATGAAATTATTAGAATAAGAAAAATTTAAGAAGTACCAGATTTTTAAAAGTTTTAAGTACGTAATAAGAATGTAATCAATAATTATGTAAAAAAATTGACTTTAAAAATAAGAAAAGTTTTTAAATATATATATATATATATATATATATATATATATATATATAAAATAATCGTAACAAAAATATGGTTCAAATGATGTGTCTCTCTTAGCATATGGCAACAAGGGAAAAAGGTACTATATGGCAAATGCAAAAGTGAGGATCCATCAACCACTAGAAATTTGTCATAGTAAAATATATATGTCGATATGTTTATGCTTACATTATTGTATTAAAGTGTGAAAGATTTTTGAAAAGTGATTTAAACTTCTACACTTTATTGATAATTTCCGCAATAGGAAAAATATTTAATTTTAAATAATCAAACGTTACACGTACAACACACGTGCGGTTAAACTAATCTATATCTATAATATATTAAAAGTGTGAGGGGTCTTAGAAATATTGCTTCAATTTTTTTTCCTTCATTAAAAGTCTTTGCTTTAGACGAAATCATTTTTTTACTATTCTTTCCAATATTTAAGAGTTGAAAATTAATTAAAGATATTTATGATAAAACCTTTCTTTATTAGAAGTCGTCAGAAATAATGACAACTAATAATTTTTATATTAGTTTAAGAATTCTAAATCAACTAAATTTGATTTTAAGAAGACTTTAAAAATTTAGAAATAAACACAAAAGTATCAGAATAAGAAAAATTTTTAAGTACACAGTAATTATGTAATCAATGTTTTTATAAAGATTTAATTTTAAAAACAATGAAATATTTTAAACATAGAAATAAATAATTGTACCACAAATATAGTTCAAATTGATGTGTCTCTGTTTACCTCTGAAAAGGAGAGGAAGAGGTACTGCATGACAAACGCAAAAGTGATGATTCATCAACCATTTGAAACTTCTAATGATAATATATATATATATATATATATATATATATATATATATAAATTTCGAAGGCCTGTGCCAGCACGGGCCCAATATATATTATTTTTTATTTTAATTTATGTGACATAAATAAAATTAGACAATTAATTATATTTTTAACAAGCTTTAAGATTTTTTAAATAGTTAGCTATTGTAATCTATAATACATTTTGACATTGTAATTTACTATTTTAAGTTGTTTGCTATTTTAATTTATAATACTTTCTTGTTCAAACTTTTATGATATTGATAGTCAATTTATATTTGAAAAGTAATTTAATTTTTTAATTGTTGTAATTTATAATATTTTTTTACTATTCAATTTAAGCGACACTGGCATAATTTCGAGAGTCAATCAAATATCACTATTGAAGTAGCGAAACCGACACGTCTTGAATGATTCATAATAACTAATTAGAAGTGATATAAAAAAATTGATATAAAACATATTTGTGAAATTTTTTTAAGTGGGCCTCATATAAGATGTCAAATTAATTTAAAATATAAAGAGTTAATTTATCATTTTATATTTATTTTACCTTTTTTAATTTAATATTATTAATTTTTAATACTTAGATGACTTATAATAATTACTCAGGGGTGATATAGTAAAATTACGGTTGAAACAACTGAAGCAGACATGCTATAAATGTTTGTTTTACTTCTTTTTTTAATTTAAATTACATTAATTTTTTAATACGTAAAGGTCATATAATAATTAATTAGGGGTGATATTTTAAGTAGGCCTCATATAAGATGTCAAATTAATTTAAAACATCAAGAGTTAGTTTATCATTTTATGTTATTTTTACCTTTTTATTAAATATTATTAATTTTTTAATACTTAGATGACTTATAATAATTACTTAGGAGTGATATAGTAAAATTACGGTTGAAACAGGTGGAACAGATATGTCATAAATATTTTTTTTACTTTTAAAAAAATTAAATTTTATTAATTTTTTAATACGTAAATTTCATATAATAATTAATTAGGTGTGATATAGTAAAATCACGGAACAAACAGGCAGCTGAAAGCAGGTATGTCGACCACCAGCTGCTTGCTTTCAATCACCCCACTCACACTTATATATAGTAGTAAATATATCTATATCTATCTATCTATTTGTATGTGCTTCTACTAAAATATATGTTTATGTTTACATTATTATATTAAAGTGTGAAGGATCTTTAAAAAGTGATTTAACTTTTTCACACTACATTAAAAATCTCTGCAATAGATAAGATCATTTAATTTTAAATAATTAAACGTTACACGTGCAAGGCATGTGCGATTACACTAGTGAAAACTAAATACATGTTTTTAAATAAACTATTTTAACCGCATGTGTTTCACACGTGTAACCTTTGATTATATAAAATTAGATGATTTTGTTTATTGCGAACGTTTTTAATGATGTACAAAAAGTTTAAATCACTTATCAAAGATCCTCCACACTTTATTATAATAATGTAAACATAACATATATTTTATTGTAAGAACATATATATTTTACCACCAAAAGTATCAAATGATTAATGGATCGTCACTTTTGCGTTTGTCATGTAGTACCTCTTAGACACATTGATCTGTAACATATTTATCGTAATATCATTTTTTATTTTTTCTCTATTTATAATCTTTCCTTATTTTTAAAGTTGAATATTTAGAAAATCTTTGAGTACTTACTTAGTACTTTTAAATTTTGGAACTTCTTATATTTTTCTTATTCTAACGCTTTCACATTTATTTCTAAAATTTTCAAATCTTCTTAAAATCAACTTTTGTTGATTTAGAATTCTTAAACAAATGAAAAGGGTATTAGTGGTCATTAATTTTGATGACCTCTAATAAGAAAATATTTTACTATAAATATTTAATTAATTTTCAAATTTTAAATATTAGAAAAATAGTTTTACTATAAGTATTTAATTAATTTTTAACTCCTAAATTTTAGAAAGATAGTGAAAAGACTATTTTATCCAAAGCGGAGACTTTTAATGAACGGTAAAAAGTTCAATCAATATTTCTAAGTTATAGATATAGATATAGATTAGAGATTTATGTTTCAAGAATTTTACCAATTAATCTAATTATGTGTATGCACTACAAAAGCACGAAAAAAAAATGACTTGAAACAAATCAAACGCATATAATTTAATCATATTCCAACTTATCAAATTTCGGCAACGATTTAAAATTTATAGGCGTAGCTCATCCATGATTAATATGTAGTTCTATTTGGTAATCTAAATATATACAACAATAATCTCTCTTAATTAGGGGTGGACGTTTGGTATGCAGTTCGGCATTTTCAAAGTTTAGATTTGGTAATTCGGTAATCGGTATTTGAACGTAGATACCACATATCGTACTTATAAACTTCGGTTCGGTAATCAATAAATAACACTTCGGTTTGGTATGGTATTTGGTAATACCATGTTAAAGTTGGAGATGTGCAAATGTACGTTTAAACTTCAAAGAGTATATCTAATAGAAACCTTATTTAGTATTCTTTTTGTTTCTTCTTACGAATATATTACCAAGGTCCAGGAGATTAATTGGGATGACTAATACTATTGTCTATTGGGTTGGTTAGACATATATATATATATATATATATATATATATTCGGTAAATACCAAATACCAAATGGTATTAATATCTAGTACCAAACCCAATACTGAATACCGAAATGTTGAAATTTTACTCCCTAATACCATACCAAATACCGAATTACCGAATATCAGTTATTAAATTTTTTGATTCGGTTTGGTAATTCAATTTTCGGTATTCTATGTACGGTCTACTCTTAATGCCCCTCACTAAAATATTTGCATATAATATAAACACCCCCCGATCCGTCAGAATATCTATTTTGATGATGGATTTAACAATGTCGTTAACATAACGATGAATTTAATATTTTGATACAGTAAAATTTAAGCAACAATAAAAATAATTATTATATTTTAAATATTAACACAATACTCCCTCTATTTCAAATTGAGATTGCACATTGATTAAGAAAAATAATTAATAACATGGCAAGTTTACCATAGTACCCCTATTAAATGATGTTTACATTTTAATTTAAAGAAAAGGTAATTAATGCAAAGGGTAAACATGGGGAATTTTTTTTGTCTCTTCTTGATTAATGAAAAAAGACTAGTAAAATAAGAAATTAAATTAGAAAATTTGAGACGGGTAGTTTGGGACGGAAGGAGTAAATATAAAGCAATGCAATACATAACAACCATCCAAACACAAACAATAACAAATAACCTAAGATAATCATCAATTTGGAGTTGAGTTTGTGAGAAAATTAGAATGATTTATTATCATTCCCGATACACCACTAAAAAATTAAAACATAATGAAAGTGTTATAAATGTATTTACATTATAGTGAATGTCTATCAAGATCTATCAATTTAATGACCCGATTTGCTGAACCAGAATGCTACACGATGCTTATGACCCCGAAGGACCACAAGCTAACCCATGACTGATATCTGTACCTGTATACTGCATAAGACAATATAATAATGCAGAAACATGCACTGAAAGGCCATAAGGTTTGATCATGAACATAACTAAATAACGTAACATATGTGTGGGGTAATAGAATACCCAAAACAAAACTGAAGTCTAAAATATGATAGTCTATATCTAGTCTACATCTAATCTGAAAGCCTCTACTGTCTGAAGAATCTGAATAAGTAGTTGATGGGACATGTCCGCAACTAACTCCAACTAATAAGCTAATCAATGAGATACTACAAAATCATTATGTCCTCAAAGGATGTGAACTCACTTCTACTCTGACTGCTAAAACTGGAATCTACTGCTGATCTGGAACTCGTGTCTCTGAATCTATGGTGTAACATAAAAAAAGCACCATAGCGCGAATGCGTCAGTACATATGTACCGAGTATACATGTGAGGTAGTCTATATACAAGGGTTTGCATGCATGATCAATACTAACTGACTATCTAACATGAATGTGGAAATGCATACAGAAATACGCAATTGTAACTGACAACATGATAACATGATCCTGATACCGTGGTAGAATGACTATTGAGTCTGGATACTGATAACATAACATAACTGATAACATGAATGACTGTATCTGAATATAACTGATAACATGGGTGACTAAGATGATAGTCCTGAATTTGATGGAACTATCTGAGTTACATATTGTATCTGAGTTGACTGTATCTGACAGTCCTAAAATTTGAAGAACTATCCGAGTTTTATTATTGAGATTGATTGATTGTATCTGATAGTCCTGATTCTGTAACATAAAACTGTGGGAAATAGTATCTAACCGACATGCCCCAAATATGTTATAATAGCTGAGCTGGGGTCCAATCTATGCCCTGATTGGAAGGGTGTCAATACTGCATCACTGGTAAGGACAATAAGTGAGTAACCCTCATATAACAGGTAACTCTAGCGAGAACGGTGGGAACTCTCACATAATAGGTTAAGCCACCTCATCTACCCCCATATAGCAGGCTACGATGTCTCAACCTATACTGTCTACATAGTTCTGGAACGCAAGGATTACTTCTAAGAATCACACCCTCGTATAATAGGTGAGTCCCCATCCTTGGGTTCACTCGATATAATTTGTACTCCCATCTGAATGCACACTGAACATGATTTACTGAACTGAACTGAGCCTGGACTGAGTTACCAAATTTCCGTGGCTGACGGAATACTACTGATATCTGACAACTGACTGAGTCATGAGATCATGGAGATTTTTCCTGAGTTATAAGACTATCTGAAGTCTAAGAGTTCATAGCTTGACTGAGAGTATCATGAATACATAACATGGATCTAGGCACATAACTAATATTTCGGGTACAAATACCCCCAAGACTTGATTGAAGGAAACTGACATGACTTGATATTTTTGAATACATGATAATCACCACATAACATTTATTGAAGCATTTCATCAAACGTCTAATAGGCATAAACTTGTACATTTATGGGGATTTTTATGATATCATTCTAGTTAGGCAAATTTCCTTCATCTAGGCATTTTATCAAACATATGGCAGGAATAGTACATGTAAACATCATAGTATAGCAATTAAACATCATGGTTCACTTCCAATTTGATCATACAAGGTTTTAGTCATGAGATTTCATAAATCTTTATCTATAATAATCAACCCGCATGGAATTTATCATCATATCATGGAATAGAAATCAATTCCTTATTTATCAATATGAAAGAGAACATACAAAGCATGAACATATGAAGAAAATCCATAACTTGTAGTTGAAAAGGGATTCTTGGACTTCATTGATGAAAGGAGCCCATGAATGAATACTATGCATACCTTAGATAGTGATTTCGTGAAGATGGATGGTGAAACCTTCTTGAAATTAGACCTTCTATGAAAATCCTAGCTTGAGTTCTTGAGAGTATTTGAGAAAAACATCAATATTTTTTATGAATAAGGGCTAAATTCCGTGTTCAGAAGCTTATATATGGGGGGGGGAATTGACCCCTTTAACCCTGGACACATATTTAAATTTTTAGTAAAATTTCCCGAATTAGGTCATTGGCGCGACGCGGCATTATCCCACCCTGTCACTGGAAACTGACAATTGGGAAACTGCACGGTGGCGTGACATGGAGCTATCGCGTTGCCACCTTGTCTACGAACTGGAAGTTTGGCGCGATCCGCCAGCATCATGGAGCAACACTAGAAATTGGCAATTTCCATTTGAGCTATCTCCGTGACGCGCTGAAGGCTTAGGTCAAACACTGTCTCACTAAAAAGGCTCTAACTCTTCGCCCGGGTGTCGGATTTGGGCAAATTATATATTGATGGAAAACTTAATCAATTTCCCATATGATAGGAAGTAAAAATTATGGAAATACCATGTGTATAAGAATGAATTCTTATTTCAAAGAAAGTTCTAACATCCTTGAGATAATTTTCAAGCTAAGAAAAAGCACGGGTATTACAATATCTCCCCCTTGAGAACTTTCGTCCTCGAATGAGACTCACTGAGAGGGGAAATAATGAGATGAACATGAATAACTAGGACATGATCTCATGACGGACGTGACTGACAAGCTAAGCATAACATACCGAACATGCATATCTGATGCATGCGTAACTGATTCATAAATGCATAACTGAAAGCTCTGAAAAACTAAGTTTTCTCATAATGAGAATGCATGTCTGATGCATAACTATATAATTGATCTGATACATGAATGCATAACTAAATATGTGGTGGTACTTGATACCAAGCTTATCACAGGAATATGAGCATGTGACTGAATAATAAGTTAGTGATGTACACTAAACATGAAACTGAGTAAGCTTAAGGAGAACTATTACCTTAAGCTTGATTTGAGTTGGCGAGGAAGAGGTGAAGATACTTGGTATGCATATCTGCTTCTGCTTCCCAAGTAGCTCCCTCTACAGAATGATTTCGCCAAAGAACTTTAACTAGAGGGATTTCTTTGTTCCTCAATCTACGAGTATGATAGTCTAAGATTTCAACTAGAATCTCTTCGCTTTGACTAGGGACTATCACTGATGGGTCACTTATACACTTCTTAAGCAAAGATACATGGAAGATTGGATGAACTGAGGCTAGATATGAAGGCAATTTGAGCTCATAGGCTACTTTGCCGAATCAACTGAGAATTTTGAAGGGACCGACATATCGAGGACTGAGTTTTCCCTTCTTGCCAAAGCTCTTCACTCCATTCATAGGAGAGATCTTGAGGTAGAAATAATCACCAATCTCAAACTCGAGATCCTTTCTACGAACATCTGCATAACACTTCTGTCGGCTCTAAGCAGCCCAGAGTTTTTCTCTAATTAACTGAACTTTGTCTAAGGCATCAAATACTAAGTCAGGACCTATGACTAAGGTCTCACTAATTTCGAACCAACTAATTAGAGATCTATATCTCCTACCATAGAGAGCTTCGAATAGGGTTATCTGAATACTGGAATGATAGTTGTTGTTGTATGCAAACTCAATCAAAGGAAAGTGGTCATCCCAACTTCCCTTGAAATCAATTCCACACACCCTTAGCATATCTTTTAAGGTCTTAATGGTTCTTTCTACTTGACCATCTGTCTGAGGATGGAAGGCTGTACTGAGATGAACTTGGGTACCAAGACCCTTTTGGAATGCTTTCCAAAAATAAATGGTGAATTGGGTACCTCTGTCTGAGATAATAAACAATGGAACACTGTGTAATATGACCAGCTCCTTCATGTAGAGCTTGGCGTAATCCTCGTCTAAATAAGAGGTATGAACTGGAAGGAAAAGAGCTGATTTGGTCATTCTGTCTACAATGACCTAGACTGAATCATGCTGACATGAGTTCGAGGAAAACCCGTCACGAAGTCCATGTTTACAACTTCCCAATTCCAAGTAGGAATAATGAACTCCTTCATAGGACCACTAGTCTTCTGATGCTCTATCTTAACTTGCTGACTTGTAGAGTACTTAGTTACAAATTTTGTAATATCTCTCTTCATCCCACTCCCCTAATAGATCTCCCACAAGTCATGGTACATCATAGTGGCCCTTGGATGAATAGAGTAATGCGCACCATGTGCTTCTGCAAGAATTTGCTGCCTTATGTCCTCTACACCTAGAACACATAGACGACCCTGAAAATGGAGGACGCCATCTCCCCCTTGGGAGAAAACCTTAACTTTCTGATTCTGAACTGACTCTTTTAGCTTGACAAGGCTAGGATCCTTATCATGCTTTTCTTTCATCTCGAAAACAAGAGATGATTCTGAACTACTCTGAACACATACACTGCCCTCTGAAGAATCAACAAAGAGAACACCTAGTCTAGCGAGCTGGTGTACTTCTTGAGCTAACTTATTCTTACTATCCTCAACATGAGAAACACTACCCAAAGAGAGTCTACTAATAGCGTCGGCCACTACATTGGCCTTGCCTGGATGATAGAGGACACTCATGTCATAATCTTTCAAGAGCTCTAACCACCTTCTCTGATAAAGATTGAGATCTTTATGAGAAAAGACATACTGAAAGGTTTTCTGATCTGTGAAGACATCTACATAAACACCGTATAAATAATGCCTCCAAATCTTCAAGGTAAATACAACGGCTGCTAATTCAAGATCATGCGTAGGATAATTCTTCTCATGGGGTTTAAGATGTCTGGAGGGGTAGGCTATGAACTTACCATGCTGCATGAGGACACAACCTAAACCCACTCTAGATGTATAACAATATACTACAAAACCTCCTGAACCGTATGGTAATGCTAGAACTGGAGATAAGGTGAGTCGAGTCTTCAATTCCTAAAAACTCTTCTCGCAAGGATCTGACCACTGGAACTTGACTTTCTTCTGAGTCAATATGGACATAGGGGATGCAATGGATGAAAATCCTTCAAAAAATCATCTGTAATAGCTAGCCAAACCCAAGAAACTCCTGATATCTAATGGAGAAATAAGTCGAGGCCAATTTTTTACTGCTTTGGTCTTTTGAGGATCTACCCTAATTCCATCATCAGAAACAATATGGCCAAGGAATGCTGCTGACCTTAGCCAAAATTTGCACTTACTGAATTTGGAAAATAACTGATGATCTCTAAGAGTCTGAAGTGTTATTCTGAGATGGTTTGCATGATCTCGCTCAGTGCAGGAATATACCAGAATATCATCTATGAAGACTATGACGAACATGTCCAAGTACTATTTGAACACGAGGTTCATCAAGTCCATGAAAGGGGATGGGGCATTGGTAAGACCAAATGACATAACTAAAAATTTGAAGTGACCATATCGAGTACGAAAAGCTATTTTTAAGATGTCACATTCTCTAACTCTGAGCTGATGATAGCGGATCTGAGGTCTATCTTAGAGAAATAACTGGCACCCTGAAGTTGGTCAAACAAGTCATCGATTCTGGGAAGAGGATACTTGTTCTTGATCATAACCTTATTGAGTTGACGATAATCAATGCACATTCTGAGTGAACCATCTTTCTTACGCACGAATAAGACAGGTGCGCCCCACGGGGAAATGCTGGATCTGATGAATCCCTTATCTAAGAGATCCTTCAACTAATCTTTCAGTTCTCTGAGTTCTGCTGGTGCCATTCTATACGGTGGAATAGAGATAGGCTGAGTGTCTGAAAGAAGATCAATACTGAAGTCTATTTCCCTTTTGGGAGGGATTCCTGGAAGATCTTCAGGAAAGACATCTAAATATTCATTCACTACTGGGATTGATTCAAGACTGGGAGACTCGGAACTGGAATCTCTAACATGAACTAGATGATAAACTTATCCCTTAGATATCATTTTCGTTCCCCGAAGGTAGGAAATAAGTTGACCCCTGAACACTGAAGTACTACCCCTTCACTCTAGGATGGGTTCATTCGAGAACTGAAACCGAACTATTTTATTTATGCAGTTGACTGTGGCATAGTAGGAATGAAGCTAATTCATGCTGAGAATGATATCAAAATTAGTCATCTCTAACTCAACTAAATCTGCTGACGTGACTTTCTAAAATATCATAATCGGGAAGTTCCTGTATACCCGCCGGGCTATGATGGTTTTACCCACTGGGGTAGAGACTGAAAAGGGCTCTGCTAGAATTTTGGGACTGATTCCAAAATCAACTTCTATATAAGGAGTAATAAAAAATAAGAAAGCTCCTGGATCTAGCAAAGCGTAAACATGCATATGAAAGATTTGTAACGTACCAGTAACTACATTATGAGAACTTTCCTGATCGTGTCGATTCTGAAGAGCATAGAGATGATTTGGGTGTTGCCCGCAAGTAGCACTGGAAGTGGCACCCTGCTGATTTAGGCAACCGGACTGAGTTGAAGAGCGATTTTGTTGACCCTGAGGACCTGGCTGCGAACAGTCTCTAACTTTATGGCCTAGCTTGCCACAACTAAAACAAATGCCACTACCTGCTCTACACATACCCTGATGGCACTTACCGTAAGTCTGGAAAAGAGGATAGGTGCGGGCACTACTAACACAGCCCTAGGTCTTATAGCCTGGCGCAATATCTTTGTTTCCCTCTTTGAACTTAGGAACTGAAGAACTGGCTGTAGAGGGAGCTGGAACTGATGACTTAGGACAAAACTGAGAATGGTTTCCTCCTTCTGATTTAGGCTGAGAAAAGTTGAAACTACCTATCTTCGCTCTCTTATTCTTCTTTTCCCTATGCTTAATTTTCTGCTCTTCTATCTACTGAGCATGGGTCATAAGTCTAGCTAAGGTCATGTCGCTGTTCAGCATGGCGGATCTGCACTCATTAACCACATTGTCGTTTACCCCTAAAGTGAACTTACTCATCTTGGATCTACTATCTGCAACCACATGAGGGGCATACCAGGCTAATTGAGTAAACTTAAATGAATACTCTTTCACTGTCATATTGCCCTGTCTGAGGTTGATGAACTCTATCACCTTGGCTTCTCTAAGCTCTTGGGGAAAGAATCTGTCTAAGAATACAGTGACAAACTCCTCCCTCTCTATAGGACCTGCATCATCTAATCTTTCAGACTTCCACTGTTTGAACCAATCATGAGCCACATCCTTCAACTGGTATGCAGCTAGCTCAGCACTCTCAACTGTAGTCACCCACATGTCATTTGTCACTTTCTGAACTTGATCTAAGAATTATTGAGGGTCTTCATCTACCTTATACCCGAGGAAGGTTGGAGGATTCATTCAGGTGAAGTCCCGAATTCTAGCTGTGGCTGAGTTGGCCACTGGGTTGGCCAGAATGACTGTTAGCCATTCATTATGACCAGCGACTGAATGAGAAAGAGTGGTAAATGCATTTCTCAACTCAGCATGAGAAACATGATCGCCCAAAGGTTCTTCGGGCTGAGAGGTTGTCTGATTTCCATTTCTTCTTTTAAGAGGCATGTTCTGTAGAAGAAAGGGAGAAACAGATTAAACTAAGAGACTGACTTATGATTATGCTCTCAGACACGACATGAACACTGAAAGAGGGGAAACTATTCTTAAAACATCTCATAGCCTCCTACACATAAATGTTGCGCGCAACACACCCATGTATAAGACTCTACTACATGCCACTTTCAGACTTCCTAGGACTCTATTGAACCTAAGGCTCTGATACCAAGTTTGTAACGACCCGATTTGCTGAACCGGAATGCTACACGGTTCTTATGACCCCAAAGGACCATAAGCTAATCCATGACTGATATCTGTACCTTTATCTGCATAAAATAACATAATAATGCGGAAACATGCACTGAAAGGCCATAAGATTCGATCATTAACATAACTAAATAACATAATATCTGTGTGGGGTAATAGAATACCCAAAACAAAATTGAAGTCTAAAATATGATAGTCTTATGTAGTCTGCATCTAGTCTGAAAACCTCTACTGTCTAAAGAATCTGAATAAGTAGTTGATGGGACATGTCCCCAAATAACTCCAACTAATAAGCTAATCAATAAGATACTAGAAAATCATTATGTCCTCAAAGGATGAGGACTCACTTCTACTCTGACTGCTTAAACTGAAATCTACTGCTGATCTAGAATTTATGTCTCTGAACCTATGGTGTAACATAAAAAGAAAGCACCATAGAACGAATGTGTCAGTACATATGTACCGAGTATTTATGTGAGGTAGGCTATATGCAAGGGTTTGCATGCATGATCAATACTAACTGACTGTCTAACATGAATGTAAAAATATGTAAATAAATATGCAACTGTAACTAATAACGTGATAACATGATACTGATACCGTTGTAGCATGACTACTGAGTTTGGATACTAACAACATAACATAACTGATAATATGAATAATTGTATATGAATATAACTGATAACATGGGTGACTATAGCTGACAATCCTGAATCTGATGGAACTATCTGAGTTCCATACTGTATCTGAGTTGACTGTATCTGACAGTCCTGAAATCTAAAGAACTATCTGAGTTCTATTACTGAGACTGATTGACTGTATCTGAAAGTCCTAAATCTGTAACATAAAACTATGGGGAGTAGTATCTAACCGACATGCCCCAAATATGCTATAATAGCTGAGCTGGGGTCCAATCTATGCCTTGATTGAAAGGGTGTCAATACCGCGCCACTGGTAAGGACAACATGTGAGTAACCCTCATATAATTGGTAACTCTAGTAAGAACAGTATAATTCCTCACATAACAGGTTAAGACACCTCATCTACCCTCATATAGTAGGCTACGATGTCTCAACCTATGCTGGCTACATAGTTCTGGAATGTAAGGATTGCTTCTATGAATCACACCCTCGTATAACAGGTGAGTCCCTATCCTTGGGTTTACTCGGTGCTAATTCCTACTCCTATCTGAATGGACACTGAACATGATTTACTGAATTGAACTGAGCATGGACTGAGTTACTAAATTTCCATGGCTGATGGAATACTACTGAGTCATGAGATTATGCAGATTTTTCCTGAGTCATAAGACTATCTGAAGTCTAAGAGTTTTTAGCTTGACTGAGAGTATCGTGAAAACATGACATGGATCTAGTCACACAGCTAATATTTTAGGTACAAGTACCCCCAGGACTCGATGGAAGGAAACTGACATGACTTGATATTCTTGAATACATGATAATCACCATAATACGTTTATTGAAGCATTTCATCAAACGTATAATAGGCATAAGCTTGTACATTTATGGGGATTTTCATGATATCATGCTAGTTTGGAAAATTTCCTTCGTCTAGGCATTTTATCAAACATATGGCAGGCATAGTACATGTAAGAATTAGGGTACAACAATTAAACATCATGGTTCACTTCCAATTTCATCATACAATGTTTTAGTCATGAAATTTCATAAATCTTTATCTATACTTATCAACCCGCATGGCATTTATCATCAAATCATGGAATAGAAATCAATTCCTCATTTATCAACATGAAAGATAACATACAATGCATGAACACAGGAAGAAATTCCATAACTTGTAGTTGAAAAGGGATTCTTGGACTTCATAGAAAAAAGGATCCCATGAATGAACACAATGTATTCCTTAGATCGTGATTTCATGAAGATTGATGGTGAAACTTTCCTGAAATTGGACCTTCTATGAAAACCCTAGCTTGAGTTCCTGAGAGTATTTTAGAAAAACACCAATATTTTGGATGAATAAGGGCTAAATCTCGTGTTTGGAAGCTTATATAAGGGGGAAAATTGACCCTTTAAACCCTTGATATGTAATTAAATTTCCTGAATTGGGCCCTTGGAGCGACGCCGCGTTATCACGCCGTGTCACTGGAAATTAACAATTGGGAAACTGCACAGTGGTGCGATGTGGAGCTATCGCGTTGCCACCTTGTCTATGACCTGGAAGTTTGGCACGATATACCAGCATCATGGAGTAACACTGGAAATTGACAATTTCCATTTGAGCTATCTCTGCGATGCGCTGAAGGTTCAGGTCAAACTCTGTCTCACTAAAAAAGGCTCTAACTCTTTGTTCGGGTGTCAGATTTGGGTGAATTATATATCGATGGAAAGATTATTCAATTTCCCACATGATAGGAAGTGAAAATTATGGAAATAAAATATTTATAACAATAAATTATTATTTCAAAGCAAGTTCTAACATCCTTGAGATGATTTTCAAGCTTAGAAAAAGCATGGGTATTAACAATCAAGATCTACTTTGATGTCTATTAGGATTTGAATCATCTGTCTTTTACTCAGAATAGGAGTAAATTTTTCCTATAAATAGAAGGGTTCCTTCATTGTAAATTACACATCAAAATCCCTCAAGAGAAAAAATAGGAATCACTCTCTCTATTCATTCTATATTTTTTTTATTCTTTAGTTATTTCATAACACGTTACCAGCATGAGACTCTGCCAAATAGGTGAGATTATAAATATAAAGAATTTCAAGGTTAGTAATTCCTTATGTTATTTATCTTTTGCTACTAATAATATAATTATTGTTGGATTTGAGGAAAAATAATTGGTTTGGAACCATTATGCTTTAAATTTATTCCTCAAGAACAATATTATCAAAAGGGATGATAATATGTTGGGTTTAAGTCCCGTCAATTTATGTCTAAGATGCCTTTATATGGGTAAGACATTGAGTTTGAATCTCAATTAACCATATTGATGATATTATGATGGATAAGGCAAAACAATGTGTTTTTAATTAAAATTCATGAAATTCGACCCATTGAATATGCTCCATTCCATGAAGTGAATGTGGTAGCAATGTATGATAAGTCTGAAATATGACAACTTACTTCATTCTTGAGGTGTATGTGGTAGCACTGCATAATATGTCTGAAAGAAGACAAGTGATTGAATGCACAAATATACACATGGAGGGATAATATGATAATGATCATCAAAAGTGATGATATTTTTATGCGCTTATATAATTATAAGATATGCCAGAGAAAATTCTCTACATCATATGTTTGCCTCGATTTGCTTCTGAAGTAGAAAAATCTTGAAAGAGGCTATAAGCTATCATAATTTGATAGGCTTAAGGAACGATTATATTTCATTCCTGAGGAATGAGAAACTTATTAATGCAAACGTGCACTTGATTGTGATCGTATCACAACTCACTTCCAAAAGATGTTGAATAATTTTGAAATCTACTTCTGAAGTAGTAAATCTGAAATTTATTCATGTACTAGTAAATCTGAAATTTACTAAAGAAACGATACATGTCATGGTAAACTTGGAGTTTACTAGAATAAAAGATCATAAATTGATATGAACGATTGTGACATCTCTAAGATGTGCATGTATTGAAGAACTATAAGATTCTTCAAGAATTGTTTATGTCGTTTGTTCTCATGATAAGTTGGTTGGACCAACTAATATTGGGATTGGATCCCTTTAAATCTGAAAATTATAAAAGATGAATAAGGAACCGTTCATCTATCTGTGATATATTAAAATGATGCATCAATAATATGATCACATGTACATTTACTGTCAACCTGCAGTTTGACATTCATAAAGTTTCTTGCTCAATAAAATTGAGTTAAGCATGACTTTCAGATTGTGTAATCAAGATAATTCATCTTGATGATAATAGTTTAGCATTGAATGCCTTCAATAAATATCTAAATCATTGTTAATGAAAACAAAACTTAATGTATTGGTATGAAATATGATATATTGGAATAATATTTGTATGCATTAGACTAATAAATTATGATTATTTCTTCCCTCTCAATTGGTTCAAGGTTGGGAACCAATTATTCCATGTAATAATTTTGATGTGTGGTATACGATTAATGAATATACCATAATGCACAAAGATGGATTCCTTAAAAAAGTAGAGGATGTATGTTAGTTTTTCTAACATAAGGGGGAGATTATAAGCGCTATGAAATATGTTAGGAATTATCACCAGATCTTCATCCAAAAGATAATTCAAGTCAAATGTCGAACGTATCTCATATGAAATGCAAGTGCTCTTATTTTGTATTCCTAAAGGACAAAGTCTATGCATGCGTGAAGCGTGGTAGACTAATCAGTTCCAAATGAAATAGTCCTAAAAAAATAAGGAGCAAATAATCATAATAAGAAGGCAATGAGCTCTTGAAAAGTCTATGACATAACAATTCATGAAACCTTATGAGAGGTTCATGTACCTAAAAATAATGAAGTGATAAGATCTCAAAATATTATGTAGCATTGTGAACCGATACAAAATGATATATCATCAATATGTTTGACACAATATTGGCGCAATATTGTGAAAGATTACGAGGATCTGAATTCTACGTTTATTTAAGCATGCTGACGTAGAAACATTTATCAAGTGATATGAAAGGGTGAATCTTGGTAAGTGAAAATATATTTGATTTGCAGTCCAGACACTTGAAGATGTCACACATAAAATGTTGAATATTTTCACTTGACAAAATTTGTATGAAAACTTCTTTAAGGATTCAAAATATAAAAGTTTCTGGAAAACTTATTGATAATCCTTATATTGTATAAGCTTATAGCTTGAAAATTATTGAAACTCTTGGAGAATATGCGAGTGGTGCACTCATGTATCTTGAAAATACTACAAGGCTTGATATAGCCTTTTCAGTCAATTTGTTAGCAAGGTATATTTCTTCTCCTACTATGAGACATCAAAATAGGATAAAACACATGAGCTTGTTTTATTCTAAGGATTGCAGTCCCGATCTTATTGGTCATACTGATGTTGGGTGCTTATCTGACCCGTATAAAGCTCGGTCTCAAATAGGCTATGTGTTCATATATGGTGGTACTGCTATAACTTGGAGATATACAAAGCAGTCTAGCGTAGCCACTTCATTGAATCATGCTTAGAAAATAGCTATTTATAAAGAAATCCAAGAATGTGTATGGTTGAGGTCCATGATACATCTCATTTGAGAAAAAGAATCACTCTCTCTATTCTCTCTACTCTCTCTACTCTTCTTCTTGTTCTTTATTGTTTTATAACAAAAAGTAAGTTGTAAGAAAATTTTAACTAAAGAGATGCTATAATAAAGGAAAACTTAACTACTCCTACTTTTACTCTTTGTGACAATATAATGAGTACACAAAGCAACTGTTTTTCTAGGAGGAGTATTCTTAAACCAAAAAAGAATTTGATTTTGAACTTTTATTTATTTTTATTAGGATTCCATTAGCACAAAAGAGAAAATAAGACTCTTGCGTTATAATAAAAAAAAGGACTCATAAAATTTTTTATTTTGAATATATATATATATATGTATATATATATATATTAGCTTTTGTCTTGCAAAAAATAAAGCAGTAGTTTTATACATATTTTTTCCAAAAATATGTGATTCCTAAATCCTACGTGTGGAGACTCCTACCAAGTGGTTAGTTTGCCAAAAAAATTAATGACACTTGTTTATTTTTCATAAATTCAGCTTTTTTTAGTTTGTTAGACACCTCCTACGATGTAGTATGCCTAAAATAACATCAATTTTTTTTAAATAACAGTAAAAAAATATTTTTGTCTAAAGTAGAAACTTTTAACGAAGGGAAAAACGTTCAAACAACATTTCTAAAATCCTTCACACTTTTAATATAATAGAGATTAGAGATAGAGATAGAGAAAAGAGATAAAAATTAGAGATAGTGATTAATATTGTTTGAATGATTAAAACCAAATTCATACGTTTCCTAAAAGAAAATTACAATGATGTTTTTTAAAGAATTTTTAGTAAATAGTAATTAGAATATATATGTTTTTCTCTAAAATTGTTCATCTCTAAAAATTGTTAAAAATTTAATGTACGACAAATATGAGTTTTTTTTCTTTCTTAAATGAAAAATAAAAATAACTCTTCATCATAATATTGTTGTAGGAGGAAAAAGTTACAAAATTAAGTTTCAAATGTAAAAAAGGGCATTTTTACCAATTTTGAAGTGATTTTTTTATTCAAAAAAGTTTTACTTTTTAAAAATTAAATGCATATGTAGACATCTCTTCCTTTTTCAAATAATTTTTACAACAAGTTTTCTTTTCTAAATATATGTTTTTTAGCATGTATTACATTTTTTAAAAGAAAATTGTCGGAAAGGCCTACTATACTAAAACCATCAACCAGTCAAACCATCACCTCATTAGGCTTAGTAGGTGTTTTACCATGAAAACTAAAAAAAATTGGCGTTGGAATTAGAGTTGAAGTTTGAGTTGGAATTGTGTTTTACCATGTCATTTTGGATATTTTTAACTTTTGGAAAGACTTTTTTATATATAATTTGATACCCCCAATTTTTAACAACTATCAAAATCGCCCAACTTAACTAATTTACCTAGAAGATACAATCAAATGTGAGAGGAGACAATAATGTGGCCTTTGTTGTTGGTGTTGCATAAAAAGTCGTAGGAATGTACGGATTAAGGCTTCATTGTATCGTGAGGAGAATTTAAGGATGTAGAAAAAAATTAAAGTTGCCTTCAATTTTGAGGTCTTTTATCAATGGAAGTAGGAAGAAGTGGGCAATATGGTAGCTAGCATTTAACTCCGATTGTTGGATGAAATTAATAGGTTGTTTTGTAAAAATGATAAAAATGGGGTCATTTGTAACAATAAATAACATTGAAATTGAAGTTGGAAAAAAAGTAATTAAAAATAATTTAAAATTGAATTTGGAATTCACATGGCCAAACAACCAGATTCTCACTGAAGTGAAATAATTTTTTTTAAAAAAAGTGAAAAATTCTTATGACCAAACGGGTTCTTAGATTCATTTTCTTGGCAGGAGAAATAAAAAAGGACAAAAGAAACAAAAATCATTCAACGAATAATCCAAATATATCTTCTCAATCGTTAGTAAATCATAACTTTGGAGTATTTTATTAGCTTAGTTGGTTGGGTACATAAATTTTCACCTTATTGGTGAGAATTCCTACTTTTTAATCTTCTCCCCTCATTTTCTACTCTCCAACTTTCAAAATTTTATTGTATTTAAAAAAGCACAATTTTTTCTTAATATTGTGTTTATAAACTCAATCGAAGCCAAATTCAATTGATTTATTAATTCATGAGTTGAAAAAAATGTTACATATAAATTAAGTTCTTTTACATTTATACCATGATGTTAATTTTAAACCTTTTACAAGAGACTTCCTTCTTAAATACAAAAGGTCTGAAAAAGCATTCTATTCTATTCAAAAATTGTAAATGGGCAAAACATCTCATCTATATCTATATCTATATCTATAATCTATAATCTATCTATATCTATATCTATAATATATTAAAAGTATGAAAGGGTCTTAAAAATATTGTTTGAACTTTTTACCCTTCACTAAAAGTGTTTGTTTTAGACAAAATCGTCTTTTCACTATTTTTTTTCAAATATTTAAGAGTTAAAAATAAAATAAATTATTTATGATAAAAACTTTTCTTATTAGAAGTTATCAAAATTAATGATAAATAATATTTTTTTCATTAGTTCAATAATTCTAAATCAGCAAAGTTTGATTTTAAAAAGATTTGAAAAATATAGAAATAAATATTAAAGACTTAGAATATGTGCTTCTTTTACCTTTTGATTGTGTCCCTAAATAAGTGTTTGTTTAACCTTTCACCTTTAAATTATGTCTCAATTTTTGAAAGTTTTAAGTACATAATAAGAATGTAATCAATGATTTTGTAAAAATTCTGTAAGACCCCGCAAAATTCTCTCGTAGAATAAGTCTTAGGGAGTGTCAAGTGAGGCATGATTTCGGCCCTAAAAGATTGAGAAGTAACTTTCTAAGTGAGTATCATGTTATCACATGGGAAATTTGATAATCTTTCCATCGATATAAGATTCGCCAAAATCCGATACCCGGGTAAGGAGTTATGGCTAATTTAAGTCCTAGTCATAAAACAACGTCATTTTAGTGCTTGGTGCGTCGCAGTGAGGGTATATTTGAAAATTGTCAAATTCCAGTGGAACTCTACAATAGTAGCGTATCACGGAGGACCCCAATTTCTCAATAGTCAATTTTTAGTGGCCTAGCGCGATTGTGATGCATCGCACTGAAGTTACAGGTCCCAACCAGTGGGACAACGCGATGGCTCCATGTCGCAGTGACTCCCAGATTCCCATTTGTCAATTTCAAGTGAGACACCGCGAAAGTGGCGCGTCGCGGTGGCCCATCAAATTGGGTTCCCAGTTTAATTTTTCCAGCTTCATACAGAAGTTAAAAAAGGCACTTTGTACTTTTTCCAAGCCTCTTAAACCATGCAAACACCAAATTGAAGTCATTTACAAGCATTCTATGAAGTTTTTCTCAAGTTTTCTCTCAACAAAAACCCTAAGAATCCAAAACCTCTTCCAAGAATCTCAAGAATCCATCATAGATATTCTAAATTGAGTCAAGATTCAAGGTTCCCAAGTCAAGGGGTCGAAGAACCCTCATTCAAGAGTACGAATAGAGTTCTAGAAGCTAGAGTTCCTCCAAAGCTTCAAATTCAAAGTTTGTGGGGTTTTGAACAAGGGTAATCCTTTCACCTTTGTGCCCAAAGGCTTATTTAAACTACAATTCTCTGCAATTTATGAGATTTTACATGAAAAAGAATTATGGTTTTTCACCCATTGTTATTGGTTGCAAGCTTTTGATATTTCCCTTGAATTGAGAGTCTAATGGCATGATTTTCGCATATTTTCTTGAGAAATTGTAGCTGGGTCTATACCCCATGATTTTAATCCTTGAGAAGTTTATATTTGAAATGTTTGAAACATTGAAGTATATGAGTATGTTGAGATTTTGAGATAAATTGCTGAAATTTCAAGTTTTCTACATGAGTTATGAATTTATATGCTATCTATTATGCTTTTGATGAGTTCTAACTTGAGATTGAATTATGGGTTATTAAGTCCTACTTGAGACTTGAGATTTTATGAACTATTGTGCTATAAGCACCCATGATTTGAGTATTCTGAGATTATTGAGAAATATTTTTACCTAATGGTCATTGAGTTTTGAAATCCACTCTACAACATGAGATTACAGATTTGATTATTGGTTTCTTATTGGACCATGAGATTATTCTAAAGTGGATTTTTATGAGATGAATGAGATAAACTAAAGGGAGTAGTATTTAGGACCGATTCGGTAAGTTACCACGGTTTCTTACCCCAGAACTACGTGCCACCATAAGTTGGACCTAAGACCGAGATAATTGTTGGGCCTAAGGCTGATATATTGGGCCTGAGGCCGAGATGAGTGATCACTAAATTGGGGTTATACTCCTTGGCAAGAGTATGATGCCTCTCTCTAATGTTAGGTCTCTTCCTTAGGAGGACAAAATGTTGGACTCGATGTAGCTCGCATGGTTTATATCGGTTAAGATAAACTCCCTAAACTAAAGTATTTTCCATTGAGATAGAATATTTTCCCTTAAAACTAAAGCTTTGAGATAAGATATTTTCCTTTAAAACTAAAATAATTTCCTTTGATATGAGTATGTTTCAATAAAGCTTGAAATGAGATATTTTCCTAATGTGAATGAAATGCTTTCAAGTATGTTCCAAAGTTATATGATTTCGAATTCCAAGTATTTGAGTTCAAAAGAGTTATGAGTTCTTGAGCATTGAAGAAGTTTTACTCTCTATGAGACATGCATGAGTTGAAAGTATTGCTTAAAGTTTCCTTTAGCCTTGAGTAATGAGAATAAGAGAATAGTACAAATTTTAAAGCTAAAAGTATAATGACTCACGAGATTGTGTTACATGTTACATTTTACATGATTCATGAGCTTTGCATTGTATACTTATTCAAGCCATGTAAGTCATTAATTGTTACATGCACGATTTGATTAAAGAGTATTGATGTTGTTTTATATAAATGCATGCACCCCCACATACTCAGTACATTCTCAAGTGTTGATCCACATATATGTCTATGTGCTACATTGTCTTATAATGTAGGTTCAGGTTCTCAGTCCCATCCTCGTCAGTTATTTCTGAGTACCTCTATATACATTCCTACAGTGGTGAGTCCTCATGGTTCGAGGACCTATATTCAGACATCTCCATTTTTTTTAGAGACTATGTTGTTATTTCCAGTTCATTTTGAGTCAGTTGGGGACCAGTCCCAACGACTCTCTAGTTCATGGATTAGTACAGGCTTTGTTAGACTAGTTATCAGATTGTGGTTGTGTTGATGTTTCCAGTATTGTGGTCGTTTAGACAGAGCATTTTCTCCGTATTTCCTTTCATATAATATGACTATGCTAGTGTTTGAATTATTTCATCTTAAAATAAGTGTTATTAGTAGAAATAGGCTCAACGGGTTAGCTTGAGGCTACTAGTAGCCTGAAGCACCGCGTGACATCCCGAGAGATGATTTCGGATCGTTACAAACTTGGTATCAAAGCCTAAGGTTTTAAAGAAGTCCTAGGGAGTCTGACAAGCCACGTTGAATAGAGTCTTGATCATCGGTGTGTAGCGTGCCACATATATGAGTAAGAGGCTACAAGAAATTTTAGGAAAAGTTGTTTCTTTCTTTCGGATTATATCGTTCCTACAGTTTTCCCTCTCGTTTAATAATTTGTTCTCTTCTATTTTTAGAAAATTCCTCTCCGAAGAGTGAATGTCCGCAAAAATAATGATGAGCAACCCCCACCTGTTGATCCCTTGAATGAGACGGTGTCTCATGCTGAGTTTTGGGTGGCCTTTCAGGCATTAGACCAAGCAGTCACCGCTAATGTTCGAGAAAATAACCAGGCCACAGTTTTAAATCAGCAGGGAGGTAATGTAGCCGTGGCTAGAATATGTGATTTCATGCGGATGAATCCGCCAAAGTTTTATGGGTCCAAGGAAGGGGAGGACCCACAGTTATACCTTGAGGAGGTGAGAAAGATCACGTAGGTGATGCATGTTTCTGAGGAAGAAAGTGTTGAGTTGGCATCTTACACGTTGAAGGACATAGCTTATGACTGGGTTGTATCATGGAGGAATGGTAGAGGTAAGGATGCTGCTCCTATGACTTGGCAAGTATTCCAAGATGCATTTTTGGACAAGTTCTTTCCGCTTGAGATTAGGGAAGCAAAGATTGAGGAGTTTATTAACTTGAGGCAGGGCTCCATGACTGTTAAGGAGTACTACTTGAAGTTTAACCAGTTGGCCAAGTATGCTTCTGATTTGATTTCTGACACCCAAGCTAGTATGGGCATATTCATGACAGGTGTTTCTGGTTTGGTGCTGAAGGAGTGTATGACTGCGATGCTGCATAGGGATATCGATATAGCTAGGTTGATGACACATGCCTAGCAGATAGAGGCGGATAAGATTAGTGAGAGAGATCAAGTGAGGGGTAACAAGAGGGCTAGATCTGAGTAGCATGAGTATAGATAGCCTAGGTTCCATGGAGGGAACTGCCCTCAGTTGTATAGCCAGTCATGCTTTCGAGAGTCAGTTCAGTCAGACATTCATGCATTAGATATGCATGTTCAGTAGAAAGAGTTTAGTTTTTTAGTTTATTTAGTCATGCATTCATGAGAATAACTCAGTTACGCATCGATGCATCAGATATGTATGTCTATTATGACAATCCATCTTATGAGTAAATTCAGTCGAGTATTCCATGCATTAGATATGCATGTCCAGAATGAGAGTTCAGAATATCAGTAGTTCCAGTTGCATAGTCTTGTTTCAAATGTTCCTGTTCCTTGAGTAAGTTAAGTCGATCAGTATTCTTAGACTATCAAGTGACATTCGAGGATGAATGTTTCCAAGGGGGAGATATTTTAATAAACCACAAAGTTCTCTCGTAGTCTGAGCCTTAGAGTATGTTCAATAAAGTATTAATAAGGCCCTAAAAGGTTGAGAAAAGTCTTCCCAAGTGAGAAGTATTTAAATCATGTTGAATTTTCCTAATATCGACTTTTTGTCATGTAGAGAATTGAATATGCTTTCCGTCAATACCAAATTCACCCAAATTCAACACTCAGGCAAAGAGTTAGAGCTATTTTAGTGAGACAGTGTGCCATTTGGCACTTTAGCGTGTTGCGGATCCAGCAAAAATGGAAATTGTCAAAATCTAGTGAGCCTCCACGATTATGGCGCATCACGCCAAGGCTTAATTCAGAGTTGTCAATTTCCAGTGCACCAACAAGATTCCACCGCGTCGTTGTGCCTTTCCAGTTCGCAACCAAAGTGGTAACGAGTTTCCACCGCATTGCGCCATTAAGAAGTTTCCCGATTGTCCAATTTCCAGTGATATGGAACGATTCCAGCGCGTCATGCCAACATGTAAAATTAGGATTTTTCAGTTTAATTCTAGAGGTGAAAAGGGTGATTTTGCTACCCCTATATATACTCCTTAACATGGGATTTGGCCTCATTTTAACCTAAAAATACTAGTTTTCTCTCAAAGTTGTTCAAGAACAAGAGCTAGGGTTTCTACAAAATCAAAACTCTTCCTTCTTCTTCAAGAGAAATCAAGACATCAAGAATCTCTCCAAGTGATTTCAAGAAAGAGTTTCTCTAAGGTATGTAGATGTTGATTCTTGGGTCCCTTTCAACTAAGAAACTCAAGAACCCTTTTTTAAAAATTCAAAGATTTTATGTTTATGAGTTTCCATTATTCATGTGATTTAAAATTGATGTTCATGCTATTATTAAGTTTTGATTCATGGTTGTTTGTAAGGTTTTTCAAGCTTTAACCCTAGTATGTGATACCCATGTGATGTTCATGACAAACCCTCTTCAAGTTGCTTGTTAAGTGATGTGTTCATGTCAATTAGGTATCGAAATTGTTGAATATGCAAAGCATTCTCCCCATATGTTTGATAAATGTTTATGTGAAGGAATTAGGGCCATTCTAGTATGTTGGTTAGAAATCCCCGATTGTGTGCAAGCCCATGCACACCAGGTATTTGTTGAAAAGCCTTAGTGAATGAATTATGACATAATAGCATGAAATTATCAAATTATGTGCTCTTTGATATATGCTAAGACTTTAATACATGCTAAGTGTTTGATGAATGAATTGTAAAATGATGGCATGAAGTTCCCCAATGGTACATGCCAAGAATTAAATATGTGTGAAGTGCTTGATGCAAGGCCTTGTTGAATAGAGTATGATCCAATAGAATGTCCCCCTATGTTATTACATGTTTAGGATTCCTAAATGCTTGAAGTGATCCTTAGAGATTGTGATGGTGAATGATTGTCCATGGTCTTGATTATTCAAGAATGGTTATGTTTTACTTTTATGCTATCGAGTCCTGGGAGTATTTATACTCGACAATTTAGTTGTTGTCTTGAGCCCATGTTAGTTTCCACGATAGTTCCAGTCGATCCATGATTCTCTGAACTTAGCGAGTTATAGAACTCTGTATTCTTAGACAGATACAGAACTTTAGAAATCTCAGTAATCTATGTAATTGTCGTAATCTCAGTATTTCTAGTAATCTAACCTCAGTTCTGTACCCAGCTCAGATCTATTAGTATTCAAGTATTCAGTTTTGACCTCTGTAGTAATCGAGTACTCTATTCAAAGATTAGTGTCGTTCAGTCAGATAAAGATATTTTGTAGCATTCTGTTAGATACGGAACCAAGTAAATTCAGCTTAACTCAGTCAGATCATTCGAGAAATATGATCAATATATGATTTAGCTTTGTTTGTGTTCAGTTATGGATCAGTTCAGAGTCTTTCAGTTGGGAGTAGGAGCTAGCACCGAGCGAGGACAGGGATGGCAGCTCCCTGTCAGAAAGGCAGAGTCGTTAGGAGCAATCCCTGAACTCCAAAACTGCGTAGCCAGCGTATGATGCAGGAGTCACCCATCAAGAAAGGCTGATCTTCCATCAGATAGGCTTGACTATTATATTTCCTTAGGCTTGACTTCCTATGAGGGTCACCCATCAAATATTCTTGACAAGAGAGGGCTTTATTCATGGCACGATATTGACACCCTTCCAGCTGGGGTTACAGGTTGGACCCCACTAGTTGAGATTCGGGGCATATCGGTTAAGTGACTACTGCACACAGTTACAGTTACAATATCAATCTTTAGAAATCAGGACTGTCAGATACAATCATCTATCTTAGTGAGTAACTAAGATAGTTTTATTGATTCATGGACCACCCTTCAGATAGGCTTGGTCCCATATAAAGTTATTTTGTATCAGATCTAGAGATTACCCATTAGATAGGCTTGATCTCAATCACAGATTCAGTTGAGTAATCTCATTATCAGATCTTGAGATCACCCATCAGATATGCTTGATTTCAGTCTTAGATTTAGTTGAGTAATCTCATTATCAGATCCCGAGATCACCCATCAGATAGGCATGATCTTAGTCTCAGATTCAGTAGAGTAATCTCATTATTAGATAGGCATGATCAAGTATGTAATGACCCAATTTTTCTGGAACTGAAATGTCACACGGTGCTTAAGATCTTGAGGGACCACAAGCCAACCCTCTACTGATATCTGTACCTGAACACTGCATAATATAGATAATAAATGCAGAAACTGGCCATAAAGTTCAAAACATCTAAAGATACTCAAAATTGAAAACTGAATACTGATACACCTATCCGAAAAGAGTATAAACTGTTTGAACTTGGAGTTGATGGAACATGTCCCCAACTAACTCCGTCTACTAAAAATAAACTATGTCTGATACGATAATAAAAATAAGGATCATCCTCAACTTAAGAGGACTCACTGCTATGTCTACTGCTGTTGACTGGGACTGAGCTACTAAGGGTACTCTGGATCTTGTGCCTCTGAACCTATGGTATCAAATAAAATACCATAGCACAAATGCGTTAGTATGGGAATGTACCAAGTAAGAAGATGAGGTAAGGCTAAATGCAAGGGCTTATGCATAAACAAGTACTTAAATGAATAATCATGAGAGTACTAAATGAGAACACATGCATGAATGCACACACCATAAATAAAATCATTGTGACTCGAAATACTAAAATTGATTAACTGAATATACTCATATCAATGACTGAATTCTGAGCTTTCTACTCTCGACGGACTGCATCAGAGATCAAACCTCTCTAATGGATGATTCTGGAATCTACTATCAAGACAAGAAATGATCATGTCTGATTTTGACAACAAGAATACTCAACTGAATCTAAGACTAAGATCAAGCCTATTTGATGGGTGATCTCTAGATCTGATAACAAGAATACTCAATTGAATTTGAGACTAAGATCAAGCCTGTTCTGACACTAACCACTACACCGGAAGGGGCACCCTGCTGACGAAACTCTCTACCCCTCTGAGCTAGCACTCTACACTCTCGGATTCTATGTCCTGGCCTACCACAACCAAAGCACACATCACTACCCGCTCTACACATGCCTAGGTGGCTCTTGCCATACTCTCCACAAAGCGGATAGGTACGAACACCACTAGCACTACTCAGGGCTTTGAAGCCTAGCACCCCATCATAACTGACATCCCCAAACATCGATGCGGGTACACTAGCTAGGGATGGAGCTGGGACTAAACATCTCTGGCAATGCTAAGGATGGCTACCACGTTGGGACCCTACCTGAGAGAAACCATGACTATTTGTTTTGGCTCTCTTACTCACTCTTTTTTTCCTTATCTACCTCAGTCTGTTGCGCATGCATCAGACTAGAAAGGTCCATACTTGCTCTAAACTCTTTCAATTCCAACCCGGACACACCAGTCACAAACTTACTCTTACTCGCTCTAGGGTCAACTATCAAGTAAGGAGCATTCTTAGCTAACTGTTTAAACTTAAGACAATACTCTTTCACTATCAAGGATCCTTGCCTTAGGTTCATGAACTTCGATACCTTAGCCTCTCTAATCTCTAGCGGGAAAAACTTATCTATGAAGGCACCCTAAAACTCTTACCATGTTGCGGGAGCTTCATCCTCCCCTCTAACCTTCTTCCACATCACTACTCAATAATGAGCAATATCTTTCATCCTATAGGATACTAACTCTACACTCTCCTCCTCAGAAACATGCATAATCTGGGTAATCTTCCCTATCTTCTCTAGATAAAGCAGTGGGTCCTCACTTTCTACTGACCTAAAGAATTCTGACGGGCTTATTCTCTTGAAATCTCTAATTCTGGTGTAGCTGAACTCCTATCTTACTAAGGTGGGGCCAAATCCTGACGGTTACCCTGAACATTAGTCACAGCTTGAGCTAGTGCCTGAAAAGATGCCCAAAACTCGGCATATGACACACTCTCATTCTCAGGATCTACTGGCAGAAGGGGCTGGTTATCAACCCTATGGAGTTACTCTTTGAGAGGAGGCATACTCTATAAATGGAAGAAATAGGTGTATTAGACTGAGGATCAACTCAAGTCAAATAACCACACCTCTTTTCTACGCGTTCAGATCAATCTTAAGGTATTATTCTTCCTTAATTCAACCCTTCTAATCTAAAGTTTAGCTATGTATCTATTCTTGCAATTTCTGAGTTATTCAAGAGTTTAGAGAGATTTTGAGCCGTTTAGCAAAAAAATTTCTTCAGCTATGTGTACTCTATTTTTTCTGTGTTCCTAGTCTAACTAGCAACATTCGAGGATGAATGATTCTAAGGGGGAGATATTGTAAGTCCCCGCAAAGTTCCCTCATACTCTGAGCTTTAGAGAATGTCAAATAAAGTGTAATTTCGGCCCTAAAATATTGAGAAGAGACTTCCTAAGTGAGTATCATATTAACCATATTTAATTTCCCTAATTTTGACTTCTTATCACATGGGAAATTTGATAAGCTTTCCGTCGATATAAGATTCGCCCAAATCCGATACCCGGGTAAGAAGTTATGGCTAATTTAAGTCCAGGTTGTAAAACAACATCATTTTAGTGCTTGGCGCGTCATGGAAAGGGTCTATTTGAAAATTGTCAAATTTCAGTGGAACTCCGTTTTAGTGGCGAATCGCGCAGGACCCCAATTTCTCAATAGTCAATTTCCAGTGGCCTAGCGCGATTGTGACACATCGCACTGAAGTTCCAGGTCCCAACTAGTGGGACAACGCGATGGCTCTGCATCGCAGTGACTCTCAGATCCCCATTTGTCAATTTCTAGTGAGCCACCGCGATAGTGGCGCGTCACAGTAGCCCATAAAATCGAGTTCCCAGTTTAATTTTTTCAGCTTTGTACATAAGTTAAAAAGGGCATTTTGGACTTTTTCCAAGCTTCTTAAACTGTGCAAACACCAAATTAAAGTCATTTACAATCATTCTATGAAATTTTTCTCAAGTTTTCTCTCAACAAGAACCCTAAGTATCCAAAACCTCTTCCAAGAATCTCAAGAATCCACCATAGATTTTCTAAATTAAGTCAAGATTCAAGGTTCCCAAGTGAGGGCTTCAAGAACCCTCATTCGAGAGTACAGATAGAGTTCCAAAAGCGAGAGTTCATCCAAAGCTTATAATTCAAGGTATGTCGGGTTTTGTATGAGGGTTATCCTTTCACCCTTGTACCCAAAAGCTTATTTAAAATACAATTCTCTGCAATTTATGAGATTTTACATGAAACTGAATTGGGGGTTTTCACTCATCGCTATTGGTTGCAAGCTTCTGATGTTTCCCTTGAATTGAGAGTCTAATGGCATAATTTTTACATGTTTTCTTAAGAAATTACAGCTGGGTCTATAACCCATGATTTTAATCATTGAGAAGTTAATAGTTGAAATATTTGAGATATTGAAGTATATGAGTATGTTGAGATTTTGAGACAAATTGCTGAAATTTCCAGATTTCTACATGAGTTATGAATCTATATGCTATCTATTATGCTTTTGATGAGTTTTAACTTGAGATTGAATTATGGGTTATTAACCCCTACTTGAGACTTGAGATTTTATGAACTCTTGTGCTATAAGCACCCATGATTTGAGTATTCTGAGATTGTTGGGAAATATTTTGACCTAATGGTTATTGAGTTTTGAAATCCACTCTACTCATGAAATTACAGATTTGATTATTAGGTTCTTATTGAACCATGAGATTATTCTAAAGTGGATTTTCATGAGATGAGCAACATAAATTAAAGGGAGTAGTATTTAGCCTCGAGTTGGGTAAGTTACCATGATTTTTTATCCCAAAACAATATGCCATTGTAGGTTGGGCCTAAGGCCTAAATGATTGTTGGGCCTAAGGCTGAGATATTAGGCCCGAGGTCGAGATAAGTGATCACTGAATTGAGGTTATACTCATTGGAAAAAGTATGATGCCTCTCCTCAATGTAAGGTCTCTTCCTTAGGAGGACAAAATGTTGGAATCTATGCAGCTCGCATGGTTTATGTCGGTTAAGAGAAACTCCCTAAAATAAAGTATTTTCCATTGAGATAGAATATTTTCCCTTAAAACTAAAGCTTTAAGATAAGATATTTTCCTTTAAAACTAAAATACTTTCCCTTGATATGAGTATTTTTCCCTAAGGATTGAAATGATATATTTTCCTAACGTGAATGAAATGCCTTCAAGTATGTTCCAAAGTTATATGATTTTGAATTTCAAGTATTTCAGTTTAAAAGAGTTATGAGTTCTTGAGAATTGAAGAAGTTTTACTCTCTATGAGATATATGCTTGAGTTGAAAGTATTGCTTAAAGTTTCCTTTAGGCTTGAGTAATGAGAATAAGAGAAGAGTACAAAATTCAAAGATGAAAGTATAATGACTCACGAGATTGTGTTACATGTTCCATTTTACATGATTCATGAGCTTTGAATTTTATACTTATTCAAGCCATGTGAATCATTACTTATTATATGCATGATTTGATTAAAGAGTATTGATGTTGTTTTGTATAAATGCATGCACCCCCACATACTCAGTACATTCTCAAGTGCTGATCCAACTATACGTCTATGTGCTATATTTTCTTATAATGTAGGTTCAGGTCCTCAGTCCTAACCTCGTCAGTGATTTCTGAGTACCTCTATCTACATTTTGTATAGTGATGAGTCCTCGTGGTTCAAGGACCTATATTCAGACATCTCTATATTTTGAGAGACTATGTTGTTATTTCCAGTTCATTTTGAGTCAATTGGGAACCTATCCCAACGGCTCTCTAGTTCATGGATTAGAAGAGGCTTTGTCAGACTAGTTATCATATTTTGGTAGTGTTGATGTTTCCAGTATTGTGGTCGTTTGGACCAAGCATTTTTCTCTGAATTTCCTTTCATATGATATGATGATGCTAGTGTTTGAATTATTTTATCTTGAAATGAGTGTTATTAGTAGAAACAGGCTCAAAGGGTTAGCTTGAGGCTACTTGTAGCCTGCACTGTGTGATGTCCCGGGAGGTGATTTTGGGTCATCACAAACTTGGGGTAAAAAGCCGCATCTAGTAGAGTCTTGTGCACAGGTGTGTTGCACGCCACATTTATGTACAAGAGGCTATAAGATATTTTTAGGAACAGTTTCCCTTCTTTCAGTATTCATATCGTGCGAGTGAGTATGAGCTCGAGTTGATCCTCAGTCTAATACACCTCTTTCTTCTATTTATAGAGTATGCCTCCTAGCAGTGAGTATGTCTATAGGGTTGATGACCAGCCCCTTCTGCCAGTAGATCCTGAGAACGAAAATGTGTCACATGCCGATTTTTAGGCAGCTTTTTAGGCGCTAGCCCAAGCTATGACTAATGTTTAGGGTAACTGTCAGACTGTGGCCCCACCTCAGCAAGAAGGGGTTTCATACACAGCCTTAATTAGAGATTTCATAAGAATGAGCCCGCCAGAATTCTTTGGGTCAGTAGTAGGTGAGGACCCACAGCTTTATCTAGAAGAGGTGGGGAAGATTACCCAAATTATGCATATTTCTGAGAAGGAGAGTGTAGAGTTAGCATCCTATAGGCTGAAGAATATTGCTCATGATTGGGTAGTGATGTGGAAGAAGGGTAGAGGAGAGGATACAACTCCTGTGACTTGGCAAGTGTTTCAGGGTGCCTTCTTAGATAAGTTTTTCCCGCTAGAGATGAGATAGTCTAAGGTAAAGGACTTTATGAACCTAAGGCAAAGCTCCATGATAGTGAAAAAGTATTGTCTTAAGTTTAACTAGTTAGCTAAGTATGCCCCTGACTTGATAGCTGACCCTAGAGCGAGTATGAGTAAGTTTGTGACTAGTGTATCTGGGTTAGTGTTTAAAGAGTGTAGGAATGGTAGGATTAATAGAGATATAAACCTTGCTAGGCTTATGATGCATACGAAGAAGATTGAGGTAGATAAGGCGAAAGAAAGTAAAAGAGTGAGTAAGAGAACCAGAACAGGTAGTCATGGTTTCTCTCAGGCAGGGTCCCAGAGTGGTATCCGTCCTTAGCATAGCCATATATTTTTAGTCCTAACTCCATCCTCAGCTAGTGTACCCACACCAAAGTTTGGGGATATCAGTTATGATAGGGCACCAGACTCTAAAGCCCAGAGTAGTACTAGTGGTGTTCGTACCTATCCCCTTTGTGGAGAGTGTGGTAAGAGCCACCTAAGTGTGTGTAGAGAACGTAGTGATGTGTACTTTGGGTGTGGTAGGCCAGGTAACAAAATATTAGAGTGTAGAGTGCTAGCTCAGAGGGGTAGATAGTTTTGTCAGCAGGGTACCCCTTTCGGTGCCAGTAGTGGTCAGCGTTAGAACAGACTTTATGCACTTCAGACCCACCATGATCAGGAAAGGTTCCCTGATATAGATTCGAGTATGTTATAAGTCCTTCATCTTTATGATATGCATTGTTAGATCCTTTGCTCCCATTTTGAGCTTATATGTAAGCATGAGTCATGCATTAGTTTCAGATCTCAATCGGTCAATCATGACCTAGTTTGTAGATGCCCCGTGCACTACCCCAGTATTTCAGCGAAGTGTGTTTAGAGGGACATAGAGTCCCAAGGGGAAGATACCCCATGATATTGCAATGCTTTCATGTCCTTAGACTTATTCAGTTCCATGTTTAGACTCTTCTTACGAAGTTAACATCAGTTATTATTGCATAGCCAGTTATGATTTTAATAGTCAATTCATTCAGATATTCATGCATTAGATATGCATGTTCAGTAGAAAGAGTTTAGTTTTTCAGTGTATTCAGTCATCCATTCACTAGAACAACTCAGTTAAGCATACATGCATCAGATATACTTGTCTATTATGATAATCCAGCTTCTGAGTAGCTTCAGTCGAGTATTCTATGCATCAGATATGCATGTCCAGTATGAGAGTTTAGAAAATCTGTAGTTCTAGTAGCATAGACATGTTTCAGATGCTCTCGTTCCTTGAGTAAGTTCTATTGATTAGTATTCTTAGCCTATCCAGCAATATTCGAGGATGAATATTTCAAAAGGGGAGTTATTGTAAGACCCCACAAAGTTCTCTCATAGTCTGAGCCTTAGAACATGTTCAGTAAAGTGTTAATTCGGCCTTAAAAGGTTGAGAAGTGTCTTCTCAACTGAGAAGTATTTTATACTAGTAGAATTTCACTAATATCGACTTTTTTTTATGTAGAGAATTGAATAATCTTTTCGTCGATACCAAATTCGCCCAAATCCGACACTCGAGAAAAGAGTTAGAGCTATTTTAGTGAGACAATATGCCGCCTGGTACTTTAGCGCATCGCGGATCCAGCCAAAATGATAGTCATCAAAATCTAGTAAGCCTCTATCTTTATGGCGCATTGCGCCAAGGCTGAGTTTCAGAGTTGTCAATTTCCAGTGCACCAACGCAATTCCACCATGTCGCTGTGCCTTTCCAGTTCGTAACCAAGGTGGCAACGCGATTTCCACCGCATCACGCCATCAATCAGTTTCCTGATTGTCCAATTTCCAGTGAGCTGGCACGATTATGGTTTGTCACGCCAGCATGTAAAATCAGAATTTTTTAGTTTAATTCAAAGGGAAAAAAGGGTCTTTTCCCAACCCCTATATATACTCTTTAACATGTGATTTGGCCTTATTTCACCCAAAAATCTTTGTTTTCTCTTAATTCTCTTCAAGAACAAGAGCTAGGGTTCCTAAATCAAGACCCCAATCATCAAGATCCCTCCGTTAACTTTTCAAGAATCTCTCCAAGGGCTTTCAAGAAAGAGTTTTTCAAAGGTATGTAGATGTTGATTCTTGGGTCCCTTTCATCCAAGAAGCTCAAGAACCCTTTTCCAAAAATTCAAATATTTTATGTTTATGAGTTTCCATGATTCATGTGAGTTGAAATTGATGTTCATGCTATTATTAAGTTTTGATTCATGGTTATTTGTAAGGTTTTCAAGCTTTAACCCTAGTATGTGATACCCATGTGATGTTCAAGTTGTTTGTTAAGTAATGTGTTCATGTCAATTAAGTGTATAAATTGTTGAATAAGCAAAGAATGCTCCCCATATGCTTGATAAAATACTTATGTGAATGAATTAGAGCCATTATAGCATGTTGACTAGAAATCCCCAATTGTGTGTAAGCCCATGCATGCCAAGTGTTTGTTGAAACGCCTTAGTGAATAAAATTTGGCATGATAGAATGAAATTCCCAAATTATCTGCTCTTTAATACATGCTAAGACTTTAATACATGCTAAGTGTTTGATGAATGAATTGTAACATGATAGCATGAAGTTCCCCAATTGTGTGTTCTCCGGTACATGCCAAGACTTAAATATGTGCGAAGTGCTTGATGCAAGGCCTTCTTGAATGGAGTATGATCCAATAGCATGTCCCCCTATGTTATTACATGTTTAGGATTCATAAATGCTTGAAGTGATGACTTAGTGATTGTGATGGTGAATGATTTTCCATGGTCTTAATTATTAAAGAATGGTTATGTTTTTCTTTTATGTTATTGAGTCCTGGGGATATTTATACTCGATAATTTAGTTGTTGTCTAGAGCCCGTGTCAGTTTTCACGATAATTCCAGTGAGCCATGATTCTCAAAACTCAGTGAGTTATAGAACTGTGTATTCTCAGACAGATACAAAACTTATGAAATCTCAGTAATCTTTGTAATCACCATAATCTCAGTATTGCTAGTAATCTAGCCTCAGTTCTATACCCAACTCAGATCTAGTAGTATTCAAGTGTTCAGTTCTGACCTCTGTAGTAATCGAGAGTAGTCTATTCAAAGATCAGTGTCGTTCAGTCAGATAATAAGATTCAGTAGTATTCCATCAGATATGGAACTAAGTGAATTCAGCTTAACTCAGTCAGATCACTCGAGAAACATGATCAGTATCAGATTCATCTTAGTTTGTGTTCAGTTAAGAATCAATTTAGAGTCTTTCAGTTGGGAGTAGGAGCTAGCACCGAGCGAGGGCAGGGATGGTGGCTCCCCATCAAAGAGGCAGAGTTGTTAGGAGTAATCCCCAAACTCCAGAACTGCGTAGCCAGTGCTGGATGCACGAGTCACCCGTCAGGAAAGGCTGGTCACCCGTCAGATAGGCTTGACTTCCTACAAAGGTCACCCGTCAGATAGGCATGGCCAGAGAGGTCTTTACCCATGGCATGGTATTGACACCCTTACAGATGGGGTTACAGGTTGGACCCCACTAGTTAAGATTTGGGAAAAGACAATTAAGTGACTACTTCCCACAGTTACAGTTTTAGTATCAATCTTCAGAAATCAGGATTGTCAGATATAGTCATTTATCTCAGTGAGGAACTCAGATAGTTCCATTGATTCATGGATCACCCGTCAGATAGGTTTGGTCCCATATAAAGTTATTCGGTATTAGATATAGAGATCATCCGTATGATAGGCTTGATCTCAGTTTAAGATTCACTAGAGTATTCTTGTTATCAGATCTAGAGATCACCCGTCAGATAGACTTGATCTCAGTCTCAGATTTAGTTTAGTATTCTTGTTATCAGATCTAGAGATCACCTATTAGATAGACTTGATCTCAGTCTTAGATTTAGTTGAGTATTTTTGTTATCAGATCTAGAGATCACCCGTCAGATAGGCTTGATCTCATTCTCAGGTTCAGTTGAGTATTCTTATTATCAGATCTAGAGATCACCCGTCAAATAGGCTTGATCTCAGTCTCAGATTCAGTTGAGTATTCTTATTATCAGATCTAGAGATCACCCATCAGATAGGATTGATCTCAGTCTCAGATTCAATTGAGTATTCTTGTTATCAGATCTAGAGATTACCCATCAAATAGGCTTGATCTCAGTCTCAAATTCAGTTGAGTGTTCTTGTTGTCAGATTCGGATATGATCATTTCTTATCATTGATAGTAGATTCCGGAATCATCTGTTAGAGAGGTTTGATCTCTGATGCAGTCAGTCGAGAGTAGAAAGCTTAGCTTTCAGCCATTGATATGAGTAGATTCAGTTATTCAGTATCTCAGGCATTAGTAGTGAGTTCAGATGACAGTAAAAAAGTATTCTAGTTTTAGTACTTCGAGTTGCAATGTTTTCAGTTTTGGTTTGTGCATTCATGCATATGTCCTCATTCAGTATTCTCATAATTATTCAGTTAATTAATTGTTCATGCATAAGACCTTGTATTTAGCCTTACCTCATCTACATACTCGGTACATTCCTGTACTGATGCATTTGCGCTATGGTGTTTTATTTGACACCATAGGTTCAGAGACACGAGATCTAGAGTACCCTTAGTAGCTCAGCCCCAATCAGCAGCAGTAAACATAGCAGTGATTCATCTTCAGTAGAGGATGATCCTTATTTTTATTATCATATCAGACTTAGTTTATTTTAACTAGACGGAGTTAGTTGGGTACATGTCCCATCATCTTCATAGTTCAAACATATTAGAGGCTTTTCGGACAGATATATTAGTATTCAGTTTTAAATTTTGAGTATTTTTAGATGTTTTGAACCTTATGGCCTGTTTCTGCATTTATTATCTATATTACGCAGTGTTTAGGTACATATATCAGTAGAGGGTTGTCTTGTGGTCCTTCAGGATCATGAGAACTATATGACATTTCAATTTTAGAAAAATTGGATGATCTCGGAATCTGATAATGAGATTACTCAACTGAATCTGAGACTGAGATCAAGCCTATCTGATGGGTGAGCTCGGGATCTGATAATGAGATTACTCGACTGAATCTAAGACTGAGATCAAGCCTATCTGATGGGTGATCTCAGGATCTGATAATGAGATTACTCGACTGAATCTGAGACTGAGATCAAGTCTACCTGATGGGTAATCTATAGATCTGATACCGAATAACTTTATATAGGACCAAGCCTATCTGAAGGGTAGTCCATGAATCAATGGAACTATCTGAGTTCCTCACTGAGATAGATGACTCTATCTGACAGTCCTGATTTCTGAAGATTGATACTAAAACTGTAACTGTGTGAAGTAGTCACTTAACCGACATGCCCCGAATCTCAACTGGTAGGGTCCAATATGTAACCCCAGCTAAAAGGGTGTTAATACCGTGCCATGGGTAAAGACCTCTCTAGTCAAGCCTATCTGATAGGTGACCCTCACAGGAAGTCAAGCCTAAGGTAATATAATAGTCAAGCCTATCTAACGGCTGACCAACCTTTCATGACGGGTGACTCTTAACGACTCTTCCTCTCTAATGGGGAGTGGCCATACCTTCTCTCCCTCGGTTCTAGCTCTTACTCCCAACTTAAAGACTCTAAACTGGTCCTTAACTTAACACAAACTAACCTAAATTGGATACTAATCATATTTCTTAAATGATCTGACTAAGTTAAACTGAATTCACTTGGTTCCGTATCTGACGGAATACTACTAGATCTGAGCTGGGTACAGAACTGAGGATAGATTACTAGCGATATTGAGATTACGGCGATTACAGAGATTACTGAGATTACTGAGATTTCTTAAATTTTATATCTGTCTAATAATATAGACTTCTACAACTCGATGAGTTTTAAGAATCATGGATCGACTGGAATTATCGTAGAAACTGATACGAGATCTAGACAACAGCTAAATTATCGGGTATAAATACCCCTAGGACTCGATAACATAAAAGTAAAACATAACCATTCTTGAATAATCAAGACCATTAACAATCATTCACCATCACAATCGCTAAGGCATCACTTCAAGCATTTAGGAATCCTAAACATGTAATAACATAGGGGGACATGTTATTGGATCATACTCTATTCAACAAGGCCTTACATCAAGCATTTCGCACATATTTAAGTCTTTTCATGTATCGGAGAACACATAATTGGGGAATTTCATGCCATCATGTTACAATTTATTCATCAAACACTTAGCATGTATTAAAGTTTTATCATGTATCAAAGAGCACATAATTGGTGAATTTCATGCTATCATGTCACAATTCATTCACTAAGGCTTCTCAATAAACACTTGGCATGCATGGGCTTGCACACAATTGGGGATTTCTAACCAACATACTAGAATTGATCTAATTCCTTCACATAAGCAGTTTATCAATTATATAGGGAGCATACTTTGCTTATTCAACAATTTCTACACCTAATTGACATGAACACATCACTTAATAAGCAACTAGAAGAGGGTTTGTCATGAACATCACATGGGTATCACATACTAGGGTTAAAGCATGAAAAACCTTACAAACGACCATGAATCAAAATTTAATAATAGCATGAACATTAATTTCAACGCACATGAATCATGGAAACTCATAAACATAAAATCTTTGAATTTTTGAAAAAGGGTTCTTGAGCTTCTTGGATGAAAGTAACCCAAGAATCAACATCTACATACCTTAGAGAAACTCTTTCTTGAAAGCTCTTGAAGAGATTCTTTATTTCTTGATTTCTCTTGAAGAAGAAGGAAGGGTTTTGATTTTGTAGAAACCCTAGCCCTTATTCTTGAACAACTTTGAGAGAAAACTAGTATTTTTAGGTTAAAATGAGGCCAAATCCTGTGTTAAGGAGTATATATAGAGGAAGAAAAATGGCCCTTTTCGTCTCTGGAATAAAAATGAAAAATCCCAATTTTACATGCTGGCGCGATGTAGTGGAATCACTCTAGCTCACTGCAAATTAGAAAATTGAGAAACTGCTTGATGGCGCGACGTGGTGGAAATCCCGTTGCCACTTTAGTTTTTAACTGGAAAGGCACTGCGATGTGGTGAAATCGCGTTGGGGAAAAAGAAATTGACAACTCTAAAATTAAGCCTTGGTACGATGTACCATAATCGTGGAGGTTCACTAGATTTTGACGATTCAATCGATACTAAATTCACCCAAATTCGACACCCGAGCGAAAATGTAGAGCCATTTTAGTAAGACAATGTGACACCTGAGCCATCAACGCATCGTGGAGCCAGCCAAAATGGCAATTATCAAAATTCAGTGAGCCTCCGCAATTATGGTGCATCGTGCCAAGGCTCAAATTTAGAGTTTTCAAATTCCAGTGACACGGCGTGATAGCGCCGCGTCGCGCCAAGGGTCCAAGTCGGGAGATTTTTATAGAATTAAAATACGCGTTCAAGATTTAAAATGGTAAATTTCTCACCCCTATATATACCCAATAACACGTGATTCAGCCATAATTCACCCAAAATATATTGTTTCTCTCAAGTTTCTCTCAAGAACAAGCTAGGATTTTCAATTGGGGATTCGAATCCAAGACTCAAATTCAAGAATCTCTCCGTCAATCTTCATAGAATCAAGAACTAAGGTATGTAGAGTGTTCATTCATGGATTCCTTTCATCCATAAAGACCAAGAATCAAGTTTTAAATATTGTATTATGAATATTTTGTTGTTGGTTGATTATGCTCATGTGATTATGGTTGTATGATTCCAAAGTTTGAATCTTTATGTGTTGTTCATGAACCTATGCTAGTATGTGGTATGAAACATGTGAAATTGAGTTGAAATATGGAGTTTTGTTGTAGTAATTTGATGGTCATGCCTGTTCCCTAAGTCATGCATCCTAGGTGTTTGATAAAATGCCTAAGAGAATAGAAATTATGCCTTATAGCTTAATTGTGACCTAAGTGATAAGTGTATACTTTACCCTATGACTAAGAATGACTTCCATGATATTGTGTGCATTATGAATGGTTAAGGGAATTTCCATGAGATTAGGTTAATGAAAGTATGGCATGTTTATATGTAATTCCATTCATGTACAAGACTATGATAACCAACTGCTTCATGAAATCCCCAAATTATTGTATTATGAATTTTTGATATTGGTCATGTGTTCAAGAAGTGTCATGTCCTGTCAGTTTAATTCTATCAAGTACTGGGGGTAATTGTACCAGATAATTTTGTTGTGTTCCTAGAGCCAGTGTCATGTTTTCACGATATTCTCAGTCAAGCTATGATCCTTAGAATTCAGTCAGTCTCATGACTTAGGAAAATTCAGTAAATCCGGTATCAGTATAGTCCTACTCAGTAATCTCAGTGACCTCAGTGGTCTCAGTAACATCAGTACTCAATAATCTCGATAACCTCAGTATTCCCAGAAATCTCAGTAACTTCAGTACTCTCCGTCAGTCCTCAGATCTTAGTAGCATTCCAACAGTTAACGGAACTTAGAGAACTCAGTTTACCTCCGCTAAACAATACTATTCGTATCAGTTCAGTTCAGTTAATCAATTTAGTGTCTATTCAATTTGGAGTAGGATTCAACATCGAGTGAACCCAGGAATGAAGACATAACTGTCATCCAGTAGAGGGTATGATCCTTAGTAGCAATCCCTACGTTCCAGAACTACGTAGCCCGCATATGTTGAGATGTAACCCTATGAGTCTAGGGTCTATATAGATCTCATTTGATTTTTCCTACTAGGAGGGGTTGACGGAAGAGCTCCTTGTCAGAGAGGGTATACTCACAACTTGTCTTTACCCGTGGCATGGTACTGACACCCTATTAGCTTGGGTTATAGGTTGGACCCCACCATTTTAGTTTTGGGGCATGTCGGTTAGATGATTACCTCCCACAGTCTCAGTTTCAAATCTAGTTTTAGTAATAGAACTTAGTTTAGTTCTACAAAAATCCAGGACTATCAGATACAGTCAAATCAGTACAGTGTGGAACCCAGCTAGTACCATCAGTATCAGGACAATCAGATACAGTCACTCATGTTATCAATATTCAGACTCAGTAATTATGTTATCGCAAACTCAATTAATAGTATATTAATTATACAAAACCCATGTTATCAGTATTCAGTTTTAGGACTGTCAGATACAGTCAATCAAACTAGTTCTTCATAATCAGAACAGTCAGAAATACTCATTTCTTTATAAGTAATATGACATTAGTTCCTCAGTATTCAGCAGATTCAGTCATTCTGTATCCCACTATCAGTACTCAGATATCAGTCAATCCACATTATCAAAATTCATGAGTAAGCATTATCACGATCTCAGTTATAATTACGTATTCAAGCATGTATTCTCACGTTCATGTTATATAGTCGGTTATTATTGTTCATGCATATGAACCCTTGCATTTAGCCTACCTCACTTACATACTAGTACATTCAATGTACTGATGCATTTGCGATATGGTGTTTTATACCATAGTTTTAGAAGCATGAGTTCCTGAGCATCCTTAGTGAATCAGAGGTTCAACAGCCAGACTAGCAGTGAGTTCTCATCTTTCGAGGATAGCATGATTATTTTATTACTTTATTATTTTAGTAGTTCAGAGTTCGTATGGGATATGTCCCATCAACTCTACAGTTTTCAGACTGATTAGAGGCTTTCAGACTACAACATATTTTAGACAATTTATCTCAGTTTGGGGTATTGTCATACCCCATTACAGACGTTGTAATATATTTAGTATTAGTTTTGTTTTGAACATTATGGACTTACAACTTATATTTCACATATTTACAATGTATTATTCAGTGCTCAATTACATATATCAGTCATGGGTTAGCTTGTGGTCCTTCGGGGTCATAAGAACCATATAGCATTCCAGGTACTAGATTCGGGGCATTACAAACTTAGTATCAGATCCTAAGGTTCAACAGTGTCCTAGGGAGTCTGAATAGCTGCATCTAGTAGAGTTTTGTGCATGGGTATATTGTGCACCACACTTATGTGTAGGAGGCTATGAGATGTTTTAGGAACAGTTTCCCTTCTTTCAGTATTCATGTCATGCAGTGAGCATAAGCTCAGAATTTTCTCTCAGTTTAATCCATTCTCCCTTTTATTTATGGAACATACCTCCCTAAGGTACTAACGAAAGGAGAACAGGAAATCAGTCAACACCTCAGCCCATTCAGGTAGATCCTCTGGATGAGCATGTCTCTCATGTAGAATTCAGGACTACATTCACTACTCTATCCAATTCAGTTGCAACTCAAAATGAACGGCCAGCTACTGTTCTGGCTAAACCAGTGGCCTATTCAGATGTAGCCAGGATTCAGGACTTCACCCGTATGAATCCTCCCTTATTCTCAGGTTCTAAGTCCGAAAAAGATCTACAGGAATTCTTCTACCACGTTAAAAAAGTCACAGACAACATGGGAGTGACTTCCAGTGAAAGTGCAGAGTTAGCCGCTTATCAGCTACAAAATATAGCCCATACGTGGTTCAAGCAGTGGAAGGTAGATAGGGGCATAAATATAGAACACATAGGGTGGGAAGAGTTTTCTACAACCTTCTTAGATAGATTATTTCCCATAGAGCATAAAGAAGCCAAAGTATTAGAGTTCATCAACCACAAACAAGGTAGCATGAGCATAAAAGAGTATTCCCTCAAGTTTGCTCAGTTAGCCAGGTACGCTCCCTATGTAGTGGCAGACAGTAGATCCAAAATGAGTAAGTTTGTGTCTGGGATATTAGGTAAAGTGGTTAAGGAGTGCTGAACTGCAATGTTGATTAAGGAGATGGACGTATCTAGGCTTATGGTCCATGCTTAACAGATTAAGGAGCAAAAACTTAAGAAGAAGGAAAGGGAAAATAAGAGGGCCATAACTGATAGTTATAGTTTTTCTCAGCCAGGGTTGCAGGGTGTTAACCGTTCTCAGCATAGACAAAAGTTTGTATCCCTAATTCCATCTTTAGCTAGTGCACCATCACCAAAGTTTTGAAATGACCATAGAGATAAGGTGCCAAACTCCAAGGCCCAAGATAGTGAGAGAAAGGTTTTTACTCATCCACTTTGTGAAGAGTGTTGTAAGAATCATAAGGGTGTGTGAAGAGTTGGCAGTAATATGTGTTTTGGATTTGGTGAGTCAGGTCATAAGGTCCAAGACTATCCAAAACCCAGTCCTCTAAGTCAACACGGTCGTCCTTCAGCTTTTTCCGGTCACCCAAATAGGTAGGGTGACAATTCCAGCGCTATCAGTGGATAACGCCCAAACAGACTCTATGCACTTTAGTCGCGACAGGATCAGGAAAGTCATCCTGATGCAGCAACTGGTATGTTACAGATCCTTTATTTATATGTTCTCACTTCTTCGGATTTAAGAGCTTCTTTTTCTTTTGTAACTCCTTGCATAGCAGTCAACTTTAAGGTTAGACCAAATGTTAACAGGACCTTTTCTAGTCTCTACCCTAGTGAGTCAGTCTAACATAGCCCAAAAGGCATACAATAACTGTCTGATTATGATATCTCAGAAATCTAGGCCTTCAGGTTCTAGTAGTAATACCTATTTCTATCGCAATGCAAAGTTTTGTACTTCAATCCTCCTGATACTTATGCATGCTTCATATCATAATTCCATGCACCCAACTTATATTCTCACGCTTTCCATAAAAATAGTGTGTGATTTAAGTTCCTAGTATGAGGAGTTTCGACTTACTCTGTGTTACTAATAAGTTTTCATAAGTACAGAAACATCATACTCAGGTTATGCAGCTTATGACTCATGAACTTATGTTATTCTTTACAGTATGCTTAGCCCATATGATTCATGACTTCACTCTTAGGGTTCACTTAAAATCAGATTATGTCACATATACTCTCATTTTAGATACTTCAGTGAATCCGTAGTATTAATATTCCATTTCACAGGCCTCAGTTACAGAGTCATTTAATATTCAGTATCCAGTTAAGGACTCAAATAGTCCTACAGAACCATGGCTTTCAACTATCAGTTATTTAGCCATCAGAATTCCGTGCAGTCTAACCCTCATTTATAGAAAACTAGCATTCAATCCCAGTTACAGTCTTAGTTACGATTATAGTGTCAATTATTGTCTTAGCTACAATCTCAGTCCCAATCCTAGTTCAGCCAGATCAGAAACTCAGTTCACTTTCAAGATTACCCGACCATAGCATATAGCTATCAGTTACTCAGTCATTAGTATTTCAGTACCTCAATTACAGAATGTTTTTGAATCATGTCATATGTTTGGTCTCACAATTTAAAGTAATACAGTTTTTATAAATCCATGCCCAGTCACCTCATGTCACTTAGTTAGTCCTTACCTCCTTGCATAATACTCTACAGCCTGACGCTAGTCATTCAGACTAAGTACAATTCAGTCATATATGCCAGCATTCATCTATAAGTCATTTAGTTAATCAGATAAATTAGTATATTTCTGCATTCGTTCTTAACACTATGTAAACCTTTTCAACAGTCTCAGTTGTAGTACATAAGGTTTGGTCACCTTATCTTAGATGATGTTTCATAGGCCTTGCCTCCTAATACAAGAACCCCATCCATATAGCGATCTCTCATTCAGATGTCCTACTCAGACAAGGTCGAGATTTGCTTTTTCTCTACAGTCATTAGAACTCTATAGAAAGAGTATCATAGAAATGCTTCGATCGAGTATAAGTTTTAAGCATAAGTTATTCCACAAAGCCAGTACTTCAGTTTAGCAGTCAGAACGGAAAAGTTCAGATGGTGTGGTTTTCCTATCTTTCTACCTAATCGCACTATTCAGAATCTCATGAATGTTATCATTCTAAGATGGACCAACTAGGTAGTTTCGTGTTCAACTTGGTGATACAAGATCAAACCAACAACACCAAGAGCTACAAGTAGGTTCGGATTTCAGTCCAACAACACAAGAATAACAAGTTCAATTTTCAGTTTTCAGCACACAACAAGAGAGCAAATAGATGAACAAGAATGCTAGTGAATCGAAAGTAGCCCCACACGGCTTCACTAGTCTTTAAAGATAACAAAATTAACAACAACAACAACAACAAGATAAAGAAAAGATAGATAACTTGACATATAACATTCAAGATACTAAGAACCCTAACATCAAGAGAGGACCCTAAGTCTAGAGAATGTAAACACCAAGTTCTTACAAGGACCAAGAGGCACTCAAAGACCTCAAAACCCTTGTTTCTAGCCAAAGATACAACCCAAGTATTCCTCTACTTGTGAGATGTTGGAGGCGGCTCCAAGAGTGGAAGAGAGAGGAAATGTTGTGATATTTTAGGTTACAAAAATCAGATTTCAAAAACTATCTAATAACTCTCTCACATCTTCTATTTATACTACAAAAGGAAAGGGGTAAAATGACTCATCCGCCCTTGCTTCTTGTGCCAACCTTGGAGAGTAGTTTATTACACATTAGGACCCCTCTTCACACATAAAAACGTTTAAGTCCTTGGTTGGTTCAATCACCAACTCACACACGGCCATTTGCATGAACAAAGCTTGGAGTTTTTGTAATTCCCGAGCTTGGCTTCGTGTGAAAGGCCGTGTGGCTGTCCTAACCGTATCATCCTCTCCATCTTGAGAGGAATTTGGCCTCAAATTCAGCATTTGGTCATCTTCAACCGCATCCACGAGGGAGAGATCACCAACGTTGAAAGTGTTGTGCACTTGATATTCCGGTGGAAGGTCAATCTTGTAGGCGTTGTCATTGATCCTCTCAAGTACATGGAAAGGACCATCACCCCTTGGCAGCAATTTGGACTTCCTATGAGCTGGAAACCGGTCTTTTCGAAGATGCACCCACACCCAATCTCCGGGTTCAAGCACAAGCCTTCTTCTCCCTTTGTTTGCCCTTTTGGCAATCTCTTGATTCTTCTTTTCAAGCTTGATCCGCACCGTCTCATGCATTTTCTTCATTGCCTCGGCTCTTTTGCTTCCATCTAAGCTGGTCATGAGATCACTAGACAAAGGAGTGAGATCTAAAGGGGTAAGGGGATTCAGGCCGTAAACACATTCAAAGGGAGTCATTCCCGTGCTCGAATGTATTACCCGGTTGTAGGCAAATTACACTAAGGGTAGGTGATCTTCCCATGAAGTCAGTTTACCTTTAACCATAGAACGTAGCATAGACCCTAAGGTTCTATTTACTACCTCCGTTTGGCCATCGGTTTGTGGGTGGCAAGACGTGGAGAAAAGTAACTTCGTTCCAAGCCTACCCCACATGGACTTCCAAAAGAGACTTAGGAACTTGGAGTCCCTATCGCTCACAATAGTCCTCGGTACCCCGTGAAGCTTGACAACATGTTCAACAAATAATGAAGCTACACTACTAGCATCCTCGGTTTTAGTACATGGAATAAAATGAGCCATTTTAGAGAATCTATCAACAATAACAAAAATGCTATCTCGGCCCTTTCTAGTCCTTGGCAGCCCCAAAACAAAATCCATCGAGATGTCCAACCAAGGCCTAAGGGGAGTAGGGAGTGGGGTGTATAATCCTTGGGGTAAGAGACGAGATTTCGCACTCCGGCAGGCCACGCATTGACTACAAATTTTAGTGACGTCTTTGCGCATTTTGGGCCAATAGAAGTTCTCCTCTAAGATTCCGAGGGTCTTGTCTATCCCAAAGTGACCCATGAGGCCTTCGTCATGGGCCTCCCTTACAAATAATTCCCTCCAAGAACTAGAAGGAACACACAACCTCCTCCCTTTGAACAAATACCCATCGAACCGAGAGTAGGAGGAATGGTTATTCTCCTTGAGCCAACGGTCCCTTCCCCACTCTTCGCATTCCCTAAAAATAGGAGCAAAGGTAGGATCCTCGGGATACAACAACCGCAAGCTCTCAAAACCCATCAATTTAGAAGACAAGGTAGCAACAAGCACATGCTTCCTAGACAAGGCATCGGCAACAACATTTTCCTTTCCCCTTTTGTAATGAATTACATAAGGGAAAGTCTCGATGAACTCAATCCACTTAGCATGACGCCTATTCAACTTGTCTTGGCTCTTAAGGTGTTTCAACGACTCATGATCCGTTCGTATCACAAACTCCTTAGGCCACAAATAATGTTGCAAATTTCCCAAAGCTCTAACAAGGGCGTACAACTCCAAATCATAAGTTGAGTAATTAAGAGTTGCCCCTTTGAGCTTTTCACTGAAATAAGCAACGGGCTTACCTTCTTGCATCAAAACAGCCCCGATACCAACTTTACTAGCATCACACTCTATTTCAAACATCTTATCAAAATCGGGCAATTGCAATAAAGGCGCCGAGATGAGCGTAGCTTTCAAGGCCTCAAAAGCCCTAGCTTGCTCATCACCCCATTTAAAGGGTCCGTCCTTTCTAATTACCTCGGTCAAGGGGGCTGCTATGGAACTAAATCCCTTGACAAACCTCCTATAAAAGCTTGCCAACCCGTGGAAACTTCGGATTTCTCCAATAGTTTTAGGGGTCGGCCAACTTCGGATAGAGTCTATCTTGGAATCGTCCACTTCCACACCCCGTGAGCTCACGACAAAACCCAAGAATATAACTTTATCAACACCAAAAGAACACTTCTCCATGTTGGCATACAGCTTCTCCTTTCGGAGCACATCAAACACACATCTCAAATGCATTACATGATCATTAATAGATTTACTATACACCAACACATCATCAAAGTAAACCACCACAAACTTTCCAATATAAGGCTTCATTACATGATTCATTAGCCTCATAAATGTGCTAGGAGCATTGGTAAGGCCGAAGGGCATGACCAGCCACTCATATAGACCGAATTTGGTCTTGAATGCGGTCTTCCACTCATCACCGGGTTGCATGCGAATTTGGTGATAGCCGCTCCTAAGGTCCACTTTAGAAAACAAACAAGATCCGTGGAGCTCATCTAACATATCATCTAGTCTAGGAATTGGATGACGATACCTTATAGTGATTTTGTTAATGGCTCTACAATCGACGCACATGCGCCAAGTTCCGTCCTTCTTTGGTACCAAAAGCACCGGAACAGCACACGGACTCATGCTTTCCTTGATGTATCCCTTGTTGAGAAGCTCCTCAACTTGTCTCTCAAGCTCCTTAGTGTCCATGGGATTGCTCCTATAGGCCGGTTTGTTTGGAAGTTGTGAACCCGGCACCAAATCAATTTGGTGCTCAATTCCCCGAAGTGGGGGCAATCCTTGCGGAAGTTCTTGAGGAAATACATCTTCATACTCCTGCAACACACAAGAAATCAAAGGGGAAATGGAAGAATTAGTGGGGTTAGTATTAAAACAATGGGCCAACAGTAACATCGGCTTGTTTTCATCATGGTCCACGAAGAGTTCTTTCCTCCTAGCCAACATCACTACGTTTTCTATCTCCTTTGTGGTTGGGACAGATTCGGATGGCCCTACTTCCTTACCTACGGCATCCCCCCCCTTTTCTCCTTTCCCGGTTTCCTTTCCCTTTCCTTTTAACTCTCTCATCTTTTGATGCCACTCATGTACTTGGGAGGGTGAAAGAGGGTGAAGTGTGACCTTTCGGCCATCCTTCTCAAGCGTATACCGGTTGGACCTCCCATCGTGTTTAGTAGACCTATCATATTGCCATGGTCTACCTAACAACAAGTGACATGCTTGCATTGGGATCACGTCACAAAGCACTTCATCGTGGTAGTTTCCTACCTTAAACCGAATCACACATTGCCTTGCGACCCTTAATTCACCACAATCGTTCAACCATTGTAGCTTGTAAGGACTAGTGTGTGGTGTAGTTGGCAGCTTCAAGAAATTTACCATAGCTTGGCTTGCAACATTCGTACAACTACCACTATCAATCACCAAGGTGCACACACTCCCCTTTACAAGACACTTAGTATGGAATAGATTTTCCCTTTGACTCGGGTCACCTATCGCCTTACTAATCATGACACGTCAAACCACAAAGTTAGGAACCACACACTCCCCTTCTTGTGGATAGGCATCTTCACTACCATCTAATTCATCATCATTCGGCCCATTTTCAGCTTCCTCTCCATCTTGAGGCTCGGCCTCATCCTCCCCCCTTTCGGAAACCACCTCCTCACCAAGGTAGTACACTTTCCCTTCTCGTAGGATCACATTGCGCCGGTTCGGACATTCATTGGCCTTATGCCCCCAACCTTGGCACTTGAAGCATTGGAATCCCTTTGGGTTGGGATATTTGTGAGCCTCCGGTTTCGGAGGGAATTTAGGGACTGTTTTGGACTCGTAGTGGACTGTTTTGGACTCGGGCAGCTTCGTAGGGGCGGGTTGGTCCTTGTTTTTGGGCCAACCCGAGGGAGCTTGTACCCTTGCCTTGAAGGATGATCTCTCCTTAAGTTCCCTTTCAATCTCTAGGGCCGCTTGGAATATACCGTCGATGGTTTCAAACCGATGAAGGGTCAAATGAGTGGAGATCTCTTTGTTCAACCCACACTTGAACCGGATGATGTCATGACTGATTTGCTCCCCACGATGATCAAGTTTCAACATGAGTTGTTGGAACTCGTCAAAATAGGCCATAACACTCTTGCCCCCTTGCCGCAAGCCATATAACCTAGCAAGCAACTCATGACGATATCTCTCGGGAAGGTATCGTTGTCTCATCAAATACCTCAACCGAAACCAAGGTGGTGGCTGCCCATCGATTAATTCATTACCAAATCGTTTAACATACTCCCACCAAGTGTTAGCATAGCCCTCGAGGTGAGCTATAGCGTAGCAACTCTTCTTTTCGTCCGAGATGTCATTAACTTGGAAAACTTTGTCACAAGCCGATTCCCAAGTTAAGTAGGCCTCGGGATCACTTTCACCCTTAAAGATGGGTAGGCTCAACTTGATGGTGTTGATGCCTACGTCTCTCTCTTGGTGTCGGTTTCCCCTATCTCCATACCCCCGGTATCTCCTAGGTTCTCCTCGACCCCCTCTTAACTCCTCCTCCCTCATATAAGCATCATCAAAGGCTCCATCTCCTTCATACTCCCCTCTACCGTATCCTTCAAAGTGGGCTGGTCGGCCTTGGCCGTTTTGAGTCGGAGGATTTGGAATTTGCGGTCTTTGGGTTAATGGAGCTTGGAATGGAAGGTTCGGATTTAGTGGAGGTACTTGTCGTCCAAATCCCTCTTGTGGAATTGGAGGGGCTTGGAAATGTAGTGGTCTAGTGGAGTCTCGGTTTGGAGGAAAATAGGTAGTTTGACTTGCGGTATTTAGTGGAGCTTGGGGTGCATTTAGCATTTGGTGGACTGTTTCGGGGGTGATGGTTGCGGAGGAGGTCCTATCATGACCATTGGTAGATACGTGTAGAGGAGTAGAAGGACGAGAGTTCCTTTGACTCTCCACTTGTTCTAATCTCCCACTAATAGTCGACACTTCCCCCTTTATGGCTGCCAAGTCCCCTCTCACGGCCCCAAATTCAGAATTCAACCTTTCAAGTGTCCGGGTAACGGCCTCAAGAGTGACCCTCATAGAATCAAGGGCATTAGTACCCGCATTATGAGACGTAGCTCCTTCCATTGTCAAGATATTATCCGCTTTAGTTCACCACAAGTTCGTGTTCCACAAGTGTTGTATAATTGGCTAGTAACCGTGAAATTTTCAAGGTATGAGTGAGCTCTTATCCGGAATGGATTCTTGTTTGAAGACTCAAAGAATTCTTGCCGGACTAGAATCAAAAATCAGCAACTCATTCAAACGAATAAAAGCACTCAAATAATCGTTGACACGAACAAACGGTTCAAGGAACTAGTTGACAACCTAGTAGGAAGGTACTAGTTTGTTAATTAGTTCTAGGACCAATTAAGGGAAACCAAGGATCAACAATTTGCAACCAAAGAATATCCTAAGTTGAGCTTATAGTGACGTGGCAGCATGCAATGGTTCCACCCGTTCCTCTTATCTTTTTTTTTTTGTTTTTGTTTTGTGTTAATATTCACACAACTTGTTATAGTTTGCAAAATGTTTTGGTGGGAAAAATAAAATCTTGTAGTCTTTCAACCTTTTCAAACTCAAGAAAGTGGTGTTTGGTTGACCAATCCCACAAAACAAGGCTCCTTGAATTAGGGAAAAGTGATTGACAAGACTAGAGGGTGAGGGGTGCAAGTCTTTCACAACAACTTTATAACTTGTCTTACAACTTGAGCACACAACAAGATGAACAAGATGAACAAGTTCAAAAAAATGAACACCTCAACAAACTTCATCAACTTCTTTAGCACATAACACATAACCACCGATTTTTCTTTTGCTCATCAACAACATACAACCTTCGGCCACTTCAAGTCACTACTCAATGTTCAAGTTTTCAAGCTCAACTTTCGGATCTAGACACCTTAGTGTTGGTGAGAAAGAAACCAACACTAGAAACTCACTAAACAAGCAAAATAACGCCTAGGTCTAGACATGCAACATCATTCTCGGTTTTCAACCTTTAATGGACAGATTTTTCAGAACTTCCCTTTGGTATTGCTTGTTTAGACCGTGAACTAGCCCAAGATGGGTTATGTTGGAACACAACCGGTCTTGCTTTGATACAAAATGATACAAGATCAAACCAACAACACCAAGAGCTACAAGTAGGTTCGGATTTCAGTCCAACAACACAAGAATAACAAGTTCAATTTTCAGTTTTCAGCATACAACAAGAGAGCAAATAGATGAACAAGAATGCTAGTGAATCGAAAGTAGCCCCACACGGCTTCACTAGTCTTTAAAGATAACAAAATTAACAACAACAACAACAACAAGATAAAGAAAAGATAGATAACTTGACATATAACATTCAAGATACTAAGAACCCTAACATCAAGAGAGGACCCTAAGTCTAGAGAATGTAAACACCAAGTTCTTACAAGGACCAAGAGGCACTCAAGACCTCAAAACCCTTGTTTCTAGCCAAAGATACAACCCAAGTATTCCTCTACTTGTGAGATGTTGGAGGCGGCTCCAAGAGTGGAAGAGAGAGGAAATGTTGTGATATTTTAGGTTACAAAAATCAGATTTCAAAAACTATCTAATAACTCTCTCACATCTTCTATTTATACTACAAAAGGAAAGGGGTAAAATGACTCATCCGCCCTTGCTTCTTGTGCCAACCTTGGAGAGTAGTTTATTACACATTAGGACCCCTCTTCACACATAAAAACGTTTAAGTCCTTGGTTGGTTCAATCACCAACTCACACACGGCCATTTGCATGAACAAAGCTTGGAGTTTTTGTAATTCCCGAGCTTGGCTTCGTGTGAAAGGCCGTGTGGCTGTCCTAACCGTATCACTTGGTTCATGTATCATCCCTTAATTTTAGATCCCAGATATTTAGTCATGATTCGATTCATTGGTGCCCTGTGCATCATCCCAGTTTTCCTCAGTATCGAAGTCAAGTCAGTATTCTTGATACAAGATCAAACCAACAACACCAAGAACTACAAGTAGGTTCGGATTTCAGTCCAACAACCCAAGAACAACAAGTTTAATTTTCAGTTTTTCAGCTCAACAACACATGAACAACAAGATGAACAACAATGCTAGTGAATCGAAAAGAGCCCCACACGGCTTCACTAGACTTTTAAGATGACAAAATCAGCAACAACCACAAGATAAGGAAAGATAGATAACTTGACATATAACATTCAAGAAACTAAGAACCCTAACATCAAGAGAGGACCCTAAGTCTAATGAATATAAACACCAAGTTCTTACGAGGACCAAGAGGCACTCAACGACCTCAAAACCCTTGTTTCTAGCCAAAGAGACAACACAAGTATCCCTCTACTTGTGAGATAGTAGTGGCGGCTCCCAAGAGTGGAAAAGAGAGAGAAAGTTTAGTGTTCTTTAGGTTACAAAAATCAGCATTCAAAAAGTGTGGACTAACTCTCTAACATGTCCTATTTATACTACAAACAAAAAGGGGTAAAATGACCCATCCGCCCTTGCTTCTTGTGCCATCCTTGAAGAGTAGCTTATTACACATTAGGACCTCTCTTCACACATAAAAACGTTTAGGTCCTTGGTTGGTTCAATCACCAACTCACACACGGCCACTTGCATGAACAAAGCTTGGAGTTTTTGTAATTCCCGAGCTTGGCTTCGTGTGAAAGGCCGTGTACCTGTGGGGGCTGCCCCAACCGTATCATCCTCTCCATCTTGAGAGGAATTTGACCTCAAATTCAGCACTTGGTCATCTTCAACCGCATCCACGAGGGAGAGATCACCAACGTTGAAAGTGTTGTGCACTTGATATTCCGGTGGAAGGTCAATCTTGTAGGCGTTGTCATTGATTCTCTCAAGTACTTGGAAAGGACCATCACCCCTTGGAAGCAATTTGGACTTCCTTTGAGCTGGAAACCGATCCTTCCGAAGATGCACCCACACCCAATCTCCGGGTTCAAGCACAAGCCTTCTTCTCCCTTTGTTTACCCTTTTTGCAACCTCTTGGTTCCTCTTTTCAAGTTTGATCCGCACCGTCTCATGCATTTTCTTCATTGCCTCGGCTCTTTTATTTCCATCTAAGCTGGTCATGAGATCACTAGACAAAGGAGTGAGATCTAAAGGGGTGAGAGGATTTAGGCCGTAAACACATTCAAAGGGAGTCATTCCCGTGCTCGAATGTATTACCCGGTTGTATGCAAACTCCACCAAGGGTAGGTGATCTTCCCATGAAGTCAGTTTACCTTTAACCATAGAACGTAGCATAGACCCTAAGGTTCTATTTACTACTTCCGTTTGGCCATCGGTTTGTGGGTGGCATGACGTGGAGAAAAGTAACTTCGTTCCAAGCCTACCCCACATGGACTTCCAAAAGAGACTTAGGAACTTGGAGTCCCTATCGCTCACAATAGTCCTCGGTACCCCGTGAAGCTTTACAACATGTTCAACAAATAATGAAGCTACACTACGAGCATCCTCGGTTTTAGCACATGGAATAAAATGAGCCATTTTAGAGAATCTATCAACAATAACAAAAATGCTATCTCGGCCCTTTCTAGTCCTTGGCAGCCCCAAAACAAAATCCATCGAAATGTCCAACCAAGGTCTAAGGGGAGTAGGGAGTGGGGTGTATAATCCTTGAGGTAGGAGATGAGATTTCGCACTCCGGCAGGCCACGCATTGACTACAAATTTTAGTGACGTCTTTGCGCATTTTGGGCCAATAGAAGTTTTCCTCTAAGATTCCGAGGGTCTTGTCTACCCCAAAGTGCCCCATGAGGCCTCCGTCATGGGCCTCCCTCACAAATAACTCCCTCCAAGAACTAGAAGGAACACACAACCTCCTCCCTTTGAACAAATACCCATCGAACCGAGAGTAGGAGGAATGGTCATTCTCCTTAAGCCAACGGTCCCTTCCCCACTCTTCGCATTCCCTAAAAATAGGAGCAAAGGTAGGATCCTCGGGATACAACAACCTCAAGCTCTCAAAACCCATCAATTTCGATGACAAGGTAGCAACAAGCACATGCTTCCTAGACAAGGCATCGGCAACAACATTTTCCTTTCCCTTTTTGTAATGAATTACATAGGGGAAAGTCTCGATGAACTCAATCCACTTAGCATGACGCCTATTCAACTTGTCTTGACTCTTAAGGGGTTTCAACGACTCATGATCCGTTCGTATCACAAACTCCTTAGGCCACAAATAATGTTGCCAATTTCCCAAAGCTCTAACAAGGGCGTACAACTCCAAATCATAAGTTGAGTAATTAAGAGTTGCCCCTTTGAGCTTTTCACTGAAATAAGCAACGGGCTTACCTTCTTGCATCAAAACAGCCCCGATGCCAACCTTACTAGCATCACACTCTACTTCAAATATCTTATCAAAATCGGGCAATTGCAATAAAGGCGCCGAGATGAGCGTAGCTTTCAAGGCCTCAAAAGCCCTAGCTTGCTCATCACCCCATTTAAAGGGTCCGTCCTTTCTAATTACCTCGGTTAAGGGGGCTTCTATGGAACTAAACCCCTTGACAAACCTCCTATAAAATCTTGCCAACCCGTGGAAACTTCGGATTTCTCCAATAGTTTTAGGGGTCGGCCAACTTCGAATAGAGTCTATCTTGGAATCGTCCACTTCCACACCCCTTGAGCTCACGACAAAACCCAAGAATATAATCTTATCAACACCAAAAGAACACTTCTCCATGTTGGCATACAGCTTCTCCTTTCGGAGCACATCAAACACACATCTCAAATGCATTACATGATCATCAATAGATTTACTATACACCAACACATCATCAAAGTAAACCACCACAAATTTTCCAATATAAGGCTTCATTACATGATTCATTAGCCTCATAAAGGTGCTAGGAGCATTGGTAAGGCCGAAGGGCATGACCAGCCACTCATATAGACCGAATTTGGTCTTGAATGCGGTCTTCCACTCATCACCGGGTTGCATGCGAATTTGGTGATAGCCACTCCTAAGGTCCACTTTAGAAAACAAACAAGATTCGTGGAGCTCATCTAACATATCATCTAGTCTAGGGATTGGATGACGATACCTTATAGTGATTTTGTTGATGGCTCTACAATCGACGCACATGCGCCAAGTTCCGTCCTTCTTTGGTACCAAAAGCACCGGAACAGCACACGGACTCATGCTTTCCTTGATGTATCCCTTGTTGAGAAGCTCCTCAACTTGTCTTTCAAGCTCCTTAGTGTCCATGGGATTGCTCCTATAGGCCGGTTTGTTTGGAAGTTGTGAACCCGGCACCAAATCAATTTGGTGCTCAATTCCCCGAAGTGGGGGTAATCCTTGAGGAAGTTCTTGAGGAAATACGTCTTCATACTCCTGCAACACACAAGAAATCAAAGGGGAAATGGAAGAATTAGTGGGGTTAGTATTAAAACAATGGGCCAAAAGTAACATCGGCTTGTTTTCATCATGGTCCACGAAGAGTTCTTTCCTCCTAGCCAACATCACTACGTTTTCCATCTCTCTTGTCATTGGGACAACCTCGGATGTCCCTACTTCCTCACCTACGGCACTCCCCCCTTTATCTCCCTTTCCGGATTCTCCCCCCTTTCCCTTCAACTCCCTCATCTTTTGATGCCACTCATTTACTTGGGAGGGTGAGAGAGGATGAAGTGTGACCTTTCGGCCATTCTTCTCAAGCGTATACCGGTTGGACCTCCCATCGTGTTTAGTAGACCTATCATATTGCCATGGTCTACCTAACAACAAGTGACATGCTTGCATTGGGATCACGTCACAAAGTACCTCATCGTGGTAGTTTCCCACCTTAAACCGGATCACACATTGCCTCATGACCCTTAATTCACCACAATCATTCAACCATTGTAGCTTGTAAGGACTAGTGTGTGGTGTAGTGGGTAGCTTCAAGAAATTTACCATAGCATTGCTCGCAACATTTGTACAACTACCACTATCAATCACCAAGGTGCACACATTCTCCTTTACAAGACACTTAGTATGGAATAGATTTTCCCTTTGACTCGGGTCATCTATCGCCTTACTAATCATGACACGTCTAACCACAAAGTTTGGAACCACACACTCCCCCTCTTGTGGATAGACATCTTCACTACCCTCTACTTCATCAACATTCAGCCCATTTTCAGCTCCCTCTCCATCTTGAGGCTCGGCCTCATCCTCCCCCCTTTTGGAATCCACCTCCTCACCAAGGTAGTACACCTTTCCTTCTCGTAGGATCACATTGCGCCGGTTCGGACATTCGTTGGCCTTATGCCCCCAACCTTGGCACTTGAAGCATTGGAACCCCTTTGGGTTGGGATATTTGTGAGCCTCCGGTTTCGAAGGGAATTTAGGGACGGTTTTGGACTCGGGCAGCTTCATAGGAGCGGGTTGGTCCTTGTTTTTGGTCCAACCCGAGGGGGTTTATACCCTTGCCTTGAAGGATGATCTCTCCTTAAGTTCCCTTTCAATCTCAAGGGCCGCTTGGAATATACCGTCAATGGTTTCAAACCGGCGAAGGGTCAAATGAGTGGAGATCTCTTTGTTCAACCCACACTTGAACCGGATGATGTCGTGACTGATTTGCTCCCCACGATGATCAAGTTTCAACATGAGTTGTTGGAACTCGTCAAAATAGGCCATCACACTCTTGCCTCCTTGCCGCAAGCCATATAATCTCGCAAGCAACTCATGACGATATCTCTCGGGAAGGTATCGTTGTCTCATCAAATACCTCAACCGATACCAAGGTGGTGGCTGCCCATCGACTAATTCATTACCAAATCGTTTAACATACTCCCACCAAGTGTTAGCGTAGCCTTCAAGGTGAGCTATAGCGTAGCAACTCTTCTTTTCGTCCGAGATGTCATTAACTTGGAAAACTTTGTCACAAGCCGATTCCCAAGTTAAGTAGGCCTCGGGATCACTTTCACCCTTAAAGATGGGTAGGCTCAACTTGATGGTGTTGATGCCTACGTCTCTCTCTTGGTGTCAGTTTCCCCTATCTCCATACCCCCGGTATCTCCTAGGTTCTCCTCGACCCCCTCTTAACTCCTCCTCCCTCATATAAGCATCATCAAAGGCTCCATCTCATTCATACTCCTCTCTACCGTATCCTTCAAAGTGGGCTGGTCGGCCTTGGCCGTTTTGATTCGGAGGATTTGGAATTTGTGGTCTTTGGTTTAATGGAGCTTGGAATGGAGGGTTCGGATTTAGTGGAGGTACTTGGCATCCAAATCCCTCTTGTGGAATTGGAGGGGCTTGGAAATGTAGTGGTCTAGTGGAGTCTCGGTTTGGAGGAAAATAGGTAGTTTGGCTTGCGGTATTTAGTGGAGCTTGGGGTGCATTTAGAATTTGGTGGACTGTTTCGGGGGTGATGGTTGCGGAGGAGGTCCTATCATGACCATTGGTAGATACATGTAGAGGAGTAGAAGGACGAGAGTTCCTTTGACTCTCCACTTGTTCTAATCTCCCACTAATAGTCATCACTTCCCCCTTTATTGCTGCCAAGTCCCCTCTCACGGCCCCAAAGTCCGAATTCAACCTTTCAAGTGTCCGGGTAACGGCCTCAAGAGTGACCCTCATAGAATCAAGGGCATTAGTATCCACACTATGAGACGTAGTTCCTTCCATTGTCAAGATATTATCCGCTTTAGTTCACCACAAGTTCGTGTTCCAAAAGTGTTGTATAATTGGCTAGTAACCATGAAATTTTAAGGCATGAGTAAGCTCTTATCCGGAATGGATTCTTGTTTGAAGACTCAAAGAATTCTTGCCGGACTAGAACCAAAAATCAGCAACTCATTCAAACGAATAAAAGCACTCAAATAAACGTTGACACGAACAAACGGTTCAAGGATCTAATTGACAACCTAGTAGGAATGCACTAGTTTGTTAATTAGTTCTAGGACCAAGTAAGGGAAACCAAGGATCAACAATTAGCAACCAAAGAATATCCTAAGTTGAGCTTATAGTGACGTGGCAGCATGCAATGGTCCACACGTTTTTCTTTTCTCTTTTTTTTTTGTCAATATTCACACAACTTGTTATAGTTTTCAAAGTGTTTTTGGTGGGAAAAATAAAATCTTGTAGTATTTCACCCTTTTCAAACTCAAGAAAGTGATGTTTGGTAGACTAATCCCATAAAACAAGGCTCCTTGAATTAGGGAGAAGTGATTGACAAGATTAAAAGGTGATGGGTGCAAGTCTTTCACAACAACTTTATAGCTTGTCTTACAACTTGAGCACACAACAAGATGAACAAGATGAAACAAGTTCAAAAGATGAACACCTCAACAATCTTCTTCAACTTCTTTAGCACATAATCACAACATCCACCGATTTTATTTTCCTTTGGTCATCAACAACATACAATTTTCGGCCACTTCAAGTCACTACACAATGTTCAAGTTTTCAAGCTCAACTTTTGGATCTAGACACCTTAGTGTTGGTGAGAAAGAAACCAACACTAGGAACTCACTAAACAAGCAAAATTAACACTTAGATCTAGACATGCAACATCATTCTCGGATTCTACTTTTAATGGACGGATTTTCAGAATTTCCTTTTTGGTGTTGTTTGTTTAAGCCGTGTACTAGCCCAAGATGGGTTATGTTGGAACACAACCGGTCAAGCTTTGATACCAAATGATACAAGATCAAACCAACAACACCAAGAACTACAAGTAGGTTCGGATTTCAGTCCAACAACCCAAGAACAACAAGTTTAATTTTCAGTTTTTCAGCTCAACAACACATGAACAACAAGATGAACAACAATGCTAGTGAATCGAAAAGAGCCCCACACGGCTTCACTAGACTTTTAAGATGACAAAATCAGCAACAACCACAAGATAAGGAAAGATAGATAACTTGACATATAACATTCAAGAAACTAAGAACCCTAACATCAAGAGAGGACCCTAAGTCTAATGGATATAAACACCAAGTTCTTACGAGGACCAAGAGGCACTCAACGACCTCAAAACCCTTGTTTCTAGCCAAAGAGACAACACAAGTATCCCTCTACTTGTGAGATAGTAGTGGCGGCTCCCAAGAGTGGAAAAGAGAGAGAAAGTTTAGTGTTCTTTAGGTTACAAAAATCAGCATTCAAAAAGTGTGGACTAACTCTCTAACATGTCCTATTTATACTACAAACAAAAAGGGGTAAAATGACCCATCCGCCCTTGCTTCTTGTGCCATCCTTGAAGAGTAGCTTATTACACATTAGGACCTCTCTTCACACATAAAAACGTTTAGGTCCTTGGTTGGTTCAATCACCAACTCACACACGGCCACATGCATGAACAAAGCTTGGAGTTTTTGTAATTCCCGAGCTTGGCTTCGTGTGAAAGGCCGTGTACCTGTGGGGGCTGCCCCAACCGTATCAATTCTTCTAGGGACCTAGTGTCCTAAGGAAGAGATACACTATAATTACCTGAAACTTTGATGACATAAACATGCATCTCTCTTCTCATAAAGAATCTAGTTTGGAGTAGTGTGCACCCATAGGCTGACCCACTAGCTCCAATCTCGGTCGTATACCACATATTTAAGGTACTTAGTTTAGATCACGATATTCAGGTCATGTATCACGTTCCAGAACTAGTTACGTTCTCATGTTTCTGCTCATTCATATTTATTAATTAAGCTTAGACTAAGGCCAAGTAATAGCTTTTCTTAAGCTTATCCAATTTCATGTTCAGGTTTCAGTTACAAATGTGGTATTCAGTTCCATGCTCAGTTTTAATTTCAAACTTGGTATCATTACCCTTACATGTTTAGTTGCATGTTCATGATTCGATTCAATCATGTATTCACACATCAAATATGTGTGATCAACTTATCAGTACTCTCAGTCATGCATTCATGTATCAGCTCAGTCATAAAATAATGCATAAGATATGCATGCTAAGTATAAATCTCAATAATGCCAGTCAGGTAGTTATGTTTCAGCTATTCATGTTCAGTATGTACTTTAGCTTATCGTTTCTCCCATCTAAATCAATCTCATTCGAGGACGAATGTTCTCAAGAGAGAGATATTGTAATACCCCATACTTCTACCTAGCTTAAAATCCTCCCAGAAATGTTAATGAATTTTTTCAAAGATGAATCCACTTTTATGCGTATTTTTAATATTTTCACTTTTTTATCATTTGGTAAATTGAATAAACTTTCCATCGATACCAAATTTTCCCAAATCCGACACCCGAGCGAAGAGTTAGGGCTATTTTAGTAAGACAGTGTGCCACCTAAGCCATCAATGCATCGCGGAGCAAGACAAAATGGCAATCCTCAAAAACCATGAGCCTCTACAATTACGGCACATCGCCCCAAGGATCAAATTCAGAGTTGTTAAATTCCAGTGACACGGCGCGATAGCGCCGCGTCGTGCCAGGGTCCAGGCCGGAAATTTTCAAAACATTAAAATACGCATCCAAAGGTTAAAAGGGTCAATTTATCACCCCTATATATACCCAATAATACATAATTCATCCATAATTCACCCAAAATATATTGTTTCTCTCAAGTTTCTCTCAAGAACAAGCTAGGATTTTCAATTGAGGATTCGATTCCAAGACTCAAATTCCAGAATCTCTCTGTCAATCTTCGTAGAATCAAGAACTAAGGTATGAACAGTGTTCATTCATGGATTCCTTTCATCCATGAAGCCCAATAATTATGTTTTAAATCTTGTATTGTGAATATTTTGTCGTGGGTTGATTATGTTCATGTGATTATGGTTGTTTGATTCCCAAGTTGGAATCTTTATGTGTTGTTCATGAACCTATGCTAGTATGTGTTCTAAAACATGTGAAATTTCTTTGAAATATGGAGTTTTTTTGTATTAATTTAATGGTCATACATGTGCCCTAAGTCATGCATCCTAGGTATTTGATAAAATTCCTAAGATAATAGAAATTATGCATTATACCTTAATTGTGACCCAAGTGATAAGTGTATGCTTTACCCTATGACTAAGAATAACTTCCATCATATTGTGTGCATTTATTAATGATTGGGGGAATGTCCATGACATTAGGTTGATGAAAGTATGACATGTTTATATACAATTCAATTCATGTACAAGACTATGATAACCATGTGCTTCATGAAATCCCCAAATTAATGTATTATGAATTTTTGATATTGGTCATGTGTTCAAGAAGTGTAATGTCCTATTAGTTTCATGATATTGAGTCTTGGGGGTACATATACCCAAGAAATTAGCTGTGTGCCTAGAGCCAGTGTTATGTTTTCACGATACTCCCAGTCAAGCCATGATCCATACAATTTAGTCAGTCTCATGACTCGAGAAAACTCAGTAAATTTAGTATCAGTCTAGTCCTACTCAGTAATCTCAGTGACTTCAGTGATCTCAATAATATCAGTATTCAGTAATCTTGATAATCATATTCCCAAAAATCTTAGTAACTTCAGTACTCTCTGTCAGTCCTCAGATTTCAGTAGCATTCTATCAGTCAACAAAACTCAGTGAACTCAATTTAGATCCGCTAAACAATACCATTAGTATAAGTTCAGTTCAGTTAATCAGTTCAGTATCTATTTAGTTGGGAGTAGGATTCAGCACTGAATGAAGCTAGGGATTAGGACACACACTGTCAGCTAGTAGAGGGTGTGATCCTTAGTAGAAATCCTTGCATTACAGAACTACGTAGAAAACGTAGGTTAAGATGTACCCTATGAGTCTTGGGACTATACATATCTCATTTGAGTTTTTCGTACTAGGAGGGGTTGATGGAAGAGCTCCCTGTCAGAGAGGGTATACTCACAGCTTGTCTTTACCCGTGGCACGGTACAGATACCCTTCCAGTTCGGGTTATAGTTTGGACCCCATCAGTTTAGTTTTGGGGCATGTAGATTAGATGATTACCTCCCACAGTCTCAGTTTCATATCCAGTTTTAGTAATAGAACTCAGTTCAGTTCTACAAAAATTCAAGACTGTCAGATATGGTCAAATCAGTACAGTGCGGAACCCAGCTAGTTCCATCAGTATTAGGACTGTCAGATATAGTCACTCATGTTATCAGTATTTAGACTTAGTAATCATGTTATCACGAACTCAGTTAATAGTATATTAATTATACGAAACCCATATTATCAGTATTTAGTTTTAGGACTATCAGATATAGTCAATCAAACCAGTTCTTTATAACTAGAACTGTCAGAAACAGTCATTCCTTTATTAGTAATACGACATTAGTTCCTTAGTATTCATTAAACTCAGTCATTTAGTATCCCAGTATCAGTACTCAGATATCAGTAAATCCACATTATCAGAATTCATGTGTCAGCGTTATCATGGTCTCAGTTATAGTTATGTATTTATATATATATTCTCACATTCATGTTATACAGTCAGTTATTATTGTTCATGCATATAAACCCTTGTATTTACCCTACTTCACTTCCATACCAGTACATTTAATATACTGACGCATTTGCGCTATGGTTTTTTATATCATAGGTTTAGAAGCACGAGCTCCCAAGTATCCTTAGTAGATCAGATGTTCATCAGCCAAACTATCAATGAGTCCTTATCATTCGAGGATAGCATGATCAGTAGATCAGAGTTAGTTGGGGACAAGTCCCATCAACTTCATATTTTTCAGACAATTTAAAGGCTTTCAGACTACATCATGTTTTAGATAGTTTATCTCAATTTTGGGTATTGTCAACCCTATTACAGAAATTGTATTATATTCAGTATTAGTTCAGTTTTGAACCTTATGGCTTTAAAGCTTATATTCTGCATATTTATAATGTATTATTCAGTGATTAGTTACAGATATCATTCATGAGTTAGATTGTGGTCCTTCAAGGTCATGAGCACCATGTAGCTTTCCGAGTACCAGATTCGGGATGTTATAAGAGGTGTATTATGCTGATGATGGTTATGATGATAACAGTTATAATAGAGATGGTTTTGATAATGAGATCATGATATAAATTATGTACTTTGCATTCAGTAATGCATGTGCATTGCCTATCACCAGTATGTACCTATGTTTATCATTCGGTATGGAACGGTTGCATAGATATGTGTTACGAATATGCCTTAAGCTATTGTATATTGATTGAACCTTCTGAGCCTAGGGAACCGGGGGTATGCATCGGCTCAGTAAGGTATATAATTGTCTGGAGTATCCAATTATTCATGATGTTATTGATATTTCTATCATCATTATGGCTAGTATATGACTGATTGGTCATTGAACCTGTATTGAGACTTGAGGTATGTTTTCAATGTCTTATATCTTATGATTGCACTGTTATGTATGATTATTTCATGTCTAGCCATTTGGATTATGAACCTTGAGCATGATAGCCTTAGATCCTGATAGTATTATAATGAGGTCTTAGAATGAGGATATGATGATATAGGTTATATTTGATATGAACTCAGGTTTACATGTGTATATCTATATATATGTCTATCTATATGAATCTAGGGTAATACCGTATATCCTTTCCTTTATTGTTCATATTGTATAACCATTTCTTCGCCTTATATACTACTATATACCTTCATTTCTCTCTTTATTCATATATTGACTTGGAATATACGGTATAGCATTGACGTATAATGTATGTATCTTGAATAAGATAGTTTACCCTGATATTTTCCTTAGACTTATTATGATAGACTCTTGGACATGAGAAGGATAGTTGTTCCTTAATATCTTATTATGATAGACTCTATTTAGATGTTCTATATATCTATTTTGTCTTTGGAGCTTATTTCTTAGTTACCTACTGAGTACTATTCATTTGGTACCCATACTATACTTCTACAGCCTGCAGATCATAGTATGAGTTATCACCATTGATATATGCATCATGCGGAGCAAATAGGGTTTAGAGACTTAGGGTAAACTTCTGACATTGGAGTATTACTCATCTCTCTCTTATGTATTAGATTAGTTTTTATATTGTATACAGAGATAAGTTGTATCAGTGTAATTCTCTTGATATTTCACTTTTTTTATTCTTATTATATTTAGAAGATCATGTACTGATACCACTAAGTTTTTGGATTTTCTTATGTATTGATCTTTATATCACATATTTTGCATTATTTCCTTATATTATTAAGTAGTCCATTACTAGCCATTTTGGGTTACGAGTTGGCATGGCTAGTGGTGGGTTATGGTAGGCACCATCATGACATAAGAAACTTGGTCATGACAGTTTGGTATCAGGGCTAAGTTTTTAGTAGAGTCTTGCGGATTAGTGTGGTAATATATGTAACCTATCTTCGAGAGGCTACAAGGACATTTGAGGAAATTTACTTCTTGACTCTTTATCGTGTGCCTTCATTCCTATAAACATCGAACATATTCATGGAATCTATTCTATCCTCGAATGACGATGCAAACTTTTCGACAGATGCAGAGGAGACTTCAATATATATTTCTAGAGTTTCAAAGTAATATCAGACAAGAGAGTCAGAGAAGGATATTGAAGATGTTTATTGACATCCAAAAAGGATTTTGTCTATCTTAGGCTCTAGTTGATCTTGTGACTACTTCAGCCTTTGAGGTTCAACATTGGAAATTTGAGTCATGTTGTAGATCCCTCTCAACCATGGATGACATTTGATTTATCGAGCAGACCTCAGACTAGAGTTGAGTCTATTGGTGTTAATCAGGGTTCTTCACCTATTTTGAATATACGGTTGGATTTCTTGTATGGTCCAGGCATTTTTCTATGCTACATCCTTTTAAGACGGACATTGGTGCATGGATGTGTTAGAGGGTAAGTATTGTCACTCTATTTGGCATCAAAGCACTGGATAGTAGCTAAATCTTCCTTCAATCAGGATATTGATTATGAGAGGAACATAGAGAGCATGTATGGAGACTCATGAAATTGGCAGCAAGAGGCATGCCATTAGTATAGTGCTATTGGTGATTTATCTAGGAGTGAGGATTCTTCACGTAAATTTCAGCTTCACCGGTAGCCCATCAGCTCTATGCAGATAGTATTCCATACTATGAGTAGTTCTCATATTAGTCATGATGATCATAGTGGGCAGAGTCCCCATCAGACTTACAGAGTGTGGTATGGTCCTTCGGTACATGGCGACCATTTTGGATTATGAGGGACAATATCTTGAAGTATTCCTGGATCATGGTTAGGTCGTGTCATGATGAGACACTGGTTCTAAGAATGCCTCATGTATGAGATAGATAATTAGCTGGAGATATCATGTATTCCCTACCAGTCTAGAGTTCCTGAGACAGACTGTGATTTCAGAAGTATGGGCATAATTTTGTGGATTTTTCTCTGTATTAGTTGGCCATCCATTTAGGTTCATTTTGTGTTCTCTTCTTATTGATACTTCAGGATTTACTATGACTATAAAGAGACCGACTACCAGTCTAGACAATGTATCCAACATGGGATTTCCAGTCAATCGACTTATTCAAATCAGTCTCGTAATATTGTTACATATTTAATTAGAGGTGGTGAATATAGAACCTCAGTTGATGTCTTAGACGTCCAGTCCGAGTTAGACCCATTCAAATTTATTTGTTTCCTATTCTTGTCAGGCATGTGATTACGGATGTCACTATGATTATTGTACTTTTATTTCCCGTATTTGACTCGTAGTATGTGTATTGGTGGTTTTCATAACCATTGATGATTATATGCCTTGATAAATTAATATCGGTCATTGTGTGCCTTATTATTTAATTCATGATTGTGTTACTACTCTGAGGTTTATTTCTTTTAGTGGAAAATAAAGTAAATCTATATTAATGTTTACCCTTATGGAAGTGGATTTTAGGTCCGAGTCCCATTTATCTTGGAACATTAGCCCCATTGTGGCCTTTAAGTGGTACATGATATTGTTGTTCATTTTGGTACCGCATATTTAGTATATTTATTTTGATATTATTGTTGTTATTTCTCCCACTGTATGAGGTTATTGATATTATTTGATATTATTACTTGATGTAATTGATTTTTATTGGTTAGTTGTGTAGTCTAGTGTTATCTGGTTTGACATCATTCTCTTGTGATATTATTTGGTGGCTTGAATAAATATAGTTTGATTTGATGATTTCCTTCCCCTAGCTTGATGAGGTTGACTATGTTCCCTCTTGGTTAGCTGTATTAAATTGATTTAGGGATGATTGTTATATCAAAGGAAATTTGACCTTTTGTGGCTCTGTTATGACCCTATTATTGAGTTTGAGATTCTTACACTTGCCTCTTGGATTGTGAAGATTTTGTTTGGTTATCCCTTTCGATATGACCTGTTTGTGAAATAGACCAGTTTGAGGTTTGTTCATCATTTATGCTTATTTTTCATCTGATATCAATTTTGATAGTGTGTTGAGATGCTGTGGATTCATCTCATAGGTTTGTTGGGTTTGTTCTCTTGGAATGGTTTTCCCTACTACTAGTGTGGAGGTTGATACTACTTTATTACTGTTGTATGGTTTTGTTTAGTAAAGTTAGAAAATTAGAGATAGGTAACCTTTCCTGTGATCGCTTCTTAAGTTGGTAAATAGGAAATTCTTTATCTTAAGTTGTTGATTTTCTAGTGGTGGTTTTTGACCTTGTCCGAGGTTTTAACATTTGCATATTTCTTCTATGATGATGAGATTCTTAGATGGGTCGAGTGGTGATTGTCGTGCTTGGGTGGATTTAGGAAATCCCCATTTCTGAGTTTGTGTGGCCTAATGAGGCTTAGTGGAGTTTTTCTCCAGGTGATATGTGCATATGACTATTCTTTTCTAAGATGGAGAGTTAGATTGATTAGTTGTTGGCTAAGTTGCATTTCTTTGGGTTGGTAGACTTTTTGCCAATATTGGTGTGGTTTTCATCTTTGTGAAGTTTTTGAGTATGTTTGGATTGTTCATAACCTCTAGCAGTTATGGAGTGGGTTATTTGAATTTTCATCTAGTGATTCATCTTTGACAGGATTTTATTTTATGGCCATAATTCGTACCCTCTAGCTGACACAGAGTTTGGTGCTTACGTTTAAGTCAACACCTATCCCTATTATGGTTTTTGCTCTTCAGATATGTCTCAACTGTGGATTGGTATGATTTATCTCAAAAATGTTAGATTTCGATATTAGAATTGATTTGGGATAGTTGGCATTGATATAGCCTTATTGGATTTGTTTTGGATTTGAATCCTTGGAATGGGGATTTGGAAGTATGATAGATTTTGAGCATTAATGCCTACTCGTCTTCAGGTTGGGTTTGAGTAATTGAGATCGAGCAATTCAGCCTTGGTATTGAGATTTTAGCTTGGTGTTGTTGAGTTTGCATGCAACTTTTGTTTTAAACTTGTCTTTGCTCAGATTTTATTCATAGGCTAGTTGAGCCTACACCGTGATTACCTATTGGGTTTTCTCGACATCAGTTGGATTATGGTTGATAAGTGTTAAGACGATAGACCATGGTCCCTATATTGGTTATTTCAATTTTGACCTCGAGTTTCATCTTTCCTTGGGAAATTTTTATGATTTACTAACTAGAAGTAATATACTTGAGTTGGATTTATTATGGCTTCATTCGTGGTGGATGAGACATCTTGGAGTGGAATATTCATGATGAGTAGAGATACCTTGGATTTTGAGATTTCTTTTGATTTTCATCTGGACTAGTTGCAGTATTGACAAGGATTGCATTCCTCAATTATCTCCATTTGTGTACCCAAGCAGTGCCTCATGAGTTTATCCTCTTATTTGTCCTATGGACTTTCATCAGATCAGCGTCAATTCTTTGAGTGCTTCATCATGAGACTGTGTGGGGGAGACTCTAGTAATTTTCCACTTGGCTTGGAGTAGATACCATGTGCAAAATGGTAAAGGGAGTTTATATTGGGATTTGGATTTGGTGGCATGACTTGTAAATTAGGTTAGCTTTGGCTCGAATAACCCTTTGTTGATTTATACGGGTATAGAGATGGTATGAATATGATATGGTTCAGATGCGCGTGCATCAGTCTTTTTGGTTTAGTTTGAGGCCAGTTAACGGTTAAGTTAAGTTTTGGTTGTTTGGAAGAAGAATGACAATGCTGATTGAAAAAGGGATACCCGTCCATGGTCACTTAACTTTGTGTCTATTACGTAAAATTCACTTTTCTTTCATTCATTACAAAAAAGTCATTTAACTATTCTCCAACCATCACAAAAGTCACTATGACCGGATTTTACAATAATCCCATTAGAAAAATGATGTTGCAACCTCAATTAGTTCTTAATTTTAATTTAAGTAAATATATAATACATTACTCATATCTTGATCCTTTTTATATGTCCACAACTCAATTTTCCTTATGGATTATTTAATGAAAGAATACTAATTTCTTAATAGATTAGACTACCTAATGAAGACTATTTTCAGAAGAAAATTTGTTGATATTTTTATGAAATATTTCATAATATTGCATTCATCTGCCAAAAAGGTGCATCGAAAAAGAATGATAAATAAGATAAATTCTTCAAACACACATAAAATAAAAATACATGTATGATAATATTTTTTACAAAAATAAATTTAATTCTTTATAGATAAATCAACATGGTAAGGATAGTTTTAAAATAAAAAATTTTAATTATGGCATTGAATAAATATTATCAAGTAGTTGATTAATAAAAGTTATAAAATATTAGTACTTTAATAGATAAAGAAATTATAGGATATTTAATTTTTATATTTATCAATTGAATTAATTAAATAATGTTTAATTTATCAGAAACTGAATATTATAATAAAAACTTTTAAGAGAATTAATCGATTAGTCAAACAATTAAAAATACAAATACATACTCAATTAATAGAGTAGTTTATGATATTATTATGATATGCCAAATGCAAAGGCCCAAGTGGCAAGAAACAAACGTATGAAAAAATAATTTTATCAATTACATGTCACATTTTTAGAGGGAGAAAAATAATTTTATCAACTAAATGCCAAAATTTTAGAGGAAAAAAATAATTTACCAACACATGTCTCAACTTAGGATTTTAAGAATATATAAGTATAATTTTATTTCATAAAAATATCAATCAAATTTCTTTTATGAAAATAGTCTTCACAAGGTAGCCTAATCTATTGAGAAATTGATATTTTTCCATTATATAATCCATTAAGAAAATTGGGTTGGGCACATAGAAAAAGGGTCAAGATATGGATAATATATTATATTCTCTTGAATAAAAATTAAGAATTAATTAAGGTTGCCACATTATTTTTCTAGTGGGATTATTGTAAATTCCGATCACAGTGACTTTTGTGATGGTCGGAGCAAAGTAAATTGACTTTTGTATAATTAATAAAAGAAAAGTGACTTTTGTGTAATAGACACAATGTTAAGTGACCATGGATGAAATTTACTCGAAAAAATCCTCATAAGTATTTTCTCTTTGCTTATGTTATCTGGGAAGTCATGCTTGGAGCATGCGGGCCCAGTATCTCATCCCTTTGAGCTTTTGAGATTCTTTATATTCATTGATTTTTGGGGATGAAAGTCCTTTTAGTAGTGGATAATGTAATTACCCTTCAGGTCGTTTTCTTTATTTAAACTTAATTCTATTGTTTGAGCTTCTCCATAGCTGCCCCAAGTCATTTATGACTTGCAGGGACTGATGGTTTGGTCACCGGGCAGTTCGTTTAGTTTTTAGAACCAATTGCTTATTTAGAAGTTTTCGTTGGTACCAAATTGTCACCGATCAAAAACTTTAATAAAATGATCCCAGATGCAAATTCCCACTGTACCTGTAGATTTAGAATATAGCTTTTAGGCTAGGTAGACCTTTGGTTCGGGTCCCAATTCACTCGAGCTCATTTTGACCAATCGATCGAAAAGTTGAAAATTTGAAAGTTTGGTTGTGGGACCCACATTTGGTGGAAACAATTTCAGATTGAAAATCCGACTTTGCCAACACATCCGGAATGTCAAATTTAGTGTGGTTACATATTTCATTTCCAAAAATTAGATTCTGGGTGCATCTCGAGGCATTAGCTGAAACTTAGAATATTTTTCAAGTTTCAGTTGTCATCTTGTGCAACTATGGACCTCGATCGCGAAAGGGGAGTAGCGATCGCGGATAACATGGGTGCGCGATAGCGTGACCATAGAGCCTGGGAAGGGTCATTAAAAGGCCATTTTTGGCTGAGAATTGGCCATTTCTCCATTGTGTTGAGACCCTTAAAGCCCAATAGAGCGTGAAGTACTTAAATTGAGTCTTGGGTGTTGATTAGGAGCGTGAGTAACTTGCGTAATCATGATTAATGTCAAATCTAAGGTATAAATCCTTTAATTTTTGTGTTGAATTCTTGATTATTTAACCCAAAACCCTTAATGATTTGAGGCTTGATTTTAGCCCAAATTTGTCTTTATTTGCACCCATTTTTGGGGGTTATAACTCCATAATGGTATTTGAACTATGGGTTGGTCTCGAAAACTCATTTTTATATGTGGGACCCACTTGGGGGCTTTGGTGTCGTATTGGACCCTAAGCATACTAGTGCAATATGGGTATCATTATACTTAATTTGATGAGTAGATTATGGTTTTGTTATTATGATGGAATTTTAGGGATTTTGAAGTACAGATGAGCATGTGATGCATGATGTGAGGTTTGTTGTTCGACTTCGAGGTAGGCTTCTCTGTTCTTATCTTCATAGATTATGTGTGATACATATTGTGTGTGAATTTTGATGTTAGGATTGATTATTAGTAGAATGCCTTAGCCTTGATTATGGATATTTAGGGAATAGATGAGGGTTTTGGACCTATAAGATGGTATGTTTATAACCCCTTTGGAATCCCATTGCCTTCTCCCTAGTTTAGATTAACTTGTATCATGAATGAAATATAATGTTAGGTTTGGGAAGTGGTTTTAGCGTTAGTAGCATGACTAGTATGTTTTATAATCTTATTAGGCTAGTGTGGTGGTACTGAAATCATAAATTGGATAGAGTTGACTAAAATGCCCTTATTTCTAGTGGAAGTCCTAATCTTAGGATTTAATATGGCTTACTTAACATCTAGAAGTTGAACTAGATATATTATCCTAGTTTGGGGCATAGTATACCTAAATATATGAATTGAGGATTAAAAGGGGGATCGTTTGGACCACTTAGGCCAAGACTTGTGTTAGCCTTGTGGACTTAGTTGCTGATGTCCTGCATAGTTGAGACTAGAAGACCTTAGTATAAGTTTACTTCATGACTAGGTAACTTGTAATAATGTTCCTTAGATTGTGACTTTGGTTATAACTATGACTCTCCTCTTAGATATGATATTGGCCTATAGAAATGTTATTTCCTCTTCGATATGATGTTGGCCAATAGTGATGCCATTTTCTCTTAGATATAATATTGGCCTATAGAAATGCTATTCCAACTTTGATATGATGTTGGCATATAGAGATGCCATTTCTTCTTAGATATGATGTTGGCCTATAGAAATGCTATTTTTTCTTAGATATGGTGTCGGCCTATAGAGATGTTATTTCCTCTTATATATAACTGCTTGGCCTATAGAGATGATATTCCACTTAGTTATGATTGTTGGGCCTATTGAGGTTAATTTTCTCTTAGTTATGATTATCTGGCCTATAGAGGTGATATTCCTCTGAAGTATAATAACTGGCCTAGTGAGGTTACCTTCCTAATAGTCATGATGTATGACCTGTTGATATGATATATCTTGTAGATGAATACATACTTATTGATATATGCCTTCTGGATGTAAGATGCCTCTTATGTGAGAAAAAATACATGATTATTGATATTATGCCTCCTATATGCGAGATGCCTCCAATTTGTGAGATGATTATAGATGTTATGGCTTATAAATATGATTATCGATATGAGTTCCGAATATGTATATTGTCCTAAGGCCTTGATTTTGATGTAGTGATTAGTTTGGGCATGTTATTAGGCCAAGGGTCGTGTTATGAAATTGATTGGATATCTGAGAAGTGTTTAACATTAAAAGGATGCAATTAGAGTTTATGAATATGTACATATTTGTTTATATACACATCTCTCCAGTATAGGACGGAGGAAAATGTGGTATGATGCTTATTGTTCCACTGATTGAATACTGGTGATGGCATGCATAGATTTGGTATATTAATGATTATTATATTGGTAATTGATATGATTCTAGATAAAATACGATCTTATGTTTGTTCTTCCTATTTAAGGGTTAAGCTACGTGGTATCTAATTTTCTATTAGGTGACTATATCATTTGATGAGTTAGTTTATGATGTCGATTAGTTGTTAAACAAGAAGTGTATATCAATGAGACTAGATAATAAGAGATGTTAGTGATAACAGATGACTTGATAAAAATGATGAATAGTTTGTAAGAGAGGATTAGTTGGTAAACGATCGTTAGTTAATGAATGGTGTTAGTTAATAAAAGATGGTTACATGTTAAATGGTAATGTGTTGTCTATTAATGATTATCGACTATAGGTTGATTAATTGATAATGATGATTAGTGAATAAATGATGATTATGGCCTAGTAATGAGTCTTGACTAGATATTAGATATTGGCTACTTAATTAATAATGGTTATTTGTTATCACATGAATAAGGATTATGTGAAGGATAATGTTTAAACTAATGATAATTAGAGGTCAGGTGATGACTAGCAAATTAATGGTTTTGTAATCATAAGTGTTGGTTAGCAAATGATGAATAATTGGGATGTATTGACAAGATGGATACTTTTATGATGATACAATTATGATTATGAGTATGCTAGCATGTTTGTAGATTTATCCCCCTTTGCCACGTTTTGAGCTCGTGCACCTTATATATGTCTATAATATACGTGTATTGATGTTTATGATATATTGATACCCAGCAAGGCCGGAGGATATTGTGATGATGATATTGATACCCGGAAAGGTCGGAGGATACTGTGACGATAGATTGATGTTCGGTAAGGCTGGAGGATATTGTGACGATTATATTGATACCTGATAATGCCAGAGGATAATGTGATGATGATATTGATATCCGGCAAGGCCGGAGGATACTGTGATGATATATTGATACTTGGTAAACCCAGAGGTTAAATATGCTGATGATGGCCATGATTATGACATTTATGATGGAGATAGTTATGATGATGAGATCATGATACTAATTGTGTACTTTTCGAAACACGAGACTACCCCCTAATCCTAACACGGTGCTTGGAACCACAAGTGATCCCAAGCTTACCCATAAACTGGCACGATACTTGAGCAACTGATTTAGAATATATTACAAAACATAATTTGCTAAGCAGAAGCATAATCCTGAAAAGTCTAAATGAAGTTAATGCTGATACGGTTTACATTATGATAAAACAGAAGAAAGAAACTCAAATTACATGACTGACTCTGACTGACATCTATGAAGCCTCAATTATACTGACTATAGATAACTAGAACATGCCTCCAACTTCTACTAATTGATAAATATGAATAATAATAAAAATAAAGTACATAATCTACATCTAAATAGAGTCCCTGAAATAGGAGAACTCATCACCTACTAGTTGGAAACTGAAATTGTCTGATCATGATGTGTGGGATATAACTGGTACCTGCATTATAAAACAATTTAGCCACACAGATGTATATGTGGATCAGTAATTCTAGAATGTACTGAGTAAGTGGGGGTGAATGCAATAAGTAAAACTAAGTTCATGCATAATCTTAAACATGCATGCTAAGTATAAGTATACTCACCAAGAGACTGAAATAAGCTAAAAACTAATGTATCTTAAAACATGATTAACCAACAAAATCTGATAAGCTGGTGAATCACTACACTTAGTTTCTTAAAATCTATACTTTTATCATATAAGTAGAACTAAAGCTGGAAAATAGTAAAACATGGTTACTATATGAATACTGGGTCTGAAACTACGTGATGGAAACTGACATAACTCGATGATCTGAATATACAAATGTACTGAGCTCGAATACATAAATCTACAAAACCAAACATAACATATACTAAGTTGATTCGATTAACTGACTGGATGATAGCTGAATATTGAATAACTAACATTTGAATACTGAATAATTGGTATCTAGATACTGATTCGCTGATATCTATATACTGATTAACTGATAACTGTATACTGATTGGGAAAACTAAACTTTATGTAGTATTAATAACCAGATTGGAACTGTGGGGGTACTATGCATATGAGATAAGGACTAACTAAACAACATAAAATAACTGAGTATGAATGCTTGAAAACTGTAATATCTAAGAATGCAAGACCAAGAATAAATATGTATTGAGATAAATCTGTAATCTGAAAGACTAAAAATGTATAACTGAATAACTGAAAATCTGTACACTTGGTCAAGCAAACCTAAACTGAGAATACATTGAATATTGTACTGAGAATATATGAGCTATCATGTAAATGACATAAACCATATAAGCTATCATGGAGTCCAACATCTGACCCATGTTGAGGATGGTTATTCTATCCTTTCCATCAGAATAGAACTTGGACTATAGCGATCAATAATCTGATATCCCAAAGGACTAGGGTGTCAAGCCTAAACTGGCGGGTGACTCCTGAGAGGAAGCAAAGCCTAAATTGATGGGTGACTCCTTATATCCTATGCTTGCTACATAATTCTAGATTGCAGGGACAACTACTAACAACTCAGCCTAACTGGCGGGGAAGCCACCATTACTACATTCACTCGGTGATAAATCCTACTCCCAACTAAAAGACACTGAAATACTAACTAGTGAATGCACTGATAACAGATAACTGATAAACTCAGGTCATGGTATTCTGAAAATAATAATGCCTGCGGATTCTCAGGTAATTATTAACATATAAACTAATAATGCTCATCGTGAATATGAATAGCTGAGTGTACTGATAAGATTCATGGATTAACTATTTAAATATTTGAAAAGCTGAATTTATGTAAATCACATAGGTATACCCACCAGAACTGAATGAGTATAAAATATATATCAAACTTGAAATACTGTAATAAGTGATTATGATTCAAAAACCTAAATAAGGGTACATCAAGCATGTGAAAATCATAAACTTGAACATGAGAATATCTTAAACATGAGTAAACAATGGGATTTCATGGCTAAATTCATAACTTGGGGATTTATCCTAAATCAACTGAACATGACATGGGAATTGCAACATTCAAAACATGATATGACTCATTCCACTTGAAAGAACTTATAATCATAACTTAAAATTGAATTAACAGGGGATTCAAGGATATAGTTTAACTTAACCGTGTAAAACTTATGATTTTAAATCCAAAAAGATTCTTGGACTCCATGGGTGAAAGGGGAACCATGGATGAACTCCCAACTACCTTAATAGATGTTTTTTTGAGGATTTCTTGAACTTGGAAGATTGAATTCTTGATTTCTTAGGGAGAAAGAAATTGAATTTTTGTTCTTGGGGAAAGGAAATGGCTTTCTTTGGAGGAAAATTGGAGAAGAAGGACAAAATTATGCCCTAATTGATGCCCAAGTCGTGTTATGAATGATTGGATTGAGGTGAAAAAGACCCAATTGCCCCTTAGATATTTAAATTTGAAACTAGACCCAACAACATCACTGCGATGCGATCTAATTGCGATCATTGAATTCCCTCACTACAATGCGGTGAACATAAGTTCAGGATTATTTCTCAAGGCAACTTTATCGCGGTAACCCTCTAGTTTAATGATCTAAACTTGTCCCAAACCCCATCCAAAAAATTCAAAACTTCTCCAAGACATGATCCTTATATCCATGAACATGAATTAACTCAAAAACCAACATCTCGGGGTCGAGAATACCAAAATAAAGTCCTCAAAGTTTAGGGGTCTTGAAGGTGATTAAGTCCCCTACACTTAGTTTATGCTTGCAACTAGAAGTTGAACTGAGCTAAGAATAATATGGGGTATTACAATGTCTCTCCCTTGGGAACATTCGTCCTTGAATGAGAGTTGTTAGACTGAGAGTATTGAACTAAGGAAACTGATATCATATAATGAACATGCATGACTTGGAATATGAGTGCATAACTGAGTCTGAGCATGATACATGAATTGAACTGATTTTGTGAATACATGCAAGGACATGAGAATGGTTATAAGGCTGATATAGAAACAAGAGAGTCAACTTATAAGTAACCATTACCTCAAGTTGGATCTGGTTTCATGAAGAAAAAATGAGAAGTTTAGGGACATGAAAACTTGGGGTATTATAATATCTCTCCCTTGGGATCATTCATCCCCCGAATAATACTGACTTGGCTGAAATAGTAAGGAAAGACTGAGATGATGCACGGGGCACTTATGAATTGAATCATGACTGAATATCTGAATCTGAAACATGATGCATGAACTGAACTAAATTCACAATTTACATAGATGCGAACAAATTACTTCTTGGAATGTCCATACTCATGTAACTTCAGATAGTAAGACTAGATCAAAAAATGGATAAAACCATAAGAACTTGTCTGTCTGACAGCTAAACTTAATTGCTGGCTATATGGAATGAATTATACTGAAATCTTATACCTAATTAGAGTATTTCTTCAACACTCTTTCTAAGAAGTTCTAATAACAGTAGGGAGAAAATAACTTGGGTATGATCTAAATAAGATATCTGAGTAAGTAATCTTAATATGGTTATCACTCTGTAACATGGAATATAGGCCTATAAAACATAAGCCAGGATAGAATCACTAGGCCATAGTCAATGTAACTTCTAACTTTTAAGCTTAGCGAAACTTCTCAAGCACTCCCTCAACTATGTTTTTGGTCTCAAATACTAGGTTTATTTGATTCCACTTATAATTCTTACATGGGTATTGATAACTCTATTACATAAGTTTGAACTGAACTAAATTTTCTCAACATGATCAAGCCTAACTTAAAATCACAAGGTAAAACATATCATACCATAACACTAGTCTGAACCATGAATTCAATACCCCATGTGTTTTCACAACTTTCATCTCATGAATAATTCTTAGTGCCACTTCAACAACTATATTCAAACTCTTACTAGGAATTCACTAATGCGCATTGAATTCATACACTTATACACTAACATGACATTCAAGCCTATTTTAACAACTACATATCAACTTTTCAACAAATGCTCATAAAAGAATGAATTCATTAAAGAGATCAAAATTGAGGACAAATATGACATAATATGAATTACACTAGTCATTAAGAGTGAACCATGAGTTATGCGAAATAAGAATACTATAAAGCATGAGTACATAAGTTATGAGTTGCATAACCTCAGTTTGGAGTTCTTAAATTCCTAGAACATGATTCGTACTATTAAGTGAATAGGAACTCCTCATACTAAGAGCTAGAAGCGTACATAATTCCATGGAAAGTGCATGAACATGATCTATGAGCATGGAGCTGACATGTAAGGCATGAGTATATATTGTGAGCACTGAAGTACAAAAATTTGCACTAAGATAATAATGGGTCGGGCATCTTCCTCCCCTGCTGATATTCTATAACACACAGCATCACTACTCGAATTTGAGAGCCTGACTTGGTTACTATGGTGTCAAATAAAACACCATAGTGCAAATGCGTTAGTACGGGAATGTACCGAGTATGAAGATGAGGTAAGGCTAAATGCAAGGGCTTATGCATAAATAATTACTTAACTGAATAATAAAGAGAGTACTGAATGAGAACACATGCATGAATGCACGAACCATAACTAAAATCATCATGACTCGAGATACTGAAACTTGAATACTACTTTACTTCCATCTGAACTCACTACTAATGCCTGAGATACTGAACACTGAAACATCTAATACTGATAACTGAGTACTGGAGTTGAGATCAGTTATATCTAGCGAGTGATCTCGAAAACTGATGATACTGAAACTGATTAACTAAATCTACTCATATCAGTGACTGAATTCTGAGTTTTCTACTCTTGACTGACTATATTGGAGATCAAATCTCTCTAGTGTATGATTCCAAAATCTACTATCAATGATAAAAAATAATCATGTCTGAATCTGACAATAAGAATGCTCAACTAAATCTAAGACTGAGATCAAGCCTATCTGGCGGGTGATCTTTAGATCTAATAACAAGAATACTCAACTGAATCTAACACTGAGATCAAGATTATCTGACGGGTGATCTCACGATCAGATTATGAGATTACTCAACTGAATATGAGACTTAGATCAAGCCTATCTGATGGGTGATCTCTAGATCTGATAACAAGAATATTTAATTGAATCTAAGACTGAGATCAAGCCTCTCTCATAGGTAATTTTGGGATCTGATAATGAGATTACACAATTGAATATGAGACTGAGATCAAGCCTATCTGACGAGTGATCTCTAGATCTGATAACAAAAATACTCAACTGAATCTGAGACTGAGATCAAGCCTATCTGATGGGTGATCTCGGGATCTGATAATGAGATTACTTAATTGAATCTGAGACTAAGATCAAGACTATCTGACGGGTGATCTTGAGATCTGAGAATAAAAATATTTAATTGAATCTGAGACTGAGATCAAGCCTATCTGATGGGTGATCTCTAGATCTGATAACAAGAATACTCAATTGAATCTGAGACTGGGATCAAGCCTATCTGACGGGTGATCTCTAGATCTGATACTGAATAACTTTATATGGGACCAATCCTATCTGACGAGTTGTCCATGAATCAATAAATTTATTTGAGTTCCTCACTGAGTTAGATGATTATATCTGATACTCCTGATTTCTAAAGATTGAAACTAAAACTGCAACTTTGGGAAGTAGTCACTTAATCAACTTGCGCTGAATCTCAACTGGTGGGGTCCAACCTGTAACCCAAACTGGAAGGGTGTCAATACCGTGCCACGGGTAAAGACCTCTCTGGTCAAACCTCTCTAACGGGTGACCCTTGTAGGAAGTCAAGCCTAAGGAAATATAATAGTCAAGCCTATCTGAATAGTGACCAGCTTTTCCTGACGGGTGACTCCAGCATCCTGCGTTGGCTAAGCAGTTCTGAAGTTTAGGGATTGCTCCTAACGACTCTTCCTATCTGATGGGGAGCCGCCATCCCTGCCCTCGCTCGGTGCTAGCTCCTACTCCCAACTGAACGACTCTGAACTAATTCTTAACTGAACACAAACTAAGCTAAATCTGATACAGATCATATTTCTCAAAGGATCTAACTAAGTTAAGCTAAATTCACTTGGTTCTGTATCTAACGGAATACTACTGAATCTCATTATTTGACTGAACAACACTGAGCTTTGAATAGAGTACTCGATTACTACAGAGGTCAGAACTGAACACTTGAATACTACTAGATATGAAATGGGTACAGATCTGAGGCTAGATTACTAGCGATACCGAGATTACGAAGATTAAAAAGATTACTGAGATTTCTTAAGTTCTGTATCTGTTTGAGAATATAGAGTTATATAGATCACTGAGCTCTGAGAATTATGGCTCAACTGGAATTATCGTGAAAACTGACACGGGCTCTAGACAGCAGCTAAATTATCAGGTATAAATACCCCCAGGACTCGATAACATAAAAGTAAAACATAACCATTCTTAAATAATCAAGACCATGGACAATCTTTCACCATCACAATCACTAAGGCATCACTTCAAGCATTTAGAAATCCTAAACATGTAATAACATAGGGGGACATGCTATTGTATTATACTCCATTCAATAAGGCCTTGCATCAAGCACTTCACACATATTTAAGTCTTGGCATGTACCAGAGAACACATAATTGGGGAACTTCATGCTATCATGTTACAAATCATTCATCAAACACTTAGCATGTATTAAAGTCTTAGCATGTAACAAAGAGCACATAATTGGGGAATTTCATGCAATCATGCCACAATTTATTCACTAAGGCTTTTCAACAAACACTTGGCATCCATGGGCTTACAGACAATTAGGGATTTCTAGTCAACATGCTATAATGGCTCTAATTCATTCACATAAGCATTTTATCAAGCATATGGGGAGCATGCTTTGCTTATTCAACAATTTCAACACTTAATTAACATGAGCATATCACTTAACAAGTAACTTGAAGAGAGTTTGTCATGAACATCACATGGGTATCACATACTAGTGTTAAAGCTTGAAAACTTTAGAAACAACCATGAATCAAAACTCAATAATAGCATGATCACCAATTTCAACTCACATGAATCATGGAAACTCATAAACATAAAAGCTTTGAAATTTAAAAAAGGGTTCTTGAGCTTCTTGGATGAAAGGGACCCAAGAATCAACATCTGCATACCTTAGTTTCTTGATTCTTTAAAAGTTAACGAAGGGATATTAATGATTGGGGTCTTGATTTAGGAACACTAGCTCTTGTTTTTTAAGAGAATTGAGAGAAAACAATGATATTTTGGGTTAAATGAGACCAAATCCCATGTTAAGGATCATATATAGGGGTTGGGAAAAGAACATTTTTTCCCCTGGAATTAAACTGAAAAATCCTGATTTTACATGCTGGCGCGATGCGCCATAATCGCGCCAGCTTACTAGAAATTGGACAGTTGAGAAACTTGTTGATGGCGCGATGCGGTGGAAATCGCGTTGCCACTTCGGTTGCGAACTAGAAAGGCACCACAACGTGGTGGAATCGCGTTAGTGAACTGGAAATTGACAATTCTGAAATTAAGCCTTGGCGCGACGTGCCATAATTGTGGAGGCTCTCTGGATTTTGACGATTGCCATTATGGCTGGATCCACGACGCACTAAAGTGCCAAGTGGAACATTATCTCACTAAAATAGCTTTAACTCTTTGCCCGAGTGTCGGATTTGGGAGAATTTGGTATCAACGGAAAGCTTATTCAATTATCAACCTTTTACTTCTCACTTGGGAAGGCACTTCTCAACCTTTTAGGGCCAGATTAACACTTCACTGAACACGCTCTAAGGCTCGGACTAAGAGAGAATTTTGCGGGGTCTTACAATATCTCCCCCTTGAAAACATTCATCCTTGAATGTCACTTGATAGGCTAAGAATACTGATCGACTGAACTTACTCAAGGAATGGGAGCATCTAAAACATGATCATGCAACTGGAACTACTGATATACTGAGCTCTCATACTGGACACGCATATCTGATGCATGGAATACTCAACTGAAGCTACTCATAAGCTAAATTCTCATAATAGATATGCATATCTGATGTGTAGATGCGTAACAGAGTTGTTCTCATGAATGAATGACTGAATACACTGAAAATCTGAACTCTTTCTGCTGAACATGCATATCTAATTCATGAATGTCTGACTAAATTAACTCTGGAAAGTATGACTGGATATGCAATGACAACTGGCATTAACTTTGTAAGAAGAGTCTGAACATGGAACTGAATGAGTCTAAGGACATGAAAGCATTGCAATATCATGGGGTATCTCCCTCTTAGGACTCTATGTCCCTCTGAACACACTTCGCTAAAATACTGGGGCGGCGCACGGGGCACCTACAAATAGGGTTATGATTAACCGACTGAGATCTGAAAATAATGCATGACTCATACTTACATATAAGCTTAAAATGGGAGCAAAGGATCTAACAATGCATCTCATAAGATGAACGACTCATAACATACCTGAATCTATATCAGGTAACCTTTCTTGATCATGGTGGGTCTGAAGCGCATAAAGTTTGTTCTGACACTGACCAATACTGGCACAGGAAGGGGCACCCTACTGATGAAACTCTCTATCCCTCTTAGCTACCAATCTACACTCTCACATTCTATTTCCTGGCTCACCACGCCTAAAGCACATATCACTACCGGCTCTACACATACCTAGGTGGCTCTTGCCATACTCTCCATAAAGAGAATTAGTACGAACACCAATAGCACTACTCAGGGTTTTGGAGCCTGGCGCCCCATCATAATTGACATCCCCAAACTTTGGTGCAGGTACACTAGCTGAGGATGGAGCTGGGAGGGAAAACTTTTGACTATGCTGAAAATGGATACCACCCTGGGACCCTGCTTGAGAGAAACCATGACTATCTATTTTAGCTCTCTTACTCACTCTCTCTCTTTATTTCTCCTTATCTACCTCAATCTATTGTGCATGCATCATTAGTCTAGCAAGGTCCATATCTCTATTGAGCATGGAGACCCTATACTCCTTCAATACGAAATCAGATACACCAGTCACAAACTTACTCATACTCACTCTAGGGTTAGCTATCAAGTCAGGAGCATACTTAGATAACTGGTTGAACTTAAGCATACTTAGCTTCCCTTATCTCTAGAAGGAAATTTTTTTCTAAAAAGACATCCTAAAACTCTTACCAAGTCACAGGAGTTTCATCCTTTCCTCTACCCTTCTTCCACATCATAACCCAATCATGAGCAATATCTTTCAGCCTATAGGATGCAGACTCTACACTCTCCTCCTTATAAACATGCATAACCTGGGTGATCTTCTTCACCTACTCAAGATAAATTTGTGGGTCTTCACCTGCTACTGACCCAAAGATTTCTGGCAGGCTCATTCTTATGAAATCTCTAATTCTGGCTATGGATGAACCCCCATCATGATGAGATGGGGCTAAATCCTGACGGTTACCCTGAACATTAGTCACAGTTTGGGCTAGCACCTAAAAAACTGCCCAAAACTCTGCAAGTAACACACCCTTATTATCAGGATCTACTAGCTGAGGGGGCTGGTCATCAGCCCTACGGACATAATCTCTACGAGAAGGCATACTCTGTAAATGGAAGAAAAAGGTGTATTAGACTGAGGATCAACTTGATCTCATACTCACTCGCACGATATAACTACTGAAATAAGGGAAACTTCTCCTAAAACATCTTATAGCCTCTTGTACATAAATTTGGTGCTCAATACACCCATGCACAAGACTCTACTAGATGCAGTTTTTCAGACTCCCTAGGACACTATCGAACCTTAGGCTCTGATACTAAGTTTGTAACGACCTGATTTTCTGGAACTGGAACGTCACATGGTTCTTATGATATTGAAGGACCACAAGCCAACCCTCTATTGATATTTGTACCTGAAAACTGCATAATATATATAATAAATGCAAAAACTGGCCATAAGGTTCAAAACATCTAAAAATACTCAAAATTAAAAACTGATTCACTAACACATCTGTCTGAAAAGCCTCTAAATTTTTTGAACTATGGAGTTAATGGGACATGTCCCCAACTAACTCCGTCTACTAAAAATAAACAATAATCTGATGCAATAATGATAAAAGGATCATACTCAAAAGAAGAGAACTCACTGCTATGTCTACTGCTGCTGACTAGGATAGAGCTGCTAAGGGTACTCTGAATCTCGTACCTCTAAACATATGGTGTCAAATAAAACATAATAGCGGAAATGCATCAGTATGGGAATGTACCAAGTATAAAGATGAGGTAAGGCTAAATGCAAGGGCTTATACATGAACAATTACTTAACTGAATAATCATGAAAGTACTAAATGATAACACATGCATGAATGCACGAACCATAACTAAAATCATCGTGACTCGAGATACTGAAACTCAGATACTACTTTACTTCCATCTAAAATCACTACTAATGCCTGAGATACTGAACACTGAATTATCTGATACTGATAACTGAGTACTGGAGTTGAGATCTGTCTTATCTAGCGAGTGATCTCAAAAACTAATGATACTAAAACTGATTAACTAAATCTACTCATATCAATGATTGAATTTTGAGTTTTCTACTCTCGACTAACTACATCAGAGATCAAACCTCTCTAGCAGATGATTCTGGAATCTACTATCAATGATAAGAAATGATCATGTCTGAATCTGACAACAAGAATACTCAACTAAATTTGAGACTGAGATCAAGCCTATCTGATGGGTGATATTTAGATCTGATAACAAGAATACTCAACTGAATCTGAGATTGAGATCAAGTCTATCTAATAGGTGATATCTAGATCTGATACTAAATAACTTTATATGGGACCAAGGTACATGAATAAATAAAACTATCTAGAGTTCCTCACTAAGATAGATGATTGTATCTGAAAGACCTGATTTTTGAAAGTTGATATTGAAACTGCAACTGTGGAATGTAGTCACTTAACCGACATGCCCCGAATCTTAATTGGTGGGGTCCAACCTATAACCCCAGCTGGAAGGGTGTCAAAACTGGGCCACGAGTAAAGACCTTTCATGTCAAGCCTCTCTAATGATTGACACTCGCAGAAAGTCAAGCCTAAGTCAATATATTAGTCAAGCCTATCTGACTGGTGACCAGCCTATCCTAACGGGTGACTCCTATATTCTTTGCTAGCTACGTAGTTCTAGAGTTCAGGGATTGCTCCTAACGACTTTGCCTCTCTAACGAGGAGCCTCCATCCCTGCCCTCGCTCGGTGCTAGCTCCTACTCCTAACTGAATAACTCTGAACTGATTCTTAACTAAACACAAACAAAGATGAATCTGATACTGATCATATTTCTTGAATGATCTAACTGAGTTAAGCTGAATTAACTTGGTTCCGTATATGAAGAAATACTACTGAATCTCATTATCTGACTGAAAGACACTAAGCTTTGAATAGAGTACTCAACTACTACAGTGGTCAGAACTAAAAACTTGAATACTACTAGATCTGAGCTGGTTACAGATCTGAGGCTAGATTACTAGCGATACAAAGATTACAAAGATTAAAAAGATTACTGAGATTTCTTAAATTCTGTATCTGTTTAAGAATATAGAGTTCTATAACTCGCTGAGTTCTGAGAATCATGGTTCGACTGGATTTATCGATAAAACTAATACGGGCTCTAGACAGCAGCTAAATTATCGGGTATAAATATCCCCAGGACTCAATAACATAGAAGTAAAACATAACCATTCTTGAATAATCAAGACCATGGACAACTATTCACCATCACAATCACTAAGGCATCACTTCAAGCATTTAGGAATCCTAAGTATGTAATAACATAGGGGGGCATGCTATTGGAACATACTCCATTCAACAAGGCCTTGCATCAAGCACTTCGATCATATTTAAGTCTTGGAATGTACCGGAGAACACATAATTGGGGAACTTCATGTTATCTTGTTAAAATTAATTCATGAAACACTTAGCATGTATTAAAGTATTAGCATGTATCAAAGAGCACATAATTGGGGAATTTCATGTTATCATGCCACAATTCATTCACTAAGGCTTTTCAACAAACACTTGGCATGCATGGGCATACACATAATTGGGGATTTCTAGTCAGCATGCTATAATGGATCTAATTCATTCACATAAGCATTTTATCAAGAATATGGGGAGAATGCTTTGCAAATTCAACAATTTCTACACTTAATTGACATGAACACATCACTTAACAAGAACCTTGAAGAGGGTTTGTCATGAACATCTCATGGGTATCACATACTAGGGTTAAATCTTGAAAACCTTCCAAAAAACCATGAATCAAAACTCAATAATAGCATTAACATCAATTTTAACTCAAATGAATCATGGAAACTCATAAACATAAAAGCTTTGAAATTTAGAAAAGGGTTCTTGAGATTCTTGGATGAAAGGGACCCAAGAATCAACATTTGGATACCTTAGTTTCTAGATTCTTAAAAAGTTAACGGAGGGATATTAATGATTGAGGTCTTGATTTAGGAACCCTATCTCTTGTTTTTGAAGAGAATTGAGAGAAGACAATGATATTTTGGGTTAAATAAGGCCAAATCCCAAGTTAAGGAGTATATATAGGGGTTGGGAAAAGACCCTTTTCTCCCTTGGAATTAAACTAAAAAATCCCAATTTTACATGTTGGCGTGATGCACCATAATTGCACCAGCTTACTGGAAACTGGAAGATTGGGAAACTGGTTGGTGGCACGACGCGGTGAAAATTGCGTTGCCACCTTGGTTGCGAAATGGAAAGGAACCAAGACGCTGTGGAATCGCGTTGGTGAACTAGAAATTAACAATTCTAAAATTAAGCCTTGGCGCGACGTGCCATAATCGTGAAGGATCACTGGATTTTGTTTATTTCCATTTTGGCTGGATCCGCGACGCGCTAAAGTGCCAAGTGGCACACTGTCTCACTAAAATAGCTCTAACTCTTTGCTCGAGTGTTAGATTTGGGCGAATTTAGTATCGACGGAAGTCTTATTCAATTATCTACCTGATAAAAAGTCAATATTATGGAAATTCTACATGGTTAAAAATACTTCTCACTTGGGAAGACACTTCTCCACCTTTTAGGGTTAGATTAACACGTCACTGAACACACTCTAAGGCTTAGACTACGAGAGAATTTTGCGGGGTCTTACATAAACACTATGGGTACCCGAGGTAAATATCCTAGCATGAAGAATCTTATTTTAATGAATAGGTTAAATACTTAGACAGAGATATGTCGAGTTTTTAAGTTGATGTCCAAGGGTCAACTTAGGACACTTAGAATTCAAGGCAAGGGAATTATGGTCAAAACTACTATAGAGAAGGGTATAGAGATAGGAGCAGAGAGTGAGATTGGAGGAGAAATGATTATTACAAGGATAAGATTGGTTTGTATATTCCACCGGGGAACTGTGATGCTAACTCTAAAATAGAAGAATTGCTTTCTAAGTTGGTTAAGGATTCAGTGAGCTAATATAGTTTCCTTAAGGAAATTATGACAAACATATCAAGATTGAGCCAAAAATTAAAATCTCATAATACCATAATTAAGCATCTTGAGAAGTAGTTTAGGCAAATGTTGGATATATTGAATCAACATTAACCAAGCATTGTTTTGAGAAATACCATTTAGAATCTGAAGAACGATAGTCACTTCCTAGCCATTTCCACATGGAGTGGTAAGGATACTATTGATTCACCTATGTATGTGGTTGATAAGGTGAGTAATAATACTGTGGATATTAATGATACACGTAAAGCTAAAACTAAGAAGTTTGTGACTAATGGTGAAATACTACAGAAACCGACAGATGTCGAGAAATGAACTGATAATTATATAGGAAAGGGTAAGGAGGTCGAACCAGTATTAAATCCTATTCCATAACCTCCCTCTCCTTTTCCTTAGAGGTTAAATAAGAAAAAAAAAGAAGGGAAATATTAAAAATTCATGTTGATGTTGAAAGAATTATTTGTAAATATATCTCTTGTGGAAACTTTAGAGTAGATGTCTAGTTATGCATAGTTCATGAAGGATTTAGTGAATAAGTTGTGAATGGTGAGTTTTAAGCCCACTGATAATATGTACCACTGCATTTCTCTTGCTTTTAAATCTTTGGTTGAAAAGAAGGATGATCCCAGAGATTTCACTATTCCTTGCACTATTAGGTCCTTAAATTTTACATGAGCATCATACGACTTAAGCACTAGTATTAATATGATGTCTCTAGTTGAATACAAGTAGTTGGGGTCACCTAAGCTGACATATATGAGACTATTTATGTTCGATCATACGGTGAAAAAGTTGGTTGGTATATTATGTAATGTGCTAGTAAAGCTAGATTTTTTATATTACTTGATGGCTTTGTAATTATCAACAATGAGCTAGATTTTTTTGTACCTATCATCTTGGGTAGGACCTTCCAAGCCACGGCTAGGGAATTTATTGCCAAGATGGGATAGATAAAATTCAGGCTCATTGATAAACATGTTACTTTAAATGTGTGTCAGTCAATGTGGAAACCTAATGATAAGTGGGTGGCTTCAGTGATAGAAACCATAAATAAAGATGTATTAATTGCACCCATTCAGAAGAGACTAGGTGTTGAGGCACTGGTTTTTGTGATCATGAAATTTGATATCGACGGTATTGATGAGAAACAAAAGATAATAAGTGCTCTTGTTGGCGGAGTTTCTTATTCTTATGTGCCAAAGAAATTAGATCTTTATTTGAAAAATAGAGCAACCCTACCAGCTTGGCCATCTATTGAGGAGCCACTGATCTTAAAATTAAAGTCCCTCCCCTCTTATTTGTGTTATTCATTCTTGGGTTCCAATAATACCTTTCTACTTATCATTGTTGCATATTTGGTGGATACACAGGTTGAGGCCTTGATTTTAGTATTGTTGTGGTTTAAACAAGTATTTGGTTGGACTATTATGGACATTGTCAAAATTCTACCCAAAATTAGCACTCATAAGATTAAACTTGAATTTAAGTGTGTGTGAAAGACCCTTAAAATTTCCATCATTTTATTTTTTACCATCCCATGTTCAAAATATCAATTTTGACTTAAATTTTGTTTAGGTGTATTAAAAGGGAAATCCAAAAAGGTTGAAGAATTTTTAAAAAGGGTTTTGAACACTTTGGGACCCCGAGGTAGTAGGGGTCCATAGTATAAATGTGCTATGGAGGTTAACCTCTGCATTTTTTCCATGTCACAGAGGCTACCCTATGAAATATTAGCTTGGCATGGAGTATAGTCTCTGTAATATTGGCATGCCTACCAAGGCATAATTTTCGTGTAGTTTTTAATTTTCTCACTTGGGGTGGGGCCTTTTGGGTCTTTTCACTCTTGTATGACCCATAAACATAAAATAAGCTTATTTTCTTCAGTTTTAAAATATCAAATTACTCACTTTCACTCTCAAACTCAAAATACAAGAAAAACTCAAGGGTTTCATAGAAAATTTATCATTAATCCAGGCTTTAAATTTCAAATTGACACTGAATTCTTATGTGTTTCAAGCATGTATCTCCTCTTTAAATTTATTTTATCAAAAGAGTGTATGTAATTATCATTCATGTGATTTAATTGTTGGATTTTGAATATGGGTTGAGGAGTCTGGAATTGTTATTACATTAATTGAATTTTAGTGGTTTTGTATTGATTGTTTATGCTTTATTCTCATGATTTTGAGCTAAAATGCATGGGTATAGCAATATAAATGCGATCTTAGGTTTCCATAAATTTTATCGTTCAATGGTTTGGAATTTTCTTTAACCACAACCCAACTTGTGAAATTGGTTTGAAACATGGATATATAGATAAATTACTTCACTTTCGAAATCTTGAATCGCATAAAAGATTAATGTAACATAAATGTTTTTTGAAAAGTTTCGGAGGCCATGGATTGATTTTGAATTAGAGATTAGGAGTCAAATAAGAGTCGTGGATTCCTCCAACTTAGACGGGCGATGGGGGTCATGGATTCCCCCATCTTACACGGATTAGCTTGCAAGCCTAATTGTTATGATGATACTAACTTTTAATGCCTTGATAAATGACTCCTTGGTTAAATAGATGGGTTTATATGCAAGTGTTTTAATTGGGCTTAAGGGGGTGTAGCTCTTCATGGAAGGTGGAGGTCAAGGGGGACCGCTACTGGAAATGAAGTTTTCCAGTTTAGGGGTCTTCATGACCGTGTGCATAGTTCACACTTGATATATATATACCTTGGATAGGTGTGGGGTCATGGATTCCCTGGCCTTTCCTTTGACTTCTTTTGTTCTTACAACTAACAAATATTGGGGCTCTTTTGATAGGAGGAGTTGGACCCATATAACTTTATGGGTGTTTTTAGGATAGTTAGAGCTACACGGTCTAAGTTATTGATTTTAAAATCTCATGCTTAAACCTTGTTCTTTATCCCAACATCTTATATATATGTATATATGAATGTGTGCATTATGTTTTTGACTTATGTTTGGACATGGAATTATGTTATCATATCTCGTGAGTTAAATACTAGCGCTCACCCGACTAACCATCTAAGGAAACTACATTATTTCATAATGTAGGGTATGAACACACTACTTTTACCCCTTTGTAGCATTCGGTGGATTAGCATGTGCGTCGAGTAGTTGTGAAGTGATTAGCCTTTATCCTTTGGAAGGACTAATCATTTCCATATTCCTTTATTTTGACTCAATACTTTTGGATTCTTTTGGTTATGGTCGGGGATACATCCCGACCTATTTGGTATTCTGGTTTTAGAGGCTATTATGGATAGATATGGGTTGGTTTTTTAACACTTAGTTTCTTTGAGTCATTTCTCCATCTTTCTATTACTATTTATTGTCTTCTACATTGTTATTATGATTATTATGGTGCTCTTAATTTTGGGTTCAATGGGTGGTTTGCAGTCCATAGTGAACTTGAGATACCCGTCAAGTCCAGTCCTTGGTTTAGGTCATTTTAAGCTTGGTATCATAGCCATGTTTAGAGTCATTGGGTGTCCACAAATTCATGTTGAGTTATTTCCTTTTTATGAGTATAGCACACCAAACTTATAAGGAGGCTACTACAAGGCACTTAGAAATGTTTTCTTTTCTTGTATTTTATTTTTGGGTTATAGATTCTAGTGTTATGAACTTCTCTAACTCCTGGTTTTCTCTTATTTAAGATCATATCTCCCTGAAGATCTGATGTTCATAGAAACTTTGGTGGGAACTATGTCCTACCTAAGGATAATGTAGAAGGACTTGCCCTGTGTATGGAGTTTAAACCCAATCTAGGGTCCCTGCCTTGGATTGTACCACCTTTTATAGAGTTCCACTAGTTCTCACTAGTCTTCCTCGGGCTTCCTGGACTGATGATACTTATGACCCGACACTTTAGGGTGACATCTCTAATATAGAGTTCCATCGGTCCATCTATTTCCTTACTCAGTTGGTGATCTATTATTCTCGTCAGTCAGATTATGCTGGTTTTGTTGCTCCTTCTTCTGAGGTCAATAGAATTGGTCAATTCATGATATTAAATCCCCCAACCTTTACTGGCTCTAAGGTTGAAGAGGATTCTTAATAGTTTTTGGATGAGATAGAAAATATATTCAGGGTGATACATACTACTGATTCTAAGGGTATGGTGTTTGCTGCATACCAATTGAAGGATGTAGTTTATCAGTGGTATGAGGAGTGGAAGTAGCTGAGAGGTTATAATGTAGATCCATCTTTATAGGATGAGTTATTGGGTGACTTTATTGATTATTTATTTCCTCGGGAGCTGAGGGGAGCTAAGGAAAAAGAGTTTATGAATTTGAAACAGGGAAAGATAAGTGTGAAGGAGTATGTCGTAACATTTTTGCATTTGTCTCGTTATTCTCTCGAAATGGTGTATTCTACGAGGGAAAAAATAAGTAAATTTGCTTCTGGGTCGTCCCGTGACTTAGTGTTGGAGTGTAAGGCTACAATGTTGAATAATGACTTAGACATCTCCAGACTTGTGGTCTATATACAGCAAGTGAAGGATTAAAAGAAGACACGAGCAGAGATTTGAGAAAGGTAGAGTAAGAAGTTCAGGTATTTGGAAAAGGGTGCAAATTAGTAAAATAGTGGAAGAGATGGTAGGCAGTGGAGAAAAAAGAAGACTTGGGGAAAGGTTAGTTCATATTCTTCGGCTAGTGCCCCTTATCTTAAGCCATTGGGTGATCATCGCTTTCAGGATAATAGTGGTCATAAGGCATATGGTGCCAAATCTTAAGCTAGTGGATCTCCAGTCGGCCCCAGCATATCCTCCTTGTTAATTTTATGGACAGCTTCACCATGGTAAGTGTGATGAAGGGATAAATTATTCCTATAATTACGATCATCCTATTCATATGTAGGGACATAGTCAGACAAATAAAGTTGCCACATGAGTTAGTAAGGTCTTGATTGCTACTTCTTTAGCTCTTGCACCAAAGGGTGCTACTTCTAGTGCTCGCACTAATCGAAATTATCTCTATGCACTACCTACTCACCACGAATTTGAGGCATCTCAGTTATTATTACTAGTATGTTACAACTCTTCTCTCGTGATGTGTATTGATTACCTGATTCGAGCTCTACCCTGTGTTATGTGACCTCTTATGTGGTTGTGTATTTTGGTTTGGTCCCAAAAGTATTTCCAAACCCTTTTCTGTGTCTACCTCAGTGGGTGATTCTATTTTATCTAGAAAAATCTATAGGGGTTGTGTGGTATTTATCTTCTATAGTGAGACTTTAGTGGATCTAATAGAACGGGATATGGTATACTTTGATGTGATCTTGACGATGGATTAGCTTCATTCATGCTATGCGTTGATGTATTGTAGGACTCAAAAGGTTAGTTTTCACTTTCCTAATGTGTCAGTATTAGAGTAGGGGGGGTTCAAAAGTGCCTAAATATAGGTTCATTTCTTATCTTAGAGCTTAGAAATTCATTTCAAAAGGGTGTCTGTATTATCTAGTTTGGGTTAAGAATTCTAACTCTAAAAGTACTTTATTGCAATCTATCCCCATGGTTAGCAAGTTTCCTGAAGTGTTTCTCTTTGATTTTCCTTGATCCTTATAGGAAAATAGACTTTGGGATTGATCTTATACTAAATAACCATCCTATTTGCATTATTCCTTAAGTAAAAAAGATAAAAAAATAGCTAAAAGATCTTCTTAATAAGGGTTTCATCTGTCCTAATATTTCTCCATGGGTTGCTCCTGTGCTTTTTGTGCATAAGAAAGATGGGTATCTGTAGATGTGCATAGAGTATCGTCAATTGAACAAGGTGATAGTGAAAAATAAGCACCCTCTTTCTCGGATTAATGATCATTTTGATCAGCTTCAGGGTGCTAGATGTTTCTCTAAGTTTGATATTCATTTGGGTTATCATTAATTGAAGAATAGGGAGGTTTATATTCCCAAGACTACTTTCTAAACCCTGTATGATCATTATGAGTTTCTAGTTATGTCATTGTTGTTGACTAATGCTCTGGTTGTGTTCATGGATCTTGTGAATTGGGTTTTCAGGTTGTTTTTGGACATTTTTCTAATAGTTTTTATTGATGACATCTTGGTGTTTTCTAAGAGTGAGGCGGATCATGCCAATCACCTATAAAATGTATTGCAGACCCTTAAGAATCAGAAGTTGTATGCTAAATTTTCTATGTACGAGTTTTTGTTGAATGTTGTTACTTTTCTTAGTCATTGTTTCTAGAGAGGGGATTATGGTGGATCCACCGAAGATTGAGGCAGTTAAGAAATGGCCTAGACTCATGACTCCAATCGACATTAGGAGTTTCTTGGGCTAGGTCTGATATTATAGTAGGTTTGTGGAGATTTTCTATTATATTGCTACTCTGTTGACATGATTGACTGAGAAAAAGGTTAAATTTTCATGTCCTGGTTATTTTGAGGGAAATTTTGAGAAGTTGAAGGATAAGCTGACTTCTATGCTAGTTTTTAACCCTTTCTTACTTCTATGCTAGTTATGGCCTATGCTTCTCGGCAGCTAAAAGCTCATGAAAGAAACTATCTAACTCATGATCTAAAGTTGGTTATTGAGGTTTAATAGTTGTAGATTTGGTGTCATGAAGACATCTATTCAGATCATAAGAGCTTGCAGTATCTATTTACTCAGAAGGAGTCAATCTTTGACAGAGGCGATATCTTGTTTTGATGCAGGATTATGATATAAGTCTTCACTTCTATCCAAGTAGATATAATATTGTTGTTAATGCTCTTAGTAGGTTATTTATAGAGAGCTTATCTCATGTTGATGAGGAAAAAAAAGTATTAGTAAAGGACATTCATAGGTTGGCTTACTTGCGAGTTCGTTTTTTGGACTCTAAGGATGGAATGATTATTGTTCAAGAAGTTCTTAAATCATCTCATGGTTCTAAGTTAAAGGAGACATAGGCTTTGGATCCATTCTTATGCAGATTAAGGATGGAGTGAGATAACAAAAGGTTATGGCCTTTGAGATCAGTGGAAATGGTATCTTGAGGTACCAAGGTAGGTTGTCTGTTCTTGATGTTGATGGCCTGTGAGAGAGGATTTTGATTGAGACTCATGAGTCCCCATATACAGTTCATCCAGGTTCTACTAAGATGTACCATGACTTGAAGGAGATCTACTGGTAAAGTAACATGAAGAGAGATATGGCAAACTTCATGGCTAACTATATGGTTTATCAGCAAATGAAGGTTGAGCACTTGAGGTCGGGTGGCATATATCAAGATATTAAGTTTCCCAGTGAAAGTGGGAGATGATCAATATGGACTTCATTACGAGTCTTTTACGGTCTCGGAATTAGTATGATTCAATTTGAGTCAATGTGGATAGAATGACTAAGTCTGCTCATTTATTTCCTATAAGGACTAACTACTTAGGAGAGGATTATGACAAGTCCTTCATTTAGAAGATTGTGAAGTTGCATGGTGCACTGTGTCCATTATTTCAAACTGAGGTATGCATTATTCATCTCACTTTTGGCATTCATTTTAGAAAGGTTTAGGTACACGGGTGAAACTTAGCACTATTTTCCACCCTCAAACGGATAGGCAAGCCAAGCGTACTATTTAGACTTTGGAGGATATGCTAAAGTACAGTGTGATTGATTTAAAAGGAAGTTGGGTTGATCCTTTGCCTCTTATTGAGTTTGTGTGTAATAATACTTATTATTTGAGAATTAAGATGGCTCATTTTTAAGCTCTTTATGGTAGGAGGTGTAGTCTTCTATTGGATGGTTTTAGGTTACTGAGACTAGGTTGTTTGGTCCTGACTTTGTTCACCGAGCCATGGTGAAGGTAAAAGTTATTAGAGAAAGACTTAAGTATACTCAAAGTCGCTAAAAGTCTTATGTAGATGTGAGGCGAAGAGAGTTGAAGTTTGAAGTTAGAGATTAGGTATTCTTAAAGGTGTCTCTGATGAAAGAAGTAATGAGATATGTGAAGATAGGGAAACTCTATCCTCATTACGTTGGTCCATATCAGATTTTGAGAAGAATTAGGAACGCTGCTTATGAGTTAGACTTTCTTGCGAGCTTGGGTTCAATTCATCCTGTGTTTTATGTGTTGTAATACCCCATATTTCCCTAACATAATTTAAGTCCCAATAGATGTATATCAAATTTTTGAAACACTCATTATTTTCTAGTTTAGATCCTACCATTGCGTAGAAAATTGTATTAGCTTTCCAACAATAAAAAATTCAACTAAAACCGATAACCGGGTAAGAAGTTATGGTTATTTAAAGTTTCGGTCATTAAACACCATCATTTTAACCCTTAGCGCATCACGTAGGTAGCCCAAATGACAATTGTCAATTTCTTGTGTGACTCCACGATCATAGCGCGTCACAGAGTAGGCCAATTTCCTGTTTGTCAATTTCCACTGGGCTTCCGTGATGTTGGCGCGTCGCGAAGGAGGCCAAAATGGCATCCAAAGACGTACCACGATATTGGCACATCGTGCCATCAGCCCAGTTCCTAGTTGTAATTTTCCAGTGATCCGATGCGATAGTGACGTGGCGCACCAGGTGCCCAGTTCGGAAAATTTTTATGAAAAATAAATATTTTTTTCGGGGATAAAATAGTATTTTCTCCATTATTTTAGTCTGCCCAGGTGTGATATTTAAGACCTAAAACATTTTTAAAATAATTCTTTAATTAATTTCCCCAAATCAAAACACATTCTCTCCCAATCAAGAACCCTAGCTCTCAAATTCACGGTCAATCCTCAAGAATTCACCAAGAACTTCAAGAAATCCATCAATTAAGGTATGTTAGATGTTTATCCATGGATCCCTTTCACCCATGGAGTCCAAGCAACCCTTTTAAATTATAAAATTATGATCTTTTCAAGTTATTATGTTTTAAATTATGATTTCACCCATGAATCTCCATGAACTATGATTTTATACCATGTTACCAAGAAATTAGTGTTATTATTGTTATTATTATTCGGAGTTCTAAGGGTATTGAATACTCGAAATCCATAGTTGTTTACTTAGTCTAGTATTAGTACACTACAGAATACTCTTCAGAACATACTATGAGCATTATTAGAACAGTCAGATGAACTCAGAATAGTCTAGTATTTTAGTGTCTTTCAGTTAGAAGCAGGATTTAGCACCGAGCGAGTGTAAGGATGGAGGCTTCCCCGTCAGATAGGCAGAGCCATTAGTAGCAGTCTATATACTCCATAACTATATAGCCATCGTAGGATATGAAAAGTCACCTATCATATTAGTCTTAACTATCTTGTAGGGGTCACCCGTCAGTTCAGGCTTCACACCCTTAGTCCTTTGGACATTATATCAGTTTAGTGGATCCACATAGCCATTTTTAGTACCCGTGGCATGGTATTAACACCCTTCCAACTAGGGTTACAGGTCGGACCCCAATTAGCTCAAATTGGGGAATGTCGGTTAGATGATACCTCCCATGGTCTCAGATATAGTCTCAGTACCAGTCTCAATTCAGTTACACAGTCTTAGAGTTGTTTAGCCAAAGCATAAAAATTTCAGTATTTTTCCAGTATTTTAGTTTATAGATTTTACTCAGTCCATGTTATATGCTTGGTCATGCATCCCTAGTGTCCAAAGATTTTCACGTATCTTCATTATTTACAGATTATCATGCATACTCGATATTTATAGATTTCTCCATATTTTTAGTACCTACTGATGTTTTGTTCTCTATATAGTGCTCTATGTTTTATATGTATAATCAGTTAGTTATTAGTATTCCTATCCATGAAATCATGCATATCAGCCTACCTCATTTAGTATACTAGTACATTCAAAGTACTGATCGCATACCTTTCTATTGTGATATGTTGTATCATATTATAGGTGTTGACGCTCAGTTCTCGGATCGCACTTAGTCCTTAAGATCATATGAATTACAATAGCAGTGGTGAGTCCTTATCATTCGAGGTCATTTTATATTACTTTATGTCTTTATCTCATTAGTTGGTAGAGTTAGTTGGGGGCTTGTCCCATCAACTCACAGTATTCAGTTTAGAGGCTTTTCAGACACTAAAGTTAGCTATTCAGATTTCAATATTTGGTTAGATTCATAATTCAGTAGTCGTTTCATTATTAAAACCTTATGGCATTTCAATTATTCTTCTGCATTCATGATTATATTATTCAGTGCTCACAGCAGGTACCAGCTCATAGGTTAGCTCATGGTCCCTCGGGACCGTAAGCACCGTGTAATGACTAGGGGGTAGTCTCTGGTCATTACAAACTTAGTATCAGAGCCTATGGTTTTAATGTGTCCTAGGAAGTTTGAAAGCCACGTCGATTAGAGTCTTGTGCATGGGTGTGTAGTGCGCCACTCTTATGGACGAGAGGTTACAAGGAGTTTAGGAAAAAGTTTCCCTTCTTTTAGTATTCATATCGTGTGAGTGAGCATGAGCTTAAGTAAAACTGTCTGTCTAATCCACTTCTTCCTTCCATTTACAAAGCATGCCTCCCAAGAAGATTGGAAGAAGAACAGGAACTCAGCCAACCCCCAGCCCATCCAGGCAGATCCTCTGGACGAGCATGTCTCTCTCTCAAAATTCAGAGTTGCATTCACTACTCTAGCCAATTCAGTAGCAGCACAAAATTAATGTCCATCTGTTGTTCTAGCCAACCCAGTGTACAATACTGCTGCAACCAAAACTCGAGATTTCACCTTGATTAATCCTTTTTTCATGGGATCCAAGTCTGAAGAGGAACCACAGGAATTCTTTGATATGGTTCAGAAGGTAATGGATTCTATGGGGGTGACATTGAGTCAGAGTGCCGAGTTGGCTGCATATCAATTGCAGGATGTAGCACATACTTGGTTTAAGCAGTGGAATATTGATAGAGGTGTAGATGCAGGGCTTGTAGAATGGGAAGAGTTTGCCACAACTTTCTTAAATAGATTCTTCCCATTGGAGTTGAGAGTGTCCAAATTGTTAGAGTTCACTAATTTAAGGCAAGGCATCATGAGTGTAAGAGAGTATTCCCTCAATTTTACTCAGTTACCTTGGTATGCTCTTCATATGGTAGATGATAATAGGTCCAAGATGAGTACGTTTGTGTCTGACATATATGACACTATTTTTAAGGAGTGCAGGACCGCAATGCTAATTATTGAGATGGACTTGTCTAGTATAATGGTCCATGCTCAACAAATTGAGGATCAGAATATTAAGGATAGGGAGAGAGGAAACAAAAGAGCTAGGACAGGTAGTTTTAACATCAGAAAGCCAAAGCCAGAAGGTGGTAATCGTCCTCAGTTTTATTAGAGGTCTTCATCCCCAACATACTCTTCAGCAAGTGCCCTAGTACCCAAATTTAGAAATGACAGTAGGGATAGAGCACTAGTCTCTAAGTCCCACGTCAATGTTAGTAGTGTTTGTACAAATCCTCTATGTCAAAAATATGGTAAACACCATAAGGGTGAGTGTAAAGCGAGTAGTGATGTGTGCTTCAGGTGTGGCAAGCCAGGCCATCGTATTCGGGAGTGTTGGGTAGTTTCTCAGAAGGGTAGGGAGGTGCGCCAACAGGGCTAGTCCCATCAGTTGTCAGTTCCATCCGATCACCCAACTCAGCAGGGTTTCACTTCCACTGCTACCAGTGGTCAGCGTTCGAACAGATTATATGCTCTTGTCTAGCCAAGATCAAAAAAATTCTCCTGAAGTAGTTACTGGTATGTTACAGATCATTCACTTAAATGTGTATGCCTAACTAGACCCTGGAGCTTCTTTTTCTTTTATAACTCCATATATAGCCATCAACTTCAGAGTCAGTCCCGAAATGCTAGCAGAGCCCTTTTCAGTGTCTACCCCAGTAGGTGTTTCCATTGTAACAAGATAGGCATACATGAATTGTCTAATCACAATATCTCAAAAAGTTGTGCTAGTTGATCTCATGGAGTTAGAGATGATGGATTTTTATGTCATTCATGGCATGGATAGGCTCCACTCATGATATGCCTCAGTTGACTGTAGAAAAAAAATAGTTCATTTCCAGTTCCCAAATAAACTAGTCCTTGAATAGAGGGGTAGTACTAAAGCTCCAAGTGGTCAGTTTATTTCATACCTTAGAGTTAGAAAGATGATATCGAAAGGGTTTACTTACCATCTTGTACCAGTCAAGGACTATAACTCAGAAACTCCAAATCTTGAGTCAGTTTCTGTACTGAGAAAATTTCCAAATGTGTTCCATGAAGATCTCCCTGGAGTTCCTTCTAAAAGGAAAATCAACTTCAGAATAGACCTTCTTCCAGATAGTCAGCCTATATCTATTCTGCCATACAAAATGGCCCCAGCTAAACTCAAAGAACTGAAAGAATAGTTGAAGGAGCTTTTAGATAAGTGATTCATCAAACCCAGCTTCTTCCCATGGGGTGCACCTATTCTATTCATGCATAAGAAAAATGATTCTCTCAGAATAAGCATAGACTATCATCAGTTGAACAAAGTCACAGTCAACAATAAATATCCACTTCCAAGAATCGATGACTTATTTGACCAACTTTAGGGTAATAGCTACTTTTCCAAGATAGACCTCAGATCAGGCTATTATCAGCTTAGGGTCAGGGAATGTGACATTCCAAAAATGGCTTACCAAACTCGGTATGGTCACTTCTAATTTCTAGTCATGTCCTTTGGTCTTACAAATTCCCCAGTAGTCTTCATGGACTTGATGAATCGAGTGTTCAAGCAGTACTTGGACATGTTTTTCATAGTATTCATTGATGACATTCTTGTTTACTCCCGTAGAGAAAATGAGCATGCAGACCAGCTCGGAGTAGTGCTTCAGACTCTTAGAGCTCACTAGTTGTTCGCTAACTTCAGTAAGTGTGAATTATGGATAAGATCAATATCTTTCATTGGATATATCATTTACGGTGATGGCATTAGAGTCGATCCTCAAAAGACCAAGGCAGTATGATACTGGCCTAGACCCATCTCTCCATTAGATATCAGGAGTTTCTTGTGTTTAGATGGCTACTACCGTTGGTTTGTTGAAGGGTTTTATTCTATTGCATCCCCCATGTCCAGATTGACTCAGAAAAAAGTTTAGTTTCAGTGGTCAGATTCTTTCGAGAAGAGTTTTCAGGAGTTGAAGACTCGACACACCTCAGCCCTAGTCTTGACTCTACCTGATGGTTCAGATGATTTTGCTGGTAACTGTGATGCATCTAGAGTAGGTTTGGGTTATGTCCTTATGCAGGGAGGTAAGTTCATAGCCTATGCCTCTAGACATCTTAAACCTCAAGAGAAAAATTACCCTACTCATGATCTTGAGGTAGTAGTTGTAGTATTTGCCTTAAAGATTAGAAAGCATTACTTGTATGGGGTGTATGTAGATGTGTTCATAGATCACAAAAGCCTTTAGTATGTGTTCTCTCAGAAAGATTTGAATCAATATCTGATACAAGTCAAATGGACACCTTAGCTATTGATGAATCTTTGAAGGCCAACACGTAAAGGCTCAAGACTTGGTCACCCCGAGAGCACAAGGATATGCAATGAAGGATCATTTTGAGCATGACTTAAAGCAATCTCATGTGTGGAAGGTTGCTTGGTTGCTTACATTGATGCTAACACGAGAACCAAAAGCCTTGAAGTATGAACCATACTCGGTTTTTGAGAGCATTGAAAAGGCGCCATTCATTCAAGTTATAACATACCTTGGCTGCCCCTTCATTAAGGGTATTTTATACATTACCTATGGTGTATTTACACACTATGGCAGCCCCTCTCATTAAGGGTAAAGTGGTTTTTTTATCTTTATTTGTAATATATTATAAATAGGCCCCTTAGTCTTATTTTCACAAGCTTATGAAAGATTGAAACATTAAAAATTCTCTCTCTTGAGAGTAGAACACTTAGTCTTAGTTAGGGCTTGGAAAACCAAGTATTGATCTTTGCTTGGAAACGATGGATCTTGAGGTGAGTTGGTTCCCTTGGTGGTCACCGTAAGAGTGTGGTTTTGATTATTACACTCATTAGGGGTTTTTGAGTTTAATACACTCTTTAGTTCTTAATCTTGTAATAATCTTGGTCTCACTATCTATCCTTACTTTTGTTTTTGTTATCTTGTGTAGTGGACTATTTTGGGTCATTTATTGAATTCGAAACTTGTGTTATTGTTGTTGATATTGTTCATCACGTTTTATAGCTATTTTGGTGTTGAAATACACCCTTGTATCTTGTATTCTTGTTGTTGGTAGCGAATCCGAGTGTGGTCTTCATCTTGGTCCTCGAATCCTTAAGATTAGTGGACTGATTTGGAGTGTGTTTTGTGTCTTCCGTTGTCTTTATTTTATCATTTGGTATCCAAGAAAGGCTGGTTTTGTTCCTACACTACCAATCTTGGGTTCTCTTGGACAAAAATTCAAAAAAAAAAAAGCTGAAAACTGAAAAAAAAAATCCAGAAAAGTTCAAATCTGTCCATTTTGTGTTCTTGGTGGAAAATTGTGTTGTTGTTATCTTTGCCAAGATTTGTTTGTTGTATGACTAGATATAGTAGTGTTCTTGTTTTTTTTTGTTGTTTCTAGTGTTAGTTTTCTTGTCCACTAACACTTTGAGTCTAGATCTAAACTTGAGCTTGAACTTGTTGAAAGTTGTTGTTGTGAACATAAACTTGGCCCATTGTTGTTGACCATTGTTGTGGTGGACTTTTTTGGCCATGTGGTTTCTCCTTGATTTTTCTAAAGTTGACCATGTGATATTGTTGTTACTTGGTGTCTTGAGAACCATTTTGTTGAAGTTGTAGTTGTCGTGTCCAAGTGTTGGAGATATTGTTATTGTGGATTGGAGTTGACCGTTGGAATTGTTGTTGTTCTTGAAGATTTTTGTTATTGTTGTTGGTGTGGTTGTTGTTGTTCTTGAAGTTCTTCACCTTCCTTCATATATTGTTAGAACCTAAAGTGAATGTTAGATCCTAAAAGGTGAAGAAAGAAGGTGTATGTACTTTTTAGTCTTGAAAGAACCCCAACCACCAAAAGACTTTATATCACTTCCCAACCACTTTTCCAGGATTTAAGGACCCATGTTTCAAGGAGAAGTACAAGAAAAACTCAAGTTTTGAAAATTGAAAAAGGCACCAAGACTTATTTTCCGTCCTAAAACAAATTCCACCAATCAAAATTAATGTTTGACCAAGACTTGAACATTTGAGAATAACCACTTGATAAAACCGAACAAATACGTGGTTGCCACGTCATCACTGCTACTGTTCACACAATATTTTCGAGCTCAAAATTTTAGATTCTTAGTTTCATTTTTATTGTCCCTTAGTTCCGTTGTTGGTTCTAATACTACTTAGCAACTAGTAATCACCTACTTAGTTGTAGATTAGTTGTTAAGTCCGTTTCTTTTGTGTCTTCGTTATTTATGTGCTTTTCTTATTTTTTAACTCGTCGTAACTTCTTTGTTTCAAGTTCGTAAGTAGATTTTATTTTGTGTCTTGAGTCGATCAAACAAGAATTTATTCCGGCCGCCAAGTAGAATTGACATCTTATTGACTATCGGAGTATAAGCAACTTTCAATATTCGCCGCTCCAAATTGTGACGATCACAAAAGTTAGTGAATACAAGTGTTGGTGAGGAGCTTTTACTACTAATCTTGTTTGTTCATTTTGTAGGTTTAAAAGGTAATATAAGGGGAACATGTCTTCGATAGCCGGAGATTAATGTGACTACAATATGGGAGACTATGATTGTAGGAAGGGTTTTTATGTCTACGAAGTTGAGGGAGATTGCGGAGGCTATGAAAATAGCCATGATCAAAACTTGGGCAGATTTGAAAGTTACTATTTTGAGGGAGAAAATAAGGTGAATAAAGTACCTAGTGCTTATGATGACTTTGGATATGATATAGGACCTCGTGATGGACCATATGATAATGTTGGGAAATGTGAGGAGTCTTATAATTCTCACTCCGAACCTAGATTTGGTGTTAGGTATACTCTTTCATTCGAAAAACTTATGAGACATATGATGAGAGTACACGTGAGGAGTATGAATATTCATATTCTCAACCTTGTAGTACTTCTTATCAAGGTGGATATAGTGTGAATGGTTATACTGGCTATAGTGGAGGTTGTCCAATGAGAAGAAGAGGGTATGCATCTCCAAGACCAAGGGGTACTCCTATGCCTTACAATGTTGATCCAAGGAGTGTACACTCTTGATCCAAGAAGAAGTGTACACTCCAGAAAGGTGACCATTTGTGGGATACCGGTCTGCCTCGTTGTGTTAAATGATAGGTACTATAGAAACTACATCGTTCCATCCATGGTTGACTACTTGGGGTTGTTTTGCGATCCTTTACTTGTTCCATACTTGTTGGACGGGTTCAAGGTTACCGAGAGGGTAAAAGTTATCTTCTCCCAATATGAATAGCATGAGGAGGTGTGGTGCAATATTCTTCCCTTGGCCTACGTTCATGTATACTTAAGGGCCGATTGGTTTGCACAACATCAAGTTCCTTATGTAGAAAATTGGCCTAATGCTTTAAGAGACCAATGGGGAAATCGCCTCATGACTTACTTGCTGCCCAAGCCGCGAAGAGAAATGCCTACCTACTCCAATCCAAATAATTATGAGAGACAAAAGATTGAGAGGAGTAAGGGAGTGCACAGTGGTAATCCGAGAGTGGAAAAAGAAGAGGTTGTGTGGAGAGAAGTGAGGGGATACCACCAAACTGTGCTAACATTGGTTGTCCTTCTATTTCTAAGGAAATTTGTGTAGGTACCAACATGGCAAGCGAAGACAAACAATGCCAAAAGGAAGTTGCTTCCCAAGTTTTTGGAGGACCTTCACACCATGACAAAGAAGAATCTATTCAAGGACTTCAAGGTAAAATGGATAACTCTTACACTTTTTTACATGTGAATGATAATTGTGTGGCTAGTAGCCCATTGAGTGTGAGTTGTAGCTTGCCTATATGTGAGTATATTGTTTCTTTTCCACTTGATGATGATGTACATGTTGTGAGTATGGATACACTAGTTAATCCTATTGGTGACCGAATCGACTCTCCTTGTAAGATCGATTTATGTCCACCTAGTGTTTAAACCATTATGTTGAATGAAAGTACATTATCTTCTGAAATTTGTATTGATCTACTTATGTGTGAAAATTACCCACCACTTGAGGATGTGTATAATGTAATTAATGAACCTCTAGTGTGTGATGATGTTAAAAATATTGATCAAAGGAATGGGAGTGAACTCGAGAGCTATTCTTGGGATAATCTTGCACGTGAAATCTCTTTGAAACTTGATATTGATCTTTTAGAGAGTGATGAACGTGTTTGCTACGAATCTGCCCGTGAAATAGATCATGCTCTCTTTAGGTATAATGTTTTGTTTGAAGATGATATAACCACTCCTAATGAACCTAGTGGTGAAAATAATGGTATAGTTTGCCTTAGAAGATATAGTTGATATGCTAACCTACTATGGTGTGACAATATTTCTACTAAAGATGGAAATCACTTCTTGGAAGATGAAAGTACTCTTAAGGGTAACGGATGTGTAGTCTTGGAAACTACTTCTCCTTCTACTTTGTGTGATTTTATTATTGAGAGTACTCATGGTGATGATTGTGAAACTAGTAGTGAGTACACACATGAGGGAACCTTAGTAGAAGTTAACTTGAGTGATACCTTTCTCTACTCTCTATTTTCTTTGGATAATATGTATGCTATTATAGAGAGTACGCCATTTAGTTTGGGTAGAGACCATGGGAAAGGGAAGTGTTGTCTAGACCCGTGTCTATGGCCACTCTTCCCTTTGACCCCCGTGCCAAATATAGATTTTATGATGATGGGGCACCCAACTTGTTGCTTGATTTACATGAAAAACAAAGTATCACTTTTGGTAAATTCCATAACCAAATCCTTTGTGCACCTTTCATTAATTATTTAATATTTAGTTCAAGGGATTATAGGTTATATTCTAAATATGTTCAACCTTGGAATGTTGAGGTGATTTGTCATGCTAACCCTAACCCTCATTCCATAAGGAGTTTGTATTTGTGTGTCCTTTCTTTGGTTTTACAAGGTTTGGATTCGAGGTCGAATCCTTTTAAGATGGGGAGGATGATATGAGTCAAATGGCCACAATAGATTTTGATGACATCTTTGAAGGCCAACACGTAAAGTCTCAAGACTTGGTCACCCCGAGAGCACAAAGATACGTAAGGAAAGATCATTTTGAGCATGACTTAAAGCAATCTCGTGTGTGGAAGGTTCCTTGGTTGCTTACATTGATGCTACCCGAGAACCACAAGCCTTAAAGTATGAACCATATTCGGTTTTTGAGAGCATTGAAAAGGCGCCATTAATTCAAGTTATAAAATACCTTGGCTGCCCCTTCATTAAGGGTATTTTATACATTACATATGGTGTATTTACACACTATGGCAGCCCCTCTCATTAAGGGAAAAATGGTCTTTTTATCTTCATTTGTAACATATTATAAATAGGCCTCTTTAGTCTTATTTTCACTATCTTATGAAAGATGAAAGATTAAAACAATAAAAATTCTCTCTCTTGAGAGTAGAACACTTAGTCTTAGTTAGGGCTTGGAAAAGCTAGTATTGATCTTTGCATGGAAACGGTGGATCTTGAGGTGAGTTGATTCCCATAGAGGTCACTGTAAGAGTGTGGTTTTGATTATTACATTCATTAGGGGTTTTTGAGTTTAATACACTCTTTAGTTCTTAATCTTGTAATAATCTTGGTCTCACTATCTATTCTTTACTTTTGTTGTTGTTATCTTGTGTAGTGGACTGTTTTGGGTCATTTATTGAATCCGAAACTTGTGTTATTGTTGTTGATATTTTTCATCACGTTTTATAGTTGTTTTGGTGTTGAAATACACCCTTGTATCCTGTATTCTTGTAGTTGGTAGCGAATCTAAGTGTGGTCTCCATCTTGGTCCTCGAATCCTTATGATTAGTGGACTGATTTCGAGTGTGTTTTGTGTCTTCCGTTGTCTTTATTGTATCACCATCATAGAAGATGGTTAGAGTTATTGAAGTATTATTACATGAGTGCTCTGTATCATTCGGGCAAGGCCAATATAGATGTTGATGCTCTCAGTAGATTGTCTATGAGAAGTGTTGCTCATGTTGAGGATGGTAAGAAGAAGTTAGCTTAGGAAATTTATCATCTTTCCCAACTAGGTGTCCTCTTATTTAACTCAGTAGAGGGTAGTGTGGGGGTGCAGAGTAGCACCAAATCATCTCTATTTTCCGAGGTGAAGGAAAAGTAGGATAGAGATCCTAGTTTAGTTAAGTTAAAAGAATTAGTCAGAGACCAGAAAGTGGAGGTTTTCCCCTAAGGAGAATATGGTGTTTTGCATTGTTGGGGTAGGTTGTGTGTGCCTGCTGTAGATGATTTAAGGCAATGAATTCTTGCAGAAGTGCATGGTGTGCATTACTCTATTCATACAGGGGCCACTAAGATGTACAACAATTTGTGAGAGATCTATTGGTGGAGTGGGATGAAGAGAGATATTGCAGAGTTTATAGCTAAGTGCTCTACATGCAAGCAAGTTAAGATTGAGCACCAGAAGCCTAGTGGGTCAATGCAGGAGTTCAATATTCCCATGTTGAAATGGGAGAAAGTGAGCATGGACTTTGTTACAGGTTTTCCTCTTACCCATCATCATCATGATTCTATTTGGGTTATCATAGACAGGATGACCAAATCAGCTCATTTCTTGCAAGTCCATACCTCTTATTCAACTAAGGACTATGCCAAACTATATCTCAGAGAGTTGGTAAGGTTACAAGGTATTCCCTTATCTATCATCTTAGACAGAGGTAAGCAATTTACCTCTCCTTTCTAGAAAGCATTCCAAAAAGGTCTTGGTACCTAAGTCCATCTTAGTACAACCTTCCACCCTCAGACAGACGGTCAAGTAGAAAGGACCATTCAGACTCTAGAAGATATGATAAGAGCATGAACATTTGATTTTAAAGGTAGTTTGGATGACCACTTGCGTTTGATTGAATTTGCATACTATAACAGGTATCATTCCAGTATCCGTATGACATCATTTGAGGCTTTCTATAGTAAAAGATGTAGATCTCTAATTGGTTGGTTAGAAGTAGGCGAGGCTGTAGTAGTAGGGTCTGACTTGGAGTTTGATACATTAGAGAAGGTTCAGTTGATTAGAGGAATTATTAGGGCTTCCCAGAGCCGATAGAAATCATATGCAGACGTGTGGAGAAAGGATCTCGAGTTTGAGGTTGGTAATTTTATGTACTTGAAAATCTCTCCCATGAAAGGAGTGAAGAGATTTGGCAAGAAAGGGAAACTCAATTCCCAATATGTCGGTCCCTTCAGAATTCTTAGTTATTTCAGAAAGATAGCTTATGAGCTTAAGTTGCCTTCAGATTTGCCTTAGTACACCCAGTGTTCCATGTCTTATTGTTGAAAAGTGCATTGGTGATCCAGTTGTTGTTGTTCCCTTAGAAAGTGTAGATATTCAGAACAGTCTTTCCTTTGAGGAAGTTTCAATCTAAATTCTTGATCATTAAGTTCATAGGCTAAGGAACAAAGAAGTTCCACTAGTCAAAGTTCTTTGGAGGAATCAGACCGTTGAGGGAAACACTTGGGAAGCAGAGGCAGATATGCGGACCAAGAACCCTCATCTTTTCTCTGTGAATCCAAATTAAGTATAAGGTACCAGATCTTATTAAGATTTTTCTCTATCATGATCAGTTTCAGTTGCACATCATGTTTATGTCAGTTGTGCATTCATGAATCAGTTCAGTCATGCATTCCATACATCAGATAAACATGTTCAGTGTGTAAGCTTAGTCCATCAGTTTTCCCTCAGCTTAACCAGTCTCATTCGAGAATGAATGATCTCAAGGGGGAGATATTGTAATACCCCATATTTCCCTAAAATAATTTAATTCCCAATACATGAGTATTCAAATATAAAATTTTTGAAACACTCATTATTTGCTAGTTTAGAGCCTGTCATTGCGTAGGAAATTGAATTATCTTTCCAACGATAAAAAAGTAACCTAAATCCAATAACCGGGTAAGAACTTATAGAGATTTAAAGTTTTAGTCATTAAACACCATCATTTTAACCCTTAGCACATCGCATAGGCAGCCCAAATGATGATTGTCAATTTACAGTGTGACTCCACAATCATGGCGCATCACGGTGCAGGCCAATTTCCCATTTGTCAATTTCCAATTGGCCTCCGCGATGTTGGCCATCGCGGAGGTGGCCAAAATGGAATCAAAAGGATTACCAAGATAATATCACATTGTGTCATCAGATCAGTTCCTAGTTATCAGTTTTCACTAACACGGGGAGATTGCAGCGCATCACGCCATGTGCCTATTTCGAAAAAATTTAACAAAAAATTAATATTTCGTTCAAGGATAAAATAGTCCTTTCCCAATTATTTTAGTCTACCCAGGTGTGTTATTTAAGCCCTAAAAACATTTTTAAAATCATTCTTTAATTAATTTCCCCCAAATCTAAAGGTATTCTCTCCCAATCAAGAACCCTAGCTCCCAAATTCAAGGTCAATCCTCAAGAATTCACCAAGAACTTCAAGAAATCGATAAATTAAGGTATGCTAGATTTTCATCCATTGACCCCTTTCCTCCGTGGAGTCCAAGCAAACCTTTTAAATTATAAAATTGTGATTTTTTCAAGTTATTATGTTTTAAATTATGATTTCACCCATGAATCTCCATGAACTGTGATTTTATAACATGTTACCATGAAATTAGTGTTATTATTCAATCCTCCATGTTTCAATATTATTATTTATGGAACAAGACCTCGATTTAACTCTATTATGTCGGATTCATGCTATTTCTATATGTTTTAGGACATTCCTATGATTGTTTTAAACCATGAACTATAATTGTTTGATAAAATGCCTACAACATTAATTGATTTACTAAAAACCTTCATGCTTTATCCTCTAAGCTTTAGTGTCATTTTATTATTATTATTCGGTGTCCTAGGGGTATTCAATACCTGAAGTCCATAGCTATTAACTTAGTCTAGTATCAGTACATTACAAAATAGTCTTCAGAACATACTATGAGCATTATCAGAATAGTCAGTTACCAGTTAGATGAACTCAGAACAGTCTAGTATTTCAGTGTCTTTCAGTTGGGAGTAGGATTTATAATCGAGCGAGTGTAAGGATGGATGTTTCCCCGTTAGATAGGCAGTGTCATCACTAGCAGTCCCTATACTCCAGAACTACATAGCCAACGTAGGGTATGAGAAGTCAACTGTTAGTTTAGGCTTGACTATCTTGCAGGCGTCACACGTCAGTTCAGGCTTGACACCTTTAGTCCTTTGGACATTATATCAGTGTAGTGGATCCACATATCTATTGTTAGTACCCGTGGCACGGTATTAACATCCTTCTAACTGGGGTTACAGGTTGGACCTCGATTAGCTCAAATATGTAATGTCGGTTAGATGATATCTCCCACAATCTCATATATAGTCTTAGTTACAATTTCAATTAAGTTATACAGTATTAGAGTTGTTTGGCCACAACATACAAATATCAGTATTTTGTCAGTATTTTAGTTTACAGATTTTACTCAGTCCAAGTTATATTCTTGGTTATGCATCCCCAGTATCCACAGATTTTCATGTATTTTCAGTATTTACAGACTATCATGCATACTCGGTATTTACAGATTTCTCCATATTTTCAGTACCTACAGATTTTATTATCTCTACTCAGTACTCTATCTTTTACATGTATAATCAGTTAGTTATTATTATTCCTATTCATGAAACCATGCATATCAGCCTACATTATTTAACATACCAGTACATTCAAATTATTGATCGCATACCTTTTTGTTACGATATGATGTATCATATCATAGGTGTTGATGCACTATTCCTGGATCACCATTAGTCCCTCAAATCATCAGCATTACAGTAGTAGTGGTGAGTCATCATCATCTGAGGACAGATTATATTTTTTCATGTATTTATCTCAGTAGTTAGTAGAGTTAGTTGGGGGTCTGTGCCATCAACTTACAGTATTCAATTAGAGTCTTTTCAGATACTAAAACTAGCTATTCAGATTTCAGTATTTTGCCGGATTCATAATTCAGTAGTCGTTTCATTATTAAAACCTTATGGCATTTTAGTTATTCTTACGCATTCATGATTATATAATTCAGTGCTCATGGTAGGTACTAGCTCATGGGTTATCTTGTTGACCTTCGGGACTGTAAGCCCCGTGTAATGACTAGGGGGTAGTCTCGGTTCGTTACATGTGTCCATGCTTAAAAAGTGTACGGATAATCCTTTCTTTATAGTGTATGTTGAGGATGTTGGTGTTATAGATTCCTTGTGTTAAGAGAAAGTCCTGATTGAGATATTTGACAGGAAAGTACGTAGATTGAGGACCAAAGATGTAGCTTCGGTAAAGGTCCTCTGGAGGAACAAAAATATAAAAGAGTCTACATGAAAATCTGAGGAAGATATGAAGGCTAGATACCCATTTTTGTTCCTCGAGTTTGAAGAAAGAACTTAAGGTATGATTTTTGTTCTCCTCTTGTCTTTATTGAGTTTACCATTTAATTCTGGTGCATTCTTTCTATTATCATGCTAAAAGTGTCCTAAGTCATCATTCGAGGATGAATGATCCTAAGGAGGGATAATGTAATACCCTTAAAATTTCCATCATTTTATTTTTGACTTTCCCGTGTTCAGAATATCAATTTTTTACTTAAATTTTGTTTAGGGGTGTTAAAAGGGTAATTTGAGAAGGTTTTGGAATTTTCAAAAAGGGTTCAGGGATATTTTGGGACCCTGAGGTAATAGGGGTCTGACATCAACATGCCACATAGGTTAAAATTTGTGTTTTTGCCGTGTCACGGAGGCTAACCTCTATGATATTTGCATGGCACAGAGGATAGTCTCTGTGATATTTACGTTCCACTCTAAGGCATAACTTTTGTGAAGTTTTTAATTTTCTCACTTAAGGTAAGGGGCTTTTAAGACTTTTCGCCCTTGTACGAACCTTAAACATAAAATAAGCACATTTTCTTTAGTTTTCAATTATCAAATTACTCCCTTTCACTCCCAAACTCAAAACCCAAGAAAAACTCAAGGGTCTCATAGATAATTCATCATTCATCCAGGCTCTAAACTTCAAATTGACTCTAAACTCAGTATTTCTTGATATCTGACTTTTCTTTTATGGTGGAGGTCCTATAGAGGTTTTGATGGATGATTTATCAGTTCTGGGTGACTCGTTTGATGACTATTTGGCTCACTTTGGTAATGCACTTCAGAGATGTGAGGAATGTAACTTTGTTCTAAATTGGGAGAGTTTCACTTCATGGTTAACAAGGGGATAGTTCTTTGGCACAAGATATCGATGAAGGGGATAGAGGTCGACAGGGCTAAAATTGAGGTTATTGAAAATTGCCCCCACTAATTACTATGAAAGGTATTAGGAGTTTCTTGGGTCATGCGGACTTTTATAGGTGGTTCATCAAGGAATTCTCTAAGATTGCAAATCTATTATGAAAGTTATTAGAGAAGGCGGTGAAGTTTGTGATTGACGATGCTTGTCTCAAGGCCTTTGAGTGCCAAAAATAGAGGTTGATTTTTTATCCTAATAGTGTATCTCTGGATTGGACACTTCCATTTGAGATGATGTGTGACGTCATTAGTATGGACCTAAGAGTTTTCCTAAGACAAAGACTCAAAAAGATACTTCACCATATTTACTATGCCAGCAAAGCACTCAACCTCGCACAAAAAAATTACAGAGTTACTGAATAGGAGTTGTTTGCAGTGGTGTTTGCTTTTGAGAAGTACTGGTCATATTTGATTGGGACCAAAGTCATTGTTCATATTAACCATATATCTCTTAGGTACGTTATGGCGAAGAAAGTTGATTCGATGGGTACTAGATAGATAATACTTTTCCAAATGAGCATTTCTTGGTAGCATCACTTGACTTAATCCCCTGGTTTGCTGATTTTCCCAATTATTTGGTAAGCGACCTTATCCCAAAAGACATGTCATTTCAGCAAAGAAGACAATTTATACATGAGGTTTAAAATATCTTCTGGGATGAGCCTTACTTACTTTGGGTATGTGTGAATGGTGTTATTTAAAGATGTATTCCCGATGTTGAGATGATGAACATTCTTGAGGCCTATCATTCATCTCAAGTTGGGGGTCACCATGGAAGTACTCACACGGACCATAAGATTCTCCAATGTGGTTACTATTAGCCAACTATTTTTAAGGATTCACATGACTGTGCCCGGGCCTATGACCAATACCAGTGGTAGGTAAATATCTCACATAGGCATGAAATCCCCATGACACCTATTCTTAAGCTTTGGTTGTTTGATGTGTGGCCAATTTATTTCATGGGTCCATTTGTGAGTTCGCATGGCATGAAGTATATTTTTGTGCCAGTCAACTATATATCTAAGTGGTTGGAAGCAGTTGCACTTCCCAATAATGAGGGTAAAAGTTTCATAGACTTTTTGATGAAGAACATTTTCTCTAAATTTTGTACTCTATGAGCTATTATTAGTTATGGTGGGTCCCATTTTTTCAATTGTTTATTCAAGGCCTTGCTTGAGAAATATAGTGTGGAACAAAAGGTAGAAACACCTTCCATCCACAGACACGTGGTTTAGTTGAGGTCTCTAATAGTGAGATCAAGTCCATTTTGGCAAAAACTGTGAATTCCAACTGGACTGACTAGTTGAGATAGCTAGACAATGAACTTTAGGCCTATTGTACTTCTTACAAAACTCCCATAGGTTCCTTTCCTTATCAACTTGTGTAGGAAAGGCATGCCACTTGCTGATCGATCTTTAGCATAAGGAACTATGGTCGTTAAAGAAGCTGAATTTTTAATGGAGTCATGTTGTACAATTGAGATTATGTAAAATAAATGAGTTAGATGAGTTCCACCTCCGTTCTTCTGAAAGTTTATCCATGTATAAGGAGAAGATGAAGTTATACCAAGACAAAAATATATAGAAAAAGGTATTCTAACCCAGTGATGTAATCTTATTGTACAATTTGAGCCTTCGATTGATTCCAGCCAAATTAAAGTGTAGGTGGTCTGGACTATTCACCGTGGTTAGATATTTCCATATGGTGTAATTGAGTTAAAACGATATGGTGATGCTCAATTCAAGGTGAATAGGCATCGTGTTAATCATTACATAGTAATCATGGAGGATTTGAAAGTGTGTGAGAATGTTAGCCTTTGCGAAGTCTGAGTAGCCAAGAGAGCTGAGTCATGCCAAAATATTAAATCAGGCATTATATATGTGGCAACCTATGGGCTTGTTAGTGAAGTCTGAGTACCCAACTATCATGACCTGAACTAGGGTTTGGCCGTGATGGGTATCTCAACTCCACCGAGGACTTAAGACCACCCCCTTTGCCTAGTCAACCAGAACACAATGTAATATAATGGTGGAAACAATCCAAAAGGACAATAAGAGATAAGATAAAAACTTGGATAAAAAGGAAACTAAGAATCCAACAACTATCCCAATCCACATTAATCCACAAAGCCTCTATGAAATCAACATCAATCTTGGTCGGGACATTCACCCGATGATAATCAAAAATAAACCAAATGGTAGCCTATGACACAAAAGAAATATGACTTTAAAATGATAACTCTTTCGGAGAATGGAAGCTCACCACTTCAAAGTTGAGAGCTGACAACCCAAAATCTATCACTGCACAAGAAAAGCAGAAGTGCCTTCAGACCCTGTATTGTGTAGGGATACAGCATTCGGAGACGGTTAGTGGGATGAGCACTAGCATGTAACTCAGGGAAGGGATAAAATAATGCGAAGATCAAATCATTCAAAAAGCCATATGAACACATTCATTTACATATATATATAAGATGTCAGGATAGGAAACAAGGTTTAGCATGAGAGTGAAAATTATTAACCCGGACTGTATAGCTTCAATCGTCAGAAAGGCACCTATGGGCTATATGGGTCCGACTCCCCCTACTGGAAGGGCCCCAATGCGTGTTAGCCGCAAAAACCATAGGAAAATAAGAGAAAGCTAAAGAAATTAAGTCAAATAGTCATCCCCCAAAATATATATATATATATATATCAAGTATGACACACGTACACAGTCAACAAGACTAACCCTCATGCTGAAAAATATGAGTTTCCAGTATCAGTCCCTCGGGACCTGCACCTTTATGACTTCTCTACGTAACCCCCTTTAATCCCAATTAAAACATTTAGATATTCTCATTTATTAAGATAGGATTCTGTAACTCCACAAGAACCTATCCCGAGACGTCACATGGTACTCAAGGCCATACGTGGCCTCAAGCTAACCCTCTAAGCCTGTCATCACTTTCAGAACTCACTGTAACACAAATCATGCTAAGATAAAGAGGAATAACCATTTCATGACCCTACTTAGATACAAAATGATACTTTCCTGTACAACCAAATTACTGAGATCCTGTACATACTGGCATACTAATCTGACAAAGCCTCTACTACATAAGATTGAGGATCCATTGGGAAAGATCCTCAACTAGCTCATACTGAACGGAAAAATAAATAACCATCAATTATCAAGACAAAAATCATGAACATAGGTCCTCGAACCATGAGGACTCACCAACTGCAGGAATGTAGATGAAGGTCCTCGTAGATCACTGTCGTGGCTGAGACTGAGCACCTGAACCTATATCACGAGGAAATATAGAATACAAAAGAGTATGAGAGGCAGTACTTGGGAATGCACTGAGTGTGTGGAGGTGTATGCATCATTTTAAATAATATCATAAATGTATAAGAAAATCATGCATACTAACAATAACAACTCTCTTCTCTTGAATTATCTAAACCATCATTTCCGGAAGTCATCAGTAATAACATATGCTTCATAAATCTCGTAAATCATTTAACTCAACTCAAACTCTTTGACTCATGACTTAGAGTGACTTGGTAACTCATGGTACTTAGATCATTATGGACATGGGATTTTCTTATAACCGACATGACTACCCCATGTAAGCCGCATGGAGTCTAACGTTTTTCCCTCCTAAGGTGAGAACCCCACATTGGTAGGGGTGTTGTACTCTTGCCATGGAGTAAAACCTCAATATCATCATCACAATCTTATACTCCGCCTTTGGCCTACAACTATCAACATCAATCCTATGGTGGCACGTAGTTCTGGGGAAATGCCAAATTTCCCGCTCGGTGCTAAATACTCCTCCCAGACTCAGCTCAGAACGCGTTAGGAAATCCACCTCAATCAATATCAACTCATGGGTCTATCATGATGACCTAAACAACAGTATATCTCATCGATAAATCATATACGAATGTGGATTCCTAACTCGACTCAAATTCAAACAATGTTTCTCAACATCAAGTACATTTGCTTATCAAATCATTTCAAATGCCAAAGCTTCATGGAAACATCATCAAACTCATTCTTGACTTTCAATTCAAATATCGATATATATATATTCAATAGTCAAATTTCTCATAGAAAAATACAAATTTTGACACTTATCATAAATTACTTAGAAATCATCAATATATAATGACAATATACATCTCATAAAATAAATACTCAATTTAAGAAGCATGATGGTGAAATAACCATAAATATCAAGATTATTTAACTCAAGTCTCATAAATCATACATAAAGAAATTTGGATGTAAACCCACTTGCAAAATCATGTAAATCAATAATAGAAAGTAAATCTTTAGGCACAAGAACAAAAGGAGTGTTCTTGTTGAAACCCCACATACCTTGGATTTTGATTTTGAAAATGTAGAAACTTGTTTGGAACTCTTCTGACACTTTTAGGCCAAGATTCTTGATGCCTTTGACTTGGAAAAACTTAGTTCTTGAACAACTTGGAAAAAGTCATGGAAGATTCTTTGAATTTCTTGGAAGAGGATTTGGATTTTGGATCTTGGAAGAAACCCTAGGTTTCTAGATATTTCTTGGAAGATTAGAGAGAAATGGAGAAAGAATGAATGGCTCTTCTCTACTAGAATATATATATATATAAAACCATATGGGGCGGAAATGACCAAAATGTCCTTTTGAAAAAGCTGAAATTTGTGGATCGGGGCCTGTGACGGTCGACCTGACGGGTCTGTCCTTTTGAAAAAGCTAAAATTTGTGGATCGGGGCCTGTGACGGTCGACCTGACGGGTCCGTCAGAGGGACTGACGGTCCACCAAATCATCCATCACTCTAACACCAAAACTGGAACGTTCTTCTTCGATGTGACGGTCGAAGTGATGGTTCGTCAGGAAAATGACGGTCCACCAAGTCATTCATCACTCGAAGGCCAGAAATGAGACATTCTGTCTCGGCCTGACGAACCCATTTGACGGTTCGTCAACTTTTTAACGGACCACCAACCAGGACGTCACACGATGGCCCAAAAAGAAGGTTACTGCCTTTTCTTGAAGGGACACTTGACGGGCCACCAGGGACCTGACGGTCCACCAAGTCTACCGTCAAACCTGGGCGTTCTGATACTTTTTAGTAAAACGGCCATAACTCCTTCATTCGATGTCAGATTTTGATGAAATTGGTATCGATGGAAAGATTATTCAATGCTCTACATGACAAAAAGTATAAATTAGAGAAATACAATACGGTTTAAACATAAATCACTTTGAAAGTCATACATAGCCACTCAAAAGATGGATTTAGGCTTAAGAAACGATCGGGGTATTACAGATTCATTCATTAAGGAAGTATCAAGTGGTATCATTATACCGACTATAGCTTGCAATAACATGTTATTTATCCAAATCCAACCATCCTCCAAAGTGACTCTAAACCAAAATCCAATGGGACTCCAAAGTTCCAAGTAGGAACTAACGTATATTTGTTGCACTACTTAAGGTGGGGTTAGTGATGTATGATATGATCCAATAAGCACAAAGGGCTTCGCACATCAAAAAACATAGATGATTACTAGATGTCCAAAACATGGACATAGGTTGTTGAGAACTAGAAACTTAGGCATTGACACCATTTGAATACGTAGGATGTTGGTAGAATGTCCTTTAAAACCAAAATAGGAAGAACTAGTAAGAATAGATTTATCAAGACTCATCCCAGAAACTCACCACTATGATAAAACTCAAGATCTACCATAGTTCATAATATCTCCCTTGGCTCAAAGGTAATTATCTTAAACTTGCAAGCATATTCCCACATTAAATCTATACGTACAACACTCCACATAAGAACACCAAAATCTCCTTGACAACTTTAATATAAAGACACTAAATTCTTTCTAGGATATCCCCTTTAGGGATACTAATCTTAACTTCCTCCAACCTCCAAATTCATTGCCTTATAACTAACATTTTCATGGGCATGGGCATCTATGCTTCTAAAAGCTTAACACTCTATTTTCAACCCCATAGAATACTACATTACACCTTTAATATCATAACCTCATAACTTAACAAAAATTTAAAACTATACCAAGAGTTCATATAGTCTATCTATTTCTCCCCCAACTCAATTCTACATAACACCATATAACATCTCCCTAGACTTCTCCATACTAAGAAATTTAAGAACATAAACTAGGTATACATGGCACATATAACTGAAGATAGGGTACACTTTATTATTAAAACTTAGGGATCTTATCCATCTAATTATTTAGCCACCATTTCGACCTCATGCATATATCAAAATAACACACTCCAATATTTCATAAGTCATCAACCTAAGCTATTTGTCACACATTATAACAATCCTACTAATTCACTCCCACAAATCTTGTATCTAAATTCTCGAGCTAATCTTTTTATCACCACAATCAACATCTAAAGTTAAAACTTAGTGTCTAGCAACAACCATGTACCATCAAGGAAATATCCCACATAATATAATAGTCCATCAAATAGAGAAATTAGCCTAAATTCCTTATTTAACTTAATTATGACCCATAAGCACATTCTTATTCTCAATGTTAGTAATACATATAAAAATTTACGACACGTCTTCTTACATAATATTCTATTTACAACTACTAGAAAGAAAATCAAGGGACCCTTATTGTTAAAACTGCCTAATAAAGATAGTTGATCTTAATCTTAATACCTAACCCATTCTGGTCTATAGAACATTCACCTACCTCACATCACATCAACTTACCCATGCGTACGTAACACCTTTAAAATTCTATAAACATCATTACATCCCCATTTATAATTCCTCCCTCAAGTGAATGCCAAATTCATAAATTATTAGTCGTCCCATCCTTCCATTCACAACCTATGATTTACTTTACTACTATAGTATCTAGTCCTCAAGATATCCTTTCTTATTTCAACTAAAGGTGAAAATATTGTAACTAACCACTCTCTTTTAACAACTACCATAAGTGCATATCAACCCCAACACTCTCTTTTTCACTAAAAAGTGTAATGCCCCAAGGTTTTGGTACTTAAAAAATTCTAAAATTTTATTCTCACTGTCCTGATTATGATTCCCTGAAGAGTCGTAGGCATCTTGTATGGGTTGTAGGGACTCAGTCAAAACTTAATTAAAATAAGTGGCTTAATACTCTACTCTGACTACGAGGGGCTCTTAACTAGTCGTCAAGACTTCTTACGGGGTCGTAAGGACCTAGTCGTAAGGTTCCTGGTAAGTTTTTCCTAAGACACTTTCTTTATTATCACTTGAGTCCATGAGTTATAAGGAATCATAACATGTCTTTATGTCCCAATCATAGGGTGTCTAGTATGTCATCCTAAATTATTATTGTCTTGCGTACAAGAAGTGGTTATAAGTAGTTAAATGTGGTTATGAGTTAGTGGTATGAATCATAGCTAGATCAGTATAGGGCCTTGGTGGTTGTACCTTGGCTAAGACTCTTTATGATGAGTCATAATGAGTGTATATGAGTCGTATGGTAAACTATAGTCACTGACCACTAAATTTTTGTCTTTTTAGTAAGGGCATTTTAGGCATTTCTCCTCTACTCCAATTGTAACCCACAACTTAAAACCATATTAGGAAACCCCATTAGCTTTGTTAACTTACTCAAACTCTTCCAAAGCTCTCTTAAATTCTTTAAAGTAGTCATACTTAGGTTTTCAAGAAGTAGGTCATCCAAGGGCTAAAGGGCTAAATTCTTTTAATGAAACTTGGTATTTCAGGCATGTTACTATTTTCTTATAATTAATATTGTTAAAATAAAATGTTTTAAAGTATTTTTCATGAGATATGGATGTTGGTTTTGAAACAAGGGTTGAGGGTTTTTGAATGCTTATTGTTGAACAATGTTTACCCATGATTATTCATTCTTTAAACATTATTTGGAACTTATGGTTTCATGGGTATGTTAAATAAACTAGGGAATTATGATTTCCCCCAAACTTGTGAATTTTGAAGTGGTTATAAACCCAACTCCATATTATGAAATTGGTCTTAAGTATGAGAAATATGGGAATTTGAACTATTCTTAAACTATTACATATTGGTTTAAAATTGAACCTTGTGGGTTTTGTGATTTCACAAGCTATTGCATAATTGAACTAAGGGGTGTCTAAATTCCCCCTAGTGATGTAATTATTTTTGTATTTTATTTTTACCTTGAAAGTGTAGTTGGTATGATGATACCAATAATGTATGTCTTAATGTGAAATATGGTTCAATGAATGGGAATATGTGATATTTATTTTAAGTTGGGCTTAAAAGCAGGCTGTGTAGCTGAGTCATGAAAGTGAAGGTCTGAGTAACTGACACTGGAAATAGTAGTTGCTGACGGGGGGTGAAAATAACCAAGAAGATTTGAGGCCCCCTTAATATTATTATCATATGATTATGAGGTTCAAGTCCCCTATATTATTTTACATGATTTGGTGCTCATGTCACCTTAAAATACTGGGAGGTTCTAGTCCCCCACAGTGCATATGTATACCTTCTGGTTTGTATAGCCACATGTACTGGGGTCCTACCAATTAGGGGGAGCTAGGCCCATATATCCTGTGTGTTCCTTTTATGTTATGACAGTTGAGCTATACGATCTAGGCTAAAGTTTTAAAAATATATGTTAAACCTTGTTCCCTATCTTGACATGTGATATATATATATGTACATAAATATGTATGTGTATATATATGTATATGTATATGCATCTGATTGTGTGCAATGGATTTAAAGGATTTTAAACTATTGATCATGGCATTATATTATCCTTATACTCGAGTTACATGCTAGTGTTCACCTTACTAACCAAATCCTAACGATGTATCCCTATGTGATACAGGCACTGAAGCTACTTCTACTTTTACTGCATAGAGTTAGGTGGACACAATCAATTCGTCGATTCATTGTGGTGAATTGGTGAGCTTTCATACTTCAGAAGAGTTTGGATATTTCATCAATTCCTATCATATACTAGAGTTTAAAGTTTTATTATTATTAACCTGATCATTTTCATTATCACCTGTTGAAGTTGAGGATATGTCCCGACCAAGACTGGTTTTTGGTTCTTGTCATAGAATGCTTTGTTGGATTACTATTGATATTGGGTGGCGTGGTCGGTTGTGTTTTTCCAGTTGATACAAGATCAAACCAACAACACCAAGAGCTACAAGTAGGTTCGGATTTCAGTCCAACAACACAAGAATAACAAGTTCAATTTTCAGTTTTCAGCACACAACAAGAGAGCAAATAGATGAACAAGAATGCTAGTGAATCGAAAGTAGCCCCACACGGCTTCACTAGTCTTTAAAGATAACAAAATTAACAACAACAACAACAACAAGATAAAGAAAAGATAGATAACTTGACATATAACATTCAAGATACTAAGAACCCTAACATCAAGAGAGGACCCTAAGTCTAGAGAATGTAAACACCAAGTTCTTACAAGGACCAAGAGGCACTCAAAGACCTCAAAACCCTTGTTTCTAGCCAAAGATACAACACAAGTATTCCTCTACTTGTGAGATGTTGGAGGCGGCTCCAAGAGTGGAAGAGAGAGGAAATGTTGTGATATTTTAGGTTACAAAAATCAGATTTCAAAAACTATCTAATAACTCTCTCACATCTTCTATTTATACTACAAAAGGAAAGGGGTAAAATGACTCATCCGCCCTTGCTTCTCGTGCCAACCTTGGAGAGTAGTTTATTACACATTAGGACCCCTCTTCACACATAAAAACGTTTAAGTCCTTGGTTGGTTCAATCACCAACTCACACACGGCCATTTGCATGAACAAAGCTTGGAGTTTTTGTAATTCCCGAGCTTGGCTTCGTGTGAAAGGCCGTGTGGCTGTCCTAACCGTATCATACTCTCCATCTTGAGAGGAATTTGGCCTCAAATTCAGCATTTGGTCATCTTCAACCGCATCCACGAGGGAGAGATCACCAACGTTGAAAGTGTTGTGCACTTGATATTCCGGTGGAAGGTCAATCTTGTAGGCGTTGTCATTGATCCTCTCAAGTACTTGGAAAGGACCATCACCCCTTGGCAGCAATTTGGACTTCCTATGAGCTGGAAACCGGTCTTTTCGAAGATGCACCCACACCCAATCTCCGGGTTCAAGCACAAGCCTTCTTCTCCCTTTGTTTGCCCTTTTGGCAATCTCTTGATTCTTCTTTTCAAGCTTGATCCGCACCGTCTCATGCATTTTCTTCATTGCCTCGGCTCTTTTGTTTCCATCTAAGCTGGTCATGAGATCACTAGACAAAGGAGTGAGATCTAAAGGGGTAAGGGGATTCAGGCCGTAAACACATTCAAAGGGAGTCATTCCCGTGCTCGAATGTATTACCCGGTTGTAGGCAAATTCCACTAAGGGTAGGTGATCTTCCCATGAAGTCAGTTTACCTTTAACCATAGAACGTAGCATAGACCCTAAGGTTCTATTTACTACCTCCGTTTGGCCATCGGTTTGTGGGTGGCAAGACGTGGAGAAAAGTAACTTCGTTCCAAGCCTACCCCACATGGACTTCCAAAAGAGACTTAGGAACTTGGAGTCCCTATCGCTCACAATAGTCCTCGGTACCCCGTGAAGCTTGACAACATGTTCAACAAATAATGAAGCTACACTACTAGCATCCTCGGTTTTAGTACATGGAATAAAATGAGCCATTTTAGAGAATCTATCAACAATAACAAAAATGCTATCTCGGCCCTTTCTAGTCCTTGGCAGCCCCAAAACAAAATCCATCGAGATGTACAACCAAGGCCTAAGGGGAGTAGGGAGTGGGGTGTATAATCCTTGGGGTAAGAGACGAGATTTCGCACTCCGGCAGGCCACGCATTGACTACAAATTTTAGTGACGTCTTTGCGCATTTTGGGCCAATAGAAGTTCTCCTCTAAGATTCCGAGGGTCTTGTCTACCCCAAAGTGACCCATGAGGCCTCCGTCATGGGCCTCCCTTACAAATAATTCCCTCCAAGAACTAGAAGGAACACACAACCTCCTCCCTTTGAACAAATACCCATCGAACCGAGAGTAGGAGGAATGGTTATTCTCCTTGAGCCAACGGTCCCTTCCCCACTCTTCGCATTCCCTAAAAATAGGAGCAAAGGTAGGATCCTCGGGATACAACAACCGCAAGCTCTCAAAACCCATCAATTTCGAAGACAAGGTAGCAACAAGCACATGCTTCCTAGACAAGGCATCGGCAACAACATTTTCCTTTCCCCTTTTGTAATGAATTACATAAGGGAAAGTCTCGATGAACTCAATCCACTTAGCATGACGCCTATTCAACTTGTCTTGGCTCTTAAGGTGTTTCAACGACTCATGATCCGTTCGTATCACAAACTCCTTAGGCCACAAATAATGTTGCCAATTTCCCAAAGCTCTAACAAGGGCGTACAACTCCAAATCATAAGTTGAGTAATTAAGAGTTGCCCCTTTGAGCTTTTCACTGAAATAAGCAACGGGCTTACCTTCTTGCATCAAAACAGCCCCGATACCAACTTTACTAGCATCACACTCTATTTCAAACATCTTATCAAAATCGGGCAATTGCAATAAAGGCGCCGAGATGAGCGTAGCTTTCAAGGCCTCAAAAGCCCTAGCTTGCTCATCACCCCATTTAAAGGGTCCGTCCTTTCTAATTACCTCGGTCAAGGGGGCTGCTATGGAACTAAATCCTTTGACAAACCTCCTATAAAAGCTTGCCAACCCGTGGAAACTTCGGATTTCTCCAATAGTTTTAGGGGTCGGCCAACTTCGGATAGAGTCTATCTTGGAATCGTCCACTTCCACACCCCGTGAGCTCACGACAAAACCCAAGAATATAACTTTATCAACACCAAAAGAACACTTCTCCATGTTGGCATACAGCTTCTCCTTTCGGAGCACATCAAACACACATCTCAAATGCATTACATGATCATTAATAGATTTACTATACACCAACACATCATCAAAGTAAACCACCACAAACTTTCCAATATAAGGCTTCATTACATGATTCATTAGCCTCATAAATGTGCTAGGAGCATTGGTAAGGCCGAAGGGCATGACCAGCCACTCATATAGACCGAATTTGGTCTTGAATGCGGTCTTCCACTCATCACCGGGTTGCATGCGAATTTGGTGATAGCCGCTCCTAAGGTCCACTTTAGAAAACAAACAAGATCCGTGGAGCTCATCTAACATATCATCTAGTCTAGGAATTGGATGACGATACCTTATAGTGATTTTGTTGATGGCTCTACAATCGACGCACATGCGCCAAGTTCCGTCCTTCTTTGGTACCAAAAGCACCGGAACAGCACACGGACTCATGCTTTCCTTGATGTATCCCTTGTTGAGAAGCTCCTCAACTTGCCTCTCAAGCTCCTTAGTGTCCATGGGATTGCTCCTATAGGCCGGTTTGTTTGGAAGTTGTGAACCTGGCACCAAATCAATTTGGTGCTCAATTCCCCGAAGTGGGGGCAATCCTTGCGGAAGTTCTTGAGGAAATACATCTTCATACTCCTGCAACGCACAAGAAATCAAAGGGGAAATGGAAGAATTAGTGGGGTTAGTATTAAAACAATGGGCCAACAGTAACATCGGCTTGTTTTCATCATGGTCCACGAAGAGTTCTTTCCTCCTAGCCAACATCACTACGTTTTCCATCTCCTTTGTGGTTGGGACAGATTCGGATGGCCCTACTTCCTCACCTACGGCATCCCCCCCCTTTTCTCCTTTCCCGGTTTCCTTTCCCTTTCCTTTTAACTCTCTCATCTTTTGATGCCACTCATGTACTTGGGAGGGTGAAAGAGGGTGAAGTGTGACCTTTCGGCCATCCTTCTCAAGCGTATACCGGTTGGACCTCCCATCGTGTTTAGTAGACCTATCATATTGCCATGGTCTACCTAACAAAAAGTGACATGCTTGCATTGGGATCACGTCACAAAGCACTTCATCGTGGTAGTTTCCTACCTTAAACCGAATCACACATTGCCTTGCGACCCTTAATTCACCACAATCGTTCAACCATTGTAGCTTGTAAGGACTAGTGTGTGGTGTAGTTGGCAGCTTCAAGAAATTTACCATAGCTTGGCTCGCAACATTCGTACAACTACCACTATCAATCACCAAGGTGCACACACTCCCCTTTACAAGACACTTAGTATGGAATAGATTTTCCCTTTGACTCGGGTCATCTATCGCCTTACTAATCATGACACGTCTAACCACAAAGTTAGGAACCACACACTCCCCTTCTTGTGGATAGGCATCTTCACTACCATCTAATTCATCATCATTCGGCCCATTTTCAGCTTCCTCTCCATCTTGAGGCTCGGCCTCATCCTCCCCCCTTTCGGAAACCACCTCCTCACCAAGGTAGTACACTTTCCCTTCTCGTAGGATCACATTGCGCCGGTTCGGACATTCATTGGCCTTATGCCCCCAACCTTGGAACTTGAAGCATTGGAATCCCTTTGGGTTGGGATATTTGTGAGCCTCCGGTTTCGGAGGGAATTTAGGGACTGTTTTGGACTCGTAGTGGACTGTTTTGGACTCGGGCAGCTTCGTAGGGGCGGGTTGGTCCTTGTTTTTGGGCCAACCCGAGGGAGCTTGTACCCTTGCCTTGAAGGATGATCTCTCCTTAAGTTCCCTTTCAATCTCTAGGGCCGCTTGGAATATACCGTCGATGGTTTCAAACCGATGAAGGGTCAAATGAGTGGAGATTTCTTTGTTCAACCCACACTTGAACCGGATGATGTCATGACTGATTTGCTCCCCACGATGATCAAGTTTCAACATGAGTTGTTGGAACTCGTCAAAATAGGCCATCACACTCTTGCCCCCTTGCCGCAAGCCATATAACCTAGCAAGCAACTCATGACGATATCTCTCGGGAAGGTATCGTTGTCTCATCAAATACCTCAACCGAAACCAAGGTGGTGGCTGCCCATCGACTAATTCATTACCAAATCGTTTAACATACTCCCACCAAGTGTTAGCATAGCCCTCGAGGTGAGCTATAGCGTAGCAACTCTTTTTTTCGTCCGAGATGTCATTAACTTGGAAAACTTTGTCACAAGCCGATTCCCAAGTTAAGTAGGCCTCGGGATCACTTTCACCCTTAAAGATGGGTAGGCTCAACTTGATGGTGTTGATGCCTACGTCTCTCTCTTGGTGTCGGTTTCCCCTATCTCCATACCCCCGGTATCTCCTAGGTTCTCCTCGACCCCCTCTTAACTCCTCCTCCCTCATATAAGCATCATCAAAGTCTCCATCTCCTTCATACTCCCCTCTACCGTATCCTTCAAAGTGGGCTGGTCGGCCTTGGCCGTTTTGAGTCGGAGGATTTGGAATTTGCGGTCTTTGGGTTAATGGAGCTTGGAATGGAAGGTTCGGATTTAGTGGAGGTACTTGTCGTCCAAATCCCTCTTGTGGAATTGGAGGGGCTTGGAAATGTAGTGGTCTAGTGGAGTCTCGGTTTGGAGGAAAATAGGTAGTTTGACTTGCGGTATTTAGTGGAGCTTGGGGTGCATTTAGCATTTGGTGGACTGTTTCGGGGGTGATGGTTGCGGAGGAGGTCCTATCATGACCATTGGTAGATACGTGTAGAGGAGTAGAAGGACGAGAGTTCCTTTGACTCTCCACTTGTTCTAATCTCCCACTAATAGTCGACACTTCCCCCTTTATGGCTGCCAAGTCCCCTCTCACGGCCCCAAATTCAGAATTCAACCTTTCAAGTGTCCGGGTAACGGCCTCAAGAGTGACCCTCATAGAATCAAGGGCATTAGTATCCGCATTATGAGACGTAGCTCCTTCCATTGTCAAGATATTATCCGCTTTAGTTCACCACAAGTTCGTGTTCCACAAGTGTTGTATAATTGGCTAGTAACCGTGAAATTTTCAAGGTATGAGTGAGCTCTTATCCGGAATGGATTCTTGTTTGAAGACTCAAAGAATTCTTGCCGGACTAGAATCAAAAATCAGCAACTCATTCAAACGAATAAAAGCACTCAAATAATCGTTGACACGAACAAACGGTTCAAGGAACTAGTTGACAACCTAGTAGGAATGTACTAGTTTGTTAATTAGTTCTAGGACCAATTAAGGGAAACCAAGGATCAACAATTTGCAACCAAAGAATATCCTAAGTTGAGCTTATAGTGACGTGGCAGCATGCAATGGTTCCACCCGTTCCTCTTATCTTTTTTTTTTTTTTTTGTTTTGTGTTAATATTCACACAACTTGTTATAGTTTGCAAAATGTTTTGGTGGGAAAAATAAAATCTTGTAGTCTTTCAACCTTTTCAAACTCAAGAAAGTGGTGTTTGGTTGACCAATCCCACAAAACAAGGCTCCTTGAATTAGGGAAAAGTGATTGACAAGACTAGAGGGTGAGGGGTGCAAGTCTTTCACAACAACTTTATAACTTGTCTTACAACTTGAGCACACAACAAGATGAACAAGATGAACAAGTTCAAAAGATGAACACCTCAACAAACTTCATCAACTTCTTTAGCACATAACACATAACCACCGATTTTTCTTTTGCTCATCAACAACATACAACCTTCGGCCACTTCAAGTCACTACTCAATGTTCAAGTTTTCAAGCTCAACTTTCGGATCTAGACACCTTAGTGTTGGTGAGAAAGAAACCAACACTAGAAACTCACTAAACAAGCAAAATAACGCCTAGGTCTAGACATGCAACATCATTCTCGGTTTTCAACCTTTAATGGACAGATTTTTCAGAACTTCCCTTTGGTATTGCTTGTTTAGACCGTGAACTAGCCCAAGATGGGTTATGTTGGAACACAACCGGTCTTGCTTTGATACCAAATGATACAAGATCAAACCAACAACACCAAGAGCTACAAGTAGGTTCGGATTTCAGTCCAACAACACAAGAATAACAAGTTCAATTTTCAGTTTTCAGCACACAACAAGAGAGCAAATAGATGAACAAGAATGCTAGTGAATCGAAAGTAGCCCCACACGGCTTCACTAGTCTTTAAAGATAACAAAATTAACAACAACAACAACAACAAGATAAAGAAAAGATAGATAACTTGACATATAACATTCAAGATACTAAGAACCCTAACATCAAGAGAGGACCCTAAGTCTAGAGAATGTAAACACCAAGTTCTTACAAGGACCAAGAGGCACTCAAAGACCTCAAAACCCTTGTTTCTAGCCAAAGATACAACACAAGTATTCCTCTACTTGTGAGATGTTGGAGGCGGCTCCAAGAGTGGAAGAGAGAGGAAATGTTGTGATATTTTAGGTTACAAAAATCAGATTTCAAAAACTATCTAATAACTCTCTCACATCTTCTATTTATACTACAAAAGGAAAGGGGTAAAATGACTCATCCGCCCTTGCTTCTTGTGCCAACCTTGGAGAGTAGTTTATTACACATTAGGACCCCTCTTCACACATAAAAACGTTTAAGTCCTTGGTTGGTTCAATCACCAACTCACACACGGCCATTTGCATGAACAAAGCTTGGAGTTTTTGTAATTCCCGAGCTTGGCTTCGTGTGAAAGGCCGTGTGGCTGTCCTAACCGTATCACCAGTTGATGGTTGTGTTTAGACATGATTTAAATATCATTGAGCTTATTATTATTCTATCTTATTATATGTTCAAAATTTATTTAACAATGGGGATATTATGTTCACTTGGTTAGGTGTAGGGGGTGGTGTCCGGTCTATGTGGGACTTGAGATACTCGTCACGGCCAGGCCCATGTTTGGGTTATGACAAAATGGTATCAGAGCCTAGCTTTGGTGTCATTGGGTCTTTAACAAAGGTGGGTCAAGTAGGGTCTCGTGTATAGTTTTGTAGCGCGCCATACTTATAAGGGAGAGACTATGAGGCATTTAGGAATGTTTCCCTTTTCTTGTTGTTCTATTTCGAGCTATAGAGTCTAAGGTCTTGAATCTCCTCTAATTTTTGTATATTTTCTTTTCAGATTATGCCTCACAGAAGATCTGATGTTTGTGGAAACTCTTCTGTCCCTTCTGATGACAATATGGATGGAACTCAACCTACTATAGTAGTTTAGACCCAATCTAGGGTCGCCGCTTATGATTTCCCTAATGGAGATCCACCAGTTCCATGTATCCCTCCTTAGGAAACTCAAGCCAATGTGTATAATTTTGAGTTTCTCCTGTCAATTAATTTGCTTACTCAATTGATGGCCTCCCAGACTAAGTGTGTTGGTTTTATTTCTTCATCCTCTAAGTCCACTAGAGTTGGACAATTTATGAGGTTGAGTACTCCTACTTTTACTGGTTCTAAAGTTGAGCAAGATCCTAAAACCTTTATCAATGAGATGAAAAGATCTTTCGTATGATGCAAGTTACTAATATGGAGGGTGTAGAGTTTACAGCTTATCAGTTGAAGGATTTAGCACACCAATGGTATAAAGAGTGAGACCAGTCTAGGGGTGATTATGTTGAGTTTGCTTTGTGGGATGATTTCTCTAGTTCTTTATTTGATCACTTCTTTCCTCAAAAGCTGAGGGGGCCAAAGGCCAAGAAATTTGTGAATATGAAGCAATAGAGGATGTCCATAAAGGAGTATGCCTTTAAGTTTCATCAATTGTCGTGTTATGCTCCTGAGTTGGTCTCTAACATGAGGGCTAGAATAAGGAAGTTTTCCTTTGGGTTGTCCGTGAGTTATTCTTGGAGATCAAGGCTGCCTTTTTGAACAAGTATATGGACATATTTAGACTTGTGGTAGTATATGCAACAAGTAGAAGAAGAAAACAAGAAACAATCAGAGATGAGTGAAAGGCAGAGTAAGAAGTTTTCCTATTTCGATCAGGGTGAAGGTCAGCAGCAAACTGGTAGAGATGGTGGAAAATAGTCTAAGAAGAAGTGGAGCACTTCTGGTTACTACTTTACGGCTAGTTCTCCTTATACAAAGTTGTCGGGTGATCTTCATTCTCTATATAACAGTGGTTTAGGGCACCAGTAGCCCAGCCTCAGGCTAGTGGGGATCAGTCATCTCCATCATATCCTCCCTCTAGAATTTGTGATCTATTGCACTATGGTGTTTGTGAAGAGGGGAGGACAAGTGTTTTAAATATGGTCAGATTGGTCATATGCAGAGGGATTTTCCTTGTAATGTTGCTTCGGTGGAAAATAAGATTCATGTTGCTACTTTGTCCGCACCGATACAAAAGGGTGCTACTTTTACATCTGGATCCGACACTGGTCAAAACCATCTATATGCTCTTGCCACTCATTAGGATTCTAAGGTGTCCCAAGATGTTGTTACTGGTATGCTCAAACTCTTTTCTCGTGATATATATTGTCTACTTGTTCCATGGTATACTCTCTTTTATGTGACCCCTTATGTGGCTATCCATTTTGGTTATGATCCTGAATGTAATTCGGACCTTTTCTCTATGTCCACCCCAGTAGGTGATTCCATCATGACTAGAAGGATTTATAGGGGTTGTGTGGTGTCAGTCTATGTTAGAGAGATCCTGGTAGATCTAATAGAGTTGTACATGTTAGACTTTTATGTGATTGTGAGGATGGATTGGTTGCATTCGTGCTATGCATCTCTTTATTGTATGACCCGAAGGGTCAATTTCCATTTCTAAATGAGTCAGTAATTGAGTGGGAAGGTAGTTCCCTAGTACCCAAGGGAAGGTTTATTTCATATCTTAGAGCCCATAAATTGTTTTCTAAAAGGTTCCTCTATCACTTAGTGCATGTTAAGAATTATATATCCAGAGGTCCTTCCTTGCAGACTATCTCTGTGGTCTGTTAATTTCCCGAGGTGTTTCCTGATAATCTTCCTAGTGTTCCTCCCGATAAGAAAATTGATTTTGGGATTGATCTACTTCCAGTCACTCGTCCCATTTCTATCCCTCATTACAAAATGGCTCCAACTGAGTTGAAAAAACTCAAGGAACAGTTTAAAGATCTTCTTAACTAGTGTTTTATCCGCCCTAGTGTATCACCATGGGGTTCTCCTATTCTTTTCGTGCATAAGAAGGATGGGTATCTTTGGATACCGCCAGTTGAATAAGGTGACCATGAAGAATAAGTATCCCCTTCCGAGGATTGACTTGAGTCGGCCAAGATTAATCTTTGGTCGGGTTGCCATCAATTAAATATTAGGGGGGTGGATATCCCTAAGGCTACTCTTCGAACCCGATATGGTCATTTTGAGTTTTTGATGATGCCCGGTTTGACCAATGCCCCAGTGACACGACTCGAACCACGGCCTTGTCATAATGGGAAATCCCAAGTCCATATAGGATTGGGAACCGTCTCGTTACCCAATCCAACCACCAACATGTACCTTGAGTCGGTTGAATCCCGAACATATAACAAGATAGTGTGTCCAACCACGCGGTGACTTTAGGATAAGTCTATAACTGAGACCAACCCAACCAAGTTAAACCACCCAATATCCAACCAAACCAATGCGGAAGCCATAAATCAATACCATGATAATAAGCCAATGTAAGTATACATATATATATAACATAAACAACCCATACCTTACCCCAAGTCCACAGTTTTCCCTACAAAGCCTCTAGACCAATCATAGAGTACCTAGTCGGGATATAGCCCTGACCATAGCCAAAAACCAGATTCTATGAAAGATGATAAATACGTAAAGTAAACCAAGACATGAAATACATGCCTTCCAAACTATGGAAGCTTGACACTTCAATCCGACATCGACTGTACCCGAATCTGATAGCCAAGCAAGTGAAATAAAGTGGTTGCTTCCTGCATAGTGTGGGTATACAGCAGCTAGTAGACGGGTTAGTGGGTGAACACTAGCATGCACTTAGGATAAGGCTAAAATATTGCCATTTATAAAACTAAGTAAAACCATCCATATGCACACAACCATACATATATATATATAACCATATCGGGACCAGGTTTAGCATGTGATACGGTTAGGACAGCCACACGGCCTTTCACACGAAGCCAAGCTCGGGAATTACAAAAACTCCAAGCTTTGTTCATGCAAATGGCCGCGTGTGAGTTGGTGATTGAACCAACCAAGGACTTAAACGTTTTTATGTGTGAAGAGGGGTCCTAATGTGTAATAAACTACTCTCCAAGGTTGGCACAAGAAGCAAGGGCGGATGAGTCATTTTACCCCTTTCCTTTTGTAGTATAAATAGAAGATGTGAGAGAGTTATTAGATAGTTTTTGAAATCTGATTTTTGTAACCTAAAATATCACAACATTTCCTCTCTCTTCGACTCTTGGAGCCGCCTCCAACATCTCACAAGTAGAGGAATACTTGTGTTGTATCTTTGGCTAGAAACAAGGGTTTTGAGGTCTTTGAGTGCCTCTTGGTCCTTGTAAGAACTTGGTGTTTACATTCTCTAGACTTAGGGTCCTCTCTTGATGTTAGGGTTCTTAGTATCTTGAATGTTATATGTCAAGTTATCTATCTTTTCTTTATCTTGTTGTTGTTGTTGTTGTTAATTTTGTTATCTTTAAAGACTAGTGAAGCCGTGTGGGGCTATTTTCGATTCACTAGCATTCTTGTTCATCTATTTGCTCTCTTGTTGTGTGCTGAAAACTGAAAATTGAACTTGTTATTCTTGTGTTGTTGGACTGAAATCCGAACCTACTTGTAGCTCTTGGTGTTGTTGGTTTGATCTTGTATCATTTGGTATCAAAGCAAGACCGGTTGTGTTCCAACATAACCCATCTTGGGCTAGTTCACGGTCTAAACAAGCAATACCAAAGGGAAGTTCTGAAAAATCTGTCCATTAAAGGTTGAAAACCGAGAATGATGTTGCATGTCTAGACCTAGGCGTTATTTTGCTTGTTTAGTGAGTTTCTAGTGTTGGTTTCTTTCTCACCAACACTAAGGTGTCTAGATCCGAAAGTTGAGCTTGAAAACTTGAACATTGAGTAGTGACTTGAAGTGGCCGAAGGTTGTATGTTGTTGATGAGCAAAAGAAAAATCGGTGGTTATGTGTTATGTGCTAAAGAAGTTGATGAAGTTTGTTGAGGTGTTCATCTTTTGAACTTGTTCATCTTGTTCATCTTGTTGTGTGCTCAAGTTGTAAGACAAGTTATAAAGTTGTTGTGAAAGACTTGCACCCCTCACCCTCTAGTCTTGTCAATCACTTTTCCCTAATTCAAGGAGCCTTGTTTTGTGGGATTGGTCAACCAAACACCACTTTCTTGAGTTTGAAAAGGTTGAAAGACTACAAGATTTTATTTTTCCCACCAAAACATTTTGCAAACTATAACAAGTTGTGTGAATATTAACACAAAACAATAAAAAAAAAAAAGATAAGAGGAACGGGTGGAACCATTGCATGCTGCCACGTCACTATAAGCTCAACTTAGGATATTCTTTGGTTGCAAATTGTTGATCCTTGGTTTCCCTTAATTGGTCCTAGAACTAATTAACAAACTAGTACATTCCTACTAGGTTGTCAACTAGTTCCTTGAACCGTTTGTTCGTGTCAACGATTATTTGAGTGCTTTTATTCGTTTGAATGAGTTGCTGATTTTTGATTCTAGTCCGGCAAGAATTCTTTGAGTCTTCAAACAAGAATCCATTCCGGATAAGAGCTCACTCATACCTTGAAAATTTCACGGTTACTAGCCAATTATACAACACTTGTGGAACACGAACTTGTGGTGAACTAAAGCGGATAATATCTTGACAATGGAAGGAGCTACGTCTCATAATGCGGATACTAATGCCCTTGATTCTATGAGGGTCACTCTTGAGGCCGTTACCCGGACACTTGAAAGGTTGAATTCTGAATTTGGGGCCGTGAGAGGGGACTTGGCAGCCATAAAGGGGGAAGTGTCGACTATTAGTGGGAGATTAGAACAAGTGGAGAGTCAAAGGAACTCTCGTCCTTCTACTCCTCTACACGTATCTACCAATGGTCATGATAGGACCTCCTCCGCAACCATCACCCCCGAAACAGTCCACCAAATGCTAAATGCACCCCAAGCTCCACTAAATACCGCAAGTCAAACTACCTATTTTCCTCCAAACCGAGACTCCACTAGACCACTATATTTCCAAGCCCCTCCAATTCCACAAGAGGGATTTGGACGACAAGTACCTCCACTAAATCCGAACCTTCCATTCCAAGCTCCATTAACCCAAAGACAGCAAATTCCAAATCCTCCGACTCAAAACGGCCAAGGCCGACCAGCCCACTTTGAAGGATACGGTAGAGGGGAGTATGAAGGAGATGGAGCCTTTGATGATGCTTATATGAGGGAGGAGGAGTTAAGAGGGGGTCGAGGAGAACCTAGGAGATACCGGGGGTATGGAGATAGGGGAAACCGACACCAAGAGAGAGACGTAGGCATCAACACCATCAAGTTGAGCCTACCCATCTTTAAGGGTGAAAGTGATCCCGAGGCCTACTTAACTTGGGAATCGGCTTGTGACAAAGTTTTCCAAGTTAATGACATCTCGGACGAAAAGAAGAGTTGCTACGCTATAGCTCACCTCGAGGGCTATGCTAACACTTGGTGGGAGTATGTTAAACGATTTGGTAATGAATTAGTCGATGGGCAGCCACCACCTTGGTTTCGGTTGAGGTATTTGATGAGACAACGATACCTTCCCGAGAGATATCGTCATGAGTTGCTTGCTAGGTTATATGGCTTGCGGCAAGGGGGCAAGAGTGTGATGGCCTATTTTGACGAGTTCCAACAACTCATGTTGAAACTTGATCATCGTGGGGAGCAAATCAGTCATGACATCATCCGGTTCAAGTGTGGGTTGAACAAAGAGATCTCCACTCATTTGACCCTTCATCGGTTTGAAACCATCGACGGTATATTCCAAGCGGCCCTAGAGATTGAAAGGGAACTTAAGGAGAGATCATCCTTCAAGGCAAGGGTACAAGCTCCCTCGGGTTGGCCCAAAAACAAGGACCAACCCGCCCCTACGAAGCTGCCCGAGTCCAAAACAGTCCACTACGAGTCCAAAACAGTCCCTAAATTCCCTCCGAAACCGGAGGCTCACAAATATCCCAACCCAAAGGGATTCCAATGCTTCAAGTGCCAAGGTTGGGGGCATAAGGCCAATGAATGTCCGAACCGGCGCAATGTGATCCTACGAGAAGGGAAAGTGTACTACCTTGGTGAGGAGGTGGTTTCCGAAAGGGGGGAGGATGAGGCCGAGCCTCAAGATGGAGAGGAAGCTGAAAATGGGCCGAATGATGATGAATTAGATGGTAGTGAAGATGCCTATCCACAAGAAGGGGAGTGTGTGGTTCCTAACTTTGTGGTTAGACGTGTCATGATTAGTAAGGCGATAGATGACCCGAGTCAAAGGGAAAATCTATTCCATACTAAGTGTCTTGTAAAGGGGAGTGTGTGCACCTTGGTGATTGATAGTGGTAGTTGTACGAATGTTGCGAGCCAAGCTATGGTGAATTTCTTGAAGCTGCCAACTACACCACACACTAGTCCTTACAAGCTACAATGGTTGAACGATTGTGGTGAATTAAGGGTCGCAAGGCAATGTGTGATTCGGTTTAAGGTAGGAAACTACCACGATGAAGTGCTTTGTGACGTGATCCCAATGCAAGCATGTCACTTGTTGTTAGGTAGACCATGGCAATATGATAGGTCTACTAAACACGATGGGAGGTCCAACCGGTATACGCTTGAGAAGGATGGCCGAAAGGTCACACTTCACCCTCTTTCACCCTCCCAAGTACATGAGTGGCATCAAAAGATGAGAGAGTTAAAAGGAAAGGGAAAGGAAACCGGGAAAGGAGAAAAGGGGGGGGATGCCGTAGGTGAGGAAGTAGGGCCATCCGAATCTGTCCCAACCACAAAGGAGATGGAAAACGTAGTGATGTTGGCTAGGAGGAAAGAACTCTTCGTGGACCATGATGAAAACAAGCCGATGTTACTGTTGGCCCATTGTTTTAATACTAACCCCACTAATTCTTCCATTTCCCCTTTGATTTCTTGTGCGTTGCAGGAGTATGAAGATGTATTTCCTCAAGAACTTCCGCAAGGATTGCCCCCACTTCGGGGAATTGAGCACCAAATTGATTTGGTGCCGGGTTCACAACTTCCAAACAAACCGGCCTATAGGAGCAATCCCATGGACACTAAGGAGCTTGAGAGGCAAGTTGAGGAGCTTCTCAACAAGGGATACATCAAGGAAAGCATGAGTCCGTGTGCTGTTCCGGTGCTTTTGGTACCAAAGAAGGACGGAACTTGGCGCATGTGCGTCGATTGTAGAGCCATCAACAAAATCACTATAAGGTATCGTCATCCAATTCCTAGACTAGATGATATGTTAGATGAGCTCCACGGATCTTGTTTGTTTTCTAAAGTGGACCTTAGGAGCGGCTATCACCAAATTCGCATGCAACCCGGTGATGAGTGGAAGACCGCATTCAAGACCAAATTCGGTCTATATGAGTGGCTGGTCATGCCCTTCGGCCTTACCAATGCTCCTAGCACATTTATGAGGCTAATGAATCATGTAATGAAGCCTTATATTGGAAAGTTTGTGGTGGTTTACTTTGATGATGTGTTGGTGTATAGTAAATCTATTAATGATCATGTAATGCATTTGAGATGTGTGTTTGATGTGCTCCGAAAGGAGAAGCTGTATGCCAACATGGAGAAGTGTTCTTTTGGTGTTGATAAAGTTATATTCTTGGGTTTTGTCGTGAGCTCACGGGGTGTGGAAGTGGACGATTCCAAGATAGACTCTATCCGAAGTTGGCCGACCCCTAAAACTATTGGAGAAATCCGAAGTTTCCACGGGTTGGCAAGCTTTTATAGGAGGTTTGTCAAAGGATTTAGTTCCATAGCAGCCCCCTTGACCGAGGTAATTAGAAAGGACGGACCCTTTAAATGGGGTGATGAGCAAGCTAGGGCTTTTGAGGCCTTGAAAGCTACGCTCATCTCGGCGCCTTTATTGCAATTGCCCGATTTTGATAAGATGTTTGAAATAGAGTGTGATGCTAGTAAAGTTGGTATCGGGTCTGTTTTGATGCAAGAAGGTAAGCCCGTTGCTTATTTCAGTGAAAAGCTCAAAGGGGCAACTCTTAATTACTCAACTTATGATTTGGAGTTGTACGCCCTTGTTAGAGCTTTGGGAAATTGGCAACATTATTTGTGGCCTAAGGAGTTTGTGATACGAACGGATCATGAGTCGTTGAAACACCTTAAGAGCCAAGACAAGTTGAATAGGCGTCATGCTAAGTGGATTGAGTTCATCGAGACTTTCCCTTATGTAATTCATTACAAAAGGGGAAAGGAAAATGTTGTTGCCGATGCCTTGTCTAGGAAGCATGTGCTTGTTGCTACCTTGTCTTCGAAATTGATGGGTTTTGAGAGCTTGCGGTTGTTGTATCCCGAGGATCCTACCTTTGCTCCTATTTTTAGGGAATGCGAAGAGTGGGGAAGGGACCGTTGGCTCAAGGAGAATAACCATTCCTCCTACTCTCGGTTCGATGGGTATTTGTTCAAAGGGAGGAGGTTGTGTGTTCCTTCTAGTTCTTGGAGGGAATTATTTGTAAGGGAGGCCCATGACGGAGGCCTCATGGGTCACTTTGGGGTAGACAAGACCCTCGGAATCTTAGAGGAGAACTTCTATTGGCCCAAAATGCGCAAAGACGTCACTAAAATTTGTAGTCAATGCGTGGCCTGCCGGAGTGCGAAATCTCGTCTCTTACCCCAAGGATTATACACCCCACTCCCTACTCCCCTTAGGCCTTGGTTGGACATCTCGATGGATTTTGTTTTGGGGCTGCCAAGGACTAGAAAGGGCCGAGATAGCATTTTTGTTATTGTTGATAGATTCTCTAAAATGGCTCATTTTATTCCATGTACTAAAACCGAGGATGCTAGTAGTGTAGCTTCATTATTTGTTGAACATGTTGTCAAGCTTCACGGGGTACCGAGGACTATTGTGAGCGATAGGGACTCCAAGTTCCTAAGTCTCTTTTGGAAGTCCATGTGGGGTAGGCTTGGAACGAAGTTACTTTTCTCCACGTCTTGCCACCCACAAACCGATGGCCAAACGGAGGTAGTAAATAGAACCTTAGGGTCTATGCTACGTTCTATGGTTAAAGGTAAACTGACTTCATGGGAAGATCACCTACCCTTAGTGGAATTTGCCTACAACCGGGTAATACATTCGAGCACGGGAATGACTCCCTTTGAATGTGTTTACGGCCTGAATCCCCTTACCCCTTTAGATCTCACTCCTTTGTCTAGAAATCTCATGACCAGCTTAGATGGAAACAAAAGAGCCGAGGCAATGAAGAAAATGCATGAGACGGTGCGGATCAAGCTTGAAAAGAAGAATCAAGAGATTGCCAAAAGGGCAAACAAAGGGAGAAGAAGGCTTGTGCTTGAACCCGGAGATTGGGTGTGGGTGCATCTTCGAAAAGACCGGTTTCCAGCTCATAGGAAGTCCAAATTGCTGCCAAGGGGTGATGGTCCTTTCCAAGTACTTGAGAGGATCAATGACAACGCCTACAAGATTGACCTTCCACCGGAATATCAAGTGCACAACACTTTCAACGTTGGTGATCTCTCCCTCGTGGATGCGGTTGAAGATGACCAAATGCTGAATTTGAGGCCAAATTCCTCTCAAGATGGAGAGGATGATACGGTTAGGACAGCCACACGGCCTTTCACACGAAGCCAAGCTCGGGAATTACAAAAACTCCAAGCTTTGTTCATGCAAATGGCCGCGTGTGAGTTGGTGATTGAACCAACCAAGGACTTAAACGTTTTTATGTGTGAAGAGGGGTCCTAATGTGTAATAAACTACTCTCCAAGGTTGGCACAAGAAGCAAGGGCGGATGAGTCATTTTACCCCTTTCCTTTTGTAGTATAAATAGAAGATGTGAGAGAGTTATTAGATAGTTTTTGAAATCTGATTTTTGTAACCTAAAATATCACAACATTTCCTCTCTCTTCCACTCTTGGAGCCGCCTCCAACATCTCACAAGTAGAGGAATACTTGTGTTGTATCTTTGGCTAGAAACAAGGGTTTTGAGGTCTTTGAGTGCCTCTTGGTCCTTGTAAGAACTTGGTGTTTACATTCTCTAGACTTAGGGTCCTCTCTTGATGTTAGGGTTCTTAGTATCTTGAATGTTATATGTCAAGTTATCTATCTTTTCTTTATCTTGTTGTTGTTGTTGTTGTTAATTTTGTTATCTTTAAAGACTAGTGAAGCCGTGTGGGGCTATTTTCGATTCACTAGCATTCTTGTTCATCTATTTGCTCTCTTGTTGTGTGCTGAAAACTGAAAATTGAACTTGTTATTCTTGTGTTGTTGGACTGAAATCCGAACCTACTTGTAGCTCTTGGTGTTGTTGGTTTGATCTTGTATCAGCATGACATTAAAACCTTTACATGGGTTATGTAGATTTGCCATCCTAAACTACCCACAGGCCGTATGTGTTCAGCTCCCCCTACTAAAAGGTCCCCAATGTATGTATCTGCATGACTAGGGAGGTATCCCATGGGATAACTAGTACATCCCCAAAATATAGTGTGACATCATGCACATGGTAACCAAGACCAACCTCATATCGGCAAACATGAATTTCTAGTTCTGGTACCTCCGGAACCTCAACCTTTTACGACTTTGATACATATCCCGCCATTATTGCCCAATTAAAACCAATTTCCAAATAACCAACCATTTTCCATTTATTAACCAAGGCCATTGATATTGGTATCGTCATACCAATCCTTGCTTGCAAGTATCATCCATAGCCAACCAATTATAGGTTCAAGGGGACTTTCAAGTGCCCTTCCATTTACCATATTAAACTACTTGGGGGAATTCAATTTTCCCCACAAGCATAACTATTTAGCCTTTTATATTTCCAAATCATTTAAACCAATTCCATTAATGCATTCACTTAAAGGATTTCCATATATCCCGTAAGGTTTTCAAAATAGACCAACCATGACCACCAAAACCTTTACTCTTTAAACAATTCAAGCCTTTTAGACCATGCCAAACGTATAGATAATTTATATCATTTGAACCATTTAAACCATACAAGACCATCCAAATCCATCTAAAGTACCATTACCAAACCAAATCATGCAAGAGTTCAATGAAATTCAATAATAGAATGAAAACATTCTTTGAGGAATTTTATCAAACATGTTAAAGGAATACCTTTACCAAGACCAAAACCAATGCATAAACCACAATAATTAGGGTTACTCAAGACCCATTTCTTAAACCATAAACAACCAATAACCACATATACAAAACATTACCAAAAATATGCAAAAACATAGTTTATACCAATACCAAACTAGATGCATCAGGACCCCCAACATATATTCTGAAAACCACCATTCATGATTCATAAATCAATGTTTAAAACACAATACTCATGTATTCAGTTGGAAATAACAATGAGGGAAAGACACATGCCTTATACGTGAATATTCACAGAAGGAATCTTGACCTTTGATCCCATTAAGAATACTTGAGAAACCCTAGCCTTCAATCTTTCAAGAGTAAGTTTGAGAGGGTATTTGAGGTGTTCTAATCCTTTACCAAGTTTTATGGAAAGCTAATAAAGGTTATATAACTTGAGAACATAAGGGATTTATAGTAGGAAATTTCCAAACTACCCTTCTCTTAAAAATTAAAACAAGTTACGTCCAGGGGTACGACTCCTCTTTACCACTCGCACACTAGGGTACGAGTGGTACCCCAACTCATACCCAATCTTTTCCATGACCTTAACTATGGGTTTCTATATGAATCCACCTCCCTAAATTGTATCTAAGTGTATAAGTGACACCCCCAATTATATCGACCAGTCGTACCTGGGTAAGTCTCCACAAGACTAAGAAAATCATGCACTATACGACTTGCCCGACACCACTCGTATGCTCCTATATGAATCGTACACTAGTGAGTCATATCTTGGGTAGTAGCTAAGCCAAATATGTTACCTAGGGTATGATTGAACCATTAAGACACCCCACAAGTTGTATTCAAGGGTACGATTGGTACCCTTGAGTCGTACCAAGTCAAAAAGGTCAAAAACTTGAGAAATTTTTCAAGGATCCAAATCCTAAGGTGTTTCAGTCTCTCCAACTAGGATCATTCATCCTCGAATGATAGGTAAGGTTAAGGACAAGGATGAGATAACACCTTAACACATATAAACCTTCCTACAACCAAAATAGAGGACAATAACGCAAACCAAGATGAGAAGATCATCACATATCCCAAGAATGATTTAAACCCCAACACCTTCATTTCAACTTCTAACTAAGTTAGAAAACAAAGATGCAAGAGAAACCATTCCTCACCCTTAACCAAGTTAGATACCGAGATATGATGAAGAACACATACCCTACGCATGAGTTTCTGAAATTAAAAACCAACACGAATCCTTGGACTCCATGTCCACCTCCGTATCCCTAATGACTTTCTCGAACCTTTAGTTCCACCATGGAACCTTTAATGAAGCCATGCCTTTTTCTCACATCCGGTGAACTTATTGATCCAAGATCCCTATTTGGACCCCCTTAAGGACCAAGGAATCTGAGATACCAATTCCATACAAAAAGAACCAACCAACCAAGGACCATCAATACCTTAGCACAACACATAGAATACCGGATGAAATGGAACTCATGTTAAACAGAAAATCCAATTCAACTTAGAGTTTACCAAGACACATCATTATGGGAGATTGAGTCTAACTATACACCACCGCTTCCATGTTCATGACTAGCCCAAGCTAAAAGAAGTTAACTTAGGCCAACGGGTTCTACTCCTTACCTCTATCCCGAAAGACTAATCCTCTTTCATCACCATTATAACATGGAAATCATGAGTAAAGGACATGAACAAACTATATCTAACCATTGTAACAAAACTCCCCAACCTATAAAAGCCATGCAACCACTATACCATGATGAAAATTCATAAGACCATGCCTTACCAAACCTCTTTAGTACCCAACACACCTATGGGTATATCTACCAATCACAACATTCAAGCCTATTGCTTAGATACCCGTGGTATCATCTATCCATCAAAAGATCTAGCACCATCTATTGCCTCCATAAGGATTTTCACCGTCTATTCCTCTCCTAACCATTTCTCATGACAAAAACCTTACCTTACTTTCTAAAACCTTAGTTCTAGTAGCCACCCCAAAATTTCCCCTACTTAGAGACTTCTACATCCTTTGTTTCAAAACATCATCATTCTTCCTCAACCCACTTACCATTCTAGCACAAGAAGAATCATATAAGAAATCGAAGTACAAGAATTATCCATGCCTCCCAAGGCAATACAAAGACCCCCAAAATAAGACACAGAACCATAGGCACGGAGTACTTTACAAAATCACCTAGACCATAATGGAAGATCATCCCTATCAAACCATCCCATGAAAGGAGTCCTTAAGAATGGACACTAAAAGAAACACAACCACCTAAACCGTAAGTGACTTAATAGAAGGTCAAGACTCATATCCAGGGGATAGGGAAAATGCAAGATATGAAACTTGAGCATAAGCACCATAACAATACATACACACTAGTAGAGTACTCTCTTAACCGAGATAGAAGAGTGTCACTATAATATGCAACCGGCCTTCCCTTTAACTTCATCGCTAAGAGAAAAGTTTAACATTAACCATCAACCTTTCACCCTATTACCTCTATAAGCACAACACTCCACCCTTATGGGGGTCACCGAGGGCGTACACTAGGGACCCTTGGTTTTCCTATATCTAAAATTCATTAAACCAAATGCTACCTAGAGCCCGACATAGACATATAAAAACAATTAGACTAAATTGACACCAAGGTTTCTAATATAAATAAAAACCATTTAAAATCAAAACATGGCCACCAAGGCCTTTCAAAAATCATTTGAATCCAACCAAAACAAGTTCATCATTCCTTAACCATTTATGCAATGCAAAGATTCTAGAATAGCCAAACCATATGACAAAATAATATTCAGTGGAAATTTCACAATTTTTTTAGGGCCTATAATTTCCAAGACCAAAGCAAAGTAATTAGGGAATCCATAGTACCTCAAAATCCATCTAACATTCCCATGTATCCCACAATGTTCATAAACATTAATAAATCATGAATAATGCCTCACAATCCATGAAAGAATCAATTAAGTGAGTAATCATGTAAAAACCCTCAATTGTGTCAAAATCCACATTTAAACCCATGAATTTAATACTTGATTTCATTTAAATAGTAAAGTACAAGTATAGGGACAAAGATATATGCAAGAACGATGATCTAACCGTTCAAATGACTAGATCCCCAGTCTCTCCCATTAAACCTAAAATTCTAACCAATAAGTCACAACTTTCCCACTATTGTATTCCTTAAGTTATTAACCTCATCCACCCTACGAATTTACCTCTGCAATTCCCGCATTGCTATCCCTGAGCTAAGATACTCTTTTTTCTAAGATCAAATATCTAGATTCAAGCCTAGGATCTACCAACCACCATGTACAACTATCAAAATACCCCATACAAATTAGAATATACACATAAGGTCCTCCCCCACTAGAAGGACTCCCTAAATTGCTTATCAACCAACTGAGAACCTATTGATTATCGGGGGAAACTATTTCCTTTATGAAAGCATGGAAACACCTTACAAAAAAATGCTAGAACAAGTGGGACCCTTATCTAAAAGATCTCTCCCTTTCTCCTTAATCCCTTTAACCCTATCAAAACCATTCTATAAAGAAAGAATAGAGATTTGGACAAATAGCTGAAACAAGACCAATCCCAAACCAACCTCCCCATAAGAAACACACCATGAGGGCCATCAAAAGGACCCCAAAGATTCATGCACCATCAAGACCGAGTGTAAGTAGAGACCTTCCGAGTTAAGATCTTTAACCTGAACCACCTGATAATAGAGACAAATCTTTAGAGACCAATCTCCGAGCTCTAAGATAGAACATAACCTTTCCCTTAATTCTAAAGGAACAAAACAAAACCTTCATCCCATTCTATAATTTGCTCACCAGGGAGCCTAATGGGTCTGACAATCTAATAACGAATAGCACAAATGCAAACAATCCATTCCTTGAATAACATCAAAATCTACCATAATCGAGTCAAACAAATCTACCAAGATCCCTTTTATTACTAACAGATACCACACACCCTCATAGACTCCTTTGGTAATCGAAGAGTCATCTACCGAGGTAGAAACAAAAGAAGAAAAGAGTTTGAAATAAACTTAAGACAATGAACAGAATGCATAACCACCAATGGGGTCACAACAGAGAGGGGACCCCAAACCAAATAAACCATACACACCATAGTGAAAGGAGTTTTCAACAAACCAGCATCGGCATCAGTAGATGCCTCAAACTCCCGGGGGATAGTAAGAACATTAAGACGATCCTGATTAACCCCTTAGTGCAGGAGCTAAAGAAGTAGTAACTGATATCCTATTTTCCCAAATGACAACCCTTGTGGGACACTCCTATTTATTCAGGAAACCATGACTCCTTACCTTGCCTATTTCCAACCTTACCTCATTCATCCTTGTACTAATATTTGGGTTAATAAATTAATAAAATGCTAGAACTCAGCATTGGTAACCTTTCCTTGAGATCTCTAAAATAAGTTTCACCTTCCAAATAGGATTAGTGGAGACTTATGGGACTTCACAAGGAAAACCAGAAGCTACAACCCCTTTTGTGGTCTGTGCCCCATGAGTTAGGCTCGATGCATCCATGTTGTCCTCGAGTGTAACTGGTAAGGTTCCATGAACTTTAGATCATTGAGAAGACATGATCCATAAAGTGAACCAAGAAAGATTCAAAGAAAATTTTGACACCGTAAACTCCATAGCTCAAAAGTAGAATAACCAAAAAAGTGAAACATCCTAAATGCCTCATAGCCTCCTGATTATAAGTATGGTGAATGACACCCATAATTAAGACTCTACTCAATATGGATTTATGGACACCCCATGACACCAAAACCTAAAGCTTTGATACCAACTTGACCCAACCCGAACCATGGCATTATCTTAATGGGAATCCCAAGTCTAACCAAGATCGGGAACCACCCACATTACCCAACCCAACCACTAACACGTACCTTGAGTTGACTAAATCTTCTACATATAACAAGATAGTATGTCCAATTATATGGTGACTTTGGGATAAGTCTATAACTGAGACAAACCCAACCAAGTCAATCCACCCAATATCCAACCAAACCAATGCGGAAGCCATAAATTAATACCATGATAATAAGCTAATGTAAATATACATATATATAACATAAACAACCCTTACCATACCCAAGTCCACATTTGTCCATACAAAGTATTTAGACCAACAAAAAATTACCTAGTCAGGACATGCCCCTAGCCATAGCCAAAAACCAAAGACTATCAAAGACAAGAATTATGAAAGTACACCATGACATAAAATAGATGCCTTTTGAACTATAGAAGTTCACCACTTTAATTCAATATCGACTGTGCCTTAATTCGATCACTAAGCAAGATGAATAGAGTGGGAGGTTTCTGTAAAGCGTGAGTATAGAGCTGCCAGTAGATGGGTTAGTGGGTGAACACTAGAATGCACTCAGGATAAGGATAAAATAATGACATTTATAAAACTAAGTATATGCATCCATATGAACACAACCATACAAATATATATATAACCATGTTAGGAAAAGGGACCGGGTTTAGCATGCCATTAAAATTTTTACCTAGGCTATGCATCTTTCCCATCCTAAACTACTCATTAGCTATATGAGTTCAGCTTCCCCTACTGAAAGGGACCCAGTATGTGTATCCAGACAACTAGGGAAGTTTCACATGGGATGACTAGTACATCTCCCCAAATATAGTGTGACATCATGCACACGGTACTAAGAAAGACCTCATATCGGCAAATATGAGTTTCTAATTTTGGTCCCCCAGGGACCTCCACCTTTCACATCTTTTCTACACATCCCACCATTATTGCCTAATTAAAACCAATTTCTAAATAACCAACCATTTCCATTTATTAACCAAGGCCATTGATATTGGTATTGTCATACCAATCTTTACCTTCAAGTATAATCCATAGCCAACCATTTATAGGTTTAAGGGGACTTTTAAGTTCCCTTTCATTTACCATATTAAACCACTTGGTAGACTTTTATGTACCCCACAAGCATAAACATTTAGCCTTTTACCTTTATAAATAATTTAAAACAATTCCATTAATGCATTCACTTGAGGGATTTCCATATATCCCATAAGGTATTTAAAATAGACCAACCATGACCAGCAAAACTTTTACCTTTTAAACCATTCTAAGCCTTTTTAGACCATGCCAAACTTTTAAATAATTTATATAATTTGAAACTATTTAACCATACAAATCCATCCAAATCCACTTAAAGTACCGTTACCAGACCAAACCTTGATAGAGTTCTAGGGAAAGTTCAACAATAGAGTGAAAACATTTTTTAAGGCATTTTATCAAACATATTGATGGGATACCTTTACCAACACCAAAACCAAAGTATAAAACATCATAATTAGGGTTACTCAAAACCCATTTGTTAAGCCATGACCAACCAATAATCACATATGTAAACCATTACCAAAAATATGTAAAAATATAGTTTATACCAATACCCAACCATGCCTTCAGTTGGAAATAACAATGAGGGAAGGAGTACATTCCTTATATGTGAAGAGTCATGGAAGCAATCTTGACCTTTGAGCCCTTTGAAGAACACTTGCAAAACCCTGTCCTCCAATCATTCAAGAGTGAGTTTGATAGAGTATTTTAGGTGTTTTAATCCTTTATCAAGTGTTATAGAAAGCTAGAAAAGGTTATATAACGTGAGAAAATAAAGTCTTTAAAGTAGGAAATGTCCAAACTACCATTTTCTTAAAAATTATAATATGTTACATCCAAGGGTGTCTTCCTTATTACCCTTACCATAGGGTATGAGTGGTACCCCAAGTCATACCCAAATATTTTTATGACCTTACCTACTATCTTTTATACGACTCTAACTCCCTAACTCATACATAAGGGTATGAATGAAACCTCTATTAATATCCACCAGTTGTACCTAGGGCAGGCTCCACAAGATCAAGATAATTTTGCACCATATGACTTGCCCTAAAACACTCATATGCTTTACTAAGACTAGTACCCTAGTAAGTTGTATCTTTGGTAGTATCCAAGCCAACCATGCTTCCTAGGGTGTGATTGAACCATTATTCCACCCCACATATCATATTTAAGGGTATGATTAGTACTCTTGAGTCATACCAAGTCAAAAAGGTCAAAAACTAGAGAAATTTTACAAGGATCCAAATCCTAGGGTTTTTAACCTAGTCGCATTTACGGATCTTATAAACTGGGTTTTTCATTAGTTCTTGGATTTATTTATGATTATATTTATTGATGATATTTTGGTGTATTCAAAGAATGAGGTGGATTATGTCGATCATCTTCGCTTTATGTTGCAGACCCTTAAGGAGTAGCAGGTGTATGAGAAATTATCTAAGTGTGAGTTCTAGTTGAATGTTGTGACCTCTCTGGGTTTTATTGTTTCTAATGAAGGGGTCATGGTAGATTCATAGAATTTTGTGGTGGTTAAGAAGTGGCCTAGACCCACAACTCCATTTGACATTCAAAGTTTTTTAGGTGTAGTCGGCTATTATAGAAGGTTTGTGGAGAGTTTCTCTTCTATTACTGCCTTGTTGACTAAATTGACCCAGAAAAAGGTAATGTTCTTGTGGTCTGATGCTTGTAAGGGTAGTTTTGAGAGTCTAAATAATAAGTTGACTTCAACTCCAATTTTGACTCTACCTAAGGGAACGAATGGTTTTGTTGTCTATTATTATGCATCTCAGGTGGGACTACGTTGTGCGTTAATTCAGTACTGCAAGATGGTTGCTTATGCCTCTAGACAGTTAAAAGTCCATGAGAAGAATTATCTAACTCATGATTTAGAATTATTAGTTATGGTGTTTCCATTAAATATTTGGTAGAATTATTTGTATGGGGTCCATGTTGATATTTATTCTAATCATAAGATCCTGCAATACATGTTTACTCAGATGGATCTAAATCTCAGGAAAAAGAGATGGCTTGAGTTGTTCAAGGACTGTGACATGAGTCTTCGTTATTATTCAAGTAAAGCTAACATGGTTGATGATGCTCTTAGCAGGTTATCCATAGGAAGCTTATCTCATATGGATGAGGATTTTCAAGATTTGGTTAAGGATATTCACCGTTTGGCTAATCTTGGAGTTCATCTTTTGGACTCTAAAAATATGGTATTATTATTCAAGATGTAGCAAAGCCATCTCTTGGTACTGAGGTGAAGGAGAAGTAGATGTTAGATCCTATCTTGATGCAAATCAAGAATGATGTAGGTAGGCAGAAGGTGATGGTTTTTTAGATAAGTGGTGATAGTATCATGCGGTATCAAGGTATATTATGTGTTCCTGATGTTGATGGGAAGCAAGGTAGAATTTTGGCCGAAGCTCATGAGTCATGTTACATTATTCATCCTGGTACAATGAAGATATATCATGACCTTAAGGAAATTTATTGGTGGAATAATATGAAGTAGGATGTGGCCAATTTTGTGGCTAAGTACATGGTATATCATCAAGTAAAAGTGGAGCACTTGAGGAACGGTGGGTTAACTTAATAAATTGAGCTGTCGGTGTAGAAATAAGAGATAATTAATATGGATTTTGGTACAGGTCTTCCATGGTCTCGCTAGTAATTTGATTCGATTTGGGTAATCATGGATAGGATGACTAAGTTTGCTCACTTCTTACCCATAAGGACTAATTTCTCTTCGTAGGATTATGCCAAGTTATTTATTGAGGAGATTGTGAAGTTTCATGGTACTCCAGTCTCCATCTTATTTGATTGGGGTACTCAGTTCTCATTTTACTTTTAGAGGTCATTCCCGTAAAGTATAGGAACTAAGGTGACCCTTAGTACCGCTTCCACTTGCAAGCGGGTGGGAAAGCAAAGACGACAATTCAGGTCTTGGAAGATATGATTCGGGCTTGTATTTTTTTTTTGGTTGTAGTTGGGTTGACCACTTACCTCTCATAAAATTTACCTATAATAACAATTATCACTCTTACATTGGTATGGCTCCATTTGACTTCTTATATGGTAGGAGGTATAGGTATCCTGTTATGTGGTTTGAGATTGGTGAAAATAAGTTATTTGGTCTAGATGTGGTTCACCAATCCATGGAGAAGGTGAAGGTGATTTAGGAAAGACTTAAGGCTGCCAAAAGTCCTACGTGAATATGAGCCGAAAGGAGTTGGAGTTTAATATTTGTGATTGGGTGTTTTTAAAGGTATCTCTAATGAAGAGAGTGATGTAGTTTGGTAAGAAGGGGAAGATCAGTATCCGCTATTTTGGATCGTACTTGTTTGTGAAGAAGGTTGGTAATATTGTATATGAATTAGAGTTGCCTTCTAGTTTGAACTCCATTCATCCATTGTTTCATGTTTTAATGTTGAGAAAGTGTGTGGGTGATCCATCGACGGTTGTTCCTATAGAGGAGGTGGGTATTTTGGATCAACAAGTCCATCGATTGCAGACAAAGGATCTGGCATCAATACAGGTTTTTTGGAGGAACTAAAGGTTGAGGAATCTCCTTGGGAAGCCGAGGAGGACATGAAGTCCAAGTATCCATTCTTGCTTCCCGTTCCAAATAATGTGCTTAAGGTATGTGTATTTTGTAACATCTTTGTTTTCTTACTTTGTTAAAGAAAATGGTGATTTCCTTGGCATCTTTGTTTTCTATCTTTATTAATAGAAAGGGTAGTTGTATGTGGAGTCAAATCATGAAAATAAATACCTTGTCCTATCATTTGAGGATGAATGATCCTAAAGGAAGGAGTATGTAATGCCTTGAGTTTTTGGTAATTTAAAATTTCTGAAACTTTATCCTCACCATCTTGATTACGACTCCCCTGACAAGTCGTAGGGAGCTTTGATAGGACGCAGGGACTCGATCGTGACTTAATTAGAACAAGTGACTTAGTATTCTGCTTTGAGTACGAGTGGCTCTCAGCAAGTCGTCAAGACTTCATCTGGGTCTTAAGGACCAAGTAATAAGGTGTCTAGTAAGTTTGTCCCAAGGCACTTTCTTTATTTTGACTTAAGGCCCTAAGTTGTAAAGACTCATGACGAGATGGTATGTCCCAATCATAAGGTGTCCAGTGTGTCATCCCAAATTATTGTTATCTTGAGTACGATTAGTGGTTATGAGTCAGTGGTATAAATCATAGACAGGACTGTATGGGGCCTTGGTGGTTCTACCTTGGCTATGTCTCCTAGTGATGAGTCATAATAAGTCTATACGAGTTGTATGGTGACCCATAATCACTGACGACTAAATTTTTGTCTTTTCATTAAAGGAACTTTAGACATTTCCCCTCAACTCAAATTGTAACCCACGACTTAAAACATTAGTGGGAACCCCCATTAGCATTGTTAACTTACTTAAACACTTGAAAAGATTTCTTGAATTCTCTCATGTAGCCATACTTATGGTTTCCAAGAAGTAGGTCATCCAAGGGCTGAAGGGTTGAATTATTTCCATGAAACTTGGTATTTTAGGCATGTTACTCTTCCCACATTGTTAATTTTTATAAAAGAATAGGTTTTAAAGTATTGTTCATGAGAGATTAATGATGGTTTTGAAGAAAAGGTTGAGGGTTTTTGAATTCTTATTGTTGAACGAAGGTCTCACATGATTATTCATACTTTAAACTTGGTTTTGAACTTGTGGGTACATGGGTATGGTGAATAAACTAGGGAATTGTGATTTTCCCCTAACTTGTGACTTTTGAAGTGGTTATGACCCCAACACCATATTGTTAAATTGGTCTTAAGTATGAGAAATGTGGGAATTTGAACTATTCTTGAACTATTGCATATTGGTTTTGAATTGAACCTTGTGGGTTTATGACTTCACAAGCTATTGCATAATTGAACCTAGGGGGTTGTGACTTCCCCCAAGTGATGTAGTTATTTTGTCTTATTGTTGTTATCTTGTAATTTTAGTTGGTATGATGATACCAAAAATGTATGCCTTAATATGAAATATGATTCAATGAATGGGAATGTGTGACACTTGTTTTAAATTAGACTTAAAAGAGGGTTGTGTTGTTGAGTCGTAAAAGTGGAGGTCCAAGTTACCGATACAGGAAACTGAGGTTGCCGATGCGGGGGTCAAAATAACAAGGGTGGTTCGATTCCCCCTTAATATTATTAACATATTATTGGGAGGTTCGTGTCCCCACATTATATTACATAATTTGGTGATATATCACCTTGATATGCAGAGAGGTTTGAGTCCCCCATAGTGCACATGTATACCCTCTAGTTCATTTTCCATACGTATTAAGGCCCTACTAGCTGGGGGAGAGCTGGGCCTATATAGCCCATAGGTTCCTTGTATGTTATGATGGTTGAGCTATACGACCAAGGCTAAAATTTTAAAAATTCATATTAAACATTGTTCCCTATCCCGACATGTGATATAAATATATATATGTTTATATGTGTATGCATCTGATTGTGTGCAATAGAATTGAAGGATTTGAAACTGTTGATCATGGAATTATGTTATCCTTATCCCCGAGTTACATGCTTGTGTTCACCATACTAAACGCCTCTGGACGTTGTATCCCCACATGATACCGGGACCAGAGCTTCTTCTACTTTTCCTATGCAGAGTTAGGTGGATCGGCTCTGTTCGTCGATGTGTTATTGTAAAGTGGTGAGCTTCCATACATTGAAAGACTTGGAAATTTCATCAGTTCTTATCATAGAAAAGAGATAAGAGTTTTATTATCATTAACATTATCATTTTCATTTTCATTGTCATCTGCCGGAGTTGGGAACATGTCCCAACCTAGAATGGTTTTAGTTCTTGTATTAGAAGGCTTTGTTAGATTACTGTGGATATTGGGTGGCTTTGGTCAGTTTTTTTGGCCGGTTGATGGTTGTAGGTTTTAGATATGATTTAAATATCGTTGATCTTATTATTATGCTATCGTGTTATATGTCGGCAATTCATCCTACATTAGGGATATTATGTTTACTTGGTTAGGTACAGGGGTGGTCTCCGGTCCATATAGGATTTGAGATGCCTATCACTGCTAAGCCCTTGTTCGGGTCATGATAAAAAGTTACCCTCACTCTGACTTCCTAATATAAGATTTCATATCCCTAACCTTGGAATCACCTTACTATGCATATGTCATAATACCCCAATATATACTAGCACTTAGGATTGAAATACTACTCCAATATTTAGATACGTATCTGATGTGTCATGGAAACATAGGACATTTGATTCTTAAAACAAGGAATTTATGCTTGGACTTAGGTTTTTTTGGTAGATATGATGTATTTTTGTGGTTGTTACAGGTGAAACAGGTTAAGATATATCTTGCAATGAAAAATGGAAAAAGAAGTACTAAAATTTTAGAAGACTGACCATATTACGAGTCTGGTGTACGAGTTGTCAAGTCATCATACAAGTCATTAGGAGAAGTCGTAAAGGGATCAGAGGCCAAGGAAAATGTTTAGAGTTTAAGTCATAGAAGACTACGAGTCGTAAGATTTTATAATGACTCATAAGGAGAAGCCGTAAAGAGACCAGTGTTAAAAGCCCTGACAGTCGAAGGCTCAAGTGAAGGCCATGAGTCATAAGGACTAAATACGACTCGTGGTAATGAATCATATTATCAAAAGAAGCTTGAATCCCTAAAGGGAAAGTACTGGAGTGCTTACAACAGGCACCGTACGACTCATAAGAAGACCTTATGAGTGGACTACACGAGTTGTAACGAGTACTGACATACTTTTCCTATTTATTTTTATTAGGATTTATTTATTATTTGAAGAAAGTATAAATACCTTAGGTTCATTCCTTTATTAGTTACGCACTTTTACTTTACTTTTGATACTTTTAGCATACTTTGATCATTGAAATTTTGTTCTTGAGATTTTGGGTTTTTATTCAATTAAAGACTTTGGATTTTCTCTCATTCATTATTGTGTAATTAATTACATGTATTCTTTATTAATTAATATAGATTACTGCATGAATATGAGAGGCTAATTTTCTTCACTAGAGTTGTGAGAACCCTAGCATATTAACTACGTAAGGGATGTAGGAGATTTATCTATTTCGACTGTAGTTGCATGTATCATAGGCTTCTTCGTGTTTATTGAACTCAAGTTGCTGCAGAGGCTTAGTTATTTCCAATATTTGAGATCATACTCACAAGGGAGTTAGAGATTGGGAAAAAGAGATTACAACAGTGATTGGAGGATACAACTCCTCATCTAATCAACTCGAGACTCAAAAGGGGAGAGTTGTAGTGAGGTTAAAGGAAAGGGACATCAAGGCACAACCCTAAAACTCATAAGGTAAAGGGTGAAATCTAGCAATACGTTCACAATATGATTGATATTACACAGATTATCAACTTTGAATGTAGAGCAAGAGGTTTAGGAAGATTGAGTACGAGAATCTTACGTAGTTGTGAAGCTAGGGGAACACAGTCATAGTGTGCGTCTTCTATATTTACAAGCTATGCATTTAAGTTCTGTTACTATCTATTTTTGACTTCAAATTCCCCTATTTACTTTTCTGCATTTCTCGTGAATCTTGTCAAGTTTAAGATACTGTTAAATATTTTACCTGTGGATTCGACCCCAACCTAATTTGGGTTACTATATTTGACATCTATCACAGTATACTTATTTGGAAGATAGTTTTTGGGCGACATCAATTTTTGGCGCCGTTATCGGGGAAGACGATGTGAATTGTTGATTGAAGTTGGTGAAGTTCACGGGTTTTATTTTCTGTTACTGATTCGGTATACACTAGTGTATGCCAAATACTAAAAGTAGAGATAGTCCCTTACTCCCATTGGATCCAAATCCTAAAAAAAATCTACAAACACTGTAAAGGATTGGAGAGAAAGTTCGTGATAGTGATCCTTTTGGGGTTTAAGACCCCAGATTTTACCTCCTCCTCGACCAGCTAATCCGAAGAATATTACAGATAGAAAAACTGAGCAATTTTTAGCCAAGGCATCTAAAGAGGATAGATTCATTGAGGAGGCCGGTTAGCTGCAGAGGCTAGGTTAGCTCAGCAAACATAACTATCTAGGCCAAGATTGGTGGCCCAGCATCGAGATAGAGTTCAAAGAGGTTGAGCTCTAATGATCCATGCATATTAGAATCTTTAACCATATGATAAAGATAAGGATATAGGATATGGTTAGCCTACTGAGACAAGAGCCATCATCCCTCTTACTCTATCCCCCCACCCCAATATTGAATTTGACATTACTAGTGCAATGATCTATTTCCTAAACTTAAAGGGTCTATTTTTAGGATCAACGATAGATTATGTGATCATTCATCTTGCTAATTTTATTGGGATTTGTACATTGTATAAAATTTTGAGGGTGAACCAAGTAGCTTTAAAGTTGAGGTGTTTTCCCTTTTTGCTGATTGGAGAAGCATCACTGTGGTTAGGGGAACTTCTAAGAGGTGCAATCACTACTTGGCATGATTTACATAGACAATTTTTTAACAGGTTTTTTCCTCTTGCAATGATGCTACAGTTGAAAGATAAAATTTAAAATTTAGACAACTACCTGTAAATCCATGTATGAGGTATGGTTTAGGTTAAAAAAAAAAGATGAATATGTCACCTATCATGAAATTATAGGGTCTAATCTATTGGAAATCTTTTTTATATCACTAAATGTAAGTTCTAGAGCAATGGAAGATACAATTTTGGATGATGCATTTATGTGTCTTCAGTGGGATACGGTACAAAATATTCTAGATGATATTTCTATGACTAATCGAGGTTTTTATACTAGAGATGATGAGAAAGGTACAGGTACATATACTTTTGGAGAAGCTAATGATTATAGATTCGGTCCTGATTTGGTTGCACAAAAGGTTGCCCAGCTTCGAACGGACATTGGGCTTCTTACAAAATAATTCACAATAATGAGTGCTGAAAAAGTGAATTCATTAGGGGCACAAATTTCTACTTTGAGAACTTATGAAACTGAGCCTAAAGAGGACGAAAAGTATCTTAAACTTTAGTTGGCAGATTTCCGAGCCCAAGGGAAAGGGAATCATAGGTCAAAACTATTATAATGATAGATACCAGGACTAAAGCAGAGATTGAGATGGTGATTATCGACACAAGTATAACTATAAAGAGAAGAGTGATAGATGCATCCCACCAAGTAGCAGGGATATCGAGTCTAGAATGGAAGCAATGTTGTCAAAATTAGTCAAAGTCCAAGAAATTCAAAAGAACTGTCTTAAGGACATTAAGGAAGACCTATCAGGGCTTAATCAAAAGGTTGAGTGACATGCTACTTCAATCAAAAAACTGGAGAAACAGTATGGCCAAATATTAACCATATTAAATTAAAGGCAGCCTGGCACTCTTCCTAGTAATACGGTAAATAACTCAAAGAATGATAGTCATTACCATGCTATTACCACTCGGAGTGTTATAACCACCGTTGATCTACCCATACCTATTCTGATTGAGTCAAAGAATGATGATGATCATATTGATATTGAGAGTAGTAGCAAGCAAAACAAAGGAAAGGATAAGGTTGAGGAGCCTATTTTGAAAATATCCTAAGACCTCTCCCCTATTTTCCTCAGAGATTGAGAAAGAAGCAAGAAGAGGGTAAATATCAGAAGTTCCTATCTATGTTAACGGAGTTGTTTGTGAATATTCCACTTCTAGATGATTTAGATTAAATGTCGAGCTATGCAAAGTTCATGAAGGATTTAGTCACAAAGAAATGGACAGTTAGTTATGAGCCAGCTGACAATGTTCATCACTACAGTGTTGTTGCTACTAGATTATGGTAGTGAAGAAGCAGGATCCTGGGGTTTTTACCTTTCCTTGCACCATTGGATCTTTTAACTTTTCCTGGGCACTATATGATCTAGGAGCTAGTATCAATCTCATGCCACTAGTGGTGTTTAAGCAGTTGGGTTTGGGTGCACCTAAACCTACATATATGATACTATTGATGGCATACTAAATGGTGAAAAATCTAGTTGGTACTCTATGTGATGTATTGGTGAAGGTGTCTTCTTTCATGTTTCCTATTGATTTTGTGATACTAGATTGTGAAGTGGACTTTCAAGTTCTTATTATTTTAGGCAGGCTATTCCTAATATCAAGTGGCTTCTCATCAGGCTATTCCTATTGATTTATTATTATGGAGTTAGGACATCTGATGTTCATACTGAATGATTAGCAGATAATATTCAATGTATCATTCTATGCGATAATCGAATTATTTAAAGGTAGTATTTGTGATTGATGTTTCTGATAAGGAGATAGTCTCATTCCATAATCTTGATGTGGTAACTAATTAGTATGATACTTCTGTGGATATTCCTATTGAAGAAAGGCTGGGTGTTTGAACCATCCCAGGTTTGGACCCTTACAAAATTTCTTGTAACCCTATTCTTCAGACCTAATACGACTCATGGTATAAGACGCATGCTGGGGTATAAGTGGTGAAGTCCTATCGTAAGCTGACCAGTGTTAGTTGGTGGGAAGGGTTTTGTCACTGGAATGGATACGACTTAGGGGTGAGTGTCGTATGGTTGGGTATGAATTATATAGGTGACTCGTAAGGTGGACAGTGTTTGATCCTTCTGGTGTTACATTCTGTTAGGAATACAGATCATGGGTATATATCATATGCTGAGGTCACAACTTGGGTGAATGAGTCGTATAATGGACAATGTCTGATCCATGGTTGAGGGTTGGTTATGATTGGGTGGGTATGAACCATAAGGGAGGTTACGACTCATAAGGAGGTCAATCGTGACCCTGTGTTAGGTTTTTATAGGATTTAAATCAGGGTATTTTGGACATTTAACTACTTACCCTGATGAGGACCCACAACTTATAATACACTTAGGAGGTTATTTACCCTATTATTTTACTCTTAAACAATTATAAAATCTTCGTAAACAAATCATAATTCTCTCAAGAGTTTTTGGGGCAAAGAGCAAGGGTTTCAACTAAGGGATTAATTTGGCGCTTGTCTTGGTGAATTCTTTTCTTCAATCTTCTTGGTTTAAGGCATGATTCTCTTTCCTAATTGTAGTTTCAATTAAATTCATGGATACATGGTTGATTTCATGGTTTTTCTCTTGCATGATTATGGCTTTCAATTATTGATTTGGGGGTTTTGATGTTAAATGTTTGGTTATGATTTCCTATGGTTTTAATTGTGTTTTCTATGTATTAATGGTGGTTTTGGAAAATTGAATTTTATGGTAATGGAATTTGGTTTTGCTTATATTATGCCCCCAAGGTGTTTGATAAAATGCTTATAAAGATATGTTCATTGGATTGGCTTATTTTAATGGAACTCTTTCTTGTTTCCAACTTATATATGTAACATGAAATTTTTTTCAATAGTTACAAAGGTTAATGGCTAATTGGTTATGCTTGTAAACAACATGGTAGTCTCCCAAGTGGTTTAATATTGCTAATGATAGGGCACTTAAATTTCCCCTCAATCTAAATGGGTTGGCTATGGATAATGAATGCAAGTAGAGTTGTATGACAATACCACTAGTTTATTGAATAGCCTTGATTAATAACTGGATAATTGAATTGTTTGTTAATGGTTTTAATTAGGCATTAATGGTGAAAAGTGTAAGCTAGGTCGTGGAAGGTGGCGGTCATGGGGGGATCAAAACTGGAAACTCATATTTTTTATATAAAGGGTCTTCGAAGGCCACATGTGAGTGTCAAGTTTATATTGGAGGGATGTACTAGTAATCCCAGGGATATTGCCTGGTCGTAGGGATACACTTACAGGGGCCCTTTTATGAGGAGGAGTTGAACCCATATGGTCCGTGGGTGGTAGGTCGGCAAAGCTTCATAACCCAGGTAAGGTTTATTTGGCATAGTAAACCCGATCCCTTCTCCCAATACTTATATATATGTATGGTTGTTTGAATTGGATGGTTTTCACTTGGATTTGATAACTGGAATTACTTTATCCTTATCCCAAGTTTCATGCTAGTGTTCACCCACCAACCCATCTACTGCGGCTGTATACCTATGCTATGCAAGAATCAGCCATTCAACTCCTCCTTCATAGTACTTGATTCAGGGAAAACATATTGGACTGAAGTGGTGAGCTTCCATCCTTTAGGAAGGCATCATTTCATATTGTACATTCTTAGACTTTTTACTTTCTTTCTGGATATTGGTTTTTGCCATGGTTGGGGCCATCTCCCAATCGGATAGTTGTATTCTTTTGGATAGAGGCTTTGTAGTACTTCTGAGGGTTGGTATGGGTGGGATAGGTATTTGTTTCGGCCTTGGCATTGGAATAAGATGAGAGACTGGCATCATCGAACATAATTTTTCACTGTTCCATCATAGTACATTTTGGGTTTGATTATCATATTATTTTTTATATTTTCTAGAAGGTTTTGTATGGAATGGATGGTTGGTTTGGTATGGTTAAACTCGGTTGGGTAGGTCATAATTGTGACCCTATCCCAGAGTCTTCATGAGAGCATTACGTAATCTTGTTATATGCTTAAAATTCAGCTCATCCAAGGTTGTATAAGGTGGTTGGATTGGGTTAAGGGGGCAGTCCCCATTCCTTGTTGGACTTGGGATCCCTATTACGACAAGGCCCCTGTTTGGGCTGTGTCAAGTTGGTATCAGAGCCTAGGTTCATGGTTAATTGGGAGTCTGCAAAGTCGTGTCGAGTAGAGTTTCTTTTAGGGGTGTGTAGCACGCCATACTCATAAGGTAAATGTTGTAAGACATTTAGGAATGTTTCACTTTCTTGGTATTCTTTCTTCAAGCTTGACTTCTCAGTCCTGGAATCTCTTCTTATCCTTATTTGTTCATCTTTTAGATCATGCTTCCTAGATCTAGAATATAAGGAAATTCTTCTCCTTTATCTGGAAGTGATGCTGAGGGAGAACGTTCTACTCTCGGGGTTCATCTTCGATCTCATGGCCCTATTCCTAATTTTACTGGAGTTTCTTCTATTCCTTATACTGCTCCTTAGGCCCCTCAGGACAACGTGATGAATACAGATTTTTGTCAGTCTATGTATGTTATTGCAGAAGTGGTTGCTTCTCAGGCCAAGCAGGGTATGGCTAGCATTGTATCTGCTGAGGCTGCTAGGCTTCGAAAGTGTATGAAGATAGGTCGTATGACTTTTATGAGAGTGGAGGTGAATGAATACCCATAGGTCTTTCTTGATGAGATGGAAAAGATTTTTTGGGTAATAAGGGATACTAATATGGAAGGAGTAAACTTTGTAGATTATCATCTCAAAGAGGTTGCTTATCTGTGGTATGAGGAGTGGGATAGAGATAAGGGCAATATAGAAGAGGATGGTTTGTGGGAGGGTTTTTTCAATGCCTTCATGGATTGATTCTTTCTTCAAGATTGAGGGAAGCTAAGATGGAGGAGTTTGGGAACCTCGGTCAAGGTAGAATACCTATAAAGGAGTATGGTTTGAAGTTCCATCATTTGTCGAGGTATGCTCCTAATTTGGTGGCCGATACGAGGTCGAGAATGACGAAGTTCACTTCTGGGTGAATAGAGATCTGATTCTGGAGAGTAAAACTATTTTGCTCAGGAAAGATATAGACATATCAAGGATGACTGTTCATATGTAGTAAATTGAGGAAGAGAATAGAGGGCAGGGAAAACATGGAGACAGGAAGGGTAAGTGTAATACCCCCTACCTTTTCCTAGCTTAAAGTCATCTAAAAAATGTTAGGAGTTTTCTTTGAAAGATGAATCCACTTTTGTACACGTGGTATTTTTAAGATTTTCATATTTTTTCATGTAGGAAATACAATAAGCTTTTGATCAATATAAAATTTTGCTAAATCCGATAACCAGGTAAGAAGTTATGACTATTTCAAGTTCCCATTATAAAATAGCGCCATATTGGTCAGTGGCCTGCCGCGCCACAAGCTAAAATGGCAATTGTCCTTTTCCAGTGTCTTAGCGTTATTTCCTCCGCACCGTGCCAAAGTTCTAGGTTGCAAAAGAAGGGGCAATGCGATGGCTCTGCGTCGCGCCATCCCTCAGTTTCCCAATTGTCAAATTCCAGTGACACGTCGGGAAAGCGCCGCATCGCGCCAGGGGTCCAATTCAGGAAATTTTTATTGAAATTATGAGACACGTCCAGGATTAAAAGGTTTAATTTCCCACCCTTATTTAAGCCCTTTAACATGTGATTCAGCTACTTTTCACCCAAAATACACTTTCTTCTCTCAAAAAAACCTCTTAAGAACAACTTAGGGCTTTTCATAGAATATTCAGAATCAAGAATTTCCTCCGTCAATCTTAGTTATTTATGAACCAAGGTATGCATAGTGTTCATTCATGGACTCCTTTCATCAATGAAGAATAAGAATCCCTTTTCTAAATTAAAGTTTATGAATTTTCTTATGAATTTCATTATTGGGCTTCTCTTGTTCATGTGGATAATGAGAAATTGAATTCTACTCCATGTTGGGTGATAAATTCTATGTGGGTTAAATTATTATAGATATAGATTCATGCAAACCTATGACTAAACCCTTGAATGATGAAATTAGAATTGAACCATGATGTTTAATTATTGTACAATGATGTTTACATGTACCATGCCTACAATATGTTTGATTAAACGCCTAGATGAAGGCAAAGTGCCTAACTAGCATGATACCATGAAATCCCCATGTATGTACAAGTTATTCCTATCACATGTTTTGATGAAATGCTTCTATAAATGTATTATAGATTATGATGTTAGTTTTATGTTCAAGTAATTTATGCTTGGTCAGTTTCCTTCCATCTAGTCCTGCGGGTACTTGTACCTGAAACATTAGTTGTGTGCCTAGAGCCATGTCATGTTTTCATGATACTCTCAGTCAAGTTATAAATCCTTAGACTTTTGAAAGTCTTATGACTAAGGAAATGTCCATGATCTCATGAACTCAGCTAGTTGTTAGATATCAGTAGTATTCCATCAGTCAACGGAATTTAGTAACTCAGTCCATGTTTAGTTCAGTAAATCATGTCCAGAGTCTATTTAGATGGGAGTAGGAATTAGGACTGAGTGAACCCAAGGATGGGAACACACACTATCAGATGAGGGTGTGATTCTTAGAAGTCTTCCTTGCATTCTAGAACTGTGTATCCAGCATAGGTTGAGACATCAACACTGTCCGATGAGGGTTGATGAGGTGGATAAGCACTGTCACATAAGGGCCTCACCATTATCTTTTGGGGGCACTATTAGATGAGGGTCACCCACAGCTTGTCCTTACTAGTGGCGCGGTATTGACCCCCTTCTAATTGGGGTTACAGATTAGACCCCAACTCAGCCATAATGCCATATTAGGGGCATGTCGGTTAGATAACTACTTCCCACAGTTTCATGTTATAGAATTAGGACTGTTAGACACAGTCAATCAGTCTCAGTATTAGCACTCAGATAGTTCTTTAGATTTCAGGACTATCAGATACCATCAACTTAGATAAATTACGGGACTTAGCTAGTTCGATTAGATTCAGTACTGTCAGCTACAGTCACTCATGTTAGTAGTTATATCAGTTATTAGTATGTCATGTTATCAGTAGTCATATTTAGTAATCATGTTATCACAGTATCAGTGTCAGTTATTATGTCTCATGCATGTATTCTCACGCTCATGATAGTCAGTCTACTATTGTTATTGTTCATGCATATAAACCCCATTCATTCAGCCTACCTCAAATACATACCGGTACATTCTAAGTATTGACGCATTTATGCTATAGTGTCTTATACCATAGGTTCAGAGACATGAGCTCCAGAGCATCAGTAGATTCCAGTCTTAGTTGTCAGAGTTAGCAGTGAGTCCTCATATTTTGAGGACATGATCATCATTTTATTATCTTAGTAATTAGTTTACTAGTTTGAGTTATTTGGGTATATGTCCTCCCAACTCCTTATTCAGACAGTCACGTTTTAGAGGCTTTCCAGACTACAATATGTTCAGATAGCTTATATCAGTTGTTTTGGGTATTTCATACCCCTCCCAGATGTTATATTTTTATCAAATAGTATGTCTCAGTTTTGAACCTTATGGCCTTTCAGTTCATGTTTCCGCATTATAAAGTATTTTATGCAGTATACAAGTACAGATATCAGTCATGGGTTAGATTGTGGTCCATCGAGGTCATGAGCACCGTGTAGAATTTTGGGTATTAGATTTGGGGCGTTACAAACTTGATATAAGAACCTAAGGTTCAATAGAGTCCTAGGAAGTATGAAAGTCGTATCTAGTAGAGTTTTATACATAACTGCGTTGCACGCCATATTTATGTATAGGAGGCTATAAGATATTTTAGGAACAGTTTCCCCTCTTTCAGTATTTATGTCATTCCAGTGAACATAATCTCAAGTCAATCTCTCAGTCTAATTTGTTTCTCCCTTTCTTTTATAGAACATGCCTCCTAAAAGAAGAAACGGGAATCAGCCAACCCCTCAGCCCGAAAAACCTTTAGGCGAACATGTTTCTCATGTAGAGTTTTGAGTTGTATTCACTACTCTTGATAACTTAGTTTCTACTCAGAATAAATGAACATCTTTCATTCCGACCAATCTAATGTCCAATTCAGCTGCAGCCAAGATTTGGGATTTCACCTGAATAAATCCTCCATCCTTTCTCGGGTATAAGTTAGATGAGGACCCTCAGGAATTCCTAGATCAGGTGCAGACGGTTAAAGACATAATGGGGGTTACTTCTAGTGAGAGTGCTGAGCTAGATGCATATCTGTTGCAGGATGTTGCTCACACTTGGTTTAAACAGTAGAAGTCAGAAAGGCCAGATGATGCAGGGCCTGTTGAATGGGAGAAGTTCTCTTCTACTTTCCTTGATAGATTCTTTCCCCTAGAGCTTAGAGAAGCTAATTTTTTAGAATTTATCAACCTAAGGTAGGTCAATATAATAGTGAAAGAGTATTTTCTTAAGTTTACTCAATTAGCCAGATATGCCCCTTATGTGGTTGCAGATAGCAGGGCTAAGATGAGTAAGTTCGTTTCAGGGGTGAATGATAGCATGGTTAATGAGTGCAGATTTGCCATATTGAATAGTGACATGACTTTATCCAGGCTCATGACTCATATTCAGCAGATAGAGAAGAAGAAGATTAAGCAGAGGGAGAAGCAAAATAAGAGAGCTAGGATAGGTAGCTTTAATTTTAGTCAGCCTAAGTCAGAGGGAGGCAATCGCTCTTATATTTGTCCTAAGTCATTAGTTCTATCTCCTTCATCATCCAGTACTCCAGTTCCTATGTTCAGAGAGGGTAACAAAGATAGAGCGCCAGGATCTAAGTCTCAGGGCAGTGTTAGCAGTGCCCGAACTAATCCATTTTGTCAAACTTGTGATAAAAACCAAAAGGGTGTGTACAGAGCTGGTAGCGATGTCTGTTTCAGTTCTGGTAAGCCAAGACACAGAGTTAGGGAATGCCCTTAGTCAGGTTATCAGAGTCATCTCCGCTCCTCCACTCAGTCTGGTCGCCCAAATCAGCAGGGTGCCACCTCCAGTGCTACTAGTGGGAAATGCCCAAATAGACTCTATGCTCTCCAGTCCCGACAAGATTTGGAAAATTCTCCTGATGTGGTTACTGGTACATTATAGATCTTTTATGTGCACGTTTACGCTTTTCTAGATCCAGGTGCTTCCTTGTCTTTTGTTACTCCCTATATAGCAGTTGATTTCAGAGTTAGTCCTAAAATTCTAGCAGAGCCCTTTTTAGTCTCTATCCTAGTGGGTAAAATAATCATAGCCCAGTGGGTATACAGGAGCTGTCCGCTTATGATCTTTCAGAAAGTCACTTCACCAGATCTAGTTGAATTAGAGATGACTAATTTTGATGCCATTCTCAGTATGGATTGGCTTCATTCCTGCTATGCCACAGTCGACTATAGAAACAGAATAGTCAAGTTTTAGTACTCAAATGAACCCGTCCTTGAGTGGAAGGGTAGTGTATCCGCTTTTAGGGGTCAGCTTATTTCCTACCTTCGGGCAAGAAAAATGATATCTAAGGGATTGATCTATCATCTTGTTAATGTTAAGGATTCCAGTTCCAAAACTCCCAGTCTTGAATCCATTCCAGTTGTGAATGAATATTAGATGTCTTTCCCAAAGATCTTCCAGGAATTCCTCCGGAAAGGGAAATAGACTTCGGCATTAATCTTCTTCCAGATACTCAGTCTATCTGTATTCATCCATACAGAATGGCACCAGCAGAACTCAGAGAATTGAAATAATAGTTGAAGGATCTCCTAGATAAGAGATTCATCAGGCCTAGTGTTTCCCCGTGGGGCACACCAGTATTATTTGCGCGCAAGAAAGATGGTTCTCTTATAATTTGCATAGACTACCGTTAACTTAATAAGGTCACGGTCAAGAACAAGTATCCTCTTCCCAGAATTGATGACTATTTTGACCAACTTTAGGGTGCCAGTTATTTCTCTAAGATAGACCTCAGATCCGACTACCATCAGCTCAGAATCAGAGAATGTGACATTTAAAAAATAGCTTTTCATACTCGGTATGGTCACTTTGAATTCCTAGTCATGTCATTTGGTCTTACCAATGCCCCAGCAGCTTTCATGGATTTAATGAACTGCGTGTTCAAACAGTACTTGGATATGTTTTTCATAGTCTTCTGAGATAATATTCTGGTCTATTCTCGCAGTATACGGGATCATGCAAACCATCTCAGAATAGTACTTCAGACTCTCAAAGATCATCAGCTATTCGCCAAATTCATTCAGTGCGAATTTTGGCTAAGTTCAATAGCATTCCTTGGTCATATCAGTTTGGGTGATGGCATTAGAGTAGATCCTTAAAAGACCAAAGCAGTAAGAAATTGTCCTAAACCTGTCTCTCCATCAGATATCAGGAGTTTCTTAGGTTTGGCTGGCTATTACAGATGATTTGTTAAGGGATTTTCTTCTATTGCATCCTCTATGTCTAGATTGACTCAGGAGAAAATCAAGTTTCAGTGGTCAGATCCTTGCAAGAAGAGTTTTCAGGAGTTGAAGATTTGACTCACCTCAACTCCAGTTTTAGCTCTTCCAGATGGTCCAGATGGGTTCATAGTGTATTGTGATGCATCCAGAGTGGGTTTAGGTTTTGTCCTCATACATCATGGTAAGGTCATAGACTACACCTCTACACAGCTTAAACCCCATAAGACGAATTATCCTACTCATGATCTTGAATTTGCAGTCGTAGTCTTTGCCTTAAAGATTTGGAGGCATTATCTCTACAAAGTTCATGTAGATATCTTCACAGACCATAAGAGTCTTCAGTTTGTTTTTTCTTAGAATGATCTCAATCTTCATCAGAGAAGGTGGTTAGAGCTCTTAAAAGATTATGACATGAGTGTCCTCTATCATCCGGGCAAGGCGAATGTAGTGGACAATGCTCTCAATAGAATGTCTATGGGTAGTGTTTCTCATGTGGATGATAGTAAAAGGAAGTTATCTCAGGAAGTACATCAGCTTGCCAGACTAAGAGTTCACCTAGTTGATATAGATGAGGGAGATATATGGGTTCAGAGTAGTTTAGAATTATCTCTAGTTTTCGAGGTAAAAGAAAACAAGATAGATATCCCAGCCTTGTCAAGTTGAAAGAGTCAGTTCAGGATCAGAAAGTAGAGGTTTTCTCCCAAGGGGGAGATAGTGTTTTGTGTTATCAGGGTCATTTTTGTGTTCCAGGTGTAGATGAATTAAGGCAGCGAATTCTTATAGAAGCGCATGGTGTGTGCTACAATATTCATCCAGGGGCCACACAGATGTACCGCGACTTATGGGAAGTCTATTGGTGGAGTGGGATGAAGAGAGATATTGCAGAGTTTGTGGCTAAGTGCTTTACATGTCAGTAGGTTAAGATAGAGCATTAGAAGCCTAGTGGTCCTATGCAGGAGTTCATTATTCCTACTTAGAAGTGGGAAGAAGTGAACATGGACTTCGTGATGGGTTTTTCTCAAACATTCACAGTACTGACATATTTGCGCTATGGTTTCTTATACCATAGGTTCAGAGACACGAGCTCCAGAGCATTAGTAGATTCCAATCTCAATTATCCGAGTTAGCAGTGAGTCCTTATCTTTTGAGGACATAATCATCATTTTATTATCTCAGTAATTAGTTTATTAGTTGGAGTTAGTTGGGGATATGTCCCATCAACTCCTTATTCAGACAATCATATTTTAGAGGCTTTACGGACTATACTATGTTCAGGTAGCTTATTTCAGTTGTTTTGGGTATTTCATACCCCTCCTAGATGTTATATTTTTATCAGATACTATGTCTTAGTTTTGAACCTATGGCCTTTTAGTCCATGTTTCTGTATTATAAAGTATTTTATGCAGTATACAGGTACAAATATCAGTCATGGGTTAGCTTGTGGTCCTTCAGGATCATGAGAACCATATAGCATTCTGGGTATCAGATTTTGGGTATTACAATAAGCAGGGAAGGTTTTCTAATTAGGGAAGTGCCCAATCTCAAGATGGTAAGTGGAAGAAAATAAAGTAAGGGAGTTCTGGTTCTTTCTCTTTTGATAGTGCTCCTTACCGCCAAAAGTTACGCGACAGGCGTCATCATGGTGGTGATAATTTTCGAGCGTAGGGAGCCATGTCTCAGGCAAGAAAAGGTCAGTCTATTTTTTGGTGTCCTCCTTGTCATTTTTACAGTCATCCTCATCGGGGATTCTATGAGGATGGAAAGGATAAGTTCTTTAAGTGTGGCAAAGTAGCCCATCGGCTCAGGGATTGTCATCTAACAAGGTTGCTATGGGGGAGAATAAGATTCTGGTGGCTTTATCATCTGTTCCTACACCAGGTGGTATGGTAACTGCTTTTGTTACTGTTGGTGGTTACAGTGCTAGTTGGTAGAGGTTGTATGCTTTGGCATCTCATTAGGAATCTGAGGCATCACCTGATGTAGTTATTGGTATGTTACAATTTTTCTCTCATGATGTATATTCTTTTCTTGATCCGTGTTCTACCCTTTCTTATGTGACTCCTTATATACTTGTGACTTTTAGTTTTGATCTAGAGATTTTTCAGATTTATTTTTTATTTCTACCCGGTAGGAGATCCTATCATTATTGGATGAGTCTATAAGAGGTGTGTGGTATTTGTAAGTGGTAGACAGACTTTGGTGTATTTGTTTTAGTTGGGTATTATAGATTTTGATGTAATCTTGGGCATGGATTGGTTGCATTCATGTTATGAAAATTTGGATTGTCGAACCTATAGAGTCATCTTTAGGTTCCCCGGTGAGCCAAAAATAGAATGGGAAGGTTGTTCCTTAGCACCTAGAGAGAAGTTTATTTCTTATCTTAGAGCTCAGAGGTTAATCTCTAAGGGCTGTCCTTATCACTTTGTCTGGGTTGCAAATTCTAACTTGGGAGATCCTTCACTGCAGTCAGTTTTGGTAGTTGATGAGTTTCCAGAGGTCTTTCTGGATGATCTATCAGGTGTTCCTCCATATAGAATGGCTTCGGTTGAGTTAAGAGAACTCAAGAAGAAAATTAAGGATCTTCTAGACAAAGGGTTTATTCATCCTAGCATTTCTCCATGGGGTGCATCGGTCTTGTTCATGTGCAAGAAGGATGCTTCTCTTTATATGTGCATCGACTACAAGAAGTTAAATAAAGTAATATTCAAGAACAAATATCCTCTTCCTCGAATAGATGATCTGTTTGACCAATTGCAAGGTGCCAAGTTCTTCTCTAAGATAGATCTTCGGTTTGGATACCATTAGTTTATGATTACGGAGGTGGATGTACCTAAGATGGTTTTTCTCACTCGGTAGAGGCCTTATGAGTTTTGGGTGATGTAATTTGGATTATCAAATGCTCTAGCAGCGTTTATGGATTTGATGAACAGGGTGTTTCAGCAGTATTTAGACCTTTTCATAATTGTATTTACTTATGATATTTTGGTGTGTTCAAAGAGTAAGGTGGATCATGCTAATCACCTTCGTGTAGTGTTGCAGATATTAAAGGAACAATGATTGTTTGGTAAGTTCTCTAAGTGCGAGTTTTGGTTAAATATTATGACCTTTTTGGGTCATATTATTTTTAGTGAAGGGATCATGGTGGATCCGTAGAAGGTGGATGTGGTGAAGAAGTGGGCTAGAGCTATGACTCTATCTGATATTTGGAGCTTTTTGGGTTTAGTCGGGTATTATAGAGGGTTTATGGAGAGTTTTTGGGTCGATAGTTGCTCTTTTGACTAAGTTAACTTAAAAGAAGGTCAAGTTTTCTTAGTTGGATGCATGTGAGGGGATTTTTTAGAAGTTGAAGAATAAGTTAACTTTGGCTCCAGTTCTGACTTTGCTGGAGGGCAATGATAGGTTTGGGGTTTATTGTGATATATCTCGGGTTGGTCTTGGTTGCGTGTTGATGCAGCATGGAAAGGTGATAGCCTACACTTCCATGCAGTTGAAGGTGCATGAGAGGAACTATCTTACTCATGATTTGGAGTTATTGGTCGTTGTGTTTTTATTGAAAATATGGCAACACTATTTGTATGGTGTTAATATGGATATCTTTTCATATCACAACAGTTTGTAGTATGTGTTCTCATAGAAAGAGCTTAATCTCAGTCAAAGAAGATGGCTTGAGCTTCTTAAGGACTATGATTTGAGTCTTCACTACCACCTAGGTAAAGAAAATATGGTTGTTGGTGCTCTTAATAGGTTGTCCATAGGGAGTTTAGCTCATGTGGAAGAAAGGGAGCGAGAATTGGTGAAGGATATTCACCATTTGATAAATCTTGGGGTTCGTCTCTTGAACTCCAAGGATAGTAGTGTGATGGTGCAAGAAATTTTTAGATCATCTCTTAGTGCAGAGATTAAGGAGAAGCAAGTGTTGGGTTCTGCCTTAATGAAAATCAAGGTTAGCGTTGGTGAGAAAAAGGTGGAGGATTTTAAGATAAGTGGTGATAGTACTTTTTAGTACTAAGGGAGGTTGTGTGTTCCTAATGTATATAGTTTATGGAAAAGGATATTGGCTGAGGCGCATGAGTCATACTATGTTGTCCATCCTGGTTCTAAGAAGATGTACCATGATCTCAAAGAGATATATTGGTGGAGTGGAATGAAATGGGATGTTATAAATTTTGTGTCCAAGTGAATGGTATGTCAACAAGTTAAGGTTGAGCACATGAGGCCTGGTGGGTTATATCAAGAAATTGTGTTGCTTGAATAGAAGTGGGAGGAGACCAATATGGATTTCATTGCTAGTCTTCCTCGATCTCGGAACCAATTTTATTTGATTTAGGTCATCATGGATAAGATGACAAAGTTTGCGCATTTATTGCCTGTGCGGACTAACTTTTAGGTGGATGATTATGCGAAACTTTATCTTCAAGTGATTGTAAAACTGCATGGGGTTCCTATTTCGATTATTTTCTATCATGGTACGCATTTTACGTCCCGCTTCTGGCGGTCTTTCCAGAAAGGGTTGGGGACTAAGGTGAGTCTGAGTACTTTTTTCCATCCGCAGTCGGATGGGCAGGCAAAAAGAACTATTTAGACATTGAAAATATACTTTGATCCTGTGTGATTGATTTTGGTGGCATTTGGGTTAAGCATCTACCTTTGGTAGAGTTTTCTTACAATAATATCTATCATAAGAGTATTGGTATAACTCCTTTTGAGGCGTTGCATGGTAGAAGGTGTAGATCTCCTATTGGTTGGTTTGAGCTCGGTGAGGCTGATTTATTTGGTTCGGAGTTGGTTTGTCAAGCTATGGAAAAGGTGAAGGTGATTTGGGATAGGCTCAAGGCTTCCAAGAGTCGTCAAAAGTCCTATGCAGATGTTGGACGTAGAGACTTGGAGTTTACAGTCAGGGATAAGGTTTTCCTTAAGGTGTCTCCTATGAAGGGAGTAGTGCGGTTTGGCAAAAAGTGAAAGATCAATCCTTGGTACATTAGTCCTTATGAGATTTTGCAAATAATGGGTAATGTTGCGTATGAGTTGGACTTGACATCTAGCTTGAGTTGGTTCATCCAATATTCTATGTTTTTATGTTGAGGACATGCGTTGGTGATCTATCTTCGATTATTCCTTTGGAAGGGTTGGATATCTTGGATTCTCTATCTTATGAAGAGGTCTCAGTTAATATATTGGATAGGCAAGTTTGTTGGTTACGGTCCAAGGATGTGACTTTGGTTAAGGTTCTACGGCGGAACCACAAGGTGGAAGAGGCCACGTGGGAAACAAAGGAGGACATGAAGTCTAAGTATCCGCGCTTGTTTTCTACTCCTGATATTCATGCGGAAGGTATGTGTTCTGAACACATCTTTATTTTCTGAGTTTGTTAAAGGAAAGATTAACATCTTTGCCTCTTTGTTTTCAAACTTTGTTCAAAGGATGTTTGATAATGCAAATGATTCTGTCTGTGGTTACCCCTACCTTATCCAACATTTGGGGATGAATGTTGCTAGTGGATGAGACTGAAGCATCCTAGGTTTGGACCCTTGGAAAATTTCCTGGAATCCCATTCTTCGGACCCGATACGACTCATGGCATGAGTCGTATGTTGGGGTACAAGAGATGAAGTCCTATCATAAGCTGACCAGTGTTATTTGGTAGGATGGATTTTTTTATTGAAATGGATACGACTTAGGGATGAGTGTAGTATGGTTGGATATACATCCTATGGGTGACTCATAAGGTGGACAATGTTTGATCCTCCTGGTGTTACATTCTTCCAAGGATATGGATCATGGGTACAGATCATATGATAAGGTTACGACTTGGGTGGATGAGTAGTATACTGGACAGTTTGGGATCTATGATTGATTCTTGGTTACGATCGGGTGAATATCAATCGTAAGGGAGGTTATGACTCATTAGGAGGTCAGTCGTGATCCTGTGTCGGATTTTTATGGTATTTAAGTAGGGTATTCTTGATATTTCTCTACTTATCCTAATAAGGACCAACGACTTCTAATACACTTAGAGGTTATTTACCCTATTATTTTACTCCTAAACACTTAGAAACTCTTCCTAAACTTATCATAATTCTCTCAAGAGCTTTTAGGGAAAAGATCTAGGATTTCAACTAAGGGATAACTTTGGGTCTTGTCTTGGTTAATTTTTTCCATCATTCTTCTTAGTTTAAGGCATGATTCTCTTCCCTAATTGTAATTTCAATTAAAGGCATTGATAAATGGTTGATTTCATGGTTTTTCTCTTGCATGGTTATGGCCTTCAACTATTGATTTGGGGGTTTTGATGTTAAATGCTTGGTTATGATTCCTATGGTTTTAATTATGTTTTTTATGCATTAACTCTAGATTTGGACAAGTGAATTTCATGGTAATGGTTTAGTGGTAATGGAATTTGGTTTTGGTTATATTATGCCCCCAAGGTGTTTGATAAAATGCTTATAAAGATATGTTCATTGTATTGGCTTATTTTAATGGAACTCTTGCTTGTTTCCATCTTATATATGAAACCTTAAATGTTTTTCATTGGTTTACAAAGGTTAATGGATAATTAGTTATGCTTGTGGAGAATATGATAGTCTCCTAACAGGTTTAATATGGCTAATAATGGGTCATTTGAATGTCCCCTTAATCTAAATGGGTTGGCTATGGATAATGCTTTCAAGTATGGTGGTATAATGATACCACTTGTTTATTATATGGCCTTGGTTAATAACTAGATAATTTGATTGTGTGTTAATGGTTTTAATTGGACATCAATGGCGAAAAGTGTAATCTAAGCCGTGGAAGGTGGCGGTCCCAGGGGGATCAAGACCGAAAACCCATATTTGCCGATATGAGGGGTATTTGATGGCCACGTGCGAGTATCACATTTAAATAGAAGGGATGTACTAGTCATCCCAGGGATATTGCTTGGTTCTGTGGCTACACGCACTAGGATCCTTTCAGCAGGGGGAGCTGAACCCATTTGGCCCATGGGTGGTAGGATGGCAAAGCTACACAACCCAGGTAAGGGTTTTAATAGCATGCTAAACCCGATCCCTTTTCCCTTCACCAAAATATATGTATGGTTATTTGTTGATACAAGAAAAATAACGGAAACACAAAACAAACACTCAAAACAGTCCACAAGTTCAAGAGAACCGAGGACCCTTTGAATGACCCCTCTCGGATTCAAGATCTACAACAAGAACACAATGTAATGAGGTGATTAACACCTATTTTCAGCGGACAACACACTAGATTAACCACACGAGAATGAAGAACATGAAGAACAATAACAATATTATTAAGAAATAACAAACACACGGCTACAAGAAATTGTAGAGATAGATAGTGAGACATAAACTAATATAAGACCCAAGAACCCAAAGATATATTAAATCTAAGGACCCTTAGAACTTACGATAGCAACACCACACTCTTACGGTGACCGACAAGGGAATGAACTCGCCTCAAGATCTACCGTTTCCAAACAAAGATCAATATTGGCTTTTCCAAGCCCTATGCTAAAGATGACTTTTCCAAGTCCTATAACTAAGGTGTTACACTCTCAAAAGAGAGAGAATATGTTTTCAATTCTTCATTCTCCAAAAATTGCTGAAAATAAGACTAAGGGGACCTATTTATACTATATTACAAATGAAGACAAAAGACCACTTTGCCCTTAATGAGAGGGGCGGCCATGGTGTGTAAATACACCATGTGTAATGTCCAAAATACCCTTAATTAAGGCCCAAAAACCGTGAGTCCTCAACCTTAAATTCTCCAAGCAATCTTCCACACGCGAGATTTCTTTAAGTTATGCTCAAAACGGGTCCTCCATGCACGTTCTTGTTTTCTCGAGGTGACCAAGTCTTGAGTCTCTATGTGTTGGCCTCCAAAAATGTCATCAAAAGATAAGAAGGCCATTTGTCCCGTATCATCCTCCCCTTCTTGAAAAGGATTCGACCTCGAATCCAAACCTTGCAAAACCGAAGAGAGGACAAACAAATACAAATTCCTCATGGCATGAGGGTTAGGGTTAGCATAACAAATCATCTCAACATGCCAAGGTTGCACATACTTGCAATATAACCAAGAATCCTTTGAAAGGAATATTAAAAACTCAATAAAAGATGTACAAAGGATTTGGTTATAGGATACATCAAAAGTAACACTTTGCTTGTCATGTTGACCAAGCAACAAGTTTGGTGCACCAACATCACCATTTCTAAATTTGGCACCGGGGTCAAATGGGAAAAGTGGCCATAGACACGGGTCTCGACAACACTTCCCTTTCCCGTGGTTTACACCTAAACTAAATGACATACTCTCTACAATAACATACATATCATCCAAATCAAATAGAGAGTAGAGAAAGGTATCACTCAAATCGACTTCTACTAAGGTGCTCTCATGTGTGTACTCACTACTAGTTTCCCAATAATCACTATGAGTACTCTCAACAATGAAATCACACAAAGTAGAAGAAGAAGTAGCTTCCGCAACTACACATTCCTTACCCTTAAGAGTACTCTCATCTTCCAAGAAGAGATTTCCCTCTTTAGGAGGAATGTTGTCACACCATAGTGGGTTAGCATATAGGCTATAGCTTCCAAGGTAAGCTATACCGTCATTTTCACCACTAGGTTCATTAGAAGTGTTTAAATCATCTTCAAACAAGACATTACACCTAAAGAGAGTGTGTTCTACCTCACGGACAGATTTGGAATAAGCAAGTTCCTCGCACTCTAAATGATCAATATCAGGTTTCAAGGATGTTCCAAACACAAGATTACCCCAAGAAGAGATCTCGGGTTCACTCCCACTTTGTTGACCAACATTTTCAAATACTTCACTCACTTGAGTCCTATTAAGCACATCACACACATACTCAAGTGGGGAACAATTTTCACAAACAAGTTGATCAACACCAATTACACAAGACGATGTACTTCCGTTCAACATATAAGCTTCAACACTAGGTGGACATAAATTGATCTTACAAGAAGAGTCAATTTCGTCATCAATAGGATCAACTAGTGTATCCAAACTCACAATATGTACATCATCAACAAGAGGCACGGAATCATTAGACTCATAAATAAGTAAGCTACTACTCACACTCAATGGTTTACTAGCCACACAATTGTCATTCACATGCACTAAAGTGTAAGAGTTAGCTATTTTACCTTTAAGATCTTGAGTAGACTCTTCCTTGCCGTGAGGTGAAGGACCTCCACAAGCTTGGGCAGCAACTTCCTTTTGGCATTGTTCGCCTTCGCTTTCCATGTTGGTACCTACACAAATGTCCTTAGAAATGGAAGGACAACCAATGTTAGCACGGTTTGGTGGCAATCCCCTCACTTCGCTCCACATATCCTCTCCTTTTTCCACTCTCGGATTGCCACCTTGCACTCCCTTACGCCTCTCAATCTTTTGTCTCTCATCATAAATCGGATTGGAGTAGGTAAACATTTCTCTTTGCGGTTTGGGTAGCAAGTATGTTATGAGGCGATTTCCCCATTGGTCTCTTACAATATTAGGCCAATTTTGCACGTTAGGAACTTGATGTCGTGCAAACCAATCGGCACCCAAGCTCATATGACCGTAGGTTAAGGAAAAAACATCGCACCACACCTCCTCATGGTAATCAAATTGGGAGAAGACAACTTTTACCCTCTCGGTAACCGTGAACTCGCCCAAGTAGTATGGAACAAGTAAAGGCTCTCGCAATAACCCCAAGTAATTAACCATGGACGGAAGAATGTAGTTTCCATAGTACCTATCATTCAACACCATAAGGCAGCCCGGTATCCCACAAATAGTCACCTTTCCGGAGTGTACACTCCTTCTTGGATCTACATTGTAAGGCATACGAGTACCCCTTAGTTTTGGAGATGCATATCCTCTTCTTCTCATTGGACAACCTCCACTAGAGCTAGTATAACCATTCACACTATATCGACTTTGATAAGAAGTACTACAAGGTGGAGAATATGGATCTTCATACTCCTCACGTGTACCCTCATCATAGCTCTCATAAGCTTTGCAAACAAAAGGGTTATACCTAACACCAAATCTAGGTTCGGAGTAAGAAGTGTAAGACTCCTCACATGCCCCAACATCATCATAAGATCCATCACGAGGTCCTACATCATCTCCAAAGTTACCATAAGCACTAGGCACTTCATTCACCTCATTTTCTCCCTTAAAACAGTAACTTTCAAATCTTCCCAAGTCTCGATCATGGCTATTTTCATAGCCTCCGCAATCTCCCTCAACTTCGTAGCCATAAAACCCTTCACTACAATCATAGTCTCCCATGTTGTAGTCACAATAATCCCCGGCTATCGAAGACATGTTCCCCTTATATCACCCTTTAAACCTACAAAATGAACAAACAAGATTAGTAGTAAATCTCCTCACCAACACTCGTATACACTCACCTTTGTGATTCTCACAATTGGAGCGGCGAATATTGAAAGTTGCTTATACTCCGGTAGTCAATAGGATGTCAATTCTACTTGGCGGCCGGAATAGATTCTTGTTTGATCGACTCAAGACACGAAAATAAAATTCACTTACGAACTTGAAACAAAGAAGTTACTACGAGTTAAAAATGAGAAAAGCACACAAACAACGAAGACACGAAGAAACGGATTCAATAGTTAATCTACAACTAAGTAGGTGATTACTAGTTGTTAATTAATTCTAGAATCAAGACATGAAACTAATGAAACAATAAGATGAAACTAAGAATCTAAAATTTTGAGCTCGGAAATATTGCGTGAACAGTAGCAGTGATGACATGGCAGTCACGTATTGGTTTCGGTCCCACACACTTTTGTTGTCCAATTTCAAGTCTTGGTCAATTTTTCAATTTGGACTTTGGTGGAATTTGTTTAAGGAGGGAAATTCAAACAAGTCTTGGAGCTCTTTTCAATTTCAAGTTTTCAAGACTTGACTTTATTGTACTTCTCCTTAAAACATGGATCCGTAAATCATGGAAAAGTGTTGGAAAGTGGTTGAGACTTGATTGATAGGTCTTTGTTGGTTGTAGTGTCTTTCAAGACTAACAAATGATACACCCTTTTCCTTCAACTTTTTAGATTTAACATTCACTTTATCTTCCACAATATATGAAGGTGGTGATGAACATAAAGAACAACAACAACAATACCAAGAACTACAACAATAATCTCCAAGAACACCAACAATTTTTCACACGGCCACTCCCAAATTCCACAATAACAATATCTCCAACACTTGGCCAAGACAACTACACCTTCAACAAAATGGTTCTCAATCCACCAATTAACAACAATATCACGTGGCCAAGCTTATAACAACAACAAGATGAAAGCCACAAGGCCAAATCAGTCCACCACAACAATGTTCAACAACAAATCGGTCAAGTCCAAGTTCACGAAAACCACACCAACAATGTAAGCTCAAACTTAGATTTAGACTCAAGAGTGTTAGATATGAAGAAAACTAACACGAGAAACAACAAAACAAGTAAAAATCTCGGCCAAGACACAACAATAACACTATTTCGGCCAAGAACACAAAATGGACAGATTTGCTTCTTTTTAACTTTTCAGTTTTCTAACACCCCTTTTTTTTTTTTTTGAATTTTCTAACAAGAAAGCCCAAGATTTATCTTGTAGGAACAAGATCAAGCCATGCTTTGATACCAAATGATACAAGAAAAATAACGGAAACACAAAACAAACACTCAAAACAGTCCACAAGTTCAAGAGAACCGAGGACCCTTTGAATGACCCCTCTCGGATTCAAGATCTACAACAAGAACACAATGTAATGAGGTGATTAACACCTATTTTCAGCGGACAAAACACTAGATTAACCACACGAGAATGAAGAACATGAAGAACAATAACAATATTATTAAGAAATAACAAACACACGGCTACAAGAAATTGTAGAGATAGATAGTGAGACATAAACTAATATAAGACCCAAGAACCCAAAGATATATTAAATCTAAGGACCCTTAGAACTTACGATAGCAACACCACACTCTTACGGTGACCGCCAAGGGAATGAACTCGCCTCAAGATCTACCGTTTCCAAACAAAGATCAATATTGGCTTTTCCAAGCCCTATGCTAAAGATGACTTTTCCAAGTCCTATAACTAAGGTGTTACACTCTCAAAAGAGAGAGAATACGTTTTCAATTCTTCATTCTCCAAAAATTGCTGAAAATAAGACTAAGGGGACCTATTTATACTATATTACAAATGAAGACAAAAGACCACTTTGTCCTTAATGAGAGGGGCGACCATGGTGTGTAAATACACCATGTGTAATGTCCAAAATACCCTTAATTAAGGCCCAAAAACCGTGAGTCCTCAACCTTAAATTCTCCAAGTAATCTTCCACACGCGAGATTGCTTTAAGTTATGCTCAAAACGGGTCCTCCATGCACGTTCTTGTTTTCTCGAGGTGACCAAGTCTTGAGTCTCTATGTGTTGGCCTCCAAAAATGTCATCAAAAGATAAGAAGGCCATTTGTCCCGTATCATTTGTATTGGATGGTTTTTCCTAGGATTTGATAATCGACATTACTTTATCCTTATCCTAAGTTTCATTCTAGTGTTCACCAACTAACCCATCTATTAGTGGTTGTAGACCCACGCTATGCAGGAATCAGCCATTAGACTATTCTTTCATAGTACTTGATTCGGGGATAGATTATTGGACTGAAGTGGTGAGCGTTAATCCTTTTGGAAGGCATCATTTTAAGTTGGAAATTCTTAGACTTTTTAATTTCTTTTTAGATATTTGTTCTAGCCATAGTTGGGGGCATGTCCCAACTAGGTATTTTTACTCTTTTGGATAAAGGCTTTGTAGTAATTCTGGGGGTTCGTATGGGAGGGATCCATATTTGTTTCAGGTTTGGCATTCGAATGAGCTAGGAGGCTGGATCATCGGACATAATTTCTCACTGTTCTATCGTAGTACCTTTTGGGTTTGATTATCATATTATTTTTGATATTTTCCAAATGGTTTGGTATGGAATAGATGGCTGGTTTGGTATGGTTAGACTCGGTTGGGTTGGTCATGATTGTGACCCTATCCTAGAGTCTTCATGAGAGAATTACGCAATCTTGTTATATGCTTGAAATTTATCTTATCCAAGGATGTATAAGGTGGTTGGGTCGGGTTAATGGGGAGGTCCCTATTCATAGTTGGACTTAGGATGCCCATTACAACAAGGCCCCAATTTGAGCTGCGTCAGTGTAGAAGCCATAACAGTAGTAATTATGAACTTCAACAGCGATGGTATTGATGACTATGATGAGATGGTATGTGCACTTGATGGAAATAGTTCTTATTGTTTTACGCCAAAGAAGCTCAATCTAGATCTAAAAAATAAAACCACTCCACTTACTCGACTGTTTATCGAGGATCCACCCATCTTAAAGTTGAAAACCCTTCCTTTTTATTTACGATATACATTTTTGGGGGTTGACAACACTTTATTGGTTATCATTGTAGCTAACTTAATGCAGATAGAAGTGGAAGCATTATTATCAGAGCTAGGAAGATTCAAGAGAGCCATTGGTTGGTACATTACAGATATTATGGGTATTTCGCCTAGCCTTTGTACTCATTATATTCAACTTGAATCGAATTGTGTTCCAATTATAGAACATTAATGTAGTCTTAATCCTCCTATGCAGGAGGTGGTGAAGAATGAAATAATCAAGTGGTTTGATGCTGGTGTAGTGTATCACATTGTTGATAGCATGTGGGTTAGTCCAGTACAATATGTTCTGAAGAAGGGTGGTATTACTTTAGTGCCTAATAATAAGAATAAGCTAGTGCTAATAAGACTAGTCACAGGATGGAAAGTGTGCATGGATTACAGGAAATTGAATACATTGACCCAGAAGGACCACGTCCCTATGCCCTTTATGGATTAGATGCTCAACGGACTTATGGGTAGGGGGTGGTATTGTTTTTTATAGTTATTTGGTTACACCCAGATCACTATTGTGCTCGAAAACCAAGAGAAGACAACCTTCACTTATCCTTATGGGACCTTTGCATTCAGACTTATGCCATTTGGATTATGTAATGCTCAAGCTACATTTCAAAGATGTATGATGTCAATCTTCTCTGATATGGTAGAATACACCATCAAAGTATTCATGGACAATTTTGGTAGTTGGTGATTCTTTTGATGACTGCTTGGTTCACTTGGCAAACGCTCTTCGTAGGCATGAGGAATGCAACTTGGTACTTAATTGGGAAAAGTGTTATTTCATTGTTAAAGAAGGTATTATTCTTGGGCACAAGATTTCAAAAAGGGGTATAGAGGTAGATAGAGCTAAGATTGAGGTGATTGAACCTCCACTATTTTTTGTGAAGGGTATTCAGAGATTTTTAGGACATGTTGACTTTTACAGGTTATTCATCAAGGTTTTTTTAAAGATTTCCAACCCTCTTTGCAAGCATCTTAAGAAAGAGGTAAAGTTTGATTTCGATGAAGCATGCTTTTAGGATTCTTAATGCCTAAAAGAGAAGTTGATAACGGCTCATATCATCGTGCTCCCTGATTTGTCCTTTCCATTTGAGATTATATATGATGTAAGTGGAGTGGCCTTAGGTGTTGTACTAGTCCAACAAAAAAAAAATATCTTTCATCCCATCTACTATGCCAGCAAGGCATTGAACCTTGCTCAAACGAACTACACAATCACAGAACAGGCGTTGTTAGTAGTGGTTTCTTCCTTTGAGAAATTTTGTTCGTATCTGGCTAGGACGAAGGTATAGGGAACATTAATCATGCAGAATTAAGGTACTTAATGGTGATAAAAGATACAAATCATAGACTGATTAGGTGGGTTCTCTTGCTGCAATAGTTTGATTTTTAGGTAAAGAACAAAAAAGGCACTGAGAATTAAGTTATAGATCACTTGTATACACTTAAGAAGGAAGTTATGCAGAAGATAGAAGAAGTGCTCGAGATTGACCATAGTTTTCCAGATGAGTAAGTATTAGATTCCTCTCAAGATCTAATTCCATGGTTTGCTGACTATGCAAATTATCTGGCAAGTGACCTTGTCCCAGAAGATTTAACCTTCCAACAACAAAAAAGACTTATGCATGAGGTAAGGAAGTTTTTCTGAGATGAACCTTACTTATTCAAAATTTTTGTGGATGGTGTGACTCATAGATGCATCCCTAAGGTGGAGATGATGAGAATACTTGAGGCTTATCATTCTTCACCAGTTGGGGTTCACCATGGAGGAACCTACATAATCCACAAGATCTGGCGATGTGGGTACTATTGTCCTATAATTTTCAAGGGCGCTCATGACTATGCTGCAGTTATGATCAATGTCAACGTCAAGGTAACATATCTAAATGACATGAACACTCCATAACACCCGTCTTGGAGTTAGAACTATTTGAGGTATGGGGGTTTGACTTCATGGGACCCTTTATGAGTTTTTTTGGTATGAAGTACATCCTTGTGGCGGTGTATTATGTGTTTAAAAGGGTGTAAGAAATTGTGCTCCCCAATAATGAATGAAGAATTATCACCGTCTTCTTAAAGAAATATATCTTTTCTTAATTGGCATACCACGTGTGAGATCATCAATGATGGTGGGTCGTATTTCTATAATCATCTATTTAAGAGTCTTCTTGAGAAGTATGGAATGAATCACAAGGTGGAAACACCTTACCATCCATTGACTAGTGGACAGGTTGAGGAGTCTAACATAGAAATCAAGTCCATTTAGGTGAAGACTGTGAATGCCAATAGGACTGATTGGTCAAGAAAACTAGATGATGAATTATGGGCTTACCGCACAAGTTTCAAAGATCCCATAGGTGTTTCTCTAAATAAGTTGGTGTATGGAAATACATATCACTTGCCTATTGAACTTGAGCAAAAAGCACTATGGACATTGAAAAAGTTGAATTTCGAGTGACAGGATGTAGCAACTGCAAGGATGAATAAGATTAATAGTTGGAAAAAGTCTAACTTTGAGCTTATGACAGTTCTTCACTGTACAAAGAGAAGATAAATTTGCATTATGACTGCAAAATCGAGAAAAGGATATATAAGCAAGGTGACCAGGTATTACTACATAACTCAAGACTTTGCTTGTTTCCAGGGAAGTTGAGGTCTAGGAGGTATGGTCTATTTACTGTGATAAGAGTGTTTCCATATGGTGCTTTAGAATTGAAGTGTGAAAGAGGAGCCTCATTCAAAGTGAATGGGCAAAGGTTAAAGCACTATATGTGTAACACTTAGAAAATTAAGATGATTTTTGAGATGGACCTTGGTGAAGTCTAAATAACCAAGGCAAATGCATCGTGTCACGACGTTAAATCAGGCTAGTTGGTAAAGTCTGAGTATCAAACTTAGCCCCATCGTGCCACGATGTTAAATCAAGCATTACGTGGAAGGCAACCCATGTTTTGTATTTAATAATTTATAGGGTAATATGTGTGTTCAGTGTGCAGGACTAAAGCTTGCAGAATTTATCCAGAAATTACAAAAACCAGGTCATACATACTCTTCATGTATCGTAACCAAATATTACGACTCGTGCATAAGAGTCGTAAGGACATGGAACTTAAATCATATTAAGTTAAGTAGTCATTGGATCTTTACGACTCTCAGACTGAGTCGTAACATCTGATGATGACTCGTCACCTTGACTCATAACGACTCCAGAACCTAGGTAAGGTTCCAAGTATTTATGGAGGGAGGATAAGACCTGTAAGTATTAGTTACTAGTTATATGCATGACTCGTAATCAATACTTACCATCTTAGGGGTCGAGGGTAAACCCCTCCCAAATTAGTGTTTAAACAAAAGACGGGCACCCAAATCAGGTACCCAATATATCAAATAAGTACTCCCTCCATTGTTGACAATTTCCAAGCACTAAGAACAAAGAATTCACTCCAAAAACATCAATCAATCAAGTAGTTCCTCCCAAAAATTCAAAAGTTCATCAACGATTAGGACCTAAAAAGTGTTAAATTTAAGAAATTTAATTTTAAGTCTGGTAAAAAAAAGGGTCTGGTGTTGGGTTGACCCGGACCGGCCCCGTTGACTCCCTTATCTCATGTCCCACCACAACTCAATAATGAGAATGAACTCTTCTTACTAATTACCACTATGGCATTATTAAAATACATTCAATAAAATAGTATTAAGCATGTAAAAAAGAAATGATCATACCTTCGTGATCTATTAAGCATGTAAAAAAAAATGATATACCTTCATGAATGAAAAGATCACATAAAGTTATTTAATGTAAGCAAACACTAAATCAAATACCCAGCTAATATTCAGAACAATTCACGTTATTTTATTGCAAAATCAATAAATAAATTTAAAAAAAGGTAGAAGGCAAAAACGCAAACCAAACTACATAAAGCTAAGTAAAACTTTGTAGACTTGCAACTTTAGTTTTTTCATTCCTGCAAGACTCGGTTTATCTGCAAGACTTAGTTTAAGGTTTTCTCTGAGTAGATTAGCATATATTTTCAGTGTAAGAGATCTAGAGTGATGCAAAAAGAAATAGTATGTAGGAATGTCGGAAAATATCTCCCCATCTCTCAAGCGTCTAAGGATTTATTGACTTATATAAACTCCCTTCGTCCCATTTTACTCGTCCCAAATTTTCTAATTTGATTTCTCATTTTACTTGTCATTTTTCATTAATCAAGGCAAGACAATTTTTTTTTCCTTTTTTACCCTTAGTGTTAATTGTTTTTTCTTCAAATTAAAGTATAAACATCATTTAATATGGTTACTACGGTAAAATAATCATAATATTAATTATTTTTCTTAATCAATGTGTAATGTCAAATTGAGAATAGTAAAATGGGACAGAATTTATCTTTTTTAGAATATGAAAGGTTAGAATAATGACAGTCTTGGTACCATTTATTTTTCTTTACTTATTTTTTAATATTGAGTATTTAACTTCGTTAAGTAGTTATTTTCTACTGGCATACATGAAATTGAGGTGAATTAAAGGAGGGATTTTCAAAATTTTCCTTTTTTTAAAGTATTGCACATTTATCTACCATTCTTAGGTTATTACTCTCTTACATGGACTGAATAATCAGACAGGTAATTGAGCTTTAAGAGGCTTTTTTTATCTATTTAACTAGTAGATTTATACCGACAAATGCATAAAAAAACGGTGATTTACATAACTGATATATATTATATAACTTTATATATGAGTTATAGTATGTCTTTTACTTTATAAATTATAGCCTAACTTCTTTTACCAAATATAGCCAAATGCTTACATAATACATTTCTAATACAATTTTACTATAATAACACATAAATTAACTTAAATATTATTTAAATGGTTAAAATTCAAATATAACACGTTTATAACATCATAATAAGAGGAAAAATAAGTTACAATTGAAATACATTTTGAATTCAATACATTATACATATTATAGACGTATTTTTAATACATGTGGTGAATATATATAACTAAAATATTTTTAATACAAATTTGTTATAAGAATTATATGTGAATTTCAAACATACTGATACAATTTAAATTAGTTTACATTGTTAAAAATGTATTATAGATTTATGAAATAACAACTATCAAATTCATAAAATGTATAATATTGAACTCAAAATGCATTATAATGATTGTTTGTATTTAAAGCAATTTTAGTACAACTTTTGAAAACTTCTACATTCTTCTACAGTGAATCACTACCACTATGCCACCATTTTATCTAGCAAACAATCAACAACACTGCCAATACCGGCAAACTCCATCCATGACGTCACTTCCTTCTCCAATCTTAAGCCATTGAAATTCAGTAAACAATTGCAAATATAACACATATAAACAAGAACTCCAACCACCCACCTCCTCTCTCCTTTGCCACTCTCAACGAGCCGCTACTACCAAACTCTGGGCATGCCTCCACCACCACCAAAAAAAGACCTGTTACCTCCCTTTTTTCATTTTTTCGGCGAACCATCCACCAATAAACAACTTTACTATCTATTCCATTTCTCATCCATCACCCAATAACTTCGACCAAAGCCAATGATTTCAACCAGATCTGATAATCTGACCAGATCACCGCGGGAGACTCCTTGGCCGAAATAGAGCTTCGCCGGAGCTCGAAGCATTGTCAGTTATCCAAGATTCTCCAATGATCGGAGCTTCCCTGACCGAAAATGAGAAGGAAGATAAGACAGTGAAGAAGACAATCAGTTATAAATGATAAAGCCGGCTATGCAACAACAAGAACAACAACAACAACAACAAATCTAGTGTGTTCCCACAAAGTGAGGTATGGGAAGGGTAAGATGTACGCAGTTCATACCGCTACCTCCGAAGAAGTAGAGAGGTTGTTTCCGATAGACCCTCGACTCAAGATAAAGAATAGTAAACAAGGTCGTAATGAAACAAGCAGCAGGATGGATGACATAATAGAAATAAGGAATAAAATAGCAAAAATAGAAATCATAGAAAATGCGAGATAAGAGAAATAAAAGCACTATGAAATAAGGTCTAAGAAATAGGACACCTACCAAGTAGGAACATACACACCCAGACCAAAGACACATACCACACCCAAAATCTTCAGGCTAGAAACTCCTACCTATGGACACAGTACACAGAATACTAACCCGACTACACAAGAAAAATACCTAACTACTAGCTACAACCCACACCTCACAGAATACTAATCTGTAATAAAATAAAAGTTACTATTTAGGGTAATAATTAATTTTGAAAATTTCATTTATGTAACTATTCCTAAAAAAAATATAAAGTGAGAAAATAGATAAATAAAATATCTAGCCCAGAAAAGATGTCACATCACATTTTCTTATTTAGATTTATATTATAAATAGATGATGGTGCAATAACGGTGTAACCAATAAGATTAATGATATAATAACTTGTTAACTCTCCGTAATGACTTACCAAAAAATAGTACACAATGTCGAAATCAGTTTTATATTATAAAGCATCATTTGGTAGGATGTATTACAAAATCTAATACATACATACTACACTACACTACATTAAAAAGATATTTAACTACAATAGCTTAATTATCGTTACATTAAATTTAAAGGCAATTATATGTGAAAATTATATTTTAACATTCTTTCTAAATGTACCTAAAGCCTATAACGATATTGGATCCGATGACAATCAACTAATATTGATAAAAATTTTAGCACTCTTTTTTAATATGCATATTTATTATTGCTAAAAGGCTTTATTGTTAGAGTGACAATAGATATCATATTATTTAATCTTTCATTTGATAGGATTTTTAGTCTATGCATAACTAATCTGCATATTAATTATACACTTTATAATACTGACTATGATGCATAACTGATACTAGTATTTTAAAAAAATGTGTGTGATGTGAGAAATTTTACCTGATGTGGGGTGAGTCCTATCCCGATCAAACTTTAATTTTCATTAATTTATGAACAAATATAATAAAAAATTACATAGAAATTATAAATAATTCAAGAAAATAAAAAATAAGCAGAAATGTACATATAAGTGTTTTATCTTAAAATCTTAATTAAAGTCCATTAACTAGTTTAACTAGTCAAATTAAAGTCAATAATCTTAATCTCAATGAAATCATCAAATTTATTAAAAGAGATTTTTTCAACAATTTAACCCCCAGGACCCCTTAAGGCTAAGTTTAATTAGTTTTTCATCTAAGAGGTCAAAACTAAATATACAGGCTCAAAACACATACCAACTATGTCACTAATCCAAAATTGACATTCTAGATCTAATGGAACTGAAAAAATAATCATCCACACTCTTATCACAAAATATTGATCAAAGTCAAATGAATTACTTATAAAGCATCTCAAATCCTCAAACTCACTAAAATAAATCTCGCATGCTTCGAGAACCATGAAACTAACTCCATAACTCATAGTAGCATATAAAAACTAGGGTAAAAGTAAAATGATCAAAACAAAAAAATCTATTCATAACAAGGGTTATTACAACAAGCTTATTAACATTCAAGGGACGTTGCTACGATTTTGATTTTTGAATTCCATAAGCGGGCTTTATAGATAATTTTTAGCCCAATTTCTGACTCAGATCCTAAATTCACAATATAGGTATGTTGTTCTTATATTGATGCCTAGATTATTATTTTGATAGAATGACAACGGTCTGAGCCTTTTCAAAAGAAAAAAATTCTTTGATATAAAGGATTTTGAGTACATTCAGCAGTGTTCAGGTATGATAGGCTTATCTTTATTTATAGTTTCCTTTTTTATGGTATTGTGCTAATTTTTTGTTAGTTTTTAGGGTTAGGAAAGTCATCTAGTCAATTCCTAAATATTTATCCAATTAGGGGGCGTTAGGATAAAATGTCTTTGAATTCCCTATAGCTGGTAGTTTTTCACCTTTAGAGCTAGACTTACCTTACTCAGGTTCCTTGGGATTGAATGTGTTACTCACTCTAGGTTTAGGTATTTTCTCTCCTTATACTAGGTTATCAATACTTGTATTTAGATTTATCGCTCCTATTATGGTAGGATTACTTTAAAGTGACGCCCTCTTTAGACATAAATGGTTATGGGATTGCCTTGAGGGTCTGGGTTTGTAGATTTGATTTACTTGTTTTTTTATATTATGTTCTTTAGCTTTGGTATCCTTGGTGTTTTAGTATTTTGGCCTTAATTCACAATTTTTAACTTAATAAATCAAACTTTGTACTTTTTAAAAAGAATTTAGCATTCTAAAATAAGGAAAAAGGAGTAGATAAAATTGGTTTAAGTATGAGCCCAAGGTTTTTGCTTCATATTACATATTCAGTTCCAGTTCGAGTCTAGTACCTGGTAATATTGAGTATTATTGATCAGTTTTTGATAGAGACTGGCACCTGGGCTTTATTGAGTATTATTTAATACTTTTAGTTTAAGTTCGAGATTCATTATTACTGATTTTTGGCTAGAAATATTATTTGGTACCAATATGATTTATGGTTATGGTTGGAGGAAGAATATATGGTCCCAAACCGGTCTTATTTATGGTTTAGCTAGAAATATTATTACTATTATAATGGCCTTACCAAGTGTTGGAGGATTCTTTTTGGATATTTTGTCTCCACCCCTCTTTTTGTTATGCTTTGCATGTATATTCCCCTTATAGTCACTTTAAATTATTGTTTTATCCCTTTTTCTTTCTCTTTTTCCTATTAGCATATTACTCCATATTCCGAGTTGTGGTTTTCGCTTATCTATAGGTGAATTAAAGTTTGTACCATAATGATCTTAGTTTATGGTCATGATAGTTTGGTATTAAAGCCCAGGTTCATTAGTGTAATAAGTACAAGAGCAAGTTCCTAGTAGAGTCCTGACAAATCAGTATGAAGATATCTGTATTCTATCTTTTAGAGGTAACAGGACATTCTTAGGAACAACCTCACTTTTTTTTATTTGTTATCTTGTTTTGTGTCTATATTAATTTCTAGATTCTCATTTTTACCATTTTTATTAAGTTTCAGACAATAGCCTTGAATGAGTTTGAAAGCCTTGGGACCCAAACCAAAGGTCCACCTAGCCTAAAATAAATATTTTAGAGCTGTTGAAACTATCAGAATTGACATACAAGGTTGTTTGACTGAAGTTTGACTGAAGTTTTGCTCGATGGCCAATTCTAACTAGCGAAGACTTCAAAATAGGGAATTGGCTTTAAAAACCAAATGAACTACCCAGTAACTGAATTGTTATCTCCAGAAAGTCATAAATAACTTGGGGCATCTGTAGGAAAGCTCTAAATGACTGTCACGACCTGAACCAGGGCCTGGACGTGATAGGTATCTCAAGTCCCTCGTGGACCAGAGATCACCCCCTGCACATAACCAAAACAAACACAACATTTCCCAAGTCAGATGAATTCCAAACATATAACAAGATAGAATGCAACAAGCATAAGAAAATTTAAAATAAGTCTATAACCAACAACTGATGATAGGTAAAACAACTGTCTTACACCACCCAATATCCACAACATTCCAGAAAAAGCCTCTACCAAACTGAATGCTAGGACATGCCCCCAACTATAACAAAAATAAGTCTAAACAATCTGTGATATAAGAGACTAAAACATGAAATATATATTTCTGATAGATGGAAGCTCACCACTTCAATGTCAACTCACAAGCTGATCCTGAATCTGAATCATGAGTAGGAGAAGTAGAAGTATGACCATTTCCTACATCGCGTGGGGATACAACGTCAAGAGAAGGTTAGCGGGGGAATGCTAGCATGTAACTCAAGGATAAGGATAATATAATTTCATGATCAAAAGTTCAAAATCATTCAAAACCAATGCACATAATCAAATACACATACATATATACTTCACATGCCGGGATAAGGAACAAGGCTTAACATACACTTTAAAACTTTAGCATGGATCATGTAGCTCAACCATCATAATATACAAAGGCACCCACAATCTATGTGGGCCCATATCTCTTCCATCTGGTAGGGCCCCAGTGCTTGTGGCCGCATGAACTAAAGGGTACATACGCACTATGAGGGACTCGAACCTTCCTGCATATCAAGGTGACACAAGCACCAATTCATATAATATAATATGGGGGATACGAGCCTCCGAATCATATGATAATAATATTAAGGGAAACTCGAACCTCCCGATCATTTTAACCCCCGCATCAACAATCACAGTTTCTAGTATCGGTCACTCGAATCTCCGCTTTCATGATCCAGCTACACATCTCTCTTTTAAGCCCAATTTAAAACAAGTATCACACATTCCCATTCATTGAACCATATTTCACTTTAAGGCATACATTATTCATATTGTCATACTAACTACACTTGTAAGTTAATAAAAACACGCTAAAACAATTACATCACTTAGGGAAATTCATAACCCCCTTGGTTTAATTTTACAATTCTCATGTTTCTCATAATTAAAGCTAATTTCACAATATAGGGTTGGGGTTATAACAACTTCAAAATTCATAAGTTTTGGGAAAAATCACAATTCCCTAGTTCATACACCATACCCATGCACCCATAAGTTCAGAACCATAATTAAAGCACGAATAATCATTTGTAAACCATGGGAAAAGATCGTTCAACCACAAGCATTCAAAACCCCCAACCTTTGTCTCAAAAACAACATCAATATCTCATGAATAATACTTTAAACACATACTTTTAACAAATTAACAACGAGAAAAGAGTAACATGCCTGAAAATCCAAGTTTTATTGAAAGAATCCAATCCTTAAGTCCTTGGATGACCTACTTTTTGGAAACCTTATGTATTGCAGCATGAGGGAATTTAAAAGATCTTTTGAAGAGTTTGAGTACATTATGAATGAGATATAATCCCTTTAAGTACTTTACAGATATGGGGTTTTAAATAGGCGAGGGGAGAATTATCCCAAATGACCTTAAATAAAGGCTAGAATTTTAGTTGTTAGTGACTACGAGTCACTATATGACTCGCATAGACTTATTACGACTCGTCACCCTGAGTACTAACCAAGATAGTTCCCTGGAAACCCACCCATTATTGATCATATGACTCAACTTGTACTACTAGTCATGGGACTCTACGACTCATATGGTCCAGTCGTAGTAAACACAGAACCCAATTGGTTAAACACTGGTCATTTTATGATTTACACCCAAGGACTTGTAACAAGTCCTTACGACTCATAGTGAGCCACTCGTACTCATAGTAGAACTTAGCCACTTATTTTTTGACTTGATTACAATTCAATCCCAACGACTCATCATGGATATTAACGATTGGTGTCCCCAAGTCATATCCAGGATAGTAACTCAAATACCTTTACTGGACACCTTACGAATAGGGTCACTTAACCTATCACTACACCCTATGACTCATAGGGTGAGTCATAGTCAGGATAGTAAGGATAAAATTTTAGAAAATTTTCAAGGACCAAAAAACCTGGGCCATTACTGTAATGCCCCGAATATGGTACCCGGAACGTTACACGGTGCTCATGATGTCGAAGGACCACAAGATAACCCATGACTGATATCTGTACCTGTATACTGCATAAAAGACTATATAATGCAAAAACATGAATTGAAAGGCCATAAGGTTCAATACTAGTACATAACTGAAAATATGGTATATCAATACCAAAATAACTGAAATAACTGTCAGACATGCTATAGTTTGAAAGCCTCTAAACTATCTGGAAAAAAAAGATGATGGGACATGTCCCCAACTAACTCCAACTACTAAAATAAACTAAAAACTAAAATAGTAATATAATCAACATGTCCTCAAAGGATGAGGACTCATACCTAACTCTGATTACTGAACCTGGATAGTACTGATGCTCTGGAGCTCGTGCTTCTAAACCTACAGTATAAGACACCATAACGCAAATGCGTTAGTACTTGGAATATAATGGTATGCAAGTGAGGTAGGCTAAATGCAATAGGTTTATATACATGAACAATACTGACTGACTGACTAACATAAATATGAGAATACATACATGCATATGTAACTGTAACTGACATCGTGATAGGATTGAATACCGAGTTCTGACTATTAAGTTTACTGATATTGACATTGGAGTCAGTGATGAGTGAGAAACTGATACTATATTACTGAATACTGAGGGACTGAAACTACATTACTAATACAGAAATAACAGTGTCTGACAGTTTTGATTATGAAGAACTGGTCTGGTTGACTATATCTAACAGTTTTGAAGTTGAATACTGATAACATGAGTTCTGTGAACTGATATAACTGATAACATGAGTGACTGTATCTGGCAGTCCTGAATTTGATGGAACTAGCTGAGTTCCATTCTGTATCTAAATTACTGAATCTGAGATCAGTCCTATCTAGCGGGTGATCTCTAAATCTGATGATACTGATACTGAGTAACCATAGTTGAGATCAATCCTTTCTAGTGGGTGATCCCAGAGTCTATTTATAATGACAAGGATTAATTGTATCTGACAGTCCTAAATCTATACTACTGAGCTGAATTAAATGTATCTGACAGTTCAGATTATATAACTAAAACTGTAGGATGTATTCATCAAACTAAAATTCCACATCCTATGCTAACTGGGGTCCAACTTGTAACCCCAGTTGGAAGGAAGTCAGTACCACGCCACTGGTAAAGACAACTGTTGTGGAATCAGTCCTAATCTATGGGTGACCCCTAGGATCAGTCCTATATATTTAAATGTGCTAATGGATGATCCCTGAGTATGCCAGTCCTATGTAACGGGTGATATCTCGTACCTACACTGGCTACGTAGTTCTGGAACTTAGGGATTTCTTCTAGGGATCTCAGTCCTATCTAATGGGTGAGTCCCTATCCCTAGGCTCGCTCGGTGCTGAATCCTACTCTCATCTGAAAGACTCTAAATTGATTAATGGGGTTAAACTGATTAACTGAACAAAATTGATACTAGTGGAGCTAAATTGAATTTACCGAGTTCCGTTGACTGACGGAATGTACTGAGTTTAGAGGACTGAATGAAAGTACTATAGTTACTGAGATTGACTGGGAATACTGAGGTTACAAAGATTACTGAGTACTGAGATCACTGAGATTACTGAACTACTGAGATTACTGAGATTTTAAGGTTTTCCTGAGTCACATGACTGACTGAGTTTTGTGGATCATGGCTTGACTGAGAGTATCATTATAACATGACATGGCTCTGGGCACACATATAATATTTTGGGAACAAGTACCCCTAGGACTCAATGGAAAGAAACTGACATAACATGACTTACTTGAACACATGACTAACATCATAATCCATAATTCATATACTAAAGCACTTCATCAAACATATGATATGCATAAACTTGTACATAATTAGGGATTTCATGATATCATACTAGTTGGGTACTTTTCCTTCATATTGGCATTTAATCAAACACATAGTGGGCATGGTACATATAAACATCATTATACAACAATTAAACATCATAATTCAACTCTAATTTCATCATCCTAGGATTTAATCATAGGTTCACATGAAAATACATCTGTACAAATCAATTCCACATAACATTGATCACCCAACATAGATTTGAATTCAATTGATCATTCTTAACATAAAAAAAAACAAACACAACATAAAATTCATTAAGCAATCCATAAACTTGAACTTAGAAAAGATATTCTTGGAATTCATGGATGAAAAGAGTCCATGAATGAACACTATGCATACCTCAAAGGCTTGAATCTTGAAGGAGATTAACTTTTCTAGAAGGTTCTTGAATATTGACGCTTTGATTCTTGAATTTTCTTGGAGAAGGGTTTGAATCTTGTTCTTGGGTTTTGATCTTGAAAGAAATCCTAATTTTGATGTTATGGATGAATGAGCAGTTATGTGCTTTGATTTGACATGATTGGATTTTAAATAGGGTGGAAAAACACCTAAAAATCCTTTTAAAACAGTGTTTTAGCACTGTTTCAGACAAAACTGACGGTCTGAGTGACGGACCGTCACTCTGGTGACTAACCATCACTCCAACAATCATTTTCGGGCCATAAAATGGCCTTAATTCTTTAGTTATGACACCCAAAGAGATGTTCCATTGCTGACTTGACGGTCCGTCAGACTGCCCGTCGCTCCTGGACAGCTCGGACAGCTCTCAGTAAAATGGCCATAACATTTTACTCCGATGCTGTATTTTGAAGAAGTTGATATTGTTGGAAAGATAATTCAATTATATGTCTTTTTTTCATTCATGATATAAAAAAAGTCTCTGTATAATGGGAGATATGATCATTTGAAGTTGACTATGATAATGTCCTTCTCAAGAATTCAATCGGTAAGGGATATTTTGATTCGTCTAATAGATAGGACGTATTTGAAGACTTAATATACATCTAACTTGATCATAAAACTATTAAATCACTATAATTTATTTCTCATAAGATTAAATCATGGTTCTACTATCGGTTTTGATTCTTGGGGTATTACAATATCTCCTTCTTGAGAACATTCATCCTCGAATGAGATTGAGTGAGAGAGGGAAATAACTTAAAATAACGTACATACTGAACATGAATAACTGGAACTTAATCTCATGGCTGACATGACTGATGACTAAATACAACATACTGAACATGCATGTCTGATGCATGACTGATAAAATGAATTCATGTATATTTGATGCATGGATAATTGACTCATGAATACATAACTGAATGTCCTGATGAACTGAATTTCTCACAGTGAGAATGCATGTCTAATGCATAATTACATGACTGAACTGATATATGAATGCATGACTAAATATGCAAGAGTACTTAGTACCAAGTTTTTCATAGGGATCTGAGTATGAAATGAATACCAAGTTTGTAATGGTAATTTGAACAGGGAACTGAGTAAGTTTAAGAAAAATGCTACGTAACTTAAAAGTATTGATGACCCCATGATTATGCTAGAAGTATGCATGAATGGGAACCTAAGAACATGACTGAGACTGAAACATGACATATAAAATAAATTTCGTGAACTGAACTGAGCCCCTAAATACATGGCTCACGACTTAGATCTTAACTTGAGGGCTAACTTATGAGTACCCTCTACTCTAACTGGATTCTTTATGCAAAGAGAAATAGAATTTAAGACATGAGAGCGTTGAGGAATAATAGGGTATCTCCCCCTTGGGACACTATGTCCCTCTAAGAACACTCACCTTACTGAGATACTGGGGGGATGCACAGGGCATCAACGGGCTGATTCATGACTAAACAATTCATGCTGAAAATATTAAGCTAAAATGAGAGCAAGAGATCTTAAAATACACATCATGAGTATGAAGAGTCTATAACGTACTCGATTCAATGCTGGGGGAATTTCCTTGATCATGGCAAGTCTGAAGAGCATAAAACCTATTCTGACGCTGACTAGTGATACTGGAAGTGACACCGTGCTGGCACAAATCTTTTCCCTTCTGAGACCTTACTCTACATTACCACAGACTGTGGTTGGCTTACCACATCTATAACATACCTCACTGCCTGCTCTTCATGCACCTAGGTGATTTCTACCACACTCTTCGCAAAGCGGATAGGTAAGACTCCTTTTCTCACTACCCTAGGCCTCAGATCCTGACGACCCATCATGACGTTCATTCTTAAAATTGGGTACTAGTGCACTAGTTGAACATGGAGCTAGGACTAAAATCTTATGACTATGCTGAGAACGGCTACCAACCCCTGACTTAGGCTGGGCAAAATTGAAACTACCTATCCTTGCCCTATTATTCGGATTTTCTTTCATCTTAATATTTTGCTCTTTTATTTGCTGAGCATGGGTCATAAGTCTGGCTAAAGTCATGTCACTATTCAGCATAATGGATCAACACTCATTAACACTTCTATCATTCACCCCTAATACAAACTTACTCATTTTGGTCCTACTGTCTGCAACCACATGAGAGGCATATCTAGCTAATTGAGTAAACTTAAGAGAATACTCTTTCACTGTCATGGTGCCCTGCCTGAGGTTGATGAATTCTAACACCTTAGCTTCACTAAGATCTAGGAAAAAGAATCTATGAAGGAAAGCAGAAGCAAACTCCTCCCACTCAACTAACCCTACATCATCTGCCCTTTCTGACCTCCACTACTTGAACCAAGTATGAGCCATATACTACAATTGATATGCATCAAGCTCAGCACTATCAACAGTAGTCACTCCCATGATATCTGTCACCTTTTAAACCTGATCTAGGAATTCCTGAGGGTCTTCATCTGGCTTAGACCCAAAAAATGATGGAGGGTTCATTCGGGTAAAGTCCTGAATCCTGGCTGCAGCTTAGTTGGTCATTGAGTTGGCTGAAATGACTGTTGGCTATTAATTTTAGACAGCGACCAACTGAACAAGAGTAGTGAATGCGGTCCTGAACTCCACATGAGAAACATGATCGCCCAAAGGTTCTTCAGGCTGATGGGATGACTGATTTTCATTTCTTCTTTTAGGAGGCATATTCTGTAGAAAAAAAAGGGAAACGGATTAGACTGATAGTTTAACTTTGAGCCTATGCTCACTAGCATGACATAAATACTGAAAGAAGGGATACTATTCCTAAAACATCTCATAGCCTTCAGAACATAAGTATGGTGTATAACATACGCATGTACAAGACTCTACTAGATGTTGCTTTTAGACTTCCTAGGACACTATTGAACCTGGCTCTGATACCATGTTTGTAACGCCTCAAATCTAGTACCCAAAATGTTACACGGTGATCATGACCCCGAAGGACCACAAGCTAACCCATGACTGATATCTGTACGTGTATACTGTATAAAAGACTGTATAATGCAGAAACAAAAACTGAAAGGCCATAAGGTTTAAACTAGTTCATAACTAAAAATATGGTATATCAATACCAAAATAACTGAAATAACTGTCGGATATGCTATAGTCTGAAATCCTCTAAATTGTCTGAAGAAGGAGTTGATGGGACATGTCCCCAACTAACTCTGACTACTAAAATAAACTGAAAACTAAAATAGTAATATAATCATCATATCCTCGAAAGATGAGGACTCACAGCTGACTCTGACTACTGAACCTGGATGCTACTCATGCTCTGGAACTCATGCTTCTAAACCTATGGTATAAGACACCATAGCCCAAATATGTCAGTACTTTAAATATACTAGTATACAAGTGAGGTAGGATAAATACAATAGGTTCATATGCATGAATAATACTAACTGGCTGACTAACATGAATATGAGAATACATGCATGCATACGTAACTGTAACTAACATTGTGATAGGACTGAATGCCGAGTTCTGACTATTGAGTTTACTGATATTGAAATTTAAGTCACTGATGAGTGAGAAACTGATACTGTATTACTGAATACAGAGAGACTGATACTACATTACTGATACATGAATAACAGTTTCTGACAGTTCTGATTATGAAGGACTGGTCTGGTTGACTGTATCTATCAGTTCTGAAGATGAATGTTGATAACATGAGTTCTGAGAACTGATAGAACCGATAACATAAGTGACTGTATCTGACAGTCCTGAATATGGTGGAACTAGCTGAGTTTCATTCTATATCTAACTTACTGAATCTGAGATCAACCTATCTAGCGGGTGATCTCTAAATCTGATGATACTGATACTGCTTGACCATAGTTGAGATTAATCCTTTCTAGTGGGTGATCTCGGAGACTAGTTATAATGACAAGGATTGACTATATCTGACAGTCCTAAATCTATACTACTGAGCTGAATTGACTGTATCTGACAGTCCAGATTATATAATTGAAACTATAGGATGGATTCATCTAACTAAAATTTTGCATATTATGCTAACTGGGGTCCAACCTATTACCCAGTTGGAAGGGTATCAGTACCGCACCACTGGTAAACACAACTGATATGGAGACAGTCCTAATCTAGCGTGTGACCCCAGGGATCATTCCTATACATTTAAATGTTCTAACAGGTTATCCTTGAGTATATCAGTCCTATCTAACGGGTGACATCTCATACCTATGCTGGATATATAGTTTTGGAACTTAGGGATTGCTTCTAGGGATCTCAGTCCTATCTAGGGGGTGATTCCCCGTCCGTAGGCTCGCTCGGTGCTGAATCCTACTCCCATCTGAAAGACTCTAAACTGATTAACTGAGTTGAACTAATTAACTAAACTGAACTGATACTAGTGGTATTATCTAGCAGAGCTAAACTAAATTTACTGAGTTTCCTTGACTGACGGAATGTACTGAGTTCTGAGGACTGACTGAGAGTACTATAGTTACTGAGATTGACTGGGAATACTGAGGTTATGAGATTACTGAGTACTGAGATCACTGAGATTACGAAACTACAGAGATTACTGAGATTTTTAGGTTTCCCTAAGTCACATGACTTACTGAGTTTTATGGATCATGGCTAGACTGAGAGTATCGTGAAAACATGACATGGCTCTAGGCACATAGGTAATATTTCGGGTACAAGTTCCCCCAGGAATCGTTGAAAAGAAACTGACATAGCATGACTTACTTGAACACAAAACTAACATCATAATCCATAATTCATATACTGAAGCACTTCATCAAATATATGATATGCCTAAACTTGTACATAATTGGAGATTTCATGATATCATACTAGTTGGACACTTTTCCTTCGTATAGGCATTTAATCAAACACATGGTAGGCACGGTACATAGAAAAATCATTATACAACAATTAAACATCATAATTCAACTCTAATTTCATCATCCTAGGGTTTAATCATAGGTTCACATGAATATACATCTATACAAATCAATTCCACATAACATTGATCACCCAACATGGATTAGAATTTAATTGATCATTCTCAACATAAACAAAACAAACCTAACATGAAATTCATAAAGAAATCCATAAACTTGAACTTAGACAAGAGATTCTTTCGATTCATGGATGAAAGGATTTCATGAATGAGCACTATGCATACTTCAAAATCTTGAATCTTTAAGGAGGTTAACTTTTCTTGAAGGTTCTTGAATGGTGATGCTTTGATTCTTGAGTTTTCTTGGAGAAGGGTTTGAATCTTGTTCTTGGATTTTAATCTTGACAGAAACCCTAATTTTTATGTTATGGATTAATAAGGATTTATGTGCTTTTATTTGACATGATTGGGTGCTAAATAGGATGGAAAAAGACCTAAAAATCCCTATAAAACGGCGTTTCAATGCTGTTTTGGACAAAACTGACGGTCTGAGTGACGGACCATCACTCTGCTGACTAACCGTCACTCCAACCATCATTTCTGGGCAATAAAATGGCCTTACTTCTTCCGTTATGATGGAAAAAGTGATGGTCCATCGCTGACTTGACGGTCCGTCAGCTTGCCCGTCGCTGCTGGACAGTTCAGATAGCTCTCAGTAAAACAACCATAACATTTTACTCCGACATCGGATTTTGGCAAAATTGGTATCGTTCGAAAGATAATTCAATTAAATATATGCTGGTGGGTCATGAAATCAAAAATTCTTTGTATAATAGGAGATTTGTTCATTTGAAGTTGACTATGTCAATGTTCTTCTCAAGAATTCAATCGGTAAGGGATGTTTTGATTCGTCTAATAGCTAGGACGTATTTGAGGATTTAATATACATCTTACTTGATCATAAAACTACCAAATCACTATAATTTATTTTTCATGATCTTGAAGCATGGTTCTACTATCGGTTGGGATTCTCGAGGTATTACAATATCTCCCACTTGAGAACATTCGTCCTTGAGTGAGACTGAGTGAGAGAGGGGAAGAATATAAACTGACGTACATACTGAACATGAATAATTGGAACATGATCTCATGGATGACATAACTGATAACTGAATATAACATATTAAACATGCATGTCTGATGCATGACTGATAAACTGAATTCATGCATATCTGATGCATGGATAATTGACTCATGAATACATGAATGAATGTCCTGATGAACTGAATTTCTCACAGTGAGAATGCATATCTAATGCATAATTACATGACTGAACTGATATATTAATGCATGACTAAATATGCAAGAGTACTTAGTACCAAGTTTATCATGAAGATCTGAGCATGAAATGAATACCAAGTTTGTAATTGTAATTTGAACAGTGAATTGAGTAAGTTTAAGAAAAATTCTACATAATAGAAAAGTACTGATGACCCCATTATTATGCTAGAAGTATGAATGAACGGCAACCTGAGAACATGACTGAGGCTGAAACATGACATATAAACTGAATTTCGAACTGAACTGAGCCTCTAAATACGTGGCTCACGATTGAGATCATAACTTGAGGGATAACTTAGGAGTACCTTCTACTCTAACTGGATTCTTTATGCGAAGAGAAACTTAATTTAAGACATGAAAGCACTGAGGAATAATGGTATATTTCCCCCTTGGGACACTATGTTCCTCTAAGAACGCTCACCTTACTGTGATACTGAGGCGATGCACAGGGCATCAATGGACTAATTCATGACTGAACAACTGATGCTGGAAATCTTAAGCTAAAATAAGAGCAAGAGATTTAACAATGCACATCATGAGTCTGAATAGTCTATAACATACCCAATTATATGCTGGGGGAATTTCCTTCATCATTGAGAGTCTGACGCTATGTAGAGCATAAAACCTGTTCTTACGTTGACTACTAGTCATACTAGAAGTGACGCTATGCTGGCACAAATCTTTTCCCTTCTGAGACCTAACTCTACATTCCCGCAGCCTGTGGCCTGGCTTACCACATCCATAACATACCTCATTTCCTGCTCTGCACACACCTAGGTAATTTCTACCACAGTCTTCATAAAGTGAATAGGTAAGACTCCTGTTCTCACTACCCTGGTCCTTAGATCCTGGCGACCCATCATGACGGTCATTCCCGAACTTGGGCACTGGTGCACTAGCAGAAGATGGAGCTGGGACTGAAAGCTTATGGCTATAATGAAAATGGCTACCACCCCTTGACTTAGGCTGAGCAAAATTAAAACTACCTGTCCTTGCCCTCTTATTCTGCTCTTTTTTCATCTTAATCTTTTTCTCTTCTATCTGCTGAGCATGGGTCATAAGTTTGGCTAAAGTCATGTCACTATTCAGCATGGTGGATCTACATTCATTAACCATGCTATCATTCACCTCTGTTACAAACTTACTCATCTTGGTCGTACTGTCTACAACCACTTGAGGGGCTTATCTGGCTAATTGAGTAAACTTAAGAGAATACTCTTTCATTGTCATGGTGCCCTGCCTGAGGCTGATGAATTCTAACACTTAAGTTTCTCTAAGATCTAGGGGAAAGAATCTATCAAGGAAAGTAGAAGCAAACTCCTCCTACTCAACTGACCCTGCATCATCTGCCATTTCAGACTTCCACTGCTTGAACCAAGTATGAGCCACATCCTACAAATGATATGAAACTAGCTCAGCACTCACAACAGTATTCACCCCCATAATATCTGTCACCTTCTGAACCTGATCTAGGAATTCCTGAGGGTCCTCATCTAACTTATACCCAATAAAGGATGGAGGGTTCGTTCAGGTGTAAGCTTGAATCCTGGATGTAGATGAGTTGGCCACTGGAATGGCCGAAATGATAGCTGGCCATTCATTTTGGGCGAAGACCGACTGAGCAAGAGTAGTGAATATGCTCCTGAACTACGCATGAGAAACATGATTGCCCAAAGGTTCTTCGGGCTGAGGGGATGACTGATTTTCATTTCTTCTTTTAGGAGGCATGTTCTGTAAAAGAAAGGGAGAAATGGATTAGACTGAGAGTTTAACTTTGAGCCTATACTTACTGGCATGACATGAATACTGAAAGAAGGGATACTATTCCTAAAACATCTCATAGCCTCTGGCACATAAGTGTGGTGCTTAACACACGCATATACAAGACTCTACTAGATGCGGCTTTCAGACTTTCTAGGACACTATTGAACCTGGCTCTGATAACAAGTTTGTAGAGCCTCAAATTTGATACCCGGAATAATACATGGTGCTCATGACCTCGAAGGACCACAAGCTAACCTATGACTGATATCTGCACTAGTATACTTTATAAAAGACTATATAATGCAGAAACATAATCTGAAAGGCCATAAGGTTCAATACTAGTACATAATTAAAAATATGGTATATTAATACCAATATAACTGAAATAACTGTCTGACATGCTATAGTCTGAAAGCCTCTAAACTATCTGAAAAAGTAGTTGATGAGATATGTCTCCAACTAACTTCGACTACAAAAATAAACTAAAAACTGAAATAGTAATATAATTATCATGTCTTGAAAGGATAAGGACTCACTGCTGAATTTGACTGCTGAACTTGGATGCTACTGATTCTCTGGAGCTCGTGCTTTTAAACCTATGGTATAAGACACCATAGCGAAAATATGTCAGTACTTTGAATGTACTGGTATGCAAGTGAGGTAGTTAAATGCAATAGGTTCATATGCATGAACAATACAAACTGACTGACTAATATGAACGTGAGAATACATGCATGCATACGTAACTGTAACTGACATCATGATAGGACTAAATACCGAGTTTTGACTACTGAGTTTACTAATATTGATATTTGAGTCACTGATGAGTGAGAAACTGATACTGTATTACTGAATACTGAGGGACTGATACTACATACTGATACATGAATAACTGTGTCTGATAGTTCTGATTATGAAGAACTGGTTTGGTTGACTGTATCTGACAGTTCTGAAGCTTAATACTTATAACATGAGTTCTACGTACTGATATTACTTATAGCATGAGTGACTGTATCTAACCATTCTAAATTTAATAGAACTAGCTATGTTCCATTCTGTATCTAAATTACTAAATCTAAGATTAGTCCTATCTAGTGGGTGATCTCTAAATCTGGTGATAATGATACTGCGTGACCATAGTTGAGATTAGTCTTGTCTAGTGGGTAATCTCGGAGTCTATTTATAATGATAAGGATTGACTGTATCTGACAGTCCTAAATCTATACTATTAAGTTGAATTAACTATATCTGACAGTCCTGATTTTGTAATTGAAACTGTGAGATGTATTCATCTAACCGACATGCCCTATACTATGTTAATTGGGGTCCAACCTGTAACCCCAGTTGGAAGGGTGTCAGTACGGCGCCACTAGTAAAGAAAACTGTTGTGGAGTCAGTCCTAATCTAACGGGTGACCTTTCAGATCCGTCCTATACATTTAAATGTGTTAACAGGTTATCCCTGAGTGTGTCAGTCCTATCTAATGGGTGACATCTCGTACCTACTACATAGTTATGGAACTTAGGGATTACTTCTAGGGATCTTATTTTTATATAGTGGGTGAGTCCTTATCCCTAGGCTCGCTCGATGCTGAATCCTACTCCTATCTGAATTACTCTGAACTAACTAACTGAGCTGAACTGATTAACTGAACTGAACTTATACTAGTGGTATTATCTAGCGGAGCTAAATTGAATTTACTAAGTTTCGTTGACTGACGAAATGTACTGAGTTTTGAGGACTGACTGAGAGTACTATAGTTACTGAGATTGAGTTGGAATACTGAGGTTACTAAGATTCCTGAGTTCTGAGATCACTGAGATTACTGAACTACTGAGATTACTGAGATTTCTGGGTTTTCCTGAGTCAAATGAGTTACTGAGTTCTATGGATCATGGCTTGACTGAGAGTATCATGAAAACATGACATGGCTCGAGGGACACAACTAATATTTTAGGTATAAGTACCCCCAGGACTCAATGGAAAGAAACTGACATAGCATGACTTACTTGAACACATGACTAACATCATAATCCATAATTCATATACTAAAGCACTTCATCAAATATATGATATGCATAAACTTGTACATAATTGGGGATTTCATGATATCATACTAGTTGGACACTTTTCCTTCATATAGGCATTTAATTAAACATATGGCAGGCATAGTACATATAAACAACATTATACAACAATTAAACATCATAATTCAACTGTAATTTCATTATCCAAGGGTTTAATCATAGGTTCATATGAAAATACATCTATACAAATCAATTCCATATAACATTGATCACCCAAAATAGATTTGAATTTAATTGATCTTTCTCAACATAAACAAAACAAACCCAACATGAAATTCAAGAAGAAATTCGTAAAATTGAACTTAGAAAAGAGATTCTTGAGCTTAATGGATGAAAGGAGTCCATGAATTAACACTATGCATACCTCAAAAGCTTGAATCTTGAAAGAGTTTAACTTTTCTTGAAGGTTCTTGAATAGTGATGCTTTGATTCTTGAGTTTTCTTAGAGAAGGGTTTGAATCTTGTTCTTGGGTTTTGATCTTGAAAGAAACCCTAATTTTAATGTTATGGATTAATGAGGATTTATGTTCTTTGATTTGACATGATTGGGTGTTAAATTAGGGTGGAAAAAGACCCAAATATCCCTTTAAAGTGGCCTTTCAACACTGTTTCGAAAAAAAATAACGGTCTGAGTGATGGATCGTCACTATGGTGACTAACCATCACTCCAACCATTATTTTTGCACCAAAAAATGGCCTTACTTCTTAATTTATGATGGCCAAAGTGACGGTCCATCGCTGACTTGACGGTCCGTCAGCTTGCCCGTCGCTCTAGGACAGCTCGGACAACTCTCAGTAAAATGACCATAACATTTTACTCCGATGCTGGATTTTGATAAAATTGATATCGTTGGAAAAATAATTCAATTATATATCTGTTGTTCATTCATGATATAAAAAAGTCTCTGTAGAATGGGACATATGATCGTTTGAAGTTGACTATGATAATGTCCTTCTCAAGAATTTAATCGGTAAGGGATGTTTTGATTCGTCTAATAGATAGGACGTATTTGAGGACTTAATATACATCTAACTTGATAATTAAACTATTAAATCACTATAATTTATTTCTCATGAGCTTGAAGCATGGTTCTACTATCGGTTTGGATTCTTGGGGTATTACAATATCTCTCCCTTGAGAACATTCATCCTCGAATGAGACTGAGTAAGAGAGGGAAAGAACTTAAAATGACGTACATACTGAACATCAATAACTGGAACATGATCTCATGGCTAACATGACTGATGACTGATTATAGTTATACTGAACATGCATATCTGATGCATGACTGATAAACTGAATTCATTCATATTTGATGCATGGATAATTGACTCATGAATACATGATTGAATATCCTGATGAACTGAATTTCTCATAGTGAGAATGCATGTCTAACATATAATTACATGACTGAACTGATATATGAATGCATGACTAAATATTCAAGAGTACTTAGTACCAAGTTTTTCATGGGGATCTGAGTATGAAATGAATACCAAGTTTGTAATGGTAATTTGAACAGGGAACTAAGTAAGTTTAAGAAAAAATGCTACGTAACTTAAAAGTATTGATAACCCCATGATTATGCTAGAAGTATGCAAGAATGGGAACCTGAGAACATGATTAAGGCTGAAATATGACATATAAACTGAATTTCGTGAACTGAATTGAGCCCCTAACTACATGGCACACGACTGAGATCTTAACTTGAGGGATAACTTATGAGTACCCTCTCTAACTGGATTCTTTATGTGAAAAGAAACTGAATTTAAGACATGAGAGCGTTGAGGAATAATGGGGTATCTCCCCCTTGGGACACTATGTCCCTCTAACAACGCTCACCTTACATTGAAACTGGGGCGATGCACAGGGCATCTATGGACTGATTCATGAATGAACAACTCATGCTGAAACTCTTAGGCTAAAATGAGAGCAAAAGATCTAACAATGCACATCATGAGTATGAAGGGCCTATAACATAACCAATTCTATGCTGGGGGAATTTCCTTGATCATAGCGAGTCTGAAGAGCATAAAACCTTTTCTAACACTGACCACTAGAGGTACTGGATGTGACGCCCTACTGGCCTAAATCTTTTCCCTTCTGAGCCCTTACTCTATATTCTCGAAGCCTGTGTCCTACCTTACCACATCCATAACATACCTCACTGCCTTCTCTACACACACCTAGGTGATTCCTAGCACACTTTTCGCAAAGCGGAAAGGTAAGACTCTTATTCTCACTACCATTGGCCTCGAATCTTGGCGCCCATCATGAGGTCATTCCCAAACTTGGGTACTAGTGCACTAGCTAAAGATGGAGCTGGGACTGAAAGCTTATGATTATACTGAGAACGGCTACCACCCCCTGACTTAGGCTGAGCAAAATTGAAACTACCTGTCCTTGCCCTCTTATTCTGTTTTTCTTTTATCTTAATCTTTTTCTTTTCTATCAACTGAGAATGGGTCATAAGTCTGGCTAAAGTCATGTCCCTATTCAACATGGTGGATCTACACTTATTAACCACGCTATCATTCACCCCTGATATAAACTTACTCATCTGGGCCCTACTGTCTGCAACCATATAAGCGACATATTTTTCTAATTGATTAAACTTAAGAGAATACTCTTTAACTGTCATGGTGCCCTGCCCGAGGTTGATGAAATCTAACACCTTAGCTTCTCTAAGATCTAGGGGAAAGAATCTATCAAGGAAAACAAAAAAAAAATCCTCCCACTCAACTGACCCTGTATCATCTTCCCTTTCTGACCTCTACTGCTTGAACAAGGTATGAGCCATATCCTGCAATTGATATGTAGCTAGCTCAGCACTCTCAATAGTAGTCACCACCATGATATCTGTGACCTTCTGAACCTGATCTAGGAATTCCTGAGGGTCCTAATTTGACTTAGACCCAAGAAATAATGGAGGGTTCATTCAGTTGAAGTCCCGAATCCTGGCTGCAGCTAAGTTGGCCACTGGGTTGGGTGGAATGACTGCTAGCCATTTATTTTGGGCGGTGACCGAGTGAGCAAGAGTAGTGAATGTGGTCCTGAACTCTGCATCCAAAACATGATCGCCCAAAGGTTCTTCGGGTTGAGGGGATGACTGATTTTCGTTTCTTCTTTTAAGAGGCATGTTCTGTAAAAGAAAGGGAGAACAGGATTAGACTGATAGTTTAATTTTGAGCCGATTCTTACTGGCACGACATGAATACTGAAAAAAGGGATACTGTTCCTAAAACATCTCATAACCTCCTGCACATAAGTGTGGTGCACAACACACGTATGTATAAGACTCTACTAGATATAACTTTTAGACTTCCTAGGACACTATTAAACCTAGCTCTGATACTAAGTTTGTAATGCCCTGAGTATGGTACCGAGAACGTTTCACGGTGCTCATGACCCCGAAGGATTACAAGCTAACCCATGACTGATATCTGTACCTGCATACTGCATAAAAGACTGTATAATGCAGAAGCATGAACTGAAAGGCCATAAGGTTCAATACTAGTACATAACTGAAAATATGGTATATCAATACCAAAATAACTGAAATAACTATCTGACATGCTATTGTCTGAAATCCTCCAAACTGTCTGAAAAAGGTGTTGATGGGACATGTCCCTAACTAACTCCTAATACTGAAATAAACTGAAAATTGAAATAGTAATATAATCATCTTTTCCTCGAATGATGAGGACTCACAGCTGACTCTGACTACTGAACCTGGATGCTACTGATGCTCTGGAGCTCGTGCTTCTAAACCTATGATATAAAACACCATAGCATAAATGTGTTAGTACTTTTAATGTACTGGTATGCAAGTGAGGTAGGTTAAATGCAATAGGTTCATATGCATGAACAATACTAACTGACTGACTAACATAAACGTAAGAATACATACATGCATACGTAACTGTAACTGTCATCGTGATAGGACTGAATACCGAGTTCTGACTACTGAGTTTACTGATATTAACATTTGAGTCACTGATGAGTGAGAAACTGATACTGTATTATTGAATACTAAGGGACTGATACTACATTTTTGATACATGAATAACTATGTCTGATAGTTCTGATTATGAAGAACTGGTTTGGTTGACTGTATGTGACAGTTCTGAAGCTGAATACAGATAACATGAGTTTTGAGAAATGATATAACTGATAACATAAGTGACTGTATCTGACAGTCCTGAATCTGATTGAACTAGTTGAGTTTTATTTTGTATCTGAATTACTAAATTTGAGACCAATCCTATCTAGCGGGTGATCTTTAAATCTAATGAAACTGATACTGAGTGACCATAGTTGAGATCAGTCCTATCTATGGGGTGATCCTGGAGTCTATTTATAATGACAAGGATTGACTGTATCTGACAGTCCTAAATCTATACTACTAAGCTGAATTGACTGTATCTGAGAGTCCTGATTTTGTAACTGAAACTATGGGATGTATTCATCTAACCGACATGCCCCATACTTTCCTAACTGGGGTCTGATAACGCTCAAATTACACCTCTCTTACGAGAGAGTAGGCGGTCGTTGTCAAATAAATAACCCAACTAGGTTGAGGTTGAATCCCATAGGGAATATGGTGATAATTAAGTTGTATGTAGATTAATTGACTTTTAATTGTTCGTTTTCGTAAAATAAAGAAGGGGGTTTGATTCAGTTCACAAATTAATGGTTTCATTTTAACGAGAAGAAATATGTGTAGTAGTATTTAAATTCAGAGAAATAGCAAGCTAGAGTTATGTCCACCTTATAGTTTTCAATACTTTCTAACTATGGGTTTTACGAATTCATACATGTATCGTGTTTACAGAGAAACATATTGTATTTAATAACATAATCCAAGTGTTCCTCAACCATCAAGGACTAATTCACTTTAGTTCTCTCGAATCAAAAGCATTTACCAAAACAATACGAAATCTCCAAGTAGTTAATCCTGCTAAGGCAGTAACATATGAAATAGGGATTGGAAATCCTATTTTCTTGTCACTACACTCTTTTCCGAACAACAACCTTTTTGTCGAACAAGTTGTGTTTGAAGGCACATCCTCTATGTTTGCAACCATGAGAATTCAAAATAAATGAAGAGAGTATGATGTAAACAAATCAATGCATAATGAATTCAAAACCCAAAGTGATAGTTTGTATGCTACAAGGTTTCCATAACCCTAACTAATAAACTTAGCTACTCATGAATAAAACGAAAATCACAATAGAAATATTCATCATACCAAAAACTAGAAGATGTTCTTCGTGTGGGAATAGTGATAAAACAAGAAAGAAAAACGTTTCTCCCTCTTCTTAATCTAAGCCGCCACTCTCCCTTTTTAAAAACTAATACAGAATAATGAATAATGAATAAAAATTCAGCATTAAGCCTTTTAATAATCTTTTCTCTCATAATTTTCTTCTAAGTCCCTGAACTAATTATAAATGACAAACTAGTCTTGGACATAGTTTCTAGTAGCCACATTTGGTCCAGATTGCTACTCTCTCTTGTGTCATATGCCATCCATATTCCATAGTCCCATAATGTCTTCATCTACCTCATTGATACCTGAAATCATGCTAATCACATCGGTTAGCTCAATTACATAGAAGTAGAGTAAAAACATAAGAAACTAGGCACTTTGTTCTCTAAACATAGCTAAAATATGGATAAATTATGGTGCTTAGGCGTATAAATACACCCAAGATCACCACCCCATACTTAAAGATTTTCTCTTCCTCGAACAACATATCTATTTATGCATACTACACAAGCCTTAGCACCCACAAAGGAAAATAAGATGCTCAAATAGGCTCACACAAAAATTATGAACAAGAAGTAGCTTCAGGAATCATTCCTAGATACAACCTACCCTCAATAATAGACTCATTAAGTTGGAAATTTCATGCATATCGTTCAAGAAAAGAAATTATATAAATTACCCAACCTTCATCAACCATGTTCCCTCACAATAAGAGAGTTACCCATAATCACTCACAATCATGCAATTTCTAACAAAATGGGTACAAGAATCAAGTTGTGCTTACTCTCACAAAGAATTCTCAAATTACAACTGATGACCATATGCTTGCCCTTAGTGTAATACTCCACTAATAGCAGAATGCTAAGATTAGGATCAAATAGGTCTTTTACGGGTTGTAATGCAAGCTAAAGGATGGGTAGAAACTATTTTGGCCAAAAATAGTGACTATCTTCCCTAAGAGCTTTAATACACTACACTATACTGCTATCTTCACAGATCTATTTTTCACCCCAACTCGTTAAGCTTAATTAATAACACTATGGTGGGAGTATGCAACCATTTCAAATATTTTTTTTGGCACCCTTTTCATGTTACGCACCCCTATAATAGCCACCCTCAACTTAAGCAATTTTTCTTAGTTAAGGTGCACAATGTCCAAGAAGGACCAGGGCCAAAACAGGTTCATTGTAACATGTCCGGGATAAAATTTTGAACTTTTTCAACAATTTTAGCTACTCCTAACCACAGCAATTGCTTACGCCAATAACTAGACTTTGGGGTATCAATTTCACTTTTTTCCTCTTATTGTCAAACTCCTAACTCACATTGATTTTACATTAAAGCGCTTAGGAACTTTTTGGATCAAATTACGGTCTATTAAAGAATGGATTAGTCTACATATGAGGCTAACAAAAGAACAAGCTAAAGTCTCAATGGGGCTAGCTAAGATAATGTACACAAGTAGGTCAAAAAAAGTTATGAACAATGGCTATCAAAGAAATGCCTAAATCATCTCCTAAACTCACAATCTTTATTTCGCTTTGCACACACACCAGGCAAGTTCTAGCATCAGTTGCAATAAGGAATATACAACATTCTTACACACTCATGGAACATGGTCAACTCAATTAGGAGCATTATAGATTCTCGACCCAACAATTACATGAATTCAAATAAAACCAACAATCACAACAAGAGTCACAACTAGAGCCTAGGTGTTTCAAACGTAATGATCCATCACATACTTATGTTATAATTTCATGTGATCCACAAGAATAGTTACATGCAATTAAATGACTAATTTTCTCTTAAGACAGTCGTCATCCATCCATCATCGAGAAAAACACCTAATTATGACTAAATAACTAACAAAATAAACAAAATAACTAATCCTATCCAGAAGAATGCTAAGGAAAAGGTACTATTTTATTACAAAACAAGTAGCAAAGTATCCATCCACCCCACACTTAAGCTCAGCACAGTCCCCAGTGCAAAGAACAAGATAAAGAACCTGACTAGTAGTACTCCTCATCCACATTCGAAGTCATGCCACCTGCATGGAGATCATCATTGGAGCCATTTTTCCTATATTTATCCTATCATCCATGTCAGCCACACATAATAAAACTAACTATAATTAAGATGGAGATGGTGCAGTCACCACCCCACACTTAATTTGTTAGTATCAACCAATTAAGTGTTTTTATCGGGTACTTAGGCTTCACCGACATACACTTTGACATGGTGCATCAACATTAGTCACAATAAAATTCATTCACTTCAATTCCCCCAATTCTATTTCAATGAAGCACTTTTTTAATAGAATCATGCTCTACACTTTCAGTCATACAAATTATACGAAACACCTTCACTTTCACAACATCACCATGACAAGAATTTAATTCGTAATCCTTAAGAAATCAATTAACAATAACATAGAGTCACAATAACTAAGGATTAAGAAAGTAAAACTTACCTTGAAGATGGAAGATCTATGAATGACAAAGAGAACGGTGAGAGCTTAGTATTGTATCTCTTAAGGGTGAAATGAGGATAAATTTGGGAATTTAAGGTGTGAAGTCTATTCAAAAAATAAAATCTGGGTCGGGTTGATCTAATAAAAAATAGGTACTTATATTTAAAAATTTGCACAACATATGCGATTGGAAATGCGGTGCATACCCTATCGCCTATATTTTCATGTGCGGTGCATAGGGTATCGCCTAGTTGAGGCAGTGGGCATAGGCGATTGGAAATACGGCGCATACCATATCGCCTATATTTTTATATACGGTGCATATGGTATCACCTAGTTGAGGCAGTGGTCATAGGCAATTGGAAATGCGGCGCATACCCATCGCCTATATTTACATATGCGGCGTATAGGGTATCTCTTTGTTTAGGCAGTGAGCATAGGCGATTTACAATGCGGTACATATCTATTCACACACCTTAAGATGTGCAACGCACTCTTGGTAGGAAAGTTCCATACCGCGGGGGCTTCGCCCCTGCAACCCCATCGAGGTCAGTGGTGGGCTTCGGGATCAGCCCTATCGACCCAATCCCTACGCTAACACCACAGACCTCATTGAAAGTCACAAAATAAAGTCGCACCGCAAAACTTTTTGGGTCAAATTTACATAATTCGAGGCGCGACTCTAATGCAATTCATACTTGAGCCTTACACATTTGACCACTCCAACTTACCTGTAATGTTTCCATCACTCCTAAACTTACCATCAATGACATAGCTCAATTCCAAATCAAATTTGGTACTAATCTCCTCCTTAGTACTTCATGCACCTACACTAACTCAAAAACAACAAAAATAATTAGAAGGATGGGTTGCCTCCCACCAAGCGTTATAGTTTCGGTCGTGGCTCGATTCTTCTTTTTGCATTTTTGTTTAACATGATAAAGTGAAAATAAAATCCTGGGTTGCCTCCCATGTAGCGCCTGATTTAACATCGCGGCATGACTCGATTATCATGACTACTCAGACTTCGTCAAGATACATCGATGATACCATTTGTACCTCATTTATTGGATCAAGACAATGCTTTATTCCTAGTCCAACCACTTTGAAGTCACTCATATCCTTGCTTGCAAGTTTAACCAAACCAGCTATGGTCTCCACAAAAGACATATCCTTAACTGGTACATCTCGCTCATCTTCGTAGAATACATCAACAATTGAGAAGACACTCATCTTCTTTTGTTGTTTCATAGACCGACATACTTTAAAACTAACTTGTTTCTCATTGAGCCTAAATTTTAGCTCATTCAGCTCCATGTCAACTAACACTCTCCCATTTGCTAAGAACGACCTACCCAAAATTATGGGTACTTCAAAGTCCACTTCGCAATCAAGAATTACAAAGTCGGCAGGAAATACAAAATCAACAACTTTTACAAGTACATCATGTAGAATCCCAATCGGCCTTTTTACCGATCTATCCGCTATTAGAAGCTGCATATTGCTAGGCGTAGGATCTCCCAAACCCAGTTTCTTGAAAATTGTCAATGGCATAAGATTTATACTTGCCCCAAGATCACAAAGGGCTTTTTCAAACTTTAGCAATCCAATCTTACATGGAACAGTAAATGCTCCCGGATCAGCTTTCTTCTGGACAATAGATCTTGTAGCAATAGCACTACAATGATGAAGATTGTCTACCATTTCATAGATCACAGTCCTTTTCTTCGTCAATAGGTATTTCATAAACTTAACATATCCGGGCATCTGTTTCAGTGCTTCAACTAAGGGCACATTCACTGTCAACTGCTTCAACATAGCCATGAATTTGCTAAACTTGCCATCATCTTCTTTCTTCTTTAATCATTGTGGAAATGGGGGTGGTGTCCTTGGGATTTAAGTTGGAATAACTTTTACCTCCTTTCTTATGCCTTGATCTACATCACTAACATGCTTCAGCTTAGGTTGTTGTTCCACTTTCGCGCTCTTCTTTTTTGAACTTCCCAACTCCAAAGGCACCACTAAATATTCATCAATCATCTCCCAATCTATTTCAGTTGCATCAGTATGAGAGGATGCTTCCAATGCTGGACTGGACAACATCTTACCGCTCCTAGTTATAATGGCCATACACGATCCATCATTCCTCGGATCTTGAACTATATCACTTGGTAGAGTCCCATTCTGTCTTTGGTTGAATACTGCGGATAATTGGCTCATCTGCTGCTCCAGTTGTTTAATAGAAATTGAGTACGAATTTACTATTTGACTCATGGAAGATATGTCCCTCTTCATGGTAGTCACCCCAGAATTGGTCGTCTCAACCCCCTTTAATAGTTTCTCTATCATGTCCTCCATGGATATTTTGCCTGAACTGGTGGCAGCATTATCACGACTTCCAGGAGGTACATACAGTCCACTCTTGTAATTTTTATTCTTCCAATCTCCTTGATGGTTCCAACCTTGGTTTCCTTGACCACTGGTCCGGAAACCCCCCTGATTATGCAAGTAGTTAGCCTCTTCTTCTGTGTTTGATTCAGCTCTCTTACCATGGGACCCTACAACTTTTACCTTTTCTAAATTCCCTGTTAGCAAATGTTTCATGAGCAGATCTATCTGGGTTTTCATGTGAGCCATATCCTGATCACGCTTCTCTTCTCTCCTACACTACTTTGCTGATATTACACTAGACCCAATATTGCTTGCTACCACAAAATATCTGGTGTGCTAAGATCTACTTGTCTTAGTCATCCTTTCTAACATGTCCGCAACCTCAGTAAAGGTGAGCTCCATAAAAGCTCTTCCTGTAGCATTATCAACTATTGTCTTTGTAAGTGAGTTCAAAGCTCTGTAGAAGATTTTCATCAAGTGTTCGTCAGTCATCTTATGGTTTGGCCATTGAGTCAACTTCTTTTTAAACTTCACCCAAGTCTCATGCAAAGCTTCATTGGCCAATTGCCTAAATTTGCTAATCTCATCCCTAAACTGTAACATTCTGGAGGGCGGAAAGAACCTTTCTAGGAAATCTCCTTTCAATTGCCTCCAGTTTGTTATAGAATCAGGAGTCAGCTCATTCAACCACATTGTTGCCTCTCCAGACAGAGATATTGGGAATAATCTTAAACGAATAGCATTTTGTCCCACTCCAAGATTATCAAATGACTTACAAATACTGATGAAATTCACCAAATGTAGATTGGGATCATCACCAGGTAATCCACAAAAGAGTCCTTTCAGATTCAGTAGTTGGATCATAGTACTAGTGATGTTGAATTTCACCCCAGGAGCTAGTGGTGGTAGAATGATTGCCCCTGTAGATCCAGTTACATCTAAATCATCCTCATTATTATCAATATCAAACTATGCATCTTGACGATCTGTTCTTCCTCTGAATGGATGATTTTGATTTACAGGTACAACTACCCCTGCTGCACGCCTCCTATTAGCTGGGTCAATTAAATCATAACCTCCCAGGTCTTTCTCATCTAGATTAGGTACCTGACCTGGTTTATCTGCATTCTATAGATTTAATTGAGCATTAGCCAAAGCGACTAATCTTTCAGCTTTCTGTTGGTTAGCCATTCTTTCAATAAGATGAGGTTCAGGATTGAAGGGTAATAATGGTTCTCCTGAACTTTTGGTTTGTGACATAAACAACAATGAGCCTGTAATGAACAAAAACAACAAATGACATAAAATAAGGAAACTTAACTAACAGTCAATTAACACACATAAACTCAATCGACAACTGTATTCCCTGGCAACGGCGCCATTTTTTGATAACGCTCAAATTACACCTCTCTTACGAGAGGGTAAGCAGTTGTTGTCAAATATATAACCCAACTTGGTTGGGGTCGAATTCCACAGGGAATATGGTGCTAATTAAGTTGTATATATATTAATTGACTTTTAATCGTTCGTTTCCGTACAATAAATAAGGGGGTTTGATTCAGTTCACAAATTAATGGTTTCAGTTTAACGAGAAGAAATATGTGTAGTAGTATTCAAATTCAGAGAAATAGCAAGCTAGGGTTATGTCCACCTTGTAGTTTTCAATACTTTCTAACTATGGATTTTACGAATTCATACATGTATCATGTTTACAGAGAAACCATTGTATTTAATAACATAGTCCAAGTGTTTCTCAACCATAAAGGACTAATTCACTTTAGTTCTCTCGAATCAAAAGCATTTACCAAAAAAAATACGAAATCTCCAAGTAGTTAATCCTGCTAAGGGGTTAACATATGAAATAGGGATAGGAAATCCTATTTTCTTGTCACTACTCTCTTTTCCGAACAACAACCTTTCTCTCGAACAAGTTATGTTTTAAGGCACATCCTGTATGTTTGCAACCACGAGAATTCAAAATAAATAAAGAGAGTATGATGTAAACAAATCAATGCATAATGAATTCAAAACCCAAAGTGATAGACTATATGCTACAAGGTTTCCATAACCCTAACTAATAAACTTAGCTACTCATGAATAAAATAAAAATCACAACAGAAATATTCATCATACCAAAAATTGAAAGATGATCTTCGTGTGGGAATAATGATAAAAAAAGATAGAAAAATGTTTCTCCCTCTCCTCAAGCTAAGCCGCCACTCTCCCTCTTCAAAAACTAATACAGAATAATGAATAATGAATAAAAATTCAGCATTAAGCCTTTTAATAATCTTTTCTCTCATAATTGCCTTCTAAGTCCCTGAACTAATTATAAATGACAAACTAGTCTTGGACATAGTTTCTAGGTGCCACATTTGATCTAGATTACTACTCTCTCTTGTGTCATATGCCATCCGCATTCCATAGTCCCATAATGTCTTCATCTATCTCATTAATACCTTAAATCATGCTAATCACATCGGTTAGCTCAATTACTTAGAAGTAGAGTAAAAACATAAGAAACTAGGCACTTTGTTCTCTAAACATAGCTAAAATATGGATAAATTATGGTTCTTAGGCGTATAAATACACCCAAGATCAGGGTCCAACCTGTAAACCTAGTTGGAAGGGTGTCAGTACAGTGCCACTTGTAAAGATAACTGTTGTGGATTCAGTCCTAATCTAGCGGGTGACCCCTAGGATCAGTCCTATACATTTAAATATGCTAACGGGTGATCCCTGAGTATTTTAGTCCTATCTAACTGGTGACATCTTGTACCTACGCTGGCTACGTAGTTCTTGAACATAGGGGTTGCTTCTAGGGATCTCAGTCCTATCTAGCGGGTGAGTCCCCATCCCTATGCTCACTCGGTGCTGAATCCTACTCTGATATAAAAGACTCTGAATTGATTAACTGAGTTTAACTGATTAACTGAACTAAACTAATACTAGTGGTATTGTCTAGCGGAGCTAAACTGAATTTACTGAGTTCCATTGACTGATGGATTGTACTTAGTTCTGAGGACTGACTAAGAGTACAATAGTTAGTGAGATTGACTGGGAATACTAAGGTTACTGATATTACTGAGTACTAAGATCACTGAGATTACTGAATGTAATGCCCCGCAAAATCCTCTTCCAGTCTGAGCCTTAGAGCGTATTTGGTAAAGCAAAAATTCGAGTCAAAATGTTTTAGAAATATCCTCCCAAGTATGAAATACTTTGAATTGTGTCGGAATCTATTTGATCATAAATTATGATAATAGAGGCCCCCTAACTCATGAACGAGCTAAAAACTTTCCTATCGTTCAAGTTTTAGTGACCGTCAAAATGTAGGTCAACTTCAATTGACCATAAATCGTTGTATATTAATAATTGGGTGTCTTTTTAAATATAAAAAGAAATATATTTGAATTATCTTTCCAACGATACCAATTTCGCTTAAATCCAATATCGGAGCAAAGAGTAAAGTCCATTTTACTCCAGCATGTCAAGCTGGAAAATAGTGACGACATTTCTGACGGTCTATCACGTTTCTGACACCCTTTTTGATGACGTCGTCACATTCTGATGACATTTCTGATGACGTCGTCAGCCCTGGGTAGAAAATTAAGAATTTGGACCCCTTTTGTGATGATCATTCATGACGGCCTATCACGAACCTGGCGGCCTGTCACGGATGGCGTCAAGTATATTTTTCCAGCAATTCAAGGGAGTTTTTGCAAGGGTATTTTGGTCATTTCTCACCCTTTTTGAGCCTTTATAAATATGAGTAACCCTCATTGAAATCCTAGTTCAATCATTTTCTTTTTTAACTCTCTCAAGAGAGTATAACTAGGGTTTCAATCAAGAACCCTAATCTTCCAAAAATCATCCATAAATATTCAAGGTTTCTTCAAGAATCAAGTTCCTCATAGTGTGGGCTTCAAGAATGTATTTATTTCAAGTGTGGATAAATTTTGAAGCACTAAAGTTCATATAATTTCAAAGGTTAAGGTATGTAGATGTTGATTCTTGGGTCCCTTTCATCCAAGAAGCTCAAGAACCCTTTTTAAAACTAAAAGATTTTTATGTTTATGAGTTGTAAATGATTTGTATGAGTTGAAATGGATGTTTAATGTGTTGTTGAGTTTTGATTTATGTATTCCTACAAAATTTATGAGCTTTGACCCTAGTATGTGGAATTCATGTGATGTTTGTGATAGACCCTCTTGAAGTTGTTTTTCATTGTAATGTGTTCATGACTTTTGGGTGTAAAAATGGTTGAATAAGTGAAGAACGTTCCCCATAGGTTTGATAAAGAGCTTAGGTGAAGCATAAGGGCAACTACAGTATGTTGAATGGGAAACCCCAAATTGTGATCTAGTCCATGCATGCCTAGTGTTTGATAAAATGCCTTAGTGAGTGAAATGTGCCAAGATAACATGAAATCCTCAAGTAGGTGTAAAATTGGTCGTGTCTAGTGGTTGTTGAAAGACCCTAGTTAACAAGTCAAGATATGATGGTTGTAAATTCCCCGATTTTGTGCTCTTTGATATATGCTAAGCTTTTAATACATGTCAAGTGGTTAACCAGTAAATAGTGATATATTAGTATGAAGTTTCCCCCAAATCAAGTGATATCCAAATACATGACAAGACAGATATAAGTATGAAGTACTTGATGTAACATCTCATTGAATGGGGTATAATCTAATAGCATGTCTTCCCTAGGCGAGTATATGATGGTGAACCGATGTTGATGATCCTTAAAGATTTGGAGTGACCCTTTTGCGGTTGTGATGATGAATAGAGGTCTATGTTTCCTAAATACTTAATGCGATGTCCTAAGGATCTTGAGAGGGAAAGTATGTTATGATGCCCAACTACTTGAAGTGATGCTTTAACGATTGTGATGAGAAATAAATGATTGTAATGATGAATGAATGCTTGTAATGATGAATGAATGATTGTAGTGATGAATGGATGACCATGATGATGCATGAATGATTTGTGATAAAGAATGATTATGTCTTAGTTTTATGTTAACGAGTCCTGGGGGTATTTATACCCAAAAATAAAGCTATTTTCTAGAGCCCGTGTCAGTTTCTCGATAATTTCAATCGATCCATGATTCTCAAAACTCAGTGAACTATAGAACTCTGGATCCTCAGACAAGTGCAAAGCTTAATAAAGCTCAGTAATCTCAGTTATCTCTGTAATCTCTATATCGCTAGTAATCTAGCCTCAGACCTGTAATTAACTCAGTTCTAATAGTATTCAAGTGATTCAATCCTAATCTCAGAAGCAATTTGAGTAATTTATTCAAGCTCTGTATCGTCAATCAGATACCATAATTCGATATCTTTTCCATCAGATATGGAACCAAGTGATCTCAGAGTAACTCAGTCAGACTTTTTGAGTAATATAATCAGTGTCAGATTTAGTTAAGCCAGGGTTCAGTTGAGAATTCAATTCTGAGTCTTTCAGTTGAGAGTAGAAACTAGCCTCGAGTGAGATCAAGGATGGGAACTTACCTACTAGTAGAGGTTGTGATTCTTAGAAGCAATCCTTATGCTCCAGAACTACGTAGCCTGTGTAGGTTGAGACATCACACCTGTTAGTTGAGGGTGGATGAGAGACATCATACCTTCTAGATGAGGGTAGATGAGGTGGCTTGGCTTGCTAGACGAGGGCTCCACCATTCTCATTTAAGGACCTGCTGGATGAGGGTCACATAGAGTTGTCTTTACCAATGGCTCAGTAATGACACCCTTCTAAATGGGGAAAATATTGGACCCCACATGTGGTAGGTCGGGGCATGTCGGTTAAGTGACTACTTCCCACAGTTTCAGTTTCAGATTTATTCTCAGTTTCAAAATCATTCTTCAGAAATCAGGACTGCCAAATACAGTTATCTATCATTGTGAGGAACTCAAATAGTTCCATTAATTTATGGGTCATCCCATCAGATAGACTTGGTCTCAAATATAATTATTTAATATTATATTCATAGATATGCTGTCAGAGAGGCTTGATCATAGTATCAGATTTCTATTGAGTATTCTTTTTGTCAGATTCAGATATAATCATATTTCTTATCATTGATAAAGCTTCCAAAATCATCTATTAGAAAGGTTGATCTCGAATCCTGTCATTCGAAAGTAGTAAGTCCAAGAATTCAGTCATTGATGTAAGAACATCCAGATCCTCAGTTATCAGTATCAGATGAGTCAGTGATTTAGTATCTCTATGTCAGTAGTGAGTTCAGTCTCCAGTAAAGTGGTATATGAGTTTCAGTAGCTAGAGTTGTGATAATTGTGTTCATGTTCCGTGCATTCATGTATGTGTTCTCATGTGTCATTTTCATGATTATTCAGTTTAGATATTATGCATGCATGAACCCTTGCATTAGCCTACCCCGTCTACATACACGGTATATTTTTGTGCTGACGTATTTGCGCTATGGTGTTTTATTTGACACCATATGTTTAGAGGCACATAATCGAGTATATCCTCTGTAGTTTGGTCCCAGTCAGCAGCAGTAGCAATAAGTCCTATTCTTTCGAGGAAGAGTCTCAGATTACTACTATTGTTTCAGACTTTGTTTATTTTCTGTTGATAGAGTTAGTTGGGGATAAGTCCCATCAACTCCACAGTTCTGACAGTTAGAGGCTTTTCAGATGGATGTATTAGTATTCAGTTTTCAGTTTTGAGTATGTATAGATGTGTTGAACCTTATGGCAAGTTTCCGTAGTTTTTTTAGATATTATGCAGTGTACAGGTACAAATTTCAGAAAAGGGTTAGTTGTGGTCCTTCGGGTCCATAATCACTGTGTGACATCTTGGGATGGGATCTTAGGGCGTTACAAACTTGGTATCAGAGCATAAGGTTCAAGAATATCCTAGGGAGTCTGAAAAGCCGCATCTAGTAGATTCTTTTACATGGGTCTGTAGCGTGCCATATTTATGTACAAGAGGCTACAGGATGTTCTTAGGAGCAGTTCCTCTTTTTTCTGTGATCATTTCGTGTGAGTGAGCATGAGCTCAAGTTGATCCTCAGTCTAATCCACTTCATTCTTTTATTTAAAGAGTATGCCTCCTCGCAGAGACTTTGTCCATATGGTTGATGATCAGCCCCCTCAGCTAGTAGATCCCGAAAATGAGAGTGTGTCACATGCAGAGTTTCGGGCAGCTTTCTAGGTGCTAGTCCAGGTGGTGACTAATGTTCATGGAAACCGTCAGGCTACAGTCCCACCTTAGCAAGATGGGAATTCTGTCGTAGCCAGGATTAGAAGCTTCATGAAAATGAACCCGCCCGAATTCTTTGGGTCAGTAGTAGGTGAGGATCCGCCGTTGTTTCTTGAGGAGATGAAGAAGATCACCCATATTATGCATGTTTCAGAGAAGAAGAGTGTTAATTTAGCATCTTATAGGTTGAAAGATATTGCTCATAATTGGGTAGTGATTTGGGAGAAAAGTATAGGGGAGAATGCAGCTCCCATGACTTTGCTAGAGTTTCAGAGTGCCTTTCTAGATAAGATTTTCCCACTAGTAATGAGAGAAGCTAAGGTAGAAGAGTTTATGAACCTAAGGCAAGGCTCCATGATAGTGGAAGATTATTGCCTTAAGTTTAACCAATTTGCTAGGTATGCTCCCGACTTGATAGCTGACCCTAGAGTGGGTATGAGTAAGTTTTTGACAGGAGTATCAAGTGATGTGTTAAAAGAGTGTAAAGATACCATGCTCAATAGAGATATGGATCTTTCTAGGATTATGATTCATACGCAACAGATTGAGGTAGATAAGATGAAGGAGAGAGGGAGAGTGAGTAAGAAAGTCAAAATAGGTAGTCATGGTTTCTCGCAGTCAGGGTCTCAAGGTGGTAGTAGTTCATAGTATGGTCGGAGATTTTTAGTTCAAGCTCCATCTTCATCTATTATACTCGTACCTACGTTTGGGGGTGTCAGAATTGAGGGAAAGCCAAGCTCCAAAGCCCAGAGTAGTACAGTGGTGTTCGTACCTACACGTTGTGTGAAGAATATGGTAAGAATCATAAGGGTGTATGTATATCCGGTAGTGATGTGTGCTTTGGATGTGGCGAGACCGGTCACAAAGTTCAAGACTGTCCTAAGCCAGGTCTCCGAAGTCAGCATAGTCCTTCTTCAGCTCATAATAGATTGTATGCACTTCAGGCTCGCCTTGATCGGGAAAGATCCCCTGAAATTGACCCGGGTATGTTATGAGCCCTTCATCTTTATGTTATGCATTGATAGATCCTTTTCTCTCATTTTGAGCTTATATGTTAGCATGAGTCATGCATAAGTTTTAGATCTTGATCGGTCAATTATGACCAAGTTTGTAGGTGCCCTGCGCACCGCTCCAGTATTTTAGCAAAGTGTGTTTAGAGGGACATAGAGTCCCAAGGGGGAGATACTGCATGATATTATGATTTTGCATGCCATTAGATTCATCTCGATGCATGTTCAGATTTTTGTTATAAAGTTAGCATCAATGTGTGTTCAGTCGTGTATTCATGAGATCATCCCAGTTATGAGTCCATGCATCAGATATGCATGTGTATTATGAGAATTCATCTATGAGTATCATCAGTCGAGTATTCCATGAATCATATATGCATTCCCAGCGTGAGAACTCTATATGTCAGTTGTTCCAGTTGCGTAGTCCTGATCTAAGATGTTTCCATTTCTTGAGTAAGTTTTTTTGATCCATATTCTCAGTCTATCAAATGACATTCGAGGACGAATATTCTCAAGGGGGAGATAATGTAATGCCCCGGAAAATCCTCTTCCAGTCTGAGCCTTAAAGCGTATTTGGTAAAGCAAAAATCCAAGACAAAATGTTTCAGAAATATCCTCCCAAGTATGAAATACTTTGAATCATGTGGGAATATATTTGAGCATGAATTAAGATCATATAGGTCCCTTAACTCATGAACGAGTTAAAAACATTCCTATCGTTCAAGTTTTAGTGACCGTCAAAATTTGGGTCAACATCAATTGACCATAACTCGTTATATATTAAGAACTGGGTGTCTTTATATATATAAAATGAAATATCTTTGAATTATATTTCCAACGATACTAATTTTGCCTAAATCCGATATCGGAGCAAAGAGTTATGCCCATTTTACTCTAGCATGTCAAGCTGGAAAATGGTGACGACGTTTCTGATGGGCTATCACGTTTCTGACGCCCTTTTTGATGACGTCGTCACATTCTGATAACATTTATGATGATGTCATCAGCCCTGGGCAGAAACTCAAGAATTTGGACCCCATTTGTGACGACCTTTCATGACGGCCTATCACGAACCTGACGGCCTGTCATGGATGGCGTCAAGTATATTTTTCCAACAATTCAACAGAGTTTTTGCAAGGGTATTTTGGTTATTTTCCACCAGTTCTGAGCCTCTATAAATATGAGGAACCCTCGTTCAAACCCTAATTCAATCATTTTCTTTTTCAACTCTCTCAAGAGAGTATAACTAGGGTTTCAATCAAGAACTCTAATCTTCCAAAAATCATCCATAAATCTTCAAGGTTTCTTCAAGAATCAAGTTCCTCATAGTGTGGGCTTCAAAAATTTATTTATTTCAAGTGTGGATAAAGTTTCAAGCACTAAAGTTCATCCAATTTCAAAGGTTAAGGTATGTAGATGTTTATTCTTGGGTCCCTTTCATCCAAAAAACTCAAGAACCCTTTTTAAAACTAAAAGATTTTTATGTTTATGAGTTGTAAATGATTTGTATGAGTTGAAATGGATGTTTAATGTGTTTTTGAGTTTTGATTTAAACGCCTACAAAATTTAATAGCCTTGACCCTAGTATGTGGAATTCATGTGATGTTTGTGATAGACCCTCTTGAAGTTGTTTTTCCATGTGATTGTTCATGACTTTTGGGTGTAAAAAAGGTTGAATAAGTGAAGAAAGTTCCCCATAGGTTTGATAAAGAGCTTAGGTGAAGCATAAGGGCCACTATAGTATGTTGAATGGGAAACCCCAAATTGTGAGCTAGTCCATGCATGCCTAGTGTTTGATAAAATGCCTTAGTGAGTGAAATATGCCAAGATAGCGTGAAATCCCTAAGTAGGTGTAAAATCAGTCGTGTCTAGTAGTTGTTGAAAGACTTTAGTGAACAAGTCGAGATATGATTGTTGTAAATTCCCCTATTTTGTGCTCTTTGATATATGCTAAGCTTTTAATACATGTCAAGTGGTTAGCAAGTAAATAGTGACGTGTTAGAAAGAAGTTTTCCCCAAATCAAGTGATATCGAAATACATGACAAAACCGATAGAGGAATGAAGTACTTGATGTAAGATCTTATTGAATGGGGTATAATCAATAGCATGTCTTCCCTAGGCTAGTATATGATGGTGAGCCGATGTTGATGGTCCTTAAAGGTTTGGAGTGACCCTTTTGTGGTTGTGATGATGAATAGAGGTCTATGTTTCCTAAATGCTTAATGCGATGTCCTAAGGATCTTGAGAGGGAAAGTATGTTATGATGCCCAACTACTTGAAGTGATGCTTTAACGATTGTGATGATACATGAATGATTGTAATGATGAATAAATGCTTGTAATAATGAATGAATGATTGTAGTGTTGAATGTATGACCTTGATAATGCATGAATGATTTGTGATAAAGAATGATTATGTCTTACTTTTATGTTATCGAGTCCTGGGGCTATTTATATCCAAAAATAAAGTTGTTGTCTAGAGCCCGTGTCAGTTTTTCGATAATTCCAATCAAGCCATGATTCTCAAAACTTAGTGAACTAAAGAACTCTGTAACCTCAGACAAGTGTGAAGCTAAATAAATCTCAGTAATCTCTGCTATCTCTGTAATCTCAATATCGCTAGTAATCTAACCTCAGACCTGTAATTAGCTCAGTTCTAATAGTATTCAAGTGATTCAATCCTAATCTCAGAAGCAATTCGAGTAATCTATTCAGGCTTTGTATCGTCAGTCAGATACCTTAATTTAATATCTTTTCCGTTAGATACGAACCAAGTGATCTCAGCGTAACTCGGTCAGACCTTTTGAGTAATATGATCAGTGACAGATTCATTTCAGCCAGGGTTCAGTTGAGAATTCAGTTCTAAGTTTTTCAGTTGGGAGTAGAAACTAGCACCGAGCGAGCTCAAGGATGGGAACTCACCTACTAGTAGAGGATGTGATTCTTAGAAGCAATCCTTGTGCTCCAGAACTACGTAGCCAGCGTAGGTTGAGACATCACAACTGTTAGTTAAGGGTGGATGAGAGACATCATACCTGCTAGATAAGGGTAGATGAGGTGGCTTGACCTTCTAGATAAGGGCTCTACCATTCTTGTTTGAGGACCTACTAGATGAGGGTCACATAGAGTTGTCTTTACGAGTGGCTCAGTATTGACACCCTTCCAACTAGGGCACAGGTTGGAAGCCACATGTGGTAGGTCAAGGCATGTTGGTTAAGTGACTACTTCCCACAGTTTCAGTTTCAGATTCAGTCTCAATTTCAGAATCAGTCTTCAAAAATCAGGACTGTCAGATACAATCATCTATAATTGTGAGGAACTCAAATAGTTCCATTGATTTATGGGCCATCCCATCAGATAAACTTGGTCTCAGATACAGTTTTTTAATATTATATTCAGAGATATGCTGTCAGACAGGATTGATCATAGTATCAGATTTCTATTGAGTATTCTTTTTGTTAGATTCAGATATAATCATATCTCTTATCATTGATAAAGCTTCTAAAATCATCTATTAGAAAGGTTGATCTCTAATCCTGTCAGTCGAAAGCAGTAAGTCCAAGAATTCAGTCATTGATGTAAGCACATCCAGATCCTCAGTTATCAGTATCATATAAGTTGGTGATTCAGTATCTCAGTGTCAGTAGTGAGTTCAGTCTGCAGTAAAGTGGTATCTAAGTTTTAGTATCTAGAGTTATGATAATTGTGTTCATGTTCTATGCATTCATGTATGTGTTCTCATATGGCATTTTCATGATTATTAAGTTTAGATATTGTGCATGCTCAACCCTTGTATTAGCCTACCCCTTCTACATACTCGGTACATTTTTGTGCTGACGCATTTGCTCTATGGTGTTTGATTTGACAGCATAGGTTCAAAGGCAAATGATCCAGTTTATCCTCAGCAGTTTGGTCCCAGTCAGCAGCAGTAGTAGTGAGTCCTCTTCTTTTGAGGATGAGTCTCAGCTTACTACTATTGTTTCAGACTTTGTTTATTTTATTTTGATGGAGTTAGTTGGGGGCATGTCCCATCAACTCCACGGTTTAGACAGTTAGAGGCTTTTCAGATGGATGTATTAGTATTCAGTTTTCAGCTTTGAGTATGTATAGTTGTGTTGAACCTTAAGGCAAGTTTCCGCATTTTTTTAGATATTATGCAGTGTACAGGTACAGATATCAAAAAAAGGTTAGCTTGTGGTACTTCGGGTCCATAAGCACTGTGTGACATCTCGGGATGGGATCTCGGGGTGTTACAAACTTGGTATCAGAGCATAAGGTTCAAGAGTATCCTAGGGAGTCTGAAAAGCCGAATCTAGTAGATTCATGTACATGGGTGTGTAGCGCGCCATATTTATGTACAAGAGTCTACAAGATGTTCTTAGGAGAAGTTCCTCTTCTTTCAGTGATCATTTCATGTGAGTGAGCATGAGCTCAAGTTGATCCTCAGTCTAATCCACTTCATTCTTTCATTTACAGAGTATGCCTCCTTGTGGAGACTTTGTCCATAGGGTTGATGATGATCCCCCTCAGCCAGTAGATCTTGAAAATGAGAGTGTGTCATATGCAGAGTTTCGGGAAGCTTTCTAGGCGCTTGCCCAGGCAGTGACTAACGTTCATGGCAACAGTCAGGCTACAGTCCCACCTCTGTAAGATGGGAATTCTACCGTAGCCAGGATTAGAAGCTTTATGAAAATAAACCCGCCCGAATTCTTTGGGTCAGTAGTAGGTGAGGATCCGTAGTTGTTTCTTGAGGAGGTGAAGAAGATTACCCAGATTATGCATGTGTCAGAGAAGAAGAGTGTTGAGTTAGCATCTTATAGGTTGAAAGATATTGCTCACGATTGGCTAGTGATGTGGGAGGAAATTAGAGGGGAGAATACAGCTCCCGTGACTTGGCTAGAGCTTTAGAGTGCCTTTCTAGATAGGTTTTTTCTTCTAGAAATGAGAGAATATAAGGTAGAAGAGTTTATGAACCTAAGGCAAGGATCCATGACAGTGAAAGAGTATTGCCTTAAGTTTAACCAATTAGATAAGTATGCTCCCGACTTGATAGCTGACCTTAGAGCGGGTATAAGTAAGTTTTTGACTGGGGTATCAAGCGATGTGTTGAAAGAGTGTAGAGTTGCCTTGCTCAATAGATATATGGATCTTTCTAGGCTAATGATTTATGCACAACAGATTGAGGCAGATAAGATGAAGGACAGAGGGAGAGTGAGTAAGAAATCCAAGACAGGAAGTCGTGGTTTCTCACAGTCAGGGTCTCAAGGTGGTAGTAGTTCACAGTATGGTCGGAGATTTTTAGTTCCAACTCCATCTTCATCTAGTGTACTCGCACCTATATTTGGGGGTGTCAGATTTGAGGGAAAACCAAGCTCCAAAGCCTAGAGTGGTACAGTGGTGTTCGTACCTACTCATTGTGTGAAGAATATGGTAAGAATCATAAGGGTGTATGTAGATCCGGTAGTGATGTGTGCTTTGGATGTGGCGAGACCGGTCACAAAGTTCAAGACTGTCCTAAGCCAGGTCTCCGAAGTCAGCATAGTCCTTCTTCAGCTCATAATAGATTGTATGCACTTCTGGCTCGCCTTGATCGGGAAAGATCCCCTGAAATTAACCCGGGTATGTTATGAGCCCTTCATATTTTAATTATGCATTGATAGATCCTTTGCTCTCATTTTGACCTTATATGTTAGCATGAGTCATGCATAAGTTTTAGATCTTGATCGGTCAATAATGACCCAGTCTGTAGGTGCCCTCGCACCGCTCCAGTATTTTAGCAAAGTATATTTAGAGGGACATAGAGTCCAAGGGGGAGTACCACATGGTATTATGATGTTTCATGCCATTAGATTCATCTCTATGCATGTTCAGATTTTCCTTATAATGTTAGCATCAATTATTGTTGCATTGTCAAGTCATGCTTTCAAAAGTCAGCTTAGCCGGATATTCATGCATTAGATATGCGCATTTAGTAGAAAGAGTTCAGCTTGTCAGTGTGGGTTCAGTCGTGTATTCATGAGATCATTCCAGTTATGAGTCCATGCATCAGATATGCATGTGTATTATGAGAATTCAGCTATGACTATCATCAGTCGAGGTTTCTATGCATCATATACGCATTGCCAGCGTGAGAACTCTATATGTAAGTCGTTCCAGTTGTGTAGTCCTGATATGAGATGTTTCCATTTTTTTGTAAGTTTTGTTGATCCGTATTCTCATTCTATCAAACAACATTCGATGATGAATATTCTCAAGGGGGAGATAATGTAATGCCCCGTAAAATCCTCTTCCAGTCTGAGCCTTAGAGCGTATTTGGTAAAGCGAAAATCCAAGTCAAAATGTTTCAGAAATATCCTCCCAAGTATGAAATACTTTGAATCTTGTGGGAATATATTTTAGCATGAATTAAGATCATAGAGGTCCCCTAACTCATGAACGATTTAAAATTTTCCTATCATTCCAGTTTTAGTGACCGTCAAAATTTGGGTCAACTTCAATCGACCATAACTCATTGTATATTAAGAATTGGGTGTATTTCTATATATCAAATGAAATATCTTTGAATTATATTTCCAACTATACCAATTTCTTCTAAATCCTATATCGGAGTAAAGAGTTATGCCCATTTTACTCCAGCATGTCAAGCTGGAAAACGGTGACCACGTTTTTGACGGGCTATCACGTATCTAACGACCTTTTTGATGACGTCGTCATATTCTGACGACATTTCTGATGATGTTATAGCCCTGGGCAGAAACTCAAGAATTTGGACCCCTTTTGTGACGACCATTCGTGACGGCCTATCACGAACCTGACGGCCTATCACGGATGGCGTCAAGTATATTTTTCCAGCAATTCAAGGGAGTTTTTCAAGGGTATTTTGGTCATTTCCCACCCTTTTTGAGCCTCTATAAATATGAGGAACCCTCATTCAAACCCTAATTCAATCATTTTCTTTTTGCAAGTCTCTTAAGAGAGTATAACTAGGGTTTCAATCAAGAACCTTAATCTTCCAAAAATCATCCATAAATATTCAAGGTTTCTTCAAGAATCAAGTTCCTTATAGTGTGGTCTTCAAGAATTTATTTATTTCATGTGTGGATAAAGTTTCAAGCACTAAATTTCATCCAATTTCAAAGCTTAAGGTATGTAGATGTTGATTCTTGGGCTCCTTTCATCCAAGAAGCTCAAGAACCCTTTTTAAAACTAATTTTTTTTATGTTTATGAGTTGTAAATGATTTGTATGAGTTGAAATGGATGTTTAATGTGTTGTTGAGTTTTGATTTATGTTTTCCTACAAAATTTATGAGCCTTGACCCTAGTATGTGGAATTCATGTGATGTTTGGGATAGACCCTCTTGAAGTTGTTTTTCCCTGTGATGTGTTCATGACTTTTGGGTGTAAAAATTATTTAATAAGTGAAGAACGTTCCCCATAGGTTTGATAAAGAGCTTAGGTGAAGCATAAGGGCCACTATAGTATGTTGAATAGGAAACCCCAAATTATGAGCTAGTCCATGTATACCTACTGTTTGATAAAATGCCAGAGTGAGTGAAATATGCCAAGATATCATGAAATCCCCAAGTAGCTGTAAAATCGGTCGTGTCTAGTGGTTGTTGAAAAACCCTAGTGAACAAGTCGAGATATGATGGTTGTAAATTCCCTAATTTTGTGCTCTTTGATATATGCTAAGCTTTTAATACATGTCAACTGGTTAGCAAGTAAATTGTGACGTGTTAGTATGAATTTTCCCCCAAATCAAATGATATCCAAATGCATGACAAGACCGATATAGGTATGAAGTACTTGATGTAAGAACTCGTTGAATGGGGTATAATCTAATAGCATGTCTTCCCTAGGCTAGTATATGATGGTGAACCTATGTTAATGATCCTTTAAGGTTTGGAGTGACCCTTTTACGGTTGTGATGATGAATAGAGGTCTATGTTTCCTAAATGCTTAATGCGATGTCCTAAGGATCTTGAGAGGGAAAGTATGTTATGATGCCCAACTATTTGAAGTGATGCTTTAACGATTGTCATGATACATGAATGATTGTAATGATGAATAAATGCTTGTAATGATGAATGAATGATTGTAGTGATGAATGGATGACTGTGATGATGCATGAATGATTTGTGATAAAGAATGATTATATCTTACTTTTACGTTATCGAGTCCTGGGGGTATTTATACCCGAAAATAAAGTTGTTGTCTAGAGCCCGTGTCAGTTTCTCTATAATTCCAATTGAGCCATGAATCTCAAAACTCAGTGAACTATAGAACTCTGTATCCTCAGACAAATGCGAAGCTTAATAAAGCTAAGTAATCTCAGTTATCTTTGTTATCTATGTATTCTATGCGAAGCTTCATACAATATATATTACTTTGTAGGACTTTGGTACACAAGAACAAAATTATCTCATTGTCTTACTATCAATGCTTGAAGTACCTCGAAGGCAGAGTGGAAAGAAAGATAGCTGCCGATGATTATCCATTCTTTGAAACTGAGTCATACTTTACCGATGCAAAATTCTACTTGAATAATTATCTTGTGAATGAAAAAAGTGTTGACGATATTACCAAGACTAGGTGTGATGATCTTGCATCCAAGAAAGTTGCGGTGACTATCGAAAAAGCCACCACCAAGAAGCCTCTCTCCACTTTGAATAAAGAAAGCATCTCACCTATATATACCAAAGGTAAAGAAAGTAAAGGATTATTCATCTAATGTCAAAGATAATGTTCTAAGAGGGCTAATTCTACCTACTAAGCGAATTGACATAATGAACCTATCCTCGGGGATACTAGGAGAATGTGTGGCTCAAAATCCGCCACAAGAGGTAACACTCCCTATGAAGCATACAAAAGAGGGCTTTGATCCAAATACATACAAGCTATTTGTAAAGGTTGAATATAATCCTCAAGGTTGGAAAAAATTCCATCGTATGGTACAACCAGGCAGTCATATGAAGGCCTAGAATGCACATATCCATTTCCAATTTGCATCTCTATAAGAAAGGTGGTTAGTAACTACATTACTGTAGAAGAGAAGTCTACCACATCCAATAAAAAGCCTTCTATCTATGACCGACTTGGAGAATCAACCACAAGAACTTTAGTGTTTGACAGGTTGGATCCTCTAAATAAGAAGAGAAGTAACAAGCTTTGGAAAAGTCATTGAAGTACGACAATACACTCTTCACCTAGGATCTAAAAAGATTTCCAAAGATTGATTCCCTCTAGAATGAGATGGCAAACAAAACTAGTGGTTTCATGAAATTAAGTGTTAAAAGTTAAGGATCATACTGTGGTTTATACAAAGAAGCGTGAGGAAGATGAAGAAAGCGTTGGCTCTTCATATCTTATTACAACCTAAAATAAGAATGATATCTCATCTCAAATGAAGGTTGACGAAGATATGGAAGATACTTTCTGGTGTTACCATATATCCATCAACGACAATGATCTTCAAGAGGAGGACGATACTGGAGAGTCTGGCTCCATCACAACTTGAAGAAAAAGTGAAAGCCACAGTAAATCCTTTAAAGGAAATTAATCTTAGAACCAATGAAGACCCAAGACCAACTTACCTAAGTGTGTTTCTATAAATGGAGGAGGAAGTCACTTATATGGATATACTCAAATAATATATGGATGTCTTCATTTGGATTTATTAGGAAATACCCATCTTAGATCCAAGTAGTCCATCAGTTGGCAGTCAAGAATGGTTAAGTAAGACCAAAGGCAATTTAGGCCACAGTTGGTTCCATTGATAAAAAATGAGGTCAATAAAATCATCGAAGCTGGCTTTATTTGTGAATTTAAATACCCCATATGGATTTTAAGTATTGTTCCAGTATGAAAGAAGAAGGGCTAAATTCAAGTTTGTGTCGACTTTTGGGTTCTCAACAATGGCTGTCCTAAAGATGATTTTCCAATCCCTATACTAGAATTGATGATTGATGCCACCACTGGTTATGAGGCAATGTCCTCTATGGATGATTCATCTGGCTATAATCAAATCCTTATTCCACCAAAATACGAAGAGCTCACAACATTTCGTAAATGAATGTATTAATTGATACAAGGTTGTCACGACCCGAGACTGCTCCTAGATGTAATATGGTGCTTAGAACCACAAGTGTTCCCAAGATAACCCATAAAATGGCATACTGTTGAGAAACTGATTTAATATGTAAAACAAAACTTAATTTTCCAAGCGGAAGCATAATCATGAAAATTCAAAAATAAAGTTAATACTGATCCAGTTTACATCATGATAAAATCAAAGAATGAAATTTTATGACAAAAAATCTATGAAACCTCTACTATACTGACTATAGATAGATGGGACATGCCTCCATCTACCTTTAATCAATACATATGGAAAATCAAAAGAAAATACAGTATATAATCTATAACTATCTAGAGTTCTTAAAATATGAGGACTTATCATGTACTCTGGCTGAAAGCTACAAACTGTCTGACCCTGATGTAAAAGCTACATATGGTACCTACATTATGAAGGATGTAGCCACAAATACATATATGTAGTCAGTATATTGGAATATACTGAGTATATGGAGACATGCACTAAATCATGAAAATATTTCAAACATACTGTAAAATTGAGGATATAAGGTTTTTGCTCAAATATACATTTATATCATGACTATACGTGAAAACTGTAAACCATAGAGAAATTATAAATCACGAGCTAAAAGAAATTTTGTAAGCTAGGAGGTGGTAGAAACATAAATATAGTAAGTAATTCTCTTGTAAGGCTTAATATGATGTAAAAGTTGTACTGAGGATGGCGTATAAATATAGAATGAGAGATATATATGATATAGAATCAAATATAGAACTGTAATAAAAAAGATTTCAAATGCCAAAAAAAGAAATGAAAAAGAATATTTACCATTCAAATTGAAAATGAAAATAAAAAGAATATTAACAATATTTGCAATCACTATTTAATGATATTAGTATTAGAATTGTTATTAGAATTGTGATAAATCAAAATTCTAGATCGCTATAGTAATCCTTATGCTTAGAATCTAGAATATTTAATATAATATTGAATAGTTAATAATTCCAATTCCAGTAGTTTAGGCAATTACTATGCATATAAGATTTCTGTGATGTGGGCCCGCTTAGCTCAGAGGTTAGAGCATCGCATTTGTAATGTGATGGTCATCGGTTCGATTCCGATAGCCGGCTTTTCCCTATTCTTTTTTTTTCCATTTTTTAGATGATTGATAATGTTTCTTTGAAATCAAAGAACAGGGAAATAACGCCTTCCTCTTTTTCCAAAAGCTATCAATTTATTATAGGAACTTCCAATTATGTCAGGAAAGGATTATATATATATAATAGAGGGGGTTCTGTATATTTATCCAATTCACCCCGTTCTTCTTTTCTTTATAGTATTTATATTAAATAGTAATAGTACAAGTACACTATTTCAGTAAACTTCGCTTCATTTAGTTCAGTTTAGTTTTAGTTTAGGTTTATTCTGTAAAATAAAATTCAATAAAAAATAAATAGAAATAAGAATTAATTCGAAATACTAAATAAGAAATAAGAATAAGGAGTCTTTATGTCGCGTTACCGAGGACCTCGTTTCAAAAAAATACGACGCCTGGGGGCTTTACCAGGACTAACTAATAAAAATCCTAGGACCGGAAATGATCTTAGAAACCAATCGCGTTCCGGAAAAAAATCTCAATATCGTATTCGTCTAGAAGAAAAACAAAAATTGCATTTTCATTATGGTCTTACAGAACGACAATTACTTAAATACGTTCGTATCGCCAGAAAAGCCAAGGGGTCAACAGGTCAAGTTTTACTACAATTACTTGAAATGCGCTTGGATAACATCCTTTTTCGATTGGGTATGGCTTCAACTATTCCCGCAGCCCGTCAATTAGTTAACCATCGACATATTTTAGTTAATGGCCGTATAGTAGATATACCGAGTTATCACTGCAAACCCCAAGATAGTATTACGGCAAAGGATGAACAAAAATCCAGAGCTCTGATTCAAATTTCTCTAGATTCATCCCCTCATGAGGAATTACCAAATCATTTGACCCTTCACCCATTCCAATATAAAGGATTAGTCAATCAAATAATAGATAGTAAATGGGTCGTTTTGAAAATAAATGAATTGCTAGTCGTAGAATATTATTCTCGTCAGACTTAAACCTCAGACTAAAACCAAGGGTTCATAAAATTTTCTTCCCTTTACGCGAAGTAAATTAACCCTAGGTTAAGTAAGATAATAGGCGAAGTAAATTAACCCAAGGTTAAGTAAGATAAATCCGAGTTTGATCTGGATTTCCCCCATTTTTGTATCATAGACCAAGGATCTATTTTCATTCCTTGTTTTCATTCCTTGTCTACTCTTTTCTTTCCAGTATTTTGATTATGATTATTTTTTAGTATTCTATTTTACGCATCAAAGCAATTAGGAATTGAGAATCTATATCTTTAGATCAAAGAAGGGTCTAGCTGTTGGAATAATGGTATCCATTGCTATTTGAGCCCTTGTTGTTAGTAAAATTGGTGAATTAAATGAAGGTACGGAAAGAGAGGGATTCAAACCCTCGGTAAACAAAAGCCTACATAGCAGTTCCAATGCTACGCCTTGAACCACTCGGCCATCTCTCCTACATAATGATTATGACCCCAAAACCGAGTGAATAGCGAGTCAGTCATAACCCATATTCCATTATTGGACTAGGTACAACCAATCCATTTTAACTTTAACTGAAAATATTTCATCAAAGTCAAAGCAAAGAACGATTTTTCTTTCCTTCGAGGCTCCGGGATAAAGATAGAATTTTTCGTAAAAATTGTTAAAAAAATTCAATTCATGTTTGCAAAAGCAACGTTCCCTTCTTTTTCTGATATTTTTATAACGGATTAATTCAATGAATTAGAACGAATCAACTGATTGATGGTCTATATCTTTTAGACTATAGTTAATGGCTACTCTTAAATCATAATTATAATTATATAGATATAGTCTATGATTCCATACCAGAAAATTTTTCAAATTCCTTTTCGGTTTTGGAGTTCTCAACAACAAATACCTACCCCTCTATTAGAATAGAAATTCATAAAAAAATTGAGATTTGATTTTATAGTGTATACCCGTTATGTACACAAAATTGTCAGTTATTCTATTTTCATCATAGAATGATTATTCGATCTTTTTTCTTCTTTGTAATTTGTATCATGATTCAATCAAAATTTCTCAAGTTCTTCTAATTTGTAACTTCACTGAAATCGGAATAGTTCCTATACTACTACATCCTATACTACTACATTAGTATGAAATCGAATCGCGTTGAAATATTTCTTATTTCTTAGCGACTCCTGTCAAAAAGGAACAATTGGAATAGAGGATTCATATCTTTTGTTTTTTTCTTAAAAAAAAAAAAGGTTTTATGTTATTTCGTACTATACAATTCTTTTCTTTGTGGGATCTTTTTCCCACGAGAGGTAATGAGAAGAATTCTAGAATGGATTGCTACCTATGCCTAGATCACGTATAAATGGAAATTTTATTGATAAGACCTTTTCAATTGTAGCCAATATCTTATTACGAGTAATTCTGACAACTTCAGGAGAAAAAGAGGCATTTACCTATTACAGAGATGGTGCGATATGATTTTTTTTATTTCATATTTATTCATTTCTCTCAGTCTTACGAGGAGAAAAACATGTGATTCGAGAAAATTAAAAAAAAAATCTACGCTTTTTGAAGGTGAAGTTTGGAAATCGAACAATTCCTTCTGTCGTGTATCCTCGATTAATGCAACCTCAGATGCTATGTATCAATTCTCGATTCTAGTATTAAGCGAAAGGTTACGCCTAGAGGTTCTGTATTACGGGTCAATCCTACTCTACTAGCGCTAATAGGCAGCATAGGGGAAGAAGCTCTACACCTAGGAATCAACAACACGAAAACTTTGTTCTAAGTCAGCCCTTCCCCTTAGCGGGCTTGGGACTAAAAGAATGGTTGGGACAACAAACATCCATCTCGTTCGTCCTTTGGATACCCGTATAACCATCGAAGGCTATTGAAGTGACTAATTCCTGTAAATTAGGAGGCGTTAAAAACAAAGAAATTGTTGGAGTTATCTTATCATTTCTATCTAGTCCCAATAGGCTTGATGTTAAGAAAGAATCTCTTGCAGGAAGGTTGGCTAGAGATTTCTTGTAAAAACACTAGCCCTGCTGAGTTCATAATGAGAATATTTTCATCATTAAATCTTTTTTTTGATTCTATGTATTATTCTCATTATGCACATAAGGGAGGAGCCGTATGAGGTGAAATTCTCACGTACGGTTCTGGAACGGAGATTCTTTCAATTGAATGACGACCGTAACGGATGTCGGCTCAATCCGAAGGAAATTACGTGGAAGCTTTGTAGAATTATTATGAAGCTATGCGACTAG